>JANAVB010020997.1:7484344-8786844 GCA_029216955.1 Iris pallida | reverse complement strand
CCCGTCGCCGGTGAGCGCCCGCGCCCTGTCCGGAGGTCGAGCTCCGCTCCCTCACCGTCGGTCGGTCGAGCCATTTCCGCTCCTTCCCTCTTCCCTTTTCTCCTCCCTCCCCCCTCCTCGTGCGCCGCCCAACCCGTCGGCCGCCGTCGTCTCGCCCGCCTTCGCCTGCCCGCCGGGATGGTCTTGCCGGAGCCACCGGCTCCGTCTTCGCGCGGGGGGGGGAGGGAGGGGAGGGCGAGGCTCCTCGAGCCGCGCGTGCCCCCCTCTAGGACAGAGCGCCCCTCATCGATCTGGGTGTCCGTCTCGGGCCACGTGCCCACTAACCCCCTCCTCGGTCCGCGTTTCAGTTCCTCCAACCCTTCGTTCGAACTGTTTTGAATTTTCGAACATTTGAATGTGGTCAATGTTTGACTTTCTGTCGGTCCAAAAATATATATATATTTTAGGCTCTCTCGTTAGGGCTACACCCTTATGTAGGAACTTGGGCTATCTCCCGGTTCCCCCCCTCCTTTTTCCATTTTCAATGAAGGCTTTAGCCATTGTTTATATATATATATATATATATATATATATATATATATATATATATATATATATATATATATATATATATTAAACTTGTTCTTGAACATTTTTCATAAATATTCTTGAACAAAAAAAAAAAAAAAAATATATATATATATATATATATATATATATATATATATATATATATATATATATATATATATATATATATATATATATATATTAAACTTGTTCTTGAACATTTTATATATATATATATATATATATAATATATATATATATATATATATATATATATATATATATATATATATATATATATATATATATATATATATATATTCAGAACATTTTTCATAAATATTACATATATATATATATATCAAGGTTTAAAGTATCGACCGATACCGATACGTATCGGCCGTATCGGATCTGTATTTTGTTCAAGAATATTTATGAAAAATGTTCAAGAACAAGTTTAATATATATATATATATATATATATATATATATATATATATATATATATATATATATATATTCAGAACATTTTTCATAAATATTACATATATATCAAGGTTTAAAGTATCGGCCGATACCGATACGTATCGGCCGTATCGGATCGGATTTGAAGGTGTCCGATCCGATACTCGCTTAAAAAATCGGTATCGGCCGATTCACAGTAAAAAGGTATCGTATCGGCCGATACGAACCCGATACGGACCGATACGAACTTACATAGGGCCAAATTCAGAAGGAAAAATTAGAAAAAATAATTGAAATTGTAGCCATAAAAATTTCTTAATCAAGGATATCAAAATGCATATAAGTAAGATCAACAATTATGTAGAAAACCTAGAAATACCTCTATTAAATTTCCACCAAAATTCTCCAAACCATCTATGGCCGATAATCCCGCCGGCGCCGATCCTTCCGCCGGCGCTGATCCTTCCGCCGGAGCCGATTCACCCGCCGGAGTTGATCCTCCCGCTGGAGTTGATCCTCCGGCCGGTTGTAGCTAAGCTCTCATTTTTTTTCTTTGAGAACATTCGAGAGGAGAGAGAGGAGAGAAATGAACGGCTGCTGCCTCTCTCTCCTCTCATATATATTAGAGTTAGGTTAGGGTTATGTATTGGGCCGGGTCTAAATACAAATTTGAGGCCCGCCAAAAAAAAAAATTGTAGACCTGCTTGTTGAACAGATGATTCAAACAAGCCACCTAAGGAAACAAAGATTTATCCATCACTATTATAACCAAGTTGCAAAGAGTTTTTTGTGTTTGCTTTGAGCTACTTATATATTGAACTAAGACATTATATAACCATATATACTTCTAACCATATTTATTTGTTATATATGTATATTTTTAGTATCTTTTATAACATCTTTTTGTATGTATCTTTTTGATACATAACTAACCCTTTTATATGAGAATAATTTTAAATAATTATGTTAGAGTAATACTCATAAATCATATGGGAGGTCAGTGTAATTAACCCTTTTTATATAACTATGTTAGAGTAATTTTAAAATGTTTAACAATATTAATTATATTTTACTACTACATTGGCAGGACCACGCCAAAAAGTCGTACGCCTGAGGAAATGAATGTTGGTTGGAGCATGCAAATGTATTACATTGGATTATGCAAAAAAAGGGCATGAATAATCAAATATAAACATGTAAATCTTGTCCCAATAAAATTGTCAGACGGCAATTGGATCGGAAGACTATGTTTGAAAAGATAGACTTTGTGTATATAACAGATGTATATTTGTGTACGAGGTTATTTTATCATGTTTGTTTCCGAAAATCTAACATGTATGATGTACTAAAGAGTAGAAACACTGCTAGTGGACTGAAGTGATCGTGTGCGTTTATGGGTTATAGTTTATGCTAGTTCACTGTGATTGAATATATTGATACTCGTCGAGTATATATATATATATATATATATATATATATATATATATATATATATATATATATATATATAAAGAGTGTATCCAACTTATTTATATATTTTATATCTTTATCTATATTTAACTTCTTATATGTATTTTAAATAAGTTGGATACACTCTTTATATTTATATATATATATATATATATATATATATATATATATATATATATATATATATATATATATATATATATTTCTTAAGTAGGAGTGTATCTAATGTTTGTATATTTGTTTATAAGATTATTTTATTTTTTATAAGTGAAATTTTTGTAACTTTCTTATATATATACATCATTATTATATGTAACATTTTTTATAAGTACAATATTATTATATGTAATATTTAATTATTGTATGTAACATTTTTTTATTACTTATGTAAAAAAATTTATAATATTTGTTGGATAACGTAATGACGCCAAAAGTTCGTGTGCGGAGGAGAAGGATGTTGATTATGAAACTAAATATCCAGGCAAATATTTGTATGATAATTGGTGTCAAGGGTCCATTGCAAGAATTTTTAACTATTAATAAAACTAAATATCCAGAAAAATATAATTTATTTACATAAATTTAGAAAAAAATATCTAGACAAATATAAATATTTTTTTATTTATAGAAATTTAAAAAAGATCTGAAAAAATATAATTATATAATAATGGGTCTTGTGACTTTTGTCTCGTCCAGCCATTTGCATTGCTTCTAATCTCTTGTGCCTCACTTTTTGCTCCTTAATTCGTCAAAATTTGAACATGTAGTAATAAAACAATACAAGATTCAATTACTATGAATTAGTGACATTGTAAAAGTGAAACTAAAACATGGAAATGAAAAAAACTTGTAATCTTGTATATCGCAGGTAAACCAATCAGAAAGGATGACTATTATTTTATTTAATTATAATAAAAAATAAAAATAATTAAATAATGCATAAATATGTTTAAAAAAATCCTATTTTTTAATAATTATTTAATATTGTCGATACTCCCAATACCAAAAAATCCGATACTCCGATCCGATACCGCCGATACTTCCGATACCGATACTCATACAAAATGTCAGATACCGATACCGATATTTTGAACCTTGATATATATACATATATATATATATATATATATATATATATATATATATATATATATATATACAAAAATTATTTTATTTTCAGAATATTTTCTAATTCCTATTCTATTCTGCTACACTGCTGGCCAGTTCTCACCGTGGCCGACACGATATCACTCCTCGCGCTGTCCTGCGTGTCCATATGCTCGTCGATATAATCTGTCTAAATCAGAATTCAATGCAACAGAATCAAACCAATATATATATACATATATATATATTTTTTTGTTTTGTTTTTATATATATATATATATATATATATATATATATATATATATATATATATATTATATATATATATATATATATATATTAACACGAGACAAGATCCTGATTCCTATCGATTCTCATAAACAATTTCTAGGGTTTGAGAACACTGTGATACGATTAGACACGACCTGACACGGTCAGTGTAACTGACACGTTCCAAGTGTTTGTAATTGGATCACATGATCAACGATCACACATGAACCCTAGGAATAGATCAATAATTATTCTGATGGGAGGATCATACTCAACTCGGGAAGACGGTGTCTCGACGGATCTGAGCGTGTCGTCGTTACCGAGGATAGGGCTTCGTCGCTTAGGATGGAGAGGAAACAAGGTTTGATTTCCAATGAATATGTAAAGAGTGAAAGCCTCCACCGGCTAGTAAGAAGCCGTAGGTGGTTTCCATAAAACCGTGGGCTCAAACTGTGGGCGCCCTGGTTTTTGGTAAGCGGTTTTAGTAAAATCGTGGGCTCAAAGCCGCGGTTTGGTTGGGTTTAGTTTGAATTCATATGGAAAAGAGGGAGAGACAGCCGGTCATAGGAGAATTAGGTTCTCCAAATATATAGAGTAATGAGTTGGGCTGAGTACAAAATAGACTGGTTATGGGCTGAAAGCTATGGGCCGAGCCCTAAGTCCTATAAGAAATTGGATTAAACCCAAGGCTGGAATAAATTCAGAGCCCAATTAATAATACTAAATAATATTAATACTGTTGTGGACAATTAGCTCAACCTCTCAAATGGTATATCAATATATCTCAATGTCACTACAAGCCATCCCAACCTCTCTTTATATAGGAAGAGGGAGGTTGGGAGTTACAAAATGAAAAGTCATTTGGGAGTTGCAAAGGTGAAGAGTCACCATGATTACAATGAATTACAACACTCCCCCTTGGCTCTTCACAAACTCTGCTTGTAAATACCTCTGAGCTTCTTTGTCGGTCTGTAGCTTGCAGATTCAAAAATGACCACTTACTTGTGCCTCGTTAAAACCTTGCCAAAGAAAATCCAGTGGGAAAAAAAACTTTGGTCGAAGGACAAAAGAGTACACACAGGTCAGTGTGATGGGGGTAAACTTAACCATTGCAAAGGTGCCTCGTCAAAACCTTGTCAGGGAAAACCCAGTTGGAAAAAACCGCTGATCGAAGGACAAAAGAGTACACGATGGTTTAGAAGTATACACTGGATACTCCCCCTGATCACAATAGTCCTTAGTGAATAAGAGATTTGAAATGTGCCTCGTTAAAAACCTTGCCAAGGAAAACCCAATGGGAAAAAACTTGGTCTAAGGGAAAAAGAGTACACAAGCATACATCAGGATGCTCCCCTTTTCACTCGCACTCGACAGGGCGCGGGATATACACACAACAGGGCGTTTGGGGGCGCTCCCCCTCACATGCACACAACAGGGTGCGGGAAACATGTTTCACTTAGGCTAGCTCTGAAAGCTTCCTAAGTCCAATCGCTCTTACATGTTTCTGGAACGAGTGTTTTGGCAGTGACTTGGTGAACAAGTCTGCACGGTTATTCTCCGATCCAATGTGTTGCACTTCAATCTTCTGAAGCGCTTGTTGTTCATGTGTAAAGAACAACTTGGGCGATATGTGCTTGGTAGCATCCCCTTTGATATAACCATGTTTCGCTTGATCAATAACAGCGGTATTGTCCTCATAGACGATAACAGGTTCATCTGGGTCATATGGAAGATCACATGTACTTCGAATATGGCCAATAACAGCTCGAAGCCATACACATTCTCTAGTCGCCTCATAAAGCGCGAGTAGCTCAGAGTGGTTCGTTGAAGTAGCCACTAAGGTCTGTTTGCGAGACCTCCAAGAAATCGCCGTGTTCCCAATGGTAAAGACATAACCAGATTGGGAACGCCCCTTGTGCGGATCAGATAAGTATCCCGCATCGGCGTAGCCAACAAGGGTCGCGTTGCTTCGAGTGCCAAGAGCGTTGGACTCACTCAAAACCGCGTAGGGATAGAACAAGCCCAAGTCCGTAGTACCCTTAAGGTAGCGGAAAATGTCTTTTATGCCATTCCAATGGCGGCGTGTTGGCGCGGTGCTGTGTCGAGCTAGACAATTCACAGCAAACGAGATGTCCGGTCTAGTACATTGGGCCAAGTACAATAAAGCGCCTATTGCACCCAGATAAGAGCACTCAGGACTCAATATCTCTTCGTTGTCCTCCTTTGGACGGAATGGGTCCTTAGTAATGTCTAGAGAGCGGACGATCATGGGAGTAGCGGACGGCTTAACGTCAAAATGACTAAAGCGTCTCAACACCTTTTGGGTGTAGTTCGCTTGATGGACAAGAATTCCATCTTTACGGTGCTCGATCTGCAGGCCGAGGCAAAACCGTGTCTTCCCAAGATCCTTCATCTCGAATTCCCTCTTCAGGATATCAGCAGTTTCTGACAAGTCTTTTTCGGTTCCTATGAGATTCATGTCATCTACATAGACCGCGATGATTGCGTATCCTGAAGTGGATTTCTTTATGAACACGCATGGGCAAAGTTCGTTATTAACGTATCCCAAACCGATCAAGTATTCGCTTAGGCGGTTATACCACATTCGCCCGGATTGTTTCAATCCATATAGCGAACGCCTCAGTCTAATCGAGAACGCGTTCCGTGGTCGGGAACTACTTGATTCAGGCATCTTTAGTCCTTCAGGGACTTTCATATATATATGTGTCTAGATCCCCGTAGAGATAGGCTGTGACCACATCCATGAGCTGCATATTCAGTTTTTCGGAAACTACTAAACTGATTAAGTAGCGGAACGTTATGATGTCCATTACGGGAGAATACGTCTCCTCGTAATCAATTCCAGGGCGTTGTGAGAAGCCTTGCGCCACAAGGCGAGCCTTGTATCGCACAATCTCATTTCTCTCATTACGCTTCCTTAGGAAAACCCATTTGTGACCAACTGGTTTAACATTGGGTGGTGTTGGAGCAACGGGTCCAAACACACTTCTTTTCGCTAAGGAGTCTAGTTCAGCCTGGATTGCTTGTTTCCATTGTGACCAGTCCGTTCGTCGTTGACACTCGGCAACACTACGAGGTTCCATGTCATCATTGTTCATAATGTCAGTGGCCACTGAGTATATGAACACATCATCGATGACAGTTTCGTTTCGCTTCAAAATATCGTCTAAGCTAGCATACTCGACGGATATTTCGAGGTTATCGGCATGATTAGGAATAGGCGTTTCATCTGGAACGCGCTCTTCTAATACATCGCCGTGATCCTTAATGATCTCATGTGGCAAAACGCTTTTAACAAGATTTCTCCGCTTCCGGGGCAGAACATCTTTGGAACCAACCGGTCTTCCCTTCTTCTTGGGAATAGCGGCGGACTGGACGGCCGATGGCAGCGTCCTTTGCTCGGCGGGTTCGACCGGAGCAACATGTTTTACAGGAACATGGCGTCTCTCAGGGACGTCTATCCTTGCAGGCACATTTGCAGCAGGTATAATTGATCTCGTGACTTTTGCTAGGTCGCTAAATGCATCTGGCATTTGATTTGCAATATCTTGCAGATCTAGAATCCTCTGTACTTCCTTATCACTATGTGCAGAGGGGGGATCATGATGAGCAAAAGCGGGCACATGCCACGCTAATTCACGTCGTTCCTCATCAACGTTAGCGTGCATTTCTCCCCCTAACGACGGGAAGATTGCCTCATCAAAGTCACAATCCGCGTGTCTCGCGGTAAAGAGATCGCCTGTCAAGGGCTCTAAATAGCGAATGATGGACGGGGAGTTATAACCGACATATATTCCCCGTCGCTTCTGAGGTCCAAATTTTGAACGCCTTATCGGCTCAATTGGAACATTGACTAGGCACCCAAACACGCGTAAATGTGAGATGTCAGGCTCACATCCAGTAACCAGCTGGTACGCGGAAAGTGGTTGGGTGGCCATGGGCCTCAGACGGACCAAATTTGTAGCGTGTAAAATTGCATAGCCCCATGCAGATAGTGGGAGTTTGATGCGCATAACCAAGGTCCTCGCTATCACTTGCAGTCGCTTTATAAAAGCTTCCGCTAGGCCATTTTGGGTATGAACATACGCAACAGGATGTTCAAGATTTATTCCCAAAGTCATGCAATAGTCATCGAAAGTCTTCGATGTAAACTCCGCGGCATTATCAAGTCTAATAGACTTTATCGGATAATCCGGATGGTGAGCCCTTAGCTTAATGATCTGGGCGAGGAGTTTAGGAAACGCTGCATTTCGTGTGGACAACAACACTATGTGTGACCATCTAGTCGATGCATCAACCAAAACCATGAAGTATTTAAAAGGTCCGCATGTTGGTTGGATTGGTCCACAAATATCTCCATGAATTCTCTCAAGGAATTGGGAAACCAATCTCGTAGGTTTCACATGGAGTGGCTTGAGATTCGTCTTCCCAATCGAGCAAGCTTGGCATAGGCTTTTCGTATTTATAACAAAATTCTTTCCTCCAAGAGGATGCCCATGTGATGCATTCATAGTGCGAAGCATCGTATTTTGACCCGGATGACCCAGCCGGTCATGCCATAGCATAAAAGTCCTCTCATCAACTGGCGCTCGGCGAATGATGAGATTACTCTCGATGTGTTGTATCGTAGTGAGATACAAACCACTTGAAAGACATTTCAACTTCTCCAAGATACGCTTTTGGCCGTACTGAGTGGAGGTAATGAAAAGATACTCGAAGCCATGTTCTCGAGCAGTTTCAACATGAAATCCGTTTTCTCGAATATCCTTAAAACTCAGTAAGGTACGACTGGACCTTGGAGAATATAAGGCCTCTGATACTTCAACGGGAGTACCATTGGACAACGAAAAACGGGCTTTGCCAAAACCTTGAACAAGGGTTGAGGGTCCCGAAATGGTTGTCACTGAGGTTACTTTAGGCGTATAGGAGATAAAGTATGATTTATCTCTCAAGATAGTGTGAGTCGTTCCACTATCAACCAGACAATCCACTGCCCCGTGGTCCATGCCTATAAGTAAAGAAAATTAAAGTTTGTCACACGTTTGAGGAAAGTGCTCGAAATAGAACTTTAATTTATCGAGAAACAGAAAATACAAACCACCAAAAGTTTTATGACTTAAATCAAACATAGATAGAAAATAGAGATTTATTCTTCCATTTCTGCTACAAAATCGGGGGTCTCAAGATTTAGATTTTCGTACTCGTTGACCAGATTTGCTTCGGCCCGACGCCCCTTGTGATAGTTATTAACTTCTTGGGGGGTCGCCCTGCAAGTCCGTTGCATATGACCATAAGCACCACATTTGTAGCAGAGAGTAGGTGCTTGGCCTTCCACTCTCGCTTTGGGACGACTGGCCCGTTGGTTCTTACCATGAGACTGCCTAGGAGTCAAAGGTCCTTGGTTCTTGTTAGAACCTCGCTTTGGATGGCGATACTTAAACTCGCCTCTATTCCTTGGCTGGGACGACTGGCCCTTGTCTCGTTTCCACCGTGGATTTGGTCCACGGAGAGCGTTTGCATCAGGCATTGGAATTGCCTTTGTTCCAGCAGGACGAGAATTATTGTTTCTCATTAAAATGAGACTGTTCTTCTCGTCTAGTAAAAGCTGGGTGATGAGCTCGGGAAACTTGGTGAACTTAGACTGACGGTATTGCTTCTGGAGCAAGTTGTCAGTTGAAGGAAATATGGTGTATGTTTTCTCCAATAGATCACTGTCGGTTAATATCTCACCGCAGTATTGGAGAAGTGATCGAATCCTGCAGACTTCATTGTTGTAATCAGTTACACTCTTGAAGTCTTGGAAGCGCAGGTTCAACCAGTCATGGCGTGCTTCAGGTAGCCATATGGTCTTCTGGTGGTCGAAGCGCTCTTTCAGAGAGTCCCATAGCGTCTTCGGCGAGGAGATTTCAATGAACTCCGACTTCATGGCGTCAGATAAATGCCTGCGGAATAGAATCATCGCTTTGGCGTTCATTGAGCGAGTGACTTCCACTTCACGCTCTTCCTCGTTATAGATGACGTCCAAGAGGCCCTGCGCATCTAGATGGTTCTGGATGTCTTGCGTCCAGTCCAAGTAGTTCTTGCCAGAGGCTTCAAGGATGGGAAAATCAATCTTGATCGACATTTTTCTACAACAGGAGAAAAAATCTTGATCAGTCAACATATAAAACGACAGGTTTATATGGATTTGGTTTGTATAAGCAACAACAAACAATCGTAAATAAAAACAACGGTTTTGAAAAAACGATTTTTGTTTAAAAATTATCTTATATCGATCGACGGGCCGATATAGAGAGGTCAATAAATTTTCTTGCAAAAATGCATAATTATAAATACAATTTGAGCAAAAAAAAATAATATTCGGTCAACCCCTTTCAGTAGCTCTACGTGAATATGACCAGGCGGGAAAATGGGGGAGGAGGGTCACCGGGGACCTCTTAAGAACCAAGCCCCAAGTTCTTTCTGACATCATACCCAAGTAGGTGAGCCTATTCGGAGAGACTTCGTAAAAATTTTGTCAAATGTAAGAATAAATAAGATTTTTCAAGAAATTCACGCTATTTGCGAACTGTGCAAAATAGGTGACAATTTAGTGCGTGCTCAAAATGAGCGTTGCCTTTGAAAAATTATTAACCAAAAAAAATTATTTTGGGAGGCCCAAATTTGGCGGTGCCAGAATTTGTTTATATAGCCAAAACCAATTTTTCAATTTTTTTACGCCATTACGCTAAAAAAAACGTACAACATAAGCAAGCAACAGCACACAAAAGAATTGGTGCCTAAGCAAGCGGCACCAAAAAAAATATCAACTATTTTTCCGACGTCTAATGAAGCGACGCCAAAAAAATAGCAAGAAGAAAAAATACAATTTTATTATTCATCTGTTACAACGATTATTGAATAACATAAAAAAAATGTTACTGAGGTGCTTGCCAGGGCACAGATGGCACTGAGGTGCTCGCCGGGGCTCTCCAAATCCATCATTACCAAAAAAATGTTAGCATCTAAATTTTCTTCGTCAACATGAAACAAAAAAAATTTCAACAAAAATTATTTTTTCAGAAAAAAATAACAAATATTTTGTTTGGATAAGTACTATTTAAACAAAAAAAATCTGAAGTTGTCAGTTTAAAAAAATTTCAGAAAATGTCTTTTCCAAAATATATATATCAGACTATTTGATAAACACGCCAAAGTATATTTTGATAAAAAAAATTATTCGTATATATTTTTCAAAAAAAATGTCTGAGTATATATTACGAAAGCTTCTACTACCCTTAAAAATCACAAACTACGTATCTCAAAGATAAAGAATGATGCAATTCTAAGCTTTTTATATCACAAAGTTTCTAGAATAGCCTTTAAATGTTTACCTTACAATCCTGTAATTCGAATAAATAATATTCAAAAAAGAAAAAAAAAACTTATTTCTAACAATGGAATAGCAGTAAGAATATGATGGACTTAAAAGTTTTTTTTTTAATGAAAACTAAATATAAGCACACTTGACAAGTTTTGTTAAAAAAATAAGCTCCAACACCACATTTCCTTATGTTCCTGGCATGTGCCCGCTTTTGCTCATCATGATCCCCCCTCTGCACATAGTGATAAGGAAGTACAGAGGATTCTAGGTCTGCAAGATATTGCAAATCAAATGCCAGATGCATTTAGCGACCTAGCAAAAGTCACGAGATCAATTATACCTGCTGCAAATGTGCCTGCAAGGATAGACGTCCCTGAGAGACGCCATGTTCCTGTGAAACATGTTGCTCCGGTCGAACCCGCCGAGCAAAGGACGCTGCCATCGGCCGTCCAGTCCGCCGCTATTCCCAAGAAGAAGGGAAGACCGGTTGGTTCCAAAGATGTTCTGCCCCGGAAGCGGAGAAATCTTGTTAAAAGCGTTTTGCCACATGAGATCATTAAGGATCACGGCGATGTATTAGAAGAGCGCGTTCCAGATGAAACGCCTATTCCTAATCATGCCGATAACCTCGAAATATCCGTCGAGTATGCTAGCTTAGACGATATTTTGAAGCGAAACGAAACTGTCATCGATGATGTGTTCATATACTCAGTGGCCACTGACATTATGAACAATGATGACATGGAACCTCGTAGTGTTGCCGAGTGTCAACGACGAACGGACTGGTCACAATGGAAACAAGCAATCCAGGCTGAACTAGACTCCTTAGCGAAAAGAAGTGTGTTTGGACCCGTTGCTCCAACACCACCCAATGTTAAACCAGTTGGTCACAAATGAGTTTTCCTAAGGAAGCGTAATGAGAGAAATGAGATTGTGCGATACAAGGCTCGCCTTGTGGCGCAAGGCTTCTCACAACGCCCTGGAATTGATTACGAGGAGACGTATTCTCCCGTAATGGACATCATAACGTTCCGCTACTTAATCAGTTTAGTAGTTTCCGAAAAACTGAATATGCAGCTCATGGATGTGGTCACAGCCTATCTCTACGGGGATCTAGACACAGATATATATATGAAAGTCCCTGAAGGACTAAAGATGCCTGAATCAAGTAGTTCCCGACCACGGAACGCGTTCTCGATTAGACTGAGGCGTTCGCTATATGGATTGAAACAATCCGGGCGAATGTGGTATAACCGCCTAAGCGAATACTTGATCGGTTTGGGATACGTTAATAACGAACTTTGCCCATGCGTGTTCATAAAGAAATCCACTTCAGGATACGCAATCATCGCGGTCTATGTAGATGACATGAATCTCATAGGAACCGAAAAAGACTTGTCAGAAACTGCTGATATCCTGAAGAGGGAATTCGAGATGAAGGATCTTGGGAAGACACGGTTTTGCCTCGGCCTGCAGATCGAGCACCGTAAAGATGGAATTCTTGTCCATCAAGCGAACTACACCCAAAAGGTGTTGAGACGCTTTAGTCATTTTGACGTTAAGCCGTCCGCTACTCCCATGATCGTCCGCTCTCTAGACATTACTAAGGACCCATTCCGTCCAAAGGAGGACAACGAAGAGATATTGAGTCCTGAGTGCTCTTATCTGGGTGCAATAGGCGCTTTATTGTACTTGGCCCAATGTACTAGACCGGACATCTCGTTTGCTGTGAATTGTCTAGCTCGACACAGCACCGCGCCAACACGCCGCCATTGGAATGGCATAAAAGACATTTTCCGCTACCTTAAGGGTACTACGGACTTGGGCTTGTTCTATCCCTACGCGGTTTTGAGTGAGTCCAACGCTCTTGGCACTCGAAGCAACGCGACCCTTGTTGGCTACGCCGATGCGGGATACTTATCTGATCCGCATAAGGGGAAATGATGTAATTTTTCCAATTTTATTAATTTGGAAAACAAGGGCTGACAGGAGACTTGCGTGCAAATACGTCTCCAAAGACATGCAGCGTATCATCGTCGGCAAAAAAGAATAATTCTCTATCCCATTTACAAACCCTGTCCTCTTTGTGACTCTTGGGTTGGGAACCTCGGGCAAGCATGTCCCCAAACAGAAATCTCGGCTTCGGGACAGCGTTCCCGTCATCTCCTAACATTTGTTGTCCGCTTATGAGAGACATCAAGGTGTCATGATGTTGTCTCGAGTTCACACTTTCACGGATCCCATGTTCATCATCGCGGCATAAGTAGAAATGCACGTGGGACAAATCTTCTTTAAAGCCAGATTCTTGGTCCAGGACGCTCAGCATTCTCCGGTGTGGGGTGTCATGAATCTCAACTGCCAAAGAAAAGAAAAATTGGAGTTAGTAAGTTTACTAGAAAAAGAAAATAAAATTACTAAAAAGCTCATATCTCAGACGAGCACCATATTCCAAAAGTAGGCGCTCACTATCTACCAAGCGCCTTCATCTCAAAGCAGGCACTCGGTATCAATCAAGCGCCTCCTTCTAAAAGTAGGCGCTCACTATCTACCAAGTGCCTCCTTCTAAAAAGTAGGCGCTCAATATCTACCAAGCGTCTCCTTCTCAAAGCAGGCACTCAATATCAATCAAGCGCCTCCTTCTTAAAGCATGCACTCAGTATCAATCAAGCGCCTCCTTCTTAAAGCAGGCACTCAGTGTCAACCAAGCGCCATCTCCTCAAAGTAGGCGCTCAGTGTCAACTAAGCGCCCCTTCTCAAAGAAGGTGTTGATCATCAACAAATGTCGATTTTAGAACATAGTGCTCGTTCAGAGAGCGCCATTGCTCGGTCACATCAATTCGCACCCAACACTCAGTAAAGAGGTGGGGCACATGGCGCGTTTGCGCTTTTGAGCGCCACTCAAGCACTCCTCGAGGAGTGCGAATGGCGCTCCGCACAGATAATCATCTTTGTCCCCGAAGACTCACCCTCAAAGTCGAGTTCATCAACTACAGTCGGCGGCGCGGTGCGCGCAGCACGCGACGGAACAGTGCTCGACGGTGGCGCGGAAGAGCCCGCAATGACCTTTCCTTTCTCGGCGATCGAGCTCTTGCGGGGTGCCATGTCGAAGTACATCGTCGGAGAAGAGAAAGACGATCGGCTAAAAGTTCCAAAGTTCCGAAAAACCTAAAGGAGTGCATGATTTTCTCTCTCCACTCTCACTTCTATTTATGAGTACAAAATTTGGAACTACATGGCACTTTCATAGGCGCACGTTTTGCGAGAATCTAAACAACAAAGATTTTGTGTATTTATTGTGCCATTATTCAAAGTATTCCAAACGTTACAGGCGCTTGAAATGTTTAAAAACTTTGAAGGAAAACTTATAGGTTTCAAAATATGATATGAACAAGAGGCGACACGCTTGGGAAGTGCCACAGAAACAACAAGCGCCACTTAAAACTAGGAGCGCCTCATTTAACAAATATTTCACTCGTTGAGTGCCTCACTTGTCGAGCGCCTCAGTTATCAAGAGTACCCTCGGAATACGCGTCGTGATAGCTTTATGTCACATCAGTAATTATGACTGTCAGAAGCGCACGACTCAAGGAGCACAGGGTTCAAAAAAGATCCGGGTGCCTCATTCCAAACATAGCGCTTGACAAGCATGGCACTCCTCACTCAGCAGCGCCCCATAAATGAAGCACCTCTGCTTATGTGGCGCACTAATCCTATTTTTATGCAGAATATGGCACACTAACCGAGTTTTTTGAAAATCGTGCGTGCCATGTTGCCCACGATCAGGCGCCTTTTACTCAATAAAGCCATGTGTCTTCCTCTAAACATGGCGCCTATCATCTGAACATGGCGCTCCATACTCCAAACATGGCGCTCTTCATCCTAAACAGGACGCTACCCACCAAAACATAGCGCTTTCTAAAGACGGCGCTTCCTTCAGCAACTGCCTGGCGGTTACTTCTTGGCCCTATAAATAGAGCTCCATTTTGACCATTTTGAGGACGGTTCAGGTGCAGATTGTAGAGTACTCGAAATTTCAGATTTCCAAACTCTCTTTGCCAACGAGCCACACTCAAAGACGCAAGTTCTACTTCGTTAAATCGAAGCCAAGAATCGTCGATACTTCTAAACGGCCTTTGTCATGCCCCGCTCCCATATGAGCGATCGTCCTCGCTAAGGCGTGATGCCTCATGAGCCTAGATTGCGCTCACGCAAGGCAGGTTCTATAACGATCGATTACAGGCTAAACGACGGGGATCGTCGCACAGAAGTCCCAAGTAGAAACATTGAATAAAAAGCAGCAAAAATTTAAAGCAAAATACAAGTCATACAATTTACTCTTTTATTGATATTGAAACAAAGATTACAAAGGGCGCAAGCCAGATTATAAGTCTCTCAAGTTCACTCTTCTCACATACAAGTCACTCTGCTCTCTCTTATCTCTTAATACAGTTCTTGAGCCAGCGGATGCTTCAAAGGGCGATGTCCATACATTATGTTCTGTATAAGTGCAGTCTTCAATACGCTCGTATGCTTCAAAACACCAAGGAACTCTGAGCCTCGGAACATCCAAGCGAGCTCTGCCACGAGCAAGCAGGTACCTATCACCTGCACATGAAACTGGTGGGGTGTCAGTACTCAACTGTACTGGTGGAGTGAGCTCCTCGCCCACCCATACAAACCAATACGTTCATTTACTTTGTGCAATTCAAGTCCCTTATGATTGTCTTTCTAGTTTGGTCTTAGAATCAGTTTTAGGACGTGGATATCTTGGTCTATTTTGTATCTCTAGACCATCATCGTGCCTTCGCACCAATGCCATCCTTATCCTTGCCTCTAGACCGTTATCGTGCTTACCACATCAATGTATCGACTCGTGCTTGCCTTATGGCCCATACTTTGGGATGCAACAACATGATTCGTGTCAATGACTTGGTTCTTGCTAGAACATCGAGGTCGTGCCTCGCGACTTAGCCTGACTTAACCAAACTTGCCTTACGGTCCTTCATGACTTAACTCGAAACGACTCAAGTCTAACTTATACAACTCTATGCCAACAACTCAACGCTTGAAGCCACATCTCGTGCCTAAGCACGTGTTCTTGCTATAGCCAAATCTTAGGCTTCTTAAAACTAGTGATGTACCCTTGCATACCATATTTATTTCATGCGTGTCGTAGTTGCACTTTCTTTGATTTGACTGACACCGTGCATGCGGATTGTCGCTAAGCATATCAACTTGACTATAGTAAAGGTCACTGGCAATTCAAGCCATCTTGGACATGTAGGTGGTGTAAGACGAGGCCCTTGCAGCTAAGGGTAGCTAGCCCTGCTCAAGTCCTTGAATCACCGACGGTGTATTATTGCCTGCCTACCTTGCTCCCCTCCTAGGTCGATACGGTCCTGTGGCCCCAGGTTTCCGAATCGAGGGTGCGAAACCTTGTCGACAAGTTGTCCATGATCACGCACCTACGAGAACTCCTAGACTCAACGTAAATGCATGGCCTAGCCGTCACAATTTAGCTTCCTTAGCTTCGTTCCTTTTGCCTATCATACTTCTTTTGCAAAGGCCAAACCAGGGTTGCATCGGCGACTTACCTATAGCCCCGCCATGTTTCCTTTTCAGCGACTGACCTACAGTCTCGACTCTCAGCAACTGACCTACAATCTCGATATGCTTACAGTATTTCCATACTCTTATTGACTTAACTCATGAATGGCTATCAATAGCCTTCAAGCATAACTTGTACCAAACGTGTTCTTTATGTGCCAACAGACCGACCGTGGCTAACTTTCCACTAAACCAACCGTGGCTTGTGCTTTAAATCGACTTACGTTCTGTGTGACACTATCGCCCAAGCATTACACCAAAATGGACTATTTGCGACAGTTAGAGTTGTACAATAACGACGTACTAAAATTGTTGTTGTACTTTCAACGGATTGAAAATGCTTTTAACATAAAACCTATTTCACCGAAATACTATATTAGAATTTGACGAATACAAACTGTTGTTTAACATTAAAATTATGTTGAAATTTTGGCTCCATAATATTTTATTGCAAGATTTTAGTGCTGCCTTTTACCAAAACCCGCGAACACCCTGCTCCCCTTCCCAAAAATACTACGCTAAAACCTCTCTCAGAAACTCTCCTTTCAAATTCCTTCCATTTTTTTCTTCTCTCAGAACACAACGCTGAAACCTTTTCCCAAAGCCGCTGCTGGAACCTTTTCCCAAAGCCGACCGCTAGAACCACTGAGGTAATCCTCTCTTTCCTTCTTCTTTCCAAACTCCTCTGTTCGGATCTCCTTCGCACCCTTCCGCCATTGGAACCGCTGCCCACACTATGCCGATGTGGTGGATGGAGGTGACAAGATCATCAACATCAAAGTTGCTGCTGTTCGGTCAGGGAAATTCCTTGTCGAGGAAGCGACTAAAGGGTTTTTTTCTTATTTATTTTCTAGGACATTGTCTTGTTTATTTCTAGGGTTCAGACTTGAAATTATTCACCATTTTTAGAATTTTCTCTTGTTTAGTTTCTAGGGTTTAGTTTTTTGTATTTTCTCAATCCATGAAATTATTCACCATCTTCTGGATCTCTCTTTATCTCTACGTCACTAGTGGATGGAGGGACTTTTAAAGCTTGGGTTTATCGATCCTCTACCAAAAAAAATTTAATCAATCGAGAGGTACAAGTTTAATTACAAAGCATATAACTCAATCTATTAGACAAGTTTTTGGAGGTGCAAGTCTAATTTTGACACTGGCTTTTTGTAGTTAAATGACAAATACTAATAATAGGTCAGTTTACTCGTCTGCTTTTTAAACCTCAACAATGGTTGGCCTTCGATTAGGTCAAAACTTGAATAGATAGTTGATATCTATAAAGTTTGTGTTACTTTTGTGCACATGCTAAAAAGTTTTGGTTGTATGAGGGGGATATAATGATATATTAACCTACAGGTCGACAATAAGAATGTGTTGTTTCTGAAAAGAAATGTGTGGACATCTCAGGCAGATAGCTGTTTGCCTGTGCAGAAGAGTTATTTTGCAACTTGGGTGAAGAAATTATTCAACTATAAAGTTGAATTGGGTTGGCGACGGTGTGTTTAGTATATGATAACAGACGATAATATGCTGTTTTCAAAGGAATGTTGTCATTGCATCAGAACAAATTACTTAATCAAATTGTTGTGTAATATCAAATAATAGTTCGACTTGGTTATTGTCTGTCTTGATGCTTAGGAGTTCTACTGCAAAGATATTCATAATTCTGAATTTTTTTTCATAATCACCAAAGTTTGTAGATCTCAAATACTGCAATGGTTGTCTAAATTGTCACTTATGAGCTAGCCATGTGTGATGATATTTCCATATGACATGATGTCCTCATGAACCAGTTAAAACTATGATAATGGAGTAATTTATTTGGCAGTTCATATGACATTAAGTTAAATTAATTGGTATTGCTTTGTGTGGCTAGGGAAATCCTTTACAGTCTCTGGGACAAACAAGTAGTGAATCCTATGAGGTCCTCTCTACTGCAGCTACTGCTTGCGGAAACTATACTACACAGGGCTGACTGCAACTACCAAGGTAATACTAAAGTCAATATTGCAGATCCTGTTATTTGTATCAAACTGAGATGTCATTTTCTTTATTGGTATAACCAAGGTAATACTGAAGAACATACTTTAATAATTCTTTTAAGTTGCAATCCTAGGGATTATATGCTTCTGTTTTTGTGTTTTGAAGTTTCAAGTGTTTCTGATGTAAAATATATATCAAACATTTTGACATCTATCATTGCTCTACTTTTGCTTTTGCTGATCATATCTTAAATAGGTCAAAGCAAACATGGATGTATGTTAGTTTCAAGTAATGCCGATGAAGAATTTTGTATTGTAAATTTTTGAGCTCGTTGATGATTCCATTCAACAAGAAATAAGAAAGCCTATAGATCATGTTTGCTAACAGCCAGTCCAATTATCTTGAAAGTGAAATATGGAAAAATTGTTAGCAAATCTTGTTTTATATATATATGAGTTTAGTGGTTATTTGAGTCGGTGCTATAGTATAAAAAATAGGTGCCAGTCATAGCTATCTGAAAATGTTTATACCCTGAATCAATATTGTGTCATTATATATATACATCAATATAAATTTGGATAGAAATGATTGTTTCCACATGAAACATGTTTGATTTATACCCTACCATGTTCGTGCCCACATGAAACATGTGTTATTCATTTTTTTATACTAATTATTGGTTTATTGATCCGACTTTAGTTCAAAGTTGATGTGATGCTTAAAATTGTTATTGCGTAATGCACATCCCGTACCAGTAATTTATAAAGACATTTTTTTTAAATTTTTTCTGAAATTCCACGCACACACTAAAGACAAAATTTTAAAAAGGCTTAACTTTCAACTTTTTTTATTCTCATTAGATTTAGCAAATATGAATGCTTAATATATGTATTTGTCTCCTTTTTATCTTGTAGGAATTTTTTTTTAAAAGGCTTATAGAAGAAGATCCTACCTATGAGAGAAAGATTTGGACAATGATGTTGTTGCAATGGTTTGTGGGATTCTAATTAATTTTCATATTTATTTATAATTTCTTATAGGTTCATAGTATATAATTACTTTCTCTTGTTCTTAAAATTGTTTAGGTATTGAGACGTGATGGTAAGGGTTATATACATGGAATGGGTGAAGGTGTTTCAAAGACAAATATTTGTGCTTCATATGCAAATCGGGAGATTGCTCGTAGAGAAAAGCAAAAACTCAATGCTTTGCTAAATCGGATGGAGAATCTTGAACAACAATAGCTTCCCTGCAGGCTACAATATGTAACACTTCTAGATCAAGTCAATCTTCATCAGAGTTTCACACTCCTAGTCCTACTCAGGTGAGTAGAGCTAAATTGTCGACTTCTTTCTTCTTGTTCTACTTTAGATGTATTATGTTTTTAGGTTAAATTTTTTATAAGTTAGAATGAGTTAGTGACTGTTCTACGAGCTTTGATTTCTTGATTTTATTTTACTTATGGAGTGGTTCATTATGGAGTCATTGAGTTAGCATCCCTTTCTTGGTAGTGTCTGCATAAAGAGTTATGTCAGGAGGATTTATTTTCAGGCCAAATTGCAATCATTTTTCATTTTAAGGGACTTGTTTCTAGAAGAACTCTATGAAGGGTTTAGTTGCTAACATCTGTGCCAAAAATATTATTGGAGAATGCATATGCTGAACTAGGAATTTTCTACTTGGGGGTTTTGTTGCAGTGAGAGCCTTGAAAAAGCTCAATAAAGTGCTTGTTGTCACGCCTCGCTCCCGTAGGAGCGATCGTCCTCGCTAAGGCGTGATGCCGCACGAGCCTAGATAGCGCTCGTGCAAAGCAGTTTCATAACGGCCGATTACAGCGGCTGCGATGGGGTCGTCGCACATAAGTCCCAAGCAGAAACATTGAACATACAACAGAATTTAGAAGCAAAACACAAGTTATTCAAAAGTTCTCTTTATTGATATTGAACAATAAGATTACAATAGGGCGCAAGGCCATGATTACAAGTCTCTCAAGCTCACTTTTCTTTCATTTTATAAGTCATTCTGCTCTCTCTCATCTCTCGATACAATGCTTGAGCCAGCGGATGCTTCGGAAGGCAATGTCCATACATTATGTCACGTATAAGTCTTGACTTCTACGCGGCCGCACGCTTCGAATCGCTAAGGAACTTTGTGCCTCAACGCATCCAAGTGAGCTCCGTGCCACGAGCTTCTACCTGTACCTGTATATGAAAACTGTGTTGGTGTCAGTACTCAACTGTACTGGTGGAGTGAGCTCTTCGCCCATCCATACAAAACAGACACGTTCATTTACTTTGTGCAGCTGAATTCCTTTTGATTGTCTTTTTAGTATATCTTTAGGATTAATTTTAAGACAACGACGCCTTGGCCTATACTTGGCAACGCAACGACAGGGTCGTGCGATACTCTATTCGTGTCTTCAATATATTCGATGCAGTGCCTCGCCGAGTAGAAACTTATGCAACTCGACCATGCCAAGACTTTTAATTCTTTCATGTGCCTCTAGACCATTCTCGTGCCAACAATGTCAAGGGGACGACTTGTGCTGGCCGTGCTAATACACTTGTTCGTGCCTTAAAATCGAGACCGTGCTTCCCAAGGATCAACCCAACTTAACAAACTTGCCTTACGACCCTTCCTGACTTAACTCGAGACGACGCCACATTCATGCCGAAGCACGTGTCCTTGCTATAGCCAAATCTTGGCTCCAGAACGGTGTTACAACTGTGCACATCTAACTCGTGCCGACTCAAGGTTAATGCTTGCAATAAGCATAACTTGTTAACCCAACTCGTAACCTGCTAGTACTCGACACAATCCAAAGGCATACACGCGGATAGCCTCTCTTGCTGACACATCTATGTGAGTGGTCACTAGCAATGTCAAGCTATCCTGGATCTTTTGCATACGGTGACCATTCACGTAGCAAGGTACGAGCTCCCACCGACTAACCCACATCCTATATTGTAATGGTTCACTTCAATCGAGTCATACCGTTGATGAAGGCCGTACAATATCTGTAATTCCTCCTAGGCCGACACGTACCCGGTGCCCCGGGATCGCTCGAGGAATTTACCCTTGTACGCAAGTTGTCCAATGACCATGCAAGACTCAACTCGATCTATCAAGTCCTTCCTTAACCATGTGTGAGCCCTTAGCCCAATTTTTCTATTTATTTTTTTTAAATTTAATCTCTCCTCTAATATTCCCTTTTTGGTAATGAATGTAATTAAATAGTGAAAGGAGGATATTGGGCTTTGCAAATAGAAACTTCCTTAAGGGGTTGTTGTGTAAAAAACCTAATTCAAATTCAAAACCCAGCCACATCCTTCCCTCTGCTCGAATATAGAGTGGTTCGAAAGATCAAACCAAACAATTTCAAACCAAGATCGGCTCTTATCTACTCTCCCCATTGATTGCCTATATATATACTCGATCAAACCCCTCATCCCCAAAACCCTAATTGTCCTGCGCCCTCAAGTTCGAATTTGTGGAGGTCGGTGATCGGGAATTTTCTGTCGAGTAGGAGTGTTCGACTCTTTCAATCAGGTAATGTTCTTCCCACATAACAATGCCATGAGATTTCTGTTCAACTTGGTTAATTTCAACGGGTTTAAGTGGAGGGGTAGGTGTTTGTGTTAATTCCTAAATGAAATCCTAGATGGAGGTGTAGTGGTATGAGTTATGGATAACAATGGTTTCAGGATAGGGGTGGTATCAGACCCTTCCTGATACGGTCAGGTATCAGGAGCTATGGCATGGAGGCAATCGTGAAGTAATGTCTTCAGAGAACCTCTTGCCTGTGTAAAGTTATTTTTCTGCACCCTCAGTAATTTAGCCTCTCTGTACCAAAAACTGATCGAAGGGGATTGAGTGTCAAATTAATTTAGAGGGGGTGGTGGATGTTACTTATTGTCAACTTGAACTTTTAAGGGAATTACGTGTTACTCAACCTTGGTTAAAATTTATCATCATGTTTCTTCTCATGCTTTTGGAAATCTGATTGATTCATAAACCCCTTCTGTTGGGAGGACTTGTTTTGTTGCTTTCAACTATGATGCTGCAACAAGGATAGATAGGTACGAGTAATACCTTATGTACAGAGAACAAGTTCTCTCAACAACAGTAATATGGGTTTGAGGAGAGATCTTGCTATTGTACTCGCTCTTTACAAGGAATAGACCATATTCTAATCAGCTCAAGAGGGTTATAAAATTAGAGAGAGCATGACTCCCTTCTATTTTACCAGACTACAAAAGCTTGTGTTGTACCTGCTGTAACTCTGTTTCACCAGATAGCAAAAGCTTGTGTTTTACCTACTATTCAGTCCACTGTCTTGCCTATACAACCCATGATTATATATATGCAGTCCTTCATATTTAGAGTTTTAGTCTATTTGTATGATCAAAACCCCATCCTTGCACCCGGTTCTATCCATGTGAAGATTAGTCACACTTTCCTTTTACAACACCCTCCACTCTTAGAAGTTCTCGACTGATACTTGGGTATTCCTCACCTTAATAGTCCTTATTTGTTTTAAATCTTAATGTACAGTCCAATTTATATGTTTGGTTAGCTTTGTATATATATATATATGTGTGTGTGTGTGTGTGTGTGTGTGTCTTTGTATGCTAATTTAGATGCCTTTACTCATATAAGTTGAGTCCCTCATGCAACAGTCCACTATAAGACCTTTAGTCACCTACAGTGGTAGATACCAGTCCCCTTTGGTTAGTATCAGTTGAAACCACATCTGTATAATCTTCATATGTTCACCCTCATCCTAAGCTAGTGTTAAGCATTGTTTTGTCCATTACTTGCTTAGGCCAAACCACTGCAATCAATGCCAGGATATCTTGGTTTAGACCATTCCAAGTGAGAATGGTGTATTAGCCACTGGGTTGAGTAGATGGGGAAGTACAGGAGTCTAGGAATCTTGTAGCAGTGTACACTAGAGCAAAATCCTTGACTGAACAGGAAGCCATGAGTACCCTTTGACCAACAGGTGATGAGGCAATCTGTGTACTGCAGGGGGCCGCAAAAGCACAGGTGGAAAGGGAATGGCCTAAGTGATAGCTTGTATCCTATAGAGGAGAATTAGTATATGTTGTATCAGATTACACAATAAAACATAGTTAGCAACACCTGAACATCTGGCACCTTAGACCAACCTGCCAGTAAATTATTGATACCACTACTGTTGTTCTTATCCTTCACCTGTATAGGCCATAAAGATGTACAAGTAGAAAAGGCATAAACTGAGAATTATATGTGTCCTTACCAACTGAAATGTGAGTCTCACACTCCTGTGTACAGGTGCCCTCTTTCAGCGTAACAAACCATATCAGTAATCAGTCAACACATCTCATACTTGTTGTCAGATACCTATCTCATATTGGTTGGATTGTCATGTTAGAGGTTTTCTTGAATCCAATAGGTACTGTTATGATTAGATTCTCTTTTGTATCAAGTGGTATTGTCATGATTACACTGCCTCTTGAATTATTTCGATATTGTTATGTTAATCCTATGAATACCTTATTTCAGAGTTAAAGTTATTGAGTATATTTGATAGTGTAAGTTGGTTCGAGCTTGGGGTAAACCTGAGCAGCAGTTGTTCAGCTTTATGGCAACTAATAAGTCGTCTAAAGGTGGATAATAATGGTTGTGAGTATCTGCTCTGTGAGGGCATGCTACATCTGTGACAAGGTGGACCTTGTTATGGGAGACTCGATGGAAACAAGTGTGTGTTTGCCTATACGTCCAGGATATGGATGTATTAGTGTCAAAGGGAAAGGTAGTCCAGAAATGCTAGGCTCAGGGCAGGTCAGTATACAAGGGTGTGCTGTTGTACTAGTATAGAGCTAATAGAGGACCTTAGTGTCTTGAACATGTAAGTAAAGTTAAAGGGGTATGACAGGAAGAGGGAGTGCCCAGATATGCATGATGTGGGGGCAGCCAGGATAGTAGCCAACACAAAAGTATGGCATCAGGAAATGCAAGTCTATTTCTAAAAGGATTTTAATGGGGATCAAATAAAACTAAGGGTTAGTACCAACTCTATGCCTATAATACCTATACCAGTAAAGAGGTAGAATATAGAAGGTAAACCAGGTTTGGTAAGGCATGAGGTAACTTTTGCTATAGGAAATCAATGGAACCATACAATGTAAGGGAAGGGATCTATAACAGGATCTCTAAGGTAACTAAACCCAAATTAGCTAAGAGATGACCTAAGATCAGTAGGTAGGTTACTCCTTACTTAAAATAATTTATTGACATGGTAAATCTCTAAAAACAGGTTACTTGGACTTTGACTCAGTACTCGACCGTATTCGCAGCTCAGGACTACAGGCAAGTACACCTTGCCGTTTCTTTACAGCTTTATTACATGCTTATCTTCTTTCATCATCCAGTTGATTTTGATTTGATTGCTGACATGTGCTTATTTATTATTATAGAGTCCTTGTTCACAGTTAGCCTTGTAACTTTATTGGACATGCTTTTCACTTGTACAGTATTGAGTTGTATCGTAGGACGATCGTATTATAAACTGAACTGCCATCCCTTATTTCGATTCTTACAACCTGCGAGTCCACATTCGGGGCGAGGGTTGATCGTTTGCACCTGTGAGTCCACAAACGGTGTGAGGGTGACTTGTCTTGAAACTGACCTGCGAGTCCACATTCGGGGCGAGGGTTAGTGATTAGTTCAAACCTGCGAGTCCACACTCGAGGCGAGGGTTTGGTATTCCATTGATCTCCTGTTTACTCGTTCTTCCTGCAGTTCATTTATGCGTAGTTGTTCATATATTCATGTCTCGTGATTGTTTAGGCTTTTCCTGTTTATATCTTGGATTTCTTTCATGCATGATAAACTGTTAGAAAGGCTTGTATATTATGTATCTTGCTAGTCCTTTGAGGACCTGATGATCTCTTCAGGTTTAGTCGAGTATTGAGCCAGTGCACACAAGCAGGTTTGAGCCAACATTGGACCACGGTACTACTGCAGACGAGGGTACTTTGATGATTAGCAGTTTGATTTAGTTATTTCCATTTCATGTTCTATTTTATTCGTCTACTGGCAGTAGATTTGTGTCCACCGGACGTAACTGGAATTCTTGATAAACATGATATTGCATTTTATATTGTCATTCTATATTCAATCTCATTTGAGTTGATTGTGTCATATTCCTGTGGATGAGATCTAGATTGCTTTATTTGTTCTATTAGAATCTGTGACTTGTATATGCATTAGAAAACGTTCTACCGCCGACACTGCAGCGTAGGCTGGGCTTGGACATGCCTCGTATCCGAAAAGCAGGTACGGGTCGTGACACCATGACCATGCTTTCCATCTTTCTATCGAGACTCCCAAGTAGCGGGACCGATCTCGCGTGATTCCTTATCGAGACTCCCAAGTAGCGGGACCGATCTCGTGAACGAGACTTATCGAGACTTATCAAGACTCCCAAGTAGCGGGACCGATCTCGTGTGCATCCTTATCGAGACTTATCGAGACTCCCAAGTAGCGGGACCGATCTCGTGAACGAGACTTAGCGAGACTCTCAAGTAGTGGGACCGATCTCGTGTGCTTTCTTATCGAGACTTATCGAGACTTCCAAGTAGCGGGACCGATCTCGGTGACAACCAGTCGCGTGAACTTCCTTTATCCGTGGCATGCTTTTCACTAAATCAACCGTGGCTCATGCCTCGGACAGACCTTGTTCCCTAGGCGACGTTATCGTTCAAGTCACATACTTTATATGATGAGCCTTGTTCTCGAAGGACTACACGACTTGACAACCGCAGATAGAGCGGAACAGTACTAGAAATGGCTTAGATCGACCGGCATAACTTTGCCTAACTTAATTATGCAATGTCTTGACGAGCAAAGGCTGCGTCGAGCTTCACATCGAGAGAACGTGCCGTGCACGTGTTCGACTTGAACAACAAGTTCTTGGGTGCCTAGACTTAAGCCACAAGCCGTGCAATACGACTTTAACCATGGGACAGGCGAAGGCTATGCCAAGTCTTGGACGACGGGACCGTGCATGCTTTATTAAGTATTCACGCGGGCGACGCCTATGACTTAGGCAAATTCGAGTGTTGTGGCAACTTAGCATCTTAGGCTAACTTTTTTCTCCCAAGCCACGAGACGAAAGACCGAGTGTCATTTTGAAAGCACGCTGAGCCCACTTCTAAGCAGACCGTGGGACCTTTTTTCCATGTTCTAACACATTTTCGACCCGCCGGGATTATTTCCTTAGCTATGTGGATGCGTCTCTTTTATTATCAAGCCAAACTTGTGCAAGTTGAAAACATACGATTTATTATGTGAAGGCAAAGATGAGGCAAGTTCACCAAAACTACCCCACCTGAGCGAGGAGTTGCCTCGACCGAGCGATGTCTTTGAGTCGCCGTTGCAAGGCTAAGTTCGAACACCGTCGACGTTTCGATTCCTCCGATTGACTGAGCGGGACGGGGCACTACATCATACACCACTCAGAAAAAGTTCCGTCCTCGAAACTAACTGAGTACTTACTTTTAGACCACTTTGATCTAAGGACTTTCGTACACACTTCGCCTATACGTTTCTGCAATTCGAGCCACGCTCGCACTACTATCAATCTTTTTGTTTAACATGATCTCAAATCCTCGACACTTTTCCATTCCTCAAGTCTCACTTGAATTCAACGTATCACTTGGTTGGATCGTGCACGCATTCCGGGCGTCCCCAAAATACATACATTTTAGCCAAGCCACATGATAGAGAATTCGTCATCCTCACTCGAGTCACATCGTGTACATATTTCGGCATCCCTGAAATATATGCATGTCAGCCGAATCTCGTAAGGGGTATTCCTATACTCTTGATTCACTCTATCCATTCATACCAATTCTCAAGATCAATCTTTCGATTGCTAACTTTTGCAACAGGGACGTCTTGCCTAACCGCTAGGCCACTTCTCAAGGCTAAAGTCAATGTCAGGATTGGAATTATAGTTCCCCAATAATAATGCCAACACTGACCCCAATCCTAGGGTCAAAACCAAATTGATAGTACGGGATTTTTCTACCCAAGCTCGCATCACTCCGATTTCTAAACATCGAGCATCGATTCCCTACACACATCCCAATATTCGTTATACGGGGTCTGAGTCGTTCAGCAAAGCCATCCTACGATAACTCACTTTCAACCAATTCCTCGACATATCTATATCACTCGTTCATCAAGCCATTTTGCATAGTCTATCTCTTCGAACACGTTCGATATAATCTGTCTATCAATCCTTCCAAGTCAAGCACGCTACGACACAATTTGTTACTAAGCCATAATTTATATTTCATATTTCCTAAGTCGTTCATCACAATTCACGTATTCGATCATAAGGTCGTCTAGTTTAACAATATGTTATACCTCGATCTCACGCGAGTCAGATTATCCACGGTGGGCATGAATCACCATGCACGCTCCCGCTGGACAATCATCCTCATCGAGACATAACTCTTGTTTTGAGTCTAGACTAATTTATTCTCGATGCGCGGATTGGACCTACTCAATCCTCAAGTTTATTCAATCATCAATCGCAAGTCCTAACATCCTCGAATTTTCCTTCGCATCAAACCAACAAGTTGAGATAATCAAAGTTGTCGCGTCCTAATTTTCCGAGTTCGATCATTCTTGCGACATAAATCACCATGTCAGCGCTCACACAATGATTACCCCGAACCCGATACGACACATGTGCGAGGCTAGAGTTGCGCTTGCGCAAGACAAGATTGTCGACGTTGTGATTTTGAACGCAACCATCAAGACACAATCATTTTCATCCAAAATTCATCTCAATCAAAACCCTAAGTATAGTATCCAACCGAATAATAACACTTGCACGATCGTCATTCCTCGAATTAGAGTGCCCCCGAGTTATCGTATATCGATCTTTAATACGTCTCAATGCCATCGATGATATGCGTAACCTGACGATCTTTCTTTGCAACGAATTTCGAGTCGTGAGAATGATGCTATCGTCCGACTGAATAATCTCCTCGACATTTGTCACGACCCGCACCCACTGTGAGGGTACGAGTATGTAACAGCGCCCAGCCTACGCCGTAGTGTCGGCGGTAGAACGCTGTTCTAAGTCTCTAACTAACCATCAATTTATGCAGTATATAATGTACTCTTCATGATCAACTCCGAACGGAGGACAAGTATAAGATAAGGTGTATCTCAATCACAGTCTAAGCACGATAAGATAACACAGAATTGTAACTAAGAATTTGAAGACAAAAATAAATACTGAAATAATAACATCTGAATAATCTCAAATACATCTCAAGTCTCAATTCTATTCAACAAGCTCTAAATGAAAAAAAATAAATGCAAGTCTACTAGACTAAATCCCGATCACTCCTGAGTGTCGGGGCCATAGGTAGCTAAGCCATATCCTCAGTAAAATATAGGGCATGTGTCCTCAGGGCAATCATCTGTAAAATTTTTAACAGGTCCAGTCAGGACAGGAACGAGCACAATCTCATCTAGAAAACCCAAGTAAATGACAGAGAACTATAAAGCAGTTATAGGCAGTTGTATTGATGAAAATGGTAGTTTATATTCAGGTGATGGCAAGAAAGACAGATAAAGTGCAAGGAAAGTAAATACTAAACAAGAGAGGAATCATAGCAATGAAGACTGTAAAAATAGAACTAGCTGAACCAGGGTAATATGATATAAAGTCCAGACAACATGTAGACCAGTGTAACTCCAATGTAAGTCCAGTACAGGATGAATCTCATATAAGATGAATCCAGCAAGGGACGATTCCAGTCATAGTGATCAATGATTCCAGGGTGAGTCCAGCCTATACTCTAGCAGTGTGTTTTAAAATACCGAGATCGACATGTAAACGGCTATGGGTAATCCGGCACATTACACACCTGGCCGGGTGTGAGATGGCTATCATTCCAGTAGATTCCAGTAGAGGGTGATTCCAGAAAGGGGGTATGTCTATATGTCTTACTCTAGTATTTTCCCTCCCAGCAAATGAATCTAGAATTCCGACACAATGATTCAAGATGAGTCCAGCCAAGTACAATGATACCAGTAAATGATTTCGGGGTGATTCCAGTAAATGATTCCAGTAATAGAAGCCGGAAATGATGATACCAGTAATAGAGGCCAGAAAATAAATGTGTGTCGTATACATGAATCCAGAAATAACAGTACGTGTTTGTAACAGAGAATCACATACAGCTAACTAGAACTGAAATACAGTAATTGACAAATAAATGAGAGAACTATCAGAGAATGTACTCGCCTGATACTCTGAAAAGAGTAGTGTAATGTCAGATGTCTGCACCAGAGTCATAATGTCCTAAATAGAGCAGTACAGGTTATAATATGTTTAAAACAAGGTAAGTGAAGTTTACGATGCAATCTACATGAATTCTAGGCCAATCTAGGTCAAAGTCAACTCTAAGTCAACCTAGGTCTAGCAAGTCTAATCTAGGTCAACCTTAGTCTGACTAGGTTTAACTAGTCTAATCTAGCTAGTATACACTATACACTAGTCTATAGGACTCTACACATGTGTATATTTCATATACACAAGACCACACAAGGCTACCATAGACTATGTACCTAGGTTATAGGCCATAGGTCATATCACATATGGGCCAAAACACTATATATCTATATACACAAATAATATGTATACCAATAGTGTTATCTATTTCACATTATATATTTATATATATCACCCTCACCTTTATATACATATGTAACATACATACACATAGAGATATATGGAATTAAGGCAATATGTGTGTGTTTATAGGAAAAATCAGTGAAGGGTGTCACATGGGATTGAAACTGGAACAGTGAAGACATTCTCATATTTCCAATGTTGAACCCCAAGTTTAACATTCAAATTTTCTTTCTTGTGTTAACAGTTAATAGGATAGGAATTGTGTGTGTGTGTAAATAGGTGAAGTGTAATGTCTTCATGTGAACTAAATCACACAAAACAGTGGGTTAACTGGAATTTTCAGATTACATGGGTTTCAAGTTCTCAACATTCAGTTTGCACATTCTAATCCCAATCAACTCTCTTACATACAACTCCACACTGTTTCTTTTCCTTTTCCTCATCACAATATCATCCTCATACATACCACCCTATACAAGCCTAAACTATAAACCAATACATACCATATCCTAATACTAGGACCTCAGCCTCCCTGATTTCTCTTAGAATCTCAGCCAAGTCCCTGCTACTGCTACAGCCTGCAAGCTAGGCAGTTGCTACTGCATTAGGTGCATTGGCAGTGCTGCAGTACATTGCCTGCTGCCAATGTTGCTGCCACAAGGCTATGCCATAACAGGGCAAGCCATGGCAAGGCTGCCACAGTTGCAAGCCCCTGCTGTATTGCTAAAGAAATCTAATTGCCAAGCCAACATCCTAAGACTAACCCTCTCTCTCAAACTCTACAGCTGAACCAATGACAGATTAATACATTTAGACTGAAACCTAAGTCTAAACAGGACTGGTACAACCAACACCCTAATGTATTAGCATAACAACTGCTTGCCAAATATTGCAGGATCCTAGTAGCATTCCTAGGCAATGTTAGGACTGCACACTGCTGTAATGCCAACATTTCAGGCCAACTGCTAATGCAGTGAGCCATGGCCAAGTCAAATGGCCAAGTGCCATAGCAAGGGCCATATGCCAAGCCAATGGCCAATGCCAAGTCAAAACAGTGTGAGGAAAATGTCAGTCCAGTTGTGTGTGTGTGACTTAGAGTGTTCAAAATAGTGTGAGGGTGATGTAGGACATCAACTGAAGTAGTGGCAGTTAAATTCAAATTCTCAGGTTATCCCTGTCAGTATATCAGCTCAGAATATTCACAATGCATTCACTCTAACATGTAGCCAACCCCAGATGTATATAGGTTCATCTACATCGAATTAACACACAACAAAATAGTTTAAACCTTATTTAAAACCTTAGAACCAACTAACAGTTAAGTATCAGCCATATGCATTCGAAATTCCCATTCCACGGTAATAACCCAAACTAAAAGGTAATAATCAATTAATCAGAGATCATAAAACATGTCTAGGACCTAATTAGTAATTTAAAATCATAATCAAAACATTTAAACTTCGAAAACAACTTGGAATTGAATTCTTGGACTGATACTTGACAGCCGTATCAGAAAATAGGGATTTCCCCAATTCGAATTGAACTTAACAATCAATATTCGATTAAAAAGGTTGGTAAATAGTGTGTACATGTGTACGTGCCTGGGTGAGTGTCCTCGTGTCCACACAAGTGGACACGAAGTGTCCAAACCACCAAAACAAGAATAACAGTGCACAGTGTAGCCAAGCCTCGTGCTGAAGTATCGAGCCACCAAGGACACGACACAGTGAATAATAGGTCATGTGCACGTGTCTAAGTGTTCGTCAGGACTAGGAGAGTGTGTTCCACAGCCTGCACAGCGTCCACGTGGATCGTGTCGCGTGCACGAGACGCGTATCCGAACGTGTCTGTGCACGCGCGTGTGGGTGTGCAAACCCAGTGCGGGTCGATTTCCTCCGTGCACACAAAACGAGATCCCCTGAAATTTTACATGTGTCGTGTCAGTCACTAGAAGGAAGTGTCCACAAAATTTGGTGTCAAAACATTGCGTGTCGTGTCCGCAATCAAGGTCGAGCAGCAGGACAGCCGCACGGTGCCTGTGCGCTGTGTCGTGCACGTGGTGCGTGTCCGTTTTGGACACGGAAAATCTACAGAATCGTGCTCAGTCATAAACAAACATAATCTACATATAAAGAGCTATCCAAATATATAATTTGTTTCAAAAAATATTAACATTCAATCCATAGAGGCATTTCATCGAACACCTAACATACAATACGACACGTGTCCGATACGGACACCAAACGGACATGAAATTCACCCAAATTTCAGGGACACATAGGGGACTCCTAGATCTAGTCCTACATGCAAAGAAAACTGAAGTTTAAATCAATTTAGAGAGTTTTACCTATTGGTGCAACTTGCATGGAAAAGCTCCAATGGGGGGTGTTCTTCTTGATGGCCAAAAGCTCCAAATTGATCCCAAACTGAAATGGCTCTCCACCAACAGTCCATAAACTCAATTTAGAACCCAATGCAAAAGACTAGGATAAAAAAGGAGATCAAATGAATAAAATGGGATTTTTTGGAAAGGGGAAACTTACCTCTCTTTTTTCCAAGTGTAGGAATGATAAAAAGGAGGCAACCCTAATGAATAAGTATTTAAATAGGGTGGGGATCCCTATGTGGCTGTTCATAGGTTCATTAATTAGGGTTAGGGTTCACTAAATGGCCCATGGGCTTAAGTCATGATCAATTAAACCATTTAGTCATAAGTCATTTCATGACCATGACTTAAATTCACTAAACCAAATACCTCATTCTAAAACTATTCTCTAATGACTAAAATAGGTTAACTCAAGTTAGGCTAGGGTCACCATGGCTAGGGTTAGCTTCTAGGCTAGTCCACTAGGTCTCAACAAGTCAAGTCAACCTAGAATTCACCAATTCAACAAATCACCAAATAAATCAAATAAGTCAAAATGACCAAAATACTCCTAGGCTAAAAATGATAATTAAATCATCCTAATGACATGGTTAGGCTCTAGGTCATGCAGTCTCTCAGGTTTCGCTAGCAGCACATCAAAATCACAAGTCATGACTTAAACCAGTTTTTAAATAGTTTAAAAATAATTAAAAATCACCAAAAATCACCATGTGAAATAAATATCCATAAATAATAATTAAAATTACAAAATTTCAAAAATACCCTCATCTGGAAAACTGGGTGTTACAACATTCAAATTCAAGTCTGATCATTATCCCTCGAATCCTTTACAAGATCAATTCGTTCAAATCCAAAATCGCGTATATTCATCTATTTATCTTAAGTCATCGACCAACGTATTTTTTCAATTCGTATCATTCCTAGCTAACTCAAATCATCGAGTAACATTCATTCCAATCCTTACTGTCATTTTTGTAACTTCAAAATCAAACCTTTCATGCATACTATCTTCTCGTCGTGTAACTTTTCGTATACGATCCGTATCAATTTTTTCGATCAAGTCATCCATTCGTATACCTTAACTTTTTTTTGATTCAGTTTTACCTACTCAATCATTTTCGTATTTCATACTCGCGTAATCTTCAATCCCGTGCACGTTCCGTACGCATCAATTTCTAGGTTGTTCGAATCAACTCGTCAAACTTCAAGACTAAAACTTATTCAACGATACTCAATCTACGGCTTTGCATACATGCAACGCTTGCTGATAGACTCATCGATACCCCACATCCTCAATCAATCGATCGACATCCCTGAAGCTATCGCATACACCAGTCAGGGATGAAGTCATTTGATAAATCCTCAAAACTATCATTCGAATCAAAATCGACTTCTTCAAACTTTCCACTCGAACCATTCCTCGAATTTTAAGCACGCTCATCTATATCGTATCGACGTTATCGTCGCTCGATAGCACCCCTATCGATAGTCATCCCACTTTACTCAATCGAGTTGAACTCATTCTTGCTCGACATATTTTCGATCCCATATACGAATTTTCTAAGGTCGACACAACTTTGGTGTACATGCCCAGCCCGACTTAGCCAACCGTACTTACGTAAGCCATCTTTTTGTTTTTGTCAAAAAACTGTTCTCCTATATTTTGCAAATTACTTAGACTTATTGTATGGACATTCCGTGGGACATTTGAGAGAGAGCGCACCAATGATATCAACTTTACGATAGCAACACTCGGAGTTCGCGGAAACATCGGAGTTAAAGAATTCAATCAATAGCCCAAAGACATAAAGCCGTGCTCTGATACCATTATGTCACGCCCCGCTCCCGTAGGAGCGATCGTCCTCGCTAAGGCGTGATGCCACACGAGCCTAGATTGCGCTTGGGCAAGGCAGTTTCATAATGGCCGATTACAGCGGCTGTGACGGGGTCATCGCATAAAAGTCCCAAGCAGAAACATTGAATTAAATTTCTGTTACTAAAATAACAATGCTTTATTATTTTATTTAAGTAAATTGTTTGTAACAGTAATATCCGTAATAGAAAAAAAAGTTGCTAAAATTTTTACTTTCCCTCTTCTTATTTTTGGTTCCCTTATCTCGTTCCCTCCTGACTCTTAGCAAAAAGAAGTGCTACACAAGAGACCATCTCTCTCTCAAAACACGATAAATACCTCGGACTCCATTTGCACTTCCTCTTCAAAACACTAAATCTTTCTTAAACCCTATATCCATCCATCGTGCATCATGTCGTGATGCCAACCTTGCCTCTAAAGCTCGGTAAGCAGCACACACCACAAAACCCTAACTCCAATTCCATCCCTAATTCTAAATCTCATAATTTCTTCTTATATCTCCTTTTTTTTTCTAGGTTTTCGTGAGTAGAGGAAACAGTAAATCCAACTCCGATTTTTTTTTTATTGCATTCAGTTCTTCTTGATTTGGTTTTGTTTTAGGAATATGATGGTTGGTAAGCTCGGATAGAGCAGGTGCTACGCAGCGAAGGAAATCAGACTCGGATAGAGTAGGAGCATGAGTTACACATCGATGCTCAAGGGGGTGGAAGAGCTCGCAGATGCCATCAATGTCACCATAGATAAATATCAAGAGGAGGAGGATTAGTAGAGAAGAAATAAAGATGGGTTCATGGTGAATATGGGTATTCTATATATCCTTTTTCTTACTCTTGTCTATTGCAGGTGATGGTTTGTTTCCCTTTTTTACAAGGAGCAAACAATCTAGCCTATTTCAGATATAGTATTGTTTCCTATATTGCTTGGACACGAATATAAAATACGGACACCACCACACATGCACAACTTGAATTTTGGTTTGACCTACTGTATTTGGACTGGCTGTTTTGTGTCTGCCATGTGTTGGACACAAACTCAGCACCGTTTTTGGAGGTTCAATCTTGCTAGATTTACCTTCAATTATTAGGTTGTCAGTGGCTTCTTTTGGGAAAGAAATCCAGTTCTTGGTAATGACCAGGGCTTTGATCATTCAACTACACTCGGAGTGAGTAATTATATATAGTGTTTTGTAATTATTTAATTTAGTCTATGTGGAAAAACCATCGACACTAGGCCTCAATGAGAAAGGTTGATTGCCAGAGTCATGACGGACTCTTGAAAGTAAACTCAAACTACCAGTGAAGGTTGTCCCTTAAACCTCTGAAGCTGGTGCTAGGTCCATTAAATCATAAAGGGACAACTATAAACTTGCGTTAAAAGTTTCAAACTAAGAATTGAAGTTGATGTTACTGTTTATAATTTGTCCAGTGTTAGGTTATTCTGGTTTTGTTTAGTTCCCATCTATTCAATTGCACTCCGTAAAGGTCTCTAGTTATTCTAGTTGATATTGTTTCTATCTTTTTGGATTGTAACTAACTTTTTGTTGAGGCTTTGGATTGTTATGCAAACAAAAAACTTTATGCCTGATATATGTTGGTACTCCACAAACTTTAACCTTGTTAGTTAAGTGTTTAGTTAACATTTGTGTTCTTAGTATTTATTTGTTGTTGGTAGCTATATTGTTATCTTAGTTCAAAATTGCTATAGTAAGGAGTGGAGTTTGGATGCATTAATTCTTGGGAGTGGAGTTGACGTCCAAATTCTTGCGAGTGGAGTTTGGATGCATTAATTTTATTGGCCATGATTTTCAATTAGAAAAATAATGCACATGTTTATCCTGCATTTTATCCTGATGGTGCTCTTCTTCCTTAGCTTAGTAATATGCAGGTCAGTTGCTTAATCCTCTTAGAAATATTTCTTAATTTCATTTCCTGATTCAAGTTTGAATTGCGGTAACTAATTTTTCAGAGATATGGCCCTCTTCTTTCCTATCCACATCTAAATATCATAAGTCTTAATTGTCACGCCCCGATCCCACAGAGTCTTTTCATCCTCGCTTCAGACTTTCTGAGATCGTTCGTCCTCGCTTGGGCGTGATATCGTACAAGCCTAAGTTGTGCTTGCACAAGGCCAAGACCTGTAACAAGACAAGATAGACAAGATTGACAATACGCCGCAGAACATATTACAGATAATTGAAGCAACATCGGACATATTTCAAAATACATACACTGAACACAATGGTAACAAGAAACAATTCTCTTTATTGATTTCATTTGAACAGATTACAAGCTCTCGATTCTCTCTGATACAATGTTACATTCTCTCAGAACTTTACAGATTACAATGATTTTGTTCCCATACATTACATCCCTTTATATACAAAACCAACTCTTACAACATATGTCATCTCTTGGCACCTCTTCTGATTTTTGGCTCTTGAGGATGAGGCTCAAGCTATCACTTCGTACTATCCTTCTCAATGCATATTGCACATGCATGCAGACTGATGGTGGGTCAGTATATCAGCATACTGGTGATTGTGAACAAAGAGCTACATTTGTCTGAAACGATCATTGTTCATTTAGTGAGAAAACATTTCTTATGATGTGATCTTGCTACTTTTACCTATGTTCATTTCATGCATACAGAGTCAGTTTATATCTCTTTTAAAAACATCTTTGAAAAGCCACAATTTATTTTATTTCATTTGAAGCATACAAGGGACTATTCAATTCAAGCACGATGACTATTCAATTCAAGCACGATGACTATTCATTTCATGTGCAGTGCGCAGCGTGTTTCATGAACCATATCATTTTATTTAGGATAATAGCATTAGTATTCTTTGCGACTGGTTATTGTCTTTAAGCAATTCATGATCAGAAAACTTAAGCAACGAATGTATCACTTTTTCAGTGATTCTTACCATAGCCGACGGTCCATCCCCACACAAGATAAGGATTAGCATAAACATAATATAACCAACATTCTTATTCCCTGTTCGTCTCTGCATCGTTAGCTCTTAGCAAAACATTCTTGACACATGCAGACTCGATTGGCAGCTGTGACTCTCCGGTTCAGATCTGTACCAACCAACACCTATCTATATGATGGTTCATGGGAAATCCCATGATTAATGATTGTGACTTTTTGGTTCAGCTCGTCGCTAAGGACTCAGATATCGACTCCCATTTTCACATGGAGGCCCTAATCTCTCATAGATCGAGTGGTTTCAGGTGCTCCCAGATTCCACCCGAGAGACAAATTTTACTCATGTACGAGTTGTCTGAGACCAATGCATTCTCTAGCAATTCTATCAGATAAAACAGATTTATGATCATATGTACGACATGTTCTTTTTATGCCTTGACAGATATATGACATGTTCTTTTCATGCCTTAACAGATATACGACATGTTCTTTTTATGCCTTTGCAGATGTACGACATGTTCATTTCGTGTCTTTTTTCTTTTCGGATCACATAGCCAATAGCTTCTCTCTTTTCTTATCAAGCATGACAATAAGTCATATTCAGAACAAAGATCTATATTAGCGTGGTAATATCTTGTTTGATTTAACATAGCAAACATTTATTTCTTTTTATCAGGCAATAATCTTTCTTTAGCATACATGCATCAGTTCGTTTCTTATTGGCAGACAACAATTCTTCTTAGCATACATGTTATCTCTTTTCTTGTTCTTAGCATGGCAGTAAGTGGATTCTCTTTTAAGCATACTCGATGATTTACCATCTTGTTATTAGCAATAGCATTCATTCAAAAACTCAGATTCTTATTAGGCGTAAGCGAATCAGCAAGTGAGACTTTGTCTACTCACCCAGATCAATCGTCTTCTGTTGCATAGCCAACAATCCGATCTTTCTGTATATCTAGTGCCTTCGTGGAGTGGGGCACTACATAATTACCTACCGAGAAGAAGTTTCGTCCTCAAAACTTAAGAGAAACTTATGATATCCATAGCAGTGATAGTCCTCATCCTTCGCCATCATCAATCCATGAAATCACGATTAATTTCATATCAAAAGCTCATGTTCAGTAAAACATCTTAATCTCAATCAACCAATAAAACATATGCCAGCATCATAAAAATATTTACGGACTTATTGTATGGAACGATCATCATCTCATTGATGATATCAAGCAGGCAAGGAAATTTTGATCAGGGAAACATCTTCGAATTCAATCGAATCAACAATTGGCCAGAGGAAATTTTGATCAGAGATATGGCCCTCCTCTTTCCTATCCACATCTAAATATCACAAGCCTTAATGCTCTTATACCTCTTGGAGCGAGCTTTGGTTATCATCCTGGTGGTTGGGGCAAACCTCATGTTGATGAAATAAGTTCTCGAGCTCTGGGTTTTGTCCATCATGTGTCTGACACGACGTGGCCCACATGTTTGGGGGTGTCCGTGCTTCCTAGATGACGGTTAATACATACTAGCTTTAATTGTTGGTCTATATATATACTTACATACTAACAATTGGACCAGTTCATACCATCTTCAGAACAGAACCTATGCTATCGGTTGCTATGTTGTAACAAATAGCTTGGGAGTTCTTCTGTTGTGAGGTCAGGTTCTTGAGTTGGTTAAATTTCTTAGTTTTATCAAATATTTATCGGTTTCTATGTTCCAATATTTTATTGTAATTTTCTTTCACTTGTTTGCGACTACCTTACCCGAACTAACCAATGCAGGCCTGCACTGAAAAAGAGCTCTCAGAGTTCCTCATTGGGACCTGTCGCTTGAACCATCTTGATGCCTCCAAAGCTGTATCGATATGGTAACACACTAAAACTAGTGAGTTAAGTAAACAATTATATCCTCAAATACCCTCAAATTCTCTTGTTCTGATAATCCAAACTATTTTGCTTTATTATTGTGAAAATAATCAACCAATTATATCTTATATTATTAAGTAGATAATTCAGTACTTTACTTCTCATTTTTCATGTTAGTAGTAGTGTAGCAATATATTAGTGTTCCCATACAGGGTAATTTGTGAATGCGTTTCTAGGTTGTATAGACACTTTTTGATACGGACTCAAAGCGAATTCAAAATATGCCATTTCTAGTTTTTTCGAGTTTTTTTTGGTACAGGCACTGCTGATACTATTAGATATGTGCATAAATCATAATTTACCCATTAGATTTTAATAATATTATTAGATACTATTAGATATGTGCATAAATCATAACTGCTGATACTATTAGATATGTGCATAAATCATAACTGTGCATATAATTTACCCATTAGATTTTAATATCTTTATTTAAGCATGTTTTGCATAGTAATTATTTTTGAAAAAGTTCTAGAAATGATAAAGGAATGAAACGTTCTCATCTCAATTAATTATACCCATATCCGTGTATGTATTATACGATGCACGAATACTAAAAAAAGAGAATTTTTTGGTTTGTTTTGGTATGTAGAGTGCAAAGGTGGGATATTGAGAAGGACTTTTGTGTCAAAAGGAGTATCCATCTCGATTTTTGCTTTTTGATGAGCATTGCCCCAGCTAGAGGTATTTCATCCATTTTTGTGACTAATTTGATGATAAAATACTTATGGTTTCTGTCATTTTTGTGAAAATTTGTGAACTTGGTTATTGTTGATGTGCTTTGCATGTGGTTTTCATTTATTTATTTATTTGGTTATATTAAGCAAGAAATCCAAGTAGAAAGTAGATTCAGTGAGGGGTTGTTTGGTTGCTTGAAACTGCCTATTCACCTCCCCTACCCGAAGATTGGAGGACCACTATTATTCAGTGTTTGGCGCACACATGCAACCATGTATGCCAGCAACAGTGAAAATAATCATATCTTGTCACATTTATTTCCAATAGCTTATTCTCATCAATCATCCATATATTCCAGGACTTGGCGAAAATATGCAATTTCTTATTAATGGATACATTAGAAGAGTAATTACTAACATACATCAAATTCATATTGGACATCTAAGGAAACAAAAGTATTTGGACCAAGGGTAATGCCCTTATTCTTAGCACCAGGAGAAATACCTACGGCATTTTGATTAGGGAAAGACTAAAGAGGAAGGGAAAAGAAAAGTGGATCAGACATGAAGGTTCATAGTCTGGAATTTTAGCCCATTCATAGCAACATAAAAGCTCCAACTTTTAATATAGGTCCTTCCATGTCAACAACTCTATTCTTAGCACCATGAGAAAAACCTAAGGGATTGTGATTAGGGAAAGAAACAAGGAAAACAAATTTAAGAAGGAAAAGAACTATAGTGGGAGATTCATAATCCGAGGTTATAGTCCAGTCCCTAGGAATTCTAATATACGACATGACTCATTTCAGACACAGTGACACGGATTTAGCCCTATTTTGTTGTGTGCCTAGTGCATTTTAGAGTGTCCGTGCATGTATGATATGTCTGTCCGATACGACACGACATGGGAATAGCATGAATTTTGGAGTGTCCATGCTTCTTAGCTGTAGGGTGTTTGTCTACTGATTCAAATAGCTTTACCAGGAGTAGGTCTAATCATCAACTCCGATGTAAACATTAATTCCTCAGCTTAGATGTGTGTTGAAATTTTTTTGTTACCGAGTTCAAATTTCAGATTACGCTTAAGACCTATAAACTAATAGGTATGACCATATATCAATTCTGCTCAAGAAAATGATTTTAGATGCAATAGATTTTTTTTTATAATCTAAAACATCATGCAAGTGGCTATTCAAGTTCATGCTAATGAAGGTGGTGCCACGCAAACCCGCGGTGGCATCTACTGGATGATTTTGCCTGCTGGATGTATTATCGTTTCTTTTCCTACACAAACCCGCAGTGGCATCTATTGGGTGGCATCAATGATTGCTCCTTTGTGTTCATGCAATGGTTACTTCGTGGTCCTTGCATTAGTAAGTTAGATACTTGCTTCCTTGTCATATGGTATCAGTATCCTTTTCATATGGAGTTCATTAATTGACTTTACTGATGAGTGCTAGTTAATAAAGATATCGTAACACTACAGGCTTCATTTTATTTCTTGCCATCATCTGGGTTCTGCAAGAATATACAAAGGCCCGTATTCTGCGGTATGCCATCTTATTTATAGGTGAGCCTAATCTGCATCCACTTGGTCATTCAATCACCAACATGTCACAGTTTTTGTGCTTGGAAAGTAACTTTATTTGCTATCATGTGAAGTGCAGGTGCAAGGAACAACCTATTTTCGAATTATGGTATGGTTTTTTTATTTGGGATATATATTATCAGTTTAATTTGACTTCTTATTTTTTATTTTCTTAAAGTTTCAACTAGCAGTTACTTCTGAACTGAAATTGTAACTCAGATGTTTGCAACCTTCCACCATGCACTATGCATTTTCTTGTACAGATATCTACGATGATTTGATATCTCGAAGAGTCGATTCAAGTGATGCTGAGAAGTTTGCGGAGGTTTGCCCTTGCTCTTGCAACGGCGTAGGATGGAGAATCATCTGGTGAGAAGGGGTATTATAATAATTAAGTACTGATGTGGAATGGATTTTGCTTAGCTTATTGCGTCGACATTGTAGGAACTGGCAATATGTTGTAGTGATTTTCCTGCCCTTGGTATACAACTGATAAGTTGCAATTTCTTTGCAGGGTATAATATCATTTATATTATTATGCGGAGCAATGTATCTTGGTCTTGTTATCTTATCTAGAGGTATATATGCTTTTGCTTCAGCTTGTGATTTTTCAACTTGATGTGAATTATATGCTCTTTTTAAAATCTAGAATTTTACTTATTTTACATGAAAGAAGTTTATTTATGCCAATAGAAGAGCAAAGGAAGCAATATAGACTACTGGAATTACAGTGGCAACACACTATCTTGCAGAGGTAAAAGTAACTTTCATTTAAAAACTGTATATGGAGCCAAGATTAACGCCCGACTCTGGGTGAGAAACATAAAACCTTGATTAGAAGCTCATTACATAATAACAAAGAAATAGTACTATAGAATCCAAAGTACGACAGATTTAAACAAAGTTTAGATATGTTTCTTGATGAAGACTAATAATAAAATACATCAAGACCAAAGATGAAGAATACAAAATTTTCCTACTAAATAAGGTTCACAATATCGGTATCGGAATCGGTATCGTCTATGAGTATTGGTATCAGCGATATCGGTAGTAGCGATATCCGCGATATCGATAGTATTGGCGGTTTCGGATCGGAGTATCAGATTTTTTGGTATCAGAAAACAATCCAGGTAACTCATTATACTTTTTTCAAATTTTGTATTCAAAATTACTTGCAAAATTGGTAATAAACAAGTATAATGAACTCATGTAGTTCCCCCATCTAGGCCATGTTTATTTCAGGGCAGTAGCTGCTTGTGAGAGCTTAGTTGATGTAGATGTTGTTAGCTTCATGTCTTTTGTTAGAGCTTAGTTGATGTGGATTTGCAACAATCTATCACCTGCAATAATCCATTGTAACGCAGAAAATTATAGTTTAGTATAATTGGCATTTCTCATGTATGGACTTTTGTAACTCTTCCAAAATAAATATTTTTCACCTGCAACAATCTATTGCTTTTAGAATCATTTTTGCCACTATTACTCCTATGAATCTTTGTCATGACGATTTTCTGCATGCCGTCGTATATGAGGTAGGTAGGTGTGAGTTAGTTTGCTTATTGAATCTAGTTACTCTAGCATGGGTTTACTTCAGTCATCTTATACATTTCCTATGTTGAGATTGTATGACCATTCATTTGGTGCAGCCTACACTGTACAAATTTTTTGGATTAACAATCATCGAGGTGATAATGTGTAGCCTACTGGCATTTGCAACCAATGAGGACCTGCGAAAATGCAGTGGCAGTGGAGCTCAAAGCAAGACTCTAATCTTCTAAATGGTTGGCTAATCATTCACATTAATTTCAGTATATAACCGAACCTATTTTTCTATAATACGACTTCACTTTTGACTTCTTAAAAATGTAGTAATTACTGAAATGAAAATGAATGGGCCTTTTAGAATCAAAATAGCACTTGGAGTGTCAAAGGGGTTGGCATATCTCCATCCATCTCAACTGTTGGGATATATGCATGTCTTCTAAATGGTCTACTACTTCTCTACGGAGACATCATGTTGCATGAGAATAATTAGTGTATATATGATAGAGGAATGTTTCTTTCTCTTACGTTTGTGTTGAAAAGAGAATGGTTCACCTTTGTGTTGATATTGAGGCTTAGATCTTGTAATGTTATATATTGTATTTAACTATTGCAATATGAATTTGAATTGAGAAGAGAATGGTTCTCCTTTGTGTTGATATTGAGGTTTAGATCTTGTAATGTTATATGTTGTATTCAATTATTGTAATATGAATTTGAGTTTACGTGCATATTGATAAGAGTTCATCTTCGATTACATATTGCTTTGAAGCCTTTTGAATATAGGTTAATGGAAAATATATTGAATATATATTTTTTTTCAAAAAAAGGATATTGGTAACGGTTATAACCGTTACCAAAGTAAAAAATTAAGTGACGTAATAGCACATTTTTGTAATGGTAATAACTGTTATGAAGATAAAATTAGTCACAATTATAACCGTGACAAAAAACGTTACAAAAATTTATTATCGTAACAGTAATAACAATGACAAAAAGTGTTACAAAAATTAGTCACGGCCAATTCGTCACGGTTATTACCGTGACAAAAATTATTTGTCACGATAATAACCGTTGGCAATCACCTATTTTGGTGTAGTGATAGTAAGATTTTTTGAAGTACATTCCTTTCAGGAACATCATTATCTGGCCAGCATTGATGTCCGTCCTCAGGATTGCATTACAGAGCAGGCCTCCGGAGATCAGGTTCTTGGCAATCACGGGAACACATTTCGCACCTTGAAGCATCAGAGTTTTTTCGAAAGTCGATTTTAGCTCCACCGTCCCGATCCCTTGAACTTCAGCTTATGCCTGATTCGCTACCATAACATTTCTGAAATTTGCTGGTATGTGTTGAACCATTCCTTGCTAGAGCAGACATGGCAGATGGCACCAACCAGTCAGAGTCAGTTACTACCGTAGTGACATGAGCAATCATAGCAATTATGTCAGAAACCATGAAAACCTTATTAGTCTCACCTTGCTCTGACTGTTTGGGCTTTGATCTGCAGTCACCCTTGTAATGGCCCTTCTTGCCACAGTTAAAGCAAGTCACATTTGACTTGGGCTTCTGTTGTTTGAAGGAAGGTCCCTTCACTTTTAAATTAGTGAAGTTCTTCTTGTAGTGGGAAACCGTCTGCTTCCCCTTGGATTCCTTCGTCTGCACCAAGTTGGCCTTGACCAACTGCTTGGACAGAACGTCTAGCTGTTGTTTTGCCCCCATCTAGACTTATGATGGAACTGGGGATTCTCAGGACCATAGATTGGTGTGCGTATTGATCGATGGAATTATTGACAGATCTAAGACGTGTTCTAACCCTTTATAGCGGAAACTAGGGTTTATAAATTATACTTGCGGTGAGAAGAAGATGACAATTTCCAGCAACCTCGAGCCGTCAGCGACCCTAAGATCTTCTGCACGTATTCCTTTCTCGGGTTGGACGTCGTATGGGCGACATTCTCCCAACCTTTTCTTCTCCTTGGCTGATCTCTCTTTCTCTCCTTACGTGAATCACGAATTTAGAGAATGCTTCTTATTTCTGATTATTAATAATGGCCAGAGAATAGAGGATATATATAAGGCTACGATAGGGACTATAAGAAAAAAATTAGGGTTATGCCTCATCATGAATCTGGGTATCCCGTGTTCAACCCGAACATACAACCCAGGCCCATTAACAATAGCTCAGTCTACTAAAGAGCTATTATTGCACTACCTTCCTAATCCCAAATTATGTTTGTGGGCTCCTTTTATTGTATGCTCGTTTGGCTCCCCATGTTAAGATATCGAATGTCCGTCGATCAAATTAAGTTATTGACAACTATATTGATCGACATCTTTTTATCCATAAGTAGTGCCACTCAACTTTATTTGTCAGGTCAGATATAATCCACCTGCATGGTTTACATGACAATCCTTATGAGCTCCTTAAGGGGATATCATCAACCCGATGTATTGGGACATAGATTTTTTTTATAATCAAAGCCCATCATTCATACAATGTTATTATCCAATTCATAGAGGTTGTTGATCCATAATGAATCTCACTCTTTTATGAGCCAAATACACACGGTATATACATGTCTATTATTATATCCAGAGTAAGCGCATAAGCATTCATAATAACAGAGGTGCAAAGAGAACAACCTCAAGTGGTCCTGTTTAATACACACAAAGTATACTAATGTAAACCTATAGTCAAGATAGACTAATACCATATTGCACTACAACATTTCCAATAGATTGTCCAAGTCCATTTAGGTTGTGAATCATTTGTATATTCTATAGGAAACTGATAGTATGATCTTCTGTGTGATACCTCAAACCATATTACCAACCTTATAGAATATTAGACACTTGTATTAATATTATAATAATCACAATATGCAAATATTTGCCTATATGATTCTCATTCAAAAAATTAAGAAAATAAAGTCAATATAAAAGTGATGCTTTTAGTATATAACCCTAACAACTTCAACATGGATTTCTTGCAGAAGATCTTCCAGACTGATCTCCAGTTTCCTCTTGTGCATAGTCGCATAGAATTTGCTCCATCCAGAAGGGAGCTTAGCGACGATCCCTCCCACAATAAACTTGTCCATGAGGGACATCTTTTCATTATTCAGTTTCTGACGAAGTTTTAAGAACTCCTTCACCTGAGGCAACATTGTTTTCTCGTCTTCAAACAGCCACTTGTAATATTTTTCGACGTTGAAGATCTTGTTCCTGCTCTCGTCATCTTTATGCAACTTTTCTAGAGACTCCCAGATCTCTCTGGCTATGACTTTCTTGGAATATGATTCTGCCAGAGAATCTTCCACGGAGTTGAGGATAAGCAGTATACAAGATTCTTTTCTCTCATCCACTTCGTCCGCTTGGCAGTTGTAGCAGCGATCCTGGCAAGATTACCATCCTCCGGAACAGTCGGTTCGTCCTCAAAACACGTGATCAACATCCACGAGTTGGAAATTAAGGCTAGCCTTCCTCTTCCAGACTTGATATTTCTCTCCATCGAACTTCTCTTACTTGTTAAAGCTAATATCGAGGAGAGAAGCATGGGAGTTTTCTATCTGTCTAATCTTGCTTTGAGATTGTTACTCCTGGGGCGTGAGATTAGATAAAAAATTGACCGGAAAAGCTTATCTACGAAGTAGAGACCGGAGGTTTTGAGCGTGATTACAAAGTAGGCACTCGAGAATTGTAGACTTGCCTTGAAAAAGGGGCCTGGTGATGTTGCTCCTCAAATACGACATCAGAGAAAGAAAATAATCATTCTTTCTCACAAACGAAGTTGTGATTAGGACATAACTATTACAGATCTAGAGAAGAGAATAAGGAGAAGAAGATAATATTGGGGTGATCAAAATCACCATTGCTCAAAGCAAGATTCGCCCCACACGATCTGCTTTCAAGAACCGGCAAGTTCGAAAAACTTCTGCAACGCTCGGTGTCACCTCTATTCTGACTCCTCAAACTATTTTGGACTTCACAATGGCAGCAGGGAATCTCTCTTCTGTTCTTAGATTTTTAGCGTAAGTCTTCAAAGGAGGACAAAAGAGAATATATATAGAGTTCTCTCAGAAATCCTAGCCGCCAATGGAATACGAAGAGATTAAGCCAAATTAATTCAAATACTTGAAAGATCGGATCTAAATATTTGAGTCAATCTTTCCATAACCGATCCAAATTTCATAACCTTCAATCTCGCGCATCGAAAACGCACAATACGCCATGCGACGATGCTGACGTGCTAAGTGCAAATACCACATGAGCCCATGAGCCCGAGTCCGAGTCCGAGTTGCCAAATCCCTTTGGGACTTAGCTCCAAAGGAAATAATTCCAAGAGAGTGACAAAAAAATTAAAGCTTTCTTCATGAAGTTTAGCCTTAATCCTCCGAATAAAACATCCCACATTGTCCCCACCTTCGGACCACCACCCTATGTGCATCTCTCAACACTTATATACAGTTATATTGAGATATAACATTGGAGTGAATTCCAATGTGGGACTATCTTCATGGGCAAAAAGAAGAGAACTTCTTCAAGTATAAGAAAAACTTCCAACACTCTACATCAAGCCAAATTAGTCATCATCCTATGCTCAATATCATGCTTATGCATAGAGCAACAAGTCAGCTTACAAAAGGACTATTACCTATTGCTTTCTAAGATGCCAATAGTGCCACATGAAAACCTTCTCCATGATGTGTATTATGTTGCTATCATTCAATTTGTGGAAACAATCGAAATCAACTGGTTCAACGCCCCACTAAAGGACTGTTTGGTTTCGTGGGTTGGATGTGTATATTATGTTGCGGTTATATTAGGTCTCGTTTGCTTGGTTTGCAGAATCATAGTATTCTCAAACCATGTATCCCTATTAAGATATTTTTAAGACATTTATACTGATACATATTAATTGTGGACATTTTTACAGAACTAATTTGTTACAGTTGTTTATGAGTAGATAGAGATTAGGATAATGATAACCAATTCTTGTTGAGGTGACCCTGTGAAAAAAAAAGGTTATGGACCTATTTTTGACATTAGATGAAAAATGTCAAAAATAGATCCATGACAAATTTTTTTGACTTTAGTCATATATATGATCGGATTTATATATCTTTGATTATATATATATATATATATATATATATATATATATATATATATATATATATTTGGAGTTTCATATATAAAATTTTCATATATGGTAAATCTACATGATATTGAATTTCCATATATAGACATATGATATGCTATATAAAGGTGCCTAAAGATTCTTCTTGAGAGATCTCAAGTACTCAATTTAAATTGTTGAATAAATTCAACACAAGAGCATCTCAATTGTGCTCAGCAAAAGTTATTAAATAAGTTCAATACAAAAATTTTGAGAGATAATTTTTTTTTTTTCATTATCATTGTGATTTAGAGTTTTTTAGAGCAATGAGATAAGGGTTGAGAGAGCTATTATAATTTTTTTCTTCGTAATAAAACTGAATCACCCTCATCCATGGTTGTAGACATCTTGACCGAACCACATTAAATTTTTTGTTTTTGCGGTTGTGAATTTTCCTTTTGAGGTGTTCTTTCACATAAATGTTATAAGAAACCTATCTCCCTCTCTCTACTTCTGCTAATGAACACTATAATTGGAATATCGAGAAAGAGGGTAGACCGTAGAAAGAAGGTTCAACACAAGATAAGGTCAAGGCACTATCTATCTTTATTGCCTTCTACGCTCTCATTGTATTGATGCACCAGTGTTAACCTAACAAAGAACAAGAAATAAAAATGGACTTTCATGTTCATAGCGTTTGGATAATTGAGAAGATCTGCAGCAGCGTGTCTCCTTTCTGAAGGGTTAAAAGTGGAGCCACCGATCTTAGTACCCAACAAATGACCAAGAAGCTAGTAGCTTAGTCTTACTAGATTCCAAAGGAAAATAGAAGGAACGAAAATAATTTCAATAAAAAAGAAAAATAGAAGAAAAAATTATGTCCTCCACCAATCCAAAGATTTACTTTTCCACCGTGGATCCATTTCGTGCAACCAACTATCCGCATGCGGATTGTCGTAAACCATGCTAACTAAATCTATATGAAGCTGCCACTAGCACACTGTCATTCGGACATAGTCCGGGGGGGGGGGGGGGGGGGGGCAAAAATCCTTGCAATATGGGTATTGAGCGCTGCTACAAGCCCCTGCCTCTATGTAAAACCATGAATTTTAAAATTATTTAAATTAGAATTTTTAGATCATTTTTAGACTTAGTATCTTTTAGCACAGTTAAATATTAATTATATCATTATTATTAATTATAGGTAAATATTTGGTTGTATTATTATTAGTAGTAGTAGTAGTAGTATTAGTATTATATTTAAACATGGTTTTATTGTTCTAGGCCCGACCCAACTTGGCCCATCTCCCATTTCCTTAAACCTAGGGAGAGAATTCTCTCTTCCCTCACATTTGTTCTCAACCCCCCTCTTCCTCCATTTTTATTTTTTCTTCTTCTTGAAGACCAAAGCTGTTAGTGCCTGGGCACAATTTTCGATGAAAAACTGAGAAAATGAAACAATTGTAAAAACAACGTTTCAACGCAGCACTTCAAAGAAGGTGCGCAACAGTAATCCTTGAAGGATTCTGAGTTACGAAAATCAAAAAGATTTCATAACAGTAGCAAATGACAGTAGTACTTCTAAAAAGAAGATACTAAACGAATTGCTATAGGCAGAAGCAACTTGGATGACAGGCGATAGATGAAAGATTGCTGGGGTGAATGATCACTGTTGTTTAAAGCTTAATTTGTCCCACACGAACAGCTTCCAGGAACCAGCAAGTTCGTCGGAGAACTCTGGAACACTCTGCTCTTCTAATTCCTCGGATGGCAGCGGACTCATACGGTGCTAAGTGATGCTGGTGCAACGCTACTGTTCTCTCTCAAAATCTGTGGGAATTCGTAAGGAATTCTGAACTCTGTACTTGTGTTAAGAAACACTTATGTACTCTATGGTCTATTACTTGTGTACATACTGTGAGAGAGAAGAGAGCCTTATATAAGCACACACAGTAATTTCTAGTTAGCAGAACGTTCGGAACGTGAGAAAAACCGCCCCTAACGTGCTGTAACCGCTCAAATCGTGTATAGACACGATCTGAGTCAACTTGCGCATGGAGCATGCAAATTGTGCCACCCGCGCAACTAGCACACTGCGTGCACATCACACACAGCACCACTTGCGCCACTTGTGCCATACTGCACTACACGCACCACGCGCAACCTGCACAAGCCGCACATTGCGCTACTCATGTAACGTGCACCACTTGCACATCGTGCACACCCTGCACAACCAGCGCAACCCGCACAACTTGCGCACCGTGCGCAACCTGTGCAAACCGTGCAACGTGTGCAATTGGCTGCGTAAGAGGCTCGCACAACTTAAGCACACTATGTGCCTAACGACGATGCTGACGTGCTAAGTGCAAAGTGTGTCAACAAAATACCATATTACGCCGCATGAGCCCATGAGCCCGAGTCCGAGTCGGACTAAGCTCAAATGGAAATAAATTTTCCAAGAGTAAAAAGCATGAATGCTTCATTATTGATTTAGCCTTTTTTCCATAAGAAAAATACCCCCACATGGCATACTCATGTGCACCTTTACACCACACGTGCATCTCTAAAAGAGCATAGCTAATATATAGAGATACAACTCCTTTGGCCTAGCCGATGTGGGACTAAAATTCTAAAACAAAAGGCCAAACTCCCCCAATCCCCCACATATCTCTATATATATGGGTTTGAGTGTTCTCTACAGTAACTGTCCATCATGTATTAGAAGAGATGTCGCTGACGACTTGAATCTTCCCGTATGGGTCAAACAATAGACTATAATATAAGAATGGACTAAGCCTCGAATTCTGCACCATAGCTGAAATTCTTTCCACTCACATAATGTAGTTACATGTGCTTCTGGCCACACATTAAAGGCCCTGTGCCAGCCTGGTTGTATAATTTTGGGCGTCTACAAGTTTTCCCTCAAGATATAGCCTGATATCTCTTTGTCTATACACTATAGGTGAGTTCTTTATTAAAGAAACATGGCATGAAGCGTTTGGTACGGTAAAATAACCAAATAATTTATCTTGACCTGTATAGGCTACCACAAAAACATGTAACGCCCCAGTCCCAAAATACGTAGGACTAGAAACGTAGACATGCCAGTCATATAATAAATATACGTAAGCTATAAAATATAGTAGAACCATGACTAATATCATCCACACAAAAGAAATGAATAAAAGATATCATATAATGATAATGAATTGTCGTGATACAATATGTTGGGTGGAAACACATCCACTACCAACCAAATAAAAGGAAGATGTACATGATATACAAAAGAAATGACGAAGGTAGCTGGATAGATCCAAGACACGTCATCTTCGAATAAATGGAGAAGACCACGACCTCGGCTAGAATACCTGTGGAAGACATGAACACACACCTGGGGAGATAACCAGGTTCTCAGAGGGACGTAACAAGACACATAATATCATGCCAATATAACTGAATATAAATTGCTCAAATAAATAAGTCAATTGAATTATAACATGGTCCAATACACACCTATTGAACTAGCGTACCATCCCTCCAACCAAACAAGGACAGGAGATGGTAAACTAATTCACGATGATGTATCTTTCCATGCTATGAATTCAATATGGTATCCGGACCCCAACAAGGTTCAATACCTTCTCATCGAAGTAGTAAGCCACACCTACAACCAAACAAGGACAATATATGACGAACTAATTCGCGACAAGTTATTGTTCCAAGCCACGGTCAGATACAAGTACCCAAACCAAAAGTACTCGTACCTAACGGATAAAGGTGCCTAACCGTTCTAAGTGAAATTGTAGTTAAGAATAATCCTTCTTACGCATGGGCCCTGGCTAAAATAGGATCGGCATAGTCCCCCCTTGGGGCACCAGAGGCCCAATCAATAAGAGCATAACGTTCCGCAGAACGTAAGTGGCCGTCAGTAATCATGGGTAATCTTACCCGCATCTCCGGCAGAGCTCACGAGTTACAAAAGGGAAAGTGCATAGTAGCCCATACGCCGAGGTATTATCCTCCCCGTCCAATGTCTACTATGTTGTATCCACAACAGAAAACCTCTATAACCGCTAAGTCAAACTAGCATGCAATTCTATTAGCGGTAATTTCTATCGCACGGCTTATACGTACCGGTGGCCAGCCAGTCACACATGTCCGTGTTCTACATGTGACACACAACTTCGTGGTACAACGTGTCAAGGCCAATAAATGCAACACACAAGGTGATCCCTTAAATCTAGGTTTAATGTGTAAGAAAAATAATACATAGCAGAAAATATAACTGAACAGTAAGTTCTAACAAGTTATGCCATGTATCACAGTTTATTTTGCATAAAGAAAATAATGAGTAATGTATGAAATATGAGCTAAAATAGATAAACAGCAAATGGCAAGGTGTCTTGCCTGGTAGGATGCCTGGTGTACTGCAATGATCAATGTGGCACGAACTGCGACTTCGGTGTAACAACTATGCATGGTGGTCTCTGATGGTGGCACAGACAGTTCCATTGGGTCCAGAAGGGTCAAATTAGTTAGGGTGGACATAAGGTAGTATAGAATTGGCGAGAGAATAGAAGTAATAGGATTGGTTATGGAAAGTAGAATAATCAAAGAAAATGGATAATAATATATATGGTTTTAGAGAACTATTTATAACACTCGAGAAAGAAAAATAATTATACTAGTTAAAATAGTTTTTAGATAAATATTTGAAAGATATAAAAAATGGTTTTCAGACAAAACTCTATACTTATCGAAATAGGATACTTAGATAAAAAGCTATATTTTTATTAATTAAATATATTGGAATCTAAAAATCATTTTAGGATAAGGCTAAATGTTAAAATAGGTGGAACATATTATAGAAATAATTTATTTTTATTTTTAGAGTTTCAGAGATCCATTTGAAAATAAGATGGGGTCAAGCCCAATAAAATTTATAAAAAAAACCTATGTAAAATGTGCTACACAGTAAAATTTATATAGCCCAAATTATTCCAACCCAAAATAACTTTTAATAAAACAAAGTAATCCTTAAAACAAGGTAATCCTTCTCATGGCTCAGGTAAATATATTCTGTCTTTATAAAGAAATTATAACTTCCGAAAAATATTATATATTATTATTATTATTATTATTATTATTATTAAGAATAACTACAATATAAGAGAAACATTTGTTACTGTATTACAAAAATTAAAAATTATGATAACACGAAAGAAAAGAAAAGTAAAAAAAACATAAAGCAGCAAGGATAATAAGCTGCTGCTCTCTATTAACTCAGAGAGAGATTACCATTTGGATTGAGAATGAGAGGATGAAGTATCAAGAGGGTGAAAAAGAAAGTGAGCGAAAAGAGAGAGAGGCGGAGACGAGCGAGAGAGACGATCGGAGGAGCGGAGGGGTTTCCGGCGAGAGACTCGAGAGAGAGAGAGAGAGGGGTTCTGGGGAGTAGATCGAGAGGGTGGGGGAGAGAACGGGCATGCGCGGTGCTCGACGATATGCGGCATCGAGGAAGCAGCGGAGGGAGGCGGCGCTCGCGGAGTTTCTGGTGGCACGCGGCCACGACGGTGTCGGATGAGGTTGCTGATGGTGTTGGGGGACGGTGACGGTCGAGCGGGCCTTCGCCGGTAGTCCTGGACTCGAGCGTCCACGACAGCGCACGTTGGGGACGATGGGCTCTGTAACTCCTCTTTCCAAAATTTCTAATTTTTTTAATTATTGTATTTAAAGGAGATTTTTGCCGAGACTTCCTAAAAAAATATTTTGTTTGTCAGCTTTCTGAAACTGTTTAAAAATTCATGGTTTAAAGCTACTAACTTATTTTAAATAATTTTCGTATTTTATTCTTGAAAATTTAGAAGTTGTTTTGATCATTAATTTAGACTTCCAAATGATTTTTATTTCGAGAATTGGATTTTAGAGTTATAAATATTTTATAGACAAAAGATTTGCCAATTTATTTTCAAATATTATGTGGAAAGTAAAATTCCTAAATTTTGGTATATTTTACTTTGCGCGATTTTATAGAGAATTCTTCCTTAAAATTTAGTATACGATATTTGCCATTATTTTGTGTTTCAACTACTTAAAATTTATGATTACCATTTACCTTTCGTACAAAATCTAAAATATTGAATAGATATAATAACTAGTCCTATATAAATCTTGACAAGTATATATATATATATATATATATATATATATATATATATATATATATATATCCATATCTATCCGTATAACAACAATACTAATAAAATTGATAACAGGGAATAATTCGCAGGTATATCACACTTATTTCTATATGTTTTAAATCATGTAAGTAACTAAAATATTTAAACAAAATATTTTAGGATTATTCAAATTAACTATTAGATAAGTATGAATAACAATAAGGTTAAACTACTTTAATCAATTAGCCCATAGCAAGCCATCATATATAAAGCTATTATCCCCACCGGAGAACCCATGTCTATATATATAATATTTGTTCTCTAAGCCTCTTCTTCTCCCTACTACATCAATTTTGTCGGGCATGCATCTGCCGCGATAGCGTGTAGCAGTCGATGTTGCCCCTTCTACACGTACCAGAGTCATGCGTCACCAAACCCCGTCGCAATCAATCCAACTTGTCGACCGCGCCATCATCGAAACTCCACAACACAGCCACCATCAACCACCATGCCAGCATCATCATTACAGTTCGTATCACCCGTGTCTGTGCCAAAAATCTATCCGTGTCAGTCGGGTCCGACCCCGATTGTCCATATTCGTGTCCACATCCATCCACAGCAAAACAACTGAAAACCAAAACAACAAATAGTACATCACCATGATTCTGAGCCAGAATCCCTCTTCGTTGTACCTGGCCGCCTCGCCGAGCATGTCGACACCGTGCTCCAATCAATGGTGCGCCCGACCACCACCGACATGGTAACAACCTCCTCGTGTTCGCGCTCTCACCGTCCCCTCTCCATGGCTGGCACCCCGGCATCGTGCACCTGTCCACCTCGCAACCAATCCTCTGCCACTTCGTCTCCACTGACGTCATAGTCGAGTGACCCCTTTCGTCCGCCCTGTGCCGAGCGAACCCCTCGTGTCGAGCGCCGCGACGCTCGCCAGACCCTGCGATCTCGGATGATGCACCACGATCGTCCGAACCTTAGCGCCATATCCATCAGCTTCCCGTCGGCGTCTCTGTCTCCGGCATCTGCCCCAGTCGTGCCTCCGTATTGAAGTCACCGCCCGCCGTCTGCGCTCCGCGCATCGACCGATCCGGTGAAACCCCCTTTCCATCACGCCAACCGATCGAAAAATAGCAGCAAAGCAGAGGCGGAGATGTCGGCGATCCTGAGAATAGCAACATCCTCAGCCACATCGACGCTTAGGAGGACGACGATGGTGAGTCCACGAAGATCAACGAAATAGGAGACGCCGCCACCCCATTGGCGTCTCTCCTCCGCCGAAACCCCCTCGGTGAGCTCTTCAAAACCCTCTCCCTCTATTTCCTCTTCTCCTTCTCGGAGAAGACTCTCCCCACTCTCCCGTTTAATGGTTTCCCTTTCTCGAACAGAATAGTTAGGGGAAAACATTGGACTAGTGGTCAAGTCATTAGTTGCTCCATCCAAACTGATGGATCAATTTAAATGACTATATTACATTCAAACTTCATGTATGTGTAGGTCCTGAAAAATTAAGTTGCACACATCAACAAAGTCAGAAAATCAAGAAATACAACTTTCAGATGAACTGCGCAGACATCAGATTGCGCATCCTTCAGATTGCGCACGATAGATTGCGCACACTTTCAAGCGCGCAGGCTGACGTGGCAAATCACCATCATTACCTGACACAAATCAAATCTTCTGACAGCTGACAGCACGGAGAACGAGGCGACCGTTCGTTTAATCGTGCAGCACGGCGCTCGAGGACAGCTGGCAGCGCAATCCATTTCCTGCGCAATTCAAGTTGGCGCAATCCAAAACCAGCGCAATTCAGTGTGCGCGTTCTATCAACACAAATGACAAAATACACGTGGCATTCATGCCATCAATTGCTCATTTCGTGGCAACTGTCTATGCACGATCATGCGCATTTCAATCAAATGATGCCATGTGTCCAAGACAGTTGGCCCATGATCCAACAACTGTCTGCGCAGTCCAGTGTTGCACAATCCAGTTGCTGCACAATCTATTATGCACAGTCCAGAATAACTAAAAGTTATTTCTCAGAAGTCTATAAATAGAGTTTCAAGTCTCCATTCAAAGGGGGATCAAGGATCAATAATCAGAGATCAGAGATTAGATTATCATACTTCAAAGTTCAGAGAGTTCAGGAGTTATTGCCCAAGTGCTGCTGCATTCTTCCGAGGCTTTTGCCTTCAACTTTTGAGGCTTTTTTGCCTTCAATTCTAGAGTTGTTTTCAACTTCAGAGGCTTCGTCTTCAAAGTTCACATCATCCAAGGGATAAAGCAATCGTCATCTAGATTGGATTCCTAAAGTTGTACCATTCCCAGAATTCAAATTGTAATCTTTTACAAAGTTTGTATCAATAAAGTTCTTCAACTTTTGTTTTTGCAAACAAAATGATGACTCTGCTGGAGACGACTTTCTCCTCCGACGAGGAAGTGACAACTCAATGTGACGTAGCGTCTATCGAAAAGGCGCAGAAGACACTGGTTGTGAAGATCAACCAGACAGCCTACGAGTCTATGATCAATTCCAAGACCACTCCTCGCACTGCAACCACTGCTGCCACAAGTAAATTGCACCCAGTGTGGGTCCCAAAGACTGCTGTGCATTCTATTAATGCTGCCAACAAGACTTCTGCGTAGTCTGCCAGCAAGACTGCTGCACAGTCCAAAGCTTCTGTCATCAAGCCTACTGCACAATCTGTCTCTGCTACTGCTGCGCAATCTGCTATTGCCAGTACACAGAAGACTTCATATGCTGCCTTGGCTCAGTACAAAACTCCTATGCCCCTGGCGCAATTGGCTGCCAATATGTCTGCGCAAACTAATGCTCCAGCATTCAGAGTCCACACTAATCACTCTGTAGCAAGAACTCCTGATGCGCAAACCACAGTCTTTGTGGACAGAACCAGTGCGCCATCCATTCATGCGCAAACTGCTCCTGCGCAATCCAAGAATGACAGCCTTTTGGCTAAATCATCTTATTCCCATAACAAGGGAAAAGGCTCTTCTCTTTTTCCCAAACACCCTGTTGCTCTTGAACAATCTACTTGGGGTAGTCCTTTGGCTATTCCTCTTCCTCTTCAAAACAAAGGAAAAGGCCCGTTGGTCTTTTCTCAAACTTTCTTGTCCCATGACTTGGAAGACAACAGAGGAAAATGCTCTTTAGCTAACCCTTCTTCACAAAACAAAGGAAAAGGCCCTTTGGTCTTTTCTCAATCTTCTTCAGTCTTTATCGAAGAAGATCAATATGAACGTGCCTCGGCACCAATCAGTACTAAAACTCTTTCAAACAAAGATTCTTCTTTCCTTTATAACAAGAGAACTTGTACTGACCAAAGAGGTATTCTGCCTACCCCGGTAGCAGAATTCCAGGACCTCCCGACTCTCAAGATTTCCCATTCCAGACAGGAAAAACTGCTGGTGTCTCAAACAGAAACCCCTGGGGGTAAATTTGCTGATCTTAGAACTTATCTTAACAGACCCACTTCGGTAAAACGCAAACAGCCAATGCCGAAGACTAAACATCATCAAAAACAAATTTCCAGGGTTAAAAATCCCAACACTTATGCCAATGAAGTGAGCACTTCCCTGTACACTCAAGGAACTAAAAATTTGAAGAATCGGAATCATATTCCGAATATTATCAAAGAACAGATCCCTCAAAGTTTTCCTCGTTCTGCTGTTGTTCCCGATTTCCGGGAACATCTCAGACAAAAACGAGACAATGTTTCAACACCTTCAGTTCAACCATCTGATCATCATTGCAACCACAAAGTCATCATCCAAAGTTGTTGTCAAACAACAAAACGATCTGTCTTCGATCGCCTGACTTTTGTTAAATCTGAAGCTATGTCGGAAGAAGATGAAGTCTTGTATGCTTCTATCAACATGACTTCCCGAGACACTGGGGGTAGAAGGTGTTCTAAGCATGGCAAACCTCGCCGTCCTAGTCAACGGTATTTAGAATTACTCCAAGAATCTTCCGAAGGAGTGTTTCGACATACCCGTTCTCGAAGCCGAGACACAGTCGGTCAAAGGAATCTTCCTCAAAACCCTTCAGGTTATCTTCCTACTTCTCAGTCAGGAGACGACTCTTTCTCCGACTATGATGCATATAGCGAAAGCTCTGAACAGACAGTGTCTTCCACTGTACCAAGAGAAGTGACAGCTTATGTTGTCAATGAAGATCCAGATGCTTCAACTTCTTCAAATCAGGAACAGCGAATCGCTGCACTAGAAGACAAGCTAAAAACCATGGCTGAAATGGTTGCTAATATGCATTCTATCATTGTGGCACAACAGGCTACACCATCGACTATACCTACTATGAGTCCAGAGATCATAGCATCTTCGGTACCTATCAATACTGGGCTGGGGGTAATTTCTCCTCAAATGCCTCATGTACAAGTACAAGTTCAAACTACACCTAGTCAATCAGGAGCTGGGGGTAGTGCTTATAATGCTGTTCCTCCTCCTACCACTCTAACTCAACCTACTCCTTCGTCATTAGAAGACGCCAATGAAGCTGTCAAACTCTTGCGAACCCAGTTTGAAGCTTTCAAGGAGAAAGACAGCTTGCAAAGATTGGGGATCAAGCAGCCCTATCCAGTTGAATGGAAGGAAGTCCCGTTCCCACCGAAGTACAAGATCCCAACGATCTCTTTGTTCGATGGCAGTACTTCTCCTAGTCAATTCATCAATCATTTTGAGGTAATGACCGTTCAACTCCAGCCAAATGACGCTCTTCTTACCAGAGTGTTCGTCGGTTGTTTAGCCAGCGTAGCATATGACTGGTACAGAAGTTTGCCCGATGGTTGTATCACTTTCTTTTCAGATCTCAAGCAAATCTTCCTGGAACGGTTCTATGAAGGATTCAACGATATGACTATGTCGGCTCTCAACAAAATCAAACAGAAATACAATGAAACTGCTGAGAGTTTCATCGAACGGTTCCGCCGTGAAGCCTTGAAGATGCCTCCCGGAACTCCAGCTACTGTTACTATTGATACTTGTAAGGCAAATCTTTTGCCTATCATCAGTATGTGGACAGGATCTACCCAGTTCCAAGATTGGCCTTCATTCATTGTCAACGCCAAAGCTGCGGAAGTGAGTGCTGAAAAGTTCAAGCAATTGGGGGTACAGATGTCTAACCTCGATCGAGATGAACACCAGACATCAGGTGGTGGCAACCGCTAGAACAACCGCAAAGCAAAAGAAACTTTAAACATCAATTTGAATAAAAATAAAGAATCTTTGGCTGTCAATGTGGCTCCTCCTACATCCACTCCGACTCCTTCTGCACCTCCACCGAGGGAACCTCGTCCGAAAGTAGAATATTCCTTCGACGAGAATGACACTGCAAGCATCTTTGAATGTTTACTCAAAAGCAACAAGATTCAGCTCCCAGACCCAAAGAAACCTGATGAAGTCGGTAAGACAGATCATCCTAAATATTGTGTCTACCACAGGTTCATTGGACATCCTACTCAAGCATGCTACGTTCTCAAAGGCAAAATCCAAGAGCTTGTCAATGCTGGTGTCGTCACTCTACAACAAGATGAGAAGACTGTTAATGCGAATATGGTTTCAGTCCAGTTTGGAGATTTTCCTCCGCAGATGGTACAGCACGGTGTCATTTCTATTCCCAAAGCTACTCTTGAGATTGAGAATCTTCCGCCTCCACCAAATGAAGGTCTTGTTCCCTTGTCTCTTGACAATGGCAAAGTTATATGGATCCATCCTGATCTTGCTCCGGAGTTTGAAGTGCCCTCTTCTTTCAAAAAGAAAGGTCATTCTAATGGCAAGACAAAGACTTGCAACATGGTGTCTTTTGACCCCATAATTGACGATGAAATTATGCTAGGCACCAGATCAGGGAAAGCCTATTTGAAAGATCATTCTGAAGCTCAAGAGAACCCTACCTCTTCTTCTGAACCCATTCCAATACAATCTACTTCCTCTAAAGAAATTCCTTCCACATCTTCACCGGTTGTAGTACCTATTCCTCCTAAGCCGGTGGTTGCTGATAAAGGCAAGCAACAAGTCCGTTTTGACAAACCCTTGAAGAAATCATCTCCTACAGGACTTGAAAAGCCGTAAAACTTTGATATATTGGCTCAACTAGCCAATACACCGGCTAGGCTATCAATTTTCGAGCTCTTGCGCCTTTCTAAAGAGACTCGGAAAACTTTAAGTGAAGCCCTGATGCAGGCTGAAACTTGTCTAACTCTTCTCAAAAAGTCGGAAGCCGAACCGGTCTCTTGTCGTCATTGTCATAGTGTCCTGGAGTTGATTCCAAACATCACTTTCACGCAGGATGATATGCTGCTGGAGGATAATAGACATGATCGTCCTATCTACTATACAGGGTATGTCGATTCGATGAAAGTCAATCGTATCCTGATAGATCCAGGGTCTGCACTCAGTATCATGCCAAAGACAATGCTAGACGAATTAAAGATACCAGTACATAGTCTTTCAAGCACAATCACCACTATCTTGGGATTCAACCAAGGAAGGAGCGAACCTTTGGGTAAGATTCGCCTAAAACTCCAAATAGGCAATCTTCGCACAAAGGTGACCTTTTATATCATCGACAATCATGGTTGTTCTTACAACGCTCTTCTGGGAAGACCATTCCTCCATGAACATAATGTTGTTCCATCAACTCTTCATCAATGCTTTAAATATGTCGATGACAAAGGAGAAGTTCATAAAGAAGTTGCAGACCTTTATCCTTTCAAAGGTGTCGAAGCATATTGCAATGACGCTCATATGTATAAGGAGGAATTTATGAAAGTGGTATTGGCCATGGATACTGAAGAAGACCAAAAAGCAGTGCCCAATGACACTCTCATCATACCTGTTAAAGGGCGTGTTTCCAATCCTCAGTCCTCTAAACCATTGGCTATTCACTTGCCAGTTCAGAAAAAATTGGTTGATGGCAATCAAGATAAAAGGGAGCTCACCTCTTCTGAGCCACTTGTTATCGATTTACGTCGTAACAAGGACAAAAAGCAGCTCACTTCTACTGAGCCTCTTGTTGTTGATTTAACACACAACAAGGAAAAAAGGGAGCTCACCTCTTCTAGCCACTTGTTATTGACCTTCGTCGTAACAAGCTTCCTCCACGTTCTTCTTCTCCCCCTCTTGTAATCAATCTGACCAAACCTGCTAAGGCTAAAGGTCCTGCTGTAAATACAGATGTACAAATTAATGAAAAAGCATCTACTTTTCAGTATACTGATGTTATTTATCATACTAAATCCTATTTGGATATGTTAGATAGTTTCAAATCATTTACAATGGGAGTTGTACAATCTCTTCAAACAGAAGTCTCATTTGAAGATCCAGATGACTCTTACCGTATTGTCCCTACTCGAAAGAAAGGCGAAAGTCCAATACTTTTTAGTAAAGGACCAGAACAACAATTCAGCTACACGGATGATAGCAAGCTTAACGATACAGGACATCTATAACTCCGTCGTTATAGTCAACAATCAAAAGACATCATCCGTAAGATGGGTTATGATTTTAAAAGTGGCCTCTACTATGGTAAGGGTAGACGAACTCCCATTCGTACAGCTGTTCCAAAAGGAAAATCTGATATGTATTACAGCAAGATCGAAAGAGGTCTTGGATATGCTTCTCCTCCGATGTTATCCCCAGTAGTTTTCGACTCTGATAGCGAAGAACGTTCTAACTCTTCTGATTCCAGGTCATGGGATTCTGACACCAGCATTGGTGAAGTCCATCGTGTAATCGTATCTTCTAATATGGTATCCGTTGAACTTCCGGAAGGAGATGATGAGGACATTGAAGAAAATCCTGAAACAGATCCTTGGGCTCAACAGATGGATAATCAGTGGGTACTCCGATTTGAACAAAGAGAACCTCCTACTGAAGATCAATTAGTTCAAGTTGATGTAGGAGAAAGCGAGTCACCTCGTCCAATCTTTATTAGCAAAAATCTTCCAGAAGCAGATAAACAAGAGTTGATTCTTCTCATTAAAGAATACATTGACGTCTTTGCTTGGAGTTATGAAGACATGCCAGGTTTAGATCCTAAAATTGCTACTCACAAACTGAACATTTTGCCTAATGCTAAACCAGTCAAACAGCAGCAACGGCGATTCAAGCCTGAAATGATGGACGCAATCGATGATGAAGTCAAGAAACTTATCGCTTGTGGCTTTATTCGAGAAGAACAACATCCTGATTGGGTAGCCAACGTTGTTCCAGTTCTGAAGAAAACCGGCAAAGTCCGAGTCTGCATCGACTTTCGGGATCTTAATAAAGCATGTCCGAAAGATGAATTTCCTCTCCCTATCACGGACGTCATGATTGACAATACCTGTGGTTTTGAGCGAATATCTTTTATGGATGGATTCTCTGGATACAATCAGATCAAGATGAATCCTGAAGATGAAAAACATACTTCTTTTCGTACTCCTCGGGGAGTCTATTGCTACACAGTGATGCCATTTGGTCTCAAGAACGCTGGTGCAACTTACCAACGGGCCAGAGCACCGATACACTGCGGTGGAGAAGGAATGCCATGCCCTGGTGTTCGCCATTCAGAAGACAAGGCATTACATCATTGGTCAAACCATTCATGTCATATCCCGAGTCAATCCTCTTCGGGTACTGATGAAGAAGCCTAGCACACTCAACTCTCGGCTTGCTACATGGGCCATTCTTCTAGCCCAATATGACATGGTGTATGTTCCTCAAAAGTCTGTCAAAGGTCAAGCGCTGGCAGATTTCTTGGCGGCTCATCCTGTACCAAAAACATCCAAGCTTTACGATGAAATTCCAGACGAGACGTTGGAAGTCAACATGATCTCTGAAGAATTTCCAACCTGGCGTCTATTCTTTGACGGAGCATCCAGAGTCGGACCCAATGGTGCTATTGTAGCAGGAGTTGGAGTTGTTCTCGTTTCTCCAGACGGATCAACTATCCAAAGAGCTTATTCTCTAGATGAATCATGTTCCAATAATGTAGCAGAGTATAATGCTCTACTTATCGGTCTTCAATTAGCCAAGCAATTGAATATCGAATATCTTGAAGTTTACGGCGACTCTAAGCTGGTTGTCAACCAGGTTAGAAGAACTTATGAAGTCCGTCATCAAGATCAGGTACCTTACTTTGAAGCAGCAATCAACATGGCTACATCATTCAAAGCTTTCTTTATTGAATATGTACGCCGAGCTTGCAATACTGAAGTAGATGCCTTAGCCAATCTTGCAGCAGTCTTAGCCATTTCCATCAGAAGACAACAAGTGGTGGTTATCTCTAATCGAGAATTGTTTTGTGTCGAAAACAATCGTAACATCGAGTTCAGTAATTTTGCTGAAATTAATGTTATCAATGAAGATTGGAGAACTCCTTTCATCGACTTCGTGGTTCACGACATACTTCCCGAAGATCCTAAGGAAGCTACAAGTATTCGACGACGATCTCTACGGTTCTACTACAATCAAACCACCAAGACTCTCTATCGGCGAACTTATGACGGTCTCCTTCTATGCTGTCTAGCTAGTGAGGAAGCAAAACAGGTGTTACGTGAAGCTCACGACGGTGTCTGCGGAGCACATCAGCCCGGTCCTAAACTACAGGATCACATCCGAAGAATGGGTTAATATTGGCCCTCTATGGTATCAGATGCCATCGAATATGCAAGGAAATATCGAGCCTGTCAAATCCATACAGATTTCATTCATCAACCTTCAGAATTTTTACATCCGACAGCCGCTTCCTGGCCTTTCGAAGCTTGGGGCATGGATGTCATAGGTCCTACTAATCCTCCTTCTTCTAGAGGACATCGGTTCATTCTAGCAATAACAGACTATTTTTCTAAGTGGGCTGAAGCTATACCCTTGGCTGAAGTCAAGACCAGTAGTGTCATCAACTTCATCAAACACCATGTCATTTATCGATTTGGTGTCCCTCGACGAATCATTCATGACAACAGACCACAATTCATCAGCCAGAAATTCACCAGATTCTGCGATGATCACCGGATTGACAACGTCGCCTCGACTGCCTATAATCCTGCCGCTAATGGTTTAGCTGAAGTCTTCAACAAAACTATTATCAAGCTCCTCAAAAAGTTTGTATCCACTAACAAACGGAATTGGAGTGAAAAGCTTGGCGAATGTCTATGGGCCTACCGAACTACGGTCCGTAACCCCACAGGTTTTACACCTTTCTCTTTGGTATATGGCTGTGAAGCTGTTCTTCCTCTGGAACTTCAAATTCCTTCTTTAAGGATTGCCATTGCTAACGAGCTCACTACAGAGAACAATGATCTTCTTCGACTTCAAGAATTGGAGGCACTTGATGAGAAGCGGTTAATGGCTCAACAACATATTGAGTTATACCAAGCTCGCATTTCTAAGACTTTCAACCGTAAAGTTAAGGTCAGAGCCTTTCAACAAGGAGAACTTGTTTTAACAGTCAGACGTCCTATGACTATGACTCATATGAGTAAAGGCAAATTCGATGCAAAGTAGGAAGGTCCCTACGTTGTAAGCAAAGTCTTTTCAAATGGAGCTTATCAACTCTCAGAACTGGATGGACGAATTGCAATGATGCCTATCAATGGCAAATTCTTTAAAAAGTATTATGTATAAATGTAAATGCTTGTAAATCATCAGACAAGTTCAAGTTCATAAATAAAATTTTATTTTATTATGAATGATAGTACATGATATTAAAGAAGGTCACTATCATCCTTCTCTACATTTGGACGAGGACCACTGCCATCTTTTCAAAAACACGGTCAGCAAAAGAGCCGAGAACCTCCTTGCTGGAACCCACTAGGAACTTGCAAGCGGTCATCCTCATGGGTTCCTCTTCTTCGGTCCTTCCTGGTTCAAGCAGAAAGTCCAGGATGTCTCGCGGTGGCTTGGGTGCAGACGAACCTTCGCCTACTTCTGCCTCCTTTGATTGAACTGGATTGACAGGACATTCTTCAGTGCCTTCTCAACCTTTGGGGCAAGATCAGCCTTCTTGGATGCATCTCCAGATGACATTTTTATGTTAAAAAAGGGGAAGTGCTCCTTTCTGCTAAAATTCTGTTCTATTTATAGGCAGATAACGAAGCAACACATTCATTCGACGGTTCGTCCGTTCATTACATTCATCCGACGGTTTATCCGTTTATTCACATTCACCTGACGGTTTACTCGTTCATTTATTATCACCCAACAGTTCATCCGTTCACATTCATCCGACGGTTCACCCATTCATTCATATCCACTTGACGGTTCACCCGTTCATTAATCATCATTTGACGGTTCATCCGTTCATTCATTATCATTTGACGGTTCTTCCGTTCATTATTATCCATTTTGACGGTTTGTCCGTTCATTCTATCATTTGACGGTTTCCTCGTTCATCTCACATCCATATCAGCAACTTATCGTTTCGATTAAGTTATCAATTGAGATAATAATATTCAGTATATTCTGCCACGTCCATATTACCTCTGAGCAGATATAATGAATATAATTATTTTCTACAAAATCATCAAGAAATATATCATGTCTTGCACCTCTGAATATATTTTCTATCTCTATTATTTATATCTGAACAAGATATACAACAAATAATGGAGCCACAACAAAAATGTCTTTTATTAATCAAAACATGAGACATTACAAAAACATATGTACTTCAAAAGACATAAAGATACAAAAATGTTCCACTAAGATGGAGGTATTATCAGATTATCAATCTGCTGCTTTAGAGTCTGCAGCCGTTCTTCACGAGTGGACATCATCCTCCTTCTGGCTTCTTCCATCCCGGTTTCTTCATTGAAAGCAGGCATGGCCACCATTCGGCGAGTAATCTCAACATTATGAGCTTCCACATACTCATCCCTCTCATGAATCAGAGCATTGAATTGTTGGGTTGCAAGTTGATGATCAGCAACTTCATCTTCTAACTCCTTCTGGAGACGAGCAATCTCTGCCCTCAGCTCAGCAGCTCTCTTCTCTTTTCTCTCGGCCATCAAGGTTACTGATTCCAGCTTGGAGTTATATTCAGCAGATTTTGCAGAGAAGGCTTCCAAAAGATTCTGGAGATTGACCCTTTCAATGTCAGCTGCTTGAGCCAGTTGCTCGAATTCTGCCTGCACTAGAGATTGTACGTCTCCTTGGTTGAGCTCTTTATAGCTTTTGATGGAAGTCTCTAACTCATTCAAAATATGATCCAGGAGAGTGGCTTGAGCCTCATCACCTTGTTCCCGGATAGCTCTTACTAAGAGAGAGTTTGGACCTCTAACCATGAAAAAAATCAGTACCCTCTTTTTCCATCATTCTATTTACTAGAGGTTTCAAAGATTCAAAAAAGCATCTGGTAAATGATTGGATCACAAGATTATTAGTTTCTATAGCACCAGGAGTTGCAGCCACTCCTGTTGATGATGAGGCCGTGGGACGTTCAATCTCTCGCGTCTGGACAGCAGGCTTTTTGAACAAAGGAGCCAAAGTGGAGCTAGTTGCCCCTCCCGGTTGTTCTTCTGCAAAAAGTAAAAATTGTCATTTTGCCTGTTGTTTGCTATTATCCAAGAAGATTAAAGATGTAAATTATCTTACCATGGTTGAATCCAGCAATGAGCCTATTATCTGCTGGAATAGACTCTGGCCGAGCAGAAGTAGCTTCAGCCATAACAGCTTGGCTACTGCCCGCTTCAGAACCACACGATAAATGATGACTGCTACTAACAACCACCGTCGTTATAGGCACTATGTCCGTGCACGTCAGAGGTGCTAGAAGAGTCTCAAGATCTGCAGAAAATACAAATAAAGACGTTAGCTATCAAACTATTTAAGAAGAGATTGCTAATTTCATTTTATACCTTGAGGGTCAGTAGCGGGAGTTTCTTTCGGAGCTTCTTCATCTGCTGCTTTTTCTGGAGATACTTCTACCCTAACATCCTTTTCAGGATTTAAGGTATCAGCAGCATTTTCTGGAGCCTCAACATCCTCTTCAGGATTTAAGGTATCATCGACAGCATTAGGAGTTATATGCACTTCATCATCTCTTTCGAGATCTTGCATATATTCATCAATATTCTCAGACGAAGAGTTCTCTTCATCTTCATCTTCTTCTGGTGCATTCCCGCTGGTAGTTGCAGCTTGGTCCCAATAGTCAACCAGCGGGCTGTAGTTGCAATCTTCTAGAGCCGCAATCACTTTGCGATCTTCCTCTTCGCTGAGGGTTCTAGGGGTAGGCGGAAGTTGAGTCGTCTCCGCAGCAGGTGGAAGAGAGTGTACAACATTTTGCTCTTCCTCCACTTCTTCCATAATACTTCCTCTAGGCTCTTCGGCCTCAGTTCTCGGATCAAGATCTTTCCTTTGCTCGATCTCCTCTCCATGTTCTGGACTAGGAGTTTTATTCCTAGGCTCTGAAATAGGAGTGGGAGATGGCAAAGTTAATCCAGCTGCAGCATCCATTACCATTGAAGACATGGCTCGATTTCTTCTTTGGGCCAGCTTCTTTCTTTTCGGAGGCCTCTCAGGGCTCTCTATATTTACAGTCTCGACTTGTCTTTGGACAGAGGTCGGTGTGGTGGCCTTTTCTTGCTGGATTGTCTCGGCCAGTTGCCGAGATTGGGATCTAGTGGTAATATTTTCAGAAGAATGATCTAAGATCAATTTCTTCTTTGCTGCTGGAGCGGGAGGCTCCTCTCTTCTCCTCTTCTTGGCTGGAGATTTGCCCACCTTCAAAGAGACACATAGTGGCGCGTTAACTTCCTGAGGGAACATAACATCCCTTGAAGCTTCCAAGGGCGCGTCTACTGGCTCATGTACTTTATCATTTCCTATGAGCGACATAACGACTCCTCCCCTCTTCAATCTTGTTGAAGACGCGAAGCTATCCGCGAGGTTGAAATTCTCAGCAAAAGTGTTTGAAGATGTATAAAATACTGAGTATGTAAATAGCATCCGAGGGCCATGATTGCTGTTTACAGGCATCGAGAACGTCTCTTTCGTATCTCGAGCATTATAATAAGCCCATGCTCGGGCCCCATCTATTAAAAAACCCTTTCTTTGAAGACATGTGATAGCATTCCCCACATGAAATTGGTCGTACCCAAACTGCCTAGCAAATCGACTGGGGAGATATGGCTCTAAATAACATTCATCCTCAAACCGGTATACCAAATGGGACGGTCGAATTGTTTTCAACCACTCAAAAGCTGCACGGCTCAGAGGATGCATCTTCGAATCAATCATATTTGTTAGCATTTGTTCGTAACCAGCAGGAGGATGGGTGCAATAAAAGTTCCATCCTTTGTTCAAGTTCAGAGCATATCTACAATCTCTCAGAGCAGTGTATTTCCACTTACCATGAGAGTATCTCCGTAAAAAGCTGCCGTCGACCGGTCCCATGCCGGGATCCATCAAAGTGGGATGGTGAAGGAGCAACCACCCAAATAGATATGTATATGGTAATTCCAACCGTGGAAATTCTTTTTCACCCTTGGATTTCAGCATCAGATCGACGTATAGACGAAGACCAGCATTCAGCTTACAAGTCATTGCTGACAAAAGATCCATCTTATAGCCGAAGACTAATCTAACGGCAGCAAAAAGAACACCGCGATGGAAGCGGTCTACAGCACTGGATCCCGGGACTACAAATCGACGGAGCCAATGTGTCAGAAACCCTGCTAATTGGGCTTCTTTTGACATCGGTCTATATCCTACTCTCAGATAACTTTCGAGAGTATCTCCTTTCTTCAAAGGAGGACATTGATAATCATCCTTCATCTCTTTATCAAAATTGCCACTTTCTTCCATCAACTTCATCACTTCTGTGTTGCTCAATGGCTTAAAGAAATCAGGATAGCATCTATCATGTCCCTTGGTCTTCGGTTCTTGAATGTGGTTAAGGAACAGATAAGGTAGCCATTTCGAGGAATAGCAAGTGTTTGATGTAGCACTTTTATAGAACAGAGAACAGATTTTATAATGGCATAGCAGTTCCTCGAAGACTGCTACCATTTCTGCATTCTCTCTCCGGAGTCTGTCCAACTCATCATTTGTTGGGACAAATTCTTCATATGGGGCATCTCCCATGGGCAAGTAAGAGATGTACTTCATCTCATGAAGTGCAAACCCGATTTCTCCGTCGGGAGTCATGAAGGTCCCTGTTCTGTAATTGTAACACTCTGCTAGAGCCAAGAACAGGTGAGGGTTCGGAGCAAAACCATAGACAGTAGCATGCACTGCTTGGTACAAGTTGATTTGCTGCAGTTCGCTTTCAAACTTGGTCAGAATCCAATTTGCTATGCAGCTCCATCTTTTAAAATCTGGATTCACCAATCCAGTTAGTCTGATGTCCTGCTCAGGATATCTTCCTTCGACCTTCGCAAACTCATTTACGAAAATTGGGGTTCTGACGGGCATTAACAAGGAAGAATTCTCCGGCGGAATACAACCGGGTTTCAGACCTCTCAATAAAACACTGTACCATTCTGAGGAACTGTAGAACATATCCTTCTTACTTGGTCCCTTCTTCACAAAAATTCTTCCTGGACGGGCATCTTGGAACGGTGTAAGGTTCCATTCCATCTTCCTCGAATAGCTCGCATGAGCATACCGGAATAAGGGGAGGCAGCGTGGAACATTTGGTATCGAGAAAGATCTATCCGTCTGATGGACAATCCTTTCTTCCATCCTTGGTCTCGGTTGAGAACTTTTCTCAAAAGCTTCACCGAATAGGAATAATGGTTTCTTGTGTATGACAGCATCTGCCGTTTCCAGAGGTTGTCCGTTCATCAAACATTGCAGTGTCTCATTATCTTGGGATATCAAAATGGCCTGACGGGAGGTCGGCAGATCATATTGAGGTTAGTACACATGTGACAAGTCCTCTTTATATTCTGATTCTGAAAGGGTCCCTATGAAGTTCTCGTATTCTGGGTCTTCTCTAGTATTAACTGCATCAAACAGAGAAAACAAAAATTTTCAGTATAAGTCAAAGTCAAAGATTAAGTTTGCGCAAAAATTAGATTGCGCAAAATCAGATTGCGCAAATAATCAGATTGCGCATACAAACAGACATCAGTTTGCGCTGACAAATCTCGCACAAATCAGTAAATTGTGCTGACTTTTGTCAGCGCAGTTCAACCGATTGCACAGAGAGTCGTCCTTCATAAAAATGAAGAAATGAACTGATTTGTGCAACCAAAACCCTAAAAAGGGTGGCGCAGTATGATCCTATCTCTAAAAAGAGATGGATTCTGAAAGGAACAATGAAATCAAAACTCTAAAAAGAGTTTTTGATTAGGTTAGCTACCTATCATTGCTGGATGAGCAGTTTCATGTCGAGAAGCTCGTCGCGCAGCCCTAGCCGATGACTCGGCGGGGGCCTTGCCCTTAGCAGCGACGGAGGATCGTCGAGGAGCCATTGAGATCGTCGGAAAAGAAAGAAAGAAAGAGCTCAGAAGTTTTCTCTCAAATGCACGAAAAAAGCAAGTAAAGAACACTTCGAAGGAATTGAAGAACTATTTATAGTTTTTCAAATCGAAACGGCCGCCTTAGATTGCGCCTAAAAATGGGCTAAACCCTCAGATTATGCAGACAGCTCACTACTTGCGCAAATTGATTTCAAATTCAAAATTCAAAGTATTTCGAAATTTTGAATAAATTCAACTTTCGAAAACTTTGAAGGGGGTCTTGTAGCTCCTGAAAAATCAAGTTGCACACATCAACAAAGTCAAAAAATCAAGAAATACAACTTTCAGATGAACTGCGCAGACATCAGATTGCGCATCCTTCAGATTGCGCACGATAGATTGCGCACACTTTCAAGCGCGCAGGCTGACGTAGCAAATCACCATCTTTACCTGACACAAATCAAATCTTATGACAGCTGACAGCGCGGAGAACGAGAAGACCGTTCGTTTAATCGTGCAGCACGGCGCTCGAGGACAGCTGGCAGCGCAATCCATTTCCTGCGCAATTCAAGTTGGCGCAATCCAAAACCAGCGCAATTCAGTGTGCGCGTTCTATCAACACAAATGACAAAATACACGTGGCATTCATGCCATCAATTGCTCATTTCGTGGCAACTGTCTATGCACGATCATGCGCATTTCAATCAAATGATGCCATGTATCCAAGACAGTTGGCCCATGATCCAACAACTGTCTGTGCAGTCCAGTGTTGTGCAATCCAGTTGCTGCGCAATCCATTATGCGCAGTCCAGAATAACTAAAAGTTAGTTATTTCTCAAAACTCTATAAATAGAGTTTCAAGTCTCCATTCAAAGGGGGATCAAGGATCAATAATCAGAGATCAGAGATTAGATTATCAGACTTCAAAGTTCAGAGAGTTCAGGAGTTCTTGCCCAAGTGCTGCTGCATTCTTCCGAGGCTTTTGCCTTCAACTTTCGAGGCTTTTTTGCCTTCAATTCCAGAGTTGTTTTCAACTTCAGAGGCTTCGTCTTCAAAGTTCACATCGTCCAAGGGATAAAGCAATCATCATCTAGATTGGATTCCTAAAGTTGTACCATTCCCAGAATTCAAATTGTAATCTTTTACAAAGTTTGTATCAATAAAGTTCTTCAACTTTTGTTTTTACAAACAGTATGCTTATACTGCTTCACTATCATTATTAGTATTATTTAAAACCATTGGTAGGAATTAAGGGATTTTATTAAATTCCTTGTATTAATATAGTACTATTGTTAGAGTACTCTAAATATGGGTTTTAAATAAATACATACATAGCAATTCTAGATATTCTCCAAAAATTGTTCTACCTATATATATATATATATATATATATATATATATATATATATATATATATATATATATATATATATATGACAAAATTGGGATTTTTGTCAAAAATCGATTTTCTAAAGTTTTCCCAAATGTAGTTTTAACCTAAAGTGCATTCCTATAATTTTCTAATAGTTATCTAAACATATTGTGATAGTATTTCGAGTATTATAAGATAAATATTTTCTTAAAAAGATATAAAACCTATTATGCTTTTAAATATATTTCTTAATTATCTACAAATAGTTTTCTAAATAATTTCTAGAATTTTCAAATGATTATCTACAATACTTTGACTAATAATAATAAAAAGAAAAACATAATTTCTATTATAAAATAATAGTTCCAAAAAACATGCTTGTTTAGATATAAATATGCATAGAAAAACTTTTAAACGGTTTATACATAAATTCTAGACAATTATATAATTTTAAATGTTGGGATTTTGATTAAATAGAGTTGAAAATATATTTACAAAATTTTTTTTAGCTTGAAATAAAAAATATATATAAATATTTCTAAGATATGGTTCGACTAAAGATTTAACTTCGCCTAAATCAATGTCCCTATCAGATTAGACTATTTTCAATCGTGACAATTTTGGATTTCTTCATATCGATCCTAGGTAATTGGACGATTCTGAACTCTATGGAATTATTGGTTTCACCAGCTAAGGACCTCAGGCAAGTGCACTTTCTGATTGATTTTCGATTCATGGTAGTCTTACATTTTATGTTCATACATATGTCTTGCTGCTTGTTGACACGCTCGTCACACGGAGTAGTCGGGAGGGAAAATATCTTAGTAGACATGTGGACTACCCAGAACTATCTCAATATGTCTATTCGTGAATAATAGCAGCTGCACACGACACGTGCAGGGTACCAAATTTACCCCCTAGCCGTTCACATGTCGAAACGGATATTTCACATCACATAGGTAGTTGTATTTTATTTGTTTTCCTTGTCTTCTCCACCGTGCCATGTCATCAATACTTTCTAGTTTCATATCTCATATGTTATTTAATGTCTTGTTAGTTCGATTGTGTTCTCGCATTGCCGTCGGTTTGTGTGCTTGTTCCATTTCTGACTGAAAACTAACATTTTTCAGGTTAGCCGTGGCTTCTTTAGCATTGGGAGATTCAGATGTATTTGCAGGCCAAAACCTAGAAGCTAGCTAGTTAGTTTAAATTTTATTGTAAATGAAATTATGAAATTTTTTATTTTCTTTAAATATAAATGTTGTAATAACTTAGAAATGTGAATGAGCAATAAATATTATTCTGCGATTTTGAGCATCTTGGCCGTGACAGCGTTCTACCGTCAACTCTACGGCGTAGGCTGGCTTGGACACGTCTCGTATCCGAAAAAGTGGGTACGGGTTGTCTAAAGTTTTTGAGGTGGCCCATGCATGACAGTTTTCGCAAAATTGTGCGAACTTGTGGTAGTACCATATTAGTCGTACTACTGCGAGCCTGCGACTAGGAAATGCTCATTCACATTAGGAATAATTTGAATTTAGGAGGATGGTTAGGACTAGGAGTCCCAATTCTAATTTGACCGATTGGGTAGTTAAGGTTGCTACATAGGTCTCATTGAATTCTAAACTCTATTATATGACTTTCATATAAGGAGGTACTATTGTAATTTGATACAATGGTATAACCTAAGATTTGTAAGTCTATTTTTTTGACTTTTTGAAAATTTTCTACTTATTTTATTTTAGTTTTAAGTATTTTCTAGTCAGAGAATAACTTCCATTTCTATTTGTATTTTAGGTATTTTGAAAGAAAGGAGATTGCCAAATTTTAGAAGAAATTTTTTCCTAGGGTTAACTGATTATTATCAAGTGTTATGTTTAGATTTAAATTATTGCTATACTATTTTAGAAGATATTGCATTTATGATAAATGTACATCTATAAATATTTAAATTACTCTTAACAATATTTTGATGATTGAATCTATTTTAAAGACTAGTTAATAATATAAGATAATATTTTGTGATTGATTTGGAATATGGTTGGATCAAACCCAATTTAATTCATGGGAGAATTTGTTTCATAGATTTGATCCTTCCTATTCAGGGCTTCCCATCTCCTATATATAAGGGAGGCTTCCCTTTGTTTTCTCCCTAACCCTCTTCCCGAAATTTTGAAAATATTCTCTTTATTTATTTGAATTAAACTATGATTGTTGTAATTTTATAAATATTTAAGGATGCCTTAGCCATGGTTAAATTTTGGAGCGCCATATGACTAGAAGTGATGGCACAGAAAAAGCAATGGCATGCTTTGACTAGCGTATTAGCTATAGTAGAGAAGGTCGAGTCATAGGTGTGTACTAATTAGGAAAACCAGGCCAAATCGTGACATAACCCTAGGAATTATTTACTATTAAAACTATTGGCTTTTAGAAGACCCGGCTGTCCCAAACTAGCCCGAACTCAACCCAAGTCCTGGTGGTCATGTAGTGCGACCAACGTCGTCCATGTAGATATATAGATGCGTATATATAGTTTGGTAGTCCATTTCTAGTATTGGAAATAATTTCTATAAATTATTATTGAATATAATATATGTATTATTTCTATTTAAATTTATATTTTCCTGAAAATAGGATAACCTTCTCTTAGAATGATATTTTGGAATTTTTGGGATTTACTTAGACTATGCATATATACTTGTGTGTAAATATATTCATTATAGATAGACATTGTGCTTTATACATATTCTCTCTCGACCTTGAATATTAGAGAAATATAATTTAAGTTTATATTTCTTTTGCCTTCAGTTATTTTCTTCCTAATCATGATTATTTGAACAACTTTATCTTATGTCTTCTCTAAACATCGTCATATCATAAGTTCGTATCACTTATATTCTTTTCCTTGGACCTAAGAAATTATTTTTAAAATAACTTCTCACTCATTTGACTGTTAATTTTGAGTTAAGTTTTCGGATTCAAAAGTTCCCCCTCAATCGTTGAATATTGAATATCCGTGGAATAAGGATTATAAGATTTTTTTTCTTCTTATTTTGTCTTCGATCATTATCCTTCCTAATCATTTTTTTCTTTTCAAGAAGCTGTTATACCTGAAGAACAAGTACTTACACTCTCCTATCTTTATCAACTTGTATGATATTTTAAAACTCCTTTGATATTCTTAGGGATATAGTTGGAATAATTTTGATGACTTGCGATGGCAGGACAGCAGCACACTGTCGTCACTTATTTGAATTATCGAGACTACGGGTTCACTGCAGCTAGCAGCGCACTGGCGTGGCATGAACCCTAAGTTGAAGTAATTTCAAGTAACGTAGGTTATCGAATACTATTAAACTATGTCTTAATTGTCTTATTTGCTTCTTGAGTTGTTATCTCAATGTTGGACAAAGATAATAAAATATTCGATATCGTGTCATAGCTGAGTCATGAAACCAAGGTTTACTGCATCCATGTGTACACTGGCGAGGCATAAATTCTCGACAAAGTGAATTCATATATACATACGATTTTCGAATATTATGGAAACTACGTTCCCTTGACATATGGCTACTGATTTCATGGCCTGCAATCCACTTGCTTAAATTATTTTATTATTATTTAATTTTATCCTTTCATATCTCTTATTTTTATGGTCATTTGTCTTCCTGAGCATCCTTTAAACTTATTTTTGAATTCCTTCCATTCATGATCACACCTAGATTATGATTCTAGGATTATGCCTACATAATTGATCATGCTAAGAGATTTTAAATTAGATCATCCTTACGACTTTTGATCGAGCTAGACTATTTGATTATATCTCGATCATGTCAATTCGCATATTTTCTTAATTTTGAGTCCGTAATCATGCCTAAATAATTTTGCCTAAATATTTTATTGTGACAAACAAATTTGAATTTTGACTGTTCCTGAACGACTTTACTCGTGACTAAACTATCTGACTATAATCATAAATCGTGCCTAAACGACCTTTCTTGTTTAGATAATCATATTTCAATTATATCCTTAACCACTGTGACTATACCCTTTTGATCGTGCCACATGGTATCTTTCCTTGAAGTCCAACACAATTCACGACCTAACTCGTTTTGATTATTGATCAAAATCAGTTCTTGATTTTGTTCTTAATCGAGCATAATCGTATCCGTCTAAATTTCGAGGAAGAAATTTTCTAAGGTGCGTAGCGTTTTCGATTTGTGAATTGCCCTTAAGATTATTGTTAGCTTTCGTGTGAAAATTTTTTTCTTTAAAAAAAAGAAAAAAGGGTATTTTAGGATTCAAGACCATAGCCTAAGATGTCGACCACAAGCCATATCTATTTACTACTTCTCGATGTTTGTAATGCCTGTGGTTCGTATTACGTATTCTTGGAATACGTGTACGTATTTTTCTGTATTGCATGATTCCTGGCTTAGCTTTTCCTTCTTGGCTCGGTTTATTCTTGGTTCGGGTTGGCTTGGTTCGGTTTGGGATTTGCTATTGGTTCATGATGAACCCATGAATGAACCCCCTACCTACCACCACCATTCATATTTATTACCCCTCTCCTTTCTCTCTCTTCATTTATCATCTTCTTCTTCCTCATTTACTTCCTTACCTACCAGAGAGAGGAGAGAGAGGTCTAGGCAAGTGCAACTTACTTCATGGAGGAACTCAACTTTTATTACTTCATTCTCTTCCTTACTACATTCTAAAACACTTTAGTACTTGACATTTCTAAATTCCATGACTAGATTCTTGTAGATCTAAGTTTACTTTATTTTTGGATTCTTGGGTTTTGATCTATTTAATCTTGTTATTTTCGAGTTTTGATGGTTCCATGTTGTAGGGAATTTCGTTCTACCCCATTTTGACCTATGGAAGTTCGGATTTGGGCTCCGGATGATGGAGTTATGGAGCTCGAGAACTTGGCTCTCATGGTGTTCATCTTCTCAGAAATTTGGAGAAGATGAACTGTGCTTAGACCTGACTTGACCGCATGATAATTCATGCGGCAAGTGATCTAGCCGTATGAGACTCTCAGCCGCATAGGCCGAGTCTCATTCTTGGCCGCATATGCGCCCTTGTACTCTTCTGAGCCGCATGGGCTCATTTCCCATCAGCCGCATGAGACTATATGGACTTAGCCGCATTTCTGAGAGCAAACTCTTAACAGCATAAGCAACCATCACCCCAGCCGCATAAGCAATCACATTGACTCAGCCGCATGAATCTTGCTCCGCTAGCCGCATGTGCCCCTACCCCCGAGAGCCGCATGAGTCCAATTCATCCCAGCCGCATGGAACCTCCCTTCCCGCTTGCCGCATGGGAGCTAGTCCCACTCCCAGCCGCATAGGTTCCTGCCCCTTCAGCCGCATGCGCACCCGTTCCCCGCCAGCCGCATGAACCCCCATCTCAACACTTCCCAGCCGCATGGACCCGAACTCCTTCTTAGCCGCATGGGCTGTTCTCACCCAGCCGCATGAGATCATTCCTGGCCGCATATGACTTAGCCGCATGGCTCTTCTATGGCCCTTTTGTCATGAACTTGATTTTTACTTATTATGTTTGGAATGACTATTTTACATGACATGGTATGATAAGGAAGTAGCATAACACGATGGTGACCCGTAGTAGTGCACTCCTGATAAGTGACCTGGCATGACATGATAGTGGCCCGTCGTGGCGCACTCCTGACAAGTACACCTGACATGATATATCTTGATAAGCTGTTGCGACGGCTACCTGACATGGCATGACCTGTATAAATTACCTGGACACCGTGGGCGATTGTGCTTGTACAAATAAACCAGTCCTGTCTTGCATCATGTCTAGGACAGGGACTCCTGAGTACCACGGTCAGGAGTACCTATTGAAATGGACTAAGGTTAATAACTAGATTAACACATTAGTCATGAAGAGATTCCCCAGCTACAGGCAATCCCGTTACCTGGGCGCGCCTGGGATCTGTAGCCTGCCGTCGAGTAGGGCACATTTCCAGCACACTGTCATGTGTTGCACCCTTCAAGCTACTTAAGGGTACATGCGTTTCCTGGACGGTGTACCCACCTGAATTCAACCCCTAATTTCGACCTGGGTAACCTGGATGGTCTGCAGGGCTTGTGGCTGTGGAATAATCTCACCGCATCTTGTTAGAAATTAGGCTTGTGACAACCCTAGTTAGTTAAAGTATCAAGCCGTAATTCTTGCTTGGCCGTGAAGTGATTGGATGGAGTCTAACCAGTCTAGTCTTGCCCTGATCCTGTTCCAGATTATTGAAAGATCAGAATGTTTGTATTTATTTTACCGATAAATGGTGAGAATTTCAAGTTCTGTTCAGACGAAGGGTTACAACCCCGGTCCTTGTTTGGTTTACGGGTTGTAACCTGGTTATCTGAATAGTTCCATGGTTATCTCGTCGTATATCATCCTGATGTGTTTTCTTTATTTCCAGTTCTTACTTTTATTTATATCTTGTGCTGATTGCTGGTTTTAGTTCCTAAGTGAAGCCTCCTTTGTGGCACTTGCTCTTTCTGGGATCTGACCCAGCTGGTTTTGTATGGCCAGGTTTCGGAGCAGCTCCAGAGGATCTACCGACTATCCAGCCCGATGGTGGCGACTAGACGTAACCCGGGCAACGAGTGGATTTATTTTTGCTCTCCCACTTTATTGTAAAAATATTCTTTTGAGGCGTTTAGCCGACGAGCACCTGTTTAGCTCGATTGTATTTACTTACTGTCTGCCTACGGGCTGTAACATGATTGACAGATCCTAGGGTTGATCATGTATGACTAAACTCTTGCTAGTCCTGACATTTTGTAACGGCTAGCTTCATGATCAGTTGAATATGTAATATTTGGGACGCCTTACTATTGTATATTTAATGATCATACATCTTGTGACTTTTACTTACTTGCTTGTGATTGAGACACTAGGCTTGTCATGACCTTAAGAGACTGTTGGCTTGTAGATAAACCCTCATGTATGTCACGCCCCAGAACCAGAATACTGGAGAGCGGGGGAGTGACTCAGCCAGCTACGTATTACGGGTAGAAGAATACCGTATAATACGATCAATGCTGTCTAACCAGACGAGGGGGTGCATACTACATAAAAGTCTTACTATGGTCATTACACATCTATTGTCTCAATCATTCGAACAAGAAACAGTAATAGAGAACATGTAAGATAAAGCAGTAAGGCGTCCCAAACGCTCTGTCAAAATGTTCTTGATATCTGGCTTTACAAAACATAGCCAGATCTGATGTAGCAAAAATATACACAATTGTTATCAGCTGCAGTCTGACTTTAGTTACAATTATGTAAAAGTAAGTACAAGACGATCCGACTAACATGTCGGTGCCAAACGGCAAAGTATAAGGTAAATAACAAAACAAGCGGGGAAGTAAGAAACCCACTCGAGTCCTCCTGCGATCATCCCTCTAGTGTTGACCATCTTGGAGGTAGAAGTAAGCTGAGTCCTCGGGAACCGGCTCTAAATCTGGCCATGCAAAACCAGAGAGGTTAGACCTCTAATAGCAAGTACCGCAAGGAAGCACGATATGAGGCATTAAACCAGTAAATAAGAGAATATAATAATAGATCTCTGCTCGCTACTGGGATTCACGTGACATCACGACACTTCGAACCAACCTCCCAACCAAACAAGGACAGAAGTTGGCCCGTCATGTCATGATGCTCCGATCATCTCAGTTAGTTAACAGAGTAGGTACAGTACACAAACAAATCAACTTAAACGGCCATCCAACTCCTACGGCTTACTACTGTGAGTCCCAAGTTATCCTGGAATTATGCAATAAAGGATTTCTCAGTTCTTACTATGGGCAAGCAAGGCTAGTCTATCCAATCAATCAATTGCGCCAATCATGAATTAGACGAGTCCCAGCGGGACGCCCGTCATCAATATACAATATACAATAATATAAGCAGATACTGCTCCCTGCCCGTGTGGCAGATTTGCAGTATCTGTGGGAACCAGCCGGCCTGTCGGGCACTAATAGTCCCAAGAGGGCTGCCATGTAAGAACTCGGAAATCCATACTCTCCATGCAATCATTGTTTTATTTAACTTAGTAGCTTCTAGGTTAAGTGAAATTCCATGCCGTGGATCATGGTCATTCAAATGAGTACTCTCGTACGGGGTACGATATGTATTTCTACAACGATACCAGTGCGGTTAGGTTGTAGGTCTTACATAGCGTAATGCAACAATCAAAACTAACCACGGGATAATCATGCCTTGACCATAAAGTACACATGCTGCTTTCGTAACAATAAATAAATAAATTTGTAGCCTGCATGTATATATATGTCAATATTTGGGTTTGGCTAATCGATTTCAATAGTTCATAGTTAATATGAACGTGTCTTATTCCATTCAATTCAATAAGACGACTAGCCAGCCTCTTAGTTCCATCTAGGAACGCATGATCAATAATTAATCAAGATAACAATCAATGTTAATTAATGCCAATTCGGGAAATAAAATGGAGAAATAAATAATGATTGGGAAATAAATAATCTCATGCGCTGTGAAAAATGATTGGGAAATAAATAAACTCATGCGCCTGAGGAATGCTGTGGGAAATAAATCTCATGCGCTGATGTGGGAAAGGTTGGGAAATAAATAATATCATGCGTCTGAGAGAAATGATTGGGAAATAAATAAACTCATGCGCTGTGGGAAGTGATTGGGAAATAAATAAATTCATGCGCCTGAGGAAGGTGGCTGTGAGAAATAAATAAACTCAGGGAAGCTGTGGGAAATAAATAAACTCATGCGCCTGAGGGAAAGGATTGAGAAATAAATAAACTCATGCGCCTGAGGGAAAGGATTGAGAAATAAATAAACTCATGCGTCTGAGGGAAAGGATTGAGAAATAAATAAACTCATGCGCCTGAGGGAAAGGATTGAGAAATAAATAAACTCTTGCGCCTTGGCTGTGGGAAGTGATTGGGAAATAAATAACTCATGCGCCTTGGCTGTGGGAAGTGATTGGGAAATAAATAGATTCATGCGCCTTGGCTGTGGGAAGTGACTGGGAAATAAATAACTCATGCGCCTTGGCTGTGGGAAGTGATTGGGAAATAAATAACTCATGCGCCTTGGCTGTGGGAAGTGATTGGGAAATAAATAACTCATGCGCCTTGGCTGTGGGAAGTGATTGGGAAATAAATAACTCATGCGCCTTGAGGAATGAAGATTTGATGGGCTGTGGGAATAAAGATTTCCATGCGCTGAGGAATGAAGATTTGATGCGGCTGTGGGAATAAAGATTTCCATGCGCTGAGGAATGAAGATTTGATGCGGCTGTGGGAATAAAGATTTCCATGCGCTGAGGAATGAAGATTTGATGCGGCTGGGACTGTTCTTCTTCTCCGAATTTTCTGAGAACAGAACCATGGGAACCATTGCTTCCAAGCTTCATAAATCCTTCATCTCAAGCCCAAATATGGACTTCCATAGGTCAAAATTGGGTAGAACGAAATTCTCTACAACATGGAACCATCGAAACTTGAAGATAACAAGGTTTACTAGATCAAAACCTAAAAAATCCGAAAATGTATCAAACTTAGATCTACAACAAATAAGCCATGAAAATTGAAAATGCTAAGTACTAAAGAGACTTAGAATCAAATGAGGAAGATGATGGAACAATAATAATGGGGATCCATCATCAAGCAAGTTGGCACTTGCCTATCTCTTCTAGGTTGGTGGGAGAGTTATGAGGAAGAAGAAGTGAAATGGAAAGAAGTAATGAAGAGAGAGAAATAGTTTTGGGCTTTAAATGAAAGGGTGGTGGTAGGTGGGAGTATTGGGCCGGGTCCAATGGGTTCATCCAAGGCCAACCCGCAAGCAAAGCAAAGAGGTAAAGCAGAAAATAAATGCAGGAATAAAAGCAGAAAATAAAGTGCAGAAATAAAATTGCAGGAAATAAATTAACATGAAAATTTAAAGAGCAGATTAATTAACTAACATAAATTTACAGAAATTTAAATACAGAATAATACATGGTAACTATTAAATAAATACGTATTCTGGGAACGGGAAGTGACAATGTATCTAGACAGCCGTGACCGTATAGCGAGATGGATTCCATTTCATATACGTAGCTGGCTATGTCTGCCCCCGCTCTCCAGTATTCTGGTTCTGAGGCGTGACAATGTTATTATTAAGGAATTTTCCTTCTTTTCTTTTCTTTTCTTTTCTTCTAATTGATCAACATTCATTATCATTTTCTTATCATTTTCCTACCTTTTCATGGAGTTACCAAGTTTACCTATCCTAGCAGTCCTTAAATTCGAGGACGAATTTATTTTTAAGGTGGGTAGATTTGTAACTTCTCTTCCCAAAATTTTTAATTTTTTATTATTGTATTTAAAGGTGATTTTCGCCGAGACTTCCTAAAAAAAATATTTTGTTTGTCAGCTTTCTGAAACTGTTTAAAAATTCATATTTTAAAGGTACTAACTTATTTTAAATAATTTTCGTATTTTATTCTTGAAATTTTAGAAGATGTTTTGATCATTAATTTAGACTTCCAAATGATTTTTATTTTGAAAAAAAATTAGATTTTAGAATTATAAATATTTTATAGACAAAAGATTTGCCAATTTATTTTCAAATATTATGTGGAAAGTAAAATTCCTAAATTTTGGTATATTTTACTTTGCGCGATTTTATAGAGAATTCTTCCTTAAAATTTAGTATACGATATTTGCCATTAGTTTGTGTTTCAACTACTTAAAATTTATGATTACCATTTACCTTTCGTACAAAATCTAAAATATTGAATAGATATAATAACTAGTCCTATATAAATCTTGACAAGTATATATATCCATATCTATCAGTATAACAACAATACTAATAAAATTGATAACAAGGAATAATTCGCAGGTATATCACACTTATTTCTATATGTTTTAAATCATGTAAGTAACTAAAATATTTAAACGAAATATTTTAGGATTATTCAAATTAACTATTAGATAAGTATGAATTACAATAAGGTTAAACTAGTTTAATCAATTAGCCCATAGAAATCCATCATATATAAAGCTATTATCCCCACAGGAGAACCCATGTCTATATATATAATATTTATTCTCTAAGCCTCTTCTTCTCCCTACTGCATCAATGTTGCCGGGCATGCATCTGTCGCGATAGCGTGTAGCAGTCGATGCTACCCCTGCTACACGTACCAGAGTCACGCGTCACCAAACCCCGTCGCAATCGATCCAACTTGTCGACCGCGCCATCACCAAAACTCTACAACACAGCCACCATCAACCACCATGCCAGCATCATCATTACAGTTCGTGTCACCCGTGTCCGCACCAAAAATCTATCCGTGTCAGTCGGGTTCGACCCCGATTGTCCATATTTGTGTCCACATCTATCCACAGCAAAACAACTGAAAACCAAAACAACAAATAGTACATCACCATGATTCTGAGCCAGAATCCCTCTCCGTTGTGCCTGGCCGCCTCACCGAGCATGCCGACACCGTGCTCCGATCAATGGTGCGCCCGACCACCACCGACATGGTGACAACCTCCTCATGTCCGCGCTCTCACCGTCACCTCTCCATGGCCGGCACCCCGGCGTCGTGCACCTGTCCACCTCGCAACCAATCCTCCGCCACTTCGTCTCCACCGACGTCGTAGCCGAGTGACCCCTTTCGTCCGCCCTGCGCTGAGCGAACCCCTCGCGTCGAGCGCAACGACGCTCGCCAGACCCTGCGGTCTCGGATGATGCACCACAACCGTCCGAACCTTAGCGCCGGATCCATCAGCTTCCCGTCGGCGTCTCTGTCTCCGGTGTCTGCCCCAGTCGTGCCTCCGTGTCGAAGTCACCGCCCGCCGTCTGCGCTCCGCGCTCCGACCGAGCCGATGAAACCCCCTTCCCATCATGCCGACCGACCGAAAAATAGCAGCAAAGCAGAGGCGGATATGTCGGCGATCTTGAGAAGAGCAGCATCCTCAGCCGCATCGCGCTTAGGAGGACGGCGATGGCGAGTCCCACGAAGATCAACGAAACCGGAGACGCCGCCACCCCGTTGGCGTCTCTCCTCCGCCGAAACCCCCTCGGTGAGCTCTTCAAAACCCTCTCCTTCTCTTTCCTCTTCTCCTTCTTGGAGAAGTCTCTCCCCACTCTCCCGTCTAATGGTTTCCCTTTCTCGAACAGAACAGTTGGGGGAAACATTGGACTTATGGTCAAGTCATTAATTGCTCCATCCAAACTGATGGATCAATTTAAATGACTATATTACATTCAAATTTCATGTATGCTTATATTGCTTCACTATCATTATTAGTATTATTTAAAACCATTGGTAGGAATTAAGGGATTTTATTAAATTCCTTGTATTAATATATTACTATTGTTAGAGTACTCTAAATATGGGTTTTTACTAAATACATACATAACAATTCTAGATATTCTCATAAAATTGTTTGACCTACATATATATATATATATATATATATATATATATATATATATATATATATATATATATATATATGACAAAATTGGGATTTTTGTCAAAAATCGATTTTCTAAAGTTTTTCCAAATGTAGTTTTAACCTAAAGTGCATTCCTATAATTTTCTAAAAGTTATCTAAACATATTGTGATAGTATTTCGAGTATTATAAGATAAATATTTTCTTAAAAAGATATAAAACCTGTTATGCTTTTAAATATATTTTTTAATTATCTACAAGTAGTTTCCTAAATGATTTCTAGAATTTTCAAATGATTATCTCCAATACTTTGACTAATAATAATAAAAAGAAAAACATAATTTCTATTATAAAATAATAGTTCCAGAAAAACATGCTTGTTTAGATATAAATATGCATAAAAAAACTTTTAAACGGTTTATACATAAATTCTAGACAATTATATAATTTTAAATGTTGGGATTTTGATTAAATAGAGTTGAAACTATATTTACAAATATATTTTTAGCTTGAAATAAATAAATATATAAATATTTCTAAGATATGGTTCGACTAAAGGTTTAACTTCGCCTAAATCAATGTCCCTCTCAGATTAGACTGTTTTCAATCGTGACAATTTTGGATTTCTTCATATCGATCCTAGGTAATTGGACGATTCTGAATTCCATGGAATTATTGGTTTCACCAGCTAAGGATCTCAGGCAAGTGCACTTTCTGATTGCTTTTTGATTCATGGTAATTGTTAGGGTTATATAATAAAAACATCACTTTTGTAGTAACCTTATTTCCTTAAATTTTGTATGAGAATCATATGGGCAAATGTTTGCATATTGTATTTATTGCAAGTGTTAATGCAAATGTCTGATATTCTATATTGTAGATAACATGGTGTGTGGTGTCACACAGAAGATCATATTATCAGTTTTCTATGGAGTATATAAATAGTTCACAACCTAGATGGACTTGGACAATCTATTGGAAAGGTTGTAGTGTAATCTGGTATTAGTCTATCTTGATTATAGGTTTACACTACACTTTGTGTGTAATGAACATGACCACTTGAGGTTGTTCTCTTTGTACTGACTACATAAGAGAACAAAAACCTCTGTTATTATGGATGCTTGTGCTCTTAATCCGGATATAATAACGGACATGTATATGCAGTGTGCATTACTTCGACTCATAAAAGAGTGAGATTCATTATGGATCAACAACCTCTATAAATTGGGTAATAACATTGTATGTATGATGGGCTGTTGATTATAAATGGAATCCATGTCCCAATACATCGGGTTGATGATGTCCTCTTAAGGAGCTCATAAGGATTGTCATGTAAACCCTGCAGGTGGATTATATCCGACATGACAAATAAAGTTGTGCGGTACTACTTGAGGATAAAAGATGTCGAATCAATATAGTTGTCAGTAACTTAATTTAATCGACGGACATACGATATCTTAACATGGGGAGCCAAACGAGCATATAATAAAAGGAGCCCACAAACATAATTTGGGATTAGGGAGGTAGTGCAACAATAGCTCATTAGTGGACCGAGCTATTGTTAATAGGCCTGGATTGTGTGTTCAGACTGAACACGGGATATCCAGATTCGTTAGGAGGCCTAACCCTAATTTCTCCTCATGGTCCCTGCCGTAGCCTATATATATCCTCTATTCTCTGGCCGCCAGATTACTGATCAGAAATCTGAAATTTTTTCTAAATTCGTGATTCACGTAATGAGAGAAAGAGAGGGCTGCCAAGGAGAAGAAAAGGTTGGGAGATCGTCGCCCACACGACGTCCAACTCGAGGAATGAATACGTGCAGAAGATCTTGGGGTCGTCCGCTCGAGATTGCCTGGAATTACTTGTCTCCTTTCCGCCGCAGGTATAATTCGTGAACCCTAGTTTCCGCCTATGAAGGGTTAGAACACGTATTAGATCTGTTTAACTTTCTATCGATCAATACGCACACCAAAGGAAGGGTCCTGGGAATCCCCAGTTCCATCAAGTCTTAGATTTCATGTTCATACATATGTCTTGCTGCTTGTTGACACGCTCGTCACACGGAGTAATCGGGAGGGGAAATATCTTAGTAGACATGTGGACTACCCAGAACTATCCCAATATGTCTATTCGTGAATAATAGCAGCTGCATACGACACGTATAGGGTGCCAGATTTACCCCCTAGCCGTTCACATGTCGAAACGGATATTTTACATCACATAGATAGTTGTATTTTATTTGTTTTCCTTGTCTTCTCCACCGTGCCATGTCATCATTAATTTCTAGTTTCATATCTCATATGTTATTTTTATGTCTTGTTAGTTCTATTGTGTTCTCGCATTGCCGTCGGTTTGTGTGCTTGTTCCATTCTTGACTGGAAATCAACATTTTTCAGGTTAGTCGTGGCTTCTATAGCATTGGGAGATTCAGATGTATTTGCAGGCCAAAACCTAGAAGCTTGCTAGTTAGTTTAAATTTTGTTGTAAATGAAATTGTAAAATTTTGTATTTTCTTTAAATATAAATGTTGTAAATGTTGTAATAACTTAGAAATGTGAATGAGCAATAAATATTATTCTGTGATTTTGAGCATCTTGGCCGTGACAGCGTTGTACCGCCGACTCTGCAGCGTAGGCTGGCTTGGACACGTCTCGTATCCGAAAAAGCGGGTGCGGGTCGTGACAGGCTCGGTGGCGGTTGCCCAGATCCGATCTCGACGTGGCATTTCGTGGCGGCTATGTCTACCTGCGGCGCTTCACCAACTTAGGGTTTTAATTTTGGGGGTTTTGGGCTGTCGGTGGTAGCGCTCGGCCAGGGTGGCCGGAAGGAGAGGCTGGGCTTCGACGTGTTGGCCGGTGAACAGGGGTGGCGGGCTTGGCAAGGCTGCGGGTGGTGAGATGGTGACGACAGCGTCGGCGGTGATGATGATGGTGTGGGTAGTGCACGTCGAGGCTGGCGGCAATTTCTGGTGTTTGGGGTTCGGTACTGAGGCCAGTGGCCGGGATGGTCGCAGAGGTGGTAGTATGGTGGTGGAAGGCTGTGTCGGGGTCACGGGTGGTGAGCGGGGGAAGAGGCTGCGGTGGATGGCCGGGGGACGGCCCGTGGTGGAGGTGGGCAGATGGCTCGGGTAGGATTAGGTTAGGTTTAGGGATTTGATTTGGGTTGTATCGTGTCGGGGTTGTCGACACGGCGAAGAATACAGTGTATGTGTAAAAAAAGAAATATAGTAGATGAAAGGGGCACAGACATGGATACGATACACTCACGTTATTTGTGGTAGATGGAGTAATTTATGGATGAGTAACTCTCCTTATATAGGAGGTGGAAATTTCCAGTTGGATAAGGATGTAGGAAAATTTAAATCCTTAATAGATAATTTGCTACTAATTTTAATAAATTTAAAACCAATCAATTCCAAATCCAAATCCAATTCAAATCTAATTAAATCCCATCTTTTAGTTTAAAATCAAATAAGATAAATCAAATTTTAAATATACATATTAATTTAACTATTTAAATCAATCCATAAAATCAGATCAAGATTTAAATTGCCACAATAATTTCAAAATATATTTTTCAAAAATACTAATAATAATAATTTCAAAAATTACATTATTATTTAAAAATAAACTAATAAATAATTACGAAACATATATGTATGCACAAATAATATTTACATAAATATATTTTTCTAGTATACCATTTTATAAGAATATTATTTATTATTATAACTGTATAAATGAAAGGCTTTTCATAAATAAATCATAAACGTGGAAATTTTGGTACGATAGCTAAAAATAATTTTTTTTTATATATATTTATTTTGAAACTATAAAAATAAAAATATTTTTCAAAAATATGTATGCTCGTACATATTCGCACTCGTCAAGCAATTATGAAAAACAAAATTTCGCGCACGACGTACAATGCAACTACGCGACACACAAATACAAAATAATAATAATAATAAAAAGTCAGTACCAAATTTATTTTAAAAAATAGTAGAAATTTAGGGGTTTTACATCCTACCCAACTTAAAAGAATTTCGTCCTCGAAATTAAGAATAATTGGGGTGGGTGAGGAGGTCACATAGGTATATTGGTAATGAATACGATCAAGTCACTGGACGAGGCAAAGAAACGACGTTCAATGCAAGCATGCATTAGAAAATTGCAGTTTTAAATAATGACAAAATAATTTATGGATATGGCTAACTAACGCCAGAAGGAAAAATGATTACGGTTAACGTTTAATCAAGTTAACATGCGATAAGGAATAGTACGGTATCAAGAGAAATAATTTTGAGAACTTAAAGACATGGTTCCTTGAGAGTAGGTTGGGGGCACGATTAAGAGAGTGATTAAGTGCACGCCTAACTTAAGCGATTTGAAGGTCATGATAGTAAATATAGGGTCAAGAAGAAGGACGAGTAGTTTAAGACGAAGATATAGCAACATTGAGTGATAATGGTCATAGGTGATAGGATAGCTAGAGGAATTTTGTCACGCCCCAGAACCAGAATACTGGAGAGCGGGGGCAGACACAGCCAGCTACGTATATTGAAATAGAATACATCTCAACTATACGGTCACGGCTGTCTAGATATGAGGGTTTACTACAAGCCAGCAGTCTCTTAAGGTCAAGCCTATTGTCTCAATCTCAAGCAATTAACAGAGTTACAAGATATTAGAGCATCAAATATATATATATAAGGCGTCCCAAATATTACATATTGGATGATCATGAAACTAGTCGTACAAAATGATAGGACTAGCAAGAGTTCAGTCATACATGATCAACCCTAGGATTTGTTAATCATGTTTACAGCCCGTAGGCAGACAGTAAGTAAATGCATCGAGCTAACAGGTGCTCGTCGGTTAAACGCCTCAAAAGAATAAATTTACATATAAGTGGGTGAAACAAAAAGGAAAACCCACTCTTGGCCCGGGTTCCGTCTAGTTGTCACCATTGGGCTGGAAGCTTGGTAGATCCTCGGGAGCTGCTCCGAAATTTGGCCACACAAAACCAGCTGGGTCAAACCCCAGAAAGAGCAAGTGCCACAAAGGAGGCCACAAATAAGAACAAAAGCCAGCATATTAGAACATAAAGAATAAAAGTACAAGTAGTAAAGTACACAGGGCGATAAACGACTAGGGACGTGGAACCATTCCGGGAGCCAAGTTACAATCCTTAAACCAAACAAGGACCGGGATTGTATCCCTTCGCCTGAATAGCTCACTGTCTCTACCCATTTATCGTTAGAGATAAGTAAAACAATCATGATCAAGAGTTCCAGGTACAGGGGCTAGACAAGACTTAGATAGAGCTGGACACCATTCATTCACAATCGGCCAGGCAAGTACTACGGCTTACTACTTTAACTAACTAGGGTTATCACAAGCCTAATTACTAACAAGATGCAAGTGAGAAACTCCCAGTCCCAAGCCCTGCAGACCATCCAGTTATCCTTCCGCGGGTTGAGAGTTATAGTTGGGTACATCGCCCGGGAGACAAATGTACCCTTAGGTGACTTAGAGGGTGCAACACATGACAGTGTGCTGGAAATGTGCTCTACTCGTCGGCAAGCTACAAGTCCATTAAAGCGCCCAGATAACGAGACTGCCTGTGACTGGGAATTCTCCATGTTCTAGTTTGATCTAATCATTAGCCTAATCCAATTTAGTGCGAGTCCCTGGCCGTGGTACCCAGGAAGTCACGTCCTAGACATGATGCAAGACAAGACAAGTGGATTTGTGCAAACAAGCAAGCAGGAACACCCACGGTGTCAAGGCAAGTCAAGTCAAGTTATCAAGTCAAGTTAAGTCAAGAGTGCGCCGCCACGGGCCACTATCAAGTTATCAAGATAAATCATGTCAGGGTACTTGTTAGGAGTGCGCCACGACGGGCCACTATCATGTCAGGTTGTTCATGTCAGGAGTGCACCACTACGGGTCACTGTCATGTTATACTAGTTCCTTGTCATACCATGCTATGTACAATAGTCATTCCAGACATATTAAGCAAAATCAAGTTCATGCCAAAAGGCGTAAGGATATAAAATGGGCGTAAAATACCTAATAAAATACTAATATAAAAATAGGACTATAGAAGAGCCAAGATCAAGAAATAACAAATTCATCATAGACAAGTGAGCTGCGCAGGGTATATACTGCGCAGGGTGCCAAGTGCGCAGGGTGAGCTGCGCAGGGTACCAACTGCGCAGGGTGCCAAGTGCGCAGGGGCAGATGGCGCACAGATGGATTGCGCAGAAGGTAGACTGCGCAGGAGTGAACTGCGCAGGAGTTGGTTGCGCAGAGATGGATTGCGCAATGGTCGAATTGCGCAGGGGTTGCTTTGCGCATGGCTGGCTTGCGCATGGCTAGCTTGCGCCAGCGCAATCCAGCGCAGCGCAAAGCACTGGCCAAGGATCTTGCGCAAATGGCCATGCGCTAAAGAGCACAGGTCAGGGTGCGCAAATGGCCTTGCACTAAAGAGCGCAGGCCAGGGAATAGTGCGCAATCGGCCAAGTGCTAAAAAGCATTGGCCGAGAGCTCCACCATGGCTGAACTCTCAAGAACACCAAGAACACCAAGTTCAAATCTTCACAACTTAGCCAAATCAAAACCAAATTTAGATTTTCAAAGTTCTAACTTGAGTAAAATTAAATTCTCTTCCACATGGAAGCATCAAAACAAGCTAAAATCAAAGTTTAATAGATCAAAACCAAGGAATTCCGAAAATAACTAAAACTTAGATCTAGAACAATGGAGTCTTCAAATCACAAAATTCCAAGTTCTAATGTTGTTCTCCATGTCCTAATCTAGCTAATGAACAAATAAAATGTGGTGCTTATTTCATGGCAAGATGCACTTGCCTATAGGTGTGGGTGGAGGAAGAAGAAGAAGAAATTAATGAAGAAATTATGGAGGAGAGAGAAGTAGGTGGGTTATAATGAGGGTGTTGTGGTGGAATGGAGGTGGAGTGTAGGCTTATGGTGTTCCATGCATGTTGAACCAAACTAAACCAACTTTCACAAAATAAAACCAAGCCATGGTCCAAAATCCATTTTCGAGAAACCAAAATCCGCAAGTCGAGAAAATTAAAATACGTGCCAAAATCAAATACGAGCATAAATACGAAATACAAGAAATGGGGGTGACAACTCTACCCACCTTCAAAGAATTCCGTCCTCGGAATTTAATCAAGGGGCTAAAGATTGCCACGACAAGCTATACTAAGCACAGACAAGCTACACTAAGCAGTTCAATCATACAATCATACAATGCAAGCAAGGAAGGGAAAGCGTAAGGCATAAGAAAGACATTATACCTCACGAGTCAAACAGGTAGGGATATCGCGATCGGATGTCGTCCTCACGCTCCCACGTTGACTCACCTAGAGAGTGATGACCCCAAGCAACACGGACTAAGTTAATAGTCTTGTTCTTGAGCGTCTTTTCTCTCTGGTCCAATATAGACACGGGCCTCTCCTCATACGAAAGGTTGGTACCAACAACCAATTCCGAATGATCTAGGATATGGCTCGGGTCCGGGATATACCGTCTTAATTGGGATACATGGAATACATCATGTACCTCACTTAGCGACGGCAGAAGAGCGAGACGATAGGACACATCGCCTACTCGCTCCAGAATATCGAACGGCCCTATATACCTAGGACTAAGCTTTCCCCGCACGCCAAAACGAATGACACCGCAGGTAGGCGAGATCCTAAGGAATACATGGTCGCCGACGGCAAATTCTAAGGGACGCCGATGAGCATCGGCCCAATGGCGCTGACGATCCTGAGCAACTCGGAGGTGATCTCTGACCTTCCTGACCACTTCAACCGTCTGAGAAATCAGTTCTGGACCGAGCATCTGCCTCTCTCCGACATCGTCCCATGCTAACGGAGATCTGCATTTCCTGCCATACAGAGCCTCGAAGGGTGCCATCTGGATACTAGCCTGGAAACTATTGTTGTACGAGAATTCTACCAGGTGCAGGTGATCCTCCCACGAACCACCAAAGTCAAGGGTACACGACCGCAACATATCTTCAAGAGTTTGTATAGTACGCTCTGACTGCCCATCTGTCTGCGGATGATACGCTGAGCTGAACTTGAGACGAGTCCCCAAACTTTGATGAAGACTGTGCCAGAAGTGCGATGTGAATCTTGTATCCCTGTCCGATACTATACTGACTGGCACTCCGTGAAGTCGGACGATCTGCCTAAGATACATCTCTGCTAGCTGCGCCGTCGACTGTCCAACTCTAAATGGAAGAAAGTGTGCCACCTTGGTAAGCCTGTCCACAATGACCCAAATAGCATCTCTGCCTGCCGGAGATCTGGGTAACCCAGTCACGAAATCCATGGTAATGTGTTCCCATTTCCATTCTGGGATCGGTAAAGGTTGAAGAAGTCCAGCTGGCCTCTGATGTTCAGCCTTGACCTGTTGGCAAACCAAACATCGAGAGACATACCGGGCTATCTCCCTCTTTATACCATTCCACCAAAAGTGTTGACGAATATCTCTGTACATCTTCGTGCTGCCTGGGTGAATGGAGTACTGCGAACTGTGAGCCTCTGCCATGACTTCCTGTCTGATATCTCCACTGGGTACACAAAGACGCGTGCCGTGTCGAAGTGTACCATCCTCGTGAATACATAACTCTGGCCTTCTTCCTGCCTCGCACTCTGCTCTGAGCCGCTGAATCTTGGAATCTGTTAACTGTGCTATCCGGATCCTCTCAACTATGGTGGACTGAATCTGTAGGCTGGCCATCAAGGCCACATTGGAAGGAAGAACCACTTCAATTCCCATCTTCTGAAGATCTGCCAATAGCTCTGGTTGTGCTGTCAAGAAATAAACTCCGGCTCTCTTGCTCAATACATCTGCTACAACGTTGGCCTTCCCTGGATGATACTGCAAATCCACATCATAGTCCACAAGTAGCTCGAGCCATCTTCTCTGTCTCATATTAAGATCCTTCTGGGTGAAAACATACTTCAGGCTCTTATGATCAGTAAATATCTCCACTCTGTCTCCGTACAAGTAGTGTCTCCACAACTTAAGTGCAAACACTACTGCTGCCAGCTCCAAGTCGTGGGTCGGGTAATTCTTCTCATGATCACGGAGTTGACGTGACGCATAAGCAATTACCTTCCCATGCTGCATCAAAACACATCCCAATCCTCTACCTGAAGCGTCACAATAAACTGTGAATCCTCCGGTCCCATCTGGAAGGGTGAGAATGGGAGCCGCTATCAAACCTCGCTTCAACTTCTCAAACGATTCCTGACATTCTGCGGTCCAAATGAACGGCACATCCTTGCGGGTCAACTGGGTCATCGGCGCTGAAATCCTTGCAAAATCAGAGACAAACCGCCGGTAGTAGCCGGCCAATCCAAGAAAGCTGCGAACTTCTGCCACTGAGCTGGGTACTGGCCATGCCTCGATAGCTACAATCTTCTGGGGATCCACTTCCACTCCTCCTCTGGTAATGATGTGACCCAAGTACGAAATGCGATCGAGCCAGAACTCGCATTTACTGAACTTGGCATACAACTGGTGCTCTCTGAGAATCTGGAGGACAACTCTGAGATGCTGCTCGTGCTCTGCTTCACTCTTGCTGTAGACCAGGATGTCATCAAGGAACACTATCACAAACTGATCCAAGTAAGGCATGAAAATACGGTTCATGAGGTCCATGAACACTGCCGGCGCATTGGTCGCTCCAAAGGGCATAACTAGAAACTCCCAATGTCCGTACCTAGATCTGAACGCCGTCTTCGGGATGTCCTGCTCTCTGACTCTGATCTGGTGGTATCCTGACCGCAAGTCTATCTTCGAGAAAACTGAAGCCCCCTTGAGTTGATCAAACAAGTCATCTATCCTCGGAAGAGGGTATCTGTTCTTGATTGTCACTGAGTTCAAGGTACGATAATCAACACATAGCCTGGACGTACCATCCTTCTTTTTCACAAGAAGCATCGGGGCTCCCCAAGGCGATCCATTAGCACGAATGAATCCCTTGGTTCTAAGTTCTTCAATCATCTTGTACAAAATCTCTAACTCTGAAGGCGCCATTATGTAGACTCGCTCTGATACTGGTGCTGTCCCGGGAATCAAGTCAATGGTGAACTCGATCTCCCGCTCTGGTGGCATCCCTGGAAGTTCCTCTGGGAAGACATCTGGAAACTCTTCAACTATCCGGGGCAACTGCACTGCTGCTACGGCCATCCGCAATACTGGAGGAGATGGCTCTACTGTGCCTCTGGAAAATGAAAACTCTGGCTCTCCGGGAATACTAAAGACAACTCTGCCAACATGGCAGTCTATCCTAGCATAATGGTTCCTCAACCAATCCATGCCTAGGACTACATCATAGTCTGCCATAGGGAACTCTATGAGCCTAGCGGGGAACTCTCTACCGCTAACTACGATCCGACACGAGGAAAATACTCGATCTACTCCCACAAGTCCATTACCAGTAAGTATATTGAGCCTCACTGATAATGACTCGGGCTCCAATCCTATCCGTGTCGCGAATCGTGCAGACATGAATGAATGCGATGCACCAGAATCAAATAATACAGATGCTGGAAAGGTGTTGACGAGAATAGTACCTGCCACTACCTCACCTGGTGCAACTTCCTCTTCCATGGTCATCATCATAGCCTGACCTCTAGCTGCGGGTCCCCTCTGCTGGAAAACCCTCTGTCGGTTCTGTGCTGGAGCCTGGGTGATCTGCTGCTGGTTCTGCTGCTGAAAGGCCTGGGCCTGGGGCGCCAATGGCCTCGGGTACTGCTGCTGCTGCTGGACTGGAACTGGGGCTGGTCCTCTCACCGAAGAACTAGAAAGATTGGATGATGATGGACCTCCCCTATTCGGGCAGGTCCCTATCTGATGGTCTGCTCCTCCACAAGCCAGGCACAATCCCTGTGCCCTACGACACTCTGCCACTATATGGCCCGGCTTCCCGCAATGAGAACATCCCATCGCGGAAGACTGCTTCTGCTTCTGCTGCTGCGGGTACGTCGGGGTCGAATGCTGAACCGACGTCACTGAGGCCGCCCGCCTCGGAGTTCCAATGGTTATACCCCTAGCTGCCGGGGCTGGAGCTGAAGATTGGTGCATCTGGTTGTGGGACCGCTTCCTGCCTCCGGTCCTGTCCATAATTCTCCGGGAGGTATACTCACGCCTCCTTGCTGCCTTCAACACTGCATCGAACGTCTGGTGCTCGAACTGCTCAACAGCCAATAATATCTCTAAGTGCAGCCCTTGCTGGAACCGCTGAGCCCTATCGAACTCGGTTGCCACCAAGGTGGGGGCGAACCTACTCAGCCTGGAAAACTCGGTCGCATAGCCATCGACCGTCCTGCCTCCTTGCTTCAAGTTGGTGAATCTGGTCTGTAGGTCGTACCGTGCCACCGCATCGAAGTACTTTGTCTGGAATCTCTCTCTGAACGTCGCCCAAGTGACTGGTGCTGCTAACCCTATGGCCTGAGCTGCCCACCAATCGCGAGCCAAGTCTAGTAACTGTAGGCGTACCACCGCCACCTTATCATTCTCAGGTGTCCTAGCTGCTTCTAGAACCACCTCGGTATCCTGAAGCCAAGCATCCGCGGCAATCGCATCTTCACTGCCGTCAAAGAAGGGAGGGTTCAAGCGCTTGAAACTGTTGGCCGCCTGATTTCCTTGGGGACCTCCTCGGTTTAGTGCATCATGAACTTCCTGGTGCAAGGCGTCGCCTCGACGATCTTGGGATGCAAGCAGTTCTCTGATAAGCCCTACCAAAGGCCCCTCATCCTGTCTAGCTGGTTGAACGGGCGGAACTGCCTGAACTGGAGGTTCCGAGCCTCCGGGAAGCATAACTCGGGAGGCTACTCCGGAGTGCTGAGCTTGATCTTCCTGGCGCTGGCGTGCTTGCCGAGCTTCCTCTGGCTGGTTGGCAGGTCCGGGAGTAGTGCCGCTGAAGAAGACGACATAGGGAACAATAAGGAAAGGACCAGGACAGATCAATGATACAAGCATGTGATCAGGTCAAGAATCTCAGAGATTTGAAGATACGAGCAGAGATCAAGGGCGAATATTGATTGAGACATCTATTTGGTAAACCCTCACATTTCTTGATTGACAAGACCTGCATGGGCCACCACTTAAACCGTGTCACGCCCCAGAACCAGAATACTGGAGAGCGGGGGCAGACACAGCCAGCTACGTATATTGAAATAGAATACATCTCAACTATACGGTCACGGCTGTCTAGATATGAGGGTTTACTACAAGCCAGCAGTCTCTTAAGGTCAAGCCTATTGTCTCAATCTCAAGCAATTAACAGAGTTACAAGATATTAGAGCATCAAATATATATATATAAGGCGTCCCAAATATTACATATTGGATGATTATGAAACTAGTCGTACAAAATGATAGGACTAGCAAGAGTTCAGTCATACATGATCAACCCTAGGATTTGTTAATCATGTTTACAGCCCGTAGGCAGACAGTAAGTAAATGCATCGAGCTAACAGGTGCTCGTCGGCTAAACGCCTCAAAAGAATAAATTTACATATAAGTGGGTGAAACAAAAAGGAAAACCCACTCTTGGCCCGGGTTCCGTCTAGTTGTCACCATTGGGCTGGAAGCTTGGTAGATCCTCGGGAGCTGCTCCGAAATCTGGCCACACAAAACCAGCTGGGTCAAACCCCAGAAAGAGCAAGTGCCACAAAGGAGGCCACAAATAAGAACAAAAACCAGCATATTAGAACATAAAGAATAAAAGTACAAGTAGTAAAGTACACAGGGCGATAAACGACTAGGGACGTGGAACCATTCCGGGAGCCAGGTTACAATCCTTAAACCAAACAAGGACCGGGATTGTATCCCTTCGCCTGAATAGCTCACTGTCTCTACCCATTTATCGTTAGAGATAAGTAAAACAATCATGATCAAGAGTTCCAGGTACAGGGGCTAGACAAGACTTAGATAGAGCTGGACACCATTCATTCACAATCGGCCAGGCAAGTACTACGGCTTACTACTTTAACTAACTAGGGTTATCACAAGCCTAATTACTAACAAGATGCAAGTGAGAAACTCCCAGTCCCAAGCCCTGCAGACCATCCAGTTATCCTTCCGCGGGTTGAGAGTTATAGTTGGGTACATCGCCCGGGAGACAAATGTACCCTTAGGTGACTTAGAGGGTGCAACACATGACAGTGTGCTGGAAATGTGCTCTACTCGTCGGCAAGCTACAAGTCCATTAAAGTGCCCAGATAACGAGACTGCCTGTGACTGGGAATTCTCCATGTTCTAGTTTGATCTAATCATTAGCCTAATCCAATTTAGTGCGAGTCCCTGGCCGTGGTACCCAGGAAGTCACGTCCTAGACATGATGCAAGACAAGACAAGTGGATTTGTGCAAACAAGCAAGCAGGAACACCCACGGTGTCAAGGCAAGTCAAGTCAAGTTATCAAGTCAAGTTAAGTCAAGAGTGCGCCGCCACGGGCCACTATCAAGTTATCAAGATAAATCATGTCAGGGTACTTGTTAGGAGTGCGCCACGACGGGCCACTATCATGTCAGGTTGTTCATGTCAGGAGTGCACCACTACGGGTCACTGTCATGTTATACTAGTTCCTTGTCATACCATGCTATGTACAATAGTCATTCCAGACATATTAAGCAAAATCAAGTTCATGCCAAAAGGCGTAAGGATATAAAATGGGCGTAAAATACCTAATAAAATACTAATATAAAAATAGGACTATAGAAGAGCCAAGATCAAGAAATAACAAATTCATCATAGACAAGTGAGCTGCGCAGGGTATATACTGCGCAGGGTGCCAAGTGCGCAGGGTGAGCTGCGCAGGGTACCAACTGCGCAGGGTGCCAAGTGCGCAGGGGCAGATGGCGCACAGATGGATTGCGCAGAAGGTAGACTGCGCAGGAGTGAACTGCGCAGGAGTTGGTTGCGCAGAGATGGATTGCGCAATGGTCGAATTGCGCAGGGGTTGCTTTGCGCATGGCTGGCTTGCGCATGGCTAGCTTGCGCCAGCGCAATCCAGCGCAGCGCAAAGCACTGGCCAAGGATCTTGCGCAAATGGCCATGCGCTAAAGAGCACAGGTCAGGGTGCGCAAATGGCCTTGCACTAAAGAGCGCAGGCCAGGGAATAGTGCGCAATCGGCCAAGTGCTAAAAAGCATTGGCCGAGAGCTCCACCATGGCTGAACTCTCAAGAACACCAAGAACACCAAGTTCAAATCTTCACAACTTAGCCAAATCAAAACCAAATTTAGATTTTCAAAGTTCTAACTTGAGTAAAATTAAATTCTCTTCCACATGGAAGCATCAAAACAAGCTAAAATCAAAGTTTAATAGATCAAAACCAAGGAATTCCGAAAATAACTAAAACTTAGATCTAGAACAATGGAGTCTTCAAATCACAAAATTCCAAGTTCTAATGTTGTTCTCCATGTCCTAATCTAGCTAATGAACAAATAAAATGTGGTGCTTATTTCATGGCAAGATGCACTTGCCTATAGGTGTGGGTGGAGGAAGAAGAAGAAGAAGAAGAAATTAATGAAGAAATTATGGAGGAGAGAGAAGTAGGTGGGTTATAATGAGGGTGTTGTGGTGGAATGGAGGTGGAGTGTAGGCTTATGGTGTTCCATGCATGTTGAACCAAACTAAACCAACTTTCACAAAATAAAACCAAGCCATGGTCCAAAATCCATTTTCGAGAAACCAAAATCCGCAAGTCGAGAAAATTAAAATACGTGCCAAAATTAAATACGAGCATAAATACGAAATACAAGAAATGGGGGTGACAAATTTCTAGCACAATGCCTTCGTCCTTCTAAAATAGGTGAAGGCGAAAGCAATATAGAGTTCGAAGAGGCGTTATCGAATACGAATACGTGGTTCAAAGGCGACCGAATAATTCAAAAGGAGTTGCCAAGGCAGTCGCGGATGGGACTCTAGAGGGCAAGTTTAGCTATGTCCTCATCCACGTAGAATGATAGATAAAAGCGAACCAAAGTGCACTAGGTTGATCAGACCATCATGCACCGGTTCTGAGTAGACAATACGTTAGTGGAGGCCTCCAATAACATATATCATGAACAAGCTTGATAAAGAATTGAGCTTGCAAAACTAGGCTATATTAGCATCATTAGTCTAGATAGTAAAAAATATAGGCACGTGAGATTAAGATTGAAATAAAGTATAATTAGTCAAAACTCCTTAAGTCTCTAATTTATATCCGATGTTGGTCTCTATGCAGTCGTCCTATAGTCTTCTTGTCCAAGTACTTGATTGACTAGATGGGTTAGGGTCCTCTAAATTCTAGAATCTAAGTAAACTTGTAAATATAGGTCACAAGGACAAAGGGATTGCTAGGTCACAAGACATTCTACCCAACTTAAAGAATTAAACTAATGGTGTTTTGGGACAAAAGAAACATGTCTAACTAGTAGGGGTCACATGTCTAGCCTCTAGTAAACACGAAGGAAAGATAAGAATTATGATAGAAGGAATCAAGCAAGATGCAGTCGATGAGTCGAACGATAGTTCGAATATGAAATCGAGAAAAGATGTCAAGTATGTGGATGAGATCCTAGACTTCTAATCCTATTCGCAGGCTTGCTTGGTATGGTAAAGTAACCAAATAATTTATCTTGACCTGCATGGGCCACCACAAAAATATGTAACGCCCCAGTCCCAAAATACGTAGGACTAGGAACGTAGACATGCCAGCTGTATAATAAATATACGTAAGCTGTAAAATGCAGTAGAATTATGACTAATCTCATCCACAGAAAATAAATAAATAAAAGATATCATATAATGATAATGAATTGTCTTGATACAATATGTTGGGTGGAGACACATCCACTACCAACCAAATAAAAGGAAGAGGTACATGATATACAAAAGAAATGACGAAGGTAGCAGGATAGATCCAAGACACGTCATCTTCGAATAAATGAAGAAGACCACGACCTCGGCTAGAATACCTATGGAAGACATGAACACACACACCTGAGAAGATAACCAGGTCCTCAGAGGGACGTAACAAGACACATAATATCATGCCAATATAACTGAATATAAATTGCTCAAATAAATAAGTTAATTGAATTATAAGAGGTCTAATACACACCTATTGAACTAGCGTACCATCCCCCCAACCAAACAAGGACATGAGATGGTAAACTAATTCACGATGACGTATCTTTCCATGCTATGAATCCAATATGGTATCCGGATTCCAACAAGGTTCAATACCTTATCATCGAAGTAGTAAGCCACACCTACAACCAAACAAGGACAAGATGTGACGAACTAATCCGCGATAAGTTATTGTTCCAAGCCACGGTCAGATACAAGTACCCAAACCAAAAGTACTCGTACCTAACGGATAAAGGTGCCTAACCGTTCTAAGTAAAATTGTAGTTAAGAACAATCCTTCTTACGCATGGGCCCTGGCTGAAATAGGATCGGCATAGTCCCCCCTTGGGGCACCAGAGGGCGGAGGTCACGAGTTACAAAAGGGAAAGTGCATAGTAGCCCATACGCCAAGGTATTGTCCTCCCCGTCCAATGCCTACTATGTTGTATCCACAACAGAAAACCTCTAAAACTGCTAAGTCAAACTAGCATGCAATTCTATTAGCGGTTATTCCTATCGCACGGCTTATACATACCGGTGGCCAGCCAGTCACGCATGTCCGTGTTCTATATGCGACACACAACTTCGTGGTACAACGTGTCAAGGCCAATGAATGCAACACACAAGATGGTCCCCTAAATCTAGGTTTAATGTGTAAAAAATTAATACATAACAGGAAATATAACTGAACAGTAAGTTCTAACAAGTTATGCCATGTATCACAGTTTATTTTGCATAAAAAAAAATGAGTAATGCATAAAATATGAGCTAAAATAGATAAACAGCAAATGGCAACGTGTCTTGCCTGGTAGGATGTCTAGTGTACTGCAATGATCAATGTGGCACGAACTGCGACTTCGGTGTAACAACTATGCAAGGTGGCCTCTGATGGTGGCACGAACAATTCTATTGGGTCCAGAAGGGTCAAATTAGTTAGGGTGGACATAAGGTAGTATAGAATTGGCGAGAGAATATGAGTAATGGGATTGGTCATGGAAAGGAGAAAAATCAAAGAAAATGGATAATAATATATATGGTTTTAGAGAACTATTTATAACACTCAAGAAAGAAAAATAATTATACTAGTTAAAATAGTTTTTAGATAAATATTTGAAAGATATAAAAATGGTTTTCAGGCAAAACTCTATACTTTTTGAAATAGGATACTTAGATAAAAAGCTATATTTTTATTAATTAAATATATTGGAATCTAAAAATCATTTTAGGATAAGGCTAAATGTTAAAATAGGTGGAACATATTATAGAAATAATTTATTTTTATTTTTAGGGTTTCAGAGATCCATTTGAAAATAAGGTAGGGTTAAGCCCAATAAAATTTATGACAAAAACCCATGTAAAATGCGCTACATAGTAAAATTTATATAGGCCAAATTATTTCAACCCAAAATAACTTTTAATAAAACAAAGTAATCCTTAAAACAAAGTAATCCTTCTCATGGCTCAAGTAAATATATTCTATCTTTATACAGAAATAATAACTTCCGAAAAATATTATACAATATTATTATTATTAAGAATAACTATAACACAAGAGAAACACTTGTTACTGTATTACAAAAATTAAAAATTATGATAATAAGAAAGAAAAGAAAAGTAAAAAAACAAAAAAAACAAAAAAAAATAAAGCAACAAGGATAATAAGCTGTTGCTCTCTATTAACTCAGAGAGAGAGATTACCATTTGGATTGAGAATGAGAGGAAGAAGTATCAAGAGGGAGAAAAAGAAAGTGAGCGAAAAGAGAGAGAGGCGGAGACGAGCGGGAGAGACGATCGGAGGAGCGGAGGGGTTTCCGGCGAGAGGCTCGAGAGAGAAAGGGGTTCTGGGGAGTAGATCGAGAGGGTGGAGGAGATAACGGGCGTGCGCGGCGCTCGACGATGGGCAGCATCAAGGAAGCAGCGGATGGAGGTGCGCTCGCAGAGTTTTCGGTGGCGCACGGCCACGACGGTGTCGGGTGAGGTTGGTGGTGGTGTTAGGGGACGGTGACAGTCGAGCGGGGCTTCGTCGGTGGTCCTGGACTCGAGCGCCCATGGCAACGCACTCTGGGGACGATGGGTTCGGAGGCGGCTGCCCAGATCCGATCTCGACGTGGCATTTCATGGCGGCTACGTCCACCTACGACGCTTCACCAATTGAGGTCGCCGGAAGGGTTTCGTCAGCCATGCGGAGGTAGGTCTATGGTTAGGGTTTTAATTTTGGGGGTTTTGGGCTGTCGGTGGTAGCGCTCGGCCACGATGGCCGGGAGGAGAGGCTGGGCTTCGACGTGTTGGCCGGTGAATAGGGGTGGCGGGCTTGGCAAGGCTGCGGGTGGTGAGATGGTGACGACGGCGTCGACGGTGATGATGATGGTGTAGGCAGTGGACGTCGAGGCTGGCGGCGGTTTCTGGTGTTTGGGGTTCGGTACTGAGGCCAGCGGTCGGATGGTCGCAGAGGTGGTAGTGTGGTGGTAGAAGGCTATGTCGGGATCACAGGTGGTGAGCGGGGGAAGAGGCTGCGTTGGATGGCCGGGGGACCGCCCATGTTGGAGGTGGACAGATGGCTCGGGTAGGATTATATTAGGTTTAGGGATTTGATTTGGGTTGTATCGTGTCGGTTTTGTCGACACGGAGAAGAATACAGTGTATAGTTAAAAGAAGAAATATAGTGGATGGAAGGGGCACGGACATGGACACGATGCACTCACGTTGTTTGTGGTGGATGGAGTAATTTATGGATGAGTACCACTCCTTATATAGGAGGTGGGAATTCCCAGTTGGATAAGGATGTAGGAAAATTTAAATCCTTAATAGATAATTGGCTACTAATTTCAATCAATTCCAAATCCAAATCCAATTCAAATCTAATTAAATTCCATCTTTTAGTTTAAAATCAAATAAGATAAATCAAATTTCAAATATACATATTAATTTAACTATTTAAATCAATCCATAAAATCAGATCAAGATTTAAATTGACACAATAATTTCAAAATATATGTTCCAAAAGTACTAATAATAATAATTTTAAAAATTATATTATTATTTAAAAATAAACTAATAAATAATTACAAAATATATATGTATGCACAAATAATATTTACATAAATATATTTTTCTAGTATACCATTTTATAAGAATATTATTTATTATTATAACAGTATAAATGAAAGGGGCTTTTCATAAATAAATCATAAACTTGAAAATTTTGGTACGGTAGCTAAAAATAATTTTTTTTATATATATTTATTTTGAAACTATGAAAACAAAAATATTTTTCAAAAATATGTACGCTCGTACAAATTCGTACTCGTCGAGCAATTATAAAAAACAAAATTTTACGCATGACGTACAATGCAACTACGCGACGCACAAATACAAAATAATAATAAAAAAATCAGTACCAAATTTATTTAAAAAATAGTAGAAATATTGGGGTTTTACACAGGCGGATCTCCGCTATAGTGCAATGCATATGTCTGAGTCTTCTTGAGATATCTCATAACTCGTTTTATAGCTTTTCAGTGCTCAATGCATGGTTTACTCATAAAATGACTCAACATTCCCACGATAAAAGCTATGTCAGGCCTTGTGGCAGTAGTACCATACATCAAACTCCCGATTACGCTTGCATACTTCAGCTGCCTGACACTTTCCCTTAAATTAGACTTCACCTTCAGATCACACCTGTACGGCGTATCAATCCCTGGAAGATCCTGATACCCGTAATAAGTGATCATTTTCTTAACATAATGAGGCTGTGACAGCACAAGTCCAACATCTGTCTGGATGATCTTAGAGTCTTTGGAAGACGGTACGCCTGCTCGACGATGGCGCGTCCGTCTGCTTACAACGACAGTTGATGGTAATCTGGGTATAAGAGTACCTTGATTTAGGCATGTCTTGCTCTACAGATTCTTCTTCCGCTTGGGAGGGGGTTGGATCTTCTATCGTAGCACTCCCATTGTACATGCAGGAAAGCTATCTGTAAGCACGGTCAAAGCGGGTCTGGCGAGGAAGCCTCCTGTCGCTCCTGCGAGAACGCTGTTCGTGTGGCTCCCTCTCGTGAGTGGTTGGACCAGTGTGCGCTTCCGTTGGCATCGTTCCTTCATCAGATCAACCATGGAACCACCAATTTCTTCGCCATACTTTCCCGGGACGGGCATCAGGCGAAGGGACAAGGCTGTAGCAGTTGGGATCTTCTCTGTAGCATTTACATTAAGGGGGTCCTGAGACGTAGTTCCTTCCATCGTGCGGCTGGCTGCAGCCGCCTTAGGCCTCAAGACACGTCGAGTCTTCTTCGGTTGTACGAACCGCTTCGATGTTTTCGACTTTTTATCAGAGAGGAAATCTTCAAAAAGCCTACTGGTCGAAGAGTACGACCAGCATGTCTTGAGAAGCTCCCAACAAGTTGTCATCAGATTGCGTCACCGCCTTCTCGTTGGAGGAGAAGGTAGTCCCCAGCAGAGTCGCCATTTGTTTGACGTAACAAAAGGTTGAACAAACTTTTTGCTTTATTGAATGTATAAGGTATCTGTGTACAAAGAATGAAGTCCTAAACAAAATATTTTAAGTACAGGGAGAAGAGGTTTCTGGAAAAGTGTGACTGTGGAGATCGAGCGATGTAGTGGCTCATTTACTCCGTTGACGATCTGACGACGAATCAACCTTGTTATGACTCTCTGGCGCCTTTGATGGAACTTTGGGGTCACCGATCAAGAGGCTGTCTATATGAGAAGATCCTTCGAAGATGGTTGGTTGGTTCTTTGGTTGATAGGCGGATGAGGGTGGTCGATTCTTCATGGATAAAGATCGCTGCTACTTTGAAGATTATCGATTGTCAATGTTCCCTCTCTCTTTTCTTTGCCCCCTTGGTAGAAGAAGAACTCCTATTTATAGAGAACCGAGCACATATGCAATATGTATTAGAGTTCCTGAGATATGAAAGAATCTGTCGTCATTACACAGTGTGGACTTCTGCGGCGCTGACACGTGGCGGACATCGAGATTTCCCTCAAACGAGATCTCTAGTAGCTATAAACATAATCAGAGGAGGTGACACATGGCGCATGCCAATTTGCTTGCTCGGATACAGCCGAGTAAATCTTAGGATTTTATCCTAGATATGGAGTTTAATTGATGATCGTCTAAGATTTAAATCAATCTGATATGAAATCAAATATGATTTAATCCCCATCTTCTCTTCAAGAGGCAGTTTAAAAAAACCAATTGGGGTGGACCCATGCTTCCTGCGCCTCTGGTGAGGATTAAGTGCTGCTGTGCTTAGGGCGACGAGTAGACCGTGCTTCTGGAGATGACGGAACCTCTGTGCTTTCAGGCGACGAGTGGACTTGTCTTCTATTGACGACAAGACTTCTGTGCATATAGAGCAACTTATGAAGCTGTATTTCGGGCTACCAGAGTCACTGTGCTATAGGCGACAAGTAGGCTTATGCTTCAGGTTGGCGAGGTTACTGTACTTTTGTAGCGACGGGTTGACTTGCATTAGTTGCGATGGGAGTTCCCAAGTCTCTTGTAGAGAAGTGACTTAAGCTTCTGATCTGGAGCAGACGACTGTGCCATGAGAATCGAGATGATGTGAGCATATCACTATCCTGTGCCTCATACGGACGTAGGTAAGTAGTTGCACCTCTGAACAGTAAAAGCGTTGGCTGCGAAGAGAAGGTATGACACCCTTGCGTGTCTGAGATTGGCGCAAGTAGATAGCTGCGCCTATGGAGTGAAGACACTGGATTTTAAAATAAAAGAAACGGTGGGGGGCCTACTACCATCTTGTTTTTGAGGTTGGCGCAGGCAGGTGGCTGCGCCTCTGGCTTGAAGGCTTCTGACTTCTTCGAAGTGCTGAGTTACTAATATGCTTCTGAGAGGCTACGACCACAAGAAAATCAGAACATGCTTCGGTGAAGATCAATCTTCCAGCGTGTGTATCGAGAAGAAGGAAGGTTGTGCTTCGATGAAGACTGCATCCCTTGTAGATCCCTCTACGCTTCTATCGAATTTGTACTAGATCCTTTATAGAAGAACAAAATTAGTCCCTTATGTATAGTCCTGATGTGTCTGTACTAGACTTTGGTAGACATGACAATAAAGGGACTTCTCTCTATATCTTTTGTTTTATCTTTTTAGCACTGAGCCTCAGTCTTTTGTATCTTCTGCGCTTTGGCGAGGGGGTGCCTTTAGCTGAGATTTTTATGCTTCTACAATCACATGTTTAATCTGGACACAATAACCATCTTTGCTCGACTGTTGCCTCGCCGCCAAGTTGACCGGTCGTTGCTGGGACCCCAGCCGCTACCAACATCGCCTATATTCCTCGTCGGAGTCGTCACCACAAAGGCCTGCGCCGCGTCTGTAACTTCATAAATCCGGGAGAGGGATTTTTTCTCTATTCATAATATATATATATATATATATATATATATATATATATATATATATATATATATATATATTTTATCTATTCATAATATATAATATATATATATATATATATATATATATATATATTATATATATATATATATATTATAATATATATATATTATTGTGCCTAATTATTTATTTTATCTTGTGTATATTTATTTATTAATATTCTATTAGTTATTACGGTTAGTAGCAAGCCTATTTGTTAGACTTGTGTTAGTAAACCAATTAGTCTAGACACTATATTAGAGCCCAACAATTAGCATAACATGAATCATGGACCAACTTAGTGGACTAGGCCCAATTATACCCATTAGTCATGACCATTTAATTAGAATAAGGATTAGATTATATATCGAAATTGGTTCAAACCCTTCCATATATTAATTAGCTCTCAAGACAAGTTGTTAGGGGCATGTAGGACATTTCAGTTTGCTAAACCTAGCTACTTATGGTCGGCCATGTTATGGAGGTGTCCTCCATTCTTCATTTCTCTCCATTGTCCCATTTTCTCTCATTTTGGAGTTCTTTCCCAAATAGAGTCATTCTTCCACCATTTTCTCTCAAATCTCACTCAATCTCCTATCAATCCCTCTCATTCTCTACGTGTCCGAATCATGTCTAGGAGCTTAGGGACTAGGCTCACAAGAAGGCTAGGAGCTTAGGGACTAGGCTCACAAGAAGAGGAGTCTATTTGCTAGAAGCTACGTGTCCGAATCATGTCCATTTGGCTTTTTATTGAGAATCCATCTTCCAATAGGTATACATCTCATTTTTATCTCTAAATATACTCTATTTGTGTTAAAAATTTAACCCTTAGAAATTCATCCATGGACTAGGACAACCCATAGGAAGAGTTTTGAGACCCAAATGACTTTCTATTTAAAAGTTATAATGGATTTTGTGCCATTTTTGGAGGAATTCTGAGAATGGTGTACCAAGTGTTTGTTATAGGATTGTTAGATCTATTTAGTATAGATTTGGTTGTGTGTGTCTAAATTTTTGTCTAGAAATGGATACATGTAGGTCGTGTCATGATACGGTAGGACATGGGGTCAATTTGGAGATATTTCCCTCCGTCACTTGTCGTGTATATGTCCTATTACACTTAACACTTGACACTAGCCTTGCCATGCTCTAATTATGTTTATCTATATGTTTTAGATTTGTCTATGTTATTTGGTAGGATTCGGACAAGGTTTGGTATAGGTATCTTGGTCGTATCACAAGCGTATCGTAGAATAGTGCGATACGAGGGTAATGTACGCCAAGTATTTGTGCATGTATGAGTACCTTGTGGCTACACATGAGTATGTGTCACATATAGACATGTGTGTGTGTGTGTGTGTGTGTGTGTGTGTGTGTGTGTGTGTGTGTGTGTGTGTGTGTAATTCTATAGAGATACAGGTATTGTGTATATAATTATGAAAGTGGGTGTGTCACACTAGACACATATCTCACATATGTGTATGCATATATGTATATGCAATGTGGGCGTGATTTGTGTTGTACAGGGGGATATGTATATGTATATATAGAGTAAGGTGCATATACCTATGTTACAATATTGGGGTGTGTGTACCTGTTAACTATAGGGTGTATAGTGTGTGTCTTGGTGAACGCTTGTGTAAGGCCATATGTGTCTTGGGATAGTGTGTGTTAATATGATGTCGAGATGCATAGATAGGTTGATAAGTTTAGACCATTGAATAGATAGATAACTAGAGAGGGAGAAGTGGAGCAACAGTGTACTGATAAGGAGTTGTGCATCTATGCACAAGGGTACACTGATCAGGTAACAGCAAGTTGTCTGCTGTTTGTAAGATGTTGCACATCTGTACATCTGTAGTAATTTCCTGTGAACCACGGGTAGTGAACAGCAGCAGTTCATGCATGGATAGTAGGCAGACAAGTGAAGGGGTGAATAATAGTGTAGGGGTTTCAAGTGGAGTGTGGGGGGAATGCTTTTGGACACACTTGTGTTTTGGGTGCATATGGATATGTAGGTAGGTATATAGTAGGCTTGGGTGTGTGGGTGAATAAGTATATAGATATAGAGTCATAAGGGGATGTATAGATAGGTCGATAGGCAGATAAGGAGGGAACCTTATACCTGTGCACAAGTGTGCACAAGATAACTGCATAGCAGAGTTTGAAGGCCCGTGCAGGTGAAGTAGGAGGAAAGTCAGGACTTGTATGCTGCCTTGGTGTGCACAGGTACATATTGTGTGCACAGGGCATTAGGTAAGAAATAGACAGCAAATGAAATTGGAGAAGAGGCTTGGATATCACATAGAATGTATAGGATGTGCAACAGTAATACAAATGCAGTGTCCCTGCATGAGAGTGTATCTATGTGTGAGGGGTCCATGTGTATGGAGTATATAAATGTAGATGGATAGAGGGAGTTAAATAGAAATTACCTGCAAAATAGATAGGTTATAGTAGGACAAATACATGGAGGAGCTTTCTAGTGTTGATAGTGAATGTGCAAAAGGACTTTCGGCACATGTGACTGTAGGGGAGGAATTTCCCTCTTGTACAGTTGCAAAATACAGTTTTTGCAAGTCTCAAACATATGTACAGTCGGGTTTTGAGGACTATGTGTACCAATTGTATGTTTGTGTGTGTGACCCAGATATGGTCATGTACATGTCAGGATATAGATTAATTAGAAAAGGCTAAAACGTATGAAGGTGTAGGAGTGAACTCGGTAGGCAGTGGGACTCTATGTAGGTGAATAAGGAGTATATGACTGTACATAGATGTGTAAATTTTGTTGTATTCCTGGGCTAGAAGTAGCAGCAACAATAAAGTTCAATTGGGATGTAGGAGTAGGTATTAGTCAGCAACAAGGCAGATTAACAGCAGTAGGTAATGACTATTAGCTATAGCAGTAGTATTGTGTGTAGGCTAGGTGTCCTATCATGTGTGTGCATGTGTGGTATATGTGTTTAGGGTATGAGTATTTGTTTTGGGTATATAGAGTTAGGTAGTGACTAGGTCATTGGTGTTGACATTTGGTAAATGTTAGGATAGTGTAGGTAAATGTTTAGAATGAAGGAAACATAAGTTGTGTAGGCAATGAGCATAGGCACATAGGTATGGGTAATAGGTAGAACACATAGGTAATGAGGATAGGTATTAGGCATGTGTCTAGGTAATAGGTAAGGTTGGCAAATAGGCAACGGGATATGAATACTAGTTTAGGTACATAGATGTTAGAATATGAATAGGTAAGGGATATATGTTAAGGTATTGTATATAGATAATATTAAGATACATGGGTAACGAGATGTCGGTTAGGGTATTTCATATTAGAGCCTATGTGCATACATTATAGGTAGATACATAGGGTATTGACCTAATTGACCTAGTCTGACCTAGAAATGACTTAGAGACCTAGTATTGAGCTAGTATAGCATATTTATGATTCCAAAACAGGAATTAACATTGATATTCCATATTAGGTCTTCGAGGCACCGTGTCGGATACTTTGATAATTCACACCAGACCTCAAGCGATTATATTCTATGATAATTTTTTGTTTATGATATTTTCTATGTTTTCTTTATTTAGTGTAGATATCCTTATTTTTGATAGATTGGTTACACGGATTGGTATTTTTGGATCCCGTCATGAGATGTTATTTTTGTATGTCTTGGTATACCCTTCGCAAGGCCCATCGTTGTTCTTGTGCATTGTATCGACATCGATTCCTGAGAGGATTACCTACCTTCTCAGAGAATCATGTGTCGTAATGTACCATGGTTGGATCCATTGTACCAGTCGGGGGCGGAGAGTAGTAGTGTAGATATATGAATATACCCTTCTTGTGCATGTATTGTTTCTTTCTAGTGTTAATATATACTGCATGTATGATTAAATAGGCTATAAATTCATGTGCAAGTTCCTAAGACAATCACATGTTGAAACTAGTGATCACTTACATAGGTAATTTATTTCTTGATTCTTGTACATGATATATCTTGTTCACTTGCTTTTGTACTTACTTACAGTTTTACTCATGCCTTGTTACATTCATGTACGTATTACTTATCTTGTATATTCTCTCTATTTACTGTTACATAGTCTTTATCATTTATTGAAACTATTATTAGAGGTGTACTTCACTCCAATCCTGACTAGATATTTTTTTAAACAATTCAGATGACGGTTGCCCTACCTACTATGGTCCACATGATGTAGTAGGCGTAGACCAGGGGACACTGATTCAAGAGGGTCGAGCTCCAGTCGAGGAGGCTTTTTTACTGACTCAGTTAGGCTAGATTTGTACTGGATTTGTCTTTAGTTGATGACTCTTGTCCTGTTATTATTTTAGACTTGCATTTGAGATTAGTTTGACTCAAACTTTCTGGACTTGTATTATTTTTTATGTTAGACCTTCTCTGGATATTTCATACCATGTTGTCTTTACCTTTCATGCCATTTATCTTCCTCATAGTTATTATGATTGAGTATGAATATTATCAGTACTTATCCTCCATTTGGAGATGATATTTTGATAGCTTATGGTAATTTATATGGCTAGTTAGTATAGTAGACCCAGACAATATTATACCGCCAATGCTGCGACGTAGGCTGGACGTTGTCACACACTCGTATGGGTGTGGGTCATGACACATTTTTAGTGGTGGCCCATGCAGGTCTGAAGTCATATTTAGTGCGATGTCATAGTGGTGTTCGACTTAGAGTGCCATTACGAGCCTACTATATATATAGATATATGTTATATGCTAAGGATACTCAATGACAATTAGGAAAAACTTCAAATCTATTGATTCATGCTATTATCCTTTCCTTGATATTTGATTCTTTAAATGATTACTGTCATTCTTGAATATATCATATCTTGTGCTATATTGACTTCCTTCTTTAGATTTGTCCTCAGGATGTTGCCTAAGACCAGATTGCATCATTCGGGACCAGCAGCTTCAGAGAGATCTGCAAGGTCTTGTGGGCCAGCTCCAGTTACTTCTCCATGGATTGGAGAATCAGCTGCCTTCGGTGTTGCTCCTCCTCCAGTAAAGAGGATCGCTCCCGAGGTTGCTGTAGGTGCTCCTCCTCCTACAGTGCAGGGGACTGTACTCGAGGGTATTACGGGCATTCCTCCTCCTCCTGCACATCAGACTACTCCAGCTGTTCCAGAAGATCTTCCTCCTCCGACTCTAGTACCTACTGATATGGTACATATGTTTGCCCTATTTAGAGAGATGCTATAAGCACATAAGGCTTAGTTTGAGGCGCACCAGAGGTAGACGAACATGATGTGTTAGGCTGTGGAGAGTGCCCATCAGCTTGCTCTAGCTGCAGTAGGATGGGAAGCTCCGGCACAACAGTAGGATGCCCAGCATAGGCCGAGTAACATCCATGATTTCAAGAAGCTGGGACCATAAGACTTCAGTAAGACAAAGGGCATCATTTACGTAGATGACTGGCTCGAGGATATCGAGCGACTTATGAGGGTGTCTCATCTTGCTGAGGACTTGAGGGTTGACGTAGTAGGGCTTCAGCTACTGGATATTGCTCGCACCTGGTTCAGGAATGAGCAAGCTCTTGCTGGATAGGGTCATACCTGGGCAGAATTCAAGGACCTCTTCAAGAAGAAGTTCTTCTCACCTACTGAAAGATTGGACCTGGCGAACAGTTTTAGAACCTCCAACAGGGAGGTATGTCAGTTGAGGAGTACATTACGGAGCCGATATGTAGAGTATATGGTGTGTGACCCAAAGATCAGAGTAAGTTGCTTCAGGGATGGTCTGAATGGGGATGTGAAGATCCTTAACCCTTCCTTCCATGAGACTTATGTGGAGATCCTTGCGGAGGTACCCAAGGTGGAGCAGGAGTTGGGACTGAAGCCCAAGTGAGATCGTGACTTCCTTTCGGGGGCTACTAGCAACACGAGGCCTGCTAAGCGTCCCAGTTCTGTATCATTCATTCCAGTCATCGCAGCAGCAGTTTCAGGCTCCGACTAAGGTACATGTTCAGCATGTACCACAGCAGCAGCAGAGACTGGTACAGCATGCTCCTTGCCACATCTGCAAGAAGCTCGACCACATCTCGGAGGTTTGTAGAAAGAAGCTGGGGTTGTGCCTATATTGCAGTGTCGAAGAACATCAGATGAGGGATTGCCCTTCAAGCTTTCGTCATGCAGCTCAGGGGGCAGGTGCAACCCAGATAGCACTGGCTAGACCACCTATGGCACCGCATCATACCCCACACCAGCAGTGGGGGATACCCTATCAGGACAGGGCTTTTACGATAGCGGTCGAGGAGACCAATACTACAGGTGATGGGTTAGCAAGTTCCGTTCTTTTCTTATCTACCTGTTAACCTGTTTGATCATTAGTACCTTGTGACTGCATCAGAACTTGCTATAAGTTAAACCCATATATAGGCTGCAAGATCTTGCCTAGTTAAGTCCATAACCATGTATATTTGTTTCCCCAATAGGAATGTATGATTTAGATAGGACTTTCTTGGACCATGATTGTTGGGGGCGTGACCTAGAGAAGGGTACAACCAACTCAAATTTTGAGGATAAATTTTTTTAAGGGGATAGGATTGTAACTACCTTAATCCGGGAGAGAATTTTTGTCAATTCATATTATATATATTATTGTGCCTAATTATTTCTTTTATGTTGTGTATATTTATTTACTAACATTGTATTAGTTATTACTGTTAGTGGCAAGCATATTTGTTAGACTTGTGTTAGTGAACCACTTAGTCTAGATACTAGATTAGAGCCCAACAATTAGCATGACATGACTCACAAAAAAACTTATTAGACTAGGCCCAATTAGACCCATTAGTCATGACCATTTAACTAAAATTGGTATTAGACTATTTACCGAAATAGTTTCAAACCCTTCCATGTATTAATTAGCTCTCAAGAAAAGTTGTTAAGGGCATGTAGGACATGTCTTTAGATTAGCTAAACCTAGCTACTTATTGTCGGCCATGTTATGGAGGAGGCTCCATTCTTTTTTTTTTTTCCTTTCAATTGTCCCATTTTCTTTCATTTTGGAGTTCTTTTCCAAATAGAGCCATTCCTACACCATTTCCTCTCAAATCTCACTCAATCTCTCATGAATTCCTTTCATTCTCTATACTAGAAGGAGCCTTGGATCTTGGAGACTAGGAGCACAAAAGAGGCGTCCATTTGCTAGGAGCTACGTGTCTGGATCGTGTCTATTTGGCTTTTCAATGAAAATCTATCTTCCAATAGATATACATCTTATTTTCCTCTCTAAATAGACTCTATTTGTGTTATTGAACCCTTAGGAATCCACCCAGCGACTAGGAATACCCATAGAAAGAGTTTTGAGACCCAAATGACTCTCTATTTGAAAGTTACAATAGATTTTGTGCCATTTTTTGAGGAATTCCAAGAATGGTGCACTAAGTGTTTGTCATTAGGTTTGTTAGATCTATTTAGTGTAGATTTGGTTGTGTGTGTGTCTAAATTCATTTCCACAAATGATACGTGTAGGTCGTGTCAAGATACGGTAGGACACGGGTCAATTTGGGGGGTTTTTCCTCTGACACTTGTGGTGCATATGTCCTATTACACATGATACTTGACACTAGCCAGCCTTGCCAGGCTCTAATTATGTTTATCTATATGTTTTAGATTTGTCTATTTAATTTGGTAGGATTCGGATAAGGTTTGGTATAGGTATCTTGGTCATATCACATGCTTATCGTAGAATAGTACGATATGGGGTGATGTACGCCAAGTATTTGTGTTTGTGCATGTGTATGAGTGTCTTGTGGCTACACATGAGTATGTGTCATATATAGACGTGTGTGTGTATTTCTATAGAGATATAGGTATGTGTATATAATTATGAAAGTGGGTGTGTCACACTAGACACATATCTCACATATGTGTGTATGCATATATGTATATGCATGTGGGTATAATTTGTGTTGTTTAAGGAGGATACATATAGGTATATATAGAGTGAGGTGTATATACCTATATTCATATATTAGGGTTTGTGTACCTGTTAACTATAACGTGTATAGTGTGTGCCTTGGTGAACACTTGTATAAGGCCATATGTATCTTGGGACAATGTGTGTTAATATGATGTCTAGATGCATACATAGGTTGATAGCTTGATAAGTTTAGACCATCGACTAGATAGATAACTAGAGAGTGAGAAGTGAAGCAACAGTGTACTGATAGTGAGTGGTACATCTATGCACAAGGGTACAATGATGAGGTAACAACAAGTTGTATGATATTTATAAGATGTTGCACATCTATGCATCTGTAGAAATTTCTTGTGAACCACAGGTAGTGAACAGCAGCAGTCCATGATGTAGACAGTAGGCAGACAGGTGAAGGGGTGAACAACAGTGTAGGGGTTTCAGGTGGAGCGTTTGTGTGAGTGGGAGGGGAATGCTTTTCGACACACTTGTGTCTTGGGTGCATATGGATATGTTTGTATGTATATGGTAGGCTTGGGTGTGTGGATGAATAAGTATATAGATATATAATACACATCCATATTGTTGTACATATATATAATTAGAATTCAACAAAGAACAAACGAGCTTCTAAACAAGCTCCTAAACGAGCTCCTAAACGAACTTCTAAACGAGCCAGCTCGCGAGCTCAATCGAGCCGAGTACTTCTAAGCTTGAGCTTGGATCGTTTATTAAACGAGCTCAAAAATAAAGCTTGAGCTCAGCTTATTTAATAAACGAACCGAGCTCAAACGAGCTTTTATCGAGCCGAGCTTCGAGCAGCTCGCGAACGGCTTGACTCATTTGCAGCCCTAGATATATAGTCATAGGAAGATGTATAGATAGATGGATATACAGATAAGGGAGGGAACCTTGTACATGTGCACAAGTATGCACAGGATAACTGTGCAGCAGAGTTTGAACGCTTGTGCAGGTGAAGTAGCGGGAAGTTAGGACTTGTATGCTGCCTTGGTGTGCATAGGTACTTCTTGTGTGCACAGGGCATTGGGTAAGCAATAGGCAAAAAATTAAATTGGAAAAGATGCTTGGATAGCACATGAATGTATAGGATGTGCAACAACAATGAAAATGTAGTGTCCCTATTTGAGAGTGTGTCTATGTGTGAGGGGTTCTTGTGTATGGTGTATATAAATGTAAATAGATAGAGGGAATTAAATGGGAAGATAGATGTAAAATAGATAGTGTATAGTGGGATAAATGCATGGAAGAGTTTTCTAGTGTTGATAGTGAATGTGAAGAAGGACTTCCTGTACAGGTGACTATAGGGGAGGAAATTCCCTGTTGTGCAGTTACAAAATATAGTTTTTACAAGTCTCAAACCTATGTGCAGTCGGGTTTGGATGACTGTATATGTACCAATTATAGGTTTGTTTGTGTGTGTCACCCAGATATGGTCATGTATATGTGAGGATATAGATTAATTAGATAAGGGTAAAACATATGAAGGTGTAGGAGTGAACTCTGTAGGCAGGGGGACTCTGTGCAGGTGAATGAGGAGTATAGGACTGCACACATATGTGTACCAATTGAGAGGTAGGAATAGGTTTTAGTCAGCAGCAAGGCTGATTAGCCGCAGGTAATGATTATTAGCTATAGTAGTAGTATTGTGTGTAGGCTAGGTGTCCTAGCATGTGTGTGTGTAATCTGTGGGTTTGGGGTATGAGTATTAGTTTTGGGTACATTGAGTTAGGTAGTGACTAGGTGATTGGTTGTTGACATTTGGTAAATGTTAGGATAGTGTAGGTAAATGTTTTGAATGAAGGAAATATTTGTTGTGTAGGTAATGGGCATAGACACATAGGCATGGGTAATTGGTAGACCACATAGGTAATGTAATGCCTCGCTCCGTGCGAGGCATTTGGTTGGCTTGTAGGATGCTATCAGGATGTTGGACCGTGACTTATGTTGGGAATCAGGAGAATTGAGACTGATGCAGTCTTTCTTAGCTGTCTGGACAGAATGGGTATTGGAATATGGCTCGCTGGTGGAGCTACACTTAGTGGGATTGGAGCTGGAAGACCATTATGTAAGGCAAGTGGAACTGTCATCCTTCCTCCTTAGTCCTGCATGCTTAATAAATGGAATATCGTGATGCTATAAATATGTCCCTAATGTCTCTTACCTTGAATGTTGAATAATTGTGATGCGATGATTTACTTGCTAAATCGATAGAGATGCATATGCTGGAAATCATTGAATGAATAAGACATGAATATTGAACTGCTGATTGAATCACACTCGAACTGCTAATATAACTTGATGCCTAAGAATGAATCGATAATGTCCCTTATGCTTAATGTTGATGAAATGAATGAATCACTTGAATAATGAGATGCTGCGTGAATGATACATGAGAAAAGAATTGAATATGCTATTGTTCCTATGAAATGAATGAAATACTACAGGTCCCTTCGAAATGAATGAATGCTGTTGTTTCTTCGTTAGAAGGAACGAAATGAGAAATGTTGCAATGGAACAAACAATGAGAATGATAAAGCTTGGGATCATGGAGATCACAAAGTAGAATGATGGTAATGATTAGTCGTTGAACACGGCTCGGGATTGAGATGAGATGTTGAACTGTTGGCTCGGCTTACTTTCAGTTGCTTTACCATGCATTTGTGTTATCGAGTCGACACGCATTCGCATGGTCATGGACGTACTTGTACAAGTCTGAGTAAGTTTCCTCGAACGGTACCTGGGGCACCGGGACCGATTCGACCCAGGAGAAAACATTGGTCGTGCTATGGTGGCACGAGGTATTACGGGACATTCGGCTAGGCTTGCAACCTACCCTGGAATGGTGCATCGTAACACCCGTTGGAAAGTCCTTTATGGTGTAGTTTCACCAACGACCATGTAGTCAGGATGCATGCTAACGAATGTTTTGTGTAGACAGAGTAAGTATATCATATTATCCTATATTTTATGCAGGTACAAGGGAGTTGGCTATCGCTAAGAAATCACTTAAATGTGATATACTCAATATATGTGTTGGTTTAACTTGCGTGCTTCAAGTAAATGATGCTATACGTAGTATTTCAACATGAGAAACTGCTTAACATGTTAAATTCAGTATGCTAGACAGATGCCTTGCTATGAACATTGCTCGAATATAACATATATGCTAAGTGATGCTTGAAGTGAGAATTGTCATAACTTGTTTAATATGTTAATGTTAACGATGCCTCAATGATGCCTTTGCATGATAACACCAAGAATGCTAAATGATATGTCCACATGAATATTGCTAAGAATATGTTTACATGCTTCACTCTGATTGTTGCCCATGAACTGTAAACTGATGCTAGGCCCTAAGTAGAAAGATCATTATATTAAATTCTTGCTAAAATTGACCAGTTAGTGTTAGTTTAGGCGAGTAGGTTGGATTCTGCTCGCCAGTACATAGATGATGTGCTGACCCACGTTTTGTGGGCATGTGCTCATGCTTGGGATATTCTACACACGAAGATTGGATGATTGGTCCCGCGGTATCGAAGATTTGTTGGGCATACAGAAGCTCTCCTTGTACAAGATGATGTCTTCTGTTTATAAAGGACATAATGTATGGAACATTGTAATCAGTTGTACCAGTGAGTTGTAAGCTAAGTTGGTATATCGAGTTGTAATCCAATGTATTCAAGTAACAAATGTAAGCTTTGTAGCATTGTTCAGTTGGCTTTCAATGTAAAGTGAGATGTGTTGTAAGCATTGTACTTCAATACAAGTCTTGTACTCTTCTTCAATTATCAATAAAGAGATAAAGTTCTATATATCTCTGTGTGACTTCAAGTTATCCTTTTATCTCCGCTGCCGTAAAGAACTGATGTGTTTCTATTCAATAAGAGAAATTGTCCTTATTAACTTCAATTTGTCTACTTCTGCTGCTGCGATATGTTCCTATTTAAAGATAATCGATTATGTACCATCTTTGCCTTGTACAAGTGCAATACCAGACTTGTACGACATCACGTCCAAGCGAGGACGATCGATTCCAAGACATAAATTTCTGAATAAATGACTCTACGAATCGGGGCGTGACAAATTGGTATCAAAGTACGGCTTTACGTCCTTGGTCTCTTCTTTGATTCATTTCAAATCAAAAGTTACATCGACGATTAACCAAAGTTGTTTCCGCGATCACTCAACGTTGCTTCCGAGATTAAATCAAAGATGGCTTCCGTGATTATGCTGTCGCTGTTCTGCAATGATCCTATGTTATTTGTGTCTGAAAGTTCGCTGACCCTCTTGGCTGCTCACTGGATGTTCCATACAATAAGTCTATACATTGTGATGCCTCTGAATGAATGATTGTTGTTGATTTGGACACAAATAACCCAACAATGACTCGATGCCATAGTATGCTATGTTGTAAATGCTGTTTAGAATGTGGGAATAAAGAAAGATGTGGCTATGTATGCTGTAACAAGTTGAGAATTGCATGTGATGTTGGGAAAGAATTGGGAATGAAATAATTGATGGATGAGTTCGACATAAGTGGTGAGTCGACTCAGGGGTCATCGCTAGTGCTTTTGTTACCCTAAGAATGTTGGCTTGTGATATCGAGACCCCGAGATATTGGTTAAGTATTTTGATCATTGTTGATTACGAATGTCCGGAATAGAATGGGTTGGTATTGTTTAAGGATGGCTTCGTTTCTAAGTGGTATATTGCCTCTACCACCTCAGAACGAGATGTATATTGACCCTTTCTATAGGATAACAAGGAGACTATCTGTGGGTACTGGGTAGTGCCAAGACTTAGCTGGGAGTCATGTATTGTGGCTAGATAACTCGAATGTCCCTTGATGGTGATGTTATATTGAGTAGCGAGATGGTCGAAAATTGTAACTGGTGGCTTGGTTAGAAATTGTTTAGTCGAGTGATGACTCAGACTAGTAAGACCGTTAGTATGCTATGGGTAAATGGATTTGGCTAGAGAATTTTGTGGCTTAGAATATCTGAATATTGATTTCGAATGGTTGGATGCAAATCATATGTGGCTAATACAAAGTTGGTTGCATAGCTGGAAGTTTTAGAAATATTGTCGGTGAACCAAAGGAATATTAGAGATTTATGCCTTGACCCTAAGGTGTAATAGATGTTAACCCATCTAGATCACCAAAGGATAGTCGTTGCCTATGTGCATGTATGCTGAGAATTTTAATGGGATTAAAAAAGTAACAAGTAGCAACCCTGAATATATATGTTGCATAGAGAATGGTTAGTTGATACATGAATCGTCGGATTGAATGGAATGAACTACTCGACCCTTGCTGCATGAGATTTAAGAATTCCCATAAGGTAGTTTGATGATTGAGAAACGAATGGGATTGATAAATTATAAACATGTTGGATAATGTCGGTATATGTGACTGTTGGTTGGGATATAGATTGTTGGCTTATGACTTGGTGGTGTGACTCTGTCATACAGATCGAGTAGTATGATTCCATAATTATGTTAAGACTATCGGAACCGATGACCCTTGAATAGTTAGCCTCGGCTTATGGGTTCGTATGAGTACAAAGGACTTGGAATAGAAATTGAATCATTGGGAATTTACTTGATGGATTATTAGAACGATGGGAATCGTATGTCGGGTTGGGATTTAACCGTAACGTTGATAGATCGATCTTAATCGATCGTTGGATAAGTCTAGAATGAGCCTCTGTGGGAATTATTTTCCTTGAAGAAGACCCTGGATAGATAGACTTGACCCTAGCGACCAGTTGATGACTTACCATTGTTGGCATAGCCAACAACAGCGATTAGTTATTCAGACTGAGTTGAATCCCATATGTTTGGGTAGAGTTGCCTCGAATAGTTGGTTGCATGTTGGGCTGAGAATAAGAAATTAGCATGATCCCTAGTAGCCGTCCACTCTAGGGGAGTCACCTGAATGATTAGGTTTAGCTGTCGGTATAGCTAACCATAGAGACTTGACCGAATAATAGGGTGACCGTTGGTGACCGTAGGATAACCTTGTGGCATTGAATGAGAGATGGTGATGAGTATGACCTAAGAGTGATATATTGTATATAAATGTATGCTTCAACTTGTACCTTAGAGATGTTTGACCCTTGAGGATTATGTGTCGGCCTATAGAGGGAACTAGAATTGTGGGATGAGATTTGAGTTGTATGTATCGAGTAGTGAATGATTCCATGAGATGGAATTGACTGCTCATGACGGGAATGTTGGATAGGTATCTATAGTCGGGTAGCTGGGTTAACCTTGACTATTGCATAGAATTATACCCTGACTTGGGTAATCGATAGTTGGTGACGTCGGATTGTGTCTTATAGAAAAGATGAATTGCCTCGGTGAAAAATATTGTTGGATTTGGGAAGGAATGTGATTGCATGTTGTGAACTCTTGATATGATTGGCTCTAAGTTAGACCCTTGATCGAATGTTAAAAATATTATGCATGGATAGAGAGCTGTCCCTGATGTTAAGTGTTATGGCCTGGAAGATAGTGATTGTAGCAAAGTGAATGAGGTAATAAGTCAATTGAAAGGATGCTAAGTCGGATTTAGAAAAGAGAGTTATATCGTGGCTGATCGAATCGCACTAACATAAGAGTTGGTTGAAGTACATATGTTTTGGGGACGCCTAAAATATGTGTTTGGATCCAGCCGAAGTGATAGGTTGCGACTGAGATAACATTATTGAAAGAATTTATCGCACTAGCACGGACTTTGGCTGAAATGTATATGTTTTGGGGACGCCTGAAATATGTGTATGGATCCAAACGAGGTGATGTGTTGCGACCAAGATAGAATGCAAGGAAATGTTGGTGAATCAATGAGAAGTTGCAAGTATTTGGAAAAGAGAAAGATGGATTGAATCGTTGATGGATTAAAATGATACAGTTGGATAACTATTTTGAAATGACTGATTGGGCTGAAATAAATATTAAATTGAAGCTGAATGAGTAACTCATTGTGATTAAGTGAATCTAGGAGATGAGTTGTTTTCTTAAGTTTCAAGGACGAAACTTTTTCTGAGTGTTATATTATGTAATGCCCCGCTCCGTGCGAGGCATTTGGTTGGCTTGTTGGATGCTATCAGGATGTTGGACCGTGACTTATGTTGAGAATCAGGAGAATTGAGACTGTGCAGTCTTTCTTAGCTGGCTAGACGGAATGGGTATTGGAACGTGGCTCGCTGGTGGTGCTACGCTTAGTGGGATTGGAGCAGGAAGACTATTATGCAAGACAAGTGGAACTGTCCTCCTTCCTCCTTAGTCCTGCATGCTTAATAAATTGAATATCGTGATGCTATAAATATGTCCCTAATGTCTCTTACCTTGAATGTTGAATAATTATGATGCGATGCTTTAGTTGCTAAATCGATAGAGATACATATGCTGGAAAACATTGAATGAATAAGACATGAATATTGAACTGCTGATTGAATCACACTCGAACTGCTAATATAACTTGATGCTTGAGAATGAATCGATAATGTCCCTTATGCTTAATGTTGATGAAATGAATGAATCACTTGAATAATGAGATGCTGCGTGAATGATACATGAAAAAAGAATTGAATATGCTATTGTTCCTATGAAATGAATGAAATGCTACAGGTCCCTTCGAAATGAATGAATGCTGTTGTTCCTCCTTAGAAGGAACGAAATGAGAAATGTTGCAATGGAACAAACAATGAGAATGATGAGGCTTAAGATCATGGAGATCACAAAGTAGAATGATGGTAATGATTAGTCGTTGAACACGGCTCGAGATTGAGATGAGATGTTGAACTGTTGGCTCGGCTTACTTTCAGTTGCTTTACCATGCATTTGTGTTATCGAGTCGACACGCATTCGCATGGTCATGGACGTACTTGTACAAGTCTGAGTAAGTTTTCTCGAACGGTACCTGGGACACCGGGACCGATTCGACCCGGAAGGAAACATTGGTCGTGCTATGGTGGCACGAGGTATTACAGGACATTCGGCTAGGCTTGCAACCTACCCTGGAATGGTGCGTCGTAATACCCATTGGAAAGTCCTTTATGGTGCAGTTTCACCAACGACTATGTAGTCAGGATGCATGCTAACAAATGTTTTGTGCAGACAGAGTAAGTATATCATATTATCCTGTATTTTATGCAGGTACAAGGAAGTTGGCTATCGGTAAGAAATCACTTAAATGTGATATAATCCAGATATGTGTTGGTTTAACTTGCGTGCTTAACGTTCCAAATAAATGATGCTATGCGTAGTCTTTCAATATGAGAAACTGCTTAACATGTTAAATTCAGTATGCTAGACAGATGCCTTGCTATAAACATTGTTCGAATATAACATACATGCTAAGTGATGCTTAAAGTGAGAATTGTCATAACATGTTTAATATGTTAATGTTAACGATGCCTTTGCATGATAACCCGAAGAATGCTAAATGATATGTCCACATGAATATTGCTAAGAATATGTTTACATGCTTCACTCTGATTGTTGCCCATGAACTGTAAACTGATGCTAGGCCCCAAGTAGAAAGATTATTATATTAAATGCTTGCTAAAATTGACCAGTTAGTGTTGGTTTAGGCGAGTGGGTTGGATTCTGCTCGCCAGTACATAGATGATGTGCTGACCCACGTTTTATGGGCAGGTGCTCATGCTTGGGATATTCTACACACGAAGATTGAATTGATTGGTCCCGCGACATCGAAGATTTGTTGGGCATACAGAAGCTCTCCTTGTACAAGATGATATCTTCTGTTTATAAAGGACAAAATGTATGGAACATTGTAATCAGTTGTACCAGTGAGTTGTAAGCCAAGTTGGTATATCGAGTTGTAATCCAATGTATCCAAGTATCAAATGTAAGCTTTGTAGCATTGTTCAGTTGGCTTTCAATGTAAAGTGAGATGTGTTGTAAGCATTGTACTTCAATACAAGTCTTGTACTCTTCTTCAATTATCAATAAAGAGAAATAAAGTTCAATATATCTCTGTGTGACTTCAAGTTATCCTTTTATCTCCGCTGCCATAAAGAACTGATGTGTTTCTATTCAATAAGAGAAATTGTCCTTATTAACTTCAATTTGTCTGCTTCTGCTGTTGCGATGTGTTCCTATTTGAAGATAATCGATTATGTACCATCTTTGCCTTGTACAAGTGCAATACCAGACTTGTACGACATCACGCCCAAGCGAGGACGATCGATTCCAAGAGATAAATTTGTGAATAAATGACTCTACGAATCGGGGCATGACAGGTAATGTAGATAGGTGTTAGCCATGTGTCTAGGTAATAGGTAAGGTTAGAAAATAGGCAACGGGATATGAATACTAGTTTAGGTACATAGATGTTATGATATGAATATGTAAAGGATATATGTTAAGGTAATATATATATATAGATAATATTAAAATACATGGGGTAATGAGATACAGGTTAGGGTATTTTATATTAGAGCCTATGTGCATACATTATAGGTAGGTACATAGGGTATTGACCTAGTCTGACCTAGAAATGACTTAGAGACCTATTATTGAGATAGTATAGCATGTTTATGAGTCCAAAACACGAATTGACATTGATATTCCATATTTAGGTATTCGAGGTACCGTATCTGATACTGTTGATACTTCACATCGGATCTCAGGCGAGTACATCTCTGATAATTTCATGTTTATGATATTTTCTATTTTCCTGTATTTAGTGTAGATATCCTTGTTTCTTGACACATTGGCTACACGGATTGATATTTTCGGATTCCGTCATTAGATGTTATTCTCATATGTCTTGGTATACCCTGTGCAAGCTTCGTTGTTGTTCTTGTCTATTGTATAAACATCGATTCTGGAGAGGATTACCTACCTTCTTCGAGAATTCTAAGTCGTAACGTACCATTGTTAGATCCACTGTACCAGTCGAGGACAAGAAGTAGTAGTGTAGATATATGATCATACTGTTCATGTGCATGTCTTATTTTCGGTGAGTGTTAATCATACACCGCACGTATGATTAACCAGGCCATAAATTCCTGTACAAGTTTCTAAGCCAATCAAATGCTGAAACTAGTGCTCACTCATATAATTAATTCTTGTACATGTTATATCTTGTTCACTTGCTCTTGTACATACTTACAGTTTCTTATGCCTTGTTATATTCATGTACATGTTACTTATCTTGTATATTCTTTCTATTTACTGTTACATAGTCTTTATCATTTGCTGAAACTGTTATTAGAGGTGTACTTTGCTCCAATCTTGATTGGATATATTTTTCATATGATTCAAATGACGGTTGCCCTACCTACTATAGCCCACATGATGTAGTAGATATAGACCAAAGGATACTGATTCAGGAGGGTCTAGCTCCAACTGAGGAGGCTTATTTAGCGACTCAGTTAGGCTAGATTTGTACTGGATTTGTCTCCAGTTTGATGACTCTCGGCCTGTTATTGTTTTAGACTTATATTTGAGATTAGTTTGACTCTTAGAATTTTTGAACTTGTATTATTTTTTATGTTAGACCTTCTCTGGATATTTTATATCATGTTATCTTTACCTTTCGTGCTATTTATCTCTATTTATGTTCCTTATAGTTATTATGATTGAGTATGAATATTATCAGTACTTGTCCTCCGTTTGGAGATAATAACTTGATAGGTTATGGTAATTTATTTTGCCAATTAGTATAGTAGACACAGCCAACATTCTACCGCTGATACTGTGGCGTAGGCTGGGTACTGTCACGCACTTATGCCCCTACCCCGGGTGCGGGTAGTGACAACGTCGGACTATCTCCATCAAATTTATCGTCGTGCCGCAAAGCTACCGCTGACTCACCACCAGCAGTGACTCTGCCGCTGGATCTTGAACCCTCCTCACCGGTGAGCCTCATCGTCACCACCATGAGCATCTCCAGCTCTTCGAAGACTGAGCCACACCGCAAGACGTCGACACATCATCCTTGAGATCCCCATCGCCACCTTTCTCCTCCGGCTGGGCAGATATGGCAATACACAACCTACCTGAGCCAGATCTGCCACCGATGGACAGATCTAGTCGCAACCCTCTGATCTGACCTAGATCAGGCAGACGAGCTACTCTCGGTCGTCTCCTGACGACTTTGGGAACCGCCGAACGAACTTCTCTCCTTCCGTCACCATCACCAGCTACATCTTGGTCAACCGCTGTAGCACTTCGACGCCATCCAACCCTACCTTCATACGCAATTGCCAGCAACAGACTAGCCTTTGCTTAAGATGAGCTTCCCTCATATTCTTTTTACCTCTCATCCTTCTCCTTGCTTCCTCCTCCTTCTTGATTATTTTGTTGTCCTAATTTTTGAACTACTTTCTCTCTCCTGTATGGAGAGAGAACAGTATAAAGGGATTCATAGGCCAGTACCAATAGGCTAATGTGTAGAAAAAAAGAAAGGAAAATAAGAGAGTTGGCAGAGTCCAGTGAAGCCAGCAGGGCTGGACCAAGGACAGAGAAAGAAAAAGAAAAAAGAAAGTAAAAAAAATGAAATGGGAGTTAGGCCTGGGATGAGCCTAGTAGGCGAATGGGCTGGGTTAGGTTTTAATATTTAGTTAATTAGTATATAGGTTTTATATTAATTTACATTCTAATTTTATTAGTATATATATTTAGTATAATAATTCCAATAATGTTTTCTAATAATTTAATTTACTTGTATCCATCATATATTTTATCTTGATAATATACTAATAAGTATTTAGCTAAACATACTTTATAAATATTTTTGCTAGTGGGTAATTATTCTAGTTAATAGAATAAGTAGTTAAATTCTAGAAATATCATATAGAACCTAACCATATTTTTTTAACCATTTATTGGTGGTATTAGAGACAATTGTGACATTCCGGTAAAAGCCAAGTACTTTCATGACTTTGCCACATTTACTTCATATGGTGACTTATTTCATGTTGGACACGTTATTTACACGACTTGATCATGTTCTTTTGGTACTCATGTGCTTCTGGTTCTGGTGCTTGTCATGTGCCCTTATTTACATACATTGGAGAGGAAAAATGCTTACGAATATGTGTTCAAAGCCAAACCACTAGTTAGGTCATGTGGATAGCCTAATCACACACCTATGTACTTTCTCCAGACGGTCACATATTTAGTAAGTATTTTAAATCACAAGCCATGAACTTCTTGTTTCATGTTTCAGTAGATTTTGCATCTAAGGTGGTTCAGGTTAGTCATGTTCATGGCATCTTTACTTGTGCATATGTTGTACTTATTTCAGTGTTATGATTTGTACTTTATTCCTTTCCTGACTGGATCGTAGACATATTAGACCAGGGCATGAGGATGTGGACGACACTAGACTGGACGACGACTTCTGGAAGCTTGTGGAGGACTTTAGAAGATTAGAATATATCATTCAGATGTATCATATGTTATAGAAGATGTATATTATTAATGGTGGAGATTACTGGATTTCGTTGGCCCACTGGTCATGATCATACCTGATTTTGATAATCAACGTCAACTTTTGTCGATACGTAAAATATACACAACTACATGTATCAAGTCAGAAGGTCTACACCTACTACTACAAATATCTCGTCGTCATCAAGAACCAAAAGTGATGGAATCAAGATCAAGACTTTTACATATTTCTTTTATATTTTTATCTTTATTTGAGCCAAGGAATGTATGTAAGATAGATCAGATCGGTACTGGCTTAGATATTTTTAGTCCACAAAATACAGCCTTCCTCTCCACAAAATTTCTATTCAAAGTCCACAAACAAAAATAGCCCAAAATCTATCAAAATGGCCCAAATTAGTTATGTTAGAACCCTGATAGAACTCGGCCAGAACACGGCCTGAGTTCGATCAAGACTGTTCAAGCTGTTTTTGAACTTCCTGAATGTCTGTATCCAACGTTCGAATACGAGATTTTTGCATCTGAACCTGCTCGAACTCTGCCCGAATTTGGTTCATAAAAACACTATAAATAGAGAAGAATTTTCATATTTCAATATATCCCATTCACTTTCTGTCACGACCCGCACCCGCTTTTCGGACGCGAGCTCGTGAGCAAGCCAGCTACGCATCAAGCGGACTCCAGTCCGTCTCGAATACGTAAACGCTGTCATGGCTATGGCAATGGGCCTAATCAAGGCAAGGCAAAACTATATCTCAATCCACAATAAGAATAATAAACAAGAATGAACAAGTATGGGTCGTAGTCTGCAGCCCACTAGCATATATGTCCGATAAGACTCTAATAAAGTAACAAGAGTCAAAACTGAATCAGGAAACAGGATATCTCATGATAAGGTATGAAAGCACGAGCTGATAATAAATGCAACACGATACCTGAATCCAGCAAGCGTATCATCCCATCCGTCATCCAAAACTAATAGCTATCTCCGTGCACTCACTAAACTTGAAGAGATCATCAGGTCCTCAGGGGACATAGCAAGATACATAAAAACATGCCTATCTAGCAGTTTATCATGCAATAAAGAAAATACGGGAAATAAACGGGAAAAGACCAATCAGCACGAAAACACGACTATACACGACTGGAAGAACCACTACGCCTAAACGAACTGCTGGAGAAGAACAAGAGAACACGATATCACAATGTCAATGGATAACCAATCGAATACTCAAACCCTCGTCCCTAGTGTGGACGCGCAGGTTTGAACAACTACTAACCCTCTTCCCTAGTGTAATGCCCCAGTCCCAAAATACGTAGGACTAGGAACGTAGACATGCCAGCTGTAATCATACGAAGTATACTCCAATATATAGAAGCCTCGTATAAATACATAAGCTGTAAAATGCAGTAGAACCATAACTAATCTCATCCACACAAAATAAATGAATAGAAGATCTTATATAATCAACTATGAAATTGTCATTTGGTACATGTAGTTGGGCGGAGACAAATCCACTACCAACTTATGAAAAGAAATACATAACAAAAGAAAGATTTTGGCGAGAGAAGCGAAGACGATCCAAATGCAATCATCCTCGAAGAAATAGCGATGATAACGGCTAGAGCTAGAACACCTGCGAAAGACAATAGCACACACCTGGAGAGATAACCAGGTCCTCAGAGGGACGTAACAAGACACATAATATCATGCCATATAAACTGAATAAATATTGCTCAAATAAATAAGTTAATCGAATTATAACATGGTCCAATACGTACCTACTGAATGAGCGTACCATCCCCCCAACCAAACAAGGACAGGAGATGGTAAACTAATTCACGGCGACGTATCTTTCCATGCTATGAATCCGATATGGTATCCGGACCCCAACAAGGTTCAATACCTTCTCATCGAAGTAGTAAGTCACACCTACAACCAAACAAGGACAAGATGTGACGAACTAATCCGCAACAAGTTATTGTTCCAAGCCACGGTCAGATACAAGTACCCAAACCAAAAGTACTCGTATCTAACGGATAAAGGTAGCCTACCGTTCTAAGTGAAATGTAGTTAAGAACAATCCTTCCGACGCATGGGCCCTGGCTAAATGGGATCGGCGTAGTCCCCCTTTTGGGCACCAGAGGACCCATCAGTAAGAACATGACGTTCCGTAGAATCGTCAATGGCCGTTAGTAATCATGGGTCATCAACCCCGTATCTCCAGCGGAGAGTCTGGGTCACAAAGGAAGTACATCGAAGCCCATACGCTAAGGAATTGTCCTCCCCGCCCAATGCCTTCTATGTTGTATCCACAAGAATAACCTCTATAACCGCTAAGTCAAACTAGCATGCAATTCTATTAGCGGTTATTCCTATCGCACGGCTTGTACGTACTGGTGGCCAGCCAATCACGTACTTCCATGTCCTACATGCGACACACAACTTCGTGTTACAACGTGTCAAAGCCAATGAATGCAACACACAAGGTGGTCCCTTAATTCTAGGTTTAATGTGTAAGAAAATAATACATAGCAGGAAATATAAATGAACAGTAAGTTCTAACCGGTTATGTCATGTATCACAGTTTATTTTGCATAAAGAAAATAAATAATGCATGAGATATGAGCTAAAATAAATAAACAGCAAATGGCAAGGTGTCTTGCCTGGTAGGACTCCTGGTGTGATGCGATGATCAATGTGGCACAAACTGCGACTTTGGTGCAATAACTGTACAAGGGGACCTCGGATAGTGGCACGGACAGTTCTAATGGGTCCGGGATGGTCAATTTATTTAGGTACGATCAAAAGAAGTACAAAATTGACGATGGGACAGGGATGATGGACTTGGTTACGACAGGGGAATATTCAAAAAGATTTGGTAGAAAATAAATAATAAACTATTTTAGAAAATCAAGTATATCTTTAAACCAAGTTTTTATTACTCAAAGTACTATATATAAATACTTAAAAATATATTTAGGCCAAAACTAATTTTTTTTTAAAAAAAAATCATAATTTGTCAAATATAAATGTTAGGTCAAAAACTATGTTTTGAAAAATAGATAGAATATTATCACAATATTTTCTTTTTCTTTGTTAAAACTACATTTGAAATACTAAAATAATACCATATTATACTCTTAAAAATGCAAATAGACTTTAATAAGAGTATCAATAATAATAATGATAATAAGTAAAATAGTGTACATATACATGTATTATAACAATATAATAATAATAATAATAATAATAATAATAATAATAATAATAATAGTTAATGAGAGTTTATAAAGAAATATAAATAATAATAATAATAATAATAAATAAGATGATAACAATAGATACAAAGAAAACACATACACAAAATTATACATCAACAAACACTTACATAAATAATAATTTAGTAAAAAATAATAAAACCACTTCTGCAGCAGTTAAATGACTGCTGCTGCTTTTAAAGAAAAAAGAAAAAGGAGAGGGAGAGGCGGAGAGATCGAAGGAAAAGCGGGAAGGAGTCGCCGGCCGCGGAGGAAGGCGGTGCGCGCGCCGGAGACGAGGGCTAAGCGCCGGGCTGCCACGGAGGTGAGTCGGAGAGGGTCGGAAGTGAATCGGAAGTATGGGTGAGGACGCGGCGCACGGGTGCGTCCGATGAGGTTTCCACCGGTCATCGACGGAGGAGAGGGGAAGGAAAAAAATCGGAGCACGACTCGATGAGAAAAGGGGGCGGTCGGGTTTCTCCTGCGAGTGGCTCCGCCGGCTCGTCGGTGGCGGGAGCGGAGGCAAAGAGGATAGGCGGAGGAAGGGAGGAAGACGGTGGGGCTGTAGTCGACTCGAGATGGCGACCGACGGTTGAGGGATGTAAAAAGGGGAGGAGCGACGGAGCTTAGGGCTGACCGCGGAGGAAGGCGGTTCAGCGTCGGTGGTGCATGAGCACGAGGCGGCGGAAGCACGGGAGTTCGGTGGTCGGAGCTTCGGCGCAACGGTCGGAAGCTCGTCGGCGGCGGCGTCGACCCATAGGCGCTGTGGAGGGGTACTGCTCCGGCGATGGCACACTGGAGCAGGCGGCGCGCGCGGGATCGGAGGTCCGGTGGTTGATCGCGGCAAGCGCGGAGGAGAGGAAAGCAGGACGAGGGCGGTGGCTTGGCCGTAGTCAGGTGAGTTTAGGGTTAGGGTTTGGTTTTTCTTAATTTTGGTATTGGTTTGGGGCGGGATGCCGACGGTGGTGGTCTAGATACATGAGCCATTAGTGCACTATTATGTATAATTCACAAAATCGAGTTCAATCGCGTATCTACTTGTGCCACGTCTAATGAGATTTAGAGACTTCTTGAGGTACCTCATGAAAGAACTTCCCAAGTAAAGGAATCCAAGATCAGTAGAGTGACATAAGAGTATGAGGCATTGAAGATGAAATCCAATGAATCAATTACACAGATGTTCACTCGCTTCCTAGATATTACTAATCCTCTACAATCTCTTGGAAAGGATTACAGCAACCACGAGAAGATCAGGAAGGTATTACAGGCTCTAACCAAGAACTGGAACTTGAAGGACACCGCGATCATAGAAGGAAAGAATCTCACCATGATGACATTCGAGATACTGCAAGCTCATGACCCATGAGCTGGATTTGCAAGACACTGAAGAGGCAACCCCCAAATAAAATGCATCGCCTTCAAAGATCAAGCCAGAAGATTCTCATGTAATTATACTGATGATGAAGATTCTGATGGTGATGAACAGGCCTTACTGGTCAAGAACTTCAAGAAATGCTTAAAGTTTGAGCGATCCAGCTAAAAGAAGAAGGATATCCATGAAAGCAGCAAAAAAGATACTATCTGCTTTGGATGAAAGAAGTCAGGGCACATGAAGAAGGACTGTCCACTAACAAAGAAAAGCAGTCCATATGACCGATCAAGATTGAGCAGAAAAGTAACAACTAGTCAAATATACGCAAACACCAGCATCTGGTACGAAAATAAGGCCAGTGAATCAGAAGGGAAGGACAGACCCAACAATAGTGCAAATGTCTGCTTGATGGCATATGATAAGGTATCAGAAAACCCCATTTACGATGATTTTACATTTAACCAATTAGAAGATGCCTTCAACGAACTACTTGAAGAGCACAGAAATGTGTTGGACAAGTATAAGCAGTCTCGCAAGAAGATTAAGGCATATACAACCGAAGTAGCAAGACTGTCTAATGTTCTTCAAGATATCAAGGAGATGTCTACTACCGGTAATACGAAGGAGACAACCAAGATTATACTAGACTATCATGAGGCTATCCTCACTATAGAAAAGAAAGAAAGAGACTATGCCAAAGTGCATGAACTGTATGACATAGAGAAGAAGAAACACTTGGTCACTACGCAGAGACTCATGGATATGACTGCTAATTTCTAAGAGTCTTGTGTAATCTCTAAAAAGTTGGAGATCAAATTAGGCAAACAGGTCACCCCTGTTACACAGCCTAAGGTTAGTCATAATACTATATATATATATATATATATATATATATATATATATATATATATATATATATATATATATATATAAGGACTAAACCAGAGAAAGCACATAAGCAACACATTTCTCATAACTATGCTTTCACAAACAGGTTTTCAAGAAAGATAAAAAAGAAGTATGTCAACACAGAAACAAAGAACAATACTTCAAAAATCATATGCATGTACTGTGGTAAACTCGGGCACATATCACAATATTATAGAGCTAAAAAATTAGTTGACACAAATATGCTTACTTGGATTCCTAAAACTAATCAAGCTGGACCCTTGAAGAAATGGGTACCAAAGGTTACAACTACTCGTTTTGTAGGTGGACCTTCAACCCTCTCATGCTAAAAGCAAATTGATCCTCGATATCGGATGTTTGCGACACATGACTGATGATGCATCCTTATTCGCTACGCTATTGATGAATATGTTTCCTTTAATAATAATCTTAGGGGTAACATTATAGGTAATAGTATTATTGGAATATCTTCCTACCCAGAAATAAAAGACATTTGATTAGTCATAGAATTGAAACATAACCTGTTGAGCATTAGTCATTTAGCATATAATGGTTATGGTATCAACTTTGTGAAAGATAAATGCTCTATATATGAAATGTTTACTGATAATATCGAATATGAAGGGATTAGGGAAGACAATATATATGTTACCTTTTTAGAAAGTACTAACAGTGTAGGAAAGTTCCTAGTAGCCAATCAAGATGAAAGCTGACTATGGAACATGAGGCTAGGACATACTAACATGGATACTATCTCAAGACTATCAACTAAGAAACTGTTAAAAGGACTCCTAGAAATTTCCTTCGAGTGAGATATGGTATGTTCAGATTGTGAAAAAACAAAGCAACTAGTCATCATTTAAATCTATCAATGTTGTATGCACTTCAAAACCCTTTCAATTAATTCATATGGATTTGTTTGGTCCTAGTAGAGTCGCTAGTCTTGGCGGTAAGCTCTACGCTATTCTTATTATTGACGATCTCTCTCGATTTATATGGGTTTACTTTCAATCAAATAAAACCGATAATATTTTTGAATTTCAAGTATTTTGTAAAAATATGTTTAAAACGAAAAAGGTTTCATAATTACTCGAATTCAAAGTGATCATAGCGACAAATTCAAAAATACTGATTCAAAATTGTTTGTGATGATAATGGATATTACCATAAATTTCTTGTCCTAGAACTCCTCAACAAAATAATATTGTGGAGCAGAAGAATAGAACTCTAAGCAATATGGCAAGAGTCATGCTTAACCAACACATTCTTCTAAAATATTTTTGGGTAGAAGCTGTACAGTATGTCATATTTTGAATATGGTGTTAATTCGACCTATATCGAAGAAAACCCCCTATGAATTTTGGTTTGGAAAGATCTCTAATATTTTTTATTTTAAAGTTTGGATGCCGCTGCTTTATCCTGAACTCCAAGGATAATTTGGGTAAGTTTGACTCGAAGACAGATGACGGGATATTCCTTAGGTATGCTGACAAGAGTAAGGGATATATGATTTCAATAATAGATATATGATTGTTGAAGAACCTATTAGTGTTTCCTTTGATGAGATCAATAGTCAAAAATCTAGCGACAATAATGACGAAGATGTACGAAACCAATCCAAGGCACCTAAAGATACTACTACCGACGAGAACTACCTAGAGAGTCTGTCAAAGAAAATGAAATTCATGTCAGACTATCCAGAGACACTTGTTATAGGTGATGTATCCAAGGGAGTAGGTATGCATTCTTCTACAAGAGACATATCAGCTAATGTAGCTTTAATTTCCTAAGTAGAACCTAAATCAGTAGCAGATGCTTTTCTTGATGAATTTTGGATTATGTCATACAAGAGAAATTTAATCAATTTAAGAGAAACCAAGTTTGGAAACTTGTTCCTAAACCTATTGGTCAATCGATAATTGGTACTAAATTGGTGATCCGAAATAAACTAAGTAAGGATGGATATATTCTACGCAACAAAGCACGTCTAGTAGCACAAGGTTATGTTCAAGAAAAAATTGATTATGACGAGTCTTATGCTCTTGTTGCTAAGCTAGAATCTATTCGCATGTTTCGTGCATTTATATATTTAAATAATTTTAAACTTTTCAAATGGATGTTAAGGGTGCATTTTTGAATGGGTTTATAAAAGAAGAGATTTTTGTGAAGCAACCCCCTAATTTTGAGGATTTTAAAAAACCTGATCACGTTTTCAAGTTAAGAAAGACACTTTATGGACTCAAACAAGCACCTCATGCTTGGTATGGATGCCTAAGTACTTTTCTACTTGAAAATGGTTTTTCAAAAGGAAGGATTGATACAACTTTGTTTATAAAAACTTCAGATGATAGTATTTTACTTGTGCAGGTATATGTTGATGATATAATATTTGGTTCTACTAACGAAAAACTCTGTCTAGATTTTGCTAAGTGTATGCAGCGTGAGTTTGAGACGAGTATGATGGGATAGCTCAACTACTTTCTAGAACTTTAAATCAAACAACACTTGTAGGAAACCTTTAACAATCAAGCCAAGTTCACGAAGTATTTACTAAAGAGATTTGACTTCGACAACGTAAATTCTATCGGCATGCCAATGGCTACACCAACTCGACTTGACCTTGATGAAAATGACAAACCAGTCGACCAGCGTAAGTATCGAGGTATAATTAGTAGTTTGCTATATTTAACTGTTAATCGTCCTGATATTATGTTTAGTGTTTGCATCTGTGCATGATATCATGCTAATCCCAAGGAATTACACATATGCGTCGTTAAGCGTATCTTTCGATACATTAAAGGAACTTCTACCGATTTTGCTGGATGCAAAGTAGACCGTAAAAGTACCGATGGTACGTGTCATCTCCTAGGTAAAGACTTTTGGTTTAGTAAAAAATAAAATTCTGTAGCATTATCAACAACTAAGGTTGATTATATCACCGCAAGACGTTGTTGTGCTTAAATTTTGTGGATGAAGCAAACTTTAGAAGACTATAATCTATACTACACTAAGATTTCCGTATTATATTGTAACACTAGCATAATTAATCTGACTAAGAATCATGTATGTCACTCATGCACTAAGCATATAGAAATATGTCACCACTTTTTACGTGATCACCGACAACACCAGGATATTTGTCTAGAATTTATTGACACAGATCATCAACTGGCATATATATTCATAAAATCACCAGCTGAAGATCATTTTAACTTTATGCTTCGCGAGCTAGGAATTCTTGAAGTTTTGAAGTCATAATATGTTATGTTTAATAAAATACTTAAACCTTAAAATTCAATATTTTCTTAATTGAAGTTATTTGGGTACAAGCCAAAAAGGCCCTTCTGTCAACAAGACATAAAAGTCTAAGCGATATGGTGCCAACTGTCTTCGGACTACCACTAGCTGGGATCCGTCCCCTACAGCTAACCCAAGGTAATGGGTATTAATTAATCAATGAATTCCAAATTTCTAAACAATTTTTATCATTCATTACTCATAGATGAATCGAATTATGTGGGGATTTTTTTGAACCCGGGAGCAGCAACAACATCCTTCTTACACTTCTTCTTCAAATCAGCCACAAAACTGCCCCCCCCAAAAAAAACCCTAAAACTCAAAACCCTAATCCTAGAAAGCTTTATTTTAGGTTTCCTAACCAAATTTTTTGGATCTAAGGTGTTCTCAAGACTTCATGTTCCATTTTTGTTCATCTTGAGGTATAATTCTCTCTATTTCTTTCTCAATTTCATTATGGTGCCTAATTATTTAAGAGAAAGAAAAAGTAGAGATGCTGCTTCGTCATATACTTCTGAGTATGAACCTGTCAATCTCTTTAGTCCTCGTCCTGATGATGATGAAGTATATAATCCTATATTATTTATTTCTCTAGAGAGATCTATTAACTTGTTTGATCATTTTCGTTATCGTAAAATACGTCCAGGAAAACAATCAATTTTACTGTTTTATCGCAATATTTTAATACTTTTGAAAATCTTGGTCTTCGTAAAGTTTTGGAAGTTTTAATTCCAATATATGAAAATGTGGTACGCATATTTTATTTTAACTTGCAAGAATCAGAAGATTGTATTCATTCGTTGGTTAGCAGGATGGAATTTGAATTTAATTCTGCTGATTTAAGCGAGTATTTCAAATGCCAAATAACGGTGATGCTCTTGTCGACATAACTAAAGTTTAATTTCCTGATGGTATGGCCCTTGAATCTTTTAAAGTCGCATTGTGTCATCCAGACCCGGTTCCTCGGAGATGGCTATACGCATGCAACTTGAACCAACACTTCTAAGAGTTGTATCACATTATTATTTTCTCTCTCTCTTACCAAAGACGGGATCTACTGACGAGATCACTTATTTCAAATTATCTATAATGTACCATATTCATTTTGGGATTTCCTTTTCCTTAACCAAAACAATATTGGCGCATGATCAACTGTCAGAGGGCATGTCGTGACCTCCTTTACCCTATGCATCTGACGAAAATCCTTCAGAAATTTTATATTTCTTTGGGTTTTTGTCCTATCTATGGGATGCCTTCAGAGCTTCTTAGGTCTAGGAGATTCCCACATCCGCCTGGTGATGCTCCACCTCTGCCTGCTCCAGCTCCAACCCTAACAGATGCTCCAGCTGATATTTTAGCCCCTACAGTCCTGGGTCACACTATCGACAAGTTATATCAGCGTTTGATGCTTTTGTCACTCTTTAGGGACAACATCGTCAAGGCAAACTCACTTGTTATAGTGATACTGAGTTTCACTACATTTCTCAGGTTCAAATCTTGAGAAATGCTATGCAGATATTCAATGGATGATGACTCATCATTCTACTGCACCGATACCTATCATCCATCACCCTGCCTTTGACGGACCAAGACTTGATGAGGATCAGACATTTGCCTACTTCGACCCAATGGATGCATACTTTGATCTGGTCCAGCCACCTACTGATGCTGCTGGTGATGCGGATAGTTGATATGATACTTTTGGACTTAGTATTATGTGGATGTTTCTGATGATGATGATCTTTAGTAGCACATTTATTTTTTACTTTATTTTTAACTCTTTTACTTCAGTTGTAGTGACACTTTACGATAAGTATTAGACTATCATAAAAGTCTCTTTCTATTATGCAAAAGTTTATTTTCCATATACTACTACTACTGTTGATGTTCTAGTTTTTATAATACTTGAGTTATAATGTGACTTGTTATTCCATATATTATTTGGTATTACTCTGTTGTTTCTTTGTTGTTGTTCGCTCATTAGTTACGAGGGAGCCATCTTTTGATTACTTAACAAAATGGGAGATGAGTATACCAAAATCAAAAGTTGTAAGCTTTTCAGACAAGTTAGGTATATTTTCAAAGTTTTAAGATGATATTTTTGGTATATACTCAAAGTTTTTCAATTATCAAAAATGGGAGAGATTATTGGCCCACTGGTCATGATCATACCTAATTTTGATAATCAACGTCAACTTTGGTTGATACGTAAAATATACACAGGTACGTGTATCAAGTCAGAAGGTCTCCACCTACTGCTACAAACATCAAGTCGTCATCATAAACCAAAAGTGATGGAATCAAGATCAAAACTTTTACATATTTATTCTGTATTTTTATCTTTATTTTGTCTAGAAAAGTATATAAGATTGATCGGATCGGTACTAGCTTAGCTATTTTCAGTCCACAAAATATAGCCTTCTTATCCACAAAATTCCTATTCAAAGTCCACAAACAAAAATAGCCCAAACCTATCAAAATGGCCCAAATTAATTCAGTTAGAACCCTGACAGAACTCGGCCAGAACACGGTCGAGTTTGGCAAAGTTCGGTCAAGATTGTTTAAGCTAATTTTGAACTTCCTAAATATATGTATCCAATGTTCGAATGCGAGATTTCTGCATCCGAACTATGCCCGAACTCTGTCCGAATTTCGATCATAAAAACAATATAAATAGAGAAGAACTTTCACATTTCAATATTTCTCATTCACTTTCTCTTCTCTTTATTCCTTAAGTGTTTTCTACGAGCTATACACTTTCATATTTTGCCTATACTACCTTAGCCAAGCCAGTATTAGTTTAGTTCAATATAGAGTTTGGTTTAAAGAGTTGTATCGGAGGCTATCTCAGAAAATTTTCTAGTTTTTAAATGGCTTCAGGAGTTGGTCGTGCACTCGTCGCCAAGCACGATATTGTTGAAGTTGGTTGTGCACTTGTCCCCAGGTGTTGTAAGAGTTGCAAGCACTCGGTTAAAGCTTGTGTCATAGTGGATTAACATCGAACAAGAGTACTCGAGATTGGACTAGTCCTCCACGAGGGATACTAGTATATATCGCTGTGTCACTGAGTTTGATTCTTCTTTACTCTTTATTTTCACTATAATTCATATACTGATATTCATCTACTCTTACCTATATTTGATTAGCCATATTAAATAGTTTTCAAATTGTGATAATTATTCTGATGAACGCACACACTCTATTCACCTCCTAGAAGTGCTCAATAGTCCTATAAATTTATCTTCGGATATTGGACATGTATGATATACTAAAAATTTGATAGTGGAGTGGTGATCGTGTGAGAGTGTGCAGGGTTGTTTCTGTTTATTAGTTCTATGATTGAGCCAAGGAATGATATCATGATCATTTGACTTTTTATGAGGTATAATCATCTTATTATCGTTGTTTACAACAGCGTAGATTGGGCGTGATCGACATGTATCTAGAAGTACTAGGAGAGGGTCGTGACATACTTTTAGTGGTAGCCCATACAGGTCTAGCCTAATGGTACTTAGGATATAGAGTGCTATTAGGGAACCTGTTAAAAACATGAATGCTCAATTATAGCATAGGCTGATTGTATGATTGTGTATATAAATTACTGTCTTTGTTATTTCTCAGAATTTATAAACCGTGATTACACTTCCACGGTTTTCGAGAAATCGTTTCCTATTAGATTCTAAACTCTTTATGTTTCAGGCCCAACTGCTATTTAGGATTTCAGACTCTTCTTAACCTCTTAGATAAACCATTTCGGATTTCTTTGTTGATCATTGGTCAAATTCTAATTTGACTTTCATTAGACCAATTCAAAGTGTCCTATTTTGAACCATGAAGCCGTAGATTTTCCATTGACTATTATTCCAACATAGATTGATATTTTCCTAATTTGCTCCGCAGAGTCAAATATATTATCCAAGCCAACCTAAATCCTCACTATTTCTATTTTGGACCCAACTCAATTATCCAGATGGCTTTTGATCAATTCATGGTCTATAAGTTTTTTGTCCTCAATCCTTGAACATTCTGAGGACAAATGCTCCCTTTCAAATCAGTTTCTCTTTACTAATAATAATTTGTTTCATTCTCAAGAACTGATACTTACACTTAAAGAACAGAAACCTACATCAACTCCTAGAACTTTAGAACTCGTTAGATTTTTTGGAAGCTCCTATGAAATTCCTATATAAAGTTGAAAAAATATTCGACGACCTACTACGGCGTCGCAGATGCGCACTGCAGCCATTTATCTAGATTATGGAAACTTCGGTTCACTGCAGCTAGCGTGCACTGGCGAGGCATGGACTCTAAGTTGAAGTGATTTCAGGTATTAATATGTTTCGATATTATTGAAACTATGTCTGATCTCTTGAGTTGTTGTTTGAAATGGATAAAGTTGATAGAATATTCGGTAACCTATTATTATTTGAGTCACGGAACCAAGAGTTCACTACAACCAAAGGTACACTAGCGGAGCATGGATTATCGGTAAAGTAATTACATATATATATATATATATATATATTTTACATATATATATATATATATATATATATATATATATATATATATATATATATATATATATATATATATATATATATATATATATATATATATATATATAATCGGTAAAGTAATTACATATATATATATATAGATATATTTTATATATATATTTTATATATATATATATATATATATATATATATATTTTTTTTTTTAATATATATATATATATATATATTAATATATATATATATATATATATTTTAATATATATTAATATATATATATATTTTAATATATATATATATATATATATTTTATATAGATATATTATATATATATATATATATATATATATATATATATATATATATATATATATATATATATATATATATATATATATATATATATATATATATATATATATGGTTTTCGGATAGTACAAAGACTATATCGTATTATCATCATACGATTATTGATCCTTGTATTCTAATTATGATTTGGTACCATTTCCTAATCCCTTATTAAAAAAAACTCTATTATTATATGCCTTTTCAATAAATCATTGTCGTTCTTTCTTGCCTTTCTATTTGATTTTCTTCCTATTTGTGATGAATTTATTATATTCTCGATCTTGCTTATATTTTACTCATAAATTATTTCAATCGCACTATATTTCTATTCTATCTTTGATCATACCTAGATGATTCTGATCGTGCTTAGATTCTTAATCATGCCTAAATTTTAGTCATGTCATGATCATGACTATATTTTATTGTCTCTCTCTCTCTCTCTCTATATATATATATATATATATATATATATATATATATATATATATATATATATATATATATATATATATATATATATATATGGTTTTTGGATAGTACAGAGACTATATCGTATTATCATTTGGTACCATTTCCTAATCCCTTATTTTAAAAAACTCTATTATTATATGCCATTTCAATAAATCATTGTCGTTCTTTCTTGCCTTTTCTATTTGATTTTCTTCCTATTTGTGATGAATTGATTATATTCTCGATCTTGCTTATATTTTACTCAAAAATGATTTCAATCACACTATATTTCTATTCTATCTTTGATCATACCTAGATGATTCTGATCGTGCTTAGATTCTTAATCATGCCTAAATTTTAGTCATGTCATGATCATGACTATATTTTATTGTCTATATTCGAAACGTTTCTAGAATTTTCACCATGCCTAGAATTTGATCGTGCCTAAATGACCTATGTTCCATATTTGATCGTGGCTAAGTAATCATGAACGTACCAAAATAATTTCTTTGATCGTATCTAGATAAGCGTGATTAGATTTTGATTATTTCTAGTCATGCCCAATCCCATAATTTTAATAGTATGATTGTGCCTAGGTGTATTGACCTTGACCATGCTTAGATTTTGATCGCGACCACACTATTTTGACTCTATTGTGCCAAATCATGTCTTCATTGATTCTATTTCGATCGTCCTTAAATTTTGATTTTGTTTATGCTTTGATGATCGTGCCCAGATAATTTATTCTTCTAGTTATGACTATATTCAATTTTATTATGTGCCTAACTTAGTTTATTAATTTTTAAAATGTCTTATTTGGTTATTCTTAACCGTGCCTATGGTGCCATTTCAAATTTCGAGGACGAATTTTTTTAAGATGGGTAGATATGTAACCCCTGTTTCTAAAAACTCGATTATTTTATTTTTCCTAAAATCTTATTTTTTATTTATTACTTTGAGAATTATTATTATTGGAAACTTTTTAGATGTTATTATTCTAATATTTTAGGTAGTTTTTTAACATATTTCATTTAGAAGAATGGCATAGTTGTTGTCACGACCCGCACCCACCGTGAGGGTACGAATATGTAACAGCGCCTAGCCTATGCCGCAGTGTCGGCGGTAGAACGCTGTTTTAGGTCATGAACTATAACTAACATAATAAGAAATACTCTCCAACTGGAGGCCAAGTCACAGAAGGTATAACTCAATCACAATCTAGGGTAGCATATAGCACAATGAAATAGATAAGGAAATCCTCAAACTGAGGTACAAAAGAGATGAAATAAATACAAGTCTCAATATCTCATAATAATACAACTCTGAAATCAAGGACAACAACTAATCATGAAAAGAAAGAACAGTCTAAGCTATCAAAACGAAGCATGGGTATCATCCTCAGCAGCTGCCTGAACCTCCCCAGGGTCCAGGTCGCGAGTGTCATCTAGTCAAGCCCCATAGTAAGGGGTGCAGGGTTCCTCATCATCATCTGTAAACTTTTCAACAGGTCCAGTCATGACGGAAGCGAGCACAATACATCTCACGCAGATCATAACAGGTTAGAAAATATAAACATGCAAGAGAGTACGATACATAAAACTGAAAAAAGTACATAATGTAAATAGAGAGAGAACTGTAATAGAAATATCTACTATAAGTAGAGAGCTACCAGTGACTAGTGATTTAGAGTACAAAGTCGACATGTGAACGACAGGATTTGCACATGAATATACTAAAGAGGCGCACATGGTTACACTACTTTGGAATTGTTCATAGGACTATTTATACTCCCCCATACCCCAATCAATACACAAGGATCCAGACAAGTTATGTTACGTACATGATTTTCACATGAAAGCCCATAGATGGGTGTACATGAAGTATACATGAGGGCTCAGAACTGAGTGCACATGAATTCCACATAAAGGCCCAAGAAGGGTACACATGAAGTATAGGTTATACATGAAATACACGAGAAACATGACCGAACATGAGAGCACATGAGAGTACACAAGCGAGCATGAACGAGCATGAAGCACATGAGAAACATGAATAACATGAGAGCGAAGAATACATGATGTACATGAAACACACGACATGATGTATCCGATGCTCCCGAGGGGGATAACGTCTCAATGTAGGGATCCATATAGTACCAATCCGTGATAATATCGAGAGAGCATCAAATAAGGTAAACTAGAGCAGGAATATAATTCTAAGCAAGTTATGAAATGATCAGAGAATGTACTCGCCTGATATCTGAATGTCTGTGAGAATATACTACCTGAGATGAGGTATCTAACTCCTATTTAGAGCAACACAAGCCAAGACATATACAGGGATGATAGATGAAATGCACAATGCATCTGCATGCTGTCTAGGTCAAACTAGACTAGAGTCAACACTTGGTCAACTCTAGTCAACCACACTAGTCAAACTAGGTTAACTAGGCCACTCCTAACCAAGTCAAGTCTCACTAAGCCTAACCAGTCTATCCTAGCAAGCACACACCAACCAAAGCTATACAAGCCAAACACATCAAGCCACACATCAAAGGTATATTCACATTGAGCAATAATCAATATTATATAATGAGAGAGGAAGGATTGCATGTATAGCTATGTGTATGTGTGAACATGGAGATGCACAACAAAGGGGAAATCAAACACTAGTTCTAGATTACACTAGAACATGGCACAAGTTAACAAGGTTACATCTATTTACATTTTCGAAGTAGACCAGTTATGATATATGTATGCATCTATACTCTACAATTATCTATATACATCATGGCAATCATTAGAGGAGGGTTACATGGCATGGTGGTTTACATATGAAATCTGAAATTAACTAGCATTTCAATTTAAGGGGTTAAGGATTGCATTAAATACACGCATTCAATTATATATAAATAAACTTTGCTTGGTAATTGGAAAAAGGAAAAGTGGGCATACTTGCACATATAGATAGTGTTAACATGTGAACCTAATGTACTAACATCAATTCTCAATATAGCTATGCATACAGCTTGGTAACAATGACAGGAATATACCCATGGGTGTGTGAGATGTGTAAATCCATCTCAGATTCAATTTTGTGCCATGTGTGTGTTTAAACATGTAGTATATGTGTGTGAAAAAAACATTGTGTGAGTGTGTGTGGTATGTTGCATGTAGGTAGTGTCAATGTGTGTGAGAGTGAGTGATAGACAGTGCCATGTCAGATTTACATAGATGAAACACATAGACATTACACCAACAACCCAATCTAGTAAACTCATGACAGTGTGTAGACATAGGAATCCATATGCATTGTGTGAGTGTCAATATTGTGTGTGCGTGTGGAGCTAAATGAGAAAACAATGTGTCTCAATGTGTGTTCAGGAACAGGGGTTTCCAGTTTTGAGTGTGTGTAAATGTGTCACAGGTTTCAGTTTTCACTTAGTGACATGTGTGTGTTAACAAGGGCATGTAGAGGTGTGCATTACATTACAATTTCAGCATCATTAAAGAGGGTTCAGATTCAGGATTTAAAAGGTAGAGTTGCTAGGTTCAAATTATCAAGTATTCAACCATGCTAGTGTGTGTATAACAGTTAATGCCATGCACACCACTGAAGGTGCATGGCATGTAACTAGTATAACATTTGCATTTAACAGCCCCAATCAAACCTGGCTCATCCCAGCATTGTATCAACTCAACCACATATAATAAGGTTCTGAAATTGACTTTATACAACTGCACATATGAAATTAATATATGAAATGAACATGCATTGCACTAATATACGAATTAGAACCACATGCATATATATATAGGTTAAAGCCTCAACTATGATGAGGCTATAATGATTTGAATTACAACCCCAATCATACCTAGCAGCATCAATTACTGCAAACATCAAACTGGGTTGAACACATAGAACTAGGAAAATATGTCATGAACTCAGAATTTGTGAACTGTATTCTGAAATTGGAAACTAAAACAAACCCTAACATGATAGCTATATGTACAGCAACTAATACATCATATATACATTGAAATTTAACAACTAAATCGAATTTAACCATTCACAACAGTTTGAAAACTCTGATACATACAGTGGTATCAGAACAATAGGGAATGTGAATTTATTAGGAAATACATGTTAAAATCACAATGTAATGGTTGGTAAACTTAGATACACCTGTGCACGTGTCCTCCGAGTCATTTCGTGTCCAACAACCACAACACAGACGTGTCCACAATAATTCAAACACATAGGGTGCACCCAGTGTAACACATCGTCGTGCACAAGTGCACACGCGTCTAGGTCACGACACACGACACTTTGTGTCATGTGCACACGTCCATGTGTTCGCCTAGGATAGGGCTTGGGTTCCATCACCCTGAATTGTGTCTAAACTGTGTCAGGACGCGGCACGAAACGCGTATCCGACGCGTCTGCACCGTGTGCACAGTTAGTGTAAAAACCAGTACGGGTCGAATAACTTCCCATCCACTAAATAATAACCAACAAAACTTTAGGGACTTTGTGTCAGTCATCCAAGGAGTGTCTATGCCAAATTTTGTGTCATAAAGTGGCGTGTCCCGTGAGAACTAGGACACGGGCAGCAGGGCTCCCAAACGAGCCCCGTGCTGCGTGTCCAAGCACAAAACCCGACACAAATCTACACAAAATCAATTTCAGTCTTCACAAAGATTAACGTACATACCTAGATCTAGGGATCCATGTAATTAGACTTCCAAACTACGAAAATAAATTCCTAAGAGGCATTTGAACATACACCTAGCTACACACTATGATACATGTCTGATACAGACACCAAATGGGCACGAATTGTGCCCAAATTTTAGGGACAGCTAGGGGACACCTAGATCTAGCCCTAAATGCAAAGAAAACAGAACATTAGAGCAATTTGTGGAGTTTTACCTATAGGTGCAAATAGCATGAAAAAGCTTCAATGGGGGGTGTTCTTCTTGATAGCCAAGTGCTCCAATTTGATCCCAAACTGAAATAGCTCTCCACCAACAGTCCATAAATATCAATTAGAACCCAATGCAAAAGACTAGGATAAAAAAGGAGGTTAAATGAATAAAATGAGAATTTTGAAGAAGGGAACAAACCTTAGTTTTTGTCAAATGGAGAAATGATATAAAAGAGGCAAGAAAAATAGGAGGAGAGATTTTATAGGGTTGGGAATGACCTAGTGGCTGGTCATAAAGGATAAAATTAGGGTTAAGGTTTCAAGTCATGGGCCATGGGCCAAGTTTCATAAGTCATGGAACCAATTTCTAAGTCTCAAGCCTATGGACCAAATCACCATTCCTCCTATTTCAAACTTGATCCTAAGTGACCTAACTTGAGTTGACTTAAGTTAGACTAGGGTCTCACCGTGCTAATCAATTCACCTTAACTAGAGTCAATATATAGGTTAGTCTCTTATGTCACAACAAGTAAAAGTCAAAATCAACAACCGTCAATCCATTAAATAAATCAATAATTCTAATAAGTCAAAATAACCAAATTATCCCTAGGCTAATAATAATAAATAAAAATCTCAATCACATGGTTAGGCTCTTGGGCAGACAGTCTCTACGGTTTTACTAGCTGCACATCAAAATCACAAGTCATGATTTTTAAATAGTTTTGAAATGATTAAAAATCACCAAAAATTATATTATTATTTAAATATCATAATTAAATAATTAAAATCATAAAATTTCAAACTTACCCTCATTTAGAAAACTGGGTGTTACAAGTCTACCCACCTTAGAAAAATTTTGTCCTCGAAATTTAAGATGATAGTACTACTTCTAGGTCAAACATCCCCACAATCATAGTCTCAAAATCACACAGTTCGATAATCATATGCGTCTGTCCAAAATCATGATACTCAGAATATTCGTCATGCTAGTGAGCAAGGCTACAATAATCACAGAGTCCTCGACTAAGGCACATACCTCTAGAATCATGGTATTTAAAATTTTTGCATCGTCGCATGCGTGGCAACGAAAACCTTAAATTCTAACACCCAAGAAATACGTCCTAAATCCGACTATGTGTCCTCACTATGCCAGCTAACATGACTATCGAAGATTCTAGATCCCATAACTGAGGTGACCTAGCCTATATGATTTATCTCAGATGAAAATCAAACATAACACAAGAACAACAGAACAAAATTGATCAATCAACAAGGAACAGAGGGAATCGAATTTTAAGACAGTTATAAGAGGCAATTGTGAAAATAGAATTGAAAAAAACGGAACCTACAACAAGATCTCCAATGGCATGTGCATCCTCGACTGTCCTGACGAAAGCTCGCCCCTGCTGGCCTCCCCTGGCCTACTGCTGATGCTGCATGTACCTCTGCAGCTGAGTCGATAATGGTAATCCCTTCTGCTGGCCTACCGGAGCCCTAGCTCCTGCTCCCTGAACTGTCTGTCCAAATGACTCAGGACACTCTCTCAGCCGATGATCAGATCCTCCGTAAAGTAAACATATACCCAGCCTCTTCCGGTATTCGCCCCAATCGTACCCTGGTCTCTTACAGAAGGGGCAAATGATAACAAGTTGCTGTCCCGGGGCCTGCTGCTGCCTCTGTGGCTACTGCGCCTGCTGAAAGGGTATACGGTCCTGAAACTGCTGCTGCTGAAAGTAGACCCTCAGCTGCTGATACTACTGCTAAATCTGTAGGGGTGGCATCTGCTGCGGATAGTGCTGCTGAATCTGTAGGTGTGGCATCTGCTGCGGATACTGCTGCTGAATCTGTAAACGGGGCCTCTTGGCCGGGCCCGCACTGCCACTAGCTCCCTGAGCGTCTTGCGTCCTCTTCTCCTTCAGCCCAAGATCGTCCTTCGCTGCCATGGCTCCTACCAGAATCTGCTCGAAAGTGGCATCGCGGCCGCTCTTGGTATACGACCTGATCTCCCTGATTAAACCCCTACGGAACCTCCTCGCCTTCCCAGACTTAGTAAGATCCTTAACGAATCTACCCAAATGGCAGAACTCCCTGGCGTATTCCTCAACGGTCTGGTTCCCTTGAACTAAACTCTCGAACTGCGCCTCCAAGGCACCGAATGCTATATCGAAAAAGAATTTCTCCTTGAACAGTTTCTTGAACGCTGCCAAGTCTGATCGGCTATACCAACCCTCGAGTCCGTCTGGTACCAAGTACGGGCCAAGTCCTGCATCTGACTGGCTGCGCCTCGATCTGTAATCCAGCTGGTATCTGTGCCAATCGGAATATCTCCTCAATATGCTCTATCTAATCGTCAGCGTATATGATGCCCTCTATACCCTTGAAGTCCCGGGGTCCCATCTTCTTAAAGGATTGGATATCTGGAGTCCTCGGCTGATACGGCTACATCTGACCTCCCAGTGGCTGAGCAGCCACCAGCTCTACTGTCGTCCTGACCAACTTGTGAGTATCTTGTATGCTCTGTCGGAATTCAGCAGTCTGGCTCTGTTGCATCTGCTGCTGAGTCTCCAGGAATCACTGGAAGAGGGTAAACATCTGAGCCGCATCTACTGTCCCTGAAGGTAACTGCTGCTGATACATATCCGAAATGACGGGGGAAGACCTCTGGGCAGGTGGAGGTGCACTCCCAAAAGCTGCAGACGCTCCTATATGAGTAGAAATAGGGGGTGCTGTGGTCCCAGCATCCACAATCGGGCGAGGGATGGTACGCCTCTCACAAGCGTCTGCTGGACCAGAGCGATACGATCGTGTCTCAATCACCATCCTGGAGACAGATCAAACAAGGGATCAATACTGAGATAGAAACAATAATTTAAGGGAGGACAGTTATTTCAAGGAAGCAATCTCCAACAGGAATTTAGATGGCAGGAATCCAGTTAAGAGTTTTTTCTAATGTGATTGAGTACCTCAAGAAAAATCCTAATCCTACTCAGGCTGTAGTGATACTCTAGTTCGAATACCACTACACAAATGCGACCTGCATGGGCCACCACTAAAAATGTGTCATGATCTGCACCCACTGTGAGGGTACGAATACGTAACAGCGTCCAGCCTACGCCGCAGTGTCGACGGTAGAACGCTGTTCTAGGTCATGAACTATAACTTACACAATATAAAATACTCTCCAACTGAAGGCCAAGTCACAGAAGGTACTACTCAATCACATTCTAGGGGTAGAATATAGCATGATGAAATAGATAAGGAAATCCTCAAAACTGAGGTACAAAAAAGGCAAAATAAATACAAGTCTCAATATCTCATAATAATACAACTCCGAAATCAAGGACAACAACTAATCATAAAAAGAAAGAACAGTCTAAGCTATCTAAACTAAGCATGTTTATCATCGTCAGCAGCTGCCTGAACCTCCCTAGGGGTCCAGGTCGCGAGTGTCATCTAGGCAAGCCCCATAGTAAGGGGTGCAGGGTTCCGCATCATCCTTTGTAAAATTTTCAACAGATCCAGTCAGGACAGGAGCGAGCACAATACATCTCACGCAGATCATAACATGTTAGAAAATATAAACATACAAAAGAGTACGATACATAAAACTGAAACAAAGTACATGATGTAAATAGAGAGAGAACTGTAATAGAAATATCTACTATAAGTAGAGAGCTACCAGTGACTAGTGATTTAGAGTACAAAGTCGACATATGAACGGCTGGATTTACACATTAATATACTAAAGAGGCGCACATGGTTATACTACTTTGGAATTGTTCACATGACTATTTATACTCCCCTATACCCTAATCAATACACAAGGATCCAGACAAGTTATGTTACGTACATAATTTTCACATGAAAGCCCATAGATGGGTGTACATGAAGTATACATGAGGGCTCAGAACTGAGTGCACTTGAAGGCCATGAAGGGTACACATGAAGTATAGGTTATACATGAAATACACGAGAAACATGACCGAACGTGAGAGCACATGAGAGTACACGAGCGAGCATGAACGAGCATGAAGCACATGAGAAACATGAATAACATAAGAGCGAGGAAAACATGATGTACATGAAACACACGATATGATGTATCCGATGCTTCCGAGGGGGATAACATCTCAATGTAGGGATCCATATAGTACAAATCCGTGATAATATCATGACAGCATCAAATAAGGTAAACAAGAGCAGAAATATAATTCTAAGCAAGTTATGAAATGATCAGAAAATGTACTCGCCTGGTATCTGAATGTCTGTGAGAATATACTGCCTGAGATGAGGTATCTGATTCCTATTTAGAGCAACACAAATCAAGACATTTACAGGGGATGATAGATGAAATACACAATTCATCTGCATGCTGTCTAGGTCAAACTAGACTAGAGTCAACACTTGGTCAACTCTACTCAACCACACTAGTCAAACTAGGTCAACTAGACCACTCCTAACCCAATCAAGTCTCACTAAGCCTAACCAGTCTATCCTAGCAAGCACACACCAACCAAAGCTATACAAGCCAAACACATCAAGCCACACATCAAGGGTACATTCACATTAAGCTATAATCAACATTATATAATGAGAGAGGAAGGATTGCATGTATAGCTATGTATATGTGTGAACATGGAGATGCACAACAAAAAGGAAATCAAACACTAGTTATAGATTACATTAGAACATGGCACAAGTTAACAAGGATACATCTATTTACATTTTGGAAGTAGACTAGTTATGATATATGTAACATGCATCTATACTCTACAATTATCTATATACATCATGGCAATCATTCGAGGAGGGTTACATGGCATGGTGGTTTACATATGAAATCTGAAATTAACTAGCATTTCAATTTAAGGGGTTAAGGGTTGCATTACATACAGGCATTTAATTATATATAAATGAACTTGTCTTGGTAATTGGAAAAAGGAAAAGTGGGCATACTTGCACATATAAATAGTGTTAACATGTGAACCTAATTTACTAACATCAATTCTCAATATAGTTATGCATACAGCTTTGTAACAATGACAGGAATATACCCATGGGTGTATGAGATGTGTAAATCCATCTCAGATTCAGTTTTGTGCCATGTGTGTGTTTAAACATGTAGTATGTGTGTGTGAAGAAAACGTTGTGTGAGTGTGTGTGGCATATTACAAGTAGGTAGTGTCAATGTGTGTGAGAGTGAGTGATAGATAGTGGCATGTCAGATATACATAGATGAAACACATAGACATTACACCAACAACCCAATCTAGTAAACTCATGACAGTATGTAGACATAGGAATCCATGTGCATTGTGTGAGTGTCAATATTGTATATGTGTGTGGAGATAGGTGAGAAAACAGTGTGTCTCAATGTGTGTTCAGGAACAGGGGTTTCCAGTTTTGAGTGTGTGTAAATGTGTCACAGGTTTCAGTTTTCACTTAGTGACATATGTGTGTTAACAAGGGCATGTAGAGGTGTGCATTACATTACAATTTCAGCATCATTAAAGAGGGTTCAGATTCAGGATTTAAAAGGTAGAGTTGCTAGGTTCAAATTATCAAGTATTCAACCATGATAGTGTATGTGTATAACAGTTAATGCCATGCATACTGCTGAAGGTACATGGCATGTAACTAGTATAACATTTGCATTTCACAGCCCCAATCAAACTGGCTCATCCCAGCATTGTATCAACTCGGCCACATAAAATAAGGTTCTGAAATTGACTATATGCAACTGCACCTATAAAATTAATATATGAAATGAACATGCATTGCACTAACAAACGAATTAGAACCACATGAATATATATAGGTTAAAGCCTCAACTATGATGAGGCTATAATGATTTGAATTACAACCCCAATCAAACCTAGCAGCATCAATTACTGCAAACATCAAACTGGGTTGAACACATAGAACCAGGAAAATATGACATGAACTCAGAATTTGTGAACTGTATTCTGAAATTGAAAACTAAAACAAACCCTAACATGATAGCTATATGTACAACAACTAATACATTATATATACATTGAAATTTAACAACTAAATCGAATTTAACCATTCAAAACAGTTTGAAAACTCTAATACATACAGTGGTATCAGAACAATAGGAAGGAATGTGAATTGATTAGGAAATACATGTTAAAATCACAATATAATGGTTGGTAAACTTAGATACACATGTGCACGTGTCCTTCGAGTCATTTGGTGTCCAACAACCGCAACACAGACGTGTCCACAATAATTCAAACACATAGGGTGCACCCAGTGTAACACAGCATCGTGCACGAGTGCACACGCGTCTAAGACACGACACACGACACTTCGTGTCATGTGTACACGTCTACGTGTTCGCCTAGGATAGGGCTAAGGGTCCATCACCCTGAATCGTGTCTAAACTGTGTCAGGACGCGACACGAAACGTGTATCCAACGCGTCTGTACCGTGCGCACAGTCAGTATAAAAACTAGTGCGGGTCGAATAACTTCCCATCCACTAAATAATAACCAAAGAAACTTTAGGGTCTTCGTGTCAGTCATCCAAGAAGTGTCTATGCCAAATTTTGTGTCATAAAGTGGCATGTCCAGTGAGAACTAGGACACGGGCAGCAGGGCACCCAAACGAGGCCCGTGTTGCGTGTCCAAGCACGAAATCCGACACAAATCGACACGAAATCAATTTCAGTCTTCACAAAGATTAACATACACACCTAGATCTAGGGATCCATGTAATTAGATTTCCAAAATACGAAAATAAATTCGTAAGAGTCATTTTAACAAATACCTAGCTACACACTATGATACGTGTCCGATACGGACACCAAATGGACACGAATTGTGCCCTAATTTTAGGGACAGCTAGGGGACAGCTAGATCTAGCCCTAAATGCAAAGAAAACAGAATATTAGAGCAATTTGTGGAGTTTTCCTATAGGTGCAAATAGCATGAAAAAGCTTCAATGGGGGGTGTTCTTCTTGATAGCCAAGTACTCCAATTTGATCCCAAACTGAAATAACTCTCCACCAACAGTCCATAAACATCAATTAGAACCCAATACAAAAGACTAGGATGAAAAAGGAGGTTAAATTAATAAAATAAGAATTTTGAAGAAGGGAACAAACCTTGGTTTTTGTCAAATGGAGAAATGATATAAAAGAGGCAAGAACAATAGGAGAGAGATTTTATAGGGTTGGGAATGACCTAGTGGCTGGTCATAAAGGATAAAATTAGGGTTAGGGTTTCAAGTCATGGGCCAAGTTTCATAAGTCATGGAACCAATTTCTAAGTCTCAAGCCTATGGACCAAATCATCATTCCTCATATTTGAAACTTGATCCTAAGTGACCTAACTTGAGTTGACTTAAGTTAGACTAGGGTCTCACCGTGCTAATCAAATCACCTTAACTAGAGCCAATATCTAGGTTAGTCTCTTATGTCATAACTAGTAAAAGTCAAAATCAACAACCGTCAATCCATTAAATAAATCAATAATTCTAATAAGTCAAAATGACCAAATTACCCATAGGCTAATAATAATAAATAAAAATTCCAATCACATGGTTAGGCTCTAGGGCAGACAGTCTCTACGGTTTTACTAGCTGCACATCAAAATCACAAGTCATGATTTTTAAATAGTTTTAAAATGATTAAAAATCGCCAAAAATCATATTATTATTTAAATATCATAATTAAATAATTAAAATCATAAATTTTAAAAATTATCTCATTTAGAAAACTGGGTGTTACAGTTGTAAATATTAGGAAATGGGATAGGTTCATTAGTAATTGTTAGGAGTCCATGGTGGAATGTTTAACCACTTGGATTAGGTGAGAACATTATAGAATCCCTTAGTTAAGGAGGAATTAGTGTTAATTAATCCCAAAGAATATTCCTTAGAATCTATCATATTCTATGGAATATTCTTTAAAATATTCTTGGAATATTCCCTCCTAATCTATGTGCCTAAGATTCTAGGATCTTCCTAATGACATCTATAAATAGCTCATAATTTCTATGGTTAGTCATTCCTAATTATTTCCTAAACCCAAGCCTTTAGCCAAGCCTATTTTATTTTCGTATCCATATCCAAATTCCCGTGGCCATTTAACACATCGTGTCCAATCCCAAGAATACCCATGTCCTAGATGTATCTGCGAGTCCATCTCATTTCATTAAATTTTCTAGCTATTACAAATACAATTCCTAACCCTTGTGTCAGATACGACACTATCTCAAACCCAATTCCATACAAACAATTCCTCGTGTCCCCGTGTCCGACCCTGAGAATACGGACATACCCATACAATTTTCTGTTCCAATTCCCAGCTCTGTCCCGTATCATGTCCCTTGTGTCTACAGGATACGAACAAATTCCATGTCCCCAAACCCAAATCCTAATTCTACACTATGTCCGGGTGATCATGTGTCCGATCTGGATATTCTGACCATTATTGCTCGACTACTGGCTCGCCACCATGTTGATCGGTCATAGCTGGGACCCCACCTACCGCTAGCATCGCCTATATTCCTCGTCGGAGTTATCACCATAAAGGGCTAATCTACCTCGTACAATCGCCATCAGTCTGTCATAGTGTCATAGAGACACCGCTGACTCACCACCAGCAGCGACTCCACGCTGGACCTTGAACCCTCCTCGCCGCGCTGAGCCTTGTCGTCACCGCTGTAAGTGTCGTCGTCCCTCGAACCTCGCGACGGCTCTTCGATGACCGAGCCATACCGTAAGCCGTGGACACGTCATCCTTAAGGTCCTTGTTGTTGTTGTCGGCGCATAATTTTTCGATGGAAAACAGAGAATATGAAACAATTGTAACGACAATGTTCCAACGCAATACTTCTAGGAAGGTTGCGCAAGTATAACGAAGATCTAAAAAGATATTGTTATGATATTACGAGAATCTAAAAAGATTTCGTAATCACAGTAATCGATCATAGTACTTCTAAAAAGAAGATACAATTAGAATTACTAGCAGCAACGAAGAAGGTGACTGGCAAATAATGGAAGAACTCCTGCTGGGGTGAATAATTACCGTTGCTCAAAGCTTTATTCGCCCTACACGAACAGCTTCCAGGAACCAGCAAGTTCGTCGGAGAACTTGGGACACTTCTGCTCTTCTGACTCCTCGGACGGACACGAACTCCCGTGAAAGAACAACGCTAGTGCGGCGCCTTTCCTCTCTCTCGAAGGCTGCCGATCAGAACTGTGTTAAAGAACACGTCTGAAATCTCCGTTTACTTGTGCTATAGAACACTTCATAAACTTTCTGGTGGCTTCTCTTTCTGTTCTGTTCTAAAACCTGTGAGAGAGGAGGAGGAGGCCTTATATAAGCCCCTGCAACAACTGCCCGATTAGCACAATGTTAGGGACGTGGTATAACCACTCCGAACATGGAGCAACCGCTCAGAACATGCAAGGACACGTTCTGCTGGAAGTTATGCCACCAGCATAATTTACACTTTACGCACACAGCCCCTTTTATGCACCCTACGCCCACTACGCACTCTACGCATACTGCGCACGCTGCGAACACTGTGCACTCTACGCACGCTACGTATGCTGCGCACACTGCACGTACTGGCGTACTGGACTGCATAACTGGGCCAGCGTAACTGGGCTCGCGTAACGGGCCACGTTGACACGTTCTGCTGGAAGTTGTGCCACCAGCATAATTTACACTTTACGCACACAGCTCCTTTTACGCACCCTATGCACACTACGCACTCTACGCACACTGCGCACGCTGCGCACACTGTGCACTCTACGCACGCTGCGTACGCTGCGCTTACTGGGCGTACTGGGCTGCGTAACTGGGCCATCGTAACTGGGCTCGCGTAACGGGCCGTGCAACGTGGTCGCGCAACGAGCGCAACTTAAGCGCACTATGCGCCTAGCGACGATGCTGACGTGCTAAGTGCAAAGTGCGCCAACAAAATGCCATATTACGCCTCATGAGCCGTTGAGCCCGAGTCCGAGCCCGAGTCCGAGTCCGAGTCGCTAAGCCCCTACGGGGCTTAGCTCCTATGGAAATAAATTTCCCAAGAGCAAAAAGCATGAATGCTTTAATTGTTGATTTTAGCCTTTTTCCCATTAGAAAAATAATCCCACATGGCAAACCCATGTGCACCTCCACACCACATGTGCATCTCCAATAATAGCAAAGCTAATATATAGAGATACAAACCATTTGTTTTTTCTGATGTGGGACTAAACCTTTCTAAAGAAAAAACCAAAAACCCAACAATCCCCCACATATCTCTATATGGATATAAGTGTTCCCCACAGTAACTGTCCATCATGCATTAGGAGAGATATCGCTTACGACTTGAATCTTCCCGCATGGGTCAAAAATTAAAACTATAATACAAGAATGGACTAAGCCTTGAATTCTGCATCATAGCTGAAATTCTTTCCACTCATATAATGTAGTTACATGTGCTTCTGGCTACACATTAAAGGCCCTGTGCCAGCCTGGTTTCAGTGTATAATTTTGGGTGTCTACAAGTTTACCCTCAAGAGGGCCTGATATCTCTGTCATACACTATAGGTGAGTTCATTATAAAGAGACATGGCATGAAGCGCTTTGCGCTTCCCTTGCGGTGCTACGCCGCTATGACATGGCTTAAAGCCGAGGCCTTACCCCTTACCGGGAACCTCATCGTAGTGTCATACTACAGTAGCATGAGGCAACCGCCTCTTTGTAGTGCCAAACTACCCAGCATGAAGCTTTAGGCTCCCTTGCGGTGTTACGCCGCAACGACATGGCTTGCAAGGCCGAGGCTTTGTTCCTAGCCGGGTACCTCATGGTGGTGTCGTGCCACTGTAACATGAGGAACTCCTTCTCTTTGTAGTGCTGACTACACCCCTCTTTATATTTAACATACAGCATTAGGCTAACTGCCTATTTGCGGTGCTACGCCGCTGTGACTTGGCCTGCAAAGTCGAGGCTTTATCCTATTCCTGGGCAGTACCCCACATATAGGAACCTCATTGTGGAGTCACCCCACTGTAGCATGGAGTTTCACTCCTTGTAGTGCTGCTCTACCGTGCTTCCTGTAAAGCACTCCAGGCATTCACTCTTCCTGAGAACTCATTAAGGCAATTAAGCCAACCTTCCCACAGGAAGCGTTTTCTGCAGAAAACAATAGTAGACAACAGTGGTTATAGGTCCGTAACCTCTCCATGCCCAATAGAACATGTACCCACCGTTCCTGATATTCTTCCGATTAGTGGTCCTCCCTTGAACCAAAAGCTAGATGCCTAGTAGATAAATCTTTGAACTATTAGCATAAAACTTTATGGTAGGAATACAATACCCAATATCAGAATGCCTTCAAGCCCATTTTACAAGCTGTGTCATCGACCAGCTGGCGCTTGAGGCCCTTGGTGAACGGATCCGCCAGGTTCTCCTGACTACGAACATTAATTACTGCAATAACACCTCTCTTGATAAGATCGTGTACTGCCCTGTGCTTCAACCGCACAGTCCTCTTCTTCCCATTGAAGAGGTCATTTGATGCCACCGCCGCAGTCGCCTGGTTGTCGTAGTATATCGGTATCGCCGGTATTTGCGCCCTAACCACTGGAAGATCATACATGAGCTCCCGAAGCCATTCTGCTTCCTCGGCTGCGGTATCAAGTGCAAAGAACTCAGATTCCATGGATGACCGCGAGAGCATAGTCTGCTTCTTCGACTTCCACGATATAGCAGCTCCACCCATTGTGAAAATGAATCCACCTGTGGACCTCTCGCTCTCCACCTCTGAGCACCAACTGGCATCACTGAAGCCTTCCACTACCTATGGATCTTCGCTGTAGTACAGTGCATATGTCTGAGTCTTTTTGAGATATCTCATAACCTGTTTCACAGCTTTCCAGTGTTCAGCACCTGGGTTGCTCGTGAAATGACTCAGCATTCCCACGGCGAAAGCTATGTCAGGCCTTGTGGCAGTAGTAGCATACATCAAACTTCCCATTACGCTTGCATACTCCAGCTGTCTGACGCTTTCCCCTGAATTAGGCTTCAGCTTCAGATCACACATGTACGACGTATCGATCCCTGGAAGATCCCGATACCCATAACGAGTGATCATTTTCTCAATATAATGAGACTGTGACAGCGCTAGTCCAGTGTCTGTCCGGATGATCTTGATCCCTAAGATCACATCATCTTCCCCCAAGTCCTTCATACTGAACTTTCTAGAGATGAACTTCTTTGTCTCAGTGACACAGCTAATATCCGTACCTAGGATAAGCATGTCGTCCACGTACAGACAAATGATAACACCTCTTCCATCAGCGAACTTTGTGTAAACACACTTGTCCGTATCGCTGACCATGTAGCCATTTGACCTTATAACTTTGTCAAATTTCTCATGCCACATCTTGGGAGCTTGTTTAAGACCATACAAAGATTTTACCAACTTGCAGACTTTGTCTTCAAGACCCCTGATGACAAATCCCTCTGGTTGTTGCATGTAAATCTCTTCGGTCAGCTCGCCATTTAGGAAAGCCGTATTCACATCCATCTGATATATCACCATCTTATGTATTACAACGAGAGCAATCAATATTCTGATGGTGGTCATCCGGGCTACTGGAGCATACGTGTCAAAATAGTCAATCCCCTGCTTCTGAGAAAACCCCTTGGCTACCAACCTTGCCTTGAACTTGTCAATAGTTCCGTCTGCTTCATCTTCTTCTTGAAGATCCATTTGCATCCGATAGGTTTCGCTCCTTCAGGAAGATCAACCAACAACCAAGTGTTATTTGAGGTGATGGAATCAATCTCATTGTCAATCGCCTCCTTCCAGAAAACTGCATCTCTGGTCTTCATCGCCTCATCATAGGTAAGCGGATCTGCTTTCACATGATAGGTGACAAAGTCACTTCCGAAGTCCTTCGGCCTCCTCACACGCTTAGCTAATGGCTCAGCTTATTCTGGTTCAACCGTTGTTTCAACAACAACATCTTCTTGGACCACATCTTCATTGAAGACTTCATTTTCTTGTGCACCCTCATTATTCTTCGGAACATCCGGAAGAACAATATTCTTGTGCCTTACAAACTTGTCTTTAAAATATTCTGCATCGCGAGATTCAATGATATGATTTGACTTAATATCAAGAAATCTTCGAGCATTACTCTTTTCGGCATACCCCAAGAAGATCGTCTTTGTAGTCCTTGTCCCAAGCTTCTGAATCTTTAGATCTGGAAGCTTGACATACACCAGACACCCCCACACTCGAATGACATTCAAGTTAGGTCTGACCTTGAACCAGAGTTCATGAGGAGTAACGTCTGAAGTTGCATGAGGCACTCTATTTAGAATAAAAGTAGACGTCAATGCAGCTTCTCCCCAGTAGCACTTAGGAAGGCCAGCAGTCAACAACATTGAATTTATCATTTCTGTCAACGTCCTGTTCTTCCTCTCAGCTACTCCGTTTGATTGAGGAGAGTACGGAGCCGTAGTCTCATCGACAATTCCATGTTCCTTACAGAACGATGCGAATTCATGAGACCTGTACTCCCCACCTCGATCACTTCTTATCCTTTCGAGTTGTTGTCTAGTCTGCCGCTCAGCTTCGGCTCTGAACTCCTTGAACTTCTCGAATGCTTCGTCTTTAGCCTTCAGCAAGTAGACAAATGCATACTTTGAGAAGTCATCGATGAAGGTTATGAAATACTTCATCCCGGCCTTTGTAGAGAACTGTTTGAAGTCACAGATATCGGAGTATACCAACTCCAGAAGATCTGTACTTCGATTAACCCGAGGAAAGGGTTTCCTTGTGATCTTTGTTTGAGCACAAACTTCACATTTCTCTACCTTACCCCCACACTTGGAGATAAGTCCTAGACTAGACATTCTATTTATTCGTTTACAAAGAACATGTCCTAGCCTATTATGCCACAACTCAAGAGTATAAGCAGAATGAGTGACTTCATTAATCACATTAATTACATTGGACTGATTTACAAGCTGAATTTTGAACATTCCTTCGGTATAAAAAACTTTCCCGAAATATGTTCCTTTGATAGAATCACCATCTGGCCAGTATTGATGTCCATCCTGAGGCCTGCTTTGCAGAGTAGGCCTCCTGAGATCAGGTTCTTGGCAATAGCAGGTACGTGCTTCACGCCTTAAAGCGTCAGAGACTTCCTCGAAGTCAGCTTCAACACCACCGTCCCGATCCCGAACACTTCAGCTTGTGCCTGGTTCGCCATCATAACCACTTCAGAAGTAGGTGTATAGGTGGTGAACCACTCCTTACTGGAGCAGACATGGCAGGAGGCTCCAGTGTCTACCCACCAGTTAGAGTCAGTCCTTACTGCATCAACCTGTGCAATCATAGCAACTACGTCAGTGATCATAGATACCTTACTAGGCTCTCCTTGCTCTGATTGCTTGGTCTTTGCTTTGCACTCATTCTTAAAGTGGCCCTTCTTGCCACACTTGAAGCAAGGCATTTCAGACTTTGGCTTCTTTTTCTTGATAGAAGTTCCCTTGACTTTTAGATTGTCAGGGTTCTTCTTCTTGCTGTAGAAAGCCGCCTACTTTCCCTTTGGTTCCTTGGTCTGAACCAGATTGGCGTTAGCCAATTGCTTGGACAGTGTGTCTACCTTCAGTTGAGCCCGCATCTGGTCCTCAACATAGATTTTCTGTAGGAGATCTTCAAGGATGATCTCAAACTTCTTCCTATGCATGTTTGCATAGAACTTGCTCCACCCAGCGGGGAGCTTTGAGATAATCCCTCCAACAACAAACTAGTCGGGGAGGGGTATCGCCTCGTCTTCTAGTCTATCGCAGTTTCAGGAACTCCTTCACATGCGGCAGCATAGACTTTTTGTCCTCAAAGAACCACTTGTGATATTTTTCAACCACAAATATTTTACTGCGGTTCTTGTCTTCTTCATGGAGTTTTTCTAGAGACTCCTATATGTCTTTAGCGATAATCTTCTTAGAATAGGATTCTGCTAGGGAATCCTCCATAGCATTCAGGATAAGCAACGTGTAAATGCTATTCTTCCTTCTCCACTTGGCCTGAAGTTTAGTAGCCGCAGAGATTACGGCAGCAGACCCAGTATCTGGAACAATAGGTTCCTCTTCAAGAAGCACGTGATCCACGTCTCTGAGTTGAAGAGTGAGAAAAACCTTCCTCTTTCAGACTTGATAATGCTCTCCATCAAACTTTTCTAACTTACAGAAGTCAGTGTTTAGGAGTGAAGCATTAATGTTTTCCATCGTAGCAATAAAGCTTTGAGATTGTTGTTGCCGGGGCACAATTTTTTGATGGAAAACAGAGAATATGAAACAATTGTAAAGACAATATTCCAATGCAACACTTCTAGGAAGGTTGCACAAGTATAACGAAGATCTAAAAAGATATCGTTATGATATTACGAGAATCTAAAAAGATTTCGTAATCACAGTAATCGATCGTAGTACTTCTAAAAAGAAGATACAATCAGAATTACTAGCAGCAACGAAGAAGGTGACTGGCGAATAATGGAAGAACTCCTGCTGGGGTGAATAATCACCGTTGCTCAAAGCTTTATTCGCCCTACACGAACAGCTTCCAGGAACTGTAACACCCATATTCTGAATACGTATTTTTGGTTAAGCCTGCATGTATCATGGACCTGTATTTTATTTTCTCAGATTCTGGCCTGTAATTGTATTTCTGGCCCGACTTACAGATTTTGGGTTTTCTCGTGAAATGGGTTTTGGACCTTGGCTTGGTTTTATATTGTGGAGAGGGTTTGGTTTGGTTTATCATGAGAGGAGCACTTTAACCTACACCCCACCCTCAACACAACACAACCCACCATCATAAATCCCCACCTACTTTTCTCTCTCCTTATTATTTTCATTTATTTCTTCTTCTTCTTCCTTCCTCTACACAACACCATCACCTATAGGCAAGTGCACCTTGCCATCAAATAAGTACCACTTTTTATTTGTCTATTAACTAGATTAGGCCATGGAGAACAACTTTAGAACTTGACATTTTGTGATTTGGAGCTTTCATTCTTCTAGATCTAGGTTTTAACCATTTTCGAAAATCCTTGGTTTTGATCTATTAAACTTCGATTTTTGCATGTTTTGATGCTTCCATGTGGAAGAGAATTCGATTTTACTCAAGTTAGAACTTTGAAAATCTAGATTTGGTTTTGATTTGACAAAGTTATGAAGAATTGAAGTTCTTGGTGTTCTTGGACCTGCTCTCGGCCAGGAAGAACATCCCTCTGCCTTGCGCTCTTTAGCGCATGGCCGGTTGCGCACCCCCGGCCTGTGCTCTTTAGCGCAGGGCCGATTGCGCATGACCTCAGCCAGTGCTTTGTGCTGCGCTGGATTGTGCTTGCGCAATCCACCATTGCGCAATCCACCATTGCGCAATCCACCCTTGCGCAATCCACCTCTGTGCAATCCACCCATGCGCAGTTCACTCCTGCGCAGTCTGCTCCTGCGCAATCTACCCCTGCGCAGTTCACTCCTGTGCAGTCTGTTCATGCGCCCTGTGCCCCTGCGCACTTGGCACCCTGCGCAGCTGACACCTGCGCAATCCAACTCCCTGACCCCTTGCGCAATCCATTGGCTCTTGGAGTTTTGGTTTTATTTCTCTAAGCTTGGCTCATCCATAGCCCTGTACATTGATATTTTATTAGATATGTTTGGAATGACTATTGTACATGGCATGGTATGACAAGGAACTAGCATAACACGACAGTGACCCATAGTGGTGCACTCCTGACATGACCAACCTGACCTGATAGTGGCCCGTCGTGGCGCAATCCGGACAAGTACCCTGACATGATTAATCTTGATACTTGATAACTTGATAGTGGCCCATGGCGGCGCACTCTTGACTTGTAATCCTGACTTAACTTGTAACTTGTAACTTGTAATCCTGACTTGACTTGATGCTGTTGCGACGGCTAACTTGACTTGTATAATCAACTTGACACCGTGGATGTTCCTGCTTGCTTGCTTGTGCAATCCACTTGTCTTGTCTTGCATCATGTCTAGGACGTGACTCCCTGGTTCCTACGGTCAGGGATTCACACTGAATATGGATCAGGCTAATGACTAGATCAAAGTGTAGTTCATGGAGAATTTCCAGTCACAGGCAATCTTATTATCTGGGCGCTCTTAATTGGACTTGTAGCTTGCCGACGAGTAGAGCACATTTCCAGCACACCGTCGCGTGTTGCACCCTCTAAGTCACTTAAGGGTACATTTGTCTCCCGGGCGATGTACCCACCTATAACTCTCAACCCGCAGAAGGATAACTGGATAGTCTGCAGGGCTTGGGACTGAAAAATTCTCACTTGTATTTTGTTAGTAATTAGGCTTGTGATAATCCTAGTTAGTTAAGTAGTAAGTCGTAGTACTTGCTTGGCCGTGATTGATTGGATGGAGTCTAGTCCCGCTTGTCCTGTCCTGATCCTGTACAAGGTTATGACATGACATGACTACTCGTGCTTTACCTTAATCATGATTAATTACAGGTCCAGATTTCTTGTATTTTATCTTGCCGATAAATGGTGGGAGAAACCAAGTTCCGTTCAGACGAAGGGTTACAACCCCGGTCCTTGTTTGGTTTACGGGTTGTAACCTGGTTATCTGAAGAGTCCCATGGTTATCTCATCGTATATCACCTGCCAGGTTTCTCCTTAATAATTATCTTTATTATGTAATTATTTTCTTATGTTCTGATATGCTGGCTTTTGTTCTTATTTTGTGGCCTCCTTTGTGGCACTTGCCCTTTCTGGGGTTTGACCCAGCTGGTTTTGTGTGGCCAGATTTTGGAGCAGCACCCGAGGATCTACCGAACCTCCAGCCCGATGGTGGCAACTAGAAGAAACCCGGGCTACGAGTGGGTTTTCTATTTTGTTTCGCTCACTCTATTGTAAATTTATTCTTTTGAGGCGTTTAGCCGACGAGCACCTGTTAGCTCGATGCACTTTACTTACTGTCTGCCTACGGGCTGTAAACATGATTAACAAATCCTAGGATTGATCATGTATGACTTAACTCTTGCTAGTCCTAGCATTTTGTACGACTAGCTTCATGATCAGCTGATATATAATATTTGGGATGCCTTTTATTGTATATTTGGTGGTCAAACATCTTGTGATTATATTACTTGCTTAAGATTGAGACAATAGGCTTGACCTTAAGAGACTGTTGGCTTGTAGTAAACCCTCATATCTAGACAGCCGTGACCGTATAGCGAGGTGGATGCCATTTCGATATACGTAGCTGGCTATGTGCACCCCCGCTCTTCAGTATTCTGGTTCTGGGGTGTGACAGGAACCGGCAAGTTCGTCGGAGAACTCGGGACACTTCTTCTCTTCTGACTCCTCGGACGGACACGAACTCCCGTGAAAGAACAACGCTGGTGCGACGCCTTTCCTCTCTCTCGAAGGCTGCAGATCAGAACTGTGTTAAAGAACACGTCTGAAATCTCCGTTTACTTGTGCTAAAGAATACTTCGTAAACTTTCTGGTGGCTTCTCTTTCTGTTTTGTTCTGTAACTTGTGAGAGAGGTGGATGAGGCCTTATATAAGCCCCTGCAACAACTGCCCGGTTAGCACAATGTTAGGGACGTGGTAGTAACCACCCCGAACATGGAGCAACGGCTCAGAACATGCAAGGACACGTTCTGCTGGAAGTTGTGCCACCAGCATAATTTACACTTTACGCACACAGCCCCATTTACGCACCCTACGCATACTATGCACTCTACGCACACTGCGTACGCTGCGCACACTGCGCACTCTACGTACGCTGCGTACGCTGCGCACACTGCGCGTACTGGGCGTACTGGGCTGCGTACTGGGCTGCGTAACTGGGCCAGCGTAACTGGGCTCGTGTAACGGGCCGCGCAACGTGGTCGCGCAAGTGGCTCGCACAACGAGCGCAACTTAAGCGCACTATGCGCCTAGCGACGATGCTGACGTGCTAAGTGCAAAGTACGCCAACAAAATGCCACATTACGCCTCATGAGCCCTTGAGCCCGAGCCCGAGCCCGAGTCCGAGTCCGAGTCCGAGTCCGAGTCCGAGTCGCTAAGCCCCTACGGGGCTTAGCTCCTATGGAAATAAATTTTCCAAGAGCAAAAAGCATGAATGCTTTAATTGTTGATTTTAGCCTTTTTCCATTAGAAAAATAATCCTACATGGCAAACCCATGTGCACTGTAACACCCAGTTTTCCAGATGACGGTAATTTTGAAATTTTATAATTATAATTATTATTTAATGATATTTATTTCATATTATGATTTTTAGTGATTTTTAAATTATTTTAAACTATTTAAATTCATGACTTGTGGTTTTGACGTTTTGCTAGTGAAACCCTAGAGACTGTTTGACCTAGAGCCTAACCATGTGATTATGATATTTTAATGTCATTTTTGGCCTAAGGATATTTTTTCATTTGACCTCTTTGAATTATTTTGATATTATTTTATTATTTATGATATTATTTTGGGGTTATTTGAGTCGGGTTCGAATTTCAACTCAATCCGACTTGAAACGGGGACCCGGGGGTAGTTTGACTCTAGTGGGACCCACACACTAGTTAGGCATGGCCCACATGATATTAATTTTAGTCCACATGATAGAAATATTTTAGTTAGAGGTTAGACTAATTATTATGGATAAGGTTAGTGTGATTAGAGACTTTAGAATGACTAATTTAGCCCCAACCAATTAGCCCTTTCCTAATACTCATAGAATAGGTTCGTAGGGGCTTTTGGACTTTTCCTAATAGGACAAAACCACCTTTATGGCCAGCCACAATAAGGATAGGGTTGAGCCTCCCATTTGTCATTATCCATCTATTTTTCTCTCTCTTGTTCTTCCCCAAATTCCTAGAGAGCAATCCCTAGCAATTTCTCCACCAAATCCTTCCATTTCACCACCAAATCTTCTTCTTTCCTTCTCCATTCTAGTCAAGGAGGAAGCTACCCAAGTTTGGGAGGATTCGGAGCTCGTTTGTGTCCTTTTGGAATCTCTACGTGTCGGTGTCGCTCCGGGAAGGTTTTTCTTCGATTCGATCTACCAGGAGGTATAAATCCCTTCTCTTTTTCATTTCTTCATGCATATAGGTCTATTTTTGAACCCATAGGAATGACCCCCATGGTTGTATCTCTATTTGTGTCTATTTTGTGTCCATTTGGAGGTCATAGGAGTGTCCTTTGTGTTGTGGATGTGTTCATGTTACATATATAGATTTATATATATATATTGTAATGAGAGTGTATCTATATTTATATATGTAATAAATGGTTCATGATGATTATATAATCAAGTTTGTGAGTGTGGTTCCTCATATTATTATTGCTATTATTGTTGTGGATAATTAGGATATATATTGTGTATTCTTTTGGCTCAAACTATCTAAATCCGTCATGATTTTTATCCACGTTTTTAATTTCAGCCCTAACTTCGAAATGTCATAACTTCTAGCTCAAAGCTCGGTTTAATCTTCCATTTTTTTTAAAAGAAGCGTATTGAAGTTAGCTTTCCAAAAACATGTATTAATAGGCCTAATTCTTTCTGTAACTTTTTGGAGAATTATTTGAGTGTCAGCTGTACGAAAAATAAACGTGTTCTCGGTGTTTTCGCGATTCCGGGAGTTTCCGGAAACAAAAACGCGATCCGTTTAAAGTTTCGGAAAGCTAACATATAGATCTATAACATACTTTAATCATAGAGTTTATTCATGCTGAGATGGTATAGTATTCATTATTAGTAGGAGTTACTATTCGGCATATGCATTTTGTGCACCCTTGTGTGTAATATAATGTTCTATTTGATTTTAACCCATGTTAATGTATATACATTATGTAACTAAATAGAGAATGCAAGCATGAGTAAATGTTTAAATAAATGATGTATGAGGTGTAAGTATCCTATCTAATGTAAGCATGTATAAGTATGGCTTGTAATGAATATATAGGTTCCATAGTATGTAATGTATGGTGCATATAGTAGTGCAAGAGAATAAATGAATGATGAATGAATGCAAGCATAAATGTAATGTAATAATAGATGTAATGTATGCAATATACAAGTTAATGAGATGTAATGTTCTATGTTAACACAAATCCTATATTACCTCATGTACCCCCTTACACTATGTTGACACTATCACACTTGACACATTGTTCACTTACACTTTGACACTCTTTGATATGTATACACTATGTATGCCCATTTAACCCTCACTTGCCCCTTTTCCATGTTCACATACACACACATAGCCTCTTAAATAAGTATTTATGAATATAGTTAACTTAGCTATGTATGTATATTATATATATGTTAGCATATTGTGTTGTAATATATAAGTTTATATAACTATTTGAAATGCCATGATTATAGACCTAATGTTGAATACTAATATATGCATGTTTATATATGTGTAGACATATATAGCTTAAAGTAATAGATTACCTAGTGTATATCCAATGTGAATTCTTGCCTATTTGAGTATTGAATAATTGCATGCTATATAAAGTTGGGTGTATGTTGGCTTGTATAGCCTTGTATTGATGTGTGCTTGCTAGGATAGTCTTGGTTAGGCCTAGTAAGACTTACTGGGTTAGGACATGACCTAGTTTGACCTAGTTTGACTAGTGCAGTTGACCAGAGTTGACCAAGGGTTGACTTTGGCCTAGCTTGACCTAGATTCATGTAGAATGCATTGTAGTGCTTTATATTACCCTTCTGGACATGTTGTGACTTGTACTGTTCTAATTAGGAGCCAGACACCTCTCCTCGGACAGTATATTTACTTTGGACATTCAGACATCAGACAAGTACATTCTCTGACCGTTTCATACTTGTATGGATTTATATTCTTGCTCTAGATTACTGTACTTGATGCTGACACGACTGTTATCACGGATTGGTACTATATGGATCTTCTTTTGAGATGTTATCTCCTTGTATTCACTAAATATATATTGTGACGTGTGTTTCACTTCCATATTGTATATTGAATACCCATATCCTTGTATACTCATTGTGCATATTGTACTCTCATTATCACATGAGCCCCAGGGATAGACCATTGTACACTATTGTATAATATTGTACATCTATTGTATAACATTGTACACTATTGTATAAGATAACGTAACTGGAGTAGATCCTTGTGTATTGATTGGGGAGGGGGAGTAGAATTGGTTATGTACTCAAATCCTATTGTACAATATTGTATAACTATTGTATATGTCTATTATACATCCACGTACAATGGAGTTACCATTGCATTTTCCTAGCCCGTTTACATAACCAGATTGTACTCTAAATCACATATTCCTTACAGTTCTTACTTATCATATTTAGATATTTTCTGTTATTAAATCTCTACTGTTTTCTATACATTCTTCTTTCAGCGTTTCATGTACTTTACTCTATTGCATGCTTTATATTTTCTAACTCGATATGAACTGCGTGAGATGTTTTGTGCTCGCTCCGTCCTGACTGGACCTGTTGATAAATTTTACAGATAGCCTGGAGGTGCCTGCTAGCCTAGAGGAGACACATTAGAGGTTGTTTAGGTAGTTATTTCATTTTGTCTGGAGTTGTATTTTACTTTGTGGATACTGTATTGAGTTTTGAGATGTATTTATGGGTTTATGTATCATAGACACTTAGACTTCTATCTCTTGTATCTCTTTTGGATTTCATGTTTTATCTATCTTTATCATGCTCTACCTTAGATGTGATTGAGATTGTATCTGCTATGTCACCCCCATTCGGGGAGTATAAACTGTTTAGTCTTATACTGTTATATACATTGAGACCTAGGACAGCGTTCTACCGCCGACACTGCGGCGTAGGCTGGGCGTTGTTACGTTCTCGTGCCCTAACTCTAGGGTGCGGGTCGTGACACGTTTTTAGTGGTGGCCCATACAGGTCGAGTTTATGTAGTGGTATTCGAACTAGAGTATCACTACAGCCTGCACTAGGAATAGGATATATTTTGAAGATACTCAATCACAGTTAGGAACTCTTGAGAGATTCCTGGGACGACCCTTGAGAATCTTGTTTAACTCCGATTTGAAAACTCTTTTCTTTTTTTTTCTTGATTTGATTTATCTTTACTTTCTGCTATTGAATTTGATTTTGATGGATTATTATTGAATTTGAGTTTGTATTTATTGATTTTGATGAAGATTGTTGAAATTTGAATCTTGATGTTAGCTATAGCATCCGAGTTTGTAGTTTTATGATTTGAAGGATTTTGTTCATTTCTGAATTTTGATGTTCGTTAATAAATTTGATTTTTTTTGGTATTCATTGTTGATTTAATTTAATTTTTGGCAAGATGAAATTATATGGGCTAGGTCATCTAAGTTATGGAAATCTTGTCTTCTATAGTCACATTAGCCAGCATGGTGAGGACATATAGTCTGATTTTCGATATATTTCTCGGGTGTGGAAATTTAAGGTTTTCGCAGCCAAGCTAGCGGCATCGCAAAAATGTTAAATACCATGATTCTAGAGGTATGTGCATAAGTCAAGGACTCTGTGATTATCGTAGCCTTGCTCACTAGTATGACGAGGATTTAGAGTACCATGATTTTGGATAGACACATATGATTATCAGATTATACCTTAAATGTTTTCGAACATGTTTTTGCTACTTTTGTTTCAGTCATTCAAAAAAAGAGAAGGAATTATTGTTGTTTTGTTTTGTTTTATTTTGTTTCTCATTGTTTACTTAGGATGTAGCTTTAGCTATTTTTATAAACCTTGTGTAACTTCTTACAAAATTTATTTCTTCTTAATACAATAAACCAATGATTTTGCTAGGCCTTATTTTGGATTTGGTATTATAATTCTTGTTTCAAAAAAAATGGGTCCCTCTTTTAAATAGATAAGCAGAACAGATTCTATTATCATTCTTTTCCTGCCAATATTTTTACTACCATCATTCCTTGTCTTATATACCTGTCCTGATTATATCAATTTCCTGTCTCATATATAATTCTGTCAGCTATACCTTGAAAACTCTTGAATCTTTATATCATTTTTATCTGAGAAATGTTGAGGAAGTGATATAAATCATCTAGTTCGGAAATGATGTAATTGGTTATCATATGATGATTTTGTAGGAATCAGAGTGTTGGATGTCAAATATGAAAAATTTGAAATGGAGATGTGGTAAAGGTTTAAAATGAAATCGAGGGATAAATGTTATCAATTTAGAAACAATCACAGAAAGTGGGTTATGAATAATTCATGGATGTATTTCAAAACTAATGAGGATGTTTAAGGTCAACCTAGTTTTGAGAACTTAAAAATCTTTGTTATTGATTCTTGGGAACTATTACAAGGCTATGTAGAAATTTAGAGATGGAAAGGAGAATTTAATCGAATAAAATGATTATGCGAAATTGAACTAGATATTGTAAGATGGTGACTAGAGACAGAGAGAACACAAGGATTTTACGTTATAGAAATTATTTTAGATGATTGGAAAAAAATTGTAGAATTCAAAAAAAAAATTTGAAGGTGAACGTTGAAGAAAATATGAAGGTTGATTTATAAAAAAAGAATAAATTTTGTGTGACATAGTGGTATTGGAGTTTAGTGAATACGAGACTCGATTTAAACAAGTCCAAGGATTCCATAAACTGGATTTAGAGGTTTTGGATCTAATTTAAAACGAGGTGAAGGAATTTGAAATTTTGATTAAATGAATAAGTGTTGACTCCTAAAAAGAGGGGTATGTTTCGTGGAAAATGTTTTGGAACTTAAAGATTTTGTCTATGGTGATTGTGGTAAAGGTTTAGATGACTGAAGGTTATAAAATTTCGATGATAGTTATATAGAGGTTGATTTTCATATTGGGACTTGTGAGAAAAAAAAATAATATGGTTTAGCAAATGATAAACTGATAGTATTAGAGAGGGATGATTTGCTGACTTCGTATGAAATCTTTTCCTATTTTCTCTAAAAGGGGTTTTTCAATATCATTGAATCCTAGTTTCCTTAATCCGACCAAATCGACTTCGATTATCTTTTCTTATCATATTTATATCTTGGGTTGTACTTAATTGAATTAAATTTGATTGTGATCTGAATCTCTATCCTTGTATGCTCGATCTCAGACTTTGTTGAACCTGTCCTCCATATTGCCTAAATCTTGATTTCCTCCAATTTGATCAACTTAGATCGTATTAAGACTAAATATTCTTAATACGTATTGTGATTGGAAATTTTCCATGGAATTGGCTTTCATTTCTTAACTTTGATTTTGATTTTCTTTTTTTTCTGAACCCTTTAAAGATAATGGGTAGTTACTTTTCTTTATTTTTATGATAAGTATCAGTTTTCATATAGGATGGTAGACTGCCTTACAGTTTTGATGGTTTGTTGTTTTTGTAACTTTTGTTTAGCACCCTAGATTGCTTGTGTGTTTTGATACCATATGACCGTTTTGGTTTAGCATGACTAGAATACCTAGATGAGACTTTCACTACCACCGTATGCCATGACCCTGTATGTCGTCCTTTTGATGGTATGATTTATTTAAGTTCTGAGATTTGATTGTGGGGGTTTGACCTAGAAGGATTACGAACATTTTAATTTCGAGGACGAAATTTTTATAAGGTGGGTAGGATTGTAACACCCAGTTTTCCAGATGAAGGTAATTTTGAAATTTTATAATTATAATTATTATTTAATGATATTTATTTCATATTATGATTTTTAGTGATTTTTAAATTATTTTAAACTATTTAAATTCATGACTTGTGGTTTTGACGTTTTGCTAGTGAAACCCTAGAGACTGTTTGACCTAGAGCCTAACCATGTGATTATGATATTTTAATGTCATTTTTGGCCTAAAGATATTTTTTCATTTGACCTCTTTGAATTATTTTGATATTATTTTATTATTTTTGATATTGTTTTGGGATTATTTGAGTCGGGTTCGAATTTCAACTCAATCCGACTTGAAACGGGGACCCGGGGGTAGTTTGACTCTAGTGGGACCCACACACTAGTTAGGCATGGCCCACATGATATTAATTTTAGTCCACATGATAGAAATATTTTAGTTAGAGGTTAGACTAATTATTATGGATAAGGTTAGTGTGATTAGAGACTTTAGAATGACTAATTTAGCCCCAACCAATTAGCCATTTCCTAATACTCATAGAATAGGTTCGTAGGGGCTTTTGGACTTTTCCTAATAGGACAAAACCACCTTTATGGCCAGCCATAATAAGGATAGGGTTGAGCCTCCCATTTGTCATTATCCATCTATTTTTTCTCTCTCTTGTTCTTCCCCAAATTCCTAGAGAGCAATTCCTAGCAATTTCTCCACCAAATCCTTCCATTTCACCACCAAATCTTCTTCTTTCCTTCTCCATTCTAGTCAAGGAGGAAGCTACCCAAGTTTGGGAGGATTCGGAGCTCGTTCGTGTCCTTTTGGAATCTCTACGTGTCGGTGTCGCTCCGGGAAGGTTTTTCTTCGATTCGATCTACCAGGAGGTATAAATCCCTTCTCTTTTTCATTTCTTCATGCATATAGGTCTATTTTGAACCCATAGGAATGACCCCCATGGTTGTATCTCCATTTGTGTCTATTTTGTGTCCATTTGGAGGTCATAGGAGTGTCCTTTGTGTTGTGGATGTGTTCATGTTACATATATAGATTTATATATATATATATTGTAATGAGAGTGTATCTATATTTATATATGTAATAAATGGTTCATGATGATTATATAATCAAGTTTGTGAGTGTGGTTCCTCATATTATTATTGCTATTATTGTTGTGGATAATTAGGATATATATTGTGTATTCTTTTGGCTCAAACTATCTAAATCCGTCATGATTTTTATCCACGTTTTTAATTTCAGCCCTAACTTCGAAATGTCATAACTTCTAGCTCAAAGCTCGGTTTAATCTTCCATTTTTTTTAAAAGAAGCGTATTGAAGTTAGCTTTCCAAAAACATGTATTAATAGGCCTAATTCTTTTTGTAAATTTCTGGAGAATTATTTGAGTGTCAGCTGTACGAAAAACAAACGCGTTCTCGGTGTTTTCGCGATTCCGGGAGTTTCCGGAAACGAAAACGCGATCCGTTTAAAGTTTCGGAAAGCTAACACATAGATCTATAACATACTTTAATCATAGAGTTTAGTTCATGCTGAGATGGTATAGTATTCATTATTAGTAGGAGTTACTATTCGGCATATGCATTTTGTGCACCCTTGTGTGTAATATAATGTTCTATTTGATTGTAACCCATGTTAATGTATATACATTATGTAACTAAATAGAGAATGCAAGCATGAGTAAATATTTAAATAAATGATGTATGAGGTATAAGTATCCTATCTAATGTAAGCATGTATAAGTATGGCTTGTAATGAATATGTAGGTTCCATAGTATGTAATGTATGGTACATATAGTAGTGCAAGAGAATAAATGAATGATGAATGAATGCAAGCATGAATGTAATGTAATAATAGATGTAATGTATGCAATATACAAGTTAATGAGATGTAATGTTCTATGTTAACACAAATCCTATATTACCTCATGTACCCCCTTACACTATGTTGACACTATCACACTTGACACATTGTTCACTTACACTTTGACACTCTTTGATATGTATACACTATGTATGTCCATTTAACCCTCACTTGCCCCTTTGCCATGTTCACATACACACACATAGCACTAGAGCAGCCCGCACCAGACGTCCAGGCAGATCAGCTTCCGCCAGCGCCTCCTATCTTCCCATCGCTACCGCCGACGATGATGCTTGACGGCAACCAGGTGATGGCGTTGTTTCAGCACTTTCTGGAGGCCCAGAACCATCAGGCAGCGCAGTTCAGAGCGACTGTCGTCGACGCGCTGAGGACCAGGGAGCCGGCAGCACCAGCACCAGCACCAGTAGCACCTCCAGCACCGCGAGGACCGAGACCCGGGACAGCGAAGGAGTACCAGCACCTTAGCCCGATGGACTTCTGGGGCGACGAGGGGATCATCTATGCAGATGAATGGCTGGAGAATGCAGAGAGGACTTTGACCATGGCGAACATTCCAGAGGACCAGAAGGTGTCAGTGGCTAGCATGCGACTCTTTGACTTGGCGAGAGCTTGGTACCGGGAGGACCCCCAGTTGGCGGAGCCCCGGGTGTCTTGGACAGTTTTCAAAACACTGTTCAAGGAGAAATTCTTCCCAGAGGTGGAGCGTGATGAGTTGAGGGTGCAGTTCGAGGCGCTGCAGCAGGGGACGATGACGGTCGCGCAGTACACTTCGGAGTTTACCAGGCTCAGCAGGTTCGCTGAGAGACTGGTTAGAGAGCCAGAGGACAGAGCATGGAGATTCAAGAAGGGTCTCAACAGGGAGCTGCGACATGCGGTGGCGATTAGTCAGGCGACCACCTACTCTAGCATCCTCAAGATCGCCCAGGCAGTTGAGAAGGGGAGCTTCCTTCAATTTCTCCTTCCCTCTTCTTCTTATCCTTACTTCCTCCTCCTTCTTGATTATTTTGTTGTTCCAAATTTTGAATTACTTTCTCTCTCCTGTGTGGAGAGAGAACTGTATAAAAGGATTCATGGGCTAGGTGCCAATGGGCTAAGGTGTAAAAAAGAATAGAAAAGAAAGAAAATCAAGAGAGTGGGATGAGCCTATTGAACCTAGCAGGGTTGGACCAAGGAAAAGGAAAGAAAATGAAGAAAATGAGAAGAAAAAAAAGGAAATGGGAGTTGGGCCTGGGCTAAGCCTACTAAGCTAGTGGGCTGGGTTAGGTTTTAGTATTTAGTATATATGTTTTATATTAATTTGAATTCTAACTTTATTAGTATAATAATTCCAATATTATTTTCTAATAATTAAATTAAATTAAATTATATTGTAGCTATCATTTATTTTATCCTTGTAAATATATTAATAAATATTTTTGCTAAAAATACTATATTAATATTTTTTGCTAGTAGGTAATTATTCTAGATAATAGAATAAGTAGTTAAATTCTAGAAATATCCTATAGAACTTAACCATATTTCCTTAACCATTTACAGGTGGTCTTAGAGACAATTGCGACTTTCCGGTAAGAGGCAAATACTTCCATAACTTTGTTACATTTACTTCATGTGATAACTTATTCCATGTTGGATACGTTGTTTACACAACTTGATCATGTGCTTCTGGTACTCATGCTTCTGGTACTCATGTGCTTCTGGTTCTATTGCCTATCATGTGCTCTTGTTCATGTGCATTAGGGAGGGAAAATGCTTACGGATATGTGATCAAAGCCAAAACTCTAGTTAGGTCATGTGGATAGCCTAATCACACACCTGTGCACGCGTGATTAAGTTGTACCTTTATTCATGTACTTTCTCCAGCCGGTCACACATTTAGTAAGTATTTCAAATTACGAGTCATGACATTCTTGTTTCATGTTTTAATAGATTATGCATCTCAAGTGATTCAGGTTAGTCATGTTCATGTCATCTTTACTTGTGTATATGTTGTACTTGTTTCACTATTATAGATTGTACTTTGCTCATTTTTTGACTAGATCATTAACATATTAGACCAGTACAAGAGGATGTGGACGACACTAGACTGGACGACGACTTCTTGAAGCTTCTAGAAGACTTTAGAAGATTAGAATATATCATTCAGATGTATCATATATTATAGCAGATATATATTGTTGAGATTATCGGACTTGTCTCTGAATATTGGACATGTATGATGTACTAAAAATTTGATAGTGGATTGGTGATCATGTGAGAGTGTGCTCGGTTATTTTCATTTATTAGTTATGTGATTGAGCCAGGATTGATATCATGATCATTTAATGATTTATGAGGTATTGACAGCTTACTACCGCTATTTGCAACAGCGTAGTTTGTGCATGTCCAACAGGTGTCCAGAAATACTGGGAGCGGGTCATGACAATAACCAATGAGATAAGTAGTATATTAATGTTGTACTGTATTATACCGTAGATATACCGGTCGGACTGGCAAATTTTCTTTCAAAAAATCAAGATTTTGATCTACGCACGCTGTTGGCCCATTGGTCATGATCACACTTAATTTTGATAATCAGCATCAACTTTTGGTCGATATGTAAAATTGTAAGCCCCCTGAATTTCAGGGCTATTTTAAAATTTTTCTAAATAAATTATTTTCGATAAATGTTTTATTATTTAATTGTTTAGATCATTAATGTACCTTTCCATGTCTTTGACTTCTGGAGCGTCAGGGATGCCAATCCTTGGAAACTCTCTTCACGAGTTTTGAAGTAGACAAGATTATCTTCGTTTTGATATATCGTGTTCCACTTGAACTTGTTCCCTTGTGCTCTTTTTGTATCGTGCAACTTCGGGTCAACTTAGACCAATTAATCGTTGAATATTATTCCCACTTTTATTTTTTATCATCGTTTGCACGTTACCGTGACTTTTAATTTAGGAGCACCAGACCAGTCGTTTTCTCAGAACCAACTTCTCATGAATGATCTACTCGAGACGCTCTCCACCCATGACCTTCGTGTCCCACTCAGACACTCCATTTTGTGCTCCATTTCCTTCGCACAACTTTCGGGTCGACTTAGGCCGATTTATTTTCTACCGTGAAACCTGATTTATTTTCCAATTTAATTTCGGGACCCGACATCGATCCAACCTGTCAACCCGAAGTATGGACGTGGCCCACTTGAAGCCTACTACCCATATGAAACTTGTGTCCCATTTATTGGAGTCCCCGCATGTTGTTTATTTATCCATGATTATAAATCCCAATTTTAATTCCATTATTGCACCCGGTTCGATTTTGGCCCGACCCGGCTCGACCGAACCCGAACCCAAGCTCCATGTTGCTCTTTCATGACTGCCCGAGTACCCCACATAATTTTCCTATTTTTTCTATTTTAAATATCTATTTATTCTCTCTCTTTTCTACAAATATCTCTTTTAATATCCCTTATATATATATACACACATATATATATATATATATATATATATATATATATATATATATATATATATATATATATATATATATATATATATATATATATAAATATCTCTTTTCAAACACACTCACACACCCCCTCACCTCCACCTCACAGTAGGAGAACACCCCCCCCAAAACCGACCTCTTCCTCTCTCTATATTTTCTCTCTCCTCCTTCTCTCTCAAATATCTATTCTCTCTCTCTCTTTCTATATTAATATTTATACACACACTTATAACACTCTCTCTCCCATTATTTAAACTCACACCTACACTCCCCCTCCTTTACAGCCAGCACACAGCACCCCCCCTTTTAGACCGACTTCATCAATCTCTCTCTCTCTATCTCTCTATTCCTATTTATTATATACAAATACACACATACATGCATCTCTCTCTCCCTCTTTCATTACACTACACTAAACATCACCACAGCAGCAACATCCCGACCACCTCCTCCTTGGCAGGCCCGAACCCCAGCCTCCTCCCACCTGGCCGTGGCCTGGCCGCACCACCACCATCTCCTTTCCGAACCTCTCCTCCTCCCACTTCGAAATCGCACCACCACCATCATCATCCAAGCCGACACCACCACCCCCTCCGTCCAGTCGCGCTGCCACCTTTGGCCGCGCTGCCCCTGGCCTCGCCGGGCCAGGCTCGACAGCGCACCGCCGCGCCTCGTCGGCCAGCCAGGCCGCGCCACCATCAGAGCAGCAACTGCTGCATGCGTGCAGGCGCGCACGCGCGCGCGCGGGCCGCCGTCGTGTGCCGCCGTGCCGCCGCACGGGCCGCTGTGGCCCCCTGGCCGTGCGTCCCACCCCGGCGAACTCTCCCCTGACGGCCACCGTCCTCCAGGACGCGCCGTCGAGACGATTCGTGCGTTTACGTCGAAATCCCGTCGACGCGCGCGTGGGAAAAATTCAGAAATAGAGTTTCGGGACAGCGACTTCGTGCACATTTTCCAGGAAATCCGACCGTTGGATCGGCGATTTCTTTGCTCCGTTACAATCTCGGTATATACCCCTTCATCCCTCTCAAATTTCACCCGTTAATTTCGTCGTTTGATACATCAAAACTGGCCACCAAGTTGACGTTTTAAATTAAACTGTTTTTGGACAGTTTCGTGGAGCCGACTTCGTCAGCTCGTAACTTCGCCGTCGCAGCTCCGGTTGACGCGCTACCAGTTCCTGTGCACAGCTGGTATAACCCTCTTCCTGTCTCCTTTATATTTCGTTTCATTTTAAGCACGTTCGGTTGGTCGAATTCGACGCCAAAGTTGGCCGTCCGAATTCTTTAATTTACACTTGTTAAATTCTATTTTTGAACCCGGGACTCCGGATTCTATTTCTGACACCACCAGTAGACTCGTGGCGTCGTTCTGGCATGTTTTCATATAAAGTTTGCTTGATTTGGAGAACGTGGGCCCTGGCACGCATTTCGGTGCAAAGCGGGTCCCACTTTTCGAGTCAACGGGTCACTTTGAGATCGGCTCATCGGAATTCCATTCCGGATATACCGTTGAGTTCGTATCGTCATTCTGGACTCGTTGACATGTAATTTGCTGAGTTTTGAAGACATTTATTCCGGCACGCATTTTCGTGCAAACCGGATACCCAGTGTCGTGTCAACGTATCATTTTGAGATCGGCACATCGGAATTCTATTTCGGACATACCGTTGGGTTCGTATCATCATTCTGGATTCGTGGACATATAATTTGTTAGGTTTTGTAGACTTCTATCCTGACACATTTTTCGGTGCAAAGTATGTCCAACGACGGACATCATTTTGACCCAAAATTACCGTTTTGTCCCTGTGTCCAAATTGGACTTATGGGTAGGCTATCCTAGCTGATTTGACCGTTCTGGACACGTTGGGGATATTTATTTTATCATCCGACAACATCTGTAGATTTTGATTATGTATTATCCTTAATTTATAATTAATTATTTTTCTTGATATTGTTACTTTCTGGTTTTGAATTTTTATATATATTTTAATTGCTGTAAAAATCTTAGAAAAATGGTATTTAAATATTATGTTAATTTAGTTAATTTATTATAATTTTTCTATTATTTAATAAGTACTTTTGGTATTTTATAAAAATAGGAAAACAGAACTCATTTTCAGTATATTTATGTTTGCTGATTTTTAATAAATATTTATGAGGGTTTATAAATCCCAGAAAAATTAGTATAAATTTCTATAATTAACAAGGATTATTTTGGTACTTTATTTTATATATAATTTAGCTTTTTGTCTATCTCAAAAATTATTGGAACTTAGTGTACAGTTTGATTTAATTATTGAATAATTATGACTTGTAATGTTTTGTGTTCTTTTGAGTTATTGTAGTATTGGACCACCCCCTACACTAGTGTATAGATCCTAGGAAGTTAGTTTGTGTATAGTGGCACTCCACATTAGACTTTTATGCTAGGTCCCCACTTGGCTAGTATCCAGTCAGGAGTCGTGTCACACCCTAGTGTATTATTGAGCATAGCTTAGAACTGAGTTTGTATATCATTATTGACAGGACACCGGACATCTATATCTTCATACTAGTATTCTTGCTTTGCTCGAGGCAAGTACATCTACACACTCATTTACTGTCTTTTAATGCTAGAACATGTATTAACCCTGTTAAAATACTGCTTTCTGAATAACTGCAAGATAAATCTTCACATGTTACATTAATTTGGTCCCTACCATGCTTAGGACAGTTCTTATATCTTCACATGTTTCATACTAGTTCTCGGTACATATTTCACTATGCTTTATACTGCTCTGAGTATTCACGAGTTTTACATTGCTCCCAGTACCTGCCATGCTTATACTGCTCCCAGTATTTTCCATATGTTTTACTGTTCTCGTATCTCTCACATGTTAGAATATTGGTTATGGGAAAACTGTTAGTAGTGTACGTGATTATGCCCCATTCTCCCGTACGTACGTACCGAGCAAGGTTGACATTTTATATGTATACCTTGTCGTAGGCTTTATCTCAACGCGGATTTGTACGTATGTACATCTGTCGCCGTTTCACTTGTACGAAAGTACATTTTATTATGTGCCCCCAGCACATTGTACATCTATTGACCGATCACGTACCTGCTACAGTTTTAAACATTACATATACATCTGTCTCTATGACATATGTATCCTTGCCATGATAGATTATGAGTCATACCATGATTTCAGATGTGCCATGTTCCCTGTGTTACTATGATATTGTGATCCCAGTCGTACCATGAGGCCATGTTTTCCAGTATTTCCTGTTTTATAGACTTATCACACCATATTTCTTGTTGTATATCTCTTTCATTATATGTTTAGTACTTTAGTTGTAGAGGTTGTACTTGCTCCCGTCCTGACAGGATAACGTTGTAGGTTCACATTTCGAGGATGAAATGCTATGTGTTACATATTATGGCACTGATTTTTAGGACCTGGCCTTGCTCCAGTAGAGGCCCCAGCGGGAAACCTTGCTTAGTTATCTTTCTTGTGTTTAGTAGACTTAGACTTTGTCTGTTCTTATATTTGGATACTGGACTTTGTCTCCAGTTAGATACTTTGGTTATGTATTATTAAATCTGTGTTTGTTACCTTCGCTTATAGATGCTGTGTTGTGATGAACATTTAAATGTGATATTAGAACTGTTAGCAGCTTAGACCCTTTATTGTCTATTCTTAGAACAGCTTACTACGCTTTAATCAAGCGTAGGCTGGACATGGCTCGGCCCGGCCCAACAATTTGGGTAACGGGTCGTGACATATTTTTTTGGCGGCCCATGCAGGTCCAGACTTAAGTTGTTTGGTTATGTTATTGTACCAAGCATGCCTGCAATTAGGATCTAAGACAACTTGATAACACTAGGACAACATTTAGAACACCTAGAGGATTTCTAGGACTGTAACATAGGAAAACTCATCACAGCATAGGACCGTTTACTGTATTTAGTATCTTGTTTGAAATTCAGTATGTTACAATTTAGACCAAGTTTGTACCCTTGGGATGACCCCTGAGGATCTCACTCTAATCTTATCTAGAAATCAGTTTCCACTTATTTCCATTTGCTCCTCTTTAAATTCGTTGTTGAATTTAATTTCTGATTTTGTTGTTAACTTTGATCTTGCATCGTGATAAATTTTGTGGATTGAATTGTGATATATTCTGATAAGGTAAACGTCTGTTTTAGTTATGGAGTTTAGAATTTATCGCAGCCATATTAGCTGGTATGACAAAAACGTAGAGCCTGATTTTGGATATACTATCCTATTCATAGAATTTAGATTTTCACGCAGCCATATCGGTTGGCGTGGCGAGGATATTCTAGATAACATGATTATAGGGTGTATACCTTAGTTATGACTCTATCGTTTATTGCATCTAAGCTTACTGGTGGGGCAAAAATTCTGGCAACATGATTTCAGGAAGACGTGTATGGTTATCAGATCATATCCCAACTTGGTTTACTTTGTTATGACCGAATGAGCAAGAATAAATTCTTATTATTATTCTTTCCAGTCTTGATTAACTCTGTTCTATCTACACTACAACTAGGATTACAGGTTCTCTAGGACTCTCCAATAGGATTGCTTTCGCGTTATCTTTTGGACATAATTATTTTTGTGTTCCATCTTTCCTATGACTTGACTAAATTCTTCTTCGTTAATCTCTTTGGTAATTCTTCTCGTTATACATCTCGTTGTCTTCGTACCATTCTTGGAAATATTTCGATAAACTTTTCTGTCTTGCTGGACCCTTTAACTTGTTTAGACACTGTTATGGATTGCTTGACCCAGTCTTAGGCCTTGTTACCTTCTACTTGATAGATGACCGAAATAGCCAAACCTTGTTGACTGATCCTGTAGTATAACTATAAATGTATTGTGTGTTTGTGATAAGTACTTTTCCTAGGGATTGGTTAGATTAAGCTTATAGGACAAGTATGGGTGACTGACTGTAGCAGACTTGGAAACCATTAAGAACGATTGCATTGATAGTATGACTTGATGATAGGGTATCTAAGATGGGGAAATGAGATATTATATTGTTATGACTATGGATTGAGGATTAGAATCTTGTGCTTAGCAGTTTGAGGATTTAGCATTTGTAGAATTTTGGTTGGTTACCTCTAGCTAATTACATGTTATTAGAGGGTAGATCGATATGTGGAATGGTATATAATGAGTTAGAATGGGATATAATATTGCATACGAGATTGGGAAGATATCAGTTAAAAGACAAGGAACAAGACAAAGACATATGTACATTGATAATTAATAAATCGGGAGTTTGAAATCGAGGATTTATATTCAGAGGACTTGTTGAGTAAAAAGAAGAAGGCTCTACGCCAAGGATAAGAATTGAACGTATGATTTCAAGGAGAAACTGTAGGAAAGGATTGACGATAAATGATGCTAAGGAACTGTGGATTGATAGAATATGGATACTTAGGATACGATAAGGAAATCAGTATTTACAAATGAGGTTGGAAATATGATTGATGATTAAGCATTATAGGCTTATAGACATACCCAGAGAATGACCTATAGTTTAGGGTATACATAATGTTCCATGTTAGTATGGAAGATTTTAAAGGATATAGGACGTAGTTATGATAGAAGGACCATTGTTGAACCTAAACCAAAAAGATTGTAAGGAGAAACAAAAGAGATGATTACAAGGATATCAGATTGAGTATTGTAGCCAGAGCAGCTACATGTTATAGTTTGACCGGTTGGATGATTTTTAATTTCGAGGACGAAATTCTTGTAAGGTGGGTAGGATGTAAGCCCCCCATGAATTTCAGGGCTATTTTAAAATTTTTCTAAATAAATTATTTTCGATAAATGTTTTATTATTTAATTATTTAGATCATTAATGTACCTTTCCATGTCTTTGACTTCTGGAGCGTCAGGGATGCCAATCCTTGGAAACTCTCTTCACGAGTTTTGAAGTAGACAAGATTATCTTCGTTTTGATATATCTTGTCCCACTTGAACTTGTTCCCTTGTGCTCTTTTTGTATCGCGCAACTTCGGGTCAACTTAGACCAATTAATCGTTGAATATTATTCCCACTTTTATTTTTGATCATCGTTTGCACGTTACCGTGACTTTTAATTTAGGAGCACCAGACCAGTCGTTTTCTCAGAACCAACTTCTCATAAATGATCTACTCGAGACGCTCTCCACCCATGACCTTCGTGTCCCACTCAGACACTCCATTTTGTTTTCCATTTCCTTCGCACAACTTTCGGGTCGATTTAGGCCGATTTATTTTCTACCGTGAAACCTGATTTATTTTCCAATTTAATTTCGGGACCCGACATCGATCCAACCTGTCAACCCGAAGTATGGATGTGGCCCACTTGAAGCCTACTGCCCATATGAAACTTGTGTCCCATTTATTGGAGTCCCCGCATGTTGTTTATTTATCCATGATTATAAATCCTAATTTTAATTCCATTATTGCACCCGGTTCGATTTTGGCCCGACCCGGCTCGACCGAACCCGAACCCAAGCTCCACGTTGCTCTTTCATGACTGCCCGAGTACCCCACATAATTTTCCTATTTTTCCTATTTTAAATATCTATTTATTCTCTCTCTATTCTACAAATATCTCTTTTAATATCCCTTATATATATACATATATATATATATAAATATCTCTCTCCAAACACACTCACACACCCCCTCACCTCTACCTCACAGTAGGAGAACACCCCCCCCAAACCGACCTCTTCCTCTCTCTATATTTTCTCTCTCCTCATTCTCTCTCAAATATCTATTCTCTCTCTCTCTTTCTATATTAATATTTATACACACACTTATAACACTCTCTCTCCCATTATTTAAACTCACACCTACACTCCCCCTCCTTTACAGCCAGCACACAGCACCCCCCCTTTTAGACCGACTTCATCAATCTCTCTCTCTATCTCTCTATTCCTATTTCTTATATACAAACACACACATACACGCATCTCTCTCTCCCTCTTTCATTATACTACACTAAACATCACCACAGCAACAACATCCCGAGACCTCCTCCTTGGCAGGCCCGAACCCCAGCCTTCTCCCACCTGGCCGTGGCCTGGCCGTACCACCACCTCCTTTCCGAACCTCTTCTCCTCCCACTTCGAAACCGCACCACCACCATCATCATCCAAGCCGACACCACCACCCCCTCCGTCCAGTCGCGCTGCCACCTTTGGACGCGCTGCCCCTGGCCTCGCCGGGCCAGGCTCGACAGCGCGTCGCCGCGCCTCGTCGGCCAGCCAGGCCGCGCCACCATCAGAGCAGCAGCTGCTGCATGCGTGCAGGCGTGCTCGCGCGCGCGCGCGGGCCGCCGTCGTGCGCCGCAGTGCCGCCGTGGCCCCCTGGCCGTGCGTCCCACCCCGGCGAACTCTTCCCTGACGGCCACCGTCCTCCGGGACGCGCCGTCGAGACGATTCGTGCGTTTACGTCGAAATCCCGTCGACGCGCGCGTGGAAAAAATTCAGAAATGGAGTTTCGGGACAGCGACTTCGCATGCATTTTTCGGGAAATCCGACCGTTGGATCGGCGATTTCTTTGATCCGTTACAATCTCGGTATATACCCCTTCATCCCTCTCAAATTTCACCCGTTAATTTCGTCGTTTGATACATCAAAACTGGCCACCAAGTTGACGTTTTAAATTGAACTGTTTTTGGACAGTTTCGTGGAGCCGACTTCGTCAGCTCGTAACTTCGCCGTCGCAGCTCCAGTTGACGCGCTGCCAGTTCCTGTACACAGCTGGTATAACCCTCTTCCTGTCTCCTTTATATTTCGTTTCATTTTAAGCACGTTCGGTTGGTCGAATTCGACGCCAAAGTTGGCCGTCCGAATTCTTTAATTTACACTTGTTAAATTCCATTTTTGAACCCGGGACTCCGGATTCAATTTCTGACACCACCAGTAGACTCGTGGCGTCGTTCTGGCATGTTTTCATATAAAGTTTGCTTGATTTGGAGAACGTGGGCCCTGGCACGCATTTCGGTGCAAAGCGGGTCCCACTTTTCGAGTCAACGGGTCACTTTGAGATCGGCTCATCGGAATTCCATTCCGGATATACCGTTGAGTTCGTATCGTCATTCCGGACTCGTTGACATATAATTTGCTGAGTTTTGAAGACATTTGTTTCGGCACGCATTTTCGTGCAAACCGGATACCCAGTGTCGCGTCAACGTATCATTTTGAGATCGGCACATCGGAATTCCATTTCGGACATACCTTTGGGTTCTTATCATCATTCTGGATTCGTGGACATATAATTTGCTATGTTTTGTAGACTTCTATCCCGACACGTTTTTCGGTGCAAAGTATGTCCAACGGCGGACATCATTTTGACCCGAAATTACCGTTTTGCCCCTGTGTCCAAATTGGACTTATGGGTAGGCTATCCTAGCTGATTTGACCGTTCTGGACACGTTGGGGATATTTATTTTATCATCCGACAACATCTGTAGATTTTGATTATGTATTATCCTTAATTTATAATTAATTATTTTTTTAGATATTGTTACTTTCTGGTTTTGAATTTTTATATATATTTTAATTGTTGTAAAAATCTTGGAAAAATGGTATTTAAATATTATGTTAATTTAGCTAATTTATTATAATTTTTCTAGCATTTAATAAGTACTTTTGGTATTTTATAAAAATAGGAAAACAGAACTCATTTTCAGTATATTTATGTTTGCTGATTTTTAATAAATATTTATGAGGGTTTATAAATCCCAGAAAAATTAGTATAAATTTTTATAATTAACAAGGATTATTTTGGTACTTTATTTTATATATAATTTAGCTTTTTGTCTATCTCAAAAATTGTTGGAACTTAGTGTACAGTTTGATTTAATTATTGAATAATTATGACTTGTAATGTTTTGTGTTCTTTTGAGTTATTGTAGTATTGGACCACCCCCTACACTAGTGTATAGATCCTAGGAAGTTAGTTTGTGTATAGTGGCACACCACATTAGACTTTTATGCTAGGTCCCCACTTGGCTAGTATCCAGTCAGGAGTCGTGTCACACCACTAGTGTATTATTGAACATAGCTTAGAACTGAGTTTGTATATCATTATTGACAGGACACCGGACATCTATATCTTTGTACTAGTATTCTTGCTTTGCTCGAGGCAAGTACATCTACACACTCATTTACTGTCTTTTAATGCTAGAACATGTATTAACCCTGTTAAAATACTGCTTTCTGAATAACTGCAAGATAAATATTCACATGTTACATTAATTTGGTCCCTACCATGCTTAGGACAGTTCTTATATCTTCACATGTTTCATACTGGTTCTCGGTACATGTTTCACTATGCTTTATACTGCTCTGAGTATTCACGAGTTTTATACTGCTCCCAGTACCTGCCATGCTTATACTGCTCCCAGTATTTTCCACATGTTTTACTGTTCTCGTATCTCTCACATGTTAGAATATGGGTTATGGGGAAACTGTTAGTAGTGTACGTGATTATGCCCCTTCTCCCGTACGTACGTACCGAGCAAGGTTGACATTTTATATGTATACCTTGTCGTAGGCTTTATCTCAACGCGGATTTGTACGTATGTACATCTGTCGCCGTTTCACTTGTACGGAAGTACATTTTATTATGTGCCCCCAGCACATTGTACATCTATTGACCGATCACGTACCTGCTACAGTTTTAAACATTACATATACATCTGTCTCTATGACATATGTATCCTTGCCATGATAGATTATGAGTCATACCATGATTCCAGATGTGCCATGTTCCCTGTGTTACTATGATATTATGATCCCAGTCGTACCATGAGGCCATGTTTTCCAGTATTTCCTGTTTTATAGACTTATCACACCAAGTTTCTTGTTGTACATCTCTTTCATTATATGTTCAGTACTTTAGTTGTAGAGGTTGTACTTGCTCCCGTCCTGACAGGATAACGTTGTAGGTTCACATTTCGAGGATGAAACGCTATGTGTTACGTATTATGGCACTGATTTTGAGGACCTGGCCTTGCTCAAGTAGAGGCCCCAGCGGGAAACCTTGCTTAGTTATCTTTCTTGTGTTTAGTAGACTTAGACTTTGTCTGTTCTTATATTTGGATACTGGACTTTGTCTCCAGTTAGATACGTTGGTTATGTATTATTAAATCTGTGTTTGTTACCTTCGCTTATAGATGCTGTGTTGTGATGAACATTTAAATGTGATATTAGAACTGTTAGCAGCTTAGACCCTTTATTGTCTATTCTTAGAACAACTTACTATGCTTTAATCAAGCGTAGGCTGGACATGGCTCGGCCCGGCCCAACAATTTGGGTAACGGGTCGTGACAAAAATATATACTTCTACAGGTTTAAAGGTTTCAAGTCAGCACTTACTACTGCTATAAGCTACAAATGTGGCGTCGTAATCAAAGAACCAAATGCAATAGAATCAAGATCAAGTTTTTACATATTTATTATGTATTTTTATTTTTATTGTGTCTACGAAAAATATGTAAGGTCGATCATGATTGGTAGTGGCTCAGCTAATCTCAGTCCATAAAATCATGGCCTACTTATCCACAAATATATATCCAAAGTCCACATTCCAAAATAGCGCTAAACCCAACCATTTGGTTAAAACTGTTCTGAAAGAACTCATACAGAACTCGGCCAGAACTATGCCCGAGTTCAGCCCGAGTTTAATCAGGACAGTTTGAACAAAACTTTGAATTCCTTCCATATCTGCATCCAACATTCGAATGCGAGATTTCTGCATCCAAACTCTGCCCGAATTCGGTCTACAAAAACACTATAAAAGAGGAAAACTTTTACATTTTCATATCATCCATTCATTCTCTTTTCTATTCATTTTTAAGTATTTTCTAAGAGGTACACTTTCAAATCTAGCCTATACCACTCTTAGGCAAGCCAATACAGTTTCTGTTTAATCTAAAGTTTGGTTTTGAAGAGTTGTATCGGAGGCTAAATTTAAGAAAACGTTCCAGTTTTCAAATTGCCTTCTTTAGTCGGTCGTACACTCATCCAAGCACGGTGTTGTGAAGTCAGTCGTGTACCTGTCCACAAGCACAGTGCTGCAAGAGTTGCAAGCACTCAGTTAAAGCTTGCGTCATAGTGGATGAACATCGAGTAGGAGTACTCAAGACTGGATTAGTCCTCCAAGAGAAAAACCAGTATATATCGTTGTGTCACTGAGTTTGATCTTCTTAACTCTTACTTCTATTGCAAGTTATTTACTGCTATTGTATTTGCTCTTACTTGCCATAGTACATAATTTTAATTAGTGATATTTTTTGCTACACACGCACACTCTCTATTCACCACCACTCCTCTAGAGGTGCTCAACAGTCCTACAATTGGTATCAGAGCAGATTATACATATATAACCATCTAGAGAGTATATATGGCAACCATTAAATCTATATTCAACTGTGAAGGCAATCCATAAATAGACCACTATTATTTGATGGAATAAATTATACCTATTAGAAAATGCGGATTAGTTTCTCTCTTAAATTATTGGACTTCGATCTTTAGTCGATAGTGAAAGACGGTTATAGGAAATTGCCTAAAACAGTGATTGATGGTGTATTATAGACAAGTCCCATGACAAATATACTGAGCATAAAAAGGCACAGGCTAGTCTAGATGCACGAGCCATCAATGCACTATTCTGTACAATTGACAAAATTGAGTTCAATCACGTATCTAATTGTACCACATATAATAAAATTTGGAGACTTCTTGAGGTAACCCATGAAGGGACTTCCCAAGTGAAGGAATCCAAAATCATTAGATTGACACAAGAATACGAGTCATTGAAGATGAAATCCGGTGAGTCAATTAATGTCACGACCCGCTCCCGAATAATCGGACACGAGTCGGACACGCACAGCCTTCGTCGTTAGACACGACAAAGTAAGCTGTACCAAGCTAGGGAAATCTAACCAGATAATCAAGACAAGTAAAAATCACAGCATCTACAACGTATCCCAGAATAAAAGTACAAGTCTCAGAATTTATTACATTCCAACAAATAAAAGATAGAGTCTACTAGTCTCAAAATACATAGAAAATATAAAGTGCTAATGGTAAAGCTCTAGGCTTCTGCAGCTCCAGCTGGCTCTCCTGCATCTACTGGCTTTCGGCCATAATATGTGTCGTACAGAGCCTCCAACTCACCTGCAACATATCCTATTCAGGAGCGGAGCAAAGTACAGTTCTAGGTAATGAATAAGAACATGATATGAAATTGAGTTGTAACTCCACTTTCCTGTTTTCCTAAATAAAATTTAAGAATTCATTTTTATACTTATTATTATTTGGGAAACATTTTTATTGAATTACATTTTTGACAATTTTACAATTGGAAGTTGTTGTAACAATTTCTATATATTTTTCTTAATTTAAAAACTGTTTTTAAAATGAATTATGTAATTATGTAACAGCAAGGGGTTTATTTGTAAAAGTTCCTATTATATTTTCGTTGCGGGCAAATACGAAAAGGCTGGGGGGGTTTTTGCATATTGGCCTTTTTGCGGAGGGGCTTATGTGCAAATTTTCCATTCGTTTTATTTTAAAACGAACTGACCGTTCGTTGGAGAGAGAGAACGACCATTCATTATTCTCTCCACTCTTTCTCGAGACTTCTGTTCTCGTTCTCCCCGCCGACTCTTCGTTCTCCACCAGTTTCTCGAGTCTTCCACCGACTTCTCGAGTCCTTCGCCGACTCCTCGAGCTCCCAGCTCCGACGACCTTCGGCGACTCTGATGACGATGACGACGACGGCGACGATGATGAAGACGGTGGCTCTGGTGGCGTAGATCTGAGGGAGCGCGGCGACTTCCATGCTGATGGCGACTTCGTCCCTGTTGAAGCCGACGACCCCGATGATAATGGCTTTGACGATGGCGACTGAGGGAGCTGAGCAGTGACTCGAGCTCGTCTTCTTCTTGTCTTCTTCCTGTCTTCTTCCTGACTTCTTCCTCGACGAGCTTGGCTTCGACTTCCAGAGGGTAAACCCTAACCCTAATCTCTATTGTTGGTCAGATCTGGTCAGATCTATGGCCTACGCTCTGAGATCTTTGATCGGTGACGAGATCTAGGGTTTCTGTGGTTGTGTGAGATCGATGATGTTGTCTTTCTCTTTGAACAGTTCTAACTGTTCAGATCCGTTGGATCTAGGGTTTCTGTGGTCTGATCTTGTAGATCGACCCTTGCATGTGGTTATTTTGGGTTGCATGTTTAGATCTGTGATGTTTTAGTTGATTCTTTGAGATCATTCGATCTGTGAATATTCTGTGGTTATGTTACTATTTTCTGAGGAGTTTTACTCCAGATCTGGTAGTGGTTCCAGATCTGTTGAGAGTGGGTTTTTCGTTGGTGATTTCTGTGGAAATCCAGTAGATCTATTTCCTTTTGCTTACTGTCGGTTGGCCTAGACCTAACGAAACCAGTGGTGACTCTAGGGTTGCTCGGTTCGTTAGATCTAGAATGGGTTTGTTTTGGACAGTTTCCTTATTCATTTCTGTGTAGAATTTTGGGATAGATCTGAGGTTCTGAATCCTTCTTTGGAGAACTGAGATCTTGTGTCTAAACACTTTCGTGTCTGACACTGCATGCATGCCATAATTTTGGGATATGATGTTAGTTCCTTTTTGATGAACTGAGATCTCAGTCGGACACACTCGTGTCCGACACTGCATGTATATTTTATGGATTTTAATTGATGACTTCTTCTTCTTCTCTTTTCTGTTCTTTGTTGCTGAGGGATTTTCTGGTGTTGGACCCTGTTCCGACTGGACTGTGGACTGTACCTACCTGTTCGTATCTAATGTTCGTGTCGGATACGAAGTGGCGAATTTGTGGCTAGAACATTGCTGGACTTGCTGTAGCCGTGTCCTCTTTCCCGTGTCCGACGTGCGTGTTGGACACCAAGGAGATGATGTGACCTTCTGACCTGACGTGACTGGCCTTGGACTTCGGGCCTGACCGGCGGTGGACTTTGGCAGTTTGTGGCTTTTATCTGTTGGGCCGGGTTGGTGTTTATTCAGTGGGTTTATTGTGTATTCTTTGTGGGCTGAAGTATGGGCTGGGCCATACAGTATTGTGTTGTAATATTATTTTATTAATTATAGCTGGATAACTGTAATTATTTGTGGGTGGGCTGGTTTGGCTGGGCCATGTTGGGCCGGGCTTATATGCTGTTGTAGTTATGTTTGGGCTGGTTAGAAGTTGGGTCTGAACTGATCCTTGGTTCTGGGTTGGGCCGAGTGACTGTGGGTTGACCTGTGGACTTTGCCTTTGGGGCAGAACTGCTGTAGTATAATTTTTGTAAAACTTTTTTTCAATTAAATAAAAAATGTTATTTTCCCAATTGCTGTGAGTTGATGGAAACATCCTCTTAAGACCAATTTTTGTAATTAAAAACAATTAGTTAACTTTTTTCTGCTGTTTAGTTAATTCTTTATAGCTTTTAAAACCAAGTTTATAAAACAAACCACTTTTATATATATGACAGTTGCAAATGCTAACTCTATATATATAATGAGTTTTTGAATTATAAACTTATAAAACTCTTAGTGTTAAACACGTAAAACCAATGGTTGTGTTTAACATTGTTTTTCCCAAAGAGAACAAGTAAGTTAGTAATTAGAACTAGTGTAATGTAACTTGTGAACCTCCAAATAAGACTATCTTATTTGGACAGAATCAAGATAAAGATTTAGTTCTTTAATTAACCTAGAAGCAACTAGCATAGTTTATTAACCAACTTGTAATCATTGTTAAACAGGAGAGCATCCAGCTAGATTTGCCTACCATATTGCTGGAGCCAGGCAAGTACATTCTATGGTTCTGTTCAGTGCATTTTCCTTGTTCTTTATTGCTGACACACTGCGACACGTTCATGTTCTTTCTGGCTTGTTCTTTCATGTTCTTACTTGTATCTTGGGGTGGGGAAATACTCTAGATATGTGACTAAACCCGGTTACTTATTCATGATCTTTAGCTTAGGCCTCGCACAGTGCACGCGGGCCCTAAGCCGTACCTACATGATCTTCCAGGATCCTTTCATGTTCTTTCATGATCTTACCCAAGCCGGTCACATATCTAAGTAGTATTTCAAACATATAAACACATGTTCAGGATATTGTTCTTACATTAGTTTCTCTTGATCCTGATCTTGATATTAGTCGTGATCTTTACTGCATCTTACATTGTCATGATCTTTCATGTATCTTTATAGCAGTAGTTCATGTTCTTCATGTTCTTTACATACTTGTTCTTATCCTGTTCTTCCAGCATTTACTTTCCATATCATTATGTTATTGTTCATTACCTAGAACTGTGCTTTGCTCCGCTCCTGACTGGATATGTTATGATAGGTGAGATGGAGGCTTTATGTGACACATACTATGGGCAGGATACTGCTTTCCTTGAGCCAGCTGGAGCTGCTTGTGACATAGAGGCTGCAGAAGCCTAGTTATCTTCCATTTAGTTGTCTTTCCTGCTTTTGAGACTTTAGTCAGACTTTAGTACATTTTCTGGATGAATGTAATAATAAAATGCTTAGACATGTATTTGAATATTCTGGGATCGTTATAGATGCTGTGATTCTCTATCTTTCATGTTTATCTGGTTAGTTTTCCCTAGTTGATACAGCTTACTTCATTGTGTCTAGCAATGAAGGCTGGGCGTGTCCGACTCGTGTCCGATTATTCGGGAGCGGGTCGTGACATGTTTTTAGTGGTGGCCCATGCAGGTCCATCCTAATGGTACCTAGGACTTAGCGTACTATTGGGGGACTTGATTACACTAGGGAAACTTGATCACAGCATAGGAAAATCGGGAATTAAGGGTATATCAGGTTATTCATGTTCTTCAGGTGCTTTATTATTATAAAAAACATTGTTTGATAGGTTTTAGGGTTTGTCGTTCAACGAAGTTTTCTTTTTATGCAGGATGGTCACTACAAGGAAGACCGCAGACCAGGCTGGAGTTGCAGGCGCTTCTGGAGTTGCAGGCGGTTCAGAGCAGGCCGCACTAGAGCAGCCCGCACCAGACGTCCAGGCAGATCAGCTTCCGCCAGCGCCTCCTATCTTCCCATCGCTACCGCCGACGATGATGCTTGACGGCAACCAGGTGATGGCGTTGTTTCAGCACTTTCTGGAGGCCCAGAACCATCAGGCAGCGCAGTTCAGAGCGACTGTCGTCGACGTGCTGAGGACCAGGGAGCCGGCAGCACCAGCACCAGCACCAGTAGCACCTCCAGCACCGCGAGGACCGAGACCCGGGACAGCGAAGGAGTACCAGCACCTTAGCCCGATGGACTTCTGGGGCGACGAGGGGATCATCTATGCAGATGAATGGCTGGAGAATGCAGAGAGGACTTTGACCATGGCGAACATTCCAGAGGACCAGAAGGTGTCAGTGGCTAGCATGCGACTCTTTGACTTGGCGAGAGCTTGGTACCGGGAGGACCCCCAGTTGGCGGAGCCCCGGGTGTCTTGGACAGTTTTCAAAACACTGTTCAAGGAGAAATTCTTCCCAGAGGTGGAGCGTGATGAGTTGAGGGTGCAGTTCGAGGCGCTGCAGCAGGGGACGATGACGGTCGCGCAGTACACTTCGGAGTTTACCAGGCTCAGCAGGTTCGCTGAGAGACTGGTTAGAGAGCCAGAGGACAGAGCATGGAGATTCAAGAAGGGTCTCAACAGGGAGCTGCGACATGCGGTGGCGATTAGTCAGGCGACCACCTACTCTAGCATCCTCAAGATCGCCCAGGCAGTTGAGAAGGAGGCGGACCCCAAGCTGAAGAGGGACCGGGATGTGGCCAGCAGCAGTTTCCAGGCACCAGCGAAGAGGGTTCAGACTCAGACCCAGACGAGGCCTCAGCAGCAGCAGCATCACCGACAGGCCAGAGCTCCAGCACATCAGCATCAGAGACAGCAGCTAGCGACTCCTTGTGCCTATTGCCATCGCCCTGGACATCATATCGACGAGTGCCGCAAGAGGTTGGGACTTTGCCTCTTCTGCGGATCCGATGCACACCAGATGAGGGACTGCGCACAGGCTACAGCCAGACTAGCAGGAGGACGAGGAGGAGGACCACCGGCTGCACCACCCAGAGCGTTACCTGCACCACCCCAGAGAGGAGGAGCTTTGCCACCCCAGCAGCAGAGGTTTGCACAGCATCAGCAGCACCAGAGAGGAGGAGCTCAGCAGGGACGTGCTTACGTCATGGCTGCAGTTGAGGAGGATGAGGCAGTGCCAGATGTGATCACAGGTTCTATATTCTTGCATTCTTTTCCTGCCATTGCATTGTTTGATTCTGGAGCCACCCATAGCTTTGTGTCGTATGAGTTTCTGCATAGACACGGCTTCACACCCAAGCCCACTAGGCAGAACTGTCAGATCATGACAGGAGGCGGATCAGTTCCAGTAAGTGAGATGGTGGAATGCCCTATCACTATTGCTGGGAGAGAGATTCGAGCTCGACTTCTAGTGATGCCACTGCCTGGATTCGATGTAGTCCTCGGCATCGACTGGATGAGCGAGCAGTTTGCTGTAATAGACTGCCATGAGGGGAAGGTGATCTTCAGCCCGCCAGGAGTTCCACCGTTCGAGATCAGCAGACGAGTTGCAGAGAGGCCAGAGGGAGTCTACTTCGGAGCAGTTGCAGAAGACCAGGAGTTGCCGCATCCGCTGATTGCAGAGTATCTTGACGTCTTTCCAGAGGAGCTTCCAGGATTGCCGCCGGATCGAGATGTGGAGTTCGGCATTGATCTAGTGCCCGGATCAGCACCGAAGTCCCAGCACTGTTACAAGATCAACCCGAAGGAGGCTGCGGAGTTGAAGGCGCAGATTGATGAGCTTGAGGGTAAAGGATTTATTCGCTCTAGTGCTTCACCCTGGGGAGCACCGGTGCTTTTTGTGCCCAAGAAGGATGGGACGGTGAGGATGTGCATTGACTACCGTGCACTCAACAACATCACCATCAAGAATAGATATCCTTTGCCACGGATTGATGAGCTGTTTGACCAGCTTAGTGGAGCGAAGGTCTTTTCTAAGATCGATCTTCGGTCGGGGTACCACCAGATGAAGGTTCGGGAGCAGGATATTCCGAAGACAGCCTTCAACACCCGATACGGCCAGTATGAGTTCCTAGTGATGCCGTTCGGACTCACCAATGCCCCAGCTGTGTTTATGAACCTGATGAATAAGGTTTTCCACAAGTATTTGGATAAGTTTGTCGTAGTTTTCATTGACGACATTCTGATCTATTCCAAGACGGAGGAGGAGCATGTTGAGCACCTGCGGATTGTTTTGGAGATTCTGCGGAAGGAGAAGCTGTACGGAAAACTCTCGAAATGTGAGTTTTTCTTGGACCGAGTGGAGTTTCTAGGGCATGTGGTGACTGGAGAGGGGATTTCTGTGGATCCCAAGAAGATTGAAGCAGTGGAAGCCTGGGCACCTCCCAAGTCAGTAGCAGAGATTCGTAGTTTCCTGGGTCTAGCAGGATACTACAGGAAGTTCGTAAAGGATTTCGCCAGGATAGCAGAGCCTATGACGAAGCTTACGCGGAAGGACGAGGAGTTCATATGGAGCGACGCCTGCCAGACAGCCTTTGAAGAATTGAAGAGAAGACTGACGACTGCACCAGTTCTAGCTTTGCCATCGGGATCAGGAGGATTCGTCATCTACAGCGATGCTTCAGGGAAAGGCTTGGGATGTGTGCTGGAGCAGAACAAGAAGGTTATAGCATATGCTTCTAGACAGTTGAGGCCCCATGAGAAGAATTATCCTACACATGACTTGGAGCTTGCAGCAGTCATATTTGCCTTGAAACTGTGGAAGCATTATCTATATGGAGAGAGAGTGGACATCTTCACGGACCATAAAAGCCTGAAGTATGTCTTTACTCAGAAGGAGCTGAATATGAGGCAGCGCAGATGGCTGGAACTCATGAAGGACTTCGACATTAGTCTGCAGTACCACCCTGGGAAGGCGAATGTGGTTGCAGATGCTCTCAGTCGATATCCTATTGCTATGTATCTCACCATGGACCGGCATCTATTGGAGGATCTGGAGAGTCTTGGGATTGAGATTGTTCTCCCAGGGTATAGAGGTCAGATGATGCATATGCAGATACAGTCGGGGTTGCTAGAGAAGATCAAGGAGGCCCAGTTGCTTGATGAGGGAATCCAAGGTCTTAGAGCTCAGGCAGAGTTAGGTCTGCTCGACGATTTCACCATTGCGGAGGACGGATCCTTACGGCACGGGAGTCAGCTGTGTGTGCCCAAGGACTTGCGGGAGGAGGTGATGCAGGAGGCCCACCAGTCACGATATTCTATACATCCTGGATCTACCAAGATGTACAAGGATTTGCGTGAGTATGTTTGGTGGTATGGGATGAAGAGGGAGGTCGCCAGATTTGTTTCCAGATGCCTTGTGTGCCAGCAAGTCAAGGCGGAGCGCCAGAGACCAGCGGGACTACTCCAGCCTTTACCTATCCCGGAATGGAAGTGGGAGCACATTACTATGGACTTTGTCTCTGGATTGCCGCGTACTCCCAGTGGCAAGGACGCTATTTGGGTGATCGTGGACAGATTGACAAAGTCCGCTCATTTCATTCCGTTCAAGGTTGGGCTGTCGACCGAGAAGCTTGCAGACCTCTACATGCGTCAGATCGTGAGGATTCACGGGGTGCCAGTTAGCATCGTTTCAGATCGAGACAGCCGCTTCACATCACACTTCTGGAGGAGTCTACAGCAGAGCTTGGGATCACAGTTGAAGTTCAGCACAGCCTATCATCCACAGACGGACGGACAGTCTGAGAGAACCATTCAGACTTTGGAGGACATGCTGCGGGTTTGCGCACTCGACTTCGGAGGTTCGTGGGAGGACCATTTACACCTCGTGGAGTTTGCCTATAACAACAGTTATCAGGCCAGCATCGAGATGACTCCATTTGAGGCGCTGTACGGACGGAGATGTCGTACGCCGTTATCCTGGGACGACGTTGGCGAGAGAGCTTTACTTGGGCCAGAGATGGTGGTGGACTCAGCAGAGAAAGTCAGACTGATCCGGGAGCGTATCAGAGTTGCACAGGATCGGCAGAAGCACTGGGCGGACAGCACCAGACGGCCGCTTGAGTTCGAGGTTGGAGACAGAGTGTTCTTGAAGATCTCACCGACCAGAGGCGTCATTCGGTTCGGTAGAGGCGGGAAGCTCAGTCCGAGATTCATTGGACCATTCGACGTGACAGCACGGATTGGCGAGGTGGCGTACCGACTAGCGCTTCCAGCTAGGTTGGAGGGAGTGCACGATGTTTTCCATGTATCTCAGCTTCGACGATACATTCCAGACCCCAGTCACGTGGTGGACTATTCAGAGCTGGAGGTGGGCCCGAGATTGACTTACGAGGAGCAGCCAGTAGAGATCCTCGACCGGAGGGAGAAGCGTCTGCGGAACCAGACCATTCCCCTTGTCCGCGTCATGTGGAGGCACCACTCTCCGGGAGAGTCCACATGGGAGCGTGAGGATGAGATGCGTGAGCGATATCCTAGTTTGTTCACTTGAGTGCTTTGTATTGTATGCATTTTTTTGAATTCAATAAACAACTCTTTGGATTCACTATTCTTGATTTTCTGTGTTTGCTTTCCAATTTCGAGGACGAAATTTTTCAAGGGGGAGAGATTTGTAACTCCACTTTCCTGTTTTCCTAAATAAAATTTAAGAATTCATTTTTATACTTATTATTATTTGGGAAACATTTTTATTGAATTACATTTTTGACAATTTTACAATTGGAAGTTGTTGTAACAATTTCTATATATTTTTCTTAATTTAAAAACTGTTTTTAAAATGAATTATGTAATTATGTAACAGCAAGGGGTTTATTTGTAAAAGTTCCTATTATATTTTCGTTGCGGGCAAATACGAAAAGGCTGGGGGGGTTTTTGCATATTGGCCTTTTTGCGGAGGGGCTTATGTGCAAATTTTCCATTCGTTTTATTTTAAAACGAACTGACCGTTCGTTGGAGAGAGAGAACGACCATTCATTATTCTCTCCACTCTTTCTCGAGACTTCTGTTCTCGTTCTCCCCGCCGACTCTTCGTTCTCCACCAGTTTCTCGAGTCTTCCACCGACTTCTCGAGTCCTTCGCCGACTCCTCGAGCTCCCAGCTCCGACGACCTTCGGCGACTCTGATGACGATGACGACGACGGCGACGATGATGAAGACGGTGGCTCTGGTAGCGTAGATCTGAGGGAGCGCGGCGACTTCCATGCTGATGGCGACTTCGTCCCTGTTGAAGCCGACGACCCCGATGATGATGGCTTTGACGATGGCGACTGAGGGAGCTGAGCATTGACTCGAGCTCGTCTTCTTCTTGTCTTCTTCCTGTCTTCTTCCTGACTTCTTCCTCGACGAGCTTGGCTTCGACTTCCAGAGGGTAAACCCTAACCCTAATCTCTATTGTTGGTCAAATCTGGTCAGATCTATGGCCTAGGCTCTGAGATCTTTGATCGGTGACGAGATCTAGGGTTTCTGTGGTTGTGTGAGATCGATGATGTTGTCTTTCTCTTTGAACAGTTCTAACTGTTCAGATCCGTTGGATCTAGGGTTTCTGTGGTCTGATCTTGTAGATCGACCCTTGCATGTGGTTATTTTGGGTTGCATGTTTAGATCTGTGATGTTTTAGTTGATTCTTTGAGATCATTCGATCTGTGAATATTCTGTGGTTATGTTACTATTTTCTGAGGAGTTTTACTCCAGATCTGGTAGTGGTTCCAGATCTGTTGAGAGTGGGTTTTTCGTTGGTGATTTCTGTGGAAATCCAGTAGATCTATTTCCTTTTGCTTACTGTCGGTTGGCCTAGACCTAACGAAACCAGTGGTGACTCTAGGGTTGCTCGGTTCGTTAGATCTAGAATGGGTTTGTTTTGGACAGTTTCCTTATTCATTTCTGTGTAGAATTTTGGGATAGATCTGAGGTTCTGAATCCTTCTTTGGAGAACTGAGATCTTGTGTCTAAACACTTTCGTGTCTGACACTGCATGCATGCCATAATTTTGGGATATGATGTTAGTTCCTTTTTGATGAACTGAGATCTCAGTCGGACACACTCGTGTCCGACACTGCATGTATATTTTATGGATTTTAATTGATGACTTCTTCTTCTTCTCTTTTCTGTTCTTTGTTGCTGAGGGATTTTCTGGTGTTGGACCCTGTTCCGACTGGACTGTGGACTGTACCTACCTGTTCGTATCCGATGTTCGTGTCGGATACGAAGTGGCGAATTTGTGGCTAGAACATTGCTGGACTTGCTGTAGCCGTGTCCTCTTTCCCGTGTCCGACGTGCGTGTTGGACACCAAGGAGATGATGTGACCTTCTGACCTGACGTGACTGGCCTTGGACTTCGGGCCTGACCGGCGGTGGACTTTGGCAGTTTGTGGCTTTTATCTGTTGGGCCGGGTTGGTGTTTATTCAGTGGGTTTATTGTGTATTCTTTGTGGGCTGAAGTATGGGCTGGGCCATACAGTATTGTGTTGTAATATTATTTTATTAATTATAGCTGGATAACTGTAATTATTTGTGGGTGGGCTGGTTTGGCTGGGCCATGTTGGGCCGGGCTTATATGCTGTTGTAGTTATGTTTGGGCTGGTTAGAAGTTGGGTCTGAACTGATCCTTGGTTCTGGGTTGGGCCGAGTGACTGTGGGTTGACCTGTGGACTTTGCCTTTGGGGCAGAACTGCTGTAGTATAATTTTTGTAAAACTTTTTTTCAATTAAATAAAAAATGTTATTTTCCCAATTGCTGTGAGTTGATGGAAACATCCTCTTAAGACCAATTTTTGTAATTAAAAACAATTAGTTAACTTTTTTCTGCTGTTTAGTTAATTCTTTATAGCTTTTAAAACCAAGTTTATAAAACAAACCACTTTTATATATATGACAGTTGCAAATGCTAACTCTATATATATAATGAGTTTTTGAATTATAAACTTATAAAACTCTTAGTGTTAAACACGTAAAACCAATGGTTGTGTTTAACATTGTTTTTCCCAAAGAGAACAAGTAAGTTAGTAATTAGAACTAGTGTAATGTAACTTGTGAACCTCCAAATAAGACTATCTTATTTGGACAGAATCAAGATAAAGATTTAGTTCTTTAATTAACCTAGAAGCAACTAGCATAGTTTATTAACCAACTTGTAATCATTGTTAAACAGGAGAGCATCCAGCTAGATTTGCCTACCATATTGCTGGAGCCAGGCAAGTACATTCTATGGTTCTGTTCAGTGCATTTTCCTTGTTCTTTATTGCTGACACACTGCGACACGTTCATGTTCTTTCTGGCTTGTTCTTTCATGTTCTTACTTGTATCTTGGGGTGGGGAAATACTCTAGATATGTGACTAAACCCGGTTACTTATTCATGATCTTTAGCTTAGGCCTCGCACAGTGCACGCGGGCCCTAAGCCGTACCTACATGATCTTCCAGGATCCTTTCATGTTCTTTCATGATCTTACCCAAGCCGGTCACATATCTAAGTAGTATTTCAAACATATAAACACATGTTCAGGATATTGTTCTTACATTAGTTTCTCTTGATCCTGATCTTGATATTAGTCGTGATCTTTACTGCATCTTACATTGTCATGATCTTTCATGTATCTTTATAGCAGTAGTTCATGTTCTTCATGTTCTTTACATACTTGTTCTTATCCTGTTCTTCCAGCATTTACTTTCCATATCATTATGTTATTGTTCATTACCTAGAACTGTGCTTTGCTCCGCTCCTGACTGGATATGTTATGATAGGTGAGATGGAGGCTTTATGTGACACATACTATGGGCAGGATACTGCTTTCCTTGAGCCAGCTGGAGCTGCTTGTGACATAGAGGCTGCAGAAGCCTAGTTATCTTCCATTTAGTTGTCTTTCCTGCTTTTGAGACTTTAGTCAGACTTTAGTACATTTTCTGGATGAATGTAATAATAAAATGCTTAGACATGTATTTGAATATTCTGGGATCGTTATAGATGCTGTGATTCTCTATCTTTCATGTTTATCTGGTTAGTTTTCCCTAGTTGATACAGCTTACTTCATTGTGTCTAGCAATGAAGGCTGGGCGTGTCCGACTCGTGTCCGATTATTCGGGAGCGGGTCGTGACATGTTTTTAGTGGTGGCCCATGCAGGTCCATCCTAATGGTACCTAGGACTTAGCGTACTATTGGGGGACTTGATTACACTAGGGAAACTTGATCACAGCATAGGAAAATCGGGAATTAAGGGTATATCAGGTTATTCATGTTCTTCAGGTGCTTTATTATTATAAAAAACATTGTTTGATAGGTTTTAGGGTTTGTCGTTCAACGAAGTTTTCTTTTTATGCAGGATGGTCACTACAAGGAAGACCGCAGACCAGGCTGGAGTTGCAGGCGCTTCTGGAGTTGCAGGCGGTTCAGAGCAGGCCGCACTAGAGCAGCCCGCACCAGACGTCCAGGCAGATCAGCTTCCGCCAGCGCCTCCTATCTTCCCATCGCTACCGCCGACGATGATGCTTGACGGCAACCAGGTGATGGCGTTGTTTCAGCACTTTCTGGAGGCCCAGAACCATCAGGCAGCGCAGTTCAGAGCGACTGTCGTCGACGCGCTGAGGACCAGGGAGCCGGCAGCACCAGCACCAGCACCAGTAGCACCTCCAGCACCGCGAGGACCGAGACCCGGGACAGCGAAGGAGTACCAGCACCTTAGCCCGATGGACTTCTGGGGCGACGAGGGGATCATCTATGCAGATGAATGGCTGGAGAATGCAGAGAGGACTTTGACCATGGCGAACATTTCAGAGGACCAGAAGGTGTCAGTGGCTAGCATGCGACTCTTTGACTTGGCGAGAGCTTGGTACCGGGAGGACCCCCAGTTGGCGGAGCCCCGGGTGTCTTGGACAGTTTTCAAAACACTGTTCAAGGAGAAATTCTTCCCAGAGGTGAAGCGTGATGAGTTGAGGGTGCAGTTCGAGGCGCTGCAGCAGGGGACGATGACGGTCGCGCAGTACACTTCGGAGTTTACCAGGCTCAGCAGGTTCGCTGAGAGACTGGTTAGAGAGCCAGAGGACAGAGCATGGAGATTCAAGAAGGGTCTCAACAGGGAGCTGCGACATGCGGTGGCGATTAGTCAGGCGACCACCTACTCTAGCATCCTCAAGATCGCCCAGGCAGTTGAGAAGGGGAGCTTCCTTCAATTTCTCCTTCCCTCTTCTTCTTATCCTTACTTCCTCCTCCTTCTTGATTATTTTGTTGTTCCAAATTTTGAATTACTTTCTCTCTCCTGTGTGGAGAGAGAACTGTATAAAAGGATTCATGGGCTAGGTGCCAATGGGCTAAGGTGTAAAAAAGAATAGAAAAGAAAGAAAATCAAGAGAGTGGGATGAGCCTATTGAACCTAGCAGGGTTGGACCAAGGAAAAGGAAAGAAAATGAAGAAAATGAGAAGAAAAAAAAGGAAATGGGAGTTGGGCCTGGGCTAAGCCTACTAAGCTAGTGGGCTGGGTTAGGTTTTAGTATTTAGTATATATGTTTTATATTAATTTGAATTCTAACTTTATTAGTATAATAATTCCAATATTATTTTCTAATAATTAAATTAAATTAAATTATATTGTAGCTATCATTTATTTTATCCTTGTAAATATATTAATAAATATTTTTGCTAAAAATACTATATTAATATTTTTTGCTAGTAGGTAATTATTCTAGATAATAGAATAAGTAGTTAAATTCTAGAAATATCCTATAGAACTTAACCATATTTCCTTAACCATTTACAGGTGGTCTTAGAGACAATTGCGACTTTCCGGTAAGAGGCAAATACTTCCATAACTTTGTTACATTTACTTCATGTGATAACTTATTCCATGTTGGATACGTTGTTTACACAACTTGATCATGTGCTTCTGGTACTCATGCTTCTGGTACTCATGTGCTTCTGGTTCTATTGCCTATCATGTGCTCTTGTTCATGTGCATTAGGGAGGGAAAATGCTTACGGATATGTGATCAAAGCCAAAACTCTAGTTAGGTCATGTGGATAGCCTAATCACACACCTGTGCACGCGTGATTAAGTTGTACCTTTATTCATGTACTTTCTCCAGCCGGTCACACATTTAGTAAGTATTTCAAATTACGAGTCATGACATTCTTGTTTCATGTTTTAATAGATTATGCATCTCAAGTGATTCAGGTTAGTCATGTTCATGTCATCTTTACTTGTGTATATGTTGTACTTGTTTCACTATTATAGATTGTACTTTGCTCATTTTTTGACTAGATCATTAACATATTAGACCAGTACAAGAGGATGTGGACGACACTAGACTGGACGACGACTTCTTGAAGCTTCTAGAAGACTTTAGAAGATTAGAATATATCATTCAGATGTATCATATATTATAGCAGATATATATTGTTGAGATTATCGGACTTGTCTCTGAATATTGGACATGTATGATGTACTAAAAATTTGATAGTGGATTGGTGATCATGTGAGAGTGTGCTCGGTTATTTTCATTTATTAGTTATGTGATTGAGCCAGGATTGATATCATGATCATTTAATGATTTATGAGGTATTGACAGCTTACTACCGCTATTTGCAACAGCGTAGTTTGTGCATGTCCAACAGGTGTCCAGAAATACTGGGAGCGGGTCATGACAATAACCAATGAGATAAGTAGTATATTAATGTTGTACTGTATTATACCGTAGATATACCGGTCGGACTGGCAAATTTTCTTTCAAAAAATCAAGATTTTGATCTACGCACGCTGTTGGCCCATTGGTCATGATCACACTTAATTTTGATAATCAGCATCAACTTTTGGTCGATATGTAAAATTGTAAGCCCCCTGAATTTCAGGGCTATTTTAAAATTTTTCTAAATAAATTATTTTCGATAAATGTTTTATTATTTAATTGTTTAGATCATTAATGTACCTTTCCATGTCTTTGACTTCTGGAGCGTCAGGGATGCCAATCCTTGGAAACTCTCTTCACGAGTTTTGAAGTAGACAAGATTATCTTCGTTTTGATATATCGTGTTCCACTTGAACTTGTTCCCTTGTGCTCTTTTTGTATCGTGCAACTTCGGGTCAACTTAGACCAATTAATCGTTGAATATTATTCCCACTTTTATTTTTTATCATCGTTTGCACGTTACCGTGACTTTTAATTTAGGAGCACCAGACCAGTCGTTTTCTCAGAACCAACTTCTCATGAATGATCTACTCGAGACGCTCTCCACCCATGACCTTCGTGTCCCACTCAGACACTCCATTTTGTGCTCCATTTCCTTCGCACAACTTTCGGGTCGACTTAGGCCGATTTATTTTCTACCGTGAAACCTGATTTATTTTCCAATTTAATTTCGGGACCCGACATCGATCCAACCTGTCAACCCGAAGTATGGACGTGGCCCACTTGAAGCCTACTACCCATATGAAACTTGTGTCCCATTTATTGGAGTCCCCGCATGTTGTTTATTTATCCATGATTATAAATCCCAATTTTAATTCCATTATTGCACCCGGTTCGATTTTGGCCCGACCCGGCTCGACCGAACCCGAACCCAAGCTCCATGTTGCTCTTTCATGACTGCCCGAGTACCCCACATAATTTTCCTATTTTTTCTATTTTAAATATCTATTTATTCTCTCTCTTTTCTACAAATATCTCTTTTAATATCCCTTATATATATATACACACATATATATATATATATATATATATATATATATATATATATATATATATATATATATATATATATATATATATATATATATATATATAAATATCTCTTTTCAAACACACTCACACACCCCCTCACCTCCACCTCACAGTAGGAGAACACCCCCCCCAAAACCGACCTCTTCCTCTCTCTATATTTTCTCTCTCCTCCTTCTCTCTCAAATATCTATTCTCTCTCTCTCTTTCTATATTAATATTTATACACACACTTATAACACTCTCTCTCCCATTATTTAAACTCACACCTACACTCCCCCTCCTTTACAGCCAGCACACAGCACCCCCCCTTTTAGACCGACTTCATCAATCTCTCTCTCTCTATCTCTCTATTCCTATTTATTATATACAAATACACACATACATGCATCTCTCTCTCCCTCTTTCATTACACTACACTAAACATCACCACAGCAGCAACATCCCGACCACCTCCTCCTTGGCAGGCCCGAACCCCAGCCTCCTCCCACCTGGCCGTGGCCTGGCCGCACCACCACCATCTCCTTTCCGAACCTCTCCTCCTCCCACTTCGAAATCGCACCACCACCATCATCATCCAAGTCGACACCACCACCCCCTCCGTCCAGTCGCGCTGCCACCTTTGGCCGCGCTGCCCCTGGCCTCGCCGGGCCAGGCTCGACAGCGCACCGCCGCGCCTCGTCGGCCAGCCAGGCCGCGCCACCATCAGAGCAGCAACTGCTGCATGCGTGCAGGCGCGCACGCGCGCGCGCGGGCCGCCGTCGTGTGCCGCCGTGCCGCCGCACGGGCCGCTGTGGCCCCCTGGCCGTGCGTCCCACCCCGGCGAACTCTCCCCTGACGGCCACCGTCCTCCAGGACGCGCCGTCGAGACGATTCGTGCGTTTACGTCGAAATCCCGTCGACGCGCGCGTGGGAAAAATTCAGAAATAGAGTTTCGGGACAGCAACTTCGTGCACATTTTCCAGGAAATCCGACCGTTGGATCGGCGATTTCTTTGCTCCGTTACAATCTCGGTATATACCCCTTCATCCCTCTCAAATTTCACCCGTTAATTTCGTCGTTTGATACATCAAAACTGGCCACCAAGTTGACGTTTTAAATTAAACTGTTTTTGGACAGTTTCGTGGAGCCGACTTCGTCAGCTCGTAACTTCGCCGTCGCAGCTCCGGTTGACGCGCTACCAGTTCCTGTGCACAGCTGGTATAACCCTCTTCCTGTCTCCTTTATATTTCGTTTCATTTTAAGCACGTTCGGTTGGTCGAATTCGACGCCAAAGTTGGCCGTCCGAATTCTTTAATTTACACTTGTTAAATTCTATTTTTGAACCCGGGACTCCGGATTCTATTTCTGACACCACCAGTAGACTCGTGGCGTCGTTCTGGCATGTTTTCATATAAAGTTTGCTTGATTTGGAGAACGTGGGCCCTGGCACGTATTTCGGTGCAAAGCGGGTCCCACTTTTCGAGTCAACGGGTCACTTTGAGATCGGCTCATCGGAATTCCATTCCGGATATACCGTTGAGTTCGTATCGTCATTCTGGACTCGTTGACATGTAATTTGCTGAGTTTTGAAGACATTTATTCCGGCACGCATTTTCGTGCAAACCGGATACCCAGTGTCGTGTCAACGTATCATTTTGAGATCGGCACATCGGAATTCTATTTCGGACATACCGTTGGGTTCGTATCATCATTCTGGATTCGTGGACATATAATTTGTTAGGTTTTGTAGACTTCTATCCTGACACATTTTTCGGTGCAAAGTATGTCCAACGACGGACATCATTTTGACCCAAAATTACCGTTTTGTCCCTGTGTCCAAATTGGACTTATGGGTAGGCTATCCTAGCTGATTTGACCGTTCTGGACACGTTGGGGATATTTATTTTATCATCCGACAACATCTGTAGATTTTGATTATGTATTATCCTTAATTTATAATTAATTATTTTTCTTGATATTGTTACTTTCTGGTTTTGAATTTTTATATATATTTTAATTGCTGTAAAAATCTTAGAAAAATGGTATTTAAATATTATGTTAATTTAGTTAATTTATTATAATTTTTCTATTATTTAATAAGTACTTTTGGTATTTTATAAAAATAGGAAAACAGAACTCATTTTCAGTATATTTATGTTTGCTGATTTTTAATAAATATTTATGAGGGTTTATAAATCCCAGAAAAATTAGTATAAATTTCTATAATTAACAAGGATTATTTTGGTACTTTATTTTATATATAATTTAGCTTTTTGTCTATCTCAAAAATTATTGGAACTTAGTGTACAGTTTGATTTAATTATTGAATAATTATGACTTGTAATGTTTTGTGTTCTTTTGAGTTATTGTAGTATTGGACCACCCCCTACACTAGTGTATAGATCCTAGGAAGTTAGTTTGTGTATAGTGGCACTCCACATTAGACTTTTATGCTAGGTCCCCACTTGGCTAGTATCCAGTCAGGAGTCGTGTCACACCCTAGTGTATTATTGAGCATAGCTTAGAACTGAGTTTGTATATCATTATTGACAGGACACCGGACATCTATATCTTCATACTAGTATTCTTGCTTTGCTCGAGGCAAGTACATCTACACACTCATTTACTGTCTTTTAATGCTAGAACATGTATTAACCCTGTTAAAATACTGCTTTCTGAATAACTGCAAGATAAATCTTCACATGTTACATTAATTTGGTCCCTACCATGCTTAGGACAGTTCTTATATCTTCACATGTTTCATACTAGTTCTCGGTACATATTTCACTATGCTTTATACTGCTCTGAGTATTCACGAGTTTTACATTGCTCCCAGTACCTGCCATGCTTATACTGCTCCCAGTATTTTCCATATGTTTTACTGTTCTCGTATCTCTCACATGTTAGAATATTGGTTATGGGGAAACTGTTAGTAGTGTACGTGATTATGCCCCATTCTCCCGTACGTACGTACCGAGCAAGGTTGACATTTTATATGTATACCTTGTCGTAGGCTTTATCTCAACGCGGATTTGTACGTATGTACATCTGTCGCCGTTTCACTTGTACGAAAGTACATTTTATTATGTGCCCCCAGCACATTGTACATCTATTGACCGATCACGTACCTGCTACAGTTTTAAACATTACATATACATCTGTCTCTATGACATATGTATCCTTGCCATGATAGATTATGAGTCATACCATGATTTCAGATGTGCCATGTTCCCTGTGTTACTATGATATTGTGATCCCAGTCGTACCATGAGGCCATGTTTTCCAGTATTTCCTGTTTTATAGACTTATCACACCATATTTCTTGTTGTATATCTCTTTCATTATATGTTCAGTACTTTAGTTGTAGAGGTTGTACTTGCTCCCGTCCTGACAGGATAACGTTGTAGGTTCACATTTCGAGGATGAAATGCTATGTGTTACATATTATGGCACTGATTTTGAGGACCTGGCCTTGCTCCAGTAGAGGCCCCAGCGGGAAACCTTGCTTAGTTATCTTTCTTGTGTTTAGTAGACTTAGACTTTGTCTGTTCTTATATTTGGATACTGGACTTTGTCTCCAGTTAGATACTTTGGTTATGTATTATTAAATCTGTGTTTGTTACCTTCGCTTATAGATGCTGTGTTGTGATGAACATTTAAATGTGATATTAGAACTGTTAGCAGCTTAGACCCTTTATTGTCTATTCTTAGAACAGCTTACTACGCTTTAATCAAGCGTAGGCTGGACATGGCTCGGCCCGGCCCAACAATTTGGGTAACGGGTCGTGGCATATTTTTTTGGCGGCCCATGCAGGTCCAGACTTAAGTTGTTTGGTTATGTTATTGTACCAAGCATGCCTGCAATTAGGATCTAAGACAACTTGATAACACTAGGACAACATTTAGAACACCTAGAGGATTTCTAGGACTGTAACATAGGAAAACTCATCACAGCATAGGACCGTTTACTGTATTTAGTATCTTGTTTGAAATTCAGTATGTTACAATTTAGACCAAGTTTGTACCCTTGGGATGACCCCTGAGGATCTCACTCTAATCTTATCTAGAAATCAGTTTCCACTTATTTCCATTTGCTCCTCTTTAAATTCGTTGTTGAATTTAATTTCTGATTTTGTTGTTAACTTTGATCTTGCATCGTGATAAATTTTGTGGATTGAATTGTGATATATTCTGATAAGGTAAACGTCTGTTTTAGTTATGGAGTTTAGAATTTATCGCAGCCATATTAGCTGGTATGACAAAAACGTAGAGCCTGATTTTGGATATACTATCCTATTCATAGAATTTAGATTTTCACGCAGCCATATCGGTTGGCGTGGCGAGGATATTCTAGATAACATGATTATAGGGTGTATACCTTAGTTATGACTCTATCGTTTATTGCATCTAAGCTTACTGGTGGGGCAAAAATTCTGGCAACATGATTTCAGGAAGACGTGTATGGTTATCAGATCATATCCCAACTTGGTTTACTTTGTTATGACCGAATGAGCAAGAATAAATTCTTATTATTATTCTTTCCAGTCTTGATTAACTCTGTTCTATCTACACTACAACTAGGATTACAGGTTCTCTAGGACTCTCCAATAGGATTGCTTTCGCGTTATCTTTTGGACATAATTATTTTTGTGTTCCATCTTTCCTATGACTTGACTAAATTCTTCTTCGTTAATCTCTTTGGTAATTCTTCTCGTTATACATCTCGTTGTCTTCGTACCATTCTTGGAAATATTTCGATAAACTTTTCTGTCTTGCTGGACCCTTTAACTTGTTTAGACACTGTTATGGATTGCTTGACCCAGTCTTAGGCCTTGTTACCTTCTACTTGATAGATGACCGAAATAGCCAAACCTTGTTGACTGATCCTGTAGTATAACTATAAATGTATTGTGTGTTTGTGATAAGTACTTTTCCTAGGGATTGGTTAGATTAAGCTTATAGGACAAGTATGGGTGACTGACTGTAGCAGACTTGGAAACCATTAAGAACGATTGCATTGATAGTATGACTTGATGATAGGGTATCTAAGATGGGGAAATGAGATATTATATTGTTATGACTATGGATTGAGGATTAGAATCTTGTGCTTAGCAGTTTGAGGATTTAGCATTTGTAGAATTTTGGTTGGTTACCTCTAGCTAATTACATGTTATTAGAGGGTAGATCGATATGTGGAATGGTATATAATGAGTTAGAATGGGATATAATATTGCATACGAGATTGGGAAGATATCAGTTAAAAGACAAGGAACAAGACAAAGACATATGTACATTGATAATTAATAAATCGGGAGTTTGAAATCGAGGATTTATATTCAGAGGACTTGTTGAGTAAAAAGAAGAAGGCTCTACGCCAAGGATAAGAATTGAACGTATGATTTCAAGGAGAAACTGTAGGAAAGGATTGACGATAAATGATGCTAAGGAACTGTGGATTGATAGAATATGGATACTTAGGATACGATAAGGAAATCAGTATTTACAAATGAGGTTGGAAATATGATTGATGATTAAGCATTATAGGCTTATAGACATACCCAGAGAATGACCTATAGTTTAGGGTATACATAATGTTCCATGTTAGTATGGAAGATTTTAAAGGATATAGGACGTAGTTATGATAGAAGGACCATTGTTGAACCTAAACCAAAAAGATTGTAAGGAGAAACAAAAGAGATGATTACAAGGATATCAGATTGAGTATTGTAGCCAGAGCAGCTACATGTTATAGTTTGACCGGTTGGATGATTTTTAATTTCGAGGACGAAATTCTTGTAAGGTGGGTAGGATGTAAGCCCCCCATGAATTTCAGGGCTATTTTAAAATTTTTCTAAATAAATTATTTTCGATAAATGTTTTATTATTTAATTATTTAGATCATTAATGTACCTTTCCATGTCTTTGACTTCTGGAGCGTCAGGGATGCCAATCCTTGGAAACTCTCTTCACGAGTTTTGAAGTAGACAAGATTATCTTCGTTTTGATATATCTTGTCCCACTTGAACTTGTTCCCTTGTGCTCTTTTTGTATCGCGCAACTTCGGGTCAACTTAGACCAATTAATCGTTGAATATTATTCCCACTTTTATTTTTGATCATCGTTTGCACGTTACCGTGACTTTTAATTTAGGAGCACCAGACCAGTCGTTTTCTCAGAACCAACTTCTCATAAATGATCTACTCGAGACGCTCTCCACCCATGACCTTCGTGTCCCACTCAGACACTCCATTTTGTTTTCCATTTCCTTCGCACAACTTTCGGGTCGATTTAGGCCGATTTATTTTCTACCGTGAAACCTGATTTATTTTCCAATTTAATTTCGGGACCCGACATCGATCCAACCTGTCAACCCGAAGTATGGACGTGGCCCACTTGAAGCCTACTGCCCATATGAAACTTGTGTCCCATTTATTGGAGTCCCCGCATGTTGTTTATTTATCCATGATTATAAATCCTAATTTTAATTCCATTATTGCACCCGGTTCGATTTTGGCCCGACCCGGCTCGACCGAACCCGAACCCAAGCTCCACGTTGCTCTTTCATGACTGCCCGAGTACCCCACATAATTTTCCTATTTTTCCTATTTTAAATATCTATTTATTCTCTCTCTATTCTACAAATATCTCTTTTAATATCCCTTATATATATACATATATATATATATATAAATATCTCTCTCCAAACACACTCACACACCCCCTCACCTCTACCTCACAGTAGGAGAACACCCCCCCCAAACCGACCTCTTCCTCTCTCTATATTTTCTCTCTCCTCATTCTCTCTCAAATATCTATTCTCTCTCTCTCTTTCTATATTAATATTTATACACACACTTATAACACTCTCTCTCCCATTATTTAAACTCACACCTACACTCCCCCTCCTTTACAGCCAGCACACAGCACCCCCCCTTTTAGACCGACTTCATCAATCTCTCTCTCTATCTCTCTATTCCTATTTCTTATATACAAACACACACATACACGCATCTCTCTCTCCCTCTTTCATTATACTACACTAAACATCACCACAGCAACAACATCCCGAGACCTCCTCCTTGGCAGGCCCGAACCCCAGCCTTCTCCCACCTGGCCGTGGCCTGGCCGTACCACCATCTCCTTTCCGAACCTCTTCTCCTCCCACTTCGAAACCGCACCACCACCATCATCATCCAAGCCGACACCACCACCCCCTCCGTCCAGTCGCGCTGCCACCTTTGGACGCGCTGCCCCTGGCCTCGCCGGGCCAGGCTCGACAGCGCGTCGCCGCGCCTCGTCGGCCAGCCAGGCCGCGCCACCATCAGAGCAGCAGCTGCTGCATGCGTGCAGGCGTGCTCGCGCGCGCGCGCGGGCCGCCGTCGTGCGCCGCAGTGCCGCCGTGGCCCCCTGGCCGTGCGTCCCACCCCGGCGAACTCTTCCCTGACGGCCACCGTCCTCCGGGACGCGCCGTCGAGACGATTCGTGCGTTTACGTCGAAATCCCGTCGACGCGCGCGTGGAAAAAATTCAGAAATGGAGTTTCGGGACAGCGACTTCGCATGCATTTTTCGGGAAATCCGACCGTTGGATCGGCGATTTCTTTGATCCGTTACAATCTCGGTATATACCCCTTCATCCCTCTCAAATTTCACCCGTTAATTTCGTCGTTTGATACATCAAAACTGGCCACCAAGTTGACGTTTTAAATTGAACTGTTTTTGGACAGTTTCGTGGAGCCGACTTCGTCAGCTCGTAACTTCGCCGTCGCAGCTCCAGTTGACGCGCTACCAGTTCCTGTACACAGCTGGTATAACCCTCTTCCTGTCTCCTTTATATTTCGTTTCATTTTAAGCACGTTCGGTTGGTCGAATTCGACGCCAAAGTTGGCCGTCCGAATTCTTTAATTTACACTTGTTAAATTCCATTTTTGAACCCGGGACTCCGGATTCAATTTCTGACACCACCAGTAGACTCGTGGCGTCGTTCTGGCATGTTTTCATATAAAGTTTGCTTGATTTGGAGAACGTGGGCCCTGGCACGCATTTCGGTGCAAAGCGGGTCCCACTTTTCGAGTCAACGGGTCACTTTGAGATCGGCTCATCGGAATTCCATTCCGGATATACCGTTGAGTTCGTATCGTCATTCCGGACTCGTTGACATATAATTTGCTGAGTTTTGAAGACATTTGTTTCGGCACGCATTTTCGTGCAAACCGGATACCCAGTGTCGCGTCAACGTATCATTTTGAGATCGGCACATCGGAATTCCATTTCGGACATACCTTTGGGTTCTTATCATCATTCTGGATTCGTGGACATATAATTTGCTATGTTTTGTAGACTTCTATCCCGACACGTTTTTCGGTGCAAAGTATGTCCAACGGCGGACATCATTTTGACCCGAAATTACCGTTTTGCCCCTGTGTCCAAATTGGACTTATGGGTAGGCTATCCTAGCTGATTTGACCGTTCTGGACACGTTGGGGATATTTATTTTATCATCCGACAACATCTGTAGATTTTGATTATGTATTATCCTTAATTTATAATTAATTATTTTTTTAGATATTGTTACTTTCTGGTTTTGAATTTTTATATATATTTTAATTGTTGTAAAAATCTTGGAAAAATGGTATTTAAATATTATGTTAATTTAGCTAATTTATTATAATTTTTCTAGCATTTAATAAGTACTTTTGGTATTTTATAAAAATAGGAAAACAGAACTCATTTTCAGTATATTTATGTTTGCTGATTTTTAATAAATATTTATGAGGGTTTATAAATCCCAGAAAAATTAGTATAAATTTTTATAATTAACAAGGATTATTTTGGTACTTTATTTTATATATAATTTAGCTTTTTGTCTATCTCAAAAATTGTTGGAACTTAGTGTACAGTTTGATTTAATTATTGAATAATTATGACTTGTAATGTTTTGTGTTCTTTTGAGTTATTGTAGTATTGGACCACCCCCTACACTAGTGTATAGATCCTAGGAAGTTAGTTTGTGTATAGTGGCACACCACATTAGACTTTTATGCTAGGTCCCCACTTGGCTAGTATCCAGTCAGGAGTCGTGTCACACCACTAGTGTATTATTGAACATAGCTTAGAACTGAGTTTGTATATCATTATTGACAGGACACCGGACATCTATATCTTTGTACTAGTATTCTTGCTTTGCTCGAGGCAAGTACATCTACACACTCATTTACTGTCTTTTAATGCTAGAACATGTATTAACCCTGTTAAAATACTGCTTTCTGAATAACTGCAAGATAAATATTCACATGTTACATTAATTTGGTCCCTACCATGCTTAGGACAGTTCTTATATCTTCACATGTTTCATACTGGTTCTCGGTACATGTTTCACTATGCTTTATACTGCTCTGAGTATTCACGAGTTTTATACTGCTCCCAGTACCTGCCATGCTTATACTGCTCCCAGTATTTTCCACATGTTTTACTGTTCTCGTATCTCTCACATGTTAGAATATGGGTTATGGGGAAACTGTTAGTAGTGTACGTGATTATGCCCCTTCTCCCGTACGTACGTACCGAGCAAGGTTGACATTTTATATGTATACCTTGTCGTAGGCTTTATCTCAACGCGGATTTGTACGTATGTACATCTGTCGCCGTTTCACTTGTACGGAAGTACATTTTATTATGTGCCCCCAGCACATTGTACATCTATTGACCGATCACGTACCTGCTACAGTTTTAAACATTACATATACATCTGTCTCTATGACATATGTATCCTTGCCATGATAGATTATGAGTCATACCATGATTCCAGATGTGCCATGTTCCCTGTGTTACTATGATATTGTGATCCCAGTCGTACCATGAGGCCATGTTTTCCAGTATTTCCTGTTTTATAGACTTATCACACCAAGTTTCTTGTTGTACATCTCTTTCATTATATGTTCAGTACTTTAGTTGTAGAGGTTGTACTTGCTCCCGTCCTGACAGGATAACGTTGTAGGTTCACATTTCGAGGATGAAACGCTATGTGTTACGTATTATGGCACTGATTTTGAGGACCTGGCCTTGCTCAAGTAGAGGCCCCAGCGGGAAACCTTGCTTAGTTATCTTTCTTGTGTTTAGTAGACTTAGACTTTGTCTGTTCTTATATTTGGATACTGGACTTTGTCTCCAGTTAGATACGTTGGTTATGTATTATTAAATCTGTGTTTGTTACCTTCGCTTATAGATGCTGTGTTGTGATGAACATTTAAATGTGATATTAGAACTGTTAGCAGCTTAGACCCTTTATTGTCTATTCTTAGAACAACTTACTATGCTTTAATCAAGCGTAGGCTGGACATGGCTCGGCCCGGCCCAACAATTTGGGTAACGGGTCGTGACAAAAATATATACTTCTACAGGTTTAAAGGTTTCAAGTCAGCACTTACTACTGCTATAAGCTACAAATGTGGCGTCGTAATCAAAGAACCAAATGCAATAGAATCAAGATCAAGTTTTTACATATTTATTATGTATTTTTATTTTTATTGTGTCTACGAAAAATATGTAAGGTCGATCATGATTGGTAGTGGCTCAGCTAATCTCAGTCCATAAAATCATGGCCTACTTATCCACAAATATATATCCAAAGTCCACATTCCAAAATAGCGCTAAACCCAACCATTTGGTTAAAACTGTTCTGAAAGAACTCATACAGAACTCGGCCAGAACTATGCCCGAGTTCAGCCCGAGTTTAATCAGGACAGTTTGAACAAAACTTTGAATTCCTTCCATATCTGCATCCAACATTCGAATGCGAGATTTCTGCATCCAAACTCTGCCCGAATTCGGTCTACAAAAACACTATAAAAGAGGAAAACTTTTACATTTTCATATCATCCATTCATTCTCTTTTCTATTCATTTTTAAGTATTTTCTAAGAGGTACACTTTCAAATCTAGCCTATACCACTCTTAGGCAAGCCAATACAGTTTCTGTTTAATCTAAAGTTTGGTTTTGAAGAGTTGTATCGGAGGCTAAATTTAAGAAAACGTTCCAGTTTTCAAATTGCCTTCTTTAGTCGGTCGTACACTCATCCAAGCACGGTGTTGTGAAGTCAGTCGTGTACCTGTCCACAAGCACAGTGCTGCAAGAGTTGCAAGCACTCAGTTAAAGCTTGCGTCATAGTGGATGAACATCGAGTAGGAGTACTCAAGACTGGATTAGTCCTCCAAGAGAAAAACCAGTATATATCGTTGTGTCACTGAGTTTGATCTTCTTAACTCTTACTTCTATTGCAAGTTATTTACTGCTATTGTATTTGCTCTTACTTGCCATAGTACATAATTTTAATTAGTGATATTTTTTGCTACACACGCACACTCTCTATTCACCACCACTCCTCTAGAGGTGCTCAACAGTCCTACAATTGGTATCAGAGCAGATTATACATATATAACCATCTAGAGAGTATATATGGCAACCATTAAATCTATATTCAACTGTGAAGGCAATCCATAAATAGACCACTATTATTTGATGGAATAAATTATACCTATTAGAAAATGCGGATTAGTTTCTCTCTTAAATTATTGGACTTCGATCTTTAGTCGATAGTGAAAGACGGTTATAGGAAATTGCCTAAAACAGTGATTGATGGTGTATTATAGACAAGTCCCATGACAAATATACTGAGCATAAAAAGGCACAGGCTAGTCTAGATGCACGAGCCATCAATGCACTATTCTGTACAATTGACAAAATTGAGTTCAATCACGTATCTAATTGTACCACATATAATAAAATTTGGAGACTTCTTGAGGTAACCCATGAAGGGACTTCCCAAGTGAAGGAATCCAAAATCATTAGATTGACACAAGAATACGAGTCATTGAAGATGAAATCCGGTGAGTCAATTAATGTCACGACCCGCTCCCGAATAATCGGACACGAGTCGGACACGCACAGCCTTCGTCGTTAGACACGACAAAGTAAGCTGTACCAAGCTAGGAAAATCTAACCAGATAATCAAGACAAGTAAAAATCACAGCATCTACAACGTATACCAGAATAAAAGTACAAGTCTCAGAATTTATTACATTCCAACAAATAAAAGATAGAGTCTACTAGTCTCAAAATACATAGAAAATGTAAAGTGCTAATGGTAAAGCTCTAGGCTTCTGCAGCTCCAGCTGGCTCTCCTGCATCTACTGGCTTTCGGCCATAATATGTGTCGTACAGAGCCTCCAACTCACCTGCAACATATCCTATTCAGGAGCGGAGCAAAGTACAGTTCTAGGTAATGAATAAGAACATGATATGAAATTGAGTAGAGGGGTACATGAATATGAACTACAGGAATGAATAGAAAAGTACAGGAAAATAGGTACATGAAATAAAGTACAGGAACTACAGTACATGAATGTAATGTACAAGAATGAAACTATAATCCTGGAGTACAAGACATGATAAGTGCACAATATTTGAAATACAACTAGTCCATGTGACCGGCTGGGGTGAGTACAGGAGCATGTACAAAAGTACATGAATATGGTACGGCTTAGGGCCCGCGTACACGATGCGAGGCCTAAGCTATCTACATGAATATAGTAACCGGGATTTGGTCACATGGCTAGTGTATTTTCCCACCCGACACAAGCAAGTACAAGAACAAGATAGTACAGGAGTACAGGGGTATAGGATATCGTGTCATGATGTGTCACAAGAAAGGTACAAGATATGTAAATGTACAAGACCATAGAAAAGTACTTGCCTTACTCTGGAAAAGTACGGGTAAACAATGGAACTGGATGTCCTCCTGTTATGAATAATTTGATACAAGTTGATTAATATCTAAATTATTCCAATTACTCTATTAATTATTCTATTATAATTGGAAAACACTAGTGGTTTTAAGTTAAAACTATTTATCTACTTTTACCAATTAGTACACTAAATTACTCCCTGCCTTTCTATAATAATCCTCAAAGTATCTCATAATCTTAAAAGAAGAAGTTGGCATCAATTCATGTTATAGTCGAGAAATTTTCTACCTTAATGTCAATTCCTATACAAAAGAACCTTTTGAAAATAGGGTTTCCTCACTGAGATTAACATCTCAGGTTCTGCAATCTGAGTCAAATATTAGTATATATATAAAAGAACCAAAGCACTGCTATATGAATCTCCAGTTCACCAAACTTACCAAGGCATTGGTATATGAACCCTAGGTTCAGTAAATTGAATCAAAACATTATTATAGGATTTCATAGGTTCTTTAATTTACCACAGGACATTCATTGCCACACATGCCCTTTAGTATAATAGATAGGTAAAGCAACACTTATACCAAATAGGGAATCAAGTCAGCATGCGAACGGCTACCAAGGCTTCTTTGCTAACATTCAAAAATAGAATGTCCATACTTAGAATATAATTCATATGCTACTCTACTGAAGATTTAGTGTACCATTTCTATCTCAAGGAATATGTACATAATCGACTGAATATGAATTATACAAAATTGGATATAAGTAGAAATCATTCAACTACTAGACTCAATAAGCAGTCTTCAATACTAACTCCAATCCCTGGACACATGCACTTCTCGGACACAATCCGCACTGGGACACGAGCAGTAACCTTGAAGGCACATAAACGGACACACACGTAAGACACGAATAGTAAACAGCACCCGTACAACAAATGGTATCCCTACACGCACGCAGACGATACGCCACCCCAATCTACCAACCCTGACATCGAACACACGAAATCGAACGAACTCATAATTAAAATTAACATGGAAACTTAAAATCAAGAAGAAAACTATATATACCTGAGGAGAAATCTGGTTACAACTGAGGATATGTTCTAAGGGTCGGACACGTCTCTACTTAACCTGAGTTATAAACAGAACCAGGGAATCACCAGAACAATCTCAATTACTGGGAATTTAACTCAAGAATTCAAAAATCAAAGCATCAGAATTATCGGGAAATTAAAATAACTTACTGCCAAAGACTCGATCTGTCGATCACATTCCAACCGAAAGAAATTCAATCGACTGCTAACAAAACTTTAGATCTAATGATACAAAACTCATACTCACCGATCTATTCCTCTAAGATCTTCACGAATTTGCCGAGCATTCCTCGAGTCTTCAAGGAAAATTACTGAGAAGAAATCGAACATAGAACTCCCGACCCAAATCTGAACTAGAACCCAATCAATTGATCTCGACAGTCCCACCAATCCCGAGAAAAATAACAAAACACCCCTAATTTACTATGCTCACCTGTCATCAATCTCGAACACACGGTGGGTCTGTGCGTCGCCGAAGAAAGCGACGCCGAAGAGTCGTTCGTCAAGTTCAAGGATGTCCTTCTGTGGAAGAGATGATCCGCACCTCGTCGCCAGGAAAAGCTCGCACTCCAAAGCGATGCTAAGAACTTTACGTCGAACACTACTACCGATCTAGTCGCTGGAGAAAGGGATCGCCGGCCGCCATCGCTACCTTCATCGTCTCTGCGTCGCCGGAGAGACCTTGGAATGGTCACCGCCGGAGAATTACCGTCGGAGAGTCGCCTAGGGCTACGGCTCTACTGAAATTAGGGCTAAGGAGAAATAAAGGAATGAATAGAATTTGAGTGAGCTCCTTGTTAGGGTTATATACTAAAAGCATCACTTTTGTAGTAACCTTATTTCTTTAAATTTTGAATGAGAATCATATGGGCAAATGTTTGCATATTGTATTTGTTGCAAGTGTTAATGCAAATGTCTGATATTCTATATTATAGATAATATGGTGTGTGGTGTCACACAGAAGATCATATTATCAGTTTTCTATGGAGTATATAAATAGTTCACAACCTAGATGGACTTGGACAATCTATTGGAAAGGTTATAGTGTAATCTGGTATTAGTCTGTCTTGACTATAGGTTTACACTAGTACACTTTGTGTGTATTGAACAGGACCACTTGAGGTTGTTCTCTTTGTACTGACTACATAAGAGAACAAACACCTCTGTTATTATGGATGCTTGTGCTCTTAATTCGGATATAATAACGGACATGTATATGCAGTGTGCATTACTTTGACTCATAAAAGAGTGAGATTCATTATGGATCAACAACCTCTATGAATTGGATAATAACATTGTATGTATGATGGGCTGTTGATTATAAATGGAATCCATGTCCCGATACATCGGGTTGATGATGTCCTCTTAAGGAGCTCATAAGGATTGTCATGTAAACCCTGCAGGTGGAATATATCCGACATGATAAATAAAGTTGAGCGGTACTACTTAAGAATAAAAGATGTCGAATCAATATAGTTGTCAGTAACTTGATTTGATCGACGGACATACGATATCTTAACATGGAGAGCCAAACAAGCATATAATAAAAGGAGCCCACAAACATAATTCGGGATTAGGGAGGTAGTACAACAATAGCTCATTAGTGGACCGTGCTATTGTTAATGGGCCTGGATTATGTGTTCGGACTGAACAAGGGATATCCAGATCCGTTAGGAGGCCTAACCCTAATTTATCCTCATGGTCCCTGCCGTAGCCTATATATATCCTCTATTCTCTGGCCGCCAGATGACGGATCAGAAATATGAAATTTTCTCTAAATTCGTGATTCACGTAAGGAGAGAAAGAGAGGGCTGCCAAGGAGAAAAAAAGGTTGGGAGATCGTCGCCCATACGACGTCCAACTCGAGGAAGGAATACGTACAGAAGATCTTAGGGTCGTCCGCTCGAGATTGCCAGGAATAACTTGTCTCCTTTTCGCCGCATGTATAATTCGTGAACCCTAGTTTCCGCCTATGAAGGGTTAGAACACGTATTAGATTTGTTTAACTTTCTATCGATCAATACGCACACCAAAGGATGGGTCCTGGAAATAAAACCTGCGCTATGTAATAGTCGATAGATGTAGATCTGTTCTAACTCAGTTTTGCAGGCATCGTAGATCCAACTATTATGGTCTAATGCATGTTTTTTTTATTGTGTTGTTTAAATCACGGACATGTCGTGGATGTTGTTGTTGCTGTGGATGTAATTAAAATCACGAGGGTTGATCGTGCTTATTATTTTAATTTTTCAATCTAGATTATGTGTAAACTCCTTCGGGAGGCATAGGATTGATGTAATTTTAATTATTTTTGATCAATCGTGATGGCGGTGGTGGCTGTTTCTGACGCCGAACGAGATGCTGGTTTTAAGCAGTCCAGAGGCAGATAGATGATTTTCGATGAAGGAATCGAACCCCGTATAGATCTGCGTAGCGCCAGATTTTGAATTCGGATAGTTGAGGACGGAGCAGCAAAGATGACCATAATAGTTGGATATTTTCTCTTATTTTTGTCATTTTGCTTTTTCTGATTATGCATGTTTATTATTGTATGTTTTTTTTGAAAAACCAAGCCTACATTAATAATGGACAACATGGACATAATATCAACTAGTAGAAAAATCCTCATTGTTAAATAACTAAGTGGGAGAGGATTTTTATTTAGTATAAATCCTATGGTCTCTATTACTGGTTTGTAGGTGATGTAATTATACTTGCGTGTTGGCTTTAGTGCTTTCCTCCATATCGGATGAGTATAATTATGGATCACCAGTACAAACTTCCTTAGGGATAATTGTAGAAAGTTACCTAGTATGTGTTCACTTCTCCATCTGAAGGAACTCATTACAAGGTAATGGACTTAGTATTAAGTAATGGTATACACTTAGATACAAATAATGGTATCCTTCCCATCGGAGTCACTTCTTTTATTTGTATGACCAGAGCAAGACCAGCATATTTATTTTATTTGTCATAAAGTTATATTGACATGATAGTAAAATTAATAAGAAAAATCTACTTGAACAAAGTTGAATTTGTATACGTCCACACTATCGTGGCATGCTAAATTCATGGTGTTCAAGGTGTTGGTGAATTTCTTATTATTGTTTTGAGGGAATCAATATTTAGTTAATTCAAAAAGTTTTTTTTGCCCTACATAATTTTATTTATGTGACTCTCAGGATTTCAAAAATGGGTTCTTTCAGTCCACTTATGGTGATTCTTAAAGAAAATAAACTTACTGGACCTAATTATATTGACTGGAAACGTAATTTGGACATTGTTCTGACTGTTGAGGAGTACAAATATGTACTTGTTGAGGAATGCCCACCTAAGCCTGATGCTAACTCTGATGAAGAGGTCAAAGAGGCTTATAAGAAGTGGAAAAAGGCAGATGAGATGGCGCGGTGTTATATTCTGGCATCTATGTCAAATGTACTGCAACATCAGCATAAGGCATGGCCACAGCTTATGACATGATGTATAACCTCAAGGAACTCTTCAGACATCAGAGTAGAGCAGCTAGACAGTTTGCTATGAAATGTTTGATGAATACAAAAATGGCTGAGGGTACACTAGTAAGGGATCATGTTCTCAAGATGATGGGTCATCTGAATGAGATGGAGATCATTGGAGCTGAAATCGATGGGGAAACCCAGGTCGATATCATTCTCGGGACTCTGCCTAAAAGTTTTGACAATTTCTGCCTTAATTACAACATGAACAAAAGGTTGTATAGTTTGGCAGAACTTGCAAAAGAGCTACATGATGCTGAATCTCTCTTTAGGCAGAGTGGTCATGTTTTTGTTTCTGAAATAGCTTCTACTTCTAAGCCAAAAGGCGGTAAGAAGAAGAATAACATTCAGAAATAGGCAAACTCAGCAAAGAAGGGCATGGGACCTCAAGGCACGGTGAAAAAGCCGAAAGGCATATGTTTCAAGTACAAAGGGTCAGGACATTGGAAGACTGATTGTCCACTTCTCAAACAAGGGAACAAAGAAGGTATATCTCATTTACTAGTAGTTGAAACATGTTTAGCAGTGTTATCTACCGGCACCTGGTGTGTAGATACAGGAGCCACTAATCATGGCTGCAATATATTGCAGGGGTTTCAGGAAACTAGACGGCTCAGTGATGGAGAGATATGCTTGTTCATGGGTGATGCTACAAAAGTATCGGTCATTGCATTAGGAGATGTTACTTTATCTTTTGGTAGAAATAAGTCTTTGACATTGAGAGATTGTCTTTATGCACCTTCACTTAAAAGGAATTTAGTTTCTGTTTCTATGTTAGTTAAGGATGGATATTCAGTTTGTTTTAATGACAATATTGTTATTAGAAAGAATAAACATTTTATCTGTTCTGGTGCATTAGTTGATAATTTGTATGTCATTAATCCTATTTCGCCCACAATGCAACTTATGGAAATGAATAATATGTCATCTAACTTAAATAAGAGAAAAGAACCTTCTTGTATGAACCAAACATATCTTTGGCACTTGCGATTGGGCATATTAACCTAAGAAGGATTCAAAGACTGGTTGAAGATGGACCTTTGAGTTCATTGGAAGTGGAGGCACTACCAGTCTGTAAATCCTGCTTGGAAGGTAAAATTACCAAAAGGCCTTTTACGGCAAAGGGGTATAGGGCCAAAGATGTGTTGGAATTGGTTCATTCTGATTTGTGTGGACCCATGACTATCCAAGCTAGAGGTGGCTTTGAATATTTTGTCACATTTATTGACGATTATTCAAGGTATGGATACATTTATTTGATGCGCCGTAAGTCTGAGTGCTTTGAGAAATTCAAAGAGTACAAGGCTGAAACGGAGAAATGTTATGGAAAATGTATCAAGTCATTACGATCAGATCGTGGTAGCGAGTACCTCTTTGGAGATTTTAGGGATTATTTATCAGAGGCTGGGATTGCATTCCAATTGACTGCACCTGGAACGCCCCAACAGAATAGTGTAGCTGAAAGAAGGAATAGAACTCTTATGGAGATGGTTAGATCAATGATGAGTTATTCAGATTTGCCAGATTCGTTTTAGGAATATGCCTTAGGGACTGCAGCTTATATTTTGAACTTGGTTCCTTCTAAGTCAGTACCTCATACTCCCATAGAGCTGTGGATTGGGCGTAAGCCTAGTCTGAAATATGTTTGTATTTGGGGTAGTCCAACACATGTGCTGAATAGGAAAGCAGATAAGTTGGAATCTCGTACAGAAGTACGCTTGTTTGTAGGCTATCCAAGAGGAACGAAAAGAGGTTTATTTTATAGTTCTAAGGATCAGAAGGTCATTGTTAGCACCAATGCCCGATTCTTAGAGGAAGACTATATGATGAACCATAAACCCACAAGTAGAGTTGTTCTAGAAGAATTGAGACGAGAGACACCAAGTACTTCAGTACCAACAGTACAAGAGGATGAACCATAAATAACTGCACAACGTGTCACAAATATTACACCACAACCGATATTGCCTCGTCGTAGTGGGAGGGTTGTGATACAACCTGATAGATATATGTGCTTGGGAGAGTCGTCAGACTTCGTTCTTGAGGAACAAGATTATGATCCCTGTACCTACAATGAAGCACTCCAAGATAAAGATGCAGAGTCTTGAAAAAAAGCAATGATATCTGAAATAGAATCTATGGATTCTAATCAGGTCTGGGAGCTTGTAGAACCACCCGTTGGTGTAAAAGCCATTGGATGCAAGTGGGTCTATAAGAGAAAAAGAGGATCAGATGGTAAGGTTGAAACCTTTAAAGCTCGGCTAGTAGCAAAAGGTTTTACTCAAAGAAAGGGTATCGATTATGAGGAAACCTTTTCTCCTGTAGCCATGCTTAAGTCTATTCGGATTCTTTTATCCATTGCAGCTCAGCTCGATTATGAGATTTGGCAAATGGATGTCAAGACAGCTTTCCTTAATGAAAGTCTTGAGGAAGACATCTATATGAAGCAACCAGACGGGTTCATTGAAAAGGGCTAGGAGCATCTTGTTTGTAAGATCAAGAAGTCCATTTATGGACTTAAGCAAGCTTCCAGATCTTGGAACATATGTTTTGATCAGGTGATAAAATCCTATAGATTTGATCAATGTCAGGATGAATCATGTGTATACAGAAAGTGTGATGAAAATGTGGTAGTGTTTCTAGTACTTTATGTGGATGACATCTTGCTCATTGGAAACAATGTGAAGGTATTATCTGATGTAAGGGTATGGTTATCCAAACAGTTTGATATGAAGGACTTGGGAGAAGTAGGTCACATCCTTGGGATCAAAGTTCTACGAGATCGCAAGAAAAGGATGTTGGGCTTATCCCAAGCTTCCTATATCGATACTGTACTAACTCGTTTTAGTATGCAAAATTCTAAGAAAGGTTTCTTACCTTTTAGACATAGAATTGCTCTATCAAAGGAGCAGTGTCCGAGAACACCTAAAGAGATAGAGAACATGAAGGCAGTTTTTTATGCTTCAGCAGTAGGAAGCTTAATGTATGCAATGCTATGTACGAGACCAGACATCTGCTTTGCCGTAGGCATGGTCAGCAGATATCAGTCTAACCCAGGACAAGAGCACTGGACTGCCGTAAAGCATATTTTGAAGTACCAGAAAAGGACTAAAGAGTATATGCCAGTTTACCAGGCAGATAGTTTAGTTCCCTTGGGGTATACAGACTCAGATTTTCAGTCAGATAGGGATTCCAGGAAATCTACCTCAGGTTATGTGTTTACTTTGGGAGGTGGAGCCATTGTGTGGAGGAGTATCAAGCAAAAATGTATTGCTGATTCTACCATGGGAGCCGAGTATGTGGCAGCCTCCGAGGCAGCCAAAGAAGCGGTTTGGCTCAGAAACTTTCTGTTGGACTTGGATGTGGTACCTAGTTTGCCTAAGTATATTACACTTTATTGTGATAATAGTGGTGCAGTTGCAAACTCGAAGGAACCACGAGCCCATAAGATGGGCAAACACATTGAGCGCAAGTACCACCTGATACGAGATTTCTTAAAGAAAGGAAAAGTTGCTGTGATCAAGATAGCATCAGCCGACAACCTAGATGATCCCTTTACAAAGAGCTTACCAGCTAAGGCTTTTGACAGTCATGTTGAGGGAATGGGAGTCAGATGTGTAGCAGCATGGCTTTAAGTATAGGTGGGAGATTTGTAACAGTATACTAAAAAACAATGCTTTGAGTATAAGTGGAAGATTGTTAGGGTTATATACTAAAAGCATCACTTTTGTAGTAACCTTATTTCCTTAAATTTTGAATGAGAATCATATGGGCAAATGTTTGCATATTGTATTTGTTGCAAGTGTTAATACAAATGTCTGATATTCTATATTGTAGATAATATGGTGTGTGGTGTCACACAGAAGATCATATTATCAGTTTCCTATGGAGTATATAAATAGTTCACAACCTAGATGGACTTGGACAATCTATTGGAACGGTTGTAGTGTAATATGGTATTAGTCTATCTTGACTATAGGTTTACACTAGTACACTTTGTGTGTATTGAACATGACCACTTGAGGTTGTTCTCTTTGTACTGACTACATAAGAGAACAAACACCTATGTTATTATGGATGCTTGTGCTCTTAATCCGGATATAATAACGGACATGTATATGCAGTGTGCATTACTTTGACTCATAAAAGAGCGAGATTCATTATGGATCAACAACCTCTATGAATTGGGTAATAACATTGTATATATGATGGGCTGTTGATTATAAATGGAATCCATGTCCCGATACATCGGGTTGATGATGTCCTCTTAAGGAGCTCATAAGGATTGTCATGTAAACTCTGCAGGTGGAATATATCCGACATGACAAATAAAGTTGAGCGGTACTACTTAAGGATAAAAGATGTCGAATCAATATATTTGTCAGTAACTTGATTTGATCGACGGACATACGATATCTTAACATGGGGAGCCAAACGATCATATAATAAAAGGAGCCCACAAACATAATTTGGGATTAGGGAGGTAGTGCAACAATAGCTCATTAGTGGACCGAGCTATTATTAATGGGCCTGGATTATGTGTTCGGGCTGAACACGGGATATCAAGATCCGTTAGGAGGCCTAACCCTAATTTCTCCTCATGGTCCCTGCCGTAGCCTATATATATCCTCTATTCTCTGGCCGCTAGATGACAGATCAGAAATCTAAAAATTTTTCTAAATTCGTGATTCACGTAAGGAGAGAAAGAGAGGGCTGCCAAGGAGAAGAAAAGGTTGGGAGATCGTCGCCCACACGACGTCCAACTCGAGGAAGGAATACGTACAGAAGATCTTGGGGTCGTCCGCTCGAGATTGCCAGGAATTACTTGTCTCCTTTCCATCGCAGGTATAATTCGTGAACCCTAGTTTCCGCCTATGACGGGTTAGAACACGTATTAGATTTGTTTAACTTTCTATCGATCAATACGCACACCAAAGGAAGGGTCCTGGGAATCCCCAGTTCCATCACTCCTCTCTCTAACCGTTCACTTAAATACGACAAAGAACAATTTACATTTAGGCCCCTCCACAATAATGTTGTTTAACACTATAGCCCTCCCCCTTTTCGTTATTTATGGCTAAGCCCCTCCGCTCAAATAACTTTGCACAAATCCCCTCTTCCTTTTCACTTATTGCAGGCTGTGGTTAAAATCAGTTAAAAAATCACATAGTGGGTCCCAAAGTTTGTTACAACAACTTTCAAATTGAATTCTGCTCCTAAAATTATTTCCCTTCAAAAATAGATCACAATATTTATTATTTTAAAACTAAACTTATTATTTGAAACTTCAATCAACAATTATTATTATTAGGAATGCTTTAAAAAAAGTTAAATTTATTTTTCTCAAAATAGGGAGGCGGAATCTCAAAGCAAAATCTCAAAGAAGTTTCAAACATGAATCATTTATTATACTTAAAATTCTCAATATCAAAATACAATTAAACAAACAAACTGGGATAACGTTCCTGCATCCCATCCTCGTGCACCTATGTGGATTCTTCCGGAGAGTGGTGTCTCCACATGACACGGACTAGTGAAATAGTCTGGTTACGCGGGCGCTTCTCCCCCCGATCAAGGATCTCCACTGGCTGCTCCTCGTAAGTCAATCTCGGACCCACCTCTAGCTCTGAATAGTCTACCACATTGCTCGGATCTGGAATGTAGCGTTGAAGCTGGGACACGTGGAAAACGTCGTGCACTTCCTCTAAGCTAGCTGGTAGTGCCAGTCGATATGTCACCTCGCTAATCCGTGCCGTCACGTCAAAAGGCCCGGTGTACCTCGAAATGAGCTTCCCGCCTCTGCCGAAACGAATGACGCCCCTGGTTGGTGAGATATTCAGGAACAGTCTATCTCCAACCGCGAACTCCAATGGCTGTCTGCTGCTGTCCGTCCAGTGCTTCTACCGATCCTATGCAACTCTGCGACGCCCTGAGCCTTGAGACCTAGTACTATAATTACACATAAGAAGTTGAAATAACACGATCTAATGACAATCAAGAATGAAATTTCAATTACCACTTAGGGGAGCAAAATCATGAAGACACAACTATTAAGTACGATCAAAAATCGATATTTTAACACAAGTGGACTAGGACAAGTTAGGAAAATCATGGTCAGATAGACATGATTTAAGATCAGAGTTTAAACAAGACACAAACGAAGTATGGAATCAAATTCTAGCAATGTATAATTTTGAGGAATTCAATGATCTAACGATAAAATGCTAAAGGGAAGTTAGCAAGGGTTGATTGAGAAAACGTACGAAATACTCAGGAGGTACAGTATCAAATCAGGTTAACGTGCAAGGATTTGTGATTCTCGAAAACCAATAATCATAGGGAAAGGAACATAGTTTCTATGGTATCCGAAAACATATAGATATTTGAAATCACTTTACTCAGAATCCCTACCCCTCCAGGGTATACCTGGCTGCAGTGAACTTCAGCTCCGTTACTCAAATAACGATATGTTACCGAATATTCTATGCACTATATCCATTTTTCAACAATCATCAACGAAGCAACACAAGAGATCACGACATGAAGAATTTAGGACAAGTCTTCATAATACTCGAAACCTATGAATGTTTGAAATCACTTCAACTTAGAGTTCCTGCCCCGCCAGTGCGCTGCTGGCTGCAGTGAACTTCCGGTCTCCACAATCCAGATAACGGCTGCGGCGCGCAACTGTCGTGCCCTAGTAGGTCATCGAATAGTCTTTCAACTTTATCCATAAAATTTTTTAAGAAATCAAAATGAGTTTCAATAGTCTAAGTCACGAAAATGGTGAGGTTATCTGACTATTAGAATATAAGGGTTTATTAGGTACTAAGAGACTACAAGGGATCCAATCAGTGAGTACAAAAGGGCAACCATGGAGATTTAAAATTTCAGACAGGGAGCAAAGTTTTAAATTATAACAGAATTTTAATTGATATCTGGAATGGTAACAAGATTCCATATATGGGATATTATCCCGAAGGGATAACAGAGTCTCGAAGGATGAACTGAAGCAAGGTATTAGATAGGAGACAAGTTTCAAAATAAGAAATAAAATTCCGTACTGGAAAAAAGTTTCAATAAAATCTCGAATAACAATAAAATCTCGAACAAAAACTTGAATTGAAAACGAATTCTCCAATAAGATGCACAGTGAAAAATAGAAAATCAAGTATCAACAAAGTCGTAAATAAGGAACAAATTCTGGAATAGAAAATTTCAACGAGGAAACAAGATTTTGAATAGGGAACACGGTCTCAATGAGTCGCGAGTAGGAACTGAAGTTTCAAAATCTGGAAAATCTTGAATATGAGACTAAATCACGAACAAAACAAAGTCCCGTAAATAGTAAACATGATCTTAAAATCTCGAATGGAATCAAGTTACGAAATAGGAAAAGAGAATCACTGGGGGAATAGAAAACAAGTATCCATGAAACAAGTGATACCTCAAATAGAGGACAAGATTGAAATAAAGTGGTGATCAGAACAATTTCTCAAACAGAAAACAAGCCATGAATAGGAAAAGAATTCTCATATAGGGAACATGTCAAGTCCTCAGATTTGAAAGACAATTTTCAAAGGATGTCTTGAATGGTGAATAGAAGCAAATATTGAATAAAATCAAATTCCAACAAGCCCCGAATAGAAAACTGAACCTCGGGAAGAAAATAAAATTTATAAATTGTAACTAGTTCTGAATAGGAAACAAAATTCCTGAGTAAAATCTCGAAAAGAAAGCAGGGTTACGAAGAATAGATGGAGGAGTATCAATCAACGAATAGGAAACAATATCACGAAATAAAATTTTAATATCAACCAAGGTTCCAAAATAGAAAATAAGAAGTTTCAAGAAACGGTCTAGATGCTAGAAGAAATTTAAGGGAAGACTGGATTGCTAATCAAGATACATGATTTTCCCAACCATGCAAAAAAAATCTTCTGTCTTCATTCTATATTCAGTATTCCTCCGAGAAAGAAAATCTCTCTAACCTTCTTCAACTTTCCTGACGTAGACTGGTCCTTATGGTAATGCTCCATGCGTTTGCTGAATCTGGAGAGGCGGGTCCTTCTTCTGTGATACTGGTGCTCCTCGTGCTTGTCCTTAGGCAGTGTGATCAGTAGTCTCCAGCAGTCCTTGACTTGGTAGGCAGGCGATCATCAGTACAAGCATAGCTTTCGTCTTTTGTGGCACTCTTCGTAGTGGTATCCTGAGCTGCGGCAGAAAATACAAATGATAGTCGGCTGATTCTGAATCTCCCGCTGGGCTGAAGGAGCGTTGTCTGAGTGTGACGACGATTTACAGATCCACAGTAGTTGTTATCATCATCATAAGTCTTCATGTTCCTATTGAGCTTCAGTTTCCGTTGTGTCCTATTGTCTGTGCTATATTCTGGATCTCCTGCCTGGTGGCTCCAATCTTCAGAGGAGTTGGTTCCTTAAGGACTTGTATGATCTTCAGTGGTGGCTCCAGGTTCACAATCTGCTCCTCGGTGCAAGATATGCGCTCGGTGTCGGGGAAGCCCAAAGACCGAGAGTCTGGAAATCAGAAGTCCTTTCTGACTCGGAGAGTGTATCCACAAGTCTGACTTGGAAAGGATGGCATGCTCCCTCTAGTTGTCAAGAGACTCTTCAAACGTCTCTATCAACTACGTACTACCCATGGGGATAGTAGAGTGATAGAAGGTAGTGGCAGCTCGAAACTCTCAAGTGTGGGTGGATCGACTGTTCAGGTTTTGCGTACTTTTGGGCCGTCGAAAAAACAGAAAACTTTTAAAATAACCTAGACCTAAAAATAACAAGTCTTTATAGAATATCAAAATACCCGATGTACCCGATTTCCTATGCTGTGATGAAGTTTCCCTAGTTTAATCAAGTCCCCCAATACTACTCTAATACCTAGGTACTATTAGGACAGACCTGCGTGGGCCACCACTAAAAACATGTCACAACCCACTTCTGAATAATCGGATACGAGTCGGACACGCCCAGCCTTCGTCGTTTGACACGACGAAGTAAGCTATACCATGCTAGGGAAATCTAACCAGATAATCAAGACAAGTACAAATTACAGCATCTATAAGTATCCCAGAATAAAAGTACAAGTTTCAGAATTTATTACATTCCAGCAAATGAAAGATAGAGTCTACTAGTCTCAAAATACATAGAAAATGTAAAGTGCTAATGGTAAAGCTCTAGGCTTCTGCAGCCTCTAAGTCAAGAGCAACTCCAGCTGGCTCTCCTGCATCTACTGGCTCTCGGCCATAATATGTGTCGCACAGAGCCTCCAACTCACCTACAACATTTCCTATTCAGGAGCGGAGCAAAGTACAGTTCTAGGTAATAAACAAGAACATGATATGAAACTGATTACAGGGGTACATGAATATGAAATACATGAATGAACAGGAAAGTATATGAAAGTAGGTACAGGAAATAAAGTACAGGAACTACAGTATAGGAATATAATGTATAAGAATGAAACTATAATCCTGGAGTACAAGACATGATAAGTGCACAATATTTGAAATACAACTAGTCCATGTGACCGGCTGGGGTGAGTACAGGAGCACGTACAGGAGTATATGAATATGGTACGGCTTAGGGCCCGCGTGCACGATACGAGGCCTAAGCTATCTACATGAATATAGTAACCGGGATTTGGTCACATGGCTAGTGTATTTCCCCACCCGACACAAGCAAGTACAAGAACAAGATAGTACAGGAGTACAGGGGTACATGATATCTTGTCATGACGTGTCACAAGAAAGGTACAAGATATGTAAATGTACAAGACCATAGAAAAGTACTTACCTTGCTCCGGAAAAGTACATGTAATCGATAGAACTGGATGTCCTCCTGTTATGAATAATTTGGTACAAGTTGATTAATATCTAAATTATACAAATTACTCTATTAATTATTCTATTATAATTGGAAAACACTAGTGGTTTTAAGTTAAAACTATTTATCTACTTTTACCAATTAGTAACTAAATTACTCCCTACCTTTCTATGATAATCCTCAAAGTATCTCATAATCTTAAAAGAAGAAGTTGGCATCAATTCATGTTATAGTCGAGAAATTTTCTACCTTAATGTCAATTCCTATACAAAAGAACCTTTTGAAAATAGGGTTTCCTCACTGAGATTAACATCTCAGGTTCAGCAATTTGAGTCAAATATTAATATATATATATAAAAGAACCAAAGCACTGCTATATGAATCTCCAGTTCACCAAACTTACCAAGGCATTGGTATACGAACCCTAGGTTCAGTAACTTGAATCAAAACATTAGTATAGGATTTCACAGGTTCTTCAATTTACCACAGGACCTTCATTGCCACACATGCCCTTTAGTACAATAGATAGGTAAAGCAACACTTATAACAAATAGGAAATCAAGTAAGCATGCAAACGGCTACCAAGGCTTCTTTGCTAACATTCAAAAATAGAATGTCCATACTTAGAATATAATTCATACACTACTCTACTGAAGATTTAGTGTACCATTTCCATCTCAAGGAATATATACAAAATCGACTGAATAGGAATTATACAAAATTGGATATAAGTAGAAATCATTCAACTACTAGACTCAATAAGCAGTCTTCAATGCTAACTCCAATCCCTGGACACATGCACTTCTCGGACACAATCCGCACTGGGACGCGAGCAGCAATCTTGAAGGCACATAAACGGACACACACGCAAGACACGAACAGTAAACAGCACCCGCACAACAAATGGTATCCCTACGCGTACGCAGACGATACGCCACCCCAATCTACCAACCCTGACATCGAACACACGAAACAGAACGAACTCATAACTAAAATTAACATGGAAGCTTAAAATCAAGAGGAAAACTACATAACACTAATTAATTTTGTAGAAGCATTGAAAAAATAGTAATTCTTATGCGGCACAGAATCAACACGGCCTTATGCGGTTCAGAAAGGGCTACACGGCCTTATGCAGCTCAGAAAGAGCCACGCGGTCTTATGCGGCTCGAAATCGTCCTATACAGCTGGCTGACCATAATTACTCTGTAAAGCTGGCCATTAATGTACTGACACAAGGCGACAGCTCTGACATAAAGGTGACAGCTTTTGACAGAAATGATGGCTCTGACATAAAGACGAGACGTGACAGGCTCCTAAAAAGAAGAGAAAATCTTCATGATATCTGGCATAGTTCATAAATTCCAAAGAAGGTTCTTTTTGCAAATTACTTGTATGACCTTCATGCGGCTCTGCCATGAGGCTACCCTCATGCGGCTCGGTTATGAGGCTACCCTCATGCGGCTCGGTCATGGGGACCACCCTCATGCGGCTCGGTTATGAGGCCACCCTCATGCGGCTCGGTTTTGAGGCCACCCTCATGCGGCTCGGTAATGGGGACCACCCTCATGTGGCTTGGTTATGAGGCCACCCTCATGCAGCTCGGTTATGAGGCCACCCTCCATGCGGCACAAGCAGGATGCATCATTCATGTGGCTCGCAACATAGTTGGGACACGTGGCAGAAATTGACCAAATCATAACAATTCAGATTTATTGTCATCAATAAATCATAACAGTTCAGATTTATTGCCATCAACAGATCATAATAGTCCAGATTTATTGCAACAAACAAATCATAACAGTTCAGATTTATGCAACAAATAGATAAAGAGCGATCTTAACCAATCTCCAACTACCCACTTTTCGAGGCACAGTTAGCCACGTGGCTGAACACCCCACTTCCTATAAATAGCGAGATGCTATTCCCTAGCATGAAGACACACACACACACACAGAGACGCACAGAGACTGAGAGAAGCATCCACACTTACGAGCAGAGAAAGAGTATTTCTTCCCCGGAGCCGAGGTTGCGTTCGATCGTCCAAAGATTAAGGCAGAGTTGATAGCACTTTCCCGAGCCTCTACCGTCACTCCCAGAATCCAAATTAAATAATTGTACTTAGATTGCTTTTCCTAGATTTTGTTCCTAGGCTCTCAATTGTACAAGCGAGTTTGTAATTGTGAATTAAAGTTCGGTCCTCCCATAAAATTGTTCTGTTCTTTGATAATCAATGGCAAACACGATGACGACTCTGCTGGGGACTAACTTCTCTACTGCTGAAAAGTTAGTGACACAATCGGACGCAGCCAAGCTCGGCTCCACGCAACAGATGCTGGTTGTTCGCTTCGACCAGCAAGCATTTGAAGAAATGCTCTCCAAATGGAGCACTAGCCTGATCCAGAAGTTAGCTGCTCCGAAGAAGGTTCGCAGGGCGTGGAGGCCCAAAACTGTGCCTCTCCCCAAGCTCTGGAGAAAATGTTCTCTGCTGCTCAAGATGGCGAAGAAGACCCACATGCGGCCTCACTTCAGGCCACATAGGACCCTGCTGTCCCCAAGTCCGGCAAAGAAAAACACTACGATGCTGGACTTGCAGGGGCAAATGGAAACTCTATGCAATCCAAAAAGAGGCCGCATAAGGGTGCCAGCCGCATGCAGAAGGCTCATGCGGCCACAAATTCCAGCCGTATGTAGAAGGCTCATACAGTCACCAATGCCAGCCGCATGGAGAAGGCTTATGCGGCCACCAATCCCAGCCGTCTGGGGAAGGCTCATGCGGTCACCAATGCCAGCCGCATGGAGTATGCTTATGCAGCCGCCAAGCCCAGCCGTAGGGAGATAGCTTATGCAGCATCCAATCCCAGCCGCAGACCATGTGGCTCGGGTTCAGTCTTTGACCGCCTCTCATGCGGTCCTGACCTCAGATGCTCTAATGAGGATGTGCCAGACTCTGTGCGGCACAATTCAGACTCTTCCTACTATGCGCCTTTGGGTGCTAGAGCGAAGAAGTCTAGGACAGTGCGGGCTCGTCGAGCTCAGTCAGCTGTCCCAACTTCTGACCATCAGGGAGTCCCGCTAACTGTTACGTGGGCCTCTGATAGAAAGTTATACCAAATCACCCATGTCCAGCCCCCGACGGCTAGCGGACAGGGTGGTTCTCAAGAATCTCCCAATCAGAGAGCCAACACGATACCAGCACACTCGCGTCCTCGGAACTCTCGGACCCACAACACGAGTGTAAGGGTTGATCGAGATACCCTTGACTTGCGAGATGTGATCCTTCACAAGCGTAAGGAAAGGAAGGAGACCTTGGTGTACAAAGAGTCCCCTTATGGACGTCATTGCACTCAAGTCATTATCAACTGCTGCTACAACAAGGCAGCAGTACAAGAGGACCGGCAGTTCGTCTTCCAACGACTGCACCAGCCAGGACCGGTCCCGCAACAAAGCTCAGGAAACGAGGCGCTTTTTTTTTGCCTCCTGTAATTCTGCTTGGAAGATCCCCACCAGCAAGGGTGGGAAGAAAATAAATGCCTCCAGCCCCACAATCTCAACCAGTGTGGCCAGGAAACTCTCAGCTAAGAGGTTGACCACAGCCGCTGCAGGAGGAGTTTATCAAGGCACCCGTTCCAAGATGAAAGCATCAACACTTGGGGACTCATCATCCACATCCCTGGGGGTAGTTGAAGCTGGGGGTAGCACTCCTCGGAACACCCATAATAATTTGGTATTCCAAGAAGACGAGCCAGGGGAGACAATTTCCCCAACAGATGCAACAAACCCGGACATCCCTAAAAGCGTCCATGGGTGCCAAGATGAAGCCACCTCCTATGTAGGGGGTAGTGCATCCTCCGATTCTGAACCTAAGGAGAACATTCCTACATACCCAAATGACTTCTCTGTGCGGAGGTATGATTCGGAGAGCACATCTTCTACAGTCCTTTCTATTGTTCCCCATGTGAGAACAGTATTTATGACTGAGAATGACCAAGACGGTCCCAGCGGTCGGCAGCGCCTCGACACTCTTGAGGCCATACTTCATATCTTGGTCAAGTCGGTGGAAGAGATCAAGGCGGCCCTACCGACTCTTCAAGGAAGGACGCCTGGTCAAGCAAGCTTGGGTCCCGTCGCCAATGCGGACTCAAACATAACTGCACCAACCCTGGGCGACAATCAGCCCGAAATAATGGCTCCCACCGCTGTAGAGGAAGCTAGGAAGGCAAGGAGAGAGATCCAGGAGCTCCGTGCGATGTTTCACGCCCGAGAGTCCTCTCAGGACCTCAAGATACGACAGCCGTATCCCGCTGCATGGAGAGATATCCCCTTCCCTCCATGGTACAAACCCATCAACATCAATCCCTATAACGGGAAGACCTCCGTAAGGCGGTACATAACCTACTTCAAGGTCACGACAGATCATCTGCCGCACGATGATGCCATCCTTACGCGATTGTTCGTCGGGTCACTGGAGGGGGTAGCGTTCGACTGGTATCGCAACCTGCCGGATAACTACATCCATTCCTTCGTCGGCTTTAAACTTATGTTCCTTGAAAGGTTCTACGAGGTAGGACAAGACGTGACAATGTCCATCCTCATTGACGTTGTTCAGGGAGAGAAGGAGCTGACAAGGAACTACATTGAGCAGTTTCGCCAAACCGCGATGAAGTTGCCCTCCAGTAACCCGAACTCTTCCTTGATTGAAATTTGCCAAAAGTGGTTGCTCCCTACAATCAGCCTCTGGATGGGCAAAAGTCAATTCAAGGACTGGAAGACATTCATCATCAGTGCCAATAGCGAAAAAGCAAAGTTGAAGAAGGCTCATCAATTGGGGATGCATATCTCTGATGGGGAGGACAAGAGCAAACGCCCGAACGCCAACAACAACAACAACGGTAGTTCCTCCAACAACCGAGATACTAAGGGCAAACAGGCTATGGTGGCCGACACAGCCCAGAAGCCTGAACCAAAGCCGGCAGAGAAGCAGTGGCCTCAGATGACCTACTCTTTTGAGAATAGTCATGTCAAACCCATCTTTGACATGCTCCTACAAGGGGACCAAATTCAGCTTCCTCCACCAAGGTGTAAACCTCGACCCGCAGAGATTGAGAGCCCAAAGTACTACTACTATTACCGCTACGTCCACCATGCTACTCAAGACTGCTTCCAACTGAAGCGGCACATCCAGAATCTCATCGATTCCAAGGCTCCGGCCATTGATTTTGGAGAGGTAACGGTCACTGCCAACACGGTGTCTGTCCAATTTGGTAAATTCCCTCCGACGAGGACGCAAGATGGAGTAGTACCCGTCCCTCGGGCAACAATGGAGGTCGTTAATCTTCCACCTCCCCGAGACCAGGTTGCTGGGCTGGTGCCCCTCACCACATCACGAGGGGAGGTCATGTGGGTCCACCCGGACTTGGTGCCGGAAGTGACCCAGCCTGCATCACCCTCTACCGGGAAGAAGAAGGACGGGAAAGTCAAGACCTGTCGCACAATCTCGGCCGATGTCGAAGAAGCTACAACTGTCGTTACCCGGTCTGGTGCACAATCTCAATCTACACCGGGTAACTCGGCTGAAGATCGTTAGCCGGCCGCTACTGATGCCCCCGGACCCTCTCAGCCTCCACCAGCGGATAAGTCTAAGCCAAAGGAGACCCGCTTCGACAAGCCGCTCCGAAAAGATGCACCTCAGGGGCTAGAGAGGCCTTACAATTTTGATATCTTGGCACAATTGGCCAACACGCCAGCCAAGTTGTCATTATACGAGCTCCTGATACTTTCTAAGGATGTTCGTATCGCGCTGAGCGAAGCGCTCTAGAATGCTGAAGCTTACCTGGCTCAAGTCAATCTTACAAGGGAGAGCTCACGACAGATTTCCAAGATAGTACTTGTACGGGTGTGATGCCTAATATCGTATTCACTCCGTAGGACATGCTTATCAAGACCAACCTGCACGACCGCCCTCTGTACTACACTGGATATGTCGGCGACGTCAAGGTTGATCAGATGCATATTGACCCCGATTCTACGATAAGCATCATTCTGAAGAGCCTGCTTCACCTCCTGTGCATCCCTATGCATCGGCTGACACCTACCAGCACTGCCATCAGCAGGTTAAATTCAGGAAGAAGCTATCCCATCGGGAAGATTCGCCTGAAATGCCAAATTGGCGACCTTCAGACGGAAGTGACCTGCTACGTTATCGACGCAGATACATCCTACAACATCCTCCTGGGGCGACCGTTGATACACGATTATATGATTGTGCCCTCCACATTGCACCAGTACTTCAGGTACGTCGACAAACATGGCTTAGTAAAAACAGAGTTCGCTGACATCGACCCCTTCAAAGGGGTTGAATCTTACTATTCAGACTCCTATTTATACGAGAAATCAAAGAGGCACCTGGTCAAGGAGGATACTCAAGAGCAAACGGAGGCTATTGCAGGGCCAGAGGAACCCTTGAGAATCTTTCTCCAATCTCGCAAACTTGGCAGGACTGTGCCCCTTACAGCCACTCTGCGCAGAGAAGCAACTAGTCTCCCGGTGCTCACTGTACGAAAGGAGCAGATGATAATCCTACTTCCAAGGTCTGGCCAGGGGCCGAGGCCCACTATAGAGCCACTGACGATCAGACTGCTGAGAGCCGGCCAGCAACAAACAGAAGAGATCAATCTTTCTGTGAAGCCGATGGTCATCCGTCTGCCCAAGACGAGTCGACAGCCGAGTGCTAAGCCAGGGACTGTTAGTGAGCCAACAACTCCACAGCCAGCACCAAGCGCTAGGCCAAGGATTACCAATGCTCCAACAACTCCACGTCTAGCGCCACCAGGGGAACCTTTGATGATCAGGCTGTCCAGGTCATCTTCCCAATCTTCGATGCAGAAGGTGGCCGAACAAGAGCTGGGGACAAATCTACAGCTCAGCACTAAGCCAGGGACCGCCAGTACGCCAATATCCCCACATTCAGTACCACCAGTGGAGCCCCTGATGATCAAGCTGCCCAGGTCATCCTTCCAATCTTTATTGATACAGGGGGTGGCTGAAGAGGAGATCGAGTTAGCCAAATATGTGGCTGCACATATTGATGTTCCTTCCGCTGACGATATAATCCCACCGGAAAAGATACCTTACTTCATCAATAAAAGGCTATCTTTGAACTACCTCGAGCTTAATAAGCTTTGTGTAATGTATGCTACGGAACACGGCATAGGCACCAACTTACACACGCAAGTGACAAACGTCCATACCGCGAACCAACTTACTCCCGTGGAAAGTACTTTCTTCATAGTCGAGGGAGAGGATCATCCGATCATCTTCGGCCGAAAGAACGATCCACAGCCCTTCATGATAGAAGAAGTTGATCTCAAACCCGACACCAGAAGACTGCCGCTTTATCTGTATAGCTCCCGATCCAAGTACCTCATACAAAAATAGGGGTATGATATGGAAGCTACACCAGGCTTGAACTACGACACCGGCCGACGACTATCCTTATAATTGCCAGTCCCGACAGAAAAACCTTAGGATTATTACAGCAAGACCAGACATGGTCTAGGCTATGTTACACCGGCAACAACTCTCGAGATCTCGGATGAGGAATGCGAATGGCATTCACATTCAAATGGATCACCGACTTCCGATTCAGATGTCAGCATCGGGGACGTATTCAGACAAGTCTGGTCTGTCAATATCGCATTTGTCGACACCTACGAAGAAGACAAAGATGTACCCAAACTTCATAAATTAGAACCTTGGGTCCAACAATTAGATGCGCAATGGGAGAAGCGCTTCGAACAAAGAGATCCCCCTACTGAGGATGAGGTCATGCAAGTTGACCTCGGCGATGAGACTTCTCCAAAGCCAATCTTCGTTAGCAAAAGCTTGACAGACGAAGAACGAGAGTCGCTACTGCAGCTCGTAAGAGAGTACATCGATGTGTTCGCTTGAAGCTATGAGGACATGCCCGGGCTAAACCCCGAGGTTGCACTCCACAAGCTCAACATCCATCCGGACGTGAAGCCGGTCAAACAACAACAACAATAGTTCTGCCCAGACGTCATGAACTCTATCAAAGATGAGGTTAACAAACTGATAGCCAGCAGCTTCATCTGTGAGGAACCAAATCCAGATTGGGTAGCCAACATAGTACCAGTCCTTAAAAAGAATGAAAAGATCCGGATCTGCATCGACTTCCGGAATCTGAACGAAGCATATCATAAGGATGGGTTTCCTCTTCCTATCATGGATATAATGATTGACAACACCTGTGGCTTTGAGCGCATGTCGTTCATGGATGACTTCTCAGGATACAACTAAATCAAGATGTTTCCTGATGATGAAAAGCACACATCCTTTCGAACACCGATTGGAGTTTACTGTTACACAGTCATGCCCTTTGGTTTGAAGCATGCCGACACTATATATCAACGAGCTATGAGCGTCATCTTCAGAGACCACTTGCGCAAGATAGTAGAATGTTACGTCGATGACATTGCCGTCAAGAGCCGCTCTAAGGGAGATCATCTGCACGATCTGAAGACAGTATTCGACCTGATACGAGCGCACAACTTGAAGATGAATCCCACCAAATCCTTCTTGGGCATATCTAGCAGAAAATTATTGGGTTTTATCATTTCTGCCCAGGGAATCCATATAGATCCTGAGAAAACGAAGGCAATCACGGAGATGGGTCCTCCGAGAAATCTTCGAGAACTCAGAGGCCTTCAAGGAAGGCTAGTTTATATCAGGAGGTTTATCTCTAACCTCTCTGGGCGATGTCAACCATTCATCCACCTCATGAAGAAAGGAGTCTCCTTCGTATGGGATGAAGAGTGCCAACGTGCCTTCGACAATATTAAAGAATATTTGCCAAATTCTCCAGTCCTGGTGGCCCGTTTGCTGGAAAGTTGTTCTTGCTTTATGTGCGAGTAATAGAGCATTCCCTCGGTGCTCTACTAGCACAAAACAATGATGCAGGGCACGAACAAGCTATTTACTACCTCAACCGAATGATGATATAGCCTGAACATAGATACACTGCCGTGGAGAAGGAGTGTCTTGCTCTAGTGTTCGCTATTCAAAAGACGCGACACTATGTTACAGGACAGACTATTCATGTTATATCACGAGTCAACCCTCTCAGGGTCCTCATGACCAAGCTAGGTGCACTCAGCTCTCGCCTCACTACCTGGGCGATATTATTGTCCCCCTACGACATGATCTTCGTCCCACAGAAGGCTATTAAAGGTCAAGCTCTGGCAGACTTTTTAGCCGCCCATCCTGGTTCGGAGGCAACCAGAATATATGAAGAGATTCCTGACGAAGTCGCTAACTCAAATATGGCTGGCCATGATACCGTCTGGCGAATGTTCTTCGATGGTGCTTCAAGAACCGGACCAAAGGGCAATATCGTCGTTGGAGTTGGAGTAGTACTAATCTCTCCATGTGGTTTGGTGATCAATCGGGCATACTCACTCACGGAACATTGCTCAAACAACGTGGCCGAGTACAATGCCTTGGTTATCGGCCTCCGACTCGCGAAGGAGCTGGGGGTAGAGTACCTGGAAGCGTATGGCAATTCACAGTTAATCGTTAATCAGATCCGGGATTCATATGAAGTTCGCCATGAAGATATGATCCTTTATCATCAGGTAGCAATCGCCATCATTACGTCCCTGAAAGGGTTATTCATAGAACATGTTCCCAGACTCTGGAGCATTGAAGCCGATGCCCTAGCAGGACTGGCCGTTTCCTTGGCATTTCCAAACCATACTCATCATTTGGTCGACGTGATAGGCCACGAATTGGTTTGCCCTAAGAACAATGTCCAATTTGTTGAGATTTATTCTGTCCTGACGGTCGATGAAGTGTCGGACTGGAGACTCCCATTTATTGACTTCGTAGTCTATGGCATCTTGCCGAAAAAACCCGAAAGAAGCCACCTCCATTAGAAGACGCTCTCTCAGATTCTTCTATGATACTGAGACCAAAATGCTATATCGACGATCCTATGACGGATTACTTCTCCGGTGTTTGTCAGATGCAGAAGCCAAAGAAGCTCTACGTGAAGCTCACGATAGCATTTGTGGGGCCCATCAACCTGGCCCAAAGTTACAAGACCGCCTTCGCCGGATGGGCTATTACTGGCTTACGATGGTAGCAGATGAGATAGACTATGCAAGAAAATACAAAGCTTGTCAAGTCTACGCAGATTTTATACATCAACCGCCTGAATTCTTATATCCGATGGTGGCATCCTGGCCGTTTGAAGCGTTGGATCATTGGTCCAATCATCCCACCTTCATCCAGAGAATACAATTTTATACTGGCGATTACAGATTACTTCTCCAAATGGGCAAAAGTTGTTCCGCTTGTAGAAATGAAGACATCAAACGTGATCAGCTTCCTCAAGCATCACGTCATTTACCGCTTTGGACTACCTCGAAGGATCATCCACGATAATGGTCCGCAGTTCGCAAGCCACGCCTTCTATCGGTTTTGCGATAAACACCGAATACAGAATGTTGCTTCAACACCATATAACCCGGCGGCTAATGGTCTGGCTGAAGCATTCAACAAAACCATAATCAAGCTACTCTAGAAGTTCGTGTCCTCAAACAAACATGACTGGAATAAAAAACTTGGCAAATGCTTATGGGCGTACCGTACTACAGTCCGGACAGCTACTGGGAATACACCATTCTCTTTGGTGTACCAAAGTAAGGCAATTCTCCCGTTGGAGACTCAAATCCCCTCGCTCCGTATCGCTCTCACATACCGATTGACGACGGATGATAATTACCGTCATCGCCTGCAAGAATTGGAGGCCTTAGATGAGAAGCGCCTCTTAGCTCAACAACGAGTCGAGCTTTATCAAGCACGCATCTCGGGAGCCTTCAACAAGAAGGTTAAACTCAGAATATTCCAAGTGGGCGATCTCGTTTTGGCAGTTCGGAGGCCGATGGTTATGACTCACAAAACTGTCGGCAAGTTTCAGCCAAAGTGGGATGACCCATTCATCATCGAGGCTGTATTCTCCAATGGTGCTTACCACCTCGCAAAGCAAAATGGAGACTTGCTCATGATGCCCATCAACAGCAAGTTCCTGAAGAAGTATTTTGTCTAAATGACACCCGCCGAATCAACTGGATTGTTGAGTTATGTACCCTTAGGTACCGCTGAACTTACACTCTGGTCACTCCAAATGAATCTTTATCGCATCTTCTGGGTAGTCAGTCATGTATGATCATACCTCTGAACTCACTCCCTAAAAGGGCATTTTTCTTATAATCTATTACCTGCGCATTCAGTGCATAAAAAGGGTAACAGATCCACATAATTCCCGAAACAGCCACGTCAATATCACCTTTGAGTTGTTTCACTTCCATCAAAAATAAATCACCCCTTACGTAGAACTTTCACGTTCATATTACCTCTGAGTTGTTCTATGTACCCTTCATCGAGTCCACTCCTGCCATGTCCTCATTACCTCTGAGTAGGAAGACTTTGATGTAAAAACCTCATATTTACCACGTCCTTATTACCTCTGAATAAGTATGTTAGTTTTCTCTCGACTTATTATCTGTACCCAAAACCAGGGTACGCCAAGGATAATAGGCCCACAAATGTCCAAAGTTGACCACAAATGTGCATAGTTGACCACAAATGTGCACAGTTGACCACAAATGTCCACAGCTGACCACAAAATGCTGTACTAGGTCCTCTAGCACATGCCCCTCTTTTCTCATCATCGCATGCCTTTGGAGCCCAGCTGTTCCATGGCATTCTTTCGCCCAATACCAATAACTTCTATGCCCGCCTTACTACGGAGTCTTCTAGATATCGCTGTCAAGCTTATTATCCATACCTAAAACCAAGGTATGCCAAGGGTAATAGGTCTACAGAAAGTCCCCCAGTGGGGCAAATACCACAACACCAGAGATACGATACAAACTACAAACAAAGGATGAAGTAAAACATATTTATTTATTCAAAATCAAAAGTACTATATTTTTTGGGACCACGTCCCTGTTAAAATGGAGGAACATAATAATAAAAAAGAGATAAAGTCGTTCATGGATCGACGAAACACAATGCCCTGAGCCGGTCTTTCAGCTTGGACGACGACCGCCTAATCCTCAGCCTGGCCCGACGCTCAGCCTCTTGGGTCAACCTCTCGGCATCCTCCAGATGCGCATGCGCCTGCCAATAGGGGTACAACTCGGGCGGGTCGGGTCGGGTTTGAGGTTAACCCGAGTCCAATCCGATAGATCATAAGCCTAGCCCGAGCCCAAGCCCGACCTGACTTCGGGTTCAACATATGAAGCCCAAGACCAAGTCCAGTGGATTGGGTTGGGCTCGCGTTGGGTCGGGTCCATCGGGTTTATCGGACTCTAATATGATATTTAAAATAACTTTAAACAAGAGTAATATTAAATGCATAATCAAATAGCAATCAAGCCTCAATCATTACAAAATAAAACTGAAATGAGATTTAGGACAAGGAGTTGAAGAGTTCGGGTGAAAAAAAATTTAGTTTAAACTTTTTCTTTAAGTAGTATGAAACAATATATATATATATAAATTATATGTATGTCGGGTTTTGGGTTCTTCGGGTTACCCAACATATGAACCCAAGCCCAACCCGATTTTTGATCGGGTTCAAATATTTTAACCCGAGTCCAAGCCCGAACCCGAATATCTTCAACCCTAACCCAACCCATTAACGGGTTTACCCGATCGGGTTCGGGTTTAGCCCGCCCGAGTTACACCCCTACCCGCCAACCATCTTCAAATTTCTTCAGGGCACGCTCCAAGCCAGTAGAGGTTCGGGTGACCTTGTCAGTCTTCCGGATAATTAGCTCATTTTCTGTGCAGGAGGCCTGGAGCTCAGATTCTAAGGAAACCAATTTCCACTGAAGCTGGAGGATCTGCTCGTTCGTATCAGCTATCTCACGGGATGCGGCCTCTTCCCGAGTGATACAGTCCTCTCCCCTGCGGCTTAGCTGATCGTACTGCAGAGACAGATCGTGAAGGTCCTTCATTAGAACAGGCTTGGACGTATCCCGTGCCGTCCTTACCTTTTTTATGGCAGTGATGAGGAAGGTGAGCTCTTGATCTATTGCTACAGACAGATCGACTTGCCGCAGCCCTTGAAACTTGGACACAAGCTGATCAGCTTCTAGTAATTTGGGCTCCAGAAGCTCGACCATCCCTGCCCCACCGGGGAGGGTTCTGAGGAGTTCAATCTGGCCACGGGCAAATTGACGCGCCAATGCAAAAGATGTCCCCCTCTCCACGGCAGCTTCAATCCCTCGCTTCAGATGGCGGTAGAAACTATCAACTACGTCCTTCGTTGCTTCATCCAAAACTTTCAAAGAAGACGACATCAAAGGAAGAGTAGTTGGCAGGGTTGAAGATGGTTGTGAAAAAGATGTACCGGAACTTGACGCCCCTGCCACTAGGGAAACAAGTTCTGAGCGAAGGATGCCTGAATAGTAGCCATTCCTCCTCCGCAGCCCGAAGGATCTGGAGACTCAGTAAAGCAGAAAGGTCGACCTCTGGTGCTGGGGCCATATGAACCAAGGAGGATGGAGGGACCATTTCGCCCCATCCCGTCGCTACTGCTACGTCTCCTCCTGAACTCGATTCGGCAGGAGGTCCCTCGATATGAGTAGAAGGAGGAGGAGGAGGCATACTTTCTTCCACCAGATCCCATCTGGTGACTTCTCCCCCGATAATGTCCATCGTCGGAAGCAAAGGAGTAGGACCTGTGTGTCCGGAGCAACCATCGATCAGCTTAACCCGAAGGATGTGAAGATAGAGCAAATAAGCCTCCTCACTAGTCAAGAATTGACATAGCTTACCAGGGGAGGGTTGCTGAAGATGTAGCTCACTCACAGCCACCGTGTCCCCTTCAACGACGATATTTGAGTCGATTTTAGCGGTTTCCTCGGCCCAGATGCCCCGGAAGGGGATGCAACTGGGTCAGCTTCAACCGGCTGAAATTCAGCAACTTTGGGGACTGGCTCAGTAGAACCCACATCGCCCTGGGTTAAGATATCAGCAACTAGAGGAACCTCAGCCGTCGCTGGAAGAACCCAGGCAAAAGTTTGCTCGGCAGACATAGCACTAATTAATTCTGCTAGAGACGGGTCAACCTCAGAGGCAGTAGTCGGCTCTGGAGAGTCCACTTCTCCTGGCGCCTACAAAGAAAAGGAAAATCATCAGATTACATTTCAGAAAAAAAGAACTGAAAAAAATGGTAGTAACTCGATTCACCTCCGAAACGGCGGTGACGTCCTCGTTTCTCTCCCTAATGATTGGCCCGCGAGGCTTGACTGCAGCCCATTTTCGGGAGTAAGTAATACCGCCGACAGGGGAGGCACGCCCGCTACGTTTTCGTGAAGGACTAGGCGCAACCGGGGGCTGATCTGCCACTATATCATCTGCAAGAGGGAGTGACAAGTTATCAGGGTCATCCTCTTCGTCCACGTTGGCAGACTCCGAGTCTGACACATCAACCATGTTCTCCTTATTTTTTCTTGTCTTGGATCCTTTAGGCTTCTCCTCCAAGCCAGTACCAACAATGAAGCTGGTGCTTGGGTCAAAATCTCTAGGGGGCTTATTTACCATAACATGGTATAAGGCCGCCATGTACAAAATGTGTCCCGACTCTGCAGCATCGGGAACGGAGACGGTGGCACGGGTGTGAACTCCGTTATAGGAGTGCCACACCCAGATGCCATCAAGTACACTACCTTCAAAGCCCAGGCAGGAGCTGGGATTGTCCAGGAACAACTGACTATACCCAAATTGGCAGGAAAATTGACTGGGTAAGTAAGGCTCCAAGAAGACAGAATTACGGTTGCGATACACCAGATGCGCAGGACGAATATTATGCAACCATAGCAGCATCTTCTCAGGCAAGAATTTGGGAGACACGGCACCATCAAGATGCACGGCTCTTACTTCGTCATCAGTAAAATGAGGAACAGATACAAAAAAAAGAGTATCTGTCCAGTCGCACAGCGCCATCCGACAAGCGAGCATGGTGGTGTGCTCCCAGGGCATGCGGCGGTATTGATAGATGAAGGCGTCTTCAGTAGTCACGTCATCCTCCGGCCCAGGCCTCATCAAAGATCAGTAATGCAGCAGCAGCCACCCCATCAAATAATGATAGGGTAGCTCTATTCGCTCAAAATCCTTCATTGTATTACGGGCGATGACTTTGGATGAAAAGGCGTGGAGACCACGATATATACTGCACACCATGGCAGGAAGAAGAGCTAGTCTGGCCCCAAAGACCAGCTTCACAGCAGGAAGGATAAAGTTACGGCTGATTCTCTCAATAGAACCAACCCCTCCCGAAACTACGTAGTTCCACAACCACACCATCAGAAACCCTGTCAGGATAGCCTTATCAGACATCTGCTGGGTATCCTGATAAAAATAACTGAAGGAGTCAAATTGACTCCCGAATTTGTCGTCCGTGGTTTTCACCTTTTTGGCAGTTGACGCTTGGTTCTGTACCTCCTCCCGGGTTCGAGGACTTCGGGGAGAAACCCGGCCTGAGGCGCCCAACTTAAAAAGGTAACTGAGACAAGTTTTGGTATAAGGAAGGTTCCCTTTCGAGCTATCGTCCTTCTTCTTGGACTTCTGTTGGCATGTACTATGGTGACATAATAGTTCCCGGTAGACAGCCACAAAGCCCGGGAACCGCTGCTCCAACTCCTCGAACTCTTCGTTCGTAGGGGTATACGCTTCAAAGACTTTATTTCCCCAGGACGGCTTGGAGACTTCATGCATCTCGTGGAGAGCGAGTCCCATCTCCCCTCCAGGTGTAAAGAAGGTCCCTGTACGACGATTGTACATCTCCAGAAGAGCCATAAACAGTTTTTTGTTTATGGGTAGGCCACAACAAGTGCCCCGAATGGCATGATAGAGGCCAATCTCGCGTAGGATATTCTCGTATGTCCGTAAAATCTACGTGGTCAAGTTGATCCATGAAGGGATGGGGTTCATCCAGTTCAGCAGCGCCAACCGACCAATGGGGTAGGAACCCTTCTGAGCAAGCTAGTTCATAAAAGTCTCAGCTTGAGAGAATCGAAAGTTGGGATCCTGCACATTTATGGGACTACCCGGCGCCAACCCCATTACCGAACGGCTGACCTACACTCTGCTTGCAACTACCGACCTCGATGTTTTGTTATAGTGGATATCCCCCACGAACATCCCTTGCTGGCTTATAGTCAGGGAGTCCACCATCTTCCTGTCGATCGGCAACATATTGAACCAAGACAGTAAAAAATGACGCTCCATCTGAGGAATGTGGATCGCCATCTCGTTGGAGGAAAAACTCCAACTTTCAGAGATATCTAGAACGTTGGGGTTACCGGTTTCAGATGCGTGCCCCCTAATTTTCCCGAGTTCATCGTGCTCAGGAAATAGAAGAATGATTGATTATTGATGTCCCTCAGACTCTCCCCAGGCTGATCTTGGGTGAATTGGGTTGACACATACTCAACCAAATGGTCAAACCTCACACCCACAGCAGATTGGGCTCGACCTACTAAGAGTTCTTCCGTAGGATTGACTGGCAACTTCACTGAAAAAGACAAAAGAAAGAAGTCAGAAGATAGCCAGAGAATAAAACCCACTCCTGAGCTTATGCGGCTCTGTTAGATGAGTCATTATGTGGCCCGGTTTATGAGGAGCTTATGCGGCTCTGTCTTATGGGTCTTCATGCGGCCCAGTTTGTAAGGAGCTTATGCGGCTCTATTTGGTGGGTCTTCATGCGGCCCAGTTTATAAGGAGCTTATGTGGCTCTATTTGGTAGGTCTTCATGCGGCCCAGTTCATTAGGTACTTATGCGGAAACGAGACAACTCTCATGCGGCTCGGTCATGAAGTATCGCTTATGCGGCTCAACATGAGACAATTCTCATGCGGCTCGGACATGAAACATACCCCATGCGACTCAGTCATGAGGCGTTCATGCAGCCCATATAGCACATCATATGCGGATTCATCACACTAAACTTGAGCAGTTCAATGAAGACGAAAAGAGCATTATATGCCAAAGAGAAAGGCTCGCGCATAAAATATGCGATATAGCCATGATGGTTAGGGTTTTGAATCCATACAGTTTCTTCGCAACACTCTTACCGTCATTAGCAGAATGAACGTCGGGGTGAACTGAGATCGCCGTAGTCGATGAGGAGGCAACTCCTTTGCCCTTCGCTGCAGCACTAGAGGAAGCCTTAGGAGCCATTGATGATCAAAAAAGGAGAAGAGACGGCGGCTAGGGCAAGAAAGCTTGGAAATAGAAGAGAGTAAAGAACCTCTTTATTCAAAAATTGCTCATATTTATAGGCTGACAGGGGCGTGTGAACAGATAGACGCTTCGGGTTTCGTGCTGCCTAGAAGATGAAGCCGACCCTTGGGATTCTATCCCCTTTCATGCAAAAGACTGCTCAGAACCATCAAAGCAAATCTAAAGATTTAATGTCGACTCTTGGGATCCTATCCAAAAGACGCCTTTAAATTAGAACAAATCAAAAAATAATTAATGGGAAACCTACGTGGCACAAGACCAGTATGCGGCCAGAGAAGTCTATGCGGCCAGAGAAGTCTATGTGGCCAGAGAAGCCTATGCGGCCTGAAGAGCTTATGCAGACATACCCATGCTTCTTATTCAAAGTATTTCAATTTTACAAATTGAAAACTTTGAAGGGGGTCTTGTAGAAGCATGGAAAAGAACAGTAATTCTTACGGCCCAGAATCAACACGGTCTTATGCGGTTCAGAAAGAGCCACACGGCCTTATGCGGCTCAACAAGAGTCATACGGCCTTATGTGGCTCGAAATCGGCCTATACAGCTGGCTGACCATAATTACTCTGTGCAGCTGGCCATTAATGCACTGACACAAGGCGACAGCTCTGACATAAAGGTGACAGCTTTTGATAGAAATGATGGCTCTGACATAAAGACGAGACGTGACAGGCTCCTAAAAAGAAGAGAAAATCTTCATAATATCTGGCACAGTTCACAAATTCCAAAGAAAGTTCTTTTCGTTAATCACTTGTGTAACCTTCATGCGGCTCTGCCATGAGGCCACCCTCACGCGGCTCGGTTATGAGGACACCCTCATGCAGCTCAGTTATGAGGCCACCCTCATGCGGCTCGGTCATGGGGACCACCCTCATGCAGCTCGGTTATGAGGCTACCCTTATGTGGCTCGATTATGAGGCCACCCTCATGCGGCTCGGTCATGGGGACCACCCTCATGCGGCTCGGTTATGAGGCCACCCTGATGCGGCTCAGTTATGAGGCCACCCTCCATACGGCTTAACCAGGATGCATCATTCATGCGGCTCACAACATAGTTGGGACACGTGGTAGGAATTGACCAAATCATAACAGTTCAGATTTATTGCCATCAATAAATCATAACAGTTCAGATTTATTTCCATCAACAGATCATAACAGTCCAGATTTATTGTAACAAATAAATCATAACAGTTCAAATTTATGCAACAAACAGATAAAGAACGATCTTAACCAATCCCCAACTGCCCACTTTTCGAGGCATGGTTAGCCACGTGGCTGAACACCCCACTTCCTATAAATAGCAAGGTGCTATTTCCTTGTATGGAGACACACATACACACAGAAAGACGCACAGAGACTGAGTGAAGCATCACACTTCCGAGTAGAGAAAGAGCATTTCTTCTCCAGAGCCGAGGTTGCGTTCGATCGTCCAAGAAGTAAGGCAGAGTTGATAGCACTTTCCCGAGCCTCTACCGTCAGCCTCCAGAATCCAAATTAAACAATTGTACTTAGATTGCTTTTCCTAGGTTTTGTTCCTAGGCTCTCTATTGTACAAGTGAGTTTGTAATTATGAATTAAAGTTCAGTCCTCCCATAAAATTGTTCTGTTCTTTGATAATCAATGGCAAACAGGGACACGTACTTCTCGGACACAATCCGAACTAGGACGCGAGCAGCAATCTTGAAGGCACATAAATGGACACACACAAGACACGAACAGTAAACAGTACTCGCACAACAAATGGTATCCCTACGCGCACGCAGATGATACGCCACCCCAATCTACCAACACTGACATCGAACACACGAAACCGAACGAACTCATAACTAAAATTCACATGGAAACTTAAAATCAAGAGGAAAACTACATATACCTGAGGAGAAATCTGGTTGCAACTGAGGATACGTTCCAAGGGTCGGACACGACTCTACTTAACCTGAGTTATGAACAGAACCAGGGAATCACCAGAACAATCTCAATTACTGGGAATTTAACTCAAGAATTCAAAAATCAAAGCATCAAAATTATTAGGAAATTAAAATAACTTACTGCCAAAGACTCGATCCCAAAATGCTATAGACTCGATCTGTCGATCACATTCCAACCGAAAGAAATTCAATCAACTGCTAACAAAACTTTAGATCTAATGATACAAAACTCATACTCATCGATCTATTCCTCTAAGCTCTTCACGAATTTGTCGAACGTTCCTCGAGTCTTCAAGGAAAATTACTGAGAAGAAATCGAACAAAGAACTCCCGACCCAAATCTGAACCAGAACCCGATTAATTGATCTCGACAGTCCCATCGATCTCGAGAAAAATAACAAAAAATCCCTAATTTACTATGCTCACCTGTCGTCAAGCTTAGACACACGGTGGGTCTGTGCGTCGCCGAAAAAAGAGACGCCGAAGAGTCTTTAGTCAAGGTCAAGGATGTTCTTCTGTGGAAGAGATGATCCGCACCTCGTCGCCAGAAAAAGCTCGCGCTCCAAAGCGATGCCACGAACTTTACGTCGAACGCTGCTACCGATCTAGTCGCTGGAGAAAGGGATCGCCGGCCGCCATCGCTACCTTCATCATCTCTGCATCGTCGGAGAGACCTTGGAATGGTCACGTCGGAGAATCGCCGCCGGAGAGTCGCCTAGGGCTACGGCTCTATTGAAATTGGGGCTGAGGAGAAATGGAGGAATGAATGGAATTTGAGTGAGCTCAGTGAAGAATGAGCTCCTCTCTCTAACCGTTCACTTAAATGAGACAAAGAATAATTTGCATTTAGGCCCCTCCACAATAATGTAATTTAATACTATAGCCCTCCCCCTTTTTGTTATTTATGGCTAAGCCCCTCCGCTCAAATAACTTTGCACAAATCCCCTCTTCCTTTTCACTTATTATAGGCTGTGGTTAAAATCAGTTAGAAAATCACATGGTGGGCCCCAAAGTTTGTTACAACAACTTTCAAATTGAATTCTGCTCCTAAAATTATTTTCCTCCAAAAATAGATCACAAAATTTATTATTTTAAAACTAAACTTATTATTTGAAACTTCAATCAACAATTATTATTATTAGGAATGCTTTAAAAAAATAAAATTTATTTTCCTCAAAATATGGAGGTGTAGTAACAATTACATAGATGTTCACTCATTTTCTTGATATTGCTAATCCTCTACAATATCTTGGTAAGGATTACAGCAATCATGAGAAGATCTGGAAGGTATTGCGGGCTTTAACAAAGAACTAGAACCCGAAGGTCACCGCGATCATAGAAGGAAACGACCTTACCATGATGACATTAGAGGCACTGATGGGCAAGCTCATGACCCATGAGTTGGATCTACAAGACTTTGAAGAGGCAAATCCCAAAGAAAAATCAATCGCCTTCAAATCTCAAACCAGAAGAGTCTCATGCAATGATTCTGATGGAGAAGATTCGGATGGTGATGAATAGGCCTTGATAGTCAAGAACCTCAAAAAATTCTTAAAGTTTGAGCAATCAAACCAAAGAGGACATCCATGAAAATAATGAAGAAAAAACTATTTGATTTGGGTATAAGAAGTCAGGGCATATGAAGAAGGACTATCCACTGACAAAGAAAAGCAGTCCATACGACAGATCAAGATCAAACAGAAAAGCTACAACTGGTCGGCAGTATGCTAATACCAGCATCTGGCACGAAAGTGAGGCCAATGACTTAGTGGAGGAGGACAGACCCAGCAGCAGTGCAAATATCTGTCTAATGACATACGATAAGGTATCTGAAAACCCTCTCTATAACGATTTTACATTTGATCAGTTAGAAAATGCTTTTAGCAAATTACTTGAAGAGCACAGAAATATGTTAGACAAGTAAAAGCAATATCACAAACAGATTAAGGCATACACAACCGAAGTAGCTAGATTGTCTAACCTTCTAGAAGATATTAAAGAGACATCTACTACAGGTAACACAGAAGAAATAGCCAAGATCAGATTGGACTATCATGAGGCTATCCTCACTATAGAACAAAAAAGAGACTATGTCAAAGTGCAAGAACTTTATGATATAAAAAGAAGAGACACCTTGTCACTGAGCAAAGACTCACGAATATGACTACAAAATTTGAAGAGTCTTGTGCCATCTCTAAAAAATTAGAGATTAAATTAGGCAAAGAGATCATCCCTGTTACACAGCCTAAGGTTAGTCCTAACATAAAGCATACACCAAAAAGAACCAAACCAAAGAAAGCACAAAAAGAAACACGTTCCTCACAAATATTCTTTCACATACAAGTTTCCAAAAAAGACACACAAAAAGTATGTCAACACAGAAACGAAGTACATTATTTCTAAAATCACATGCACATACTGTGGTGGACACGGGCATATAATCATGCTGGATCCTTGAAGAAATAGGTACCAAAGGTTACATCTACTCATTCTATAGGTGGATCCTCAACCCTCTCATGCTAAAAGCAAGTGGATACTCGATAGCGGATGTCCGCAACACATGACAGGTGATGCATCATTATTCGCTACGCTATCGATAAAGAGAGAAGGGCATGTTTCCTTTGGCAATAATCTTCGAGGTAATATTATAGGAATTGGTACTGTTGGTATGTCTCCATATCCTGAAATAAAAGATGTTTGTCGAGTCACAGAAATAAAACATGACCTGTTGAGTATTAGTCATTTGACAGATAATGGTTATGGTATCAATTTTGTAAAAGACAAATATTCTATATATGAAATATCTACCGGTAATCCCGTATATTAAGGGATCAGGGAAGAAAATATTTATGTTTTCTTTCTAGAATGTACTAACAGTGTAAGAAAGTACCTAGTAGCCAATCAAGGTAAAAGTTGGCTACGGCACATGAGACTAGAACATGAAAACATGGACCTATCTCACGGCTATCGATTAGAAAGCTGGTCAAAGAACTCCCAGAAATTTCTTTCAAGAGAGATATGGTATGTTCTGAATGTGAAAAGAACAAGGCAACTAGGTCATCCTTTAAATCTATCAACGTTGTAAGCACTTCTAGACCTTTGTAGTTAATTCATATGGATTTATTTGGTCATAGTAGAGTCGCTAGTAATGACGTTAAACTCTACGCTATTGTTATAGCTGATGATTTCTCTTATTTTACTTGAGTTTACTTTTTATCCAATAAAATCGATGCTATTTTTGAATTTCAAGTATTTTGCAAAAAGGTACAAATTGAAAATTGCTTTATGATTACTCACATTCGAAGAAATCATGGTGGCGAATTCAAAAATACTGATTTCAAAAAGTTTTATGATGATAATTGATATTACCATGAGTTTTTCTATCCTAGAACTCCTCAACAAAATTGTGTTGTGGAGCGGAAGAATTGTACTCTAAGCGATATGGCTAGAGTAATGCTTAATCCACATAATCTTCCTAAATATTTTTGGGCAGAAGCCGTAAGTACAGCCTATCATGTTTTGAATAGGGTGTTAGTTCGGCCTATATCAAAGAAAAACCCCTATGAATTGTGGTTTGGAAAGATTCCAAACATTTTTTATTTTAAAGTTTTTGGTTATCGCTATTTTATTCTGAACACAAAGGATAACTTCGGTAAGTTCGACTAGAAGGCAGACGAAGGAATATTCCTTGGATATGCTTCCAAGAGTAAGGGATATAGAATTTTCAATAAAAGATCTATGATTGTTGAAAAATATATTAATGTCACCTTTGATGAGCTCAACTGTAATGGATATAGTGACAGTGACGATGAGGATGTACAAAATAAATCCAAGGCACCTAAAGATAATGCTACCAACGAGACCTATCTAGAGAGTCTACCTAAGAAGATAAAATTCATGTCAGACCATCAGAGGCACTTGTAATAGGTGATGTATCCAAAGGAGTAGGTAGGTGCTCTTCAACTAGAGACATAGGAGCAAATGTAGCTTTCATTTCTCAATTAGAACCTAAGTCAGTAGCAGATGCTTTTTCTGATGAGTTTTGGATTGATGCCATGCAAGAGAAACTTAATCAATTTAAGAGAAACCAAGTTTGGGCTTGTTCCTAAACCTATTGGTCAATCGATAATTTATACCAAATGGGTGTTCCAAAATAAACTAAGTGAGGCTGGACATGTTCTAAGCAACAAAGCACATCTAGTGGCACAAGGTCATAATAAAAATGATGAAATTGATTATGACGAGACATATGCTCATGTTGCTAGACTAAAATCTATTCGCATATTTTGTGCATTTGCATATTTTCATAATTTTAAACTTTTTCAAATGGATGTTAAAAGTGCATTTTTAATGGTTTTTTAAAGGAATATGTTTTTGTGGAACAATCCCTGGTTTTGAGGATTTTTAACAACCAGATCACATTTTCAAGCTAAGAAAAGAATTTTATGGACTCAAACAAGCACCACGTGCTTGTTATGAACGCCTAAGTATTTTTCTACTTGAAAATAGTTTTTTAAAAGGAAGGGTTGATATAACATTGTTTATTAAACTTCAATTGACAGTATTTTACTTGTGCAAATTTACGTTGATGATATAATTTTTGGTTCTACTAATGAAAAACTTTGCCAAGATTTGGCTAAGTATATGCAGAGTGAGTTTGAAATGAGTATGATAGGAGAGCTCAACTATACTTCCTAGGACTTCAGATCAAATAACACTCTTAGGGAACCTTCATCAATCAAGCCATGTACACGAAAGATTTAATAAAGAAGTATGACTTCGACAACGTAAAGCCTATTGGCACACCGATGGCAACGTCAACACGACTTGATATTGATGAAAGTGGAAAACCAGTCAGACCAACTTAAGTATCAAGGTATGATTAATAGTTTATTTATTTAATTGCTAGTCGCCCAGATATCATGTTTAGCATTTGCATCTGTGTATGATATCAAGCTAATCCTAAGAAATCACGTATATATGTCGTTAAGCGTATCTTCCGATACCTTATGGGAACTTCTACTGTCGGCTTTTGCTATCCCAAAATTACATCATTTGACCTAATAATCGGTTACTCAGATGCTAATTTTACTGGATGCAAAATAGACCGTAGAAGTATAAACGGTACGTGTCATTTTCTAAAAAAAAGCTTTAGTCTCTTGGTTTAACAAAAAAACAAAATTCTATAGCATTATCAACAACTAAGGCTGAGTATATCAGCGTAGGACGTTGTTGTGCTCAGATTTTATGGATGAAGCAAACCCTACAAGCCTATAATCTGTACTACACTAAGATTCCTATTTATTGTGATAAAACTAGCACTATTAATCTGACTAAAAATCCAGTATGTCATTCACGTACCAAGCACATAGAAATACATCACCACTTTTTGCGTGATCACCAATAACACGGGCATATCAGTCTAGAATTCATTGATACAGATCATCAATTGGCAGATATATTCACAAAACTACTAGCCAAAGATCATTTCAAATATCTACGTCGAGAGTTAGGCATAATTGAATTTTCAGAGTCGTAATGTGTTATGATAAATAAAAATACTTAAAAACTTCAGATTCAGCGATTTATTAATTAAAGTTATTTTGGGTACAAGCCGAAAGGATCCTTCTCTCAACAAGGCATAAAAGCCTAAGCGACACGGTGCTAAGTGTCTTCGGACTACCGCTAGCCGGGATCCGGCCCCTACAACTAAACCAAGGTAATGAATATTAATTAAATCAAAGAATTACAAGTTTATCAGCTATTTTTATCATTCACTACTCAAATATGACCTAAAAGTCAAATGGTCGAACTTGGACCGAGTTCTGATTGAGTTCGGGCCAAACTCAGTGGGAACTTGTTTTTATATCAGAATTCGAACAACAGCTCCCCCTTTTCTATTCTTCTTCTTCTTCCACAAGAACAGCCGCTCGAACCCTAAAAACCATAGCCCTATATCCTAGTACACCTCTCCTCAAGCCTCCAAATTCAAAATTTCTTGGATCTAAAGCTCTTTGAAGGCATTCTCTTCCAACTTGGATCTCTTTTGAGGTATACATCTCACTTTTCTTTCTCAATTTTATCATGGCTTCTAGAATTCTTAAGAGAAAAAACTAGGGACACGACCTCATCTTCCACATCGAAATATGAACCCATTAATATGTTCTGTCCATCTCGTCCTGATGATGATGATGACTATGAGCCGACACTTTTGATTTCATCTAAGAGATCAACACTTTGGTTTGAGCACTTTCGGTATCGAAAAATTTGTCTAGGTAAAACGATAAACTTTGCCATCTTTTCCGAATATTTGAACACTTTTGAAAACCTAGGACTCCGTAAATTTTTTGAAATATATAATCCAATTCACGATAATGAAGTTCATATGTTTTGTTACAACACGCTAGAAGCAGACGGTTGTATTCATTCCTCAGCCATCGGGAAGGAATTTGAGTTGAACTATGACGACTTGAGCGAATACTTCCAAATATCGAACAACGATGATGCTCTTATCGACATTGTTAAAGTTCAATTTCCTGCCGACTTGACACTCGAGTCCTTCAAGGTCGTGTTATGTCATCTAGATCCGGTTTCCCAAAAATGATTGTTCGCAAGCAAACTAAACCAACACTTCTATGAGTTACATCGTATTATCATTTCATCTCTTCTATCTAAAATGAGATCTACTAACGGGATCACGTTCTTAGAGTTATCTGTGATGTATCACATCCACTTTGGGATTACTTTTTCTTTTCCTAAGACTATGCTACCTTTTATGATCGACTGTCAGAAGGCATGCCGCAACCTCCTCTATTCTATGCATCTGATGGCCATCTTCCAGAAATTTGAAATCGATTTAGAGTATTGTCCCATCTCTGAAATGCCTTCAGAGCTTCTTAGATCTAGGGCGCTCCTACACCTTCCTGGTGATGCTCTACCTCCACCTCCACCTGATCCAGTCGTAGCCCCAGTAGACGCTCTAGTCGATCCAAACCCTGCAGCCCAGGGTCACACTATTGACGAGCTCTATCAGCGATTTGATGCTTTTGTTACTCTCCATGGACAGCAGTGACAGGCCGATATGACTCGCTTTAGTGATGCCGAGTTCCATCATATTTTTCAGGCCCATGTCTTAAGAAATGCTATGGCAGATATCCAGTAAACGATGGTTCACCATCCTACTGCTCCGACGACCATCATCCGTCACCCTGATTTTGACGGACCGAGACTTGGTAATGCTCCATCGTATGCCTACTTCGACCTGACAACCACTTATTTTGATCCGACCAAGCCACCTTCTGCTGATCCGTCTACTGATGCTCCTGGTGCTGATAGTTGATTTTAATTGATGTTTTGGACTATTGTTTTATGGATCGAGTTATCTGGTTGATGATGATGATATGAGATATAGTGAAACTTTTTACTTTTTATGCTTTTGGACTTCATGATCTGTAGTGACATTTTATATTATGCACTTTAGACTTCTTAGTTGTAGTGACACTTTTATCATTTCATATGAGTTGTTCATTTTCATTTATTACTGCTACTGTTGATGGTCTAGTATAATACTGCTTGAGCTATCGACCTGGCACATTTGTATCACTCTATTTTTCTTTGTTGATGTTGGATTCATACATTATGGGGGGGGCTATTTTCAGTACATGACAAAGGAGGACAATGAGTATTTCAAAATAAAATTTTCAAGATTTCTTCAGACAAGTCAGGTATAATTTCAAAGTTCCATATTTTATTGTTCATATTTTGGTATAGACTCAAAGTTTGTCAATTATCAAAATGGGAGAGATTGTTGGCCCATTGGTCATGATCATACCTGATTTTGATAATCAACGCCAACTTTCGTCGATACGCAAAATATATATACTGCTACTGGTTTACAGGCTTCAAGTCTCCACTTACTACTGCTACAAGCAACAAAAGTCTCGTCCTCATCAAAGAACCAAATGCAATGGAATCAAGATACAGTTTTTACATATTTATTTTGTATTTTTTTTATTGAGTCTAGGAAAGATATATCAGGTTGATCAGGATCGATAGTGGCTCAGCTAATCTCAGTCCACAAAAAGCATAGCCTACCTATCCACAAATATATATCTAAAGTGCACATTCCAAATTAGACAAAAACCCAACCATTTGGCCCAAAACAGTTCTAACAGAACTCAGACAGAACTCGAACCGAGTTCGATCATGATAGTTTGAACAGATTTTTGAATTTTCTTCATATTTGCATCCAATGTTCGAATGTGAGATTTCTGCATCCGAACTCTGCCCGAATTCGGTCTACAAAAATACTATAAACAGAGGAGAACTTTCACATTTTTATATCATCCATTCCTTCTCTTCCCTATTCATTTTTAACTATTTTCTACAAGCTACACTTTCAAATCTAGCCTATACTACTCTTAGCCAAGCCAGTACAATTTGTGTTTAATCTAGAGTTTGGTTTTGAAGTGATGTATCTGAGGCTAAATTCACGAAAATGTTCCAGTTTTTAAATCGCCTTCTGGAGTCTGTCGTACACTCATCGCCAAGCATGGTGTTGTGAAGTCGGTCGTGCATTTGTCCCCAAGCACGGTGTTGTAAGAGTTGCAAGCACTCAGTTAAAGCTTGTGTATAATGGATTAAAATCAAGCAAGAGTACTCGAGAATGGATTAGTCCTCTATGAGGGAAACTAGTATATATTGCTGTGTTATTGAATTTGATCTTCTTAACTCTTACTTCTACTACAAGTTATTTACCGCTATTGTATTTGCTCTTACTTGCCACAGTACAGAAATTTTTAATTGGTGATACTTTTTGATGCACATGCACACACTCTATTCACCTCCTCTAGAGATGCCCAACAGTCCTGCACACGGGTCCTAGCATAGATCTATGGCAATGCCAATAGATATTCTACAGGTTCAGTATAGTTTCTCATATAAAAAAAATACAATCATAAAAATTACAACATACATGATACACGAAAATATAAAACACGATATAAATTTGATTTTTAGGAAAAAGATTCAATACCAAAAATACATAAATACATATTATGGAATACATGTGACACTTTTGTTATTGTGTACATTGTCGGACTCGTAGAAGATTGCACGTGTGTTTGTGATTGCTTTTGCATAAGAGTCATGGTTAATCTGGAGTTCACCAAGTGTGGGGTGTTGAATGAAGAGATATGGAGGTAATCTCAAAACACGTCATTCATATCCTATTCAGAGTCGCTTGTATCAAAAATCTGATAGAGGGGTAAAAGCTCTGGACGGAGGCAGAGATAATAGAAGAGGAAAGTCTAAGAGCCGGCAGGAAGACTATAAGTATTATTATGGTGGCATGAAGGGTCATATCAAGTTGTAACTACCATTTTCTAAAATGACGATAATTTTAAACTTTTATAAAATTGATCATATTAGTTATTAAATAATAGATTTAAATCATGTCAGTGATAAATTGGTAAATTTTTGATTATTTTAATATTATTTAATATGATGTATTGTGATTTTGTCATCTGCTAGTAAAACCTTAGAACAACTTAGCCTAGAACTAACCATGACCATGGAGACCTAGCAAATGGATTTAGATTAGTAATTAGACTCTAATCTAGCTAGGAATCACTTAAAACCTAATTAAAGAATAGAAACAAGGTGCTAGTTTGGCCTTTAGCAAAGGAGCTAGATTTTACAACTTAGAAAGGGCTTGGGCCATTACAACTTGACCAAACCCAAGCCTAAGACCCATGGACGGCCACCTAGGGTTTCCTCCTCTATATAGATCATCATTAGCCCCATTTCTTCCCTCTTGTAAAGAAACCCTAACCCTAGATTGCGTTCTTCCCCAAATTTGCCTCTTTCATCAAATCAACTCCAAATTCAACCAAACCAATTGTAAACCACTCCCCTTGAGTAGAGGAGGTCTCTATTGACTAGCTAGGAAGGATTTAGAGCAATTTGACCATTGGATTTGGTGGGAGAACCTTGTAAGAGGATTTTCATTAGGATTCCAACTCCCAATTAGTAAGGATCTCTAAAGCTATTAGATTTCAGTTTTATTGTTGTAGATGCATTCATTTAGGGCCCCCTAGCATTAGGTTAAGTTTGGTTCGAATTCGAATCCATTTGGGGTACATATCACAAGAGTATCGGATACGTGTCTTAAGTGTTCGATAAAATGCCCCATAGTATGTTCTGTTCACCAATTTCTGAATATATTACATATTTGGATAGCTTATGTTATATAGATGACATTGGTGTTTGACTGGGTTGAAAATGATGTGATTTGATAGAGTATATTGGACACGGGGAAACGCTTCTAGCCTTACACTGGGTCTACAATGATCCCCTGCTGCTGCAGGCCCCGTCGCATTGGACATGACACAATTTCTTGACCTAGCTACTATTTTGGGTAGGGGCTGTGTCTGACACACTCCCATGGTTGTGGGGCTTCGAGCCCTTGGGGTTTCGAACTGTGGTTAGACCCACAGATCTCATTGCTCTGTGTAGTCAAGATTTACTGCTGCATATTTCACTTGCTTCTACATTCTTTGATGCATTTGATACTTCTTGACACTAATGTACTTGACCTCTGACACTTTGCATCCACTCCTGACACTGCATCGGCCCTCATTCACTCATTCTTACTGCTTGCATCTGATACTTGACACTCTTGTCTGATACACTCGACATGCTCACATTCACTCTTTACACTCGAACGTTGACACTTGATTCACATTCATTTGACACTTTGTCAAGACCCGCACCCTAGAGTAAGGGCACGAGAACGTAACAACGCCCAGCCTACGCCGCAGTGTCGGCAGTAGAACGCTGTCCTAGGTCTCATGCATCTAACAGTATAAGGCTAAGCAGTTTATACTCCCCGAATGGGGGTGACATAGCAGAATGTAAACTCAATCATATCTAAGGTAGAGCATAATGGAAGATAGATAAAACATGAAATCCAAAAGAGATACAGCAGATAGAAGTCTAAGTGTCTAAGATACACAAACCCAGAAATATATCTCAAAGCTCAAATACAGAAATCCATAAATACAGCTCAAGACAACTGAGAATAAACTGAGCAAAACCCTAGCTACCTATACAACCTCTACTGTGTCTCCTCTAGGCTAGCAGGCAACCTCCATGCTATCTGTAAATTTATCAACAGGTCCAGTCAGGACAAGAGCGAGCACAATACATCTCAACAGTTCATAGCAGGTTAGAAAATATAATCATGCAGTAAAGTAAGATACAGATACTGAAGGAAATACAGTATGTAAATAGAGAGAGAACTGTAATAGAAATATCTACTATAAATAGGGACTAACAGTGGCTAGTGAGTCAGAGTACAATATAGACATGTAAATGGCATAGGAGATTCTGATGCTACACTATGGAAAGATTCTGATGCTACAATACTTGGATAGTATTCACATGTCTACTTCTACTCCCCCGTACCCCCAATCAATACACAAGGATCCAACCAGGTTATGTTATGATTCCATGCAAAGGCCCCCGAAGGGTGATACATGGATGTCCTATAAATGGGGATTCTAGGAGATTCTAGGATACCCAGTAAATGGGATAAGGATTCTAGGAGACTCTGTGATCATAAGAGTATATGTTACAAGTGATCAAAGAACCAATGAAGCATAGTAATACGCCATGTAAGTGAAACGCACAGAATATGTAGTACCCGATGCTCCCTAAGGATAACATCTCAAGAAGGGATCCATATAGTACCAATCCGTGTGACCAATGTGACAGTAACAAGTAAAGTAATTTAATGCAGAAAATAATTCTAAGCAGGATATGAAATGATCAGAAAATGTACTCGCCTGATAACCTGAATAACTGATAAGTATAGGGGGTCCAACTGAAGCCACAGAGTCCTATTTAAAGCAACACAGGTTACAAGGTATTCAAGTTGTAATAAATAAATCTCTACAAGCAATCTATATTATCCTAGGTTCTTCTAAGTCAAAACAACTCTAGGTCAACTTCGGCCAATAATCTAGTCAAACTAGGTCAAGTGTTGACTTACAGTTGACTTTGGGTCAACTGGTCAACTCTGGTCAAACAGGGTCCATTCTAGTCTAATTATTAAAGATATAAAGTGTACTTCGTTATTTGTACGTCGAAACTTATGACACGCCCGTCGACGGTGCTCGGCCTGACTGGGCATGCCGACGGTGGTCGGGGGGTAGTTCGAGTGGTTGATGATGGAGGTGGTGGCGGTTGCCAATGGTGATGGAGGTGGGCTATGGTGTTGGTGATGATGAAGATGAAGAGGAGGAAAAAGTTGGTACTGGTGAGTGGCGGTGGTGGCCGCCCGAGCTTCGACCAGGGGGTCGTGCACCAGTGGAAGATCGGGGGAAGTCGGGCTAGGCTACTGGTGGGTGTTTGAGTTGTGTGGGAAAATTATTAGAAAGGGAGAGAGAGAAAGTGAGAGATGATGATAATATTGTGTGCAATTAATGAGAGAGAGAGTGGGAGAAAACCACTCCTCAATCTTAGGGCCAACCATGTGGCTAGGGGGTGTTGGCGAGTTGTCATGTAGGGATTTGAATGGCTAGGATTTAATTAAGGGAAATCAAATGGCTAGGATCAAATATAGCTAAAATAGGTCATTCCAATAGGGATTTAAATAAAGGAAAATTTCCATTAAATATTAAAAAATAGGTAGGATAAGAATTTGATATTTTTGAATGATAATGAGGCTGAGGGTGATGGTGATGGAGAGTAACATGGAGCTGGGGTTGGGTTCAGTCAAGCCGGGTTGGATCAAAACCGGACATTGTGCAAAAATCGAATAAAAATAGGTGTTGATGATCATGGATAAATAAGTAGCGCATGGGGATTCCAATAAATGGGATACAAGTGTCGTGCGGGTAGTAGGCTCAATGTGGGCCATGTCTATATTTGGGGCTGATAGGTTTTGGTCGACAGGGTACCCACAAATCGAGTTGGAAAATAAATGTGTCACCGTGGGGTGAAATAAAATCGGGTCACTTGTCAGGAAAGTTGTGCGAAGCAAATGGAGCATAAAATGGCGTGTCTGAGTGGGACACGAAGGTCATGGGTGAAGAGCGTCTCGAGTAGATCATGCATGATGAGTTGGTTTCAAGAGAATGACTGGTCTGGTGCTCCCAATTCAAAAGTCACGGTAACGTGCTAAAAATGATCAAGAAAAAGAGTGGGAAAATTATTTAATAATCAAATGGTCTAAATCGACCCGAAGTTGTGTGAAGCAGAAAGAGTACAAGGGAACAAGTTTGGATGGGACATTATATACCATCATGAAGGTAATCTTGTCCACTACAAAACTCGTGAACAAGGTTTCCAGAGTTGAACATCCCTGACACTCCAAATATCAAAGGCACGAAAAAGTATACTTAAAAATAATAAACAAAAAAATTAATTATCAAAACTAATTTAATCAGAAAATTAAAAAAATCAACCCGAAATTCAGGGTGCTCACATCCTACCCACCTTATAAAAATTTTGTCCTCGAAATTAAAATGTTCGTACTCCCTCTAGGTCAAACCCCCACAATCAAGTCCCAGAACTTAAACAAATCATACCATCAAAAAATAGAACGGCATACAGGGTCATGGCATACGGTGGCAGTGAAAGTCTCATCTAGGTATACTAGTCATGCTAACCGAAACGGTCATAGGGTATCAAAACACACAAGCAATCTAGGGTGCTAAACTAGAAAGGATGCAGAAATAACAAATCATCAAAACTGTAAGACAGTCTACCATCCTATATAAAAACTGGTACTCATCAAAAAAATAAAATAAAGATAACTACCAATTATCTAAAAAAAAGGGTACTATTCAAAAAAAAATCAAAATCAGAAGTTAGAGAATGAAAGCCAATTTCATGGAAAATTCCAATCATAATACATATTAAAATATTTAGTCTCAATACGATCTAAGTTGACCAAATTGGGGAAATCAAGATTTGGGCAATATGGAGGACAGGTTTAACAAAGTCTGAGAACGAGCATACGGGGATGGAGATTCAGGTTATAATCAAATTTAATTCAATTAAGTACAACCCAAGATAAGGAAAGATAATCGAAGTCGATTTGGTCGTGATTAAGGAAACTAGGATTCAATGATATTAAAAAAACCTTTTTAGAGAAAACAGGAAAATATTTCATACGAAGTCAGTAAATCATCCCTCTCTAATACTATCAGTTTATCATTTGTCAAACCATATTTTTTCTCACAAGTCCCAATATGAAAATCAACCTTCATATGACTATCATCGAAATTTTATAACCTTCAGTCATCTAAACCTTTACCATGATCACCATGGACAAAATTTCTAACTTCTAAAACATTTTCCACGAAACATACCCCTCTTATTTAGGACTCAACACTTATTCATTTAATCAAATTTCCAAATTCCTTCACCTCGTTTCAATTTAGATCCGAAACCTCTAAATCCAATTTATGAAATTCTTGAACTTGTTTAAATCGAGTCTCGTATTTACTAAACTCCAATACCACTATGTCACACAAAATTTATTCTTATTTATAAATCAACCTTCATATTTTCTCCAACGTTCACCTTCAAATATTATCCTTTTTGAATTCTATAATTTTCCCCAATCATCAAAAATAATTCATATAGCTTAAAATCCTTGTGTTCTCTCTGCCACTAGTCACCCTCTTACAATATCTAGTTCAATTTCGCATAATCATTGAATACAATAAAATTCTCTTCTTCTTTTTTTTCTAAATTTCTACATAGCCTCAGAGTAAAAGTTCCCCAGAATCAATAACCAAGATTTTTTAAGTTCTCAAAACTAGGTTGACCTTGAATATCCTCATTAGTTTTGAAATACATCCATGAATTATTCATAACCAACTTTCTGTGATTGTTTCTAAATTGATAACATTTATCCCTCGATTTCATTTTAAGCCTTTACCACATCTCTATTTCAAATTTTTCATATTTGACATCCAACATTTTGATTCCTACAAAATCATCATATGATAACCAATTATATCATTTTTTACCTAGATGATTCACGTCACTTCCTCAACATTTCTCAGATAAAACGATATAAAGATTCAGGGGTTCAAGTACAACTGACAGAATGTGCTACGAGACGGAATTGATATAGTCAGGACAGGTATATAAGACAAGGAATGATGATAATAAAAATATTGGCAGGAAAAGAATGATAATAGAATTTGTTCTGCTTATCTGTTTAAAAGAGGAACCCATTTTGAAACCCAGAGCTAAAATATCAATCCAAGGTAAGGTCTAGCAAAATCATCGATTCATTGTATTAAGAAGAAATTCATAGTAAGAAGTTGCACAAGGTTCATAAAAACAGCTAAACCTACTCCTAAGTTAAATAATATGAAACAAAACAAAACAAACAAATAATAATTTTTTTTGAAGGACTGGAACAAAAGTAGAGAAAATATGTTCAAAAATATTTAAGTACAATCTGATAATCATATGCGTCTATCCAAAATCATGGTACTTTAAATCCTCGTCATACTCGTAAGCAAGGCTACAATAATCACAGAGTCCTCGACTTAGGCACATACCTCTAGAATCATGGTATTTAACATTTTTGCGATGTCGCTAGCTTGGCTGCGAAAACCTTAAATTCCCACACCCGAGAAATATATCCAAAATCAGACTATATGTCCTCACCATGCTGGCTAATATGACTATAGAAGACTAGATTCCATAACTTAGATGACCTAGCCTATATAATTTCATCTTGACAAAAATTAAATTAAATCAACAATGAATACCCAAAAATCAAATTTATCACGAACATCAAGATTCAAAAATGAACAAAATTCCTTCAAATCATATAAATACAAACTCGGATGCTACAGCTAATATCAAGATTCAAAATTCAACAATCATTTATCAAAATCAATAAATACAAACTCAAATTCAACAATAATCCATCAAAATTAAATTCGACAACAGAAAGTAAAGATAAATTAAATCAAGGGAAAAAGAGTTTTTAAATCGAAGTTAAAATAAGATTCTCAAGCGTCGTCCCAGGAATCTCTCAGGGGATCCTAACTGTGATTGAGTACCTTCAAAATATATCCTAATCCTACTGCAGGATGTAGTGGTACTCTAGTTCGAATACCACTACACAAACTCGACCTGCATGGGCCACCACTAAAAATGTGTCACGACCCGCACCCTAGAATAAGGGCACGAGAACGTAACAACGCCCAGCCTACGCCGCAGTGTCGCCGGTAGAACACTGTCCTAGGTCTCATGCATCTAACAGTATAAGGCTAAGCAGTTTATACTCCCCGAATGGGGGTGACATAGCAGAATATAAACTCAATCACATCTAAGGTAGAGCATAATGGAAGATAGATAAAACATGAAATCCAAAAGAGATACAGCAGATAGAAGTCTAAGTGTCTAAGATACACAAACCCAGAAATACATCTCAAAGTTCAAATACAGAAATCCGTAAATACAACTCAAGACAACTAAAAATAAACTGAGCAAAACCCTAGCTACCTATACAACCTCTACTGTGTCTCCTCTAGGCTAACAGGCAACCTCCATGCTATCTGTAAAATTTATCAACAGGTCCAGTCAGGACAGGAGCGAGCATAATACATCTCAACAGTTCATAGCAGGTTAGAAAATATAATCATGAAGTAAAGTAAGATACAGGTACTGAAGGAAATACAGTATGTAAACAGAGAGAGAACTGTAATTGAAATATCTACTATAAATAGGGACTAACAGAGTCTAGTGAGTCAGAGTACAATATAGACATGTAAATGGCATAGGAGATTCTGATGCTACACTATGGAAAGATTCTGATGCTACACTACTTGGATAGTATTCACATGTCTACTTCTACTCCCCCGTACCCCCAATAAATACACAAGGATCCAACCAAGTTATGTTATGATTCCATGCAAAGGCCCCCGAAGGGTGATACATGGATGTCCCATAAATAGGAATTCTAGGAGATTCTAGGATACCCAGTAAATGAGATAAGGATTCTAGGAGACTCTATGATAAGAGTATATATCACAAGTGATCAAAGAACCAATGAAGCATAGTGATATGCCATGTAAGTGAAACGCACAGAACATGTAGTACCCGATGCTTCCTAAGGATAACATCTCAAGAAGGGATCCATATAGTACCAATCCGTGTGACCAACGTGATAGTAACAAGTAAAGTAATTTAATATAGAAAATAATTCTAAGCAGGATATAAAATGATCAGAGAATGTACTCGCCTGATAACCTGAACAGCTGATAAGTATAGGGGGTCCAACTGAAGCCACAGAGTCCTATTTAAAGTAACACAGGTTACAAGGTGTTCAAGTTGTAATAAATAAATCTCTACAAGCAATCTATATTATCCTAGGTTCTTCTAACTCAAATCAACTCTAGGTCAATTCTAGCCAATAATCTAGTCAAACTAGGACAAGTGTTGACTTACAGTTGACTTTGGGTCAACTGGTCAACTCTGGTCAAACAGAGTGCATTCTAGTCTAATTATTAAAGATATAAAGTGTACTTTGTTATTTGTACGTCGAAACTTACGACACGCGAATCGAGATGAGATGATCAACGGTAAAGTTGATAATCTTATTATAGTGATCTACGTGTCCATCTTGTCAATTTCAGCGATGTGAGATCACTGGAATTGACTGAGCTCAGTTTCGTTGTACTAATTCCGAAATACGAACATTATAAGAATTAATTATTAATAAATTATAAAAAGGTTAAAATCAGAGAAATTATCAATAAACATTGTCAGACGATGAAATAAATATCGCCAACGTGTCCAGAATGGTCAAATTAGCTAGGATAGCCTACCCATCGGTCCAATTTGGACACAAGGGCAAAAAGGTAATTTTGGGTCAAAAACGGTATCCGTGTCGGAGCCGTTCTGCACCGAAAAATGTGTAAGAAAACAAGTCTATAAAATAAAGCAAATTATATATCCACGAAACCAGAATGACGATACGAACCCAACGGTATCTCCAGAATTGAATTCCGTTGACCCGATCTCAATTTGGTCCATTGACCAGAACTTGGAATTCCGGTTTGCACGAAAATGCGTGCCGGAGCCAAAGTTCTCAAAACTCAGCAAACTATATGTCAACGAGTCCAGAATGACGATATGAACTCAACGGTATATCCAGAATTGGATTCCGATGAGCCGGCGTCAAAAAGTCCCGTTGACCCGGACTGTGGGACCCACTTTGCATCGAAAAATGTGCCAGGGCCCACGTCCTCCAAATCTAACAAATTTTATATCAAAACATGCCAGAACGATGCCACGAGTCTAATGGTGGTGTCAGAAATGAAATCTGGAGTCCCGTGTTCAAAAATAGAATTTTACAAGTTAGAAATTACGAATTCGGACGACCAACTTTGGCGTCGAATTCAACCAATCAAACAAGCTCATAATGAAACAAAACTGGAGGGGTAGCAAGAGGGTTATACCAGCTTCGTACAAGAACCGGTAGCACACCAAACGGAGCTGCGATGGAGGAGGTACAAGCTGACGAAGTTGGCCCCGCGAAACTGTCCAAAATTAATACAATTTAAACGGTCAACTTGGTGGCCGGTTTTGCTGTATCAAACGATAAAATCAACGGATGAAAATTGACAGGAATGAAGGTAGATATACCGAGATTGTGACGGAGCAAAGAAATCGTCGATCCAACGGTCGGATTTTTAGAAAAATATGTGCGAAGTCGCTGCGACGGGGCACCAAAATGGACTTGATTTCGCGCGCGTCACGGCGGGAATTCGTGCGAAATGCACGAATCGCCTCCGATACACGTCGGAGAGGAGAGTGGCGGCCACGGGGCCTGCCTAGCGGGTGCGCCCGGCCATGGGGGAGGTCGGCCTCGCCGGCCACGGCGCCGGCGCCTGCACTGCCGACCATGGGCGCGGGTGCCACTGCTGTACGCTCGTACGGCCTGCTGCGGCGTGCGCTGGCCTGCACGACGGCGCCCATCGACAGTGCTCGACCTGACTGTGCATACCGACGGTGGTCGAGGGGTGGTTCGAGTGGTTGATGATGGAGGTGGTGGCGGTTGCCAATGGTGATAGAGGTGGGCTATGGTGTTGGTGATGATAAAGATGAAGAGGAGGGGAAAGTTGGTGCTGGTGAGTGGCGGTGGTGGCCGACCGAGCTCTGGCCAGGGGGTCGCAGGCCAGTGGAAGGTCGGGGGAAGTCGGGCTAGGCTGCTGGTGGGTGTTTGAGTTGTATGAAAAAATTATTAGAAAGGGAGAGAGAGAAAGTGAGAGATGATGATAATGTTGTGTGCAATTAATGAGAGAGAGAGAGTGGAAGAAAAGCACTCCTCAATCTTAGGGCTTGCCATGTGGCTAGGGGGTGTTGGGGAGTTGTCATGTAGGGATTTGAATGGCTAGGATTTAATTAAGGGAAATCAAATGGCTAGGATCAAATATAGCTAAAATAGGTCATTCCAATAGGGATTTAAATAAAGGAAATTTTCCATTAAATATTAAAAAATAGGTAGGATAAGAATTTGATATTTTTCAAGGATAATGAGGCTGAGGGTGATGGTGATGGAGAGTAACATAGAATTGGGGTTGGGTTCAGTCAAGCCGGGTTGGATCAAAACCGGACATTGTACAAAAATCGAATAAAAATAGGTGTTGATGATCATGGGTAAATAAGTAGCGCATGGGAATTCCAATAAATGGGACACAAGTGTCGTGCGGGTAGTAGGCTCAATGTGGGCCATGTCCATATTTGGGGCTGACAGGTTTTGGTCGACAAGGTACCCACAAATCGAGTTGGAAAATAAATGTGACACCGTAGGGTAAAATAAAATCGGGTCACGTGTCAGAAAAGTTGTACGAAGCAAATGGAGCACAAAATGGCGTGTCTGAGTGGGACACGAAGGTCATGGGTGTAGAGCGTCTCGAGTAGATCATGCATGATGAGTTGGTTTCAAGAGAATGACTGGTCTGGTGCTCCCAATTCAAAAGTCACGGTAACGTGCTAAAAATGATCAAGGAAAAGAGTAGGAAAATTATTTAATAATCAAATGGTCTAAATCGACCCGAAGTTGTGTGAAATAGAAAGAGTACAAGGGAACAAGTTTGGATGGGACATTATATACCATCATGAAGGTAATCCTGTCCACTACAAAACTCGTGAAGAAGGTTTCCAGAGTTGAACATCCCTGACACTCCAAATATCAAAGGCACAGAAAAGTACACTTAAAAATAATAAACAGAAAAATTAATTATCGAAACTAATTTAATCAAAAAATTAGAAAAATCAACCCAAAATTCAGGGTGCTCACACACTTGACACTTGTATTTGACACTAATACACTTCACATATGTTTGCACTTACATGGGCACTCACCTTGCTCTGCAACACCTTATATTGAGATGCTACACTCCATAACATGCCTGCACACACATATTAACCAACTGTCATTCATATTACCTACCTACATCGCACTTAAATGTATTCATTATTACATATCCTTGCATTTCCTATCATGGTATCAGGATATTCATGTTGACCAGCCACAGAATATTGTATACTGTCTGTCATTTCCTTCACTATACTTCATAAGTTCACTTCATTATATTATCTGTATTTGACATGCTATAGTTTAACTACTGCACTAGCATACCTATGTGTCTGTCCTTCATCATAAGATCCAACCAACCCTTTTTTATGTCCTGCATTCATTCCTTGGTTCAGTTATGCAGTAGAATACATCTATCCAACTTTATCCGTAGTTCATGTTTTGTCCAAGTATTGCCCTGTCCATTTGATATTAATAAGAGTTGTGCACACATAGACATATGATTAGCCTTATTGGTTCACTGTACCTTCATGTTCAGACTTGGAATGATGCCTTTGCCTATCCTTAACTGATATTGAATTATGATCAAGTTATGTGAAATTGGCAGCCTCTTTTTATAATTTGCTTACCTGAATTTTGAGTCCATATTAGATGTTAGGCCAATTGTTATCCCATAGCCTCACTTGATAACATGTCCTGTATTTCACTTAGTTTACTGCATTTCTCCATGCCTTGATGTTCAGACACCCATGCTCCAGGACCTTGCATCATGTCCTTAAGTCCTATCTAGGCATCTTTCAGCTGCATTAGCATGTGTATGAATGTTAGATAGGGGATATACATATGTGAAGTTTACCTGTAGGGTATATGGTACTGCCCTACTTGTGTGTGAATGTATGTGTCTAAGGAGTGAGGTAGTAAAGAGGGTTTAGAAATCATGGCTTGCATATGTGTGATATAGGATTTTGGCACTTGGCCATTCCCTTAGGTGTGGTAGCAGTTGGTATACATAGTATCAAGAAGTTATGGGGGTGATTCATGAATTGTGATGTTTGAGAGGTAAAAAAGGGAAATGGCAGTAGCATGGAGAGGTAGTGCAGCAGTAGGTAAGAATCTGTTAGTGACTGTATGAGAGTAAGGGATTTAAGGCTTAACTTAGCAGGTGGCAGTAGAGACTACAGATTTAGGTGTAAAATAAATACATGAGAGTGCCTATATATAGAGAGTAGTAGTGCATGTCTAGTTTCTGGCTGTGTAATGTCGGTTGTGTGTGAGAGAGGAGTGAACCACTTGGCCAGTTCAGAGTTAAGCCTTGTTCTATATTATTTATGTAAGGTATCATGGTGAGGAGTGTGAGTACCGGTTGATAGGAAGGGTAGGACTGGTAATAGGATGATTGGTAGACATGTATATTACATATATATTACTTGCATGTGGGCTTGTGCCAAACTGGTTTGTGTGTTGGCTTTGATTCATATGGGGTTATGTGAGGCACCTTAGTATTTGTATTTATGGGTTGTTGTGGGTTCATATGTGGTACCATATATATGGTACCATATATATGGATATAGGTTCAGTTCCTTAGTTTAGGATAATGTATATATATTTTTTTGGAACCAGGTAAATTGTTTCTGGAATCGCTCCCACTGGGATTCAAACTCCTGACCACTCGGGCCGCATGCATCTCTCTTAACCACTAGGCTAGAGGTAATTTATGTGTGTGTGTGTGTGTGTGTGTGTGTGTGTGTGTGTGTGTGTGTAATATTCATAGATATTGGATGTATGTTGGCTTGTATTATATATATGTTATATATATGTGACATGTATGTATCCTTGTAGAGGATGTTAGGATAATGTTATAGTATGGTTAGGAATTATGAGATTAGCCTTGTAGCCTAGTTAACCAATACCTAGACATGGACTCTTAGACTATTGACCAATTTTGACTATTGACTATTAACCTAGATGTTTGACCCTTGACTTCTTAGTTGACCAAACCCCTAGATGTTGATTAAATTGACCAGAGTTGACTTTTGAGCTAGAATAACCTAGTATCATGTAGATTGCATTATAAACTTTAATTATTATATTGAACTCTTTATAACCTATATTGCTCTAAATAGGACTCTGTGACTCCAGTTTGGACATCTATACATATCAGTTGCTCAGGGTATCAGGCGAGTGCATTCTCTGATAATATTTTTGTTTTATGATATCATCTATATTTCTTGTATTTAGTGTAGATATCCTTGTTCTCTTGACACATTGTTCACACAGATTGGTATTTGTCTAGATTCCATCATGAGATGTTATTACTTGTATTCCTTGGTATGTCTTGTGCAAGCCTTGTCCTTGTTTCTTGAGCATTGTATAGACACGATTCCTGTGAAGGCTCGCAACCTTCTTAAAGAATCCATGTCATAACGTGTCATGGTTGGATCCACTGTATCAATCAGGGGCGGGGAGTATTAGTGTAAATATGTAATCATTACCCTATTGTGCAAGTATTGATTGTGAGTGTTAATCATACACCCCACGTATGATTAACCAGGCCATAAATATTGTACAAGTTCCCAAGCTGGCCACATGTTGAAACTAGTATTCACTCACATAGATAGTATGATTCTTGACTCTTGTACATGATATGATCAGTTTTCTTGCTATTGCTCTAGCTATAGTTTACAGCTTTAACCTTACCATGTTACTTTATGTACTTTCTATTTCACATGTATATTCTCTCTACTTACTGCTATATATTCTTTATCGTCTAATTCGAACTGTTATTAGAGATTTATGCTCATTCATGTCCTGATTGGACCTGTTGACAAAATATTACAGATAACCTAGAGGACCCCTGCACTACCCTATGGAGCTGACGTAGATGGCACTTGCGACTTGGACCCTCAGGAGGATCCAGTTTGCACTAAGGAGACTACCATAGTTCCTAGGCTAGATTGCTAGGCTTTATCTATCTTATTTTTGTTGTCTTTGAGATTGTATTTTCAGATGTTATGTTGTGGTATTGATAACACTTAAATTTATTTCATTTCTGGTTGTATCTCACTCTGTGGTTTCATATCTATCTTATCGTGCTAATTATCTACCTTTAGATTTGTGATTGAGTTGTATCTTGTGAGTTGTCCTCCGATTGGAGAGTATATTCTGTACAAGTACATTATACTGTGTTAGATATTTGTGACCTAGAACAGAGTTCTACCATCGACAATGTAGCATAGGCTGGATGTACACACTATCTCGTGCCCTTACACTGGGTACGGGTCGTGACACAAGTGAAACTATTTTGCTTAGAAAAGAGAGAATAAGGGCGGTAAGCAAGTTGAGAAATCAACAATAGTCGCCTCAACACATGGAAGTGACATAATTATTATATGTGATGAGGTGTCAAGAACCTCATCTGCAATAACAATTCTTGGTTGGTGGACTCATGAGCTTTGTCACTCGTATCTCACAACAGAGCACTATTTTTACATACACAACAAGAGACTATTGAATACTGAAGAAATGCAATAGAAATGTGTCGAAAGTTGAAGAGATGTGCATTTAAAGGAAAATATAGAAACAACTCTTTTTTCAAAGGTGTTCGTCATGTTCCCGATATCCGTTTCTACCTGGTGTCGGTTGGAAGGTTGAATGATGAGTAATTCTTCAATCTCTTTAGAGAACTATTAGTGAAAGCTTTCTAGAGGTTCGTTGGTGATTTTTAGAGGAAGCAAGAAGTCTGGTCTCTATTATATGGAAGGGAATGCATGGGGGGTACAAGAGTTGAATGTAATCAGTGATGTTTCTATATAGTTGGGGTATAGGCGGCATATCCATATCAGCTAGAAAGGAATGAGCTATTTATTGAACATAAAAATAATTATATGGCTGAAGTCTACAAAATTGGAGAGGTGCACATACTGCATGGATAAAATATAGAATATGGTGTCTTTTCAAGGTCATACATCTTCAAGGATGTCGACATTGGTCAAGTTGATTCACTCGAATATTTACGATCCAATGAAGGTAACAACTATTGGTGGTGCTACTTACTTTGTAACTTTTATAAATGATTGTTACAAAAAAAAGTTCAGGTATATGCTATAAAGACCAAGGATCATGTACTGCTTACTTCAAAGAGTTGTATGTCTCTATTGAAAGGGAGACGGACAAGAAGTTAAAGTGTGTTCGGTCCAAAAATGACGGCGAATACATTGGTTATTTTAATGCTTATTGCAAAGAGCAAGGTATCTAATACTAGAAATCTCTTCCAAAGACACCTCTGTTCAATAGTGTAGCAGAGAGTATAAACAAGACACTGATGGAGAGGGTACGGTGTTCTCTTTAGATGCAAACTTATCAGGCATTTATTGGGGGTGTGGCTCTCAATACTACTATTTATGTAATAATCTCTCCTAGTACTACTTTGTAGGGTGATGTTCCTGACAAAGTATGGTATAACAAAGAGCAGTCATATATTCACCTTCGAGTGTTTGGGTATATAGGCCTTCGTGCAGTAACGAAAGACGAGAGATCCAAACTTGAGCCAAAGATAAGGCAGTATGTCTTTGTCGTCTATAGTCGTGATAAGTTTAGGTATATGCACTATAATAAAGTATAAAGAAAAGTCTATAGAAGCAGGGATGTGATATTCGTTGAGGATCATACCATGGCCAGCACTCAGGTTTTCGAGATACCTTTTGAGGCTGAGGATTTGTCTGAGTTAGAGTCATCCCACTTTGAATTATTTGTAGAGGATGCTGCAGAGGATCCAATTATATGGGAGCCAGTACATGGTGAGGCTTCCAGCCTCGGTCATCAGCTTAGTGATGAAGATCAGGGCTACCCTCAAGAGGATAAGCATGCCTAAGAGGCAGTTCTTGAAGGAAATGAGGTTGTTAGTACACAGCTAGCGCCAGCGAGTCTATTAAGGAGGAGCATGAAAGTGTGTCAACCATCCACGAGGAACTCGCCAGATGAGTATGTGTTATTGAGTGACGGGAGAGAGTCTGAAAGCTTCGTAGAGGCGATGAAAGATGAATATAAGCGGGAGTGGATTCAAGCAATGAATGAGGAGATGAGTTCCTTATAGGTAAACTCTAGTTATGAGTTTGTGTTGTTGCCAAAGGGAAGGATGGCTTTGAAGAATCATTGGTTGTTTAGAATGAAGCAGACAAAGATGGTACTATCCCTCAATACAAAGCGAGGCTTGTAGTTAAAGGCTACAGTTAGCAAAAGGGTGTAGATTTCGATAAAATCTTCTCGTTAGTCGTTAAGTTATCATCCATCAGGGTGGTGCTAGCTTTAGCAGCCAGCCTTGATTTGGAGGTTGAGAAGATGGACGTAAAGATGGTATTCCTTCACCATGGTATAGAGAAGGAATTATACATGGAGCATCCTAAGGAATTCTGTGAGATGGACAAGTCATATTTAGCATATCATCTTAAGAAGTCTATATGGCCTAAAGCAAACTCTACGACAATGTTACAAGAAGTTCTGAGTCCTTTAAGGAGGAGCATGGTTATGCAAGTACGACATCAGATAATTGTACATTTTTGAAGCATTTTGTTGAGGATGATTTCATGATTTTGATGCTTTATGTGGATGATACTATTGGTGGGTCGAAATGCTACTAGAAAATGGAGTTGAAGTGCCAGTTGGGTGCAAACTTCTTTATGAAGGAATTAGGCATAACGAAGACTATTCCTGGGATAAAAATCAGTAGAGAGAGAGATTCCAAGTTGTTGTGGTTATAGAAAAGAAGTACATTCATCGGGTATTTCAGTATTTTAGGATGGATGTATGTTTCGAAGAAAGTGAGCACCCCACTCACAGCTCACTTTAATATCAGTACGAAGTGGTGTCCATCAAACGAGGACGAAAAGAAAGATATAGAAAAAGTTCTATATTCTTCATTTATAGGGAGTCTCATATATGCCATGGTATGTACAAGGCCATATATTTTTTAAGTATTTGGTTTGGTTAGCAGGTATCTATCCAATCCGGAGAGGATACATTGGAGTGTGGTGTAACTACCACATTTTCGGTTAGGGTTATTTTTGACCAAAAATAAAATTTCCTATTTGTGTGCCACTAGCATGACAATAAACCCAAATTCATAAATTAGAATTTCTATTTAGTTTGACCCTAGTCATGGCTAACTAAGGTGCAAGCATTAGTTTAGGTCCAAACCACTTGTTGTCCTTAAAGGCTATTAACTAACTAGTTGTCATGAAGAGATTAGAGCCCTAAAAAAACCTATTTAAACCCCCATAAGGCCAAACATGTAAGACACCATAAACCTAGGGTTTTCATTCTTTTCTTCATTCCACACTATCCTAAAAATTCCCTTCTTCCTTCCCTTGGTGTGCTAAAGACTTGGGGAGCTCAAGGAGGCTTAGTGGAGGCTCTAGCAAGGATTTGGGAGCCACTTCTTTCTTCATCTTCCCTAAATTCGTGGATCATTGCGTAGGCTCTTTTTTACATAGGTATAACTCTCTAAACTCTCATTTTCATGGTCAAATTTCATGTATTCCTATGGGAGACCCCTCTAATGGCTAGATCCAACCATATAGGTGGTGAAATATGTGATAGAGGACCCATTCCTAATAGTCATATGGGTTAGAATGGTGTCATTTGGATAGTTACGGGAATGTGACCCCCAAGTGTTTGATAAAAATCCTCAAAGGGATTTTATATCAAGTTTTGGGCTAGAACTTGGTCCATGAGTCCTAACCATGGTATCGAAGGTTGTGCTATGATACGGAGGGACAAGCTTGGCCAAATAGACAAATCTCTACTTGCAATGTGCCTCTAAATGAGCCCAATGACATGGCATTGGCCATTGTCATATTAGAGTAGAAATTTGGGGATGGTGAAGTATATCCTTGTGTCATGGAGCTTTGTATCATGATTATGATACATGTATCATGAGTAATGTATGTTATCTTACATATGTGTATATTATAAGATTAGGTATATTGGGTTATGTGTGTTATTGCAAATAGGGGCTCGTAATATGGGGGATGACTGTTATTCTTATCATGTTGGGAGTAGGCTTGATGTACTTACAGGAATTTAGAATGGTGGGAATGTGAAATAGGTGTACGTGTCTATATTGATATAGAGAATGACAGTTGGGGATAACTGTTATATACATATATAGTAGAGTAGGTTTATATTAGTGGATGGCTATGTTAGTAGGGGGATGTCAGCTTCCCAAATAGGGATTAAGTGTATATTATGTGTGCAACATATGCCAAGACTTAGAGTGGCAAGTAGGCTGTTCTGGGATAAGTTAAAGTACAGGTTTAGGAATAACACATGTGTTTACTGCTAACCAGTGTGAGTGTGTCGAGTATTAGAGGTGAGTTTACATCTGATTTTGTAAAGGGGACTAGGAATACTTGTATTATGTTTGTGGGCTATATTAGACTGCATATATGGCATATGAATTGGAGGAAAACATTAGGTTTGGTATCAGTGAATTCCTATGTCAGAGTGTATGAGAGTGTTAGATTGAACAAGTAGACTGTAGGTGGAACCCTGTGTCAAGTGCAGGACAAGGGGAATATTGTGCTCATACCTTTGAACAATTAGCAAGTGAACAGGGAGTGATTTCAGTAGGATTTGGAGGAATGGCCTGTGTACCAGTGTGAAGTGTTGGGCAGTGTACATGTCTGCAGTTAGTATGTGTGTGTAGTGTTGATTGGTGTAGTATGTGGGTGTGTACAACCCTATGAGTGTATCAGACCTGTGGGCTATGAGTTGATGCAGAGATTAGCTTGTACGGGGGTGAACCTTAATGAGAACCTAGGCAGTGAGGTTCAGTAAGAGGGACAGAACATAGGAGTTTTTTTGTGTCCCAGTTGATCTGTGGAGAGTTCATTGAATAGGGAGAGAGTGGTTGCTATGCACAGAATGTACAAGTATCTGGGAATTTAAAGTATATGTGCAATGGTAGCAGGTGTTGTCCATCACCTATGTGCAATCCATCCATAATTCAGTTGGTAGGGTACCTAGGATACCAACTCAGGTATCAGACTTCCTAGGAGTAGAGCCAAATGTACATGATCTGGGAATATAGGGTATGCAGGGGATGACAGATATATTTATGCTAGGTCGTGTGGCAGGTAATATTCAGTAGGGTGTATCAGTTACAAGAGTCGGGTGCTTTTGCATATGCGGAAACTTGAAAGGTTTTCTGGGTATTAGTGAACTAGACCAGGGTGTCAAGCAGTTTATTTTCTTGTATTAGAGTGTAGGTCAAGGGTTTTTTCCCATGTTGTTGTGTCAAGTGTATGTGTGACCAGAAATTGAGAATTTGGTTAGTGAGCAAGTCCATGAGTTTAAAAGAAAGGTAGGAGAATAGAGGTCGGGCAAGAGAGTGAGTAAGCTAGGTGTTTGAGTGTTTTCCTAAAAGGCATATCTCTGTTCGAGATATGGGAATGAGAGCTTGTGTCAGTAGGTAAATTAGGATTAATGCTCTATTGCAGGGGTGTTAGGGCATAGGGAGTGATCGAGTGAAGACCTGGTACCAGTCTACAGGCTACTGCTTACTTGTGTCAGTGCAGTAGGTACTCATGTGTGTCAATGTGTGAACAAAAGAGTGGCCTATACAGGTATCTGTGTATCGGTACACAAATATTAGGAAGAGCGTATCAGTGTACAGGACATGAGTTTTCTGTGTGTAAGTGCAAGTTTAGTTTGTGTGTGGGACTGATACATTGTAAGGTAGAGTTGTGTGTATGCCTGTGCATTAGAGTGCACATCAGTGCAGTATGAAGGCATGGGAACCTATTTGCTAATGGGATTAATATAGTATATATGTATTGTAGGCATATAAGTGGAATGTTGTGAATAGGTAGGTAGGTAGTTCATTGTATCCTTAAAAGTATAGGGATGTGGTGCCATGATAGGATACCAAGTAGGGTATCATGAATGTAGGTTTGTCCATACACCTATATATGTGTACGTCTTCTTATATGTACATATAGTCGTAGGCACTTGGTCAGGGTTGTACAAGAACAAATAGGATGTGAAATATTGATTGAGTTACATATGGGTACTGTATACACGTGGAATCAGGTAACAATACAGTAAATAGGTAAGGGTATATGGTCCATATAGGCAACTGTGCATCATATGATATAGACACACCTAAGTGTATATGAATACTAGGATATGCATGTAATAGAGTATATGGTTTTATATAAAGATAAGGTAAATAGGAAAATTATAGTATTGATAGGAAGGGATAGGAGTTCACATGTAGTGGATGTCATAAGGGTAATTACCTATATAGTGTAGATGTCAATCATTAGGCCAGACACCAAATAGCAGGACAACCCATAGAGCCTAGCTTTAGGGCAAAGTTCATACTTCATCTTAGTTATCGATATCTTTTAAATTTGAATTAATACAGGTTTACTGAGCATCATTTTGGAAACTAATTCAGTTTAGCTTTCAGCTTGGAGAACAGGCTAGTACAAGCTCTGATTTCATTTCCTCTACTGATATTGTCTCTATATCTTGATTTAGATATTCCTATCATATTGCGTTACATGTGTTTAGTGTTCTATGAATTTACTTTGCTATTACTCATAATTCGTGTCTTATCGTGATCCGTGCACCTTATTTATGTAAATTAAATCCATGAATGCTAAGTGTCGGATGGGAAAATACCTTAGTAGACTTGTGAACACCCTATCTGTCCTCTGTGTCTCATCGTGTGGATAGCAGTCACACTTATCACGTGTGATTTGTTATATCGTCTGGATAACAGTCGCACGTTATAATCATGTGCAATTTGCCGTATTACACGAGCCATTCATATGTCGAACTGGTATTTCAAATAACACCTAGAGGTTAGGGTTTTGACATTGATTACTCTGCTTACATTATTATCACCTATTTTCTTATATTTTATTGTTTTTCCTAAACTTTTAACTTTGCCCGTTCATCTATTTACTTTATTTCACATATTGTAACTTGCTATATTGCCTTTATCATGTATGAGTTGTTATTACTGTTATGTACTTACTCTAATCCTGACTGGGATAACTGCATTTTTAGGCGATGAGTTAGAGGCATATTGACCCACTTATTATAAGCGGACTTAGAATACTACTCCGTAGACTTATTTGGACGATCAGGCTATTGTTGAGACTGTGTTGCCGGCAGAGGATGCTTAGCTTAGTTAGTCTTTAGATTATATCTTTTGGGTCCAGATTTGTCTCCGGGAATTCTTACTTGGGTTGTATAACTATATTTTTTGACTTAATACTTTTCTCTATTTCTGCTAGCTTGTGTTGGACTTGGATCTTGTTTCATATTTATCATCGAACTCACTACCTTAGTTTTTAGTGTGATTGAGTTTTAGTATTCCATATTGCCCCTATCTCGGATTATCTTATTTTTGAGATTGTCATACATATTGTGGAATGAGAAATTATTAGTCGTTATACAACGTTCTACCGCCGATATGCGGTGTAGGCTGGACATACCTACGACACATATCCGATTTTCGAGTGCGGGTTATAACACATTTTATGGTGGTCCATGCAGGTCTAGCTTCGCAGTTAATGTAAAGTCATGGTAGTACAATGACTTAGTTGTACTACTGCGAGCCTACAATAGAATATAAGGAATATGATATTGTTCGACGTAACAAAAGGTTGAACGAACTTTTTGCTTTATTGAACGTATAAGGTATCTGTGTGCAAAGAAGGAAATCCTAAACAGGATATTCTAAGTACAGGGAGAAGAGATTTCTGGAAAAGTGTAACGGTGGAGATCGAGCACTACAGTGGCCCCTTTACTCCGTTGAAGATCTGACAACGAATCAACCATGCTATGGCTCTCTGGCACCTTTGATGGGACTTTAGGGTCACCGATCAAGAGGCTGTCTGGATAAGAAGATCCCTTGAAGATGGTTGGTTGGTTGGTTCTTTGGTTGATAGGTAGATGAGGGTGGTCAACTCTTCGTGGATGGAGATCGCTGCTCCTTTAAAGATTGTCGATTGTCAATGTTCCTTCTTTCTTTTCTTCTTTTCTTTCTTTTTTTGGTGCAAGAAGAACTTCTTCTATTTATAGAGAACCGAGCACATATGCGATGTGCATTACGGTTACTGAGGTATGAAAGAATCTGTCGTTATTGTACGGTACAGACTTCTGCGGCACTGACACGTGACGGACATCGATATTCTCTTCAAACGAGATCTGTCACTACCAATTTTCTAGCTTTAGGGTATTTTGGTCATTTTCAAAATTTTAGAATTTAATTTAAATTATTATTACTATTTATAATTAATGTGATTTTTAAAATAATTGTTTTTGGTGTGTTTTAGAGACTTTGACTTATGTTGACCTTGTAGACTAACCTAGTGGCTAACCTAGGTCATGACTAAGTGAGTAGGATTTGAGAACCTAGGTTGAATTAAGTTCATGAGGATTAACTCATTGGCATTAGTTTGGTGAAAATAGGAGCTAGTTTGATTAAGGAATGGCTTGTGAAGTCACAAGTCATTTTATGACTAATAGGCTTAGTGGCCCATAGCCCACACCCATTGAACCAAGCCCTAACCTTAGAAAATCTGACCAGCCCCTATGGTCAGCCCCCCTATTTATATGCTCCTAAAATTAGGGTTGCCTCTTTAGGAAACATTGCCATTTGGAAGAGGTGAGTCCCCTTCTTTGTAAATTCTTAGAAAACCCATTTCTTCTCCAAATTCCTTCAAACAAATTGCAATAGAACCTAAATCCATTGTTCTTGCTGTTGGTATAGAGTTTTTACAGGGAGGAATCAATTTGGAGAACTTTTGGTGGTTTCAGGAATCATTTCATTGGGTTTTTTTGAGAGCTTGTTCATCAATAGGTAAAATCTTGTATACTCCATGTAAATTCTGTTAAAAATCATTTTAGGAATGCCCTAACCCTGGCCTAACTATAGGAATAGGGATTCCCAAATTTTTGTGTCCTTTCGTGTCCATTCTGGACACGTATCAGTGTATTATATTAGGTATTTGATGAAATGACCCAATGGGCATTTCGTGTGAATTTTTAGTATTTGTTTGAATAAGAAATTAGTGTTAGACCTCGCTTATAGGTTTCTGGGGTTTTTTTTTGTTCCTAGTGTCGTGTCGTGTCGTGTCGTGTCGGGCTCGTGCACACACGGTCGTGCACACGCACGCACGGGCACAGTGCGTGCCCTGCTACTCGGGGGCTACTGCGCGCAGGATACGCCACCCCGTCACGTGGGATTTGACACAGTGGTTGGGGCACTGTCTGACACGAGGCTCGTAAAGTTTTACGAGTCCTCATGTCGTGTCGGACACGTTATGGGCTATGCACGTGTAGTGCACTATGTATATCAGTATACAGTGTGGTGTTCTGTGATTAAATTGTTTTAAATAGTTTTAAATTGTGTTTTTATCTACTAATTAGATCCTAAATATCATGAGTAATCCCTGTTACATTATGTTACATATTAGTTTTAGGTTTAATGATTGTGATTTGATTCGAACATGAGATTGGGGTTTATTCACTGATACTGTCTGATACCTTGTTTTTCTCAGTAAATTCCTAACTATTTAATCTCATTTTTAGTGTTGTTTTCACTGTATTTTACTCTCACATATTGGTTGCTTCATGTTATTGAATATTACAATTTGGTAATGGGCATTTGGTTACGTGAATGAAATTTGGACTTGAGATTGGTTTCTTTCCTCTAATGGGAACTGTTAACATAGAGGGGTTTGTTATTTAACTGAGATTGAGTTTCATTCATAAACCTGAAATGGTTTTGAACCATATTGTTTACTGCAAACTGATTTTCTTTTTTCTTCTTTGTTTTCCTGTTAGGCACAAAACCTGAGATGGGATTTAGTTTCCAATTTTTATGTAAACCTGAGAACTTTAGCCTGAGACTTGGGTTGCATTCCAGTGCTTTAAAACCTGAGAATGGTTTTTAAAACCATATTGTTATTTCGAAAACTGTTCTCCTTTGTTCTTTGATTCTGAGTTTGAATTCTTCTAAAAATCTGAGATTTAAGTAATGGGCTAAAACTGGGAATTAAAGTACTGTTTTAACTGAAATTCTTATGTTCTTTGAACTGAATTAATTGTGTTCCTTAATGAACTGACCTGGGCTTTATTGGATCTGATTTCTGAGCTTTGGGTATTGTTTGAACTGTTGGGGTTGTGTTGGTTTGAATGAGGTTGTTAATTCAGTTTTCTTTCCACCTATATAGTACACTGATTTTCCCATACATTGTTTTCATATACCTGTCATGCAATACATCCCTCCTACCTCACTTCACATGTTACACTACACACAAGTCACTCACTGTTAGCTTTTTGTCACTGTTTTCCCATTCCTTGTTTCACAGATCTCTACACACACACTTATGTAAATTGCTCACTATTTTTCCCTCTCTCACCTCACTTCATGCCTCACACACCCTAGTGCATTGCTCACTTCACTCATACCCACATGGCACACTGTTCCAGGATTGTATTCCCTGTTATTCCTGTCTTCATTGAACATGACACTCACACATATACTCATGTGTCTCCCCCTCTCTCTCTTCGTACCTATATATGTATTGAGGGTATGTGTAGATACCCTATATTATTGTGTTGTACTTTGTATAGAATAGTTATATATAGGAATGTGTGTAAATGTATTACATATATGTGGTTGTATGGGGTAATGTATAGATATCCAATATGGGTATATTCTAACTAGATTATAATGTATACTAATATGTGTTTGTCTAGCTATAGAGAATAACATGTGTGAGATGTGTCTAGTAGGCTATAGGCTAGATATATGACATGTAGAGATGTGTATTGGTAGACTGGACGTACCCACGTCTCGTGCCCTTACTCTAGGTGCGGGTCGTGACACGTTTTCAGTGGTGGCCCATGCAGGTCGAGGTTGGAAATGTAGTGGTGTTCGAACTAGAATATCGCTGCAGCCTGTAGTAGGAAATTAGCATATATTTTTTTTTGAAGGTACTCAATCACACTAGGAAAATTCCTTATCAGATTCTGTATATCTATTTTGCTGCTTATTGTCTTCCTTAGAAATTTAAATTGTCCTCCTTTGATTTTCGACTCATTCTCAGTAATTGCTTCTTGTTTGATCTGTGTCTCCAGGATGGTTGAGACACGATCGCATTGCCCCGTGACGGAAAAGGCTGGAGAGGGGTCTGCCACCTCTCGTGTCCAGCATCCAGCTTCCGGTGCCACAGGGCCAGTGCAGCCCTCAGGAGTGGGAGTTTCTGCTACTTTTGGAGGAGCACCTCCAGCAGTCAAGAGGCCAGTTGTGATTCCAGATATCCTTCCTACGCAGCAGCCTTCGCCTGCGGGGATGGTAGATGCTGTCCATCTCTTCTCCTTCGTGGAGAGGATTCTGGAATTGCACCAGCAGCAGCAGACGAGGCAGACTACCGATTTTCGGCAGGGGATCGATGAGGCGCACCAGCTGGTTCGCACCACAGTCGAGATGATCACAGCTCAGGGGGTCCAGCAGCTCCGTCGAAGGGAAAAGGACATTCAGGACTTCCAGAAGATGCACCCTCGAGAGTTCTTCGGCACGGAGGGCATTTACGTTGCAGATGACTGGGTTGAGCACATTGAGGAGATCTTCCGACTAGCAGAGATACCAGATCGACTCCAGATCGAGGCAGCAGGAAGCCAGATGCAGGATTTGGCCCGAGCCTGGTATCAGGCAGATCCTAGGGTAGGAGTTGAGGGCCAGACTTGGGCCCAGTTCAAGGAGTTGTTCAAGGAGCAGTTCTTTCCTGATGTTGCCTTGGGAGGTATCGAGGCACAGTTCGAGGCTTTGGTTCAGGGGAACCAGACGGTAGCTGAGTATGCCGGGGAGTTCTGCAGATTGGCCCGGTTCATTGATGATCTGACGGAGAAGACCAAGGCGAGGAAGTTTCGTCGGGGTTTGATTAGAGAGATTCGGTCGCTGACTAAGAGCGACCGGAATGCCACTTTTGCTGAGATATTTTCTGGGGCTATGGCGGCGGAGGACGACCTAGGGCTGAAGCTGAAGAGGGGTCGTGACTTCCAGAGTGGCAGTAGCAGTCAGGGGCAGGCCAAGAGGCCTCACTTCCAGCAGCAGCAGAGGCCAGCTCAGCAGCAGTATCAGCATCAGGGCTATGTACCTTTTCAGCAGGTGCAGTACCAGCAGCAGAGAGGGCAACAGGCACCCAGGCAGCAGGCTATTAGTTGTACTTTCTACAAGAAGCCTGGACACAAGTGGGACGAGTGCAGGAAGAGACTCGGCAGATGCTTGATGTGTGGATCAGCAGACCATCAGATGCGAGGGTGTCCAGTTACGTCGATGCGTCCGGTACCAGGAGGAGCTGGGGCAGCCAAAGCTCCAGTAGGCCAGCAGAGGGGGCCAGCCGTGCAGACCCAGCAGCAGAGGTTCCAACAGCACCAGCAGCAGGCACGGGATGGACAGCAGGGGCGAGCTTTCGCCATGGCAGCTGAGGATGCTGAGGTCATCGGAGAGCTGATAGCAGGTTCGGTTCTTCTCGACTCCCTTCCAACATTTGCACTCTTTGATTCCGGGGCTTCCCACAGCTTTGTGTCTGTATCGTATGCTATTAGACACAGTTTGATTTCAGAACCATTGCCTAGGACCTGCAAGATCACGACCGGGGGTGGGGTCATCCTCGTGAGTGATGTTTGCAGAGGGCGGAGTGTCATTTTGGGAGGCCGAGGGTTGGGGGTGAGTCTACTAGTCATGCCATTACCGAACTATGATATTATATTAGGTATGGACTGGCTGAGTAGACACCATGCCCGTATTGATTACCGTGGGGGTAGAGTTTTCTTCGGGGCTCCAGGAGAGCCAGAGTTTGAGTACACCCGACAGCAGGCAGAGCAGGACGGCGGAGTCTTCTGTGGAGCATCAGTCGAGGAGCAGGTGGCTCCCCATCCCTTGATCGCAGAGTTTATGGACGTATTTCCAGAGGAGTTGCCAGGGCTTCCACCGGACAGAGATGTAGAGTTCTCGATAGACTTGGTTCTCGGCGCGGAACCGATCTTCCAGCATGTCTATCGAGTGAACAACAGCGAGTTAGTAGAGCTGAAGAAGCAGGTGGATGAGCTGCAGGACAAAGGCTTCATTCGCTCGAGTTCTTCACCTTGGGGTGCACCGGTACTTTTTGTACCCAAGAAGGATGGGTCGGTACGGATGTGTATCGACTACAGGGCACTCAACAATCTGACAATCAAGAACAGATACCCACTGTCGCGGATCGATGATCTGTTTGATTAGTTGAGCGGAGCTCGGGTGTTCTCCAAGATTGATTTGAGGTCGGGTTATCACCAGGTGAACGTAAAGAGGGAGGATATTCCCAAGACTGCTTTCAGGACGCGGTACGGGCAGTTTGAGTTTTTGGTTATGCCGTTTGGGCTAACCAATGCACCAGCAGTGTTTATGAATCTAATGAACAAGGTGTTCCACCAGTACTTGGACAAGTTCATGGTGGTGTTCATTGATGATATCTTGATATATTCCATGACAGAGGAGGAGCACGAGGAGCATCTGCGGATAGTGCTAGAGACTCTCAGGCGGGAGCAGCTTTATGGGAAACTCTCCAAGTGTGAGTTTTTCTTAGACCGGGTGGACTTCTTGGGGCATGTGGTGACTGGAGATGGTATCTCAGTTGACCCAAGAAGATTGTAGCAGTTGAGGCTTGGACAGCGCCGACTTCAGTGGCAAAGATCAGGAGTTTCCTGGGGCTGGCAGGATACTATAGGAGATTTGTGCAGGATTTCTCCCGGGTTGCAGAGCCGTTGACACGGTTGACCCGGAAGGATACTGAGTTTGTTTGGTCAGAGGAGTGTCAGGCAGCTTTTGACGAGTTGAAGAAGCGGCTTACGATAGCTCCGATTCTGACATTGCCTCAGGATCAGGTGGTTTCACTATTTATAGTGATGCTTCAGGGAAGGGGCTGGGTTGCGTCTTGCAGCAGCATGGGAAGGTGATTGCCTATGCTTCCAGGCAATTGCGTCCCCATGAGAAGAACTACCCTACCCATGACCTGGAGCTGGCGGCGGTGATTTTTGCCTTGAAGTTATGGAAGCCCTATCTGTATGGCGAGAGGGTGGAGATTTTCACAGATCACAAGAGCTTGAAGTATGTTTTTACACAGAAAGAGCTCAACATGAGGCAGAGCAGGTGGCTTGAGTTGATGAAGGACTATGACATCGCACTTCAGTATCACCCGGGGAAGGCCAACGTAGTTGACGATGCTTTGAGTAGGTATCCGACAGCCATGTGTTTGACTATGGATCGGCACCTGCTTGCAGACTTGGAGAGCCTTGGGATTGAGGTGATTGTGCCAGGGGTGCAGATACAGTTATGGGGCCTTCAGATACAGTCGGACTTGATGGAAAGGATCAAGGCGGCACAGTTTGATGATGTGGCTCTGCGGTGTATCCGAGAGCAGATCAGTGCAGGAGTGGAGGATGTTGAGTTCTCACTTGCAGAGGATGGTGCCCTGAGGCACGGTTCCCGGTTATATGTGCCTAGCGGGGAGCTCAGAGAGAAGGTTATGCAGGAGGCTCACAGATCGCAGTACTCTATACATCCTGGTGCCAACAAGATGTACAGGGATCTACGAGAGCATGTCTGGTGGTACAGGATGAAGAGGGAGGTGTCCCACTTTGTAGCTAGATGCTTGATCTGTCAGCAGGTCAAGGCAGAGAGGCAGAGGCCCGGAGGATTATTGCAGCCGTTGTCCATTCCAGAGTGGAAGTGGGAACATATTACCATGGACTTTGTATCAGGGTTGCTGCGTACGCCAGAGGGGAAGACGCAATTTGGGTCATCGCTGGCAGGTTGACCAAATTGGCCCACTTCTTGCCATTCATGGTGGGTACGTCAACAGAGAGGCTCGCGGAGTTATATATGAGACAGATAGTCAGGATTTACGGAGTTCCCGTCAGTATAGTCTCAGATCGGGATAGTCGCTTTACTTCCCATTTCTGGAGGAGTCTGCAGACTAGCTTGGACACTCAGCTCAAGTTTAGTATCGCATACCACCCCCAGACGGACGGACAGTCAGATAGGACTATTCAGACCCTTGAGGATATGCTGCAGACGTGCGTCCTGGATTTTGGAGGTTCCTGGGAGGATCACCTGTATTTGGTAGAGTTTGCTTACAACAACAGTTATCAGGCCAGCATTGAGATGTCACCGTTTGAGGCTCTGTACGGGCGTAGGTGTCGTATACCCTTATCTTGGGATGACGTTGGAGAGCGAGCTTTACTGGGACCAGAGATGGTTGTTGATGCAGCCAAGAAGGTGAAGCTCATCAGGGACAGACTTTGCGTGGCGCAGGACAGACATCGGTACTGGGCCGATAGCCACCGGAGGCCGCTGGAGTTTGAGGTACAGATTTAGAGATAGGATTAGAAGTAGGTTGTATTTTATTTTGTTTGATTGATCGTGTTTGATTTTAGTAACTTGAGACCTTGCTTGTGATTAGGTTGGAGACATAGTTTTTCTGCGGATATCTCCGAATCGTGGTACGATACGTTTTGGTGGAGGTAGGAAGCTTAGCCCGCGCTTCATCGGCCCTTTCATTATCAGCGGGAGAGTCGGTGATGTGGCATACAGGCTAGACTTGCCACTTGTACTAGTGGGCGTCCACAACGTATTTCATGTATCACAGCTGAGACGGTACGTGGCTGACCCTAGCCATGTACTCGATCACTCGGAGATAGAGGTTGGACCTACTCTCAGTTATCCAGAGCAGCCTGTGGAGGTTTTAGATCGCCGGGAGAAGGTATTGAGGAACCAGGTGATACCCTTGGTACGCGTCGCATGGAGGCATCATTCTCCAGGAGAGTCTACCTGGGAGCGGGAGGATGAGATGCGCGAGTGGTACCCCTGTCTTTTTGGACCTTGAGGTATACTTTTCTATCCTTCTTAGCAGTTAGTTTCGCCTGTAAATTTCGAGGACGAAATTATTTTAAGGAGGATAGATTTGTCACTACCACTTTTCTAGCTTGAGGGTATTTTGGTCATTTTCAAAATTTTAGAATTTAATTTGAATTATTATTACTATTTATAATTAATGTGATTTTTGAGTGATTTTTAGAATAATTATTTTTGGTGTTTTAGAGACTTTGACTTATGTTGACCTTGTAGACTAACCTAGTGGCTAACCTAGGTCATGACTAAGTGATTAGGATTTGAGAACCTAGGTTGACTTAAGTTCATGAGGATTAACTCATTGGGATTAGTTTGGTGAAAATAGGAGCTAGTTTGATTAAGGAATGGCTTGTGAAGTCACAAGTCATTTTATGACTAATAGGCTTAGTGACCCATAGCCCACACCCATTGAACCAAGCCCTAACCCTAGAAAATCTGACCAGCCCCTATGGTCAGCCCCCCCCCTATTTATATGCTCCTAAAATTAGGGTTGTCTCTTTAGGAAACATTATCATTTGGAAGAGGTGAGTCCCCTTCTTTGTAAATTCTTAGAAAACCCATTTCTTCTCCAAATTCCTTCAAACAAATTGCAATAGAACCTAAATCCATTGTTCTTGCTGTTGGTATTGAGTTTTTACAGGGAGGAATCAATTTGGAGAACTTTTGGTGGTTTGAGGAATCATTTCATTGGGTTTTTTTGAGAGCTTGTTCATCAATAGGTAAAATCTTGTATACTCTATGTAAATTCTGTTAAAAATCATTTTAGGAATGTCCTAACCCTAGCCTAACTATAGGAATAGGGATTCCCAAATTTTTGTGTCCTTTCGTGTCCATTCTGGACACGTATCAGTGTATTATATTAGGTGTTTGATGAAATGCCCCAATGGGCATTTCGTGTGAATTTTTAGTATTTGTTTGAATAGGAAATTAGTGTTAGACCTCGCTTATAGGTTTCTGGTGTTTTTTCCTGTTCCTAGTGTCGTGTCGTATCGTGTCGGACTCGTGCACACACGGTCGTGCACACGCGCGCGCGGGCACAGTGCGTGCCCTGCTACTCGGGGGCTACTGCGCGCAGGATACGCCATCCCGATGCATGAGATTTGACACAGTGGTTGGGGCACTGTCTGACACGAGGCTCGCAAAGTTTCACGAGTCCTCGTGTCATGTCGGACACGTTATGGGCTGTGCACGTGTAGTGCACTGTGTATATCAATGTGCAGTGTGGTGTTCTGTGATTAAATTGTTTTAAATAGTTTTAAATTGTGTTTTTATCTATTAATTAGATCCTAAATATCATGAGTAATCCCTGTTACATAATGTTACATATTAGTTTTAGGTTTAATGATTGTGATTTGATTCGAACATGAGATTGGGGTTTATTCACTGATACTGTCTGATACCTTGTTTTTCTCAGTAAATTCCTAATTATTTATTCTCATTTTTAGTGTTTTTTCAATGTATTTTACTCTCACATATTGGTTTCTTCATATTATTGAATATTACAATTTGGTAATGGGCATTTGGTTGCGTGAATGAAATTTGGACTTGAGATTGGTTTCTTTCCTCTAATGAGAACTGTTAACATAGAGGGGTTTGTTATTTAACTGAGATTGAGTTTCATTCATAAACCTGAAATGGTTTTGAACCATATTGTTTACTGCAAACTGATTTTCTTTTTTGTTCTTTGTTTTCCTGTTAGGCACAAAACCTGAGATGGGATTTAGTTTCCAATTTTTATGTAAACCTGAGAACTTTAGCCTGAGACTTGGGTTGCATTCCAGTGCTTTAAAACCTGAGAATGGTTTTTAAAACCATATTGTTATTTCGAAAACTGTTCTCCTTTGTTCTTTGATTCTGAGTTTGAATTCTTCTGAAAATCTGAGATTTAAGTAATGGGCTGAAACTAGGAATTAGAGTATTATTTTAACTGAAATTCTTGTGTTCTTTGAACTGAATTAATTGTGTTCCTTATTGAACTGACCTGGGCTTTATTGGAACTGATTTCTGATCTTTGGGTATTGTTTGAACTGTTGGGGTTGTGTTGGTTTGAATGAGGTTGTTAATTCAGTTTTCTTTCCACCTATATAGTACACTAATTTTCCCATACATTGTTTTCATATACCTGTCATGCAATACATCCCTCCTGCCTCACTTCACATGTTACACTACACACAAGTCACTCACTGTTAGCTTTTTGTCACTGTTTTCCCATTTCTTGTTTCACAGATCTCTATACACACACTTATGTAAATTGCTCACTATTTTTCCCTCTCTCACCTCACTTCATGCCTCACACACCCTAGTGTATTGCCTCACTTCACTCACACCCATATGGCACACTGTTCCAGGATTGTATTCCCTGTTATTCCAGTCTTCATTGAACATGACACTCACACATGTACTCATGTGTCTCCCCCTCTCTCTTCATACCTATATATGTATTGAGGGTATGTGTAGATACCCTATATTATAGTGTTGTACTTTGTATAGAATAGTTATATATAGGAATGTGTGTAAATGTATTACATATATGTGGTTGTATGGGGTAATGTATAGATAGCCAATATGGGTATATTCTAACTAGATTATAATGTATACCAATATGTGTTTGTCTAGCTATAGAGAATAACATGTGTGAGATGTGTCTAGTAGGCTATAAGCTAGATATATGACATGTAGAGATGTGTATTGGTAGGCTGGACGTACCCACGTCTCGTGCCCTTACTCTAGGGTGCGGGTCGTGACAAAATCTCTGGTGGTTATAAACATAACCGAAGGAGGTGACACGTGGCGCATGTCGATTTGCTTGCTCGGATACAGCCGAGTAAATCTTAGGATTTTATCATAGATTTGGAGTCTAATTGATCCTCGTCTAAGATTTAAATCAATCTGATATGATATCAATCATGATTTAATCCCAATCTTCTGTGCAAGAGGCAGTTTAAACAAACCAATTGGAGTCGACCCATGCTTCCTGTGCCTCTGGTGAGGATAAGTGCTGATGTGCTTCTGGGGCGACGAGTAGACCGTGCTTCTGGAGACGACGGAACCTCTGTGCTTCCACGCTACGAGTGGACCTGGATTCAAATAACGACGAGACTTCTGTATATATAGAACAACTTATGAAGTTGTGTTTCGGGCTACCAGAGTTACTATGCTATAGGCGACAAGTAGGTTTGTGCTTCAGGTTAACGAGGTTACTGTGCTTTTGTAGCGACAGGTTGACTTGCATTGGTTGCGATGGGAGTTCCCAAGTCTCTTGTAGATAAGTGACTTAAGCTTCTGATCCAGAGCAGATGACTGCACCGTGGGAATGGAGATGGTGTGAGTATATCACCATCATGCGCCTCATATGGACGCAGGTAAGTTCCTGTTCTCTGAACAGTAAAGGCGTTGGCTACGAAGGAAAGGGTATGACACCCTTGTGCGTTTGAGATTGGCACAGGCAGATAGCTGTGCCTCTGGAGTAAAGATACAGGGTTCTAGAATAAAAGAAGGGGAGGAGGGCCCTACCAGCATCTTGTTTCTGAAGTTGGCGCAGGCAGGTAGTTGTGCCTCTAGCTTGAAGGATCTGGCCTGTTCAAAGTGCTGGGTTGATGATATGCTTCTAAGAGACTGTGCCCACAAGAATATCAGAACATACTTCGGTGGAGGTCAATCCTCCAGCGTGTGTATCGAGAAAAAGGAAGGATGCACTTCGATAAAGACTGCATCCCTTGTAGATCTCTCTAGGCTTCTGTCGAATTTGTACTAGATCCTTTGTAGAAGAACAGATGTATAGTCCTGATGTGTCTGTAATAGACTTTAGTAGACATGACAATGAAGGGACTTCTCTCTATATCTTTCGTTTTGTCTTTTTAGCACTTAGCCTGAGTCTCTTACATCTTCTGCACTGTGGCGAAGGGATGTCTTCAACTGAGATTTTTCATGATTCTACCAGACCCCCTTCAAAGTGTCCCAAACTTGAGTCAAGCTCGGGATACTTTGAACAGAAGCATGAACACGCATCAGGACTGTACGAACTGGGTGATGGCTGGTGTCACGCCTAGCTCTTAGTATTAATTGTCCTGAGTCATCATTTCAGAGCATGGGCTACTGATGGCTTCTTGATATTGGATCCTCTTGCGTCTTTGCAGGGATCGCGAATCTCTTTACCAGAGGAGGTTCAGAGTCACGTTCCTCTGGTCACTGGCAGTACTGCCATCTGTCATGGAGTGGAGCTTTAGCTTTACTTGTAAGCTTCTTTCTGACCGATGTCTGGCCCGTGCTTTGACCACGTAAACAACCTACATAGAGGACTGTCCTCCTTCAAAAGAAGACTCAGCTGCTTCAACAATGGCCTTGCTTGCCCGATGTTCGGCTCCTGATGACCCTGGAGTTTGCTTGAAGCGGTCGTCGGTGGCAAATCTTTTTATCCAAAGAAGCTGTAGTAGAACTACCACTGGATCTCGAGACGTCCTGTGTCCTGGATGTCGTGGACGTCAATAGCATCTCGGACCTCTGCTTTCTAGGTTTGGATTGCTTATCATTCTGACCGAGTAATATCAAGGCCTGCTTCTGTGGTTGCTCTCGCCGGCCAGCTGGGGAGAGAGGGGAGTCCTGTGCTGGTCTTCATCTCCGGCTCGGGCCAGTAGAAGCTTCGGGCTGTGGCTTCCTTTTGACCAGGAAGTGATTGGCTCTGTTACCGCCTCGCCCGAGCTATTGAGAGCTTGTACCGTAATTTCAGCTTTTTTGCTTCCGTGTATGTAACTACAAATAGTCTATAATAGGTCTTTGTAGACACATGTTTTTATATGTAGAAGCTTTCTTGTTCCTTTTGCTTTTGTCTCCAGAATAAAGAGGGAACCTTCATAATGGATTTCCCGGACCAGAGGTAATATGGACGTGGTAGGCTTGATCTTTGCCGGGGTATAGAACAACAATCAAGAGGTAATATGGACGTGAACTATTTTCTAGACCGCCGGGATAATTATAGATCTGATGTGAGAAGAACGACTACTCAGAGGTAATGTGGACATGGTAGTCGTGTCTTCCAGGCGTAGAGGAGCAATCCAGAGGTATTGTGGATGTGAAGTGCTTCATCTACTTGAGAGAATATATAGGAGGGAGAGAGAGATCCCCTTACAAGAACTCATGGTCACCATTTTCAGGGGATGTGGGTGCCTATGCTGGTTCCATCTTCAGACGTAATACTTCTTTAGGAACTTGCCATTGACGGAAATCATTAGCAAGTCCCTGTTAGGCTTAGCTGGCCGATAAGCACCATTGGAGTACACCGTTTCTATGACAAACGGTCCTTCCCACTTGGGCTCGAACTTTCCAACCGTCTTGTGGGTCATCACCATCGGAATCCGTACTGCCAAGACGAGGTCGCCCACCTGGTAGGATCTTTCGCGGACCTTTTTGTTGAAGGCCCCAGAGATACGAGCTTGGTAAAGCTCAATCTTTTGCTGCACGAGCAACCGTTTTTCATCCAATGCTTCTAGCTCTTGTAACCGCCTGTGCTGATTGTCTTCGACGGTTAACTGATTAGTGATGGTGTTAGCAGACAATATCTTCTTAAGGACTTGATCCATGCTGGTATCGGAGTCCCAAGTTGAGGAGTCAGAAGTGTGTGAGTGCCTCATGACTTTTTCTTCTGAAACTTCTGAGGTGGTCGTAGGTGTAACATACCCCAGCCTTCGACGAGTACGTTGGTAGTAATTTTCAGCTTTTTCTTTTGGATTGTGAATATGTATGGAAAGACGCCGGCCTTTGCAATAATTGAGCCCCTTGTTGCTATTCAGGTCGTAGCTAATCTTCTGGATAAGGTTTTTGGCCTGCGCCGTATAGCGGTAGAATTATATTTTGCCACAATCGAGGTCTGGGTCTTCAGGAGTTATTCGTTACGGATGCTCCAATCGACCGAATATGATGGGTTCCTCTTCTCTTTTCCTGGCTGGAACTATGAAGTAGGCGCCTCGGACAGGGACAACTCGGCTCACATGGTTGGCAGTTCTCACTTGCGTCTGTAGTTTACACAGAGAATTGTCCAAGAAATATTTGGTGATCCAGCACGCACCAGAGTAGTTCGATGACAACTTTCTGTTGATGAAGTGGGATATCTTATCCTGAGGGATTATGTTGTCGAAAGAGTTGGCCTCTGTAACGGCATAGACGTAATCTTCTAGTTGTTCGTCGGTGAAGGCTAGAGCTGCCACCGGAGGAGAAGGAAGACGCTTCCTTTTCAGCTTGACCATCAAGGGAATGGCTGTCGGATGCTCCTGCACCTTCATGGTCGGCCTTGGCGACCTCCGGGTCATATAGGCTCTTGACCATCTTTCATCGTCACTGGAGACGAAAGTGGAGCTTTGCCTCGAAGCTTAACAACAAGAGGCGCTGACACCTTGGGAGGCCTCCCCTTCAGTCGAACCTTTAAAGGTTCTTCGGCTACTGCTGCACTTTTTGAAGCAGTCTCTGCCTCATCGTCAACATCATTGATGTCGTTATCCCAGGGGACTGTCTTGTACAAATCAACATCTCTACAGTAGGCTTCAAGTCCTCAGAATGGGTCGATATCAGTGATCTCCATTTTGATAGTCCCGTCGCTGGCCACATATTTCATATACTGATGTAGGGTGGAAGGGACAATCATGTACTCATGGATCCATGGTCACCCCAGCAGCATGTTGTAATTTATGTCTCCATCAATGACATAGCAAGTCACTTCAGTGTGAAGGTCGCCGATCTGACATTCTAGGTGGATTTTACCCAAGGGCTCGCTCTTTCCCGCATTGAAGCCACTGATTGTTGTGTTAGTGTCAACCGATACATCAGACCCCTAGAGTTTGAAACAGGCTTCTTGGGATAATACTCAAAGAGGAACCTGGGTCGATGTGGATGCGATCGACCTTAATGGCACCGATATACCCCGTATAGTACAGGGGGCAGTTGTGCCGGTTATTCTTTAGCAGCATGTCTTGCTGGGTAAAAGTGATACTGGGAATCACTTTGACCATGCTGTGGCAATATGGGCAAGCTGCGGGATCCATTTTCGGTGGCTGAACCTAGGTGAAGAAGGACTCGACGTTCTGTAAAGATTCACTGGGCGTGTCTCAGGTTTCTTTAGAGAGGCGGAGGAGCTCAAAAAATGACAATCTAGCCAGAGTATTAGCCAGTTGCGCTAGAATATCGAAGTTGTAGGGCTTGATGGGCCTGATTGTCGGGTCCTTTCTGAAAGGTTTGTCAAAATAAACCTCCTTCTGTTTCTGTTTGTCCATGGTAGGGACCAGGGATGGACCTGCCTCTAGTGCCTCAGGGATCTGAGGTGAACCTGCTCCTGATATATCCGGGATAGGGGTAGTATTTGGTGGAGACTTCTCCTGGTCTGGAGCCTGGATCTCCTCTTGCCTCTGCACCGAGCGGGTGGTCACCAAAGCATCGTCGGTCAACGTCGAGACCATGCGGCATGCCTTACTTTTCTTTCCTTTGGCTGAAAGGGTCGTAGATGTTATCATGTCGGGAAACAAGTCAAGATGTATCTATATAACTTTTCCTCGAGGCATAGAGAATGGGACGAGCCCTTGAGCGTTGTCCTATGTTGGCGGAATGATGACTACTTTTATCGTCGCCTTTGGAATAGGGATGACGCCATCTTGTACTTCTATGACTAGAAAACTCCCGAACTGGAGAGTAACCATGTTGGCTGTGACGGTCTTCTCCTCGTAATCCAACGATATGACGTTGGCGTTAATAAGGCGCTGAATTTGCCCCTTCAATACATAGCAGTCCTGTGTTGAGTGATGGACGTACGAGTGATAATGGAAGTACTTGGGATGGTCCACCTTTCCCACTTCATCAGGACGCCTGGGTGGCAGGATGGACAGTTTGCCACTCTTAATAAGCATCTCGAAGAGGTCTAACGTATCCTCGTCATTGAAGGAGTAAGTCTCCCTCGGCCTCTGCGCTTCCGCAGGCTTGGGGTTCGCAGCTGCTGAACCTTTGGAGATATTGACGGTCGTGGCTTGCTTGCCTTTTTCATCTTTAGGGTTGTTGTTGTACGAGCGTCTCCCCTTGTCTTCGGGCGCAGAAAAGTATAGCCCCAGGAGCTGCACGTCCTGGGCTTTCCTTTATGCGGCATCCGCCTCTATAATAAAAGGCGTCCACTCCGTGCAAGGAGCACTGTGCCATAATTTTATAGCGGGCATCATGTTCTTGCGGCAGGAGTCCATAAGCATGGGTTCAGGCATACCGGGTAGTAATATGAGGGCTGCGTGGCAGAAGCGCTCGACGTATGCACGGGCATGCTCTTTCTTCCTCTGGACAATTTCTATGAGGGTCGACATGGTCATATCCATGCTGCCTTCGTAGAATCGGTCCATAAATTGAGTCTTCAGGTCTTCAAATGACGAGATACAGTGGTCTGAAAGACTGTAGAACCACTCGTAGGCTACCCCCTGCAGGGCTCCTATGAATATGTTAGACAGGAGGGTGTCATCTTTTGGCAGGTGCCCCGTTACTGAGGCAAAGTACCTTAAATATTATCAGGGAGGCCCCTTCCTTTCATAAGGTGTAAGCGTCTGCGAATTATATTTCGGAGGATAGACGACGTTGTCCCACTCGGCAGGGTATGGCTGCCGGATCCCCATCTTCCGGAGCGTTGCTTGCTTTTCCTTGGCATCATGACGAGCATATAGCTCCTTGATGGCCTGATGTATCTCGGCCAGCATTGCGGATCCTGTAGCCGATGGAGTAGACGAGGAAGGTCCTGCCTGATTGGCAGTAGGTAACCTGCTGGATTCATCATTATTTGGTGGATCACACGCAGGTGTAGAGGCAACGGGGGCCATGCTACTCTTGAGGTCAATTATGACCAAGGACAGGGTCTTCATGGTGTCTGTCAGCGTATCTAACTTCATCTCGAGGACTTCGATATGCCTGAGAGCTTCGTTGTTGTCTTCCCCATTGTCGTCTACCATGAACACAGACCGAGTGTGAGGGTGACTCGAGGGAGCCGTAGATCCTTTACTTTCTGGCTCAGACGCCTGAGTCTCGCTATCCTGAGGATATACCGTAATATTGTGAACTTCTTCGAACTCAGTATGGTTGATACCTCCGGTCTAGTGACTGGCTGCACCGATGGAGACATCCGTGTCGTATTACGCCTCGTCAGATTGGAACACAGGGTTTTTGTGCATAGTAGGAGGCTGGCTACCTCCAGTTTTTGACAAGGCACCCAATACAAATTTGGAACAAGTGCCTTGGAGTACACCTACATCGGGTGCCTTAGCTTTGTTGTTCTCTGACCTCCTCTTCAGTTTAGCAACCGATATGGGAGGATTCTGGGAGGGCTTCTTGAAAGCTCTAGAACCCTGTGTCGCATGCGGGGCTCGTCTTCTCTATGGCTCACCGACCCCCTGTTAGGCCTCTAGCATGGAATAGACATGAAGTAGAGTCTCTAGAAGACGGAGCGCCTGCTTGGCGATGGCGCAATCGTCTGCTGACAACTACAGTTGATGGTAATCTGGGTACAAGAGTGCCTTGATTTAGGTACGTCTTGGGCCGCAGATTCTTCTTCCACTTGGGAGAGGGTTGGATCTTCTGTCGTAGCACTCCCATTGTACATGTAGGGAAGCTGCATGTAAGCACGGTCAGAGCGGGTCTGGCGAGGAAGCCTCATGTCGCTCCTGCAGGAACACTGCTCGAGTGGCTCCCTCTCTGTGGGACGTACACCATGGCTTAGCTTACGTACAAGAGTACCCCAGTGGAAGGGAGATTCGACTGGTTGAGGCATCGGAGCACGAGAGCCAGTCTTGTATAGCGTTCCGTGGCTGCGCGTGTTACTGTCAATGCGGGCCTCAGGTCTGCCATTGGTGTCGCATGCTTGTTGTACAAAGCACGAGCCACCTGGGATCTCTTTCTACTACCCCCAGTGGGTGAGTAGTATTCAGAGTCCGCCGAAGGTTTATCGGGACGAGAATCAGACAATTCTGTCGAAGGCAGATATCCTTGCCGGCAATACTCCCGTCATGAGGGATTGGACTGGTATGCGCTTCCTTTGGCATCGTTCCTTCGTTAGATCAACCATGGAACCACCATCTTCTTTGCCATGCTTTTTCGGGACGGGAATCAGGCGAGTGGATAAGGTTGTAGCAGTCGGGGTCTTCTCTGTGGCCTTGATGTTGAGGGGGTCCTGAAATGCAGTTTCCGCCATCGTGCTGCTGGCTGCAGCCTCCTTAGGCCTCCAGACACGTCGAGTCTTCTTCGGTTGTTCGAACCGCTTCGAAGTCTTCAAATTTTCATCAAAGAGGAGATCTTCAAAAGCCTGCCGGTCGAAGCGTACGACCAGCATGTCTTGAGAAACTTCCAGCAAGTTGTCATCGGAATATATCAATGCCTTCTCGTTGGGGGAGAAGCTATTCTCCAGCAGAGTCACCATTTTGTTCGACATAACAAAAGGTTGAACGAACTTTTTGCTTTATTGAATGTATAAGTATCTGTGTACAAAGAAGGAAGTCCTAAACAGAATATTCTAAGTACAGGGAGAAGAGGTTTTCGGAAAAGTGTGACGGTGGAGATCGAGCACTGCAGCGGCTTCTTTACTCAGTTGACGATCTGACGATGAATCAACCTTGCTATGGCTCTCTGGCGCTTTTGATGGGACTCTGGAGTCACCGATCAAGAGGCTGTCTGGATGAGAAGATCCCTTAAGATGGTTGGTTGGTTGGTTCTTTGGTTGATAGGTAGATGAGGGTGGTCGAGTCTTCGTGGATGGAGATCGCTGCTCCTTTGAAGATTGTCGATTGCCAATGTTCCCTCTTTTTTTTCTCCTTCCCTTTCTTTTTTCGGTGGAAGAAGAACTCCTTCTATTTATAGAGAACCGATCACATATGCGATGTGCATTAGGGTTACAGAGATACGAAAGAATCTGTCGCCATTGTATGGTACGGGCTTCTGCGGTGCTGACACGTGGCGGACATCGAGATTTCCCTCAAACGAGATCTCTGATGGTTACAAACATAACTGAAGGAGGTGGCATGTAGCGCGTGCCGATTTGCTTGCTCGGATACAGCCGAGTAAATCTTGGGATTTTATCTTAGATTTGGAGTCTAATTGATCCTCGTCTAAAATTTAAATCAATCTGATATGATATCAATCATGATTTAATCCCAATCTTCTCTGCAAGAGGCGGTTTAAACAAACCAATTGGGGTAGACCCACGCTTTCTGCGCCTCTGGTGAGGACTAAGTGCTGCTTTCCTTCTGGGGCGACGAGTAGACCGTACTTCTGGAGACGACGGAACCTCTGTGCTTCCAGGCTACGAGTGGACTTGGCTTCGAATGACGATGAGAGTTATGTGTATATAGAGCAACTTATGAAGCTGTGTTTCGGGCTACCAGAGTCACTGTGTTGTAGGCGACAAGTAGGTTTGTGCTTCAGGTTGACGAGGTTATTGTGCTTTTGGAGCGACAGGTTGACTTGCATTGGTTGCGATGGGAGATCCCAAGTCTCTTGTAGAGAAGTGACTTAAGCTTCTGATCCAGAACAGATGACTGCGCCGTGGGAATGGAGATGGTGTGAGTATATCACCATCATGTGCCTCTGAAAAGTAAAGGCGTTGGCTGCAGAGGGAAGGGTATGACACCCTTGTGCGTTTGTGTTTGGCACAGGCAGATAGTTGTGCCTCTGGAGTAAAGACACAGGCTTCTGGAATAAAAGAAGGGGAGGAGGGCCCTACCACCATCTTGTTTCTGAGGTTGGCGTAAGCAGGTAGTTAAGCCTCTGGCTTGAAGGCTCTGGCTTCTTCAAAGTGATGGGTTGATGATATGCTTCTGAGAGGCTGCCCCCACAAGAATATCAGAACATGCTTCGGTGGAGGTCAATCCTCCAGCGTATGTATCGAAAAGAAGGAAGGTTGCGCTTCGATGAAGACTTCATCCCTTGTAGATCCCTCTAGGATTCTGTCGAATCTGTACTAGATCCTTTGTAGAAGAACAAAATTAGTCCCTTATCTATAGTCTTGATGTGTCTGTACTAGACTTTGGTAGACATGACAATGAAGGGACTTCTCTTTATATCTTCCATTTTGTCTTTTTAGCACAGAGCCCGAGTCTTTTACATCTTCTGCGCTGTGGCGAAGGGATGTCTTCAGCTGAGATTTTTCATGCTTCTACAGATATTACGATGAGAGGATACTCAATCACAATTAGGATTTCTTGAGAGATTCCTGGGATTCCCCCTGAGAATATTACTATAAACCCTATCTCAAAATTGTTTCCACTTATCTCCGTCTACTCTTTCTTGTTCGTTGTTGAAATTCATTCTTAGTGATCGTTGTTGAATTTCATTCTTGGAATTTTTTGTTGACTCTGATTTTGCATCAGATGAATTTTATAGACAAAGATAAGGTATATTCTGATGACATATTTGATGAGGACAGTATGAAAGGTATTGCCCGCTTTGGTTGTGTAGTTTAGAGTCTATCGAAGCCATACTAGCTGGCGTGGTGAAATATAGAGCCTGACTTTGGATATACTTATATTAGTTATAGAATTTAGAGTTTCTCGCAGCCATACCGGTTTGTACTGTGAGAATCCTAGATAATATGATTATAAAGGTATATGCCTCAGTTATGTACTCTATCGTTTATCGCAGCTATGTTTACTAGCATGGCAAGGATTCGGGGTAACATGATTTCGGAAAGACATATATGATTATCAGATTTTATCTTAAATTGGTTCTTAATATATCATCTCTATCATTCCATTTATGTTATAATAAAATTTATTTCCATCCCCTTATTAGCTCAGGTTATATATATCCTTAGTTCCTCTAGTCTAGTTTATTATAGGGCTTTATTCTATTATCTGAAGTTCTTTGGATAGTGTAGTAGCTTGGTAGCTTGCAGATACGTTTGTGGGCTTGAGTGTCCGTGTTGGTTGTTAGGAGTATAGCTTGTGGGTTGTGAGCGGTCCCTATTTGGGCATGTGAGCTATAGGCAGCAATCTAGAGATGACTCATAGTACAATACCTGGATAGAAATTGTTCTATGGTAAGCGTTAGTATAGTTTGTAAAGATATCAAAGATAGAAGGGAGGGTAGAGTATCAGTAGTGATTCCAGGAATTGGTATCAGTGCCATCGTGTATGTTTTATGCATTCCTATATCAGGTGAGTGTGCAGTATTTTAAAAAATCTGGGTTGGTAGGAGAATAAAGGGGTAGCATTCATGGTTCATCATAATAGGAAGTATGGTATAGTTAGGTGCCTAAAATCTGGAGGGTGTGTTCTATGAACATTGACATGAGGGTGTATTTGTGCCTTGGAAAGAGATTGTAGGGTGTCCAGAAAAGGGAATGAGTCCAGGACATAGTAGAACTGCAGTAATATACATGGGATGAGTAAATTGCAGGATGGAGGGGAAAGTTTGGTAGGAAAGAGAGAAATCGGAATATGCATTTTGTAGGGAACAATAGGGTTAGTGTGTTACAGGTAAATCTATAGGTTGGAGTGAATACGCGTCTACAGAAAGTATGTCACCTAGTATTTGAGGCTAATAATGTGTTAGAGAAGAAATAGATGGAGGAAGGAAGAGCAATGTCTAGAATTGAGTGCACAAGTGCACATTGGGAGATGGGTTAATTGCATAATGGTAAAGTACAGTGTGGTAATCTTATAAGAATCATGTAGTAAGAGTCTGAGTATTGGAGGTAGCAGTAGAGTGTGTCAGTAAGGTGGTCTAGTACCTACTTGGTATTCTGGGTTATTTAGTGAATGTGTCAAGTATAGTTGTGAGTTGGTATCTGCCACCAGGAGTGCCTAGAGAGTGCAAGTATTCAGGTGTATCAATATTGAGATGAATAGCATATCCTGGATATGGCATGTCAGATTAGTGTCAGTGAGTGTTATTATGGATAACAGTATCAGTTAGGAGTATCAGACAAAGCTAGGATGAGGTATATAAGAGGGTACTAGAGAGAAGTAGAGTACAAGTGCTCAGGACCTAGAGAGAAGAGGTAACTTATATATGATATGTTTCAGAGAGTATGGAGGTTTTACCACTATATTGGAGTGCGAGGATGATTATGAACGTGTTAGCTGCAGGATGGATAAAGTGGCACTCGTGTGATAGCAGTGACAAGTGTATAGTACCTTGGAAGGTAGGGTGCTATACATGTGTAGACACTTACAAAAAAGAGAAGAATCACTATCTTTTCTTATTAGTGCAAGACACTACAAATCGAGTACACCTGAGAGATACTGCAATGAGAATCCCTGAGTACAAAAAGAATTCTAGGAAATAGGACGATGGAGATCGAGCGGTAATTGCCCTTTTACTCCGTTGACATTCCGATTTACAAAAGTGGGAGAAAACCTAAGAAAATTGCTAACTCTCGGCTCACTGGCAAGAAGGACAGCAATTTGGCTCTGAAATGCTCTCTATTCTGTCTTTTTGAAGAGGTATATGACCTATATTTATAGTTGTTTTGCACTAAAATGACTGTTATGCGCACACAGGTAGAAAATACACTGATTTCCATATGGGCGCATAGTCTTCCTTTGGGCACATAGGGTGTAGGTGCATAAAGACTTGATAATCGTGGGTAGATTGTGGGGTTGACGTGGCCGCATGCTTCAATGCACGACTGCTCGTGGAGACTGACGTAGCCGCATGCTTCGGTACATGACTAATCGTAGATGTTGACCGAGTCGTGGAGCTGTCCTGACTTGGGTGCATAATGTGGGAAGAGGACTATGTGCCCCCTTCTGGAGGAGCCATGTGGGCGCATAGACATTGCTGCACATGGGCATATAGGGATTTTATATATGGGCGCATAGAGTTTGCACTTTGGGTGTCTGCCACTCTCTGACTTGGGCGTATAGAATTTCTTGACTTGGGCGCATGGTGTGGATCTTTTCATGCTTCTACAAGACCCCCTTCAAAGTTTTTGATACTCAAATGAGTTTGAAATACTTTGAAAGAAGCATGGGAGAGTGTCTTCTTGTGGCGCTGTAGGCGCATAGCAGACTCTCTTTGGGCGCATAGATGTTGCCATGCTGTTAAACGATAGCTGTTGAGATCTTCCAGAACTGACAGATTCATCAGAACAGAATTTAAAGGGGTCCATCCCTCATGCGATGTCTATGTATAGTCCACATCAGCAAATAGCAGGCACATAATGTGCAGAAGACCCAGTCTCTACATGGGCGCATAGACCGCATGGGAGCATAGGTCATATGGACGCATAGACCATGTGGGCGCATAAATTTTCGTCCGTACCTATAAATAGGCCTTGAGCTTTCTTCAGGACTACGAGTTCTTCAATGTATCCCCTCCATCTAGCAGTAGCAACGCAGGGGACACATTAGTCGATGAGGGAGCCCACACTACTAGCTTGACCACTGGGGCATTCCATTGGCTCCAGTCTATCAGGCCCTCTCATCTGGTGCTCAAGAATAGGAATCACACCTACCTGGAGCCTTATCTACCAAGCCGTTTTGTGCGGTAATTTGGATATAGTCAACTTCTTTTGGGCAATACTAGCCCGCATCTAGAGTCGATAGGCAGCTTGATCGATGGGACACGTGCATGGGTTTATTACAACGCCGAATGCACGGGGGCAATTTTTACTCTGCCCGAAGATAAGCCTGAGACCCACTTGCTCTATGTTGTTGCCAAATTTTATATTCAGATCAATACCTTTCATCCTTGGTATGATCGTGAGCAGAGCTTGATATGGGGACTATGTTTGCCCCCACTCTTGCAAGTGCGAAACGAGCTTGAAAGACGCCAAAGGGCAGCAAAAAGGAGAGCGCCGCTCCAGCCGTCAAGCCGGTCGTAGCACCACGGCAGAGAGCTTCTCTTAGGGAGCCAATAGTGCCTCTAATAGAGGATACCGAAGATGATTATGCTCTCCCCGATCCTCCTCAGAAGAGAAAAGCTTCAACTGAACTGGCCCAACAGCCAACTTTTAAGAGGAAGAAGAAGACTGTTGCCAAAAGGAGAGCCAAGGATATGGGTGCTGGCTCACCTCCTTTAAGAAGATCTTCTCGGCAGACTGGAAGAGGTGGAACGGCGTCACGAGCTGTTACCATTCGGAAGGTAGATGCCTTTCTAGAATGCATAGCCGTTTTGGTCAAACCACTACTTGTGCAGTCTTCGAATGAAGCTTTCTCGCCCTTGCGTTTGTCCTTTGCACAGGACCTTGAAGTTGCGATCGAGGCAGGTGCCTCTTCGTCTGAAGAGGTAGAAGTGACAACAGTGTCCCCTCCTCGTCCTCAATCGGCAGACGATATTCAGCCTTCCCCAGTCAAAGGGCTGAGTCAAGGGATGACCAGGGCGAATGCCCGGACTATGATGGAGACCAGGAAGCCAGTCCCTCTTAAGATATCTCTTTAGGGGATATGTCTGAGATTGAGGTTTTAATAAAGAAGTTGGACGAGAATCAAGTCCAGTCAGCTCACCCTTCTGCGGGGATGTTATCCTTGTATTTTACTACGGATGAGATTTTCCTCCTTCGATTTTGCGTACTTCTCGTGAGGCTGACTGCCATTATATATTCCCTTATAGATAAGGAGAGGGCACAATCTACAGAGATAGCCCATGACACTGGCGCAAGACAAGAAGTTGTCCATGGTTCCTCTGAGATTGCTGGTGCGAAGGAATCTGTCAGTGAGCCGACATCGGCTACAGAAGAAGAGGTTGAACATCATACTGAAGTGGCTGTTGCTGAATCTGCTCCAGGTCCAACTGGGGCTGTGGAAGATGTATAACCTGATGTTGCTCGGGTCCTTGACATTGTTCCCTTTGAGGAACCTGGGCCTGTTCTTGGTTCCCCTATAACCAGGGCTGATGACCTAGTCCATGTTGGTGCTGAGCAGGCAGAAGGTATGAAATTATAACTCTTTTGCACTCTTTCAGGTTTTTCTTTTCCGTTACTGATAGATATATTATTTTCTTGTCAGGTTCGACTTCTTGTCAAGTGTCTCTTCCTGGAGCAGAAGATCCCCATCAAGCTTCCTCCCCAACGACCTCCTCCGAAAATGATGAGATGGCCCAAGAAGTCGTCAAAGCTTTCTACTCGATTATGAAAGTAAAGCTTCCTAGATTTTTAAACCAGAATGCCGTATATGGACCTGTAAAAGCTATTACTAAATGCCAAGTGACGGTCCCTGAGAGCATCGTCGGCTACGAGAAGCGGCTAATGGTCTGATAAAGTTCTGAATGATCTGGAGGAACAAGTAGCCAAATTCTTGGAAGTCAAGCAACGAAGCCCAACCTCGCTGTTTCTTGAAGAAGATGAGGCTTTAGTTGCGGTTCTTACGAAGGAGGAAGCTACTTTCCACGCAAAGAAGGATGCCCTTGTTAAGGAGATCAGTGAGTTGGTTGATCAATATGAACAGTTCAACTCCACGAGCGAGGCTCGTATTGCTTCGAAGAACAAGCTGGCTTGCCTAGATCACTAAAAAGTATAACCATATTGCACAGATCCACAAGGAGATTGCCCAACTGGAGGCCAACTTAAGGACAATCACGTCTGAACAGGAAGACTATACGGTTCAGGCTGCTGTGACTGCCACAACCTTAGACCAGTTGATAAAACAGCTGGTGAGGTTGGAGGGGGAGCAATCAAAGTTGATCCCCTTCAGGGATGAAGCCGCTCGGTAGGAAGAAGCACACCATCGTGCCACTGTCAAGTCTCAGACTGTGATAACGGCTTTAAGGAACAACATCAATCAGTTGTATACCCCTTAAATCTTATTTTGTAATTGGCTCATTTGAGCCGTAAAGACTCTTGCATCTTTTCTTTTCTCTGCTTTCTGAGAGACGTTTTTAATAAAGAATCTTTTGTCTTTCGAAACTCATGAATGTAGTTTCTGAAATATCAGAACTAGAGGTAGTGTAGACGTAGTAGGGATATTTCTGGCGGGTATTCCGCTGGGGAATTTGATGTGGACTTATTATCCATCTTATATTCAAGATTCTCGAACATAGATAATAAGTTGAAAGAAACTGCTAATAGAGGTAGTATGGACATAATAGCAGGGGATGTTTTATATCTGACCAGAGGTAATATGGACGTGGACGAATATATAACATTAAGTAGGAGTCAGTAGATAATTCAGAGGTAATATGGACGTGATTATCTTTGACGAATATTTTTCTCAGAGGTTATATGGACGTGGTAAGACATTTCTTAATTATTCCAATGGAAAATAATTATCAAAAAATAGTTCAGAGGTAATATGGACGTGGCCATTTTCATAAGATCGAGTTTGGACAGAGTTCAAAAACGAAGATAATTCTACTAAGGAATCTTTTGAGAGGACCTATTATCCATAGCGTATTTAAGACTCTTGAAATATGGATAATAGTTAGATAATTTTTCGAATCACGTAAACATTATACTGTATATTTATATGATAAAAATAGGGTATATGTGAATGTTGTACATGAAGGTTACACATAATATTTCTTCAGGAACTTGTCGTTGATTGGCATCATAAGCAAGTCACCATCGGACTTGGTTAGTCGATACGCACCGTTAGAATGCACTGATTCTATAATGAAAGGATCTTCCTATTTAGGCTGGAATTTTCTTTTTGTCTTGTGCGTCATGACCATTGGTCTTCTCACTGCTAAGACCAGATCACCAAGTTGAAAGATTCTTTCCTTCACCTTTTTATTAAAGGCTCTAGAAATGCGTGCTTGGTATAGCTCAATAGGTTGTTGAGCTAATAAGCATTTTTCGTCTAGCGCTTCTAGCTCTTGTAGTCGTGGACGGTAACTTTCTTCGGCAGTCAACTCATTGGCTAAGGCTACTCGAAGAGAGGGAATCTAGATTTCTAGGGGAAGAACTGCTTCACTTCCATAAACCAGAGACAATAATAAATATCGTAGAAGAAATCTAGATAAATATCGTTGGCTTCTGTGTCTGATAAATATCGTAACAGTAACCCATCGTAAGAACATCAGTACAATATTTTGGTAGCTATATCATAGTAAAATCTGAGGAATCGTCGTTGGATAGACACTGCTTCCTTCGGGTTATCAGGGAGGATTCGGTAGACAGTGTAGTCTATGAAAGAAAATCTCCAGTCTTTGATGTCGACGTTCGTCTCTACTGCGTAGCTGTGATGAATATGCAAGGTATCTTTCATACAGAATAACTCTCGACCAGACACTGTGATCGAATACTGAGTATTGATAGGAACGGTCAAGGAAGCGACTAGACCAGCTAAAGCATCTGCTTTTATATTCTGTAATCGAGGTACGTGCTCGATGAAGAATCCAACGAAGGTAGAAACAAACTCGATCGTTGCTTTGTGATATGGGATGAGATCTTCATGACGAACTTCATAATCCTCTCGAACCTGACTAACTATTAGCTTAGAATCACCATAAGCTTCAATATAGTCAACTCCCAGTTGTTTTGCCAGTTGAAGGCCAATCAATAGGGCGTTATATTTGGCCACATTGTTGGTTCAAGGCTCCACGAGAGAATACAAACGGTGTATAACCAGATGACCGGGGGAAACAAGCATGATCCCTACTTCAGCTACAATATTCTCTTTAGGTCCTGTTCTTGACGCACCGTCAAAGATCATTCGCCAAATGGGGATTTCCTCAGTTACAGTGTTAGACTCAACCACTTCATCCAGATTTCATCATAGAGTTTGGAAGATTCTGGCACTGGATGAGCTGCTAAGAAGTCAGCTAATGCTTGGACTTTTACTGCCTTATGAGAAACGAATATCATATCGTATGGAGTCAACATCATTGCCCATGTAGCTAAAGGGAATTAAGAGAACCCGGTTTAGTCATAAGTATTCTAAGAGGGTTGACTCTAGATATGATATGGATAGTTTGTCCAGACACATAGTGATGTGTCTTCTGGATGTCAAATACTAGTACGAAATATTCTTTTTCCACAGGTGTGTATCTGTGTCCGTCACCGACCATCGTGCGGCTGAGGTAATAGATTGCATGTTCATAACCGCCTTTATTCTTCTGAGCTAATAGGGCACCAAGAGGATGATCCATAGCGCGAACATATAACAAGAAAGGCTTTATTCATATCGGAGCCACCAACACTGGGGGTCTTGTGAGATACTTCTTGATGTCGTCAAATGTGCGCTGACATTGTTCAGTTCAGACGAAAGATACTCCTTTATTTATGAGCTGAGTAAACGATTGACACCTTCCAGAAAGATTTGAAATTAATCGTCTGATATAGGCTAACCTTCCTTGGAGTCCGCGTAGCTCTTTGAGATTTCTTGGAGGACACATATCGAGGATAACTTTAACCTTCTCTGGGTCAAGATGTATACCCTTTGAAGTGATAACAAAACCAAGGAACTTGCCGCAAGAGACTCCCAGAAAAGACTTGGTTTGATTCATCTTGAGTTGGTGTGTACGCATCAGTTCGAACACCATTCTCAAATCTTGGAGGTAGTTACCCTTGAGACGACTTCTAACGGCAATATCATCTACATAGCATTCCACTATTTTACGTAAATGATCGTAAAAAAATATGTTCATAGCTTGCTGGTATGTCACACCCACATTTTTAAATCCAAAAGGCATTACGTATAGCAGTATACCCCCAACGGTGTTCGAAAAGATATGTATTTCTCATCATCGGGGAACATCTTGATCTGGTTGTGGCCAGAGAACCCATCCATGAAGGATATTCGCTCAAAAACACAAGTATTATCGATCATTACGTTGGTGATCGGTAGAGGGAACTCATCTTTTGAGAGAATGGGCTTCAGCAGGTTTCACCCGAGTTGTTTTGCGAAGAGTGATGGTCAATGGTGCGACAACATCAGGACGCTTCTTTTTAACCCGAATTGTGAGAGGCTTTGAAGTACTTTGTGGAGTAGTACGTTCTTTGACCCGAATAACCAGGGGACCATCACTGGCGGATGAATTAACTTCAGCTTCATCGTCAGCTTCGTTTTTGTCATCCTTGGGAGGCTGAGATTGATAGAGTACCGAATCTTCATAGTAGGCTTCAATACCCTTAAAATAATCGACATCGGTAAATTTTGCCTTCACAATGCCATCATTGTTGACGTACTTAAAGCACTGGTGAAGGGTAGAAGGAACAATCATGTTCTCGTGTAACCACGGACGTCCTAACAAGACGTTGTAGGACACATTGGCATTAATTACATAGCAAGCAACCTCTGTTCGAAGATCACCAATCTGGCACTTGAGATGGATCTTGCCCAGAGGGTGACTTCTCCCAGCATTGAAAGCCATGATAGTTGTATTGGTTGCAGACAGCTTGTGCAAAGGGATCCCTACAATTTGGAGTAAACCTCTAGGGATGATGCTGAGGGAGGAACCTGGATCGATATGTATCTGATACACCTTAATCGGCCCGATATACCCTGTATAGTACAAAGGTCTATCATGACGATTATTTTTTAGTAGCATGTCCTCTTGTGAAAGGGTGATGTTAGGAACCACTTCTATAGTGCTATGGCAATGAGGACAAGAGACCGGATCTTCAGCAGAAGCTTTGACTTCAACGAGGTAAGAGTCGGCATGTAGTAATGCCTTACTTAAAGCTTTACGCATCTCTTTGGAGAGCCACAGTAGATCGAACAGTGACAATCTGGCAGGAGTATTGGGCAGTTGTGCCGGTATGTCAAAGTTGTAAGGCCGATCCATGCGTTCGGAAGCTGGTGACTTCAGAGATTTGTTAAATCGTGTCTCCTTCTGCTTAGCTTTGTCGGTAGTTGAGGACTTAGACAGACCAGCTTCTGAACTTGTGGTGGCAGAAGGAGCTTGAGAACGCACTACGTCTTCTTGTGTGGGGTCATAAGTCCGCAGGTAAGTCTTCTCGGATCGCGTCTCACCAGATAGAACTTCATAAATGAGAGAAGACACCATATGGCATGACTTATATTTCTTGCCCCTCTTTGCTTTGGAAGACACCACCCCCTTCGTTATTTCTTGCACAAGGTTTGGATGGACCCACATGATCTCACCACGTTTGTTTACCATAAAAACTTTTGATGCAATTTCAATTACAAATAGAATCGTGTTACAATGTAGGACTTAGATATAGTCCTAGAAGTATACTTTTGTTTATCTGGGTCCTGTATCGATGGAGCGAGTGGTAATACGTTGACTCCGTTGATGATCTGACAATGGTTTTCGATTCTCTGAAGGTCTGAGTTGCTCTGGATGCCGGAGCTTGCGGAGAGGAAGAAGACGTTGAGTGTCTCTTCCGGTCTCTGTAACTCTGATGATCTGGTTGCGTCTATTTTTGACTAAAAATGTCTGTCTGTGTGTGTGTAGAAAAAAAATGATCCCTCTATTTATAAGCAGCAGGTTGGGGCCGCATATGCGCGCATATGTAGGATGCGCCTGGTCGTGGGAACGCCACGTGGTGATTGCTAAAGGAGGCGCATGGACGATGTGCCCTGATTTAGGAGTTGAATCCTTCCTATTGCATCTGTGGGCTGGCACGTAGCAATGGAGAGGATCTTTCAGTTGCTGAGATCTTGGGTGATTAGTACCCCTTCATAGACTGAACTGAGTCAAAGGATACGTGGCGCATGTCCGTGGCTCAAGGATCGCAGATTTGATGTAGAGTAATCTTAATAGTTTGCACCTGGATTAGGCGCATGAGAAGACTTTGGCTGGCAACCTTCAGGAGTCACAAACCAGTCTGGGCGTACGGCTTTTGAGGCGCATGCGAATCTTCAGGTACATGGCTGCTGAGGCGCATGCAAATGGTCGGTCAGCCACGTGGTTTATAACCGTCGAAAGAGAGTAATTATGGTGTTGATGTCAGCGATGCTTCATTTTCTAAAAAAGTTGTCGACTGTTCAGTCCTCGGAGGATGTGCTGCCAACTCTGTCACTTTAGCATTAATTACTTGATTGGTGACGAGTCGGAGTGGGCGTATTTGTATCCCACTAGGCGTACGGGTCCGTGTTTCAGGACTCATGGATGGGCGTATCCTTACAGGGCGCTTGGTGCTGATGGGCCTATCTGCTTCGTGGCACATCCTTATTGGTCCGACTGTTGGGTTCTTCGGGTACTTTAAATAGCCGTTTTGACTTGGCTGAATTCAAAGAGTCAGGTTCATCACCATAAATGCAAATTCATTGCACGGGATTCAGAGAGCCCGCCACTTGGCGCATGGGTTTGATTTGCTCGGCCTATAAATAGCAGCAATAAGAGGGTTTGATTCTCGTTCTCTCAAGTCTTTCTCGAATGAAGATGAACCTCTTCGCACGAGCCTATTCTGTCGACAAGACGCTCCCGAGGGTGAAGATGCATCGAGTTGTTTTCGTATGTACTTGTGAAGGTGAATGTTACATCCAAAAGTCAGAGTCGAGGGCTTCTGAGGCAGGCGGAAGGTGCCTGTTGCATCCAAAGATCAGGATGGTCGAGCCCCGTCTCCGTTATATCAGAAGAGCCGCAGATCAGAATTGTGGTGCTCTCCTCTTCCTTGGGCTTTGGAGAGCTCCTCCTCCTACTAGAGTGTGGTTGATCACCCACTCTACGTTCTGCCCAATAAATGCTTCATTAGTCGAAGCACTTGATCGAGCCGATGCAAAGCGCGTATGCTGAGACTTCACGGTACGCTTGACTGAGACGCTAAAGAGATACGCCTGACTGAGATGCGCCTGGCATGGGGCGCATGGAAGTTGCTGCGCCTGGCTGTAGCTTTAGGATCTTTCTTTTTGTAGAATTTCTCCTTTGTAAAGCTTTAGACATGTAATAGATTTTCATATGGAATAAAAACCTTCTTTTGATGTCTATGTTTCTGCTGTTTGTTGTGCTGAGTACTTCTTCTGAGCTTTCTGGCGCATGTAGTGTTAAGCGCATAGAATTCTGGCCTTTAGATGCGCCTGAAATTCTATGCTTCTACAAGACCCCCTTCAAAGTTTTCAAAACTTTTCGTCAAGTTTTGAAATACTTTGAATAAGAAGCATGGTGTTGTCTTCAATGGGACGCATGACTGTTCAGAGTGCATGATTGCTCTGCGCATCCATGATGGGGCGCATGCTCCTCTCAGTTTTAAATGCAAATGATGACGCTTCGACATAAACAAAAGATTTAATGATGATCTTTTGGATATCTGCCGTTATCATTTCGTAGACCCCAGGCGGCGGCTGACGTCACTCTTCATTGGTTCACGCGTGTGACCAAGCCTATAAATAGGCGTTTGATGGAGAGAGAAAGTTCTTCCTCTCTTTGCCTTCTTCTTCTTTAGAGTTCTTCTTTTCAAAAAAAATCTAACTTTTTTTTACGAGATGGCTCCCAAAACTCATTGTGGTGGTGCTAGTCGAGGGCGGAGCCGGGGTAAGGAGCCGATGGAGTTCAACGAGGAGGATGCTCCCGTCGTTGCTGCGACTCCCACCGACATCCGACCAGGTGTGACGGATGGGTGTTTTCCAATATCTTTTAGACGAGTTTGGGGCACACGGATGAGTTGCATCCTATTGTTGTACCCTAACTCCTTGTTGCCGACGTACATGGACTTCTGTCCTGATGATGTGTTGAGGCTGTTTTGCTGACGCGCATGGGTTTAGGCCCTGATTATGCGCCGAGGCTTTACTGCTGACGCATATGAGATCAGGCCTTGATTATGCGCCGAGGCTTCACTGCTGACGCGCATAGGCTCAGGCCCTGATTATGCGTCGAGGTTTCACTGCTGACACGCATGGGCTTAGGCCCTGATTATGCGCTGAGGCTTCGAATGTGCCCCAAATGTCTTAAGCCTCTTTCTCTTCTTGTTGTCTAACTTTTGTTTTTGCTGTGTCAGTGTCGATGACTATCCCTCTGCTAAACGAAGTCCTTCTGGATGCTTCCCTTTGCCAAATGGGGATTGACTTCAACGAGGAGGTTATTAACCCAGCGAAGGCTGCTATCATGCTGGACCAGCCTCCCGAGAGAATATTGCAAATCCAGGATCAGTCGCCTATTTTTCTCCAAAATATGATGGAGAGCGGCAAACTAAAATCAGCTGAATTCGAGAACGTGACCTTCTTGAAGCCTGTCTTTCTGTTTGGTGATCGCTTGACCTCCACTGAGGCAAAGATACTGAAGATCAAGGAAGACTGGTTCTTTACGGCGAAGGGCGTGGCCATGTACATGCGACAGTTTGAGCGTCAATTGCCGCTGACGGCTTTCTACCGTTTGGCTTCCAAAAGAAGGATGCCACGGGAACTTACTCCTTCTCAAGGAGGGGCAGTGGAGGTACCCTTCGTATTGATGTTACTTCGAACCAAAGGGATACATTGGCCTCCTCGCGATCAGGGACCTCGTATCATTGTCTAACTTTGCGCCCGGGGAGCATTTCTAGTGATGTCCCTCCCGACACCTTCGCTTTCGGTGCTTCAACCTTTGCAAATCGGATGCTAACATCGAAGGTTACGTATCCGAAGGAAGGTTTTCGGGTTGAGGGCTGGTGTCACCCCGTGTCGAAGTGGGACGAGTTGACCCTTTGGGTTTTGACGAAGTTCAAGACTAATCTGAATGTGATTGGGCTAACCGCTGCTCTTTGTGCCACCCAAGCAGGTATCGAACTTAATTGGCCTATGTTTCTTGCTCTCCAGGAAATGTTCAACACCCAAACTGGCACCTTTTTTACTCTGGTGGGGGAGTTGGGATTGGCCCTCCATGAGATGTACGAGGTGTCCAAGCTTCCCTGGGGCTTGGAACCGTATGAGGAATATTTCCCTACAAATGAAGAGATCCAAGTTCTGGAAGACAAGGACCCAGAGATGATAGCTATTTTCAAGGAGGTGGCGAGTCACCATTATCTGATGCAACGGAAGGAGAAGGGTGGGTCACAGCCCCATGTAACTGCTTAGAGGGTTTACATCTTCAAGCAGGACCTGACGGACCCTTCCAAGATTCGGTTTGTGACTCCGCAGGGACTGCCTACGCGGAGGTGACCTCCGAAGTGAGCCAACTAGGCGAGAAGACTCCTCGTTCAAACGAGAGTGGTGCCAATGTATACAGTTGTTTCTGGCATTGCGTATACCGAATATCTTCCAAGGCAGTGTTGACTGCATACTTGATGATATGGCTCCGGGACTATGTGTTCTCGGGTAGATCTGGATCTGTAGAGAGGGTGAGCAGAAACCTCATTTTGCCAACGGTAAAACTGGTCTTTGGTCGTCCTCTGCCTCTCCTTTCCGCGATAGTGTGTAACCTGCTGCAAGGTTTGCGAGATTTTGCTGACCATGTGGTCCATGAGAGGGGTAAGAAAGACAACTTTCCCCGGACTGAGCTACCATTCCATTATCTGATGGGATGGCTGATTCTGTATCATCCAAATGCGATGAGCCCAGGCCCCAAAGACGATCATGTTGTAGGTGACGCCTTTATCCGTCGCTTCTATAAGAGGAAGTGGCTACATACTGGCGTTCCTGTTTGTAGAAGGATTTTGTCTTATCTTCAGGGGTGGGAGATCACCAAGATCAACCCCATCTTCATAGATTTTGAAGCTGACCAAGAGTTGGAAGACTCTGGTGAGGATACGATCACCCTGTCGACATAGGGGTTTCGTTGGTTACAGAGTATTCGGCCTTCCCATTTGGTCTACTGCAACAAGAATAAGTGCTATCTAGAGCCGTATTTGTCGAGCCGATTTGAACGTCAGTTTGGTTATACCCAGTTGATGTTGAGGAACCCCAATAACAGTCTGGGGTTTATCGGGAGTTTACTGGATGGAGCCCAAGGTTGCTAATATTACAATACCGGATGCACCGGAGTTTATTTTACTACGCCAGTTCACAACCCTCGGCCGCAGATCTTGTATTCGGCTGTCAAGCTGTATTACGTCATAAGCGCTGCGTCTCCTGGATATCACAGGGAGACGAGTTTCATCGTTGGCACTCAGCTAGAGGCGACGAATAACATGTTGGCGGTGGCCCGGTCATATCGTCCGTCGGAGGTTGCAGGTTATAGGACAGCTGCTGCAGCATCAACGGGGGTACTCAGGAAGAGCCCCCAGCTGAAATGAGGCGGGCTGAAGCGGAGGCTGGTTCGTCTGTGCCGAAGAGGCCGAGGAAAGCTACGACTCTGAGGACAGGAGCTCCGGGGGTGACACCTGTAGTAGCAGCGGAATCAGCTCCCACAGAGGTAAAGACGTCCCCCATAATCTGGTTTACTCTTTGACCTTTATGGCTTATGTCTTCTTTTTGTAGGCGGTGCCGAAGAAGAAACCCCGGGTTTCGAAGCCGGGTATTGTCAAACCGAATGAGGTAGCTAGCTCTTCCGACGAGCGTATTCCTCCGATTGCCGTATCTCCCAGGGAGGAGAGTGTTGATGATGTCGTTTCTGTGGGAACTCTGGTGTCTCCAGATGGTGTTGAGGGGGAAGCTGGAGGTGCAACAGTCCCAGGGATAGTCCAAGCTATTGTGGGAGTCTCTGATGTCGAGGCCCCAGTAGAAGTTGTGCCTCCGGAGGAGGAGGATGAGTGGAGTTCGTCTTCTTCTGATGACGTTCCTCCGGATGTTTCTGAGCCTGCAGTAGGGGCGGCAGGCGTGATTGTAACAGAGGAGAGGGTTGATTCCTTTCCTCATCATGATGAGGGGATGTCGACTATACCATTGTCGAGCCCTATCCCAGACCCGACAGTGGAAGCCGAGCTGGCTGTCGTTCAGAAGGTAGCGACAGAATCCATTCCCGTAGAGGGATTTGATAAGGGAGGCGAGAGTCATCTACTGAGCCCGACTCCAGAGAAAATGCCCAGTCAGGAAACGGGTGCTGATCCCGCTGCCATACCAGAGGGGAAAGGCCCTGTGCTGGATATAGATCATGCTTTGGAGGCGGAGGAGACAATTCGATATGTCGACGGTTCCTTCGAGACTGAAAAGGGTAAGGGTTTGCAGGTGCAAGAACCCTCTGTCGCTTCTTCGACTTGGGGAACGCTATCGACACCTTATTCGGCTCCTTCCGCCATCTTAGCTCCTCGAGCTAGCGACGAAGTTGAAGTCCCTGACGAAGGAGGAGCTAGTGACGTCGAGGTTCTAGCCTCATGGATTGAGGTCGGCGGGTCATCTTCGGGACCGTCGTCCGTCGTAGTAGCTCCTCAAACTCCCGCTATGATGCCTCATGTATTGGCTGATACGGATGAGTATATGAAGTTTATCACTGAGGCAGTGTACAAGATACTGCAGAGAGGCGTATCGATAGTGATAAATGCAAATAGGAGCTTTACGATGGTAAAAGCCATGGCGCTCCCTTACATTGGTCTGATACGTTCCCACCAGGGCCACGATCATATGGCCGAGATTCTGGAGGCTTCGGTGGTCGAGCTTGACCAGCATCTTTCCGAACTTCAGAGTATTCGGTGAAATGACTTTTCTGCTCTGATAGAAGCAGAGAAGGAGAAGCTGATAGCTGAAGTCAAATCATCTTATCAAGCCATGGTGGCCGTCTGGGACCGCGAGGTGGTCAAAACTGAAGCTGCGGTAGAGAGGCTATCACAATCTACGCAGGAAAAGGTAGAGTTGCGGGCCTCGTTGGAAGCTAACATAGCGGAGGTTACCGCCAAGATTCGTCTCCTTGAGGACTAGCAGGCCCAACTTTTGTTAGATGTTGAGCGAGTCCAGGCTGACCATGTAGCATCTAAGGAGAAAGAAGCAGCTTTTACCCTCCAGATTCTTTTCCTGACCCACCAATGGCGAGAGTTGGACGAGAAGTATGAGAATGATACTGCCCCTGCGGCTGTGGAGGCGATGCGTCAAGAAGCTGAGCGCCGAGTTTTAGCGACTGTAGAGACTCGTGCTGAAAACTTGAAGCGTCGGGTCGAAGAGCTCTCTGCCAATCCCAGTGATGCTTAGGGATTGTAGTCTCTCTTTTTTTGCAACTTTGCTGGGGATGTAATCCTTTACTTTTTGAATGAAAAATAAAGAATTTTCTTGGTGTGTTCATCTTTTGCTGTCATGAACTGGTGATTTGTGTGGACCTATTATCTTTTGCGCACCTTGGTTTTTAGGTACAGATAATAAGTTTGAGAGGACCGACATGTTTGCTCAGAGATAATGTGGATGTGGCAGACATGGGGTTCAAATGATAGAATCTTCCTACTCAGAGGTGTTATGGACGTGGTAGAAATGACTCTGGGAGGATACGCGGAACTACTCAGAGATAATATGGACGTGGAAGTTCTACGATCGGTGTACAACAACGTAGGGGGTTGTCTGTACGGGATGTTTACTCAGAAGTGATGTGGACATGGTAAATATGATGATTAGCGTAATCTTACGGAGTGTAAGATTCTGCTTTTGTGGGGTATAGTGAAGCAACTCAGAAGTAATATGGACATGGTTGTTCTTCTACTAGGGATAGAACGCAATGGAACAGCTGGGTTCCGAAAACACAAGATTTTGTGAAAGGGAGGTGTATGTGAGCTCTGATGCTCAGGTCCACTGATTCCCTTGCTGGGTAGAGATGGAAGTACCTATCTGAAGGGTGTCAAGAGTAGTACTTCTTTAGGAACTTGCCGTTGATGGGCATTATGAACAAGTCCCCATTTGGTCGGGCGAGGCGGTAAGCACCGTTTGAGTATACCGTCTCGATGATGAAAGGTCCCTCCTACTTGGGCTCAAACTTTCCTAGTATTTTGTGAGTTAACACCATCGGCCTCCTGACCGCCAGGACCAGGTCGCCTACTTGGAAAGTCCTATGCTTGACCTTTTTGTTGAAAGCCTGTGATATACGGGCTTGATAGAGTTCAATACGTTGCTGAGCTAGGAGACGTTTTTCGTCAAGTGCCTCCAATTTTTGTAGACGACGATGCTGATTGTCTTTTTCTGTCAATTGGTTTGTGATTGCTACACGGAGTGAGGGTATCTGGATCTCGAGAGGCAGTACCGCTTTGCTCCCGTAGACTAAGAAGAATGGTGTGTTGCCCGTCGAAGTCCGTACTGTTGTACGGTAGGCCCAGAGGCATTCACCGAGCTTTTCATCCTAGTCGCGTTTGTTGGATGACACGACCTTTTTAAGTAGCCTGACGATAGTCTTGTTAAAAGCCTCGGCCAATCCGTTCGCTGTCGGATTGTAGGCGGTTGATGCCACGTTCTGAATACGATTCTTGTCACAGAATCTACTGAAAGCATGGCTGATGAACTGTGGAACATTGTCGTAGATAATCCTACGGGGTACCCCGAAACGGTAGATGACATGATGTTTGATGAAGCTGACCACCCTAGAGCTTTTTACTTCCGTCAGTGGGACTGCTTCTGCCCATTTGGAGAAGTAGTCGGTGATGGCTAGGATGAAGCGGTGTCCCCTCGATGAAGGAGGGGTGATGGGTACCATAATGTCCATGCCCCAAGCTTCAAAGGGCCAGGAGGCAACCGTAGGATGTAGTGGTTCTGATGGTGTATGGATAAAGTCGACGTGAAGCTGGCAAGCATGACACTTTTTAGCATAGTCGATGGCGTCGGCTGCCATGGTTGGCCAGTAGTATCCCATGCGTTGCAGTCGATCCTGTAACTTAGGCCCTGGTTGATGAGCCCCGCAAGTCCCATCATGAGCTTCCCGAAGGGCTTCGGCTGCTTCTTCGTTGGATAAGCACCGAAGGAGAAGTCCGGTATAGGAACGTCGGTACAGCATTTTAGTAGCTGTATCATAATAGAATCGAAGGGAATGCCTTCTGACCGAGACGACCTCTTTTGGGTCTTCTGGAAGAATTATATAGACGACGAAGTCGATAAATGGGAATCTTCTGTCTCGGACATTGACACCGGTATTTGTCGTCATGGCATTAGCCATCCATGTGCATAGGTTGTTTTTAGGACAAACCAAGTCTCGGCCAACAACCGTGGCGTAGTGTTGAGTCCCGAGGGGTGCTGCTAACGAAGCTACGAGGACAGCCAGAGCATCAGCCTCCAGGTTTTGTAGCCGAGGTACATGTTCTATGAAGAACTTAGTGAAGGTTGCAATAATATTCAATACAACTTCATGGTAATGAACCAGATCTTCATGGCGAACCTCATACTGCCCTCGAATTTGATTAACGACGAGTTTTGAGTCGCCGTAAGCTTCCAGATGATCCATCCCCAGCTGTTATGCCAGCTGGAGTCCCATGATGAGCGCATTGTACTCGGCAACTTTGTTGGAGCACGGCTTCGAAAGAAAATAAGCATGCTGGATGACCAGATGATCGGGGGAAACTAAGACCACCCCCACTCCTGCGATGATTTGGCCTTTGGGGCCTGTTCTCGAAGCACCATCGAAAAATACCCGCTAGACGGAGCTTTTTTCGGTGATGTTAGATTGTTAGACCACATCCGAAATGTCTTCATAGAGTCTGGAGGACTCTGGGATGGGATGTGCAGCTAAAAAGTCGGCTAGAGCTTGGCCCTTGACGGCTTTTTGTGGGACGAATACCATGTTATATGGTGTCAACAAGATTGCCCATGTGGCTAGTCGGGAGTTCAACGATCCCGGCTTCGTCATGAGAACCCGGAGTGGATTGACTCGGAAGATGACATGAATCGTCTGGCCCGAAACATAATGGCGAGTCTTCTGGATGGCGAACACCAAAGCCAAACATTTCTTTTTGACAGGATTGTATCGGTGTTCAGCCCCAATTATTGTCCTACTAAGGTAGTAAATAGCTTGCTCGTAGCCCGCATTGTTGTTCTGAGCCAACAAAGTGTCGAGAGAATGATCCATGGCACGAACATAGAGAAGAAATGGTTTACCTGCGACGGGTGCCACCAGGACTGGCGGGCTTGTCAGGTAAGCTTTGATATCATTGAAAGCTTTCTGGCATTCTTCTGTCCAGACGTAGGAGACTCCCTTCTTCATGAGCTGGGTGAAGGGTTGACATTTTCCGAAAAGGTTTGTTATAAACCTTCGGATATATGCAAGACGCCCTTACAGGCCTCGAAGTTCTCGGAGGTTCTTCGGAGGGTCCATGTCAAGGATAGCCTTGGTCTTCTCGGGATCGACATGAATACCTTTCGTCGTGATAATAAAGCCCAAGAACTTTTCGCTAGAAACCCCAAGAAAGGATTTAGCGGGGTTCATCTTGAGCTGATGCGCTCGCATCAGATCGAAGATTGTCTTTAGGTCTTGGAGTTGATCACCTTTAAGACGGCTCTTGACTGCGATATCATCAACATAGCATTCGACTGTTTTGCGTAAGTGTTGACTGAAGATGGTACTCATAGCTCGTTGGTATGTAGCACCAGCATTCTTCAAGCCAAATGGCATCACTGTATAGCAGAAAACCCCCTTCGGAGTCCTGAATGATGTGTGTTTTACGTCATCGGAGAACATTTTAATCTAGTTGTAGTCCGAGTATCCGTCTATGAAAGACATGCGTTCGAAGCTGCAGGTATTGTCGATTATCATGTCGGTGATTGGAAGCGGGAATTCGTCTTTCGGGCAAGCAGTATTGAGATCTCTGAAGTCAATGCAGACTCGTATCTTCCTATTCTTCTTGGTGACAGGGACGACATTGGCCACCCAATCCGAATGTTGCTCTTCACGAATGAAGTCGCTGTTCAGGAGTTTGTCCACCTCTTGATCGATGGCGTTCATGATGTCAGGACGAAAACGTCGTTGTTGCTGCTTTATAGGCTTACCATCAGTTAAGATGTTAAGTCTGTGCATTACGATCTGTGGATCAAGACCCGACATATCTTCGTAGCTCCAGGCGAAGACGTCGATATATTCTTTAGCCAATTGGACTAAAGACTCCCGGTCTTCTCCCTTCAGGCTCTTGCTGATGAAGATAGGTTTGGAAGGAGATCCATCCCCAAGGTCGATCTGCTCGACTTCGTCTTTGGTAGGGGTTTCACATAATTCGAAACGAGACTCCCACTACGCTCCTAGGCGTTGAGCCCAAGGTTCTTTCTCGAAGAATTTTGGCGTTTGGTCATCGCCTTTATCCTCTTGAGATTGTGCAGATGCCATATTGACTAATAGCACCTTCCTGAGGACTAAACCGATACTGGTACCGGAATCCCAAGTTAAAGCTTCGGATGAATGAGAGTGTTGTACTTCTTCGGCTTTTAAACTCTCTGGAGTTGATGGCGGCGTGACATAGCCCACCCCCCGTCGAGTACGATGATAATAGTCCTACGGCTTCCCTTTAGATGTTGGGAGCCGGAGGGGAAGACCCCGACCTTTGTCGTAGTTCAGGCCCTTGTTTCTTTTCAGGTCGTAACCCATCTATTGGATGAGGTACTTTACCTTGTCCGTGTACCGATAGACTTGTATTCTACCGGTATCCGGTTCTGGTTCGAGTGGTAAGAGGTCTTGATGACGCTCGACTTTGTCAAAGATGATGGGTTCTTCATCCTTGTTCCGTGGTGGCACTATAAAACAGTCTTCTTGGGACGGGACTACTCGATTTATATGATTAACGATCGTTATTTGTGTTTGCAACGACCGTAGAGAGTTATCTAATATATATATGGCATTCCAATGTAGAAGACTAGAATAATTGAAAGACACTCTATTATTGATAAAACACGAGATTTTGTCCCGTAGGATTACTTTATCAAGAGAAGGTGCATCTATATCAGCAGATATGTACTCTCCTAACTCTTCATCTGTGAGCACTGGGGCTGGTTCGGGAGAGTTTATCGTAGGTTTGACTTTAGGATCCGAGAGGGCTATGTGGGCCTTCTCTTGCAGCTTGAGTGAGGCGGATGATTGCGGAGGCTTGCCTTTAAGACGCACCTTTAGGGGTGCCTCAATTGCGCCCTCAGTGACTGGCGCCTTCCCATGTAGCTTTACCACAAGTGGAGCTGCTGTTTGAGAAGGTTTTCCCTTGAGCCGTATCTTCAAGAGAGCTTCAGTGGGCGTTCTACCTAGAGAAGTCGGTGCTTTTCCAGGTAGTGTGATTGTCATGGAAGGCAGCATCTGAGGCGGTTTCCCTTTGAGTCAAATTTTCAAAGGAGCGTCGGGAATCATTTCTGGCTCCATGTCCATCTCCGTCGCTGTTTCAGCTTCATCATCAGCATCATTAGCTTCCTCTTTATCGAGCGACTTGTATAAGGTAGAATCGGTGAAGTAGGCCTTGACCCCCTTGAAAGGGTTAATGTCCACGAACTCTGTCCGGATGATGCCGTTAGTGGACATGTACTTCATACATTGGTCGAGTGTAGATGGCACCACCATGTACTCGTGCAACCACGGGTGACCTAGCAGGAGGTTGTAATTGACATCGGCGTCCACGACATAGCAAGTCACTTCGGTTTGGAGATTATCGATATGATACTTCAGTCGAATTTTGCCCAGCGGTTCACTTTTGCTGGTGTTGAAACCGCTGATTGTAGTATTGGAAGGCGCCAGACGGTGCATTGGGATCCCCAGTGTCGAGAGCAGAGTCCTAGGGATGATGCTGAGGGAAGACCCCGGATCAATCTGGATTTGCTTCACTTTGATGAAACCCACATAACCTGTGTAGTACAGCGGCCTGTTGTGCCGGTTGTGCTTGAGCAACATGTCTTGTTGGGTGAAGGTTATGTTGGGGATAACCTCCTCCACACAATAGCAGTGCGCACGTGTTGTTGGGGTGTCCTCAGGCTGCTTAACCTGACAGATGAAGGACTCAGCATCCTTCAAGGCTTCACAGAGAGCTTTGCGGGTGTCTTTGGAAAGACGAAGAAGCTCAAACAGAGACAAGTGGGCAGGGGTACCGACAAGTTGTGCCAGTATGTCGAAGTTGTGGGGATTGGCTAGCCCCAAAGCACTTTCTCTTTGTAAAGGCTTGTCGAAGCGGGCCTCTACGTGCTTCTGTTTATTGGCTGCTGGAGGCCTGGATGGACCCTCTTCCTGGGTAGCAGGGACGGTGCAGGGAGGCACCACCTCGACGGCAGCTTCATCAGGTTGGGCGTTCTGTTGTGAACGCATTTATACAAAAAGTGCCTCTTCCATGGAGGAAGAGACCGTGCTGCAAGACTTGATCTTCCTGCCTTTGGTTTTGGAGGTAGAGCATACCCCCGGTTGAGTAACTTCGGAGATGAGGTCTGGGTGAACCCATAATATCTCTCCTCGAGATGTGGTGAGGGGGACGAGTCCACTCACGTTGTCACGAGTATGTGGTAGATTAACCACCTTCATTGTCGCCTTTGGGATGGGGACGACACCATCTTGTGCTATTGTTGGTAGCAGGGTGCCGAATTGAAGCGACACCAGGTTGGCCGAGACTGTCTTCTCCTCATAATCGACGGAGATGACATTCGTATTGATCATGTGCTGGATGTAATTTTTGAGGACGTAGCAGTCCTGAGTTGGATGTCCGACAAACTGATGATAGTGACAGTATCTCGGATTGTCAACTCTTCCAACCTCGTCGGGACGCTTTGGCTCAGGTATTTTAATCTTATCACCCTGCTTCAACATCTCAAAGAGTTGCAAGGTGTCTTCATCATTGAAGGAGTAGACCTCCTTCGGCCTTGGTACAAGCGGAGGCTTCTGAGTGGGTGCTTGAGCGCTCTTAGAGGCATTGACAGTCAACGCCTGCTTCCCCTTCGTCTCATGTCCAGAGTTGCTGGTAGCGGGTCATTTTCCCTTGTCTTCAAAAGCAGGAAAACTGACTCCCAGAAGGCGAGCGTTACTTGCCTTCTTTTTAGCTTCTTCGGCTTCAATAATCAACGAACTCCAGTCGGAAGGTGGAGTGGAGTTGAGCCAGAGCTTAACTGCCGGAAGCATGTTTATGCTGCAGGAGGAGAGGAGTGCATGTTCTGGCATACCCGGGGGCAGTCTGAAGAAGGCTTGTCGGAATCGTTCGATGAATGCTCGAACTGTCTCTTTCTCCTTCTGACGTACCTCTATAAGGGATGCCATTGTCATGTCTTTCCCTCCATCGTAGAAACGATCGAGGAAGAGACGTGTCAAGTCATCGAAGGAGGATATGGAGTTGTCAGGGAGACTGCAGTACTAGTCGTAAGCCACTCCTTTCAATGCCCCGACAAACAGGCTGGTGAGTAGCGCGTCTTCCTTTGGAAGATGTCCCGTTTGAGACTGGAAGTACGTCAGATAACGGCGTGGAGAGTCCTTCCTGTCGTATGATATCAACGTTTGTGGATTATATTTGGGAGGATAAACCACTTTGTTCCATTCGAGGGGGTATGGTTGTGGAATCCCCATCTTCTGGCGCTCTTCCTGTCTGTTCTTTGACTCGAAGCGCTCACGCAAGTCCCTGATCATCTTGATCACGTCTTCCATGGAGCTGGGAGTCGAAGAAGGTGGAACAGCTTGAAGTTGCAAATTCGAAGGCTCTGATACCTGAGGTGCCTCGCGGCAACCGGTATTCAAGGATGCCCGTCGAAGGGGCACACTTGATTCTCCATTGGCTCCTGGGTCGGGATTGGTAGAAGGTGCCCTGGCCAAAGCTGACTGTATCTCAAACACTGCTTGAGTCAGTATTTGCATGGAGGCAGAGAGAGTTTTGAGTCCTTCCTCCAAAGTATCCATGCACTGAACAAGGTCTGCCGACGGCACATCTGACTCTGCATCACCACCTCCCATCATGTATACTCTCATGACGTACCTGGAAGTGGATGGATCGGTTGAAGCTTCGCTTTCGGCCTTGCTTTCTTGTAGAAGAGTCGCTTCTCCTGGAGCTTCGTTTTGGCTACCCCCATCTATGTTCTAGAGGATATCTTCGTCTTCGGAATGAAGATCAGCAGGGGCTTAACTACCCCCAGCTATGTTCAGGAGGCTAACTTCGTCTTCGGGATGAAGATCTACGGGGCCTTGACTACCCCAGCTTCCTCTATGATCTTCTTTCTCCCTCGGGTGCCTTCAAACACTCCTGAGGACGGGACAGTCATCTTGGTCTTCCTCGGCTGGCTTTTGGATGACGATGAGGTCGAGGAGTTGCCAGTCGTCTTCCGAATTGATGGAGAGTTAGAGACTACGTTGCAAGAAGCAACCTTTAGTTCTGGCTCCTCTTTAGTTGACACCTTCTTCCCAAGGCGGCGTTGAAGAGGTGTTAATGATTGCAGCTGCTGGAACACAGACTGCCTTTGCGGCGGGACTGCCGTCTTGCAACAACAGTTGATGGTGACTACAGCACAGGTGTGCTCTGTGAGGGGCGCATTATGCTTATCAGTCGACTCTCTTGATCGGCGTTTGTGAATGATCACACTATGTAAATTGTTAGGGAAGAGTGCCACCTTCACACCCCCATCAGGCGCATGGCAAGGCCAAGTACCGGGATGGTCAAGTGAATGTTGTACCCCCTGATCCGACGTAAAAGATGCGCCCAGATCAATAGTGGGGGAGCAACTTTTAGAGTGGCTTGAACCAGCCTCAGACGCACAACCAATATAGGCACGGGGGTTCAAGACCACAGAGTTTGCCTCGGACGGCTTGGTTGAAAGCGCAGCGGATGTGCCCAAGCGAAACGGGGTCTTTGGAGATTGGCCCGTTCGCGGCGCAGAAGCACCCGAGTCAACCTTGCACAGTTTGCCATCGGCAGCGCGTATGATTGTGAGCGCATGCCTCTGACTTATTGTCGGCATAGCACGTTCGAGGCGCATGGCCTATGCTGCCTTAGACTTCTTCGTACCAGCCCGCTGGGGTGCATAGTACTCAGAGTCCAAATTATCCTCGCCACGACAGCGAGTGAGTCTGTCAAAGACAGAAGCCTTCTGCGACGCATCAGAGTTAAGGCGCAGGTCGTTGGATGCGCCCCTGCTCCGTCGACGCATCTTCCTTGACTGAGAAGAAGATGGTTGGAGAATGTGGTCGGCCCTACGCTTTTCCGAGAGATGTGCTGTACCGGTGGGCACATCCTGGTTGCTGAGGACGTCAGCGGGAAGGGTAGGCTGCATCGGCGTATCCCCTTCAGTGATGGTGCCAGGGGCCTCGACCTTGCGTACCCAGACTTGGCGAGTCTTCTTCGGCTTTGACCGCCGCTTCGAAGGACTTGCGCTGCCTTCAGAGATAAACTCCTCATACGCCTGTTGATTGAGGCGTACGACCAGCGATTTGTGGGAGAAGCCCACCTTCACATTATCAGATTATGACACAACTTTCTCATCGGAGGAGAAAGAGGTCCCCAACAGAGTCGCCAGCTTGTTTTCCATTAAAACTTTTGATGTAATTTCAATTACAAACAGAACAGTATTATAATATAGGACTTAGATGTAATCCTAGGAGTACACTTTTGTTTATCTGGGTCCTGTATCGATGGAGCGAGTGGTAATGCGTTAACTTCACTGAAGATCTGACAATGGTTTTCGGTTCTCTGAAGGTCTGAGTTGCTCTGGATGTCGGAGCTTGCGAAGAGGAAGAAGACGTTGAGTGTCTCTTCCAGTCTCTGTAACTCTGATGATCTGGTTTCGTCTGTTTTTGACTGAAAATGACTCTGTCTGTGTGTGTGTAGAAAGAAAATGATCCCTCTATTTATAAGCAGCAGGTTGTGTCACGACCCGTTACCCAAAATTGTTGGGCCGGGCCGAGCCATGTCCAGCCTACGCTTAAGATAAAGCGCAGTAAGCTGTTCTAGAGATAACAAGACAAGACTAAATATGCTAACAGTTCTATAAGTGAAGAAGAATCATAAATGCTCCAAACACAAAAGTCGTCGTATATAGTGAAATATCCAAGTACAAGTAAACTGAAATGTAAAACTGGATACATGTCTAGTTACAAAATGGTATAGTCTAATACATGACTACACTAAGTATCCCAAGCAGCTAAGCAAACTAGACGAGTCTCCCCGCAGGAACATCCTCGTATGGCAAAACCGGGTCCTCGGCAGTGACTCCATAATACGAATCACAGAGCAACTCCTCCTCAGTAAGTATACCTACAACGTTATCCTGTCAGGACGGGAGCAAGTACAACCTCTACAACTAAAGTACTGAACATATAATGAAAGAGATGTACAACAAGAAACATGGTGTGATAAGTCTATAAACAGGAAATACTGGAAACATGGCCTCATGGTACAACTGGGATCATAGTATCATAGTAACATAGGGAACATGGCATATCATGGTTTAATTTGTCATTTCTACAAATGACCACATATAGTTTAAAAGTTTAAAACCGTAGCATGTACGTGAATCGGTCAATAGGTGATTCAGGATGTACTGTGGTACATATCAAGTTTTCTGGTGTGCCCACACGTGCACGAACGGCATCGGTGTATATCCATACACAAACGCGAGATTCAGAAACATACGGCAAGGTCGCATATAGAATGTCTCCGAGCGCGGTAAGTACATACGGAGAAGGGGGTCATGTTCACGTACACTACGAACAGTTTCCCCTTAACCCGTTTATTTAACATGTGGGAGATACGAGAGCAGTAAAAACATGTGAATACTCAGAGCAGTCTAAAGCATAGTGAAACTTGTACTGAGAACCCGTAAGAAGCATGTGAAGATATAAGAGCTGTACTAAACATGGCCGGTACTGAAAGTGATACAACATGTGAAGACATAACTTGCTACCTCAAGGATCAGTCTTTTAACAGGGTTAATACATGTTCTAGCATTTAAAAGACAGTAAATGAGTATGTAGATGTATTGCCTCTAGCAAAACAAGCTGCGATAAAAGTGCTATGGATGTCTGGTAACTCGTCACTGTAGAAATACATACAATAACTTAGCTTTTACACTAAGCTAAAACACTAGGACACTAATTGGTGCGACACGACTTGTGACTGGACACCTAGCCAAAATGATGATTTGGCACAGGAGACCAATGTGGGGTGACACACTATGTTAACTAACTTTCTAGGGTCTTTACACTAGTGAGGGATGGGGTTCAATACGACTAAAACTCCAAATAACACAAAAAACTACAAGTCGTAATTAATCAATAAATAAATCAAAAGATCATTGTGTTCTAACAATTTTAGAGATAGACAAAAAGCCTAGTTTTTCTTAAAGTAAAGTACTAAAGTGATCCTTGTTAATCATAGAAATTTATTATAATTTTTCTGGAATTTATTAACCAGTACAAATATTTTATAAAAATCAGTTTTCCTAAGTATACAGAAAGTGAGTTTTGGTTTCATATGCCAAACTAGTGGCAAAACAGTAATTTAAATACTACAAAAATTATACTAAATTAGCTAACTTAACAAAGTATCTAAAAACTATTTTTCCATAATTTTAGCAATACTTTAAGTATTTTTAGAAAATCAAAAACAGTAATGCACACAATAATTAATTATCTGCGTATTTTGTCCATGTATATAATTTGAACCAAAGTTCAAATACAGGACCCAAGGCCATGAATCAAGTCCAATATGACTTCTACAGGTCTTGAATGTGTGAAAACACATTTGAGCCCAAATACCCATGCTAGGCTTGGACACCAAATGGTTGCAGTAATTTAAATACAATAAAAATATAATTTGGTAACAGTCAAAATAAATATTATTATTTTAATAAGGTAAAGTTTTACATAGTAACTATAAAAGTATGAACATTATTTTATATAAATAATTTACACTAAGCTAAGTAAAATACACATAGGAAATAATATATATATATATATAAATATAGGGATATTTATATATAGGAAAATGCTCAACTATATATTATATATATATATATACAAATATATGTATATATACATACATATAAGAAAATACTTATCTATATAACATATATATATATACAAAATTAATGTATACATATATATATAATAGTATATATAATAATATATATACATAAGGAAATATATATACATAAATATATATGTATACATAATACACATATATATATATATATATACATAAAATAATGAAGTATATTCATATATATATTTATAAAAACAGCAACTATGTATACCTAAATATAGTATGTATAATAATACATATATACATATATACAAATATATATATACATATATATATATAATTATATATAAAAACAAAAAAAAAGAAAAAAGAAAAGGAAAAGAAAAGAAAAGAAACAGCAAACGAGCGCAAGGCTCGAACTCGGCCTGCCAGAGGGGGGGATTTTAATTCGTTCGGGTTGGCCAGTGGGCCAGCTCGGTTCGGTTGTTAGAACGGGGGTTGGGTTCATTATATTTCTGATTAGGTTAGTTATACATAAAAAAAATATATAAATTTCGTCCTGTGTCCAGACAGTTCAGGACACAGGTATCCACGTGTCTTCGCTTAGCACGACACGCACGGGCGTCCAACAACGTGTCCGAGTATGGGACGAGGGTCCCCGTGTCCTGGCGAGTCTGTGTCCGTGTACACGAGACGTGAGTCAACACGAGCACAAAGAGACACGTACGTGTCCGGCGTCGAGCTGCTGTCGAAGGGGCGATCGGCGGCTGGGGGCGTCGGCGTCACGGCGCTCCGGTGGCGCTGAGTTCGCCTCGGCTTGGCGAACTCGTCGATGGTGGTTTGGGTCGACGACGGCGAGCGGTGGTGGTGGAACGAGGGTCGCCGGAGTTAGGGTTTAGGCGAGGGTTTAATTGGGGAAGACGGGCGGAGCTGGGCGGAGACGGGTCGGGGCTGGTCGTGGTTGGGTTGGAGGAAGAGAGGGGGTCTTTTTATAGGGTTTTAGGTCGGTCGAAGTCGGTCGGGACGTGGGGGGGGAGCAGCTGGCCGGTCGTCGGCAGCTGTCCGGTCGTCGGGGGTAGGTTAGGGTTTTTGCACTAGAGTCCCTAGGTTTTAGGTAATTGCATTTAGGTCCCAACCCTAACTGAATGCAAATTATAATTTGCATAAACAATTCATAATTTGCAAACTGCTATGAAAACAATTGTAAAAATTACAAAACCACATTAAAACAATTTTAATAATTACAAAACCATATTAAAACAATTCTAATATTTGCAAAATGATATTTTTTGTATTTAAAACTCATTAAAAATTCATTTAAAATTCTAGAAAATTCCTAAAATCATATTAAATTATTTTAAAACCAATAATGACATTTAATAATTAATTAACACTAGTTTAAAAAAATTTTGAAAATCAGGGGCTTACAAGTCTTCCCTCCTTGAAAAATTTCGTCCTCGAAATTCACAAGGATTGAAGACCCGACAATATTCTAATATAGCAAGCAATGCAACAAATGACTAAGACTACGGTCAAAACTAACCTCCTGAAACCTGTTCCGGCTCCGGCTCAAGGACTAGGCTATAAGTCTTCCCCTGGGGTCCCTTGGCTACTGGGCAGTCCCGAATCTGATGGATGGCAGACCCACAAGCTAAACACTGCCCTAACCTCTTCCTGCAGACGAGAGAGTCATGGCCTTGCCTCTTGCAGTATACACAAAAAGCTCCCTTCTGCTGCTGCTATTGGGGTCCCGGGGCTCTAACTGGCTGGGTCTGATGATGTGGTGTAGGGGGATGGTAAGTCTGCTGGGGTGGCGTCGGCGCTCTCTGCTGGAAAGCCTGACGCTTGGACGGTCCCTCATGGTGTACAGAAGTCGGCCTCTTGCTAGACAGAAGACGCTCCTCAATGCTCCGGGCCAACTCTAGGCTCTGGTAGTAGTCAGTCGTACCGTTCGCCACTATAAGAATGCCAATGTCTGGAACTAGACCATGGCAAAACCTACGGGTCATCTCCTCTGGATCAGCAACCAGACTAGGAGCGAAACGGCTCAGGCGACTAAACTCTCCCGCATAGTCATCAACAGAACGGTTCCCCTGCTGGATGTTCTGGAATCGTAGCCCCATGGCTACTCTAGCAGTGGTCGAGAAGAATTTCTTCTTGAACTGGGTCTTGAACTGGTCCCAGGTGGCTCTACCTCTCGCGAACAACGGCTCATTCCTGAACCAGACTCCGGCTAAGTCTATCAGCAGAAATCTTGCTGCCTCGACCTGAAGGTCATCCGGCATCCTAACTCCCAGAAGCTTCCTCTCTACTGAATCTAGCCAGTCATCAGCTACTACTATGCCCTCAGTCCCTGAGAACTCCTTGGGATTCAGACCCATGAAGTCCTTGACCGTTCCCGCTTTCTGCCGTGGCTCTACAGGTGGTAGGACCGCAGGACGTCCCTCAGAACGCTCCATGCTCTGGCGGAGTAGGGTAGTCTGCTCCTGATGGGTTGTTAGGAACCCCTGGATCAGTGTGAGCAGCTGGGTCCCGTCGAGAGTGACGGAAGCCTGGGTGGGTATAGTGATAGGGGGTGGTGGAAGTATCGGGGCCTGCTGGGATTGGGATGTGGAAGGTGGTATCTGGGTCTGTGGATCTGTGGAGTGGGGGAATGTGGTAGGTGGAGATGCATCAGTCAACTGGTCAGCTGACTGGATATGGAGGGCCCCATTCTCGGGGGTAACATGCTGGGACAAACGAGTAAGCACCATCTAAATTACATAAAAAGACTTATAAGGACTTATTTAATGCAAGTAATCATATGCAAGAAAATCTAATTATAATAGCAAACATGTGATGTGTTTCCTATGTTGCAATCCTAGCATTCCTCTAAGTGTTCTAAGCGTCTTTCCTAGTGTTGTCTAATTGCCTTAAGTTCCTAATTGCAGGTATGCTTGGTACAATAACGTAACCAAACAGTTTAGTCGGGACCTTGCATGGGCCGCCAAAAAAACATGTCACGACCCGTTACCCAAAATTGTTGGGCCGGGCCGAGCCATGTCCAGCCTACGCTTAAGATAAAGCGCAGTAAGCTGTTCTAGAGATAACAAGACAAGACTAAATGTGCTAACAGTTCTATAAGTGAAGAAGAATCATAAATGCTCCAAACACAAAAGTCGTCGTATATAGTGAAATATCCAAGTACAAGTAAACTGAAATGTAAAACTGGATACATGTCCAGTTACAAAATGGTATAGTCTAATACATGACTACACTAAGTATCCCAAGCAGCTAAGCAAACTAGACGAGTCTCCCCGCAGGAATATCCTCGTATGGCAAAACCGGGTCCTCGGCAGTGACTCCATAATACGAATCACAGAGCAACTCCTCCTCAGTAAGTATACCTACAACGTTATCCTATCAGGACGGGAGCAAGTACAACCTCTACAACTAAAGTACTGAACATATAATGAAAGAGATGTACAACAAGAAACATGGTGTGATAAGTCTATAAACAGGAAATACTGGAAACATGGCCTTATGGTACAACTGGGATCATAGTATCATAGTAACATAGGGAACATGGCATATCATGGTTTAATTTGTCATTTCTACAAATGACCACATATAGTTTAAAAGTTTAAAACCGTAGCATGTACGTGAATCGGTCAATAGGTGATTCAGGATGTACTGTGGTACATATCAAGTTTTCTGGTGTGCCCACACGTGCACGAACGGCATCGGTGTATATCCATACACAAACGCGAGATTCAGAAACATACGACAAGGTCGTATATAGAATGTACCCGAGCGCGGTAAGTACATACGGAGAAGGGGGTCATGTTCACGTACACTACTAACAGTTTCCCCTTAACCCGTTTATTTAACATGTGGGAGATACGAGAGCAGTAAAAACATGTGAATACTCAGAGCAGTCTAAAGCATAGTGAAACTTGTACTGAGAACCCGTAAGAAGCATGTGAAGATATAAAAGCTGTACTAAACATGGCCGGTACTGAAAGTGATACAACATGTGAAGACATAACTTGCTACCTCAAGGATCAGTCTTTTAACAGGGTTAATACATGTTCTAGCATTTAAAAGACAGTAAATGAGTATGTAGATGTACTTGCCTCTAGCAAAACAAGCTGCGATAAAAGTGCTATGGATGTCTGGTAACTCGTCACTGTAGAAATACATACAATAACTTAGCTTTTACACTAAGCTAAAACACTAGGACACTAATTGGTGCGACACGACTTGTGACTGGGCACCTAGCCAAAATGATGATTTGGCACAGGAGACCAATGTGGGGTGACACACTATGTTAACTAACTTTCTAGGGTCTTTACACTAGTGAGGGATGGGGTTCAATACGACTAAAACTCCAAATAACACAAAAAGCTACAAGTCGTAATTAATCAATAAATAAATCAAAAGATTATTGTGTTCTAACAATTTTAGAGATAGACAAAAAGCCTAGTTTTTCTTAAAGTAAAGTACTAAAGTGATCCTTGTTAATCATAGAAATTTATTATAATTTTTCTGGAATTTATTAACCAGTACAAATATTTTATAAAAATCAGTTTTCCTAAGTATACAGAAAGTGAGTTTTGGTTTCATATGCCAAACTAGTGGCAAAACAGTAATTTAAATACTACAAAAATTATACTAAATTAGCTAACTTAACAAAGTATCTAAAAACTATTTTTCCATAATTTTAGCAATACTTTAAGTATTTTTAGAAAATCAAAAACAGTAATGCACACAATAATTAATTATCTGCGTATTTTGTCCATGTATATAATTTGAACCAAAGTTCAAATACAGGACCCAAGGCCATGAATCAAGTCCAATATGACTTGTACATGTCTTGAATGTGTGAAAACACATTTGAGCCCAAATACCCATGCTAGGCTTGGACACCAAATGGTTGCAGTAATTTAAATACAATAAAAATATAATTTGGTAACAGTCAAAATAAATATTATTATTTTAATAAGGTAAAGTTTTACATAGTAACTATAAAAGTATGAACATTATTTTATATAAATAATTTACACTAAGCTAAGTAAAATACACATAGGAAATAATATATATATATATATAAATATAGGGATATTTATATATAGGAAAATGCTCAACTATATATTATATATATATATATACAAATATATGTATATATACATACATATAAGAAAATACTTATCTATATAACATATATATATATATATACAAAATTAATGTATACATATATATATAATAGTATATATATAATAATATATATACATAAGGAAATATATATACATAAATATATATGTATACATAATACACACATATATATATATATATATATATATATATATATATATACATAAAATAATGAAGTATATTCATATATATATTTATAAAAACAGCAACTATGTATACCTAAATATAGTATGTTTAATAATACATATATACATATATACAAATATATGTATACATATATATATATAATTATATATAAAAACAAAAGAAAAAGAAAAAAGAAAAGGAAAAGAAAAGAAAAGAAACAGCAAACGAGCGCAAGGCTCGAACTCGGCCAGCCAGAGGGGGGGATTTTAATTCGTTCGGGCTGGCCAGTGGGCCAGCTCGGTTCGGTTGTTAGAACGGGGGTTGGGTTCATTATATTTCTGATTAGGTTATTTATACATAAAAAAAATATAAATTTCGTCCTGTGTCCAGACAGTTCAGGACACAGGTATCCACGTGTCTTCGCTTAGCACGACACGTACGGGCGTCCAACAACGTGTCCGAGTATGGGACGAGGGTCCCCGTGTCCTGGCGAGTCTGTGTCCGTGTACACGAGACGTGAGTCAACTCGAGCACAAAGAGACACGTACGTGTCCGGCGTCGAGCTGCTGTCGAAGGGGCGATCGGCGGCTGGGGGCGTCGGCGTCACGGCGCTCCGGTGGCGCTGAGTTCGCCTCGGCGTGGCGAACTCGTCGATGGTGGTTTGGGTCGACGACGGCGAGCGGTGGTGGTGGAACGAGGGTCGCCGGAGTTAGGGTTTAGGCGAGGGTTTAATTGGGGAAGACGGGCGGAGCTGGGCGGAGACGGGTCGGGGCTGGTCGTGGTTGGGTTGGGGGAAGAGAGGGGGTCTTTTATAGGGTTTTAGGTCGGTCGAAGTCGGTCGGGACGTGGGGGGGAGCAGCTGGCCGGTCGTCGGCAGCTGTCCGGTCGTCGGGGGTAGGTTAGGGTTTTTGCACTAGAGTCCCTAGGTTTTAGGTAATTGCATTTAGGTCCCAACCCTAACTGAATGCAAATTATAATTTGCATAAACAATTCATAATTTGCAAACTGCTATGAAAACAATTGTAAAAATTACAAAACCATATTAAAACAATTTTAATAATTGCAAAACCATATTAAAACAATTCTAATATTTACAAAATGATATTTTTTGTATTTAAAACTCATTAAAAATTCATTTAAAAATTCTAGAAAATTCCTAAAATCATATTAAATTATTTTAAAACCAATAATGACATTTAATAATTAATTAACACTAGTTTAAAAAAATTTTGAAAATCAGGGGCTTACAGGTTGGGGTCGCTTATGTGCGCATATGTAGGATACGCTTGGTCGTAGGAATGCCATGTGGTGATTGCTGAAGGAGGTGCATGGACGATGCACCCTGATTTAGGAGTTGAATCCTTCATGTTGTATCTGTGGGCTGGCACGTAGCAATAGAGAGGATCTTTCAGTTGCTGAGATCTTGGGTGATTAGCACCCCTTCATAGGCTGAACTGAGTCAAAGGACACGTGGCACGTGTTCGTGGCTCAAGGATCTCGGATTTGATGTAGAGTAATCTTAATTGGATGCGCCTGGGATTGGGCGCATGAGAAGACTTTGGCTGTCAACCTTCAGGAGTTACGAACCAGTCTGGGCGTACGACTTTTGAGGCACATGCGAATCTTCAGGTGCATGGCTGATGAGGTGCATGCGAATGGTCGGTCGGCCACGTGGTTTGTAACTGTCGAAAGAGAGTAATGGTGGTGTTGACGTCAGCGACGCTTTATTTTCTGAAAAAGCTATCGACTGTTCAGTCCTCGGAGGATGTGCTGCCAACTCTGTCACTTTAGCATTAATTGCTTGATGGATGACGAACCGGAGTGGGCGCATTTGCATCCCGCTAGGCACACCGGTCCGTGTTTCAGGACGCATGGATGGGCGCATCCTTACAGGGTGATTGGTGCTGATGGGCGCATCTGCTTCGTGGCACGTCCTTATTGGTCCGACTGTTGGGTTCTTCGGGTACTTTAAATGGCCATTTTGACTTGGTTGAATTCAAAGAGTCAGGTTTATCACCATAAATGTAAATTTATTGCACGAGATTCGGAGAGCCCACCACTTAGCGCATGGGTTTGATTTGCCCGGCCTATAAATAGCAGCAAGGAGAGGGTTTGATTCTCGTTCTCTCAAGTCTTTCTCGAATGAAGATGAACCTCTTCGTACGAGCCCATTCTGTTGACAAGACGCTCCCGAGGGTGAAGATGCGTCGATTTATTTTCGTATGTACTTGTGAAGTGACTGTTACATCCAAAAGTCGGAGTCGAGGGCTTCTGAGGCAGGCGGAAGGTGCCTGTTGCATCCAAAGATCAGGATGCTCGAGCCCCGTCTCCGTTATGTCGGAAGAGCCGCAGATCGGAATTGCGGTGCTCTCCTCTTCCTTGGGCTTTGGAGAGCTCCTCCTCCTACTAGAGTGGGGTTGATCGCCCACTCTACGTTCTGCGCAATAAATGCTTCATTAGTCGAAGCACTTGATCGAGCCAAAACAGAGCGCGTATGCTGAGACTTCACGGTGCGCTTGACTGAGACACTGAAGAGATGCGCCTGACTGTGATGCGCCTGGCATGGGGCATATGGCAGTTGCTGCGCCTGGCTGTAGCGTTAGGATCTTTCTTTTTGTAGAATTTCTTCTTTGTAAAGCTTTAGACATGTAATAGATTTTCATATGGAATAAAAATCTTCTTTTGATGTCTATGTTTCTGCTATTTGCTGTGCCGAGTACTTCTTCTGAGCTTTCTGGCACATGTAGTGTTAAGCGCATAGGAATTCTGGCCTTTAGATGCGCCTGAAATTCTATACTTCTACAACGTTCTGTCGTGAGTGGCACCAACATTGATGTTGAGTCGCGAGCTGGCGGCAGGTTAACGACTTCCATTACTGCCTTGGGGATTGGGACTATGCTGTTTGGAACTTCTGTGGGAGGAAAGTCACCATATTGAAGAGAGATCATGTTAGAAGACACGACCTTGTCTTCAGCTTCGAGGTTGATAACTTGGCTGTCGATAAGCTGTTGTATCTTTTTCTTCAGGATGACGCAATCCTTGGTAGAATGGTGCACGTACTGGTAATAAAGACAGTGCTTGGGGTCGTTGAGTTAGTTTGCCTCTGTAGGACGTCGTGGTGGAGGCAATGCCAGTTTATTACCCTTCATCAATGTGTGAAAAATGGTAATAACATCATCTTCATCAAAGGACAAAGTCTCCTTGGATCTGTCAGGAGCGCCCTGAGAATTGGAAGCTCCCTTGGAAGTATCGACCTTCAAGACTTCTTTCCCTTTACCCCCACGGATAGGGATAGTTTGGGGGTGCTTACTTTTGTCTTCATATTTGGGGGTCTTCAACCCCAGTAGTTTCAGATTAAGAACATCATTCTCAACAGCATCAGCAGCCCCGATAAAAGCGGACCATGTATCATACTTATGTATACCCTGACAAAACTTCACTGTAGAAAGGAAGTTATGCCGACAAGTATCCATAAGCTCTGAGTCTGGTATACCGAAGGACATCTTCAATGCTAGTCGCCTGAAGCGTTCGATGAAAGCAATAACAGACTCACTCTTCCTCTGCTTGGTCTCGATGAGGGTGGACATACTAACATGCATGCCGCTCTCACAAAACCTGTTGAGGAATAACCTCTCCAAGTCTTTGAAGGAGTTAATACAACCGTCAGGCAGACTGCAAAACCATTCAAAAGCTACCCCCTACAAGGTGTTGATAAATAGCTTTGACAAGAACGCATCGTCTCTTGGTAAGTGCAGTGTCTGCGTGTTGAAGTATGGCATGTGTTGGCGAGGATAAGTCATCCCGTTAAACGAATTTAGCGTCAATGGCTTGTAGTTAGGAGGACAAGTGGCATTCTTCCATTCAGGAGGATAAGGTTGAGATATTCCCATCTTCTGAAGCTCGTCTTTGTGTGAGATGAGACGGAAAACAAAAGAATCAATTACATCCTGCTGATTGAGTAGATGTTGAGAAATGGCTATTGTACGGTTGTCAAGTGCTGTCGACGAAGGACCACCAACAGCATTTACGGGATTTGGTGGAGGTGCAACGGAATGGTACTCCTTTTGTAGTGAAGGAGGGTTGTTGCTATGAACCGGACTAGCGTGTGCTGAGACGTTTGGTTGAAGTGGGGGAGCAACACTAGCAGTTTGGACAGCCATGATGCTGGTAAGCATGTCAGTAATCTTGGCGAATGCCATTTCAAGATTCTCCAGCCGCTTGTTAGTTTGACCATTGGCTTCTTTAGGTCTCTCTCCATCCGTCATGTACGTCGATAGCACGCGAGGATGAATAGTACAGTTACTGTTTGTCTCAGAGTTGAGGAGGCCTTCATCTTTAGGCAAGAGAAGTAAATAGTCACCGTCAAACTCGAAGAGACCATCATCATCTTGAAGGCTACCCCCGGCGTAGAGGTTGTCCACTTCAGACTTTACGGGAATGCTACCCCCAGCTTGAAGTTCTGAGGGAACACCACCCCCAGCTTGAGAGTCCTCACTATCTATAAGGGATCTCGTCCTTGACCGAGTACCCGTATAGACTCCTTCAAATGTAACAGCTCGCTGGCTGTTTGCTGGCAGACTTCTTCTTCTTCTGTTCGCAGAACTAGAAGAAAAGGTTGGATTAGTGATCCACCTTTTTTGATTGGGGCTTCCATAGGGAGGACCCCACGAAGCCATATTAGATGAACACATAGCGGCTTTTCATCATCAGAGCACTGCAGTCGTCGAAACAGGGACTGCCTTGGAGGCACCTTCGTTGCTTTGGAGCAGCAACATTTGATAATAATACTAGTGCATAGATGCACCTCATGAGTTGCAGTATCCTCCCTCGTTTTACGCTTATGATTTATCATATCGCGTAAGTCGGCAGAAGGGAGTTTTGTCTTAAAACCCATGTCACATGCATTATCGAGCTTTGCATATGGGTTTATAAGGGAAATTGGCACATTCGGACTTAGTTCATATGCAGAGGCAACCCCCACACCTAAGTTCCATGATGACCATGAAGACAGTCCAGTGCTATACACGTTGGGGCCTGTCTTTTTGTTGTGGGCGCATAGACCCTGGAGCATGCCTTTAGGTGCATGCTTTCCAGAAGCTCTGGCAGCATGCCTGGCCTTCCTGGATGTGGGCGCATAGAATGGGTTATCAGAGCCTGGGCACATAGCCCTAGGCGCATGGACCTGGGCGCATAACCTATTGAAGACAGAAGTCTATTGGCCAGAGTTATGCGTCCACATACTGACTTGGACGCATAGCTTTTGGTGCATGCTTTGGGAAACAGCATTGCTTTCTTTCGGTTTCGTCTTCTTCGTTTGCGAGTTTAGCTGAGTTTGTCCAGAGTGTCGGACACTTTGATTCTTGGTATCGTAGTGTTTTCCTTTGCCAAGTCTCGAGCGTTGAACACTCTGTTGTTTATTGTACAAGAGGAAAGTCGCTGGGCTAATAGAGCCCTGAACAGTATGCTCCTTCTTCGTATTGGGAGCTCCTGTGGAAGAGCTATGCATCCACATGGGAGCTCTATGCTCCCATGTTGAAGGCCTATGTGCCCACGTGACAAAGTTCTTCGGTTGCACATCTTCTACAATACTTGTAGGATATGCGACACGAGCCTTCGGAAGCCAAGTCTTGCGAGACTTGTTTGGCTTCACTGATTTTGAGGGATTAGAGCCATCCCTCGAAAGCATCTCTTCGAATGCTTGTTGATCGAACTTTATGATCAACATCTTCTGAGTGCTCCCCACTTTATCGGTATCGGATTGCGTCACCACCTTCTCGTCAGAGGAAAAGGTAGTCCCCAGCACAGTCGCCATTTTTTAGACACTTACAAAAAAGAGAAGAATCACTGTCTTTTCTTATTAGCACAAGGTACTACAAATCGAGTACACCTGAGAGATCCTGCACTGAGAATTCTCGAGTACAAAAAGAATTCTGGAAAATGGGACGATGAAGATCGAACGACAATTGCTCTTTTACTCCGTTGACACTCCGATTTTCAAAATTGGGTGAAAACCTAAGAAAATTGCTAACTCTCGGCTCACTGGCAAGAAAGGCAGCAATTTGGCTCTAAAATGCTCTCTGTTATATCTTTTTGAAGAGGTATATAACCTCTATTTATAGTCATTTTGCACTGAAATGACTGTTATGCACACACAAGTAGAAAATACACTGATTTTCATGTGGGCGCATAGTCTTCCTCTGGGTGCATAGGATGTAGGCGTATAAAGACTGGATGATCGTGGATAGATTGTCGGGTTGACGTGGCCGCATGCTTCGGTGCACGACTGATCGTGGATGTTGATCGAGTCGTGGAGTTGTCCTGACTTGGGCACATAATGTGGGAAGAGGACTATGCGCCCCCTTCTGGAGGAGCCATGTGGGCGCATAGACATTGCTGCACATAGGCGCATAGGGATTTTATATATGGGTGCATAGAGTTTGTATTGTGGGTGTCTGCCACTATCTGACTTGGGTGCATAGAATATCCTGACTTGGCCGCATAGCTGCTTCCTGACTTGGGCGCATGGTGTGGATCTTTTCATGCTTCTACAACATGGTTATATTTCCAAGGTACTGTAAGTTTCCTAGAGGCAATTGTTAGGTACCAGCATATTAGTTAGTATTAGGACAGCAAGATGGGAGGAGTAATTGTCCAGAAGTAGAACATATCTAGTATCAGGAGCATTCTAGATAAGGGTAACCTATTGGTTAGTACAATAAGGGTAGGAGAGATCCTCGAGTACCAACTAGGGGAGTATCCCCTCAGTTTTATGTATAGGAGTGAGTGCCATGTGCTAGATAGTGTCAGAAATTCAGGTAGGTATTCTACAGGTAGCAACTTGGAAGTCTTAGTATAGAAACCTTAGTGAACGTGCCAGTAAGTTAAGTATACCCATGGTCTAGAACCATAATGTCGTTAGTACTAGAGAGGGTCACTCTTGGTATTAAGTATTCAAGCTGGACAGATATAAGTGAATAGTTGGAGTGAACAGAGATAGGTAAAAAGTCTAGCTTTGTGGAACCGTAAATTGTCCTGGATGAGCATAGAGAGACACCCTGGCAGGGTAGAGCTTTTGGTGATGAGGGTTGAGAAGGCCGATGCTACAGGTGATAGATTAGCATGTATGATCTTTCTTTCCCTTTTTCATCTATTGTTTACGTGCTTCTTTAGTACCTTATAGTTGCCTCGTGCTATAGTTGGTTAATGTAGTCTGTAGAAACCTTGATTGAGATTGCAATATCATGACAAGTGATACCATGGTCATGCATGTTATTTTAATATAATTATGCATTGTATGATTTAGGTAGGACTTTCTTGGACCATGATCATTGGGGCTTGACCGGGAGAAGAGTACAACCAACTTAAATTATGAGGATGAAATTTTTCTAAGGGGGATAGGATTGTAACTACCACATTTCCGGTTAGGGTTATTTTCGACCAAAAATAAATTTTCCTATTTGTGTGCCACAAGCATGATAATAAACCCAAATTCATAAATTAGAATTTATATTTAGTTTGACCCTAGTCATGGCTAACTAAGGTGCAAGCATTAGTTTAGGGCCAAACCACTTGTTGTCCTTAAAGTCCATTAACTAACTAGTTGTCATGAAGAGATTAGGGCCCTAACAAAACCCTATTTAAACCCCCTACAAGGCCAAACATGGCAACCACCATAAACCTAGGGTTTTTATTATTTTTTTCATTCCACACTCTCCCAAAAATTCCCTTCTTCCTTCCCTTGGTGTGCTAAAGACTTGGGGAGCTCAAGGAGGCTTGGTGGAGGCTCTAGCAAGGATTTGGGAGTCACTTCTTCCTTCATCTTCCCAAAATTCGTGGGTCCTTGTGTAGGCGCTTTTCTATATAGGTATAACTCTTTAAACCCTCATTTTTATGGTCAAATTTTATATATTCCTATAGAAGACCCCTCTAATGGCTAGATCCAACCCTATAGGTGGTGAAATAGGTGATAGAGGACCCATTCCTAATAGTCCTATTGGTTATAATGGTGTCATCTGGATAGTTACGAGAATGTGACAAGCAAGTGTTTGATAAATCCTCAAAGGGATTTTGTATCAAGTTTTAGGCTAGAACTTGGTCCATGAGTCCTAACCATGGTATTGAAGGTTGTGTCATGATACGGAGGGACACGCTTGGCCAAATGGACAAATCTCTACTTGCAATGTGCCTCTAAATGAGCCAAATGCCATGACATTGACCATTGTCATATTGGAGTAGAGATTTGGGGATGGTGAAGTATATCCTTGTGTCATGGAGCTTTGTATCATGATTATGACACATGTATCATGAGTAATGTATGTTACCTTACATATGTGTATATTATAAAATTGGGTACATTGGGTTATGTTTATTGTTGCAAATAGGGGCTTGTAATATAGGGGATGATTGTCATTCTTATCATGTTGGGAGTCGTCTTGATGTATTTACAGGAATTTAGATTGGTGGAAATGTGAAATAGGTGTATATGTCTATATTGATATAGAGAAGGACAGTTGGGGATAACTATTATATACATATATAGTATAGTGGGTTTATATCAATGGATGGGTGTGTTAGTAGGGGATGTCAGCTTCCCAAATATGGATTAAGTTTATGTTGTGTGTGCAACATATGCCAGGACTTAGAATGGCAAGTAGGCTGTTCTGGGATAGGTTAAAGTGTAGGTTTGGGATTAACACGTGTTTACTGCTAACCAGTGTGAGTGTGTCGAGTATTAGAGGTGAGTTTACATCTGATTTTGGAAAAGGGACTAGGAATACTTGTATTATGTTTGTGGGCTATATTAGACTTCATATATGGCATATGAATTGGGGGAAAACATTAGGTTTGGTATCAGTGAATTCATGTGTCAGAATGTATGAGAGTGTTAGATTAAACAAGTGGAACCCTGTATCAAGTGCAGGACAAGGGGAATATTGTGCTCATATCTCTGAACAGTTAGAAAGTGAACAGGGAGTGATTTCAGTAGGATTTGGGGGGCCGGGATGGCATGTGTACCAGTGTAAAGTGTAGGGCAGTGTACATGTCTGCAGTTAGTGTGTGTGTAGTGTCGACTAGTATAGTGTGTGGGTGTGTGCAACCATATGAGCGTATCAGACCTATAGTCTATGAGTTGATACAGAGATTAGCTTGTGTGGGTGTGGGTCCTGTAGGTAATTGTGAACCTTAATGAGAACCTAGACAGTAAAGATCGGTGAGAGGGGGCAGAATATAAGAGTTTTCTTGTGTCCCAGTTGATCTATGGAGAGTTCCGTGAATAGGGGAGAGTGGTTGCTATGCACAGAATATACAGGTATCTGGGAATTTAAAGTATCTGTGCAATGGTGGCAGATGTTGTCCATCACCTGTGTGCACTCCATCCTATATTCAGTTGGTAGGGTACCTAGGATACCAACTCAGGTATCAGACTTCATAGGAGCAGAGTCAAATGTACATGATCTGGGAATGTAGGGTGTGCAGGGGATGACTAATATATTTATGCCAGGTCGTGTGGTAGGTAATATCTAGCAAGGTGTCTCAGTTACAGAAGTCGGGTGCTTATGAGTATGCAGGAAAGTTGGAAGGTTTCCTGGGTATCAGTGAACTAGACCAGGGTATCAAGTAGTTTATTTTTCTGTGTTACAGTGCAGGTCAAGGGTTTTTTCCCATGTTGTTGTGTCAAGTGTATGTGTGACCAGAAACTGAGAATTTGGACAGTGAGCAAGTCCATGAGTATAAGAGAAAGGTAGGAGAATACAGGTCGGGCAAGAGAGTGAGTGAGCCAGGAGTTTGAGTGTTTTCCTGATAGGCATATCTCTATTCGAGATATAGGAATGGGAGCCTGTGTCTGTAGGTAAATTGCGAGAACTGCTCTGTTCCAGGGGTGTTAGGGCATAGGGAGTGATCGAGTGCAGACCCGGTACCAGTCTACAGGACACTGCTTACTTGTGTCATTGCAGTAGGTAGTGATGTGTGTCAATGTGTGAACGAGAGAGAGGCATGTACAGGTATTTGTGTATCGGTGCACAGATATTAGGAAGTGTGTATCAGTATACAGGACATGAGTTTCATGTGTACAATTGCAAGTTGAGTTTTTGTGTGGGACTGATACATTGTAAGGTGGAGTTGTGTGTGTGCCTGTGCATTAGAGTGCACATCAGTGCAGTGTGAAGGCCGGGGAACCTATTTGCTGATAGGATTAATATAGTGTATATGTATTATAGGCATATAAGTGGAATGTTGCGAATAGGTAGTTTGGTAGTTCAGTGTATCCCTAGGAGTATAGGGATATGGTGCCATGGTAGGATACCAAGTAGGGTATCATGAATGTAGGTTTGTCCATACACCTATGTATGTGTATGTCTACTTATATGTACATATAGTCATAGGCACTTGGTCAGGGTTGTACAAGAACAAATAGGATGTGGAATATTGGTTGAGTTACATTTGGGTACTGTATACACGTGGAATCAGGTAACAATATAGTAAATAGGTAAGGGTATATGGTCCATATAGGGAACCTAGCATCATATGGTATAGACACACCTAAGTGTATATGAGTACTAGGATATGCATGTAATTAAGTATATGGGTTTATGTAAAGATAAGATAAATAGAAAAAGTATAGTATTGATAGGAAGGAATAGGAGTTCACATGTAGTAGATGTCATAAGGGTAATTACCTATATAGGTTCGATGTCAATCATTAGGCCAGACACCAAGTAGCAGGACAACCCATAGAGCCTAGCTTTAGGCCAAAGTTCATACTTAATCTTAGTTATTGATATCTTTTAAATTTGAACTAATATAGGTATACTGAGCATCATTTTGGACACCGATTCAGTTTAGCTTTCAGCTTAGAGTACAAGCAAGTACATGCTCTGATTTCATTTCCTCTACTGATATTGTCTATATATCTTGATTTAGATATTCATATCATATTATGACACTCTCGTTACACGTGTTTAGTGTTCTATGGATTTACTTTGCTATTACTCGTGATTCGTGTCTTGTCGTGACTTACCGTGATCTGTGCACCTTATTTACGTAAATTAAATCCATGAATGCTAAGTATCGGACAGGAAAATACCTCAGTAGACGTGTGAACACTCTATCTGTTCTCTGTGTCTCATCGTGTGGATAGCAGTCACACTTATCACATGTGATTTGCCGTATCGTGTGGATAGTAGTTGCACATTATCATGTGCGATTTACCGTATTACCCGAGCCATTCACATGTCGAACTGGTATTTCAAATAACACCTAGAGGTTAGGGTTTTGAAATTGATTACTCATTATCACCTGTTTTTCTCATATTTCACTGTTTCGTCTAAACTGTTACTTAACTTTTTCTCGTTCATCTATTTACTCTATTTTACATATCACAACTATATTGCCTTTATCATGTAGGAATTGTTTTCACTGTTATGTACTTGCTCCAATTCTGACTGGAATAACCACATTTTTAGGCGATGAGTTAGAGGCATGTTGTCCCACTTATTATGAGTAGACTGAGGACACTACTCCAGAGACTGAGTTGGGCGATCAGGCTATTGTTGAGGCTGTGTTGCTAGCAGAGGATACTTAGCATAGTTAGTCTTTAGATTATATCTTTTGGGTCCAGATTTGTCTCCAGAAATTCTTACTTGGGCTGTATAACTATATTTTGTGACTTGGTACTTTTTTCTGTTTCTGCTAGCTTGTGTTGGACTTGGATCTTTTTTCATATTTATCATCGAACTCTCTACCTTAGTTTTTAATGTGATTGCGTTTTAGTATTCCATATTGCTCCTTTCTCGGATTATCTCATTTTTGAGATTGTCGGGCATATTGTGTGAATGGGAAAATTATTAGTTGTTAGACAGAGTTCTACCGTCGATACTGCGGCATAGGCTGGACGTACCCACGACTCATGGCCGATTTTCGGGTGTGGGTCGTAACATGCGGTTAAGTAGATTCTTTGTTATCTTCAGGGCACTACTGATTGGAAGCTTTCATTCGGGAATGACGACCCGAAGCTGATTGGCTATACCAACGCAGATATTGCTGGGAATATGGATACGAGGAGATCGACTTCAAACTATGTCATGATGTTTGCTAGTGGAGCAGTTTCGTGACAATTGCGGTTGAAAAAGTGTGCTGCCTTCTTGTCTACAACATAGGCATAGTTAATTGCGTCGATTGAGGCTTGCAAGTAGTTGTTATGGATGAAGAAGTTCGTGTAGGAAATGGGACTTAAGCAATAGCAGGATGTTTTGTTTTGCAATGGCCAGAGTGTTATTCACCTTGGGAAGAACCTGACATTTCTGAGTCAGTTCAAGCATATTGTAACTCAGTATCATTAAATACGATACGTGCTTAAAGAGAATGACAAAATGCTTGAGAAGATTCATACAGAGGACAATGGAGCGGATATGCTTATGAAGGTTCTGTCAAGTGAGAATTGAGTACTGTCGGAGGATCGTCGGAATGGCGAGCTCCTCCATCTAGTATGGAAGGGAGAGGTTTGTTGGTATTCGGTGTGGTTCCCAACCTATATAGAGAACACCCTGGAGTGCGATGAGCGGCATCCTTATGCCAACGAAGCTTAGGAATTCGAAGGCGGCAAAGGTGGCTCGATTTTTGAGAGTGTGTCAGAAGCTTTGATATCAGTGTCAATAGTACACCACCGATATACCACTGTAGGTGATGGTACATCCCCGATATACCAGTTTGATACAGTTTTTGTTCCAGAAAGGTTCTGTAACAAAAGTGCAATTTTTCGGTATACTATCGGTAATAACAGTGTATATCGATGTCGGGACTGAAGCCGAAAATTGGTGTATATTAACATCGTTGGATCTAAATCAATTGTCCAGATGTTTGCGAGATTATGGGGCTTTAAATAGGTCTTTTATAAACCTAATCCATGATCACAACATCATCATCTACCAGAGTGAGATCAAGGAGAGATTTCCCAAAAACGTGCAACTTTCAAAGAATAGAGAAGAAATTTGGAACTACTTCGAAGAGAGATCGGTTCGAAGAGATCGGTAATTCGTTCTCATCATCTTTGTCTTTGGTAACTTCTTGTAATTCGTTTCATTGCTTTGTGTAGTTTTGATGATTCGATTGAGAAGTTTATAGATAGTGTAATCTTCTATTTCATTAGTGAAAATTGATGAAAACTTAATGACACCAAATGAGAGCTCTCAAAAAATGATGAAACTACCAAAGGCTAACGTTTCTTTGTATCATTCACTACTATCAATTCATACTGTACCAAAATATTCATTCACCTTTTCAAGGTAATCTATAGCCACATTTTGAAAAGACAAGCATCAATATCCAAAGTCACAAAGACTCGAATAAAAACTCTCCTGCTCACTTCTATTACATGTCATACGGTGTCAACTTGTATATGAGTTGAAAACTGAGATGTAGTTTGAATATGATTCCAAGAAAACAATTGCATTTCTACTCTCTTATCTGCTTCAGGAATGCAAGCCTTTCCTGTGTAATGGCAGCAAATGTGTCTGATTCATCCAATAATTAACCAACACGTTTTATACATACAGCCTTTAAATCCAACACCACCACAATAGAACATCCGCTTTGGCATATTCAGTAACAAAAGAAAAACTTACCACCACTCCCAAAGAAAATGATCAGACGAAAACCTGGGTGACCTCATGACCAATCCCCACCATCCATTACATAGATACATAATATAAAAGGGGCTGCTCCAAAAATGCCAGTTCTGCTTCTTTAATGTTGATTCCGTAATCTCTAGATAATAGCGCACCAGCCTTTATTGCACTTCTTGTTCTGATTCCACTCCACTCCCTACCCTTCTATCATTGTAGCGACGAACTGGATTAGTGCCTGAAACAGCAGCCACGGCATTCCCCACCTCGGACTTGCAGAGTGGGCAAAAAGCATTTATCTTTAGCCATTTATCAACGCATTCCATGTGGAAGCAATGGGTGCATGGAAGCTCATGTAGATCATCATCATTTGCATATTTAGCCAAGCAGATACAACAAACCTGCATCAATAAAATCTAATGTTATAACATAATTGCTACTAGTCTTGCAATGGACATTTATAGTCTGAGATAGGCGTTCTAATTTATATTATAAAAGCTCAAAAGGGCTTTGACGACTATTCTGATTCCCTTCACAAGTAATAAACTGTCATAAGTCATGTTATGGGATAGGGGAGGGTACCTCTTTGTGCTTGTTCACACATAAGCATGCCTTACAGAAAAATATTAAACTTTCCTCATCAAGATGATAATGGACGTTTTCGTCATCAAGAAAGCTCGATACATCCTGGCCAAGAAAGCTGTGCGCACGCATGTTTGTAACCATGTGAATAAACTTAGGGGCCCTTTGGTACGCAGATTGTGATATTCCCGGGAATTTTATATTGCATGGAATGAAATCACCAGACATCAAATCCATGGGCATTTAGTTATATAGTGTTTGGTCTAATACATATTATCCCGGAGGAGATTATAGACTTCCTATTTGTGCCAACCACAACACCCCCCCCCCCCCCCCCAATTTTTTTTTATTTGATTAGTATACCCACCAATTCATGCATTTAGCAAGTCTTTTTTGTATTTACACCCCCACCAATTCAAGGCTTATTTGGGTCCAGGTTGAGTAGGGTCAGGTTTTTCAGGTTCCTGTCCTGTGTTTGGTTAGGTCCGAGCTCGTGTTTAAGGTGAGTTTGGGTCTAATCGGACTTGGTTAGGGTTAAGGTGAGGTTTTGGGGGTTGGTATTATTGTCGTTAAGTGAGATTAAAGATACCGACCTCCATGGAGAGAGTATTCCCTCGTATCGTGGGAATATGATGTCCAAAGGAATAAATAATTCCCAAGAATTTTGATTCTGCTTATGCCAAAATCAGTAATATGGATGGAAATTCCCATCAGTATTACCACATTACCAAACGGACACTTAGATGATAATGACAAGTTCATAAATTTTGGTTATTTGGCTTCTCATTTAAGAATTTTTGCTACGATATCTCCAAGAAATTTCCTCACACTGAATATGGCGGTTACTTGCTACTACAACTAGAATGCTTTAAACCTAATAAACTAATTGAAGTCATGTTAAGGGCAATAGATGCAATCACTATCCAAGCAGAGTTTGGGTAACATGAAAAATCAAAACAAGAACCACAGAACCTATCCAAGCATAATTTACAAATACCTACACTAATGCAAGGTCTCGAATGGGTAAAGATGTACGCAACCTTACCCCGCATCCACTAGGATGCAAGTGCTGAGCCTTATTGTCACACCAAGTGATGCTCTCATAGAGTTCGAGAGAATCAGAATATAAATAACCTCAGCATGTAGTTATTGACAAGAGTTACTATAAAAAATACTAAAAGAAGAGTCGCAAAATGAGAAAAGTCTACAAAGAATATGATATCCTCAGCACAAAATTGAACAGTAGGCATAAAAGATATCAGGAAAACTTTTTAAAACAAAATTATACTATTGATTCCAAGCAAATCTTAACCTGGCTAAGGGACACTGTTGAGAACTAATAAGAGATTTAGTCCCACAGTGGAAAATGTAGTATGAAGAGGAGCTAGACTCCCTATAACAACAAAATATGCAACAATTATTCTCTACATGGTATCAGAGCCATAACCACAAAAAAAAAAAAATTCCCACCCCTTCCCCAACCCGGCAAACCCACCCCCCCTGCCCCCCCCCCCCCCCCCCCCCCCCCGACGCCTCCCCCACCTGCCGCCACACCTGCCGACCCCCCCGGCCCCCTGCCCCCCCGACGCCTCCCCCCCCCCCCTGCCGCCGACCCCTCCCCCCCCCCCCCGGCCGACCCCCCCCCCCCACCCTGCCCCCTGCCACCCCGACGCCCCCCTGCTGCCGACGCCCCCCCTCCCTCTTCCAACCCCACTGCTGCCGAAACCCCCCTCCCTTTTTTCTCTCAAAAAAAAACCCCTAATTTGAGAGAGATTATGTGGACGGTTATTCAAAGACGGATGGTTGTCAAATGCTTTATTTGCACCTTCTGTTCCTAGATTACGCCCTCCGAAATTACAAATGCTTTATTTGTTTTCCGTTCTCGATCTGCAAATTAGGATCTACATACGCGTGCCGGTGTTGGCCACGTTAACAGCGCATTCGTAAGGTATCTGTTGAAGACTTTACATAAAGACGACGACGACGAAGCCGACGACGACGAATCACAGTTGAAGACGCCATGGATTCGATCAGTGGTAAACTGACAGCAGAAGAGATGAAGGCCTTGGTTGATGATATTTTATCAAAGAGATTAACCGAGGCAACCCCACGTGTGATCCATACTGATGTGGATCCGTCACCCTACAAAATGGGGAAGCTGGACAAGCTGGAGACGAAGTTGGAAGGAACGTCCAACTACTTGAAATGGTCACGGCAGGCCATGCGGACGCTGAAGGAACGTGGCTTGGTTGGCTACGTCAATGGCCAAACCAATGCGCCTGATGATCCCTCCTCAAAGGAGTTTGCTATTTGGAAAATTGTCAACAATGTTGTGGCTGGATGGTTGACAGCCTCCTTGACCGACCAGGTGTCGGACGATGGAGGCTGATGCTGATATATGGCGGACTTTGAAGGATATGTACTCAGGCTCAGGCAATCCTATACGGGTCTTCCAACTGCATGATGAACTTGATAGGGTGGCCCAGGACGACCGCACCATCTCTGAGTATGCAGCACCGTTGAAGAAGTACTGGTCTGATCTGAATCACTATGATCCTCTTGGGATGGAAGATGCCCAAGTCAAACCAGCATTTGCGAAACATTTCCAAAAGTTCTTGGATTATATTTCGCGACAACGGATGATGAAGTTCTTGAAGGATCTTAACCTTGTGTTTGAGCATAGAAGGAATGTCCTCCTAGCACAGCCCATGCTCCCAACCTTAGAAGAAGCCATAGCTGCCATGGCACAAGAAGAGGCTCGCTTGAAGTTGATGCCCAACAATGGCTCTTTCCAGGGGGAGCAAGCCGTTGTTGACAAGTCTGCCCTTGCCGCCTTCAATCAGTCTCCCTCTGTGGCCGGTGTTTGCCACAACTGTGGTGACTCAGGGATTACATCAGATTTTGTCCAAAACCCCTGCAAAGTCAGTCGAGTGATCGTGGACGGGGCCACGAAGGATGTCGAGGTGGTAGAGGCGGTTATGCTGGTAGAAGGAGAAATTATTCTGGATGACACAAAGCTAATCTGGCGGAGGAAAGGGGAGAAAATCACCTGGCTGAGTTAACCCCTCTTGAGAAGGAGTTCCTCGCGAGGTTACGCAGCACGAAGCTGGGTTCGGACGGCAGTCATAGGGCGTCATCTACCTCGAGGGACCACATCACTTGCTTTGCCCAAACCAGCACAGGTATTCCTGCGCGTGCTCTTGCAGCAGCTGTCCACCAACCAGATTGGATTATGGACTCTGGGGCATCTCGCCATGTTACGGGGTCCCGCGATGAGTTCCAGGACTATACTCACCTACCGACGCCGGAGAACATTCAGACTGCTGATGGTAACTCCAGCCCTGTCATGGGTAAAGGTACTGTCGCATGCACCCCTTCTCTCACTCTCACCAATGTCTTACATGCTCCGTCTTTTCCTGTCAATCTTCTTTCTATTAGTGCCATTATTCTTGATCTTAACTGTACTGTTTCCTTTGACATTCCTACGGTGACTTTTCAGGAGAAGGGGACAGGACGACGACTAGGGACTGGCACATGGCATAAGGGACAGTGGTACTTGGACAGGTCTGGACTGGACAAAGCATTGACATCTCTGGTAGCAGATACACCACCGGAAGATTCACGATGCAGTGTAGAAGATGAATTGCTGCTCCACAACCAGCGTGTCGGTCATTCTTCTTTTAAAATTATTAGTCGAATGTATCCGTCCTTACACCAAAGGGCTAATAAAGAGAAGTTATTTTGTCATGCTTGTGAGTTGGGTAAACATACCAGAAGCACGTATGTGAGTTCAGGAAGTAGAAGTTCAGCTGTATTTGATATGATACATTCGGACGTATGGAGCCCTTGTCCTACAACCGGTATTAACGGTTTTCGATGGTTCGTCACTTTTATTGATTGTTATGCTCGCGTGACATGGGTCTACCTTATGAAGAATAAAAGTGACGTCTTTGAGGCGTTTCGTGACTTTTATCGCCGGGTAGAAACTCAATATGACACTAAAATTAAGTGCTTACGGTCTGACAATGGGACGGAGTATACAAGTAAGAAGGTTGCTGAGTATTTATCCACTCATGGAATACTACACCAAACTTCCTGTGCCTATACACCGGCAAAAAATGGTGTGGCCGAACGGAAGAACAGACACTTGTTGGAGGCCGCACGGACGATGATGCTGGCTATGAATGTCCCAAAACATTTATGGGGCAGGCGGTGTTAACGGCATCTTATCTCATCAACAGAATGTCATCTCAGGTATTGGACTGGAAGACACCGTTGGAGATGCTTACTGGTGCAACCACGTACACTGTTCCACCGAAAGTACTTGGGTGTGTATGTTTTGTCCAAGATAATAGGCCAGGAGTTGGCAAACTGGATCCTAGAACGGTTAAGTGTGTATTTGTCGGGTACACAGCGACTCAGAAGGGATACGCATGTTGGAGCCCAGTTGAGCGGAGGATGTTTGTAAGCATGGACGTTCATTCAGAGAACTGGAACCATATTACTGTTCGGATGACGGTTCCGCGTTTGGTGACACACCTAACACAGAGGGTGTTAGATGTGAAGGGGAGAAATTAAGTCCATCTGTGGTAGTCGGATCGGTCCCATGCCCGGTCGTGACAAACTGGACGAAAGGGGAAGAAAGCAGTGACTCCAATACAGAAGATGAAGAAGATACATATGTTAAACAGGGAGAGCAGCGGACAATGTAAAAGGAGCTCCAAGTCTACAGAAGGAGACAGCAGAAGTCCAGTACTGTGCCTGTACCGTGCCCTATGCCTACTGTACCAAGTCCCTCGTCTACTCCTGCTCCAACTCTTGAAGATATTGCTCCCGCACTGAATCAATCTGATTCTGATGCGGATCTCTCTGACTCTGATGGTATGATCTCTCCACCACCTATTGCTCCCTTAAGGAGATCTTCTCGCATCAATGCGGGTAAAGCTCCTAGTCGTTTTGATGATTATGAACATGATATTGCCAACTACCTGTCTTATTCTAATATTTCTTCGAATTATCGAGCCTTCATTGCATCATTAAACTCTACTTCGTTGCCAAAATGTTGGCAAGAAGCAAAGAAAAATCCAAGGTGGAAAGCTGCTATGATGGAAGAACTTGGGGTACTGGAGAAAAATAAGACGTAGGAGCTGGTTCCATTACCCAAAGGGAAAAAAACTGTGGGATGCAAATGGGTGTACACAGTAAAGGAGACGTCAGAAGGAAAAGTGGAACGATACAAGACAAGGTTGGTTGCAAAAGGATACACACAATCATATGGCATCGACTATGATGAGACGTTTGCTCCAGTAGCGAAAATGAGCACCGTAAGAACTCTAGTCTCCATTGCAGCAAACTATGGATGGAAGCTATACCAGTTAGATGTGAAAAATGCCTTTCTCCATGGGGACCTACAAGAAGAAGTGTACATGGAACTCCCGCCAGGGTGCTACGCTACAGAATCAGACGGAGGAACGTCGCATGGAAAAGTGTGCAAACTAAAGAAGTCACTATATGGACTCAAGCAATCTCCTCGAGCCTGGTTTGACAGATTCAGAAAGGCCGTTACAGACATGGGATACCATCAAGCAAATACAGATCATACGGTCTTTCTTCAGCATGCAAGAGGCCACATCACTATACTTGCAGTATACGTGGATGATATAGTAATCACATGTAATGATGAAATCGAGATCGCTAAGCTGAAGTCAAAACTCGCGAAGGAGTTTGAGGTGAAGGATTTAGGAGCGATAAGATACTTTCTAGGTATCGAGGTGTGTGAAGGCGAACAAAGAATTGTTCTCTCACAGAGAAAATACGCACTAGATCTGCTGAAGGAGACAGGGATGCTGGAATGCAAAGCAGCAGTCACTCCAATTGACCAGAAATGCAAGTTGGGAGCAGAAGCAGGAGAGCCAGTTGATCGTGAAAGATATCAAAGACTTGTAGGGAGATTGATTTATATAGGACACACTCGCCCTGATATCTCATTTGCGGTGAGTGTAGTAAGTCGCTACATGCATGATCCAAGAAGGTCATATGGATGCAGTGTTTTAGATCTTGAGATATCTGAAAGGGACGTCGGAGAAAGGGCTATGGTTCAAGAAGAATGGATGTATAGAAGTTGAGAGATACTGCGATGCAGACTGGCGAGCTGCATAGACGATAGAAGGTCTACCACGGAATATTGTGTCTTTGTAGGAGGAAACTTGGTCCCATGGAGAAGCAAGAAACAGTCAGTAGTAGCACGGTCTACAGCTGAAGCAGAATACAGAGCAATGGCTTTAGGAGTGTCGGAGTTGCTGTGGGTGAAAGCGTTGCTGATGTCACGCCCCGATTCGTAGAGTCATTTATTCAGATAATTATCTCTTGGAATCGATCGTCCTCGCTTGGGCGTGATGCCGTACAAGTCTGGAATTGCACTTGTACAAGGCAAAGATGGTACATAATTGATAATCTCCAAATAGAAACACATCGCAGCGGCAGAAGCAGACAAATTGAAGTTAATGAGGACAATCTTTCTTATTGAATAGAAGTAAATCACTTCTTTATAGCAGCGAAGATAAAAGGACAACTTGAAGTCACACAGAGACATATAGAACTTTATTCTCTTTATTGATAATCGAAGAAAAGTACAAGACTTGTATTGAAGTACAATGCTTACAACCAATCTCACTTCACATTGAAAGCCAACTGAGCAATGCTACAAAGTCTACATTTGATATTTGGATACATTGGATTACAACTCGAGATACTGACTTGGCTTACAATCTCGCTGGTACAACTGATTACAATGTTCCATACATTATGCCATTTATAAACAGAAGACATCATCTTGTGCAAGGAGAGCTTCTGTATGCCCAACAAATCTTCGATGCCGCGGACCAATCAAGCCAATCTTCGTGTGTAGAATATCCCAAGCAAGAGCACCTGTCCACAAAACGTGGGTCAGCACATCATCTATGCACTGGCGAGTAGAATCCAACCCACTCGCATAAACCAACATTTAAAGTGATCGTTTAAGCAAGCATTTATTAGAATGATCTTTCTACTTGGGGCCTAGCATCAGTTTACAGTTCATGGGCAATAATCAGAGTGAAGCATGTAAACATATTCTTAGTAGCATTCATGTGGACATATCATTTTAGCATTCTTGGTGTTATCATGCAAAGGCATCATTGAGGCATACTAGGTATTATCATGAAAAGGCATCATTGAGGTATCGTTAACATTAACATCTTAAACATGTTATAACAGTTATCACTTCAAGCATCATTTAGCATGTATGTTGTGTTTGAGCAACGATTATAGCATGGCATCTTTCTAGCATACTGAATTTAACATGTTGAGCAGGATCTCATACTGAAAGGCTATATACAGCATCATTTACTTATTTGGAACGTAAGCATGCAAGTTAAACCAACACATATATTGAATTATCACATTTAAGTGATTTCTTACCGATAGCCGACTCCCTCGTACCTGCATCAAAATACAGATTAGCAGATATACTTACTCTGCCTGCATAAGACATTCATTAGCATGCATCCTGACTACATGGTCACTGGTGTTTAACCATACGGACGTTGCCATATAGGTCTTCATTGGTAATGCGATGACTCCAGAGAAGGTAGCTAGCCCCAAAGGATGCCTCGCAAAACCCGTGCCCCTACTGGCACGCCAATGTTTTCTCCTAGGCCGGATCGGTCGCCCTAACCTCCCGGGGTACCGTCCGAGAAAACATATCCCCATCAGTTATGCATAAGTTGTCCTATGACCATGCGAATGCGTGTCCGACTCAATCGTGCACATAAAATGCATGGTAAAATATTGAAGTAAAGACAACAGTGCATCATCATTCATCTCATTCAAGTCATGTTCAATGACTTATTCATTTCCATCATTACCATCATTTCATTTGGTGATCTCAACGATCCCAAGCCTCATCAATTCTCATTCATTGCTTCATTGCAACATTTCTCATTATGTTCCTTCTAAAGAGGAACAACAGCATTCATTCATTTCAAAGGGACCTGCAGCATTTCATTCATTTCATAGGGACAATAGCATATTCAATTCTTTTCTCATGTATCATTCACGCAGCATCTCATTATTCAAGTGATTCATTCATTTCATCAATTTTAAGCATCAGGGACATTATCGATTCAATCTCAGGCATCATGTTACATTAGTGGTTCGAGTGTGATTCGTTCAGCAATTCAAAGTTCATGTGTTATTCATTCAATGATTTCCAGCATATGAATCTCTATCGATTTAGCAACTAAAGCATCGCATCACAATTATTCAACATTCAAGGTAAGAGACAATAGGGACATATTCATAGCATCACATTATTCCATTTATTAAGCATGCAGGAATAAGGAGGAAGGAGGACAGTTCCACTTGCCTTATATAACGGTCTTCCTGCTCCAATCCCACTAAGCGTAGCTCCACCAGCGAGCCACGTTCCAATACCTATTCCGTCTAGCCAGCTAAGAGAGACTGCATCAGTCTCAATTCTCTTGATTCCCAACACAAGTCGCGGTCCAACATTCTGATCCCATCCAACAAGCCAACCAAATGCCTCGTGCGGAGCGGGACATTACATAATATACCACTCAGAAAAAGTTTCGTCCTCGAAACTTAAGGAAACAACTCTTCTACTAGATTCACTTAGTCACAACGAGTTATTCATTCAGCTTCGATTCAATATTCATTTCAGCCCACTCGGTCATTTCAAAATAGCTATCCAACTGTATCATTTTAATCCATCAACGACTCAATCCATCTTTCTCTTTTTCCAAATACTTGCAACTTCTCATTGATTCACCAACATTTTTTTTCTTGCATTCTATCTTGGTCGCAACACATCACTTCATTTGGATCCATACACATATTTCAAGCGTCCCCAAAACATATGCATTTCAGCCAAAGTCTGCGCTAGTGCGATAAATTCTTCCCACAATATTATCTCAGTCGCAACCTATCACTTCGGATGGATCCATACACATATTTTAGGCGTCCCCAAAACATATGTACTTCAGCCAACTTCCATGATAGCGCGATTCGATCAGCCACGATACAACTCTCTTTCTCAAATCCGACTTAGCATCCTTTCAATTGACTTTATTACTTCATTCACTTGTCACAATCACTATCTTCCAGGCCACGACACTTTACATCAGGGACAACTTGGTTAAGCTCTCTATCCGGGCATAATATTTCTAGCATTCAATCAAGGGTCTAATCTTAGAGCCAATCATATCAAGAGTCCACAACATGCAATCATATTCCTTTCCAAATCCAACATTATTTCTCACCGGGGCAATTCATCTCACCAACTATCGATTATCCGAGTCAAGGTATAATTCTATGCAACAGTCAAGGTTAACTCAGCTACCCGACTATAGATACCTATCCAACATTTCCGTCATGAGCAGTCAATTCTATCTCATGGGATAATTCACTACTCGATACATACAACTCAAGTCTCATCCCACGATTCTAGTCCCGCTGTAGGCTGACACATAATCCTCAAGGGTCAAACATCTCTAAGATTCATATTGGAGCATATACATACAACATATCATTCTTAAGTCGTACTCATCACCATCTCTCGTTCAATGCCATAAGGTCATTCTATGGGTCGTCAACGGCCATCTATCATTCGGTTCAGTCTCAATGGTTAGCTATACCAAATCATTCAGGTGACTTCCCTAGAGTGGACGGCTACTAGGGTTACACTAGTTTCTTTTTCTTAGGGCCAACAAGCAACCGGCAGCTCTAAGGAACTCTACCCAAACCTATGGGTATCAACTCAGTCTGAATAATGAATCGCCAATTGGGCTAAGCCAGCAATTGGTAATTCATCAATTGGTCGCTAGGGTCAAGTCTATCTATTCAGGGTCTTCCTCAAGGAAAATAATTCCCACAGAGGCTCATTCTAGACTTACCCAACGATCGATTAAAATCGATCTATCAACATTACGGTCAATCCCAATCCGACATACGATCTTTATCGTTCTAATAATCCATCAAGTAAATTCCCAATGATTCAATTTCTATTTCAAATCCTTTGTACTCACACGAACCCATAAGCCAAGGCTAACTATTCAAGGGTCATCGATTCCGATATTCTGAACATAACTACGGAATCATACTATTCGATCCGTATGACAGAGTCACACCACCAAGTCATAAGCCACCAATCTATCTCCCAACCAACAGTCACATATACCGACATTATCCAACACGTTTGAAATTTCTCAATTCCATTCATTCTCAATCATCAAACTATCTTACGGGCATTCTTAAATCTCATTCTTTTTCCAGCCGTCAAAATCTCGTACTGACATTCTTAAAATTCTCTACCTCAAGGGTCGAGTAGTTCATTCCATTCAATCCGACAATTCATGTATCAATTAATCATTCTCTATGCAACACAAATATTCAGGGTTGCTGCTTGTTACTTTTCTAGTATAATTCAATTCCTCAGCATACATGCACATATACAATAACTATCCTTTGGTGATTAAGATGGATTGACATCTATTATACCGTAGGGTCAAGGCACAGATCTCTAATATTCCTTCACCGACAGTATTTCTAAAACTTTCAACTTAGCAACCAACTTTGTATTAGTCACATTTGATTTACATCCAACCAATCGAAGTCAACATTCAGATGTTCTAAGCCACAACATTTTCTAGCCAAATCCAATTACCCATAGCATACTAACGGTCTTACTAGTCTGAGTCATCACTTGACCAAACAATTCCTAACCAAGCCACCGATTACAATTTCCGACCATCTCGCTACCCCACATCATCACCGTCAAGGGACACTCGAATCATCCAGCAATAATACATGACTCCCAGCTAAGTCTCGGTACTACCCAGTACCCACAGATAGTCTCATTGATATCCTATGGAAAGGGTCAACAATACATCTCGTTCTGAGGTGGTAGAGGCAATATACCACTCATAAACGAAGCCATCCTTAAACAATACCAACCCAATTCTATCCCGGACATTCGGGATCTATAATGATCACATTATTTAGCCAACATCTCGAAGTCTCAATATTATAAGCCAACATTCTTAGGGTCTCGAAAGCACTTCGCAACACACATGAGTCAATTCACCAGTTTCGTTGAACTCATCCATCAATTACCCCATTCATAATTCATTTCCAATATCACATGCAATTCTTAACTTGTTACAGCATACATAGCCACTTTTCTATATTCCCACGTTCCCAACAGCATTCACAACATAGCATACTATGGCATCGAGTCATTGTTGGGTTATTTGTGTCCAAACCAACAACAATCATTCATTCAGGGGCATCACAATGTATATAGACTTATTGTATGGAACATCCAGTGAGCAGCCAAGAGGGTCAACGAACTTTCAAGCACAGATAACATAAGGATGATTACCGAACAACAATAGTATAATCGCGGAAGCAATCTTTGATTTAATCACGGAAGCAACGTTGAGTGATCGCGAAAGCAACTTTGGTTAATCGTCGATGCAACTTTGATTTGAAATGAATCAAAGAAGAGACCAAGGACGTAAAGCCGTGCTCTGATACCAATTTGTCACGTCCCGATTTGTAGAGTCATTTATTCAGATAATTATCTCTTGGAATCGATCGTCCTCGCTTGGGCGTGATACCGTACAAGTCTGGAATTGCACTTGTACAAGGCAAAGATGGTACATAATTAATAATCTCCAAATAGAAACACATCGCAGCGACAGAAGTAGACAAATTGAAGTTAATGAGGACAATCTTTCTTATTGAATAGAAGTAAATCACTTCTTTATAGCAGCGAAGATAAAAGGACAACTTGAAGTCACACAGAGACATATAGAACTTTATTCTCTTTATTGATAATCGAAGAAAAGTACAAGACTTGTATTGAAGTACAATGCTTACAACCAATCTCACTTTACATTGAAAGCCAACTGAGCAATGCTACAAAGTCTACATTTGATATTTGGATACATTGGATTACAACTCGATATACTGACTTGGCTTACAATCTCGCTGGTACAACTGATTACAATGTCCCATACATTATGCCCTTTATAAACAGAAGACATCATCTTGTGCAAGGAGAGCTTCTGTATGCCCAACAAATCTTCGATGTCGCGGACCAATCAAGCCAATCTTCATGTATAGAATATCCCAAACAAGAGCACCTGTCCACAAAACGTGGGTCAGCACATCATCTATGCACTGGCGAGTAGAATCCAACCCACTCGCATAAACCAACATTTAAAGTGATCATTTAAGCAAGCATTTATTAGAATGATCTTTCTACTTGGGGCCTAGCATCAGTTTACAGTTCATGGGCAATAATCAGAGTGAAGCATGTAAACATATTCTTAGTAGCATTCATGTGGACATATCATTTTAGCATTCTTGGTGTTATCATGCAAAGGCATCATTGAGGCATACTAGGTATTATCATGAAAAGGCATCATTGAGGCATCGTTAACATTAACATCTTAAACATGTTATAACAGTTATCACTTCAAGCATCATTTAGCATGTATGTTGTGTTTGAGCAACGATTATAGCATGGCATCTTTCTAGCATACTGAATTTAACATGTTGAGCAGGATCTCATACTGAAAGGCTACATACAGCATCATTTACTTATTTGGAACGTAAGCATGCAAGTTAAACCAACACATATATTGAATTATCACATTTAAGTGATTTCTTACCGATAGCCGACTCCCTCGTACCTGCATCAAAATACAGATTAGCAGATATACTTACTCTTCCTGCATAAGACATTCATTAGCATGCATCCTGACTACATGGTCACTGGTGTTTAACCATACGGACGTTGCCATATAGGTCTTCATTGGTAATGCGATGACTCCAGAGAAGGTAGCTAGCCCCAAAGGATGCCTCGCAAAACCCGTGCCCCTACTGGCACGCCAATGTTTTCTCCTAGGCCGGATCGGTCGCCCTAACCTCCCGGGGTACCGTCCGAGAAAACATATCCCCATCACTTATGCATAAGTTGTCCTATGACCATGCGAATGCGTGTCCGACTCAATCGTGCACATAAAATGCATGGTAAAATATTGAAGTAAAGACAACAGTGCATCATCATTCATCTCATTCAAGTCATGTTCAATGACTTATTCATTTCCATCATTACCATCATTTCATTTGGTGATCTCAACGATCCCAAGCCTCATCAATTCTCATTCATTGCTTCATTACAACATTTCTCATTATGTTCCTTCTAAAGAGGAACAACAGCATTCATTCATTTCAAAGGGACCTGCAGCATTTCATTCATTTCATAGGGACAATAGCATATTCAATTCTTTTCTCATGTATCATTCACGCAGTATCTCATTATTCAAGTGATTCATTCATTTCATCAATCTTAAGCATCAGGGACATTATCGATTCAATCTCAGGCATCATGTTACATTAGTGGTTCGAGTGTGATTCGTTCAGCAATTCAAAGTTCATGTGTTATTCATTCAATGATTTCCAGCATATGAATCTCTATCGATTTAGCAACTAAAGCATCGCATCACAATTATTCAACATTCAAGGTAAGAGACATTAGGGACATATTCATAGCATCACATTATTCCATTTATTAAGCATGCAGGAATAAGGAGGAAGGAGGACAGTTCCACTTGCCTTATATAACGGTCTTCCTGCTCCAATCCCACTAAGCGTAGCTCCACCAGCGAGCCACGTTCCAATACCTATTCCGTCTAGCCAACTAAGAGAGACTGCATCAGTCTCAATTCTCTTGATTCCCAACACAAGTCGCGGTCCAACATTCTGATCCCATCCAACAAGCCAACCAAATGCCTCGTGCGGAGCGGGGCATTACAGCTGACAGAGTTGAAGCTGGACAAGGGAGCACCGTTACGTCTTCTGAGTGATAGTCAAGCTGCAATAAGTATAGCTAACAATCCAGTTCAGCACGACAGAACGAAGCACATCGAGATCGATCGATTCTTCATCAAAGAAAAACTGGAACAAGGGATACTGAAGATTGATCATGTTCGCTCAGAAGAACAAGTGGCAGACTGTCTGACTAAGGGTCTTAGTTCATTAAGTCTGTCTAAGCTATGTAACAAGATGGAAATGATTAATATCTATCGCCCATCTTGAGGGGGAGTGTTGAGAACTAATAAGGGATTTAGTCCCACATTGGAAAATGTAGTATGAAGAGAAGCTAGACTCCCTATAAGTAGTGGAGTAGCCCATCAATAAAATATACAACAATTATTCTCTACAGACACAATAATCCAACCTGAACCTGAGCAACAGTACTAGTGATCTTCTTTTGAGAAACCTATTGTGGATCAAGGTTCCGAAAGAATTTGAACATCTATTTAGTTTCGTCGGGCCCTATGAACCAATCTGTGCCATTGCGTTGAGGCCAGAACTCAAACCCTAGCCTTCCCCATAACCCACAACAGTCCCAACCATTGGGCCACCCCCTGGTGGCTAATATCAAACTTACAGATAAAAGATAACAGATACGTAACAATATGCAGCAACTGATATCAGCTTCTAAAGAGGCAATTGGGTCATATGCAAAAGAGAACATAAAACTCACAGCATCTTCAGCAGAGAGAGTTCGCTCCTTGTCAGTACCAGCAGCCAAGATCCCACCCTCACCTGGCCCATCAAAGTTAGCTTCACTTTTTTCACCATTCAGGCTCTTTGATTTGAACTTGTAAGTTGGAAGTGCATTTATTGATTCAGAGGTGGCACCTCTATTCTGGCCTGTATCCTCTCTGAAGCCCATAATGGAAATTATGCAGGGCAAACAGCAACATATCATTGCGCACAGTACAAAAGGCATGGCATAGCCAATACAGCTAAATGTTAGAAACACTATACATAACCTGAGACATGATTGAGAATATAAAATAGTTTTAGTGAATAAAATATAAAATATAAAGGTGAAACTATAAAAAGAACTTATGTGAATACCTGTACAAGTTGGGAGCATCAGAAGCAGAGGAGTGCCCCCCAAACACCCACACATTTCCAACAACAAACCACACAGCAAAAAAGCAATCCAAAGCCATTTTGAAGTGATCAACGAATGCATTAAGCCTGCAAAAAGCAATGATATTTCTTTAAGTAGCCTATTTAAATTTCTAGCCAAAGCTAGGAACTATGACGACTAAAGCAATAAAAAGAATCCTACTAACAATAGATCCTTATTTGGAACAGTTACCAATCCAGTCCAGATATATAACAATTAGTAAGTGTTCGACACCAAACAAACTAACAGGTGGCAGTATCTGTTCAAGAATACTATTTGTACGTATTTTTCCAGCAATCTCACATATAATATCGTAATTTAATAATTGTTCTTGATAGTTGATGGTAAGTGGCGTAAGTCCTTATAATGTTACAAGTTCAAAAGGAAGTTTCCTCCTCTAGCCAATTGAATGGTGAGGAGGGAGGATAGCCAAGTTACGTACTCTTATGCAACAAATATGCGATAATTAAAAGAAAGTTTTCAATGCCATAAAAGAAAGAAGAATATGCAATGCCACCCTATAACCATCAAGAAAGTTTACTGACAAATCTTAATCCTTGAAATAAGGGCATGTCTTCATTCTTGCTTAGTGTATATTCTGATTAGCACATAAAAGCAAGTTTTCTACCTCACCTGTTCTCACTCAGCCAACATCGTTAGATATACTCACATTCACATTTTAGCAACTAACTTCAGTATCTTTATGATACAAATCATCCTTCCAAATAACTAATTATGAGGTAACAGTATACTAACAACATTTATGGTGCCATCACTAACAACCAGCCCAAATGAAATTGGTGGCTCAGTTTTATCTTACATTGCAGTATAGGTCAAATACCAACTAAGAAAGACATTTTATAGGCCAAAACCCATTGAGAATAATATATAAATACTTTTGCATATCCTGATAATGATCAAATGCATCAAATGACCTTGATTTGATAAAAGAGATTCTTATTGAAAACTGAAAGTGCTTGCCTCAATAACTTATCTCCTATAAGAAAACATATTATTATTGCTCGAAGTTAAATATAAATTTATTTAGTTCCTGGTTTATGTTAATGTAATCCCGTTCGACAGAAAATGCTCCCAGGTTTCTGGAGGACACATTTAAAGAGAGATGCTCACAGATATATCTGATGAATATCATGACATACATAATGGAACAAAACCATATCAGAAATGAACTTCGACTTTCTTTGCTCACAAAATGATTTGGTGAAGGAGCTAGATTAAGAATAATGACTAGCAGTATAGAATAAATTTGGCTCTATACCCCAAAAGCCAAATAATAGTTCTTTCGAAATCAATGCCTCTGATGGAAATTGACAAATTAATTAGATACCAATGTAATCTGCTTTCATAAGTTAATAAGAAAAACCAAGCGATTTCGCTCTCTCTTATTCATTCCTCACCATCTACCATTTGATCGCACCTGAATTAGATTTCAATGGATGTTTGGAGAAAGAGAGACTAGCAAATGGTCCTCACTGATCTGGAAAGAAATACTAAGATAACTAACAAGGAAGATTAGTTTCTAGGCATCAGAAGTACATAAAGAGATGTCAAAATTACAAAATACTATGATTTCGCAGCATGTGCGTGTCATAGATTATCATGGTGAGGCAATTTTGGGTTACAATGGAACTACTCATACTAGAAACAGAAAGTGGATATTTGTTCATATTAGTGATACCTAAACGCATTATCAAGACTCGAGTACCGTGATGTATGTCATTTCGGTTGCATATGACACGGTGCAACATAACGATGAACCATAACTAGAAATTTGGAGAACTTGGGGCCTAAATGCTCAATTTTAAAAATCACTAAAACAACATAGAGTCCAGCATACAATTTATTTGGCTCATGACGATGATCATCATCATGATGAATGGGATAGGATATGGAGCATAAGAATGCTACACAAAGATTTACTAAGTTTCTATTACCAGTTCTCGACTTGACATCAAATCTCTATTTGATGCAAATTCTTAGCCAAGATAGCAATGAGCATGGAGGGTCTTCCATAAAAGTTAGACATTCAGTCGGCGAGTAGCCAGGCCTACCTTTCGGCTATGCAGATTAAGCTCATGCAACCAAGGACCACCCTCCAATTTCTTTGCTTATGGGTATAAAATGAAGACTTAACAATCAGCAAATTGCACCACCACCATGAGATAGGTTTTCCATCTTGCCTTAAAAAGGACAAGCATCACAACAAAAGAAACAAAAACAGAGAAAGAGAGAGAGAGAGAGAGAGACGTTTAAAGAAATTGAGCTGATGAGTGACTTTCAGGACGTATATAATGTGACCATAGCATGAATAGATGATGTTAAAAATGTTCTATGTACATACACAACTTTTGGCAAAATACATTTCAAGGAAGCACGATATATTTAGTAAGAATTATGACGCTAACATGAATTATGAATCCAAACTATGAAAGACACGCAAAAGTTGTTGAGTACAAGGGTACATGTAAAACAAAGAACTGACAAGACCTTGTAATGTGTTAAATGAGAAGACAAAGACCAAAGGTAGCAGGATCAATTTACATAACAATTGATCTATGAATTGAACAGATATGCGTCCATTAAAATTGAACAAACAACAAACTGATTAAGTCAACTACAAATAGTTGGGAAAAGTTTTCAGTTAAATATTTATGTATCACTTGCAAGTTTTCATTCATCGAATTACTATTTTCATAATTTCTGGATGTATGGGCTCCCTCCCTCACTTTGTCTGATATCATCATAAAGATTGCTTATTCAGAGGGGAAAGGTCACCATTCAATTGACAAGTACAGCAAATTCATCGAAGGTGACAATCAAAGGTGACACCTACCACCTCCATGCTCAAGAAAGATAAGTTACCGTGGATGGACAATGCAAGAGAGATCTTCAAAAAGCTGAAGCAAAATCCTAGCTTTTCATCCATGCTTCAATGCTGATTTTTTCACTAAAAATAAAAAGTTTAGTTGTTTAATGTAATGCAGTAGATGCGGCAGTTGGAGTATTCAAGGTGGGGAACTCCATTCTAAAAACTAGAAAAGTAAAACATGGTAAGAGGATTTCCAACTATCATCCTATGCGAGGAAGAGGAAACACTCATGTAAGTCATTGAGAATTACAGCAATATCTTATTGGCCAAGTGTCCTCAGTCCAAATGGACAACAAAAAGCCTACTTGAAAGAATAGCAACTCCTAAATGATGTGGAAAGAACAAATTGGTTGGGTTCATTAAGAAAATGCTCTTGAGAGCAATATAGAAAACTCTCTTGAGAAAGCCAAGCATGGACATTTCCTATCTGCCAGTTTGAGTAGAAAAGATCAAGGAGCTAAGTGTGGATTGCTTACTTCATTAAACTACTGTCTGCGACTGCAATCAAGGCAGATTTGATGTTAAAAAAAAACAGTTGTTTATTCTATTAAAAAGATTGTCTAGTGTTGGGTCCTCCGAACTCCGAAGAAACGTGCATGCTTCTCATCCAAGAACACTTCAAGCTCCAAAGGATGGAATTAAGGTCCTGCTTGATTTGAAGGAACTCCAAGAAGTGTTAATCCCAGCTAGGAAACTGAAAATGGAAATTCCACAAGTTTGTTGTCCCCCTCATCTTGCTTCGATCTTCCTTCATGTGGTTTAATAGCGAAGAAGAAGAAGAAGGGGAGAGAGAGAGAGAGAGAGAGAGAGATCAAGGCCATTTTTAGACCAAACCGTACTAATAAATTTGGTTAATTTGGTCTTAACCACAAATTACAAAGCATTCAAAAAGAAAAGGAAAATCCAAAAGCTAGGTGATAACTCAAAACATAGTGATAAAGAGCCATGCTACTCGAGGAAGAGTCATGAGCAAGGGGAGTAGAGACTAGATGGAGGGGGGGGGGGGGGGGGGGGGGGGGGGTAGATTTAAGGGGGGGGGGGGGGGGGAAGGGGGGGGGGGGGGGGGGGTGTTGGATTAGACTTAGATAGGTATATGGGAGGTGACATAGTTGTAATATTGTATGGTTCGTGCAGTTCGAACCAAACCATCTTCCTAGAAAAGCAAAATGAATTGATAACCATTATTCTACAAATACAAAACCACAAAACAAACCGTCTCCTAATGAACGGACCCAATAGTCTGGCTGGTTTGCGGTTTCTAAACGCATAGTGCCCACCTAGAAAGAGATTTTTAAAACAAATTCCTCTTCATCCACCAATGAGGGGAGTGGGACATTAGAACAATTTGCCACCAACATTGTGGGTTGATGTCAAGTCGACAACCGATCATAATTTTTTTGCCAAATCTTGTATGGGCCTTCATCATTCTCCATAGGAGAAGGTTTGGATGATGACGATGATATTAGCTAAAGTCATTTGGAACTAATATAGACTTATGACAATCAAATATACTTATTATATCATTTCAGATTCCGTTACTCAATATCCATCACGAATGACACCCCTATAATATCTTCAACAACATTTTATTATTAAATAAAGTCCTATTGAAATTTGTCATCCATTTTGATTTTTAGTCACTAACCAGAGTGAGGAAAAAAACAATGTATACCAAGTCATCATCAACTAATCCTCCATATGTCACTCATGCAAGGTTCAAAAAATCAACCAGAACCAATATGTATCAGCAATTTTGGAACTCGTGTAGGCATATCCCATCCAAAACATGCTCTACAAAAATGGTATAAACCTATCACGTCCTTTTTCGAGTTTGAGTTTATATTTCTGGTCAGTTTTGAAACCAACCAAAACCGGCGAATAAAAAGAAAGGGAAGGACGTGAGGATTCATGATTTAGGGCCCAAAAAAAAACAAAGGAAAAAGGAACAAAGAAAAGGAGAGATGGAAGAAGAGACCTGGCAGCTCCACTAATCACTGATGACCAGGCACATATCAAACACAGGGTACTCACTCGAAAAACCTAACCCTACATCTCCATTTCCTCCTTTCTTTTCTCTATATTGATCACTGACAATACCAAACAATAAACCCACTTATAAACTTTAAACTGTGGACCCAAATCCTTCTTTTTAACATACTATGTTTTGCTCAGGAAGCAATCTAAGATGTGATTCATATATGAAGCAAAGTACTTGACCACAAATATATCTTAAATGATTGGGCAGTTATATTGAAGCAAATGTTTGACCGTTTGCCTACCAGCCTCGATGTCTAAGATATGTGGCATTCCTTTTCATTTTACTTTATTAGATTCCTATCATATAAAAAATCTTACAATAAAATAATGAAATTTGTAGATATAAGCCGCTGAAATCTTGGCCATCTTGACATAAGTCCTCCTGGATCTTGTAATTTGGAAAGAGATCCCTTGAATAAACCGTTAAAGTTAACGGATGTCATTTTTTATCATTTTGCCATCTTCTTCATACTCAAACACATCAAAACTCTTAACACAATGCTCACAAGCCACTGAGGTTATGAGGAGAGCAATACTAGACATCCGTTAAAGTTAATGGACGTCATTTTTTATCATTTTGCCCTCTTCTTCATCCTCAAACACATCAAACTCAAACACATCCTTCTTCATTGTTCAACCAACCACTAACCTCATCCTCCACCACAGGTCCCACCTTCTCCTCCTCCTTCAGACACCCACCTCCCTCCTCCTTCAGACACCCACCTCCCTCCTCCGCTCCATCCTCGAACACAATAAACCTACCCCCAACAAACACAAAATCCAACAAGCAAACTCATATTCCAACACAACCCCTCCTCCTCCATCCTTCAGCCACCAGTCATTCTCTCCCCCTACTTCTCTCGGCAACCCCCTCCTCATGGTCATTTCTCTCCCTTCTCTTCTTCAACCTCAAATCCACCAAATCATTCCATCACGCAAAACCCTAGGAATAAAATTGTTATTTACTTACCATGGTTAACATTAACTGTAGGGTTAGATTAGTTTAACTTGGACAGAACCTAAGGGAGGGGTTTATATTGAAATGAACAATGATACGAGACTTCACCTTACAAACAACAAGACGGTGGAGGGGGGGAGTTGATGGACTAGTATAAAAAAACCCAAAAAATGCTTTCACGTCTCCAATTAGGTTTATAGCACAAAATTTAATTTTATTATTTTCAGCTTAGTTAGTAATCTCAACAAATTCATTTAATGATACACATGGATACACAAAAATCAGGCACGCCGTGTCGATGTATTCCTATTACCGTATGACGTATCCATGGACTAAAACTGACCAGGATTTTTTTTTTATAATTCTGCTCAGTTTCAGTAGAGTTTTGGCATAAACAAACTGAAACCAACCAAAACCGACGAATAAAAACAAAGGAAAGAAGGAAAGAATTCATGATTTAGGGCAAAAAGAAACAAAGGAACAAAAGAAAGGGGAGACGGAAGAAGAAACCTGGCAGCTCCACCAATCGATTGTGACCAAGCACATCCCAAACACATAGTACTCACTCAAACAACTTTAAGTCTCCATTTCCTCCTCTCTATATTGATAGATAAAAAAAACAACCCAGTGAACCCACCTATAATGGCGGTTTGTTTAAACTTTAAATTGTGGACCCAAATCCTTGTCTCTGTGTTCTTGTTATGTTATGGATATCCATGGATTGATGAAAGGGGGCAAGAGGGGCATAGGATACAATACACACGGGATTCGTTTCTTGTAAGTGTCTCAGCCTTTCCTTATCTCCGTGCATCTTGTCTATCCCCGTCTCTCTCTCTCAAAAGTCAAAACTGGAACAAAACTCGAGGCTAAGGTTTTATCGTTTAACCCCCAAAATAGAAACTATTATTCATGCCACAATTTTATCATTGTATCAGATGTGTCGTCGTTGTATTCAGAAAGTTCGTTTTATCATTTTAAGTGAGATAGTCGGAGTATCTGGTACAAATCAGCACATCCCCGGCAAATTCGCACCCTATACGCAACAGAATGTAATGGGTTCCATAGTATTCCACGCTAATGAGAGTAAGATATGTTAGCCGAGGTAGATCAAAGATGGATCACTATGGCCAGGAACAGAGATTCACACAAACTTTGTAGTCTGCTCTCTGTTTGATCCTGAAGTTGTAGTCGAGACATAGATATTCACATAAACAAATTTGCTCTCCGAATAAGTCGATTCCAAAGAAATACTTTAATATCGTATAAGGTTACAACTTGCAGAATGTCAAATGTGTTCTTCCTTGCAAACGTAGTTGCAATTGAGATAGAACATTTTACAACTTAGAAGAAGAAAGAAGGAGAAGAAAAACATAATCAACTAGCTTGCTGGGGTGATGACGACCACCGTTGCTCAAAGTAAGATTCGCCCACTACTAGTCAGTTCACAAGAGAACTTCTGGAACACTCAAAATCACCTTTGTTGCTGACTCAAAAGAACCCTTGGACTTGGTTGCAGCCGCAGCAATGAACTCATTTGTCTCCCACAATTTCGTTTATCTTTTCAAAGGAGGCACGAAGAGACTATTTATAAAGTATGGAGGAAACCCTAACCCTAACTGCCATCCAAATCTGAAAGGATGTCAATAAAAACCGAATCCCAAAAGATCCGGATGTATTTAATTTGAATTGACCATTTATAATTGTTCGGATCTCGTAATCGGCAAATATACATGCAATATGTGCTGGCGCATATGCGAATATGAGTAAACCCACATGTGCACAACAGCATAGCAGCGCAGCCGCTCATGCGCACATAAACACAGCAGCCCATGAGTGCATACGCACATAGCTCGCGCATGCAACCGCTCATGCAACTCGCGTATAAAACGAGCACACGAGCACAACATATGCGCACAAGCGCCATGCGCCCGATGCGTACATGCAAAATACAAAGTGCACTATCAAAGCGCCAGTTTGCGTCCTTCGTCCAAGTCCGAGTCCAAGTTCGAGTTTCAGTCTGAGTCGATGAACCCCATAGGTGTTTAGCTCTTAAGTGAACCAAAAAAAGTGACAAAAAAAAGATTGTTCCTTTGAGGTTTAAACTTAAACCCACTAGAATAATCATCCTATGTGCGCCACCACACCCCATATGTATATATCAACACAAAGCATAGCTATATAGGAATATACCCTTTGGTGATTTTCTTGTGGTACTAAGTTAGAAAACTACAACAATCTCCCTCATATATCACAATATATGGTAGAGTGTTCCCCATAGCAATTGTCCATCATGCATTAGGATAGATGTCGCTGACAACTTGAATCTTCCTGTATGGGTCAAACAACAATACAATACATGAATAGATTAAGCATTGAATTCAGTACCATAGTTGTATGATTTCCACTCACATAACGACATCAGTTGTGCCTCCAGTCGCACATTAAAAGCCATGTGATAATCTGGTCTTAGTGTATGTATCTTGGGTGTCTACAAGTTTACCCTCAAGTGACGGCCTACATCTATGTTCATACACTTCAGGTGAGTTCTTTCAGAGACTTCAACATATCCCAGTATGAAGCCCTATATTCCTTTGCGGTGCTACGTCGCTATGTCATGGCCTAAAGCCGGGGTCCGCAATCTCTTGGTGGTAATCATCCCAATGTATCATGAGATCACTAGCCTCTTTGTAGTGTTGTAGTACCACTCTCCATCTTTTCGGCATTAGACTACCTGCTTATACACACGGTGCTACTGACACTGTGACATGGCCCAAGGCCGAGGCTCTACCTCATCATGTGTCACGCCACTGTAGCATAGGGGGGTATCGTCCCCTTTATAGTACCTAGCTATCCGTGCTTCTTGTTAAGCATACCGGAGATTCAAAATGTCCAAGAACTCATTAAGAATCATGATCATCCTCTCACAAGACACGTTATATACAAAGAACAACTAGTAGACTACAGTGGAGAGATAATATCCCATCAATATCTCAAAGGACTAACAGTTGTCCCTGATATTTTTTTAGTTATTGATCCTTCTTTGAACCAAAAGTTAGATACCTAGTAGATTTCTCTTTAAACTAATAGCATAAAATTTTATAGTAGAATTACAAAGACACAACATCAGTATTCCTTCAAGCCAATTTTTCTTGTTGTGCCCTCGACCAGGCCTTTGGTGAAAGGATCTGTCAGATAATTCTGACTCCGAACATTAACCACTGCGATATGCGATCCTCGATGCGCTCATTCAATGCTCTGTACCGAAGTCGCACAGTCCTCTTCTTACTATTGAAGAGACCATTCGATGCCACAACTGCAGTCGTCTGGTTATCGCAGTAGATCGGTACTGCCGAAACCTGCGCACCAACCAGAGGAAGATCATACATGAACTCCCAAAGCTATTATGCTTCATCCGTTATAGTCGGCAGTGCAAAGAATGCAGATTCCATAGATGAATAAGAGAGCATTGTCTACTTCTTCGACTTCCACGATATAGCAGCTCCATCCATAAAGAAGATGTATCCTCTGGTGGACCTTTCGCTCTCTTCTTTTGAGCACCAGCTTGCATTACTGAAGCATTTCACTACTGCCGAATATCGACTATAGTGCAATGCATACTTCTGAGTCCTCTTGAGATATGTTATGACTCTCTTCACAGCTTTCTAGTGCTCAACACCTACATTACTCGTGAACCGACTCAGCATCCCCACGATGAAAGCTATGTCAAGCCTACTAGCACTCGTAGCATACATCAAACTCCCGATAACGCTCGAATACTCCAACTGCTTAACACTTTCCCCTGGATTTGACTTCAGCTGCTTATCATACCTGTATGGAATATCGATCTCCGGAAGATCCTGAATCCTGATATACATAGCGTGTTAGCATCTTCTTAATGTAATGAGATTGTGACAATGTCAAACCAACTTCTGACCGGATGATCTTTATCGCAAGGATAACATCAGCATCTCTATATGTTTCATGCTGAACTTGGACGAGAGGAACATCTTTGCATATATGATACATTCTAAATCCATACCCAATGTCACGTTCCGATTCCGTAGAATCGAAGTCGCCCCCGGACGTGATATCATGTGAACCTAAGTTGCGCTTGTAAAAGACACAATCATAAGGTTATTCGAAATGCAACAAACAAAAACGAAGTACAAAGAGTAAATTGAATAACGTATTGCACAGAAGAAAAGTTTTGTTTCATTGATAATACACATCATATTACATGACTGGATTACAAGGGTTGTCGTGCGGGCTTACAAACTAACTCAAACATGAACGCTGATGAGATAGTCGTTCTATACATTACATCCCCTTTATACAACCAAAAACATTCAAAACACCTGCTATTGGGGAGAGTTGAGCCATCTTCGTTGGACTAATGCGGGGGATCTTCAAAAGGATTTGAATCAAGCCTTTGCACACACGAGCAAGGCTTCCAAAATGCACGAGCGTTGCCTTCAGTTAGGTGGCACGCCCTTCCTAGTTCGTGGTACCTGTGGAGAGCGAGGATCAGTACATTATCGTGTACTGGTGAGTGACTAATTAAAATTCCAAGCTCTCATTTGTTCAAGAAGTTACGTGAAGCATGCAGTACATTTAGTGATCTTTCTAGTCATCCTAGTTAATTTCATATAAGTAGTTGAATAAAACATAGATAATGTAAACTACGATGGAACTTACCAATGGCAGAACGTATCGTTGCAGTATAAAATTTATCATGCTTCTTTCTTGTCAGTTTGATATCGTTAACTAAAATAATGTGTATCGTGAAGATCACTGGCATGCCAAGCCATCTTGGACATATAGCTTGGTTTAAACGAGGATCCTTTAGCGCAGGTAGCAAGCCCCGTTGAAAGTTCCCGAATACCGTGACATGCATCCAGCATAGCTATCGTGTTTCCTCATAGGCCGAATCAGTTCCATGGCCCCGAAATAATGTCCGAAGAAACATCGCCATTGTGCACAAATTGTCCATGACCGTGCTAAGCTAAACTAGTTATTCAAAGGCACGCTCTATGATATCATTGCAACATTCATTTAATCGATTCGATATTTGCTTAACACAGTTCTATATAGACACAATATAAGTAAGCACATAGCAGTTTCATGATAAAGCAATTCTATAGCATATATACATAAGTAAACATGTCTACTATTTACTGTTCTATGGAAACAAGTATGCATATTATGTCTACGCCTCTATATCTAGTATTCATGTTATAGGTATCGTTGATTGAGTGGATAACAAAAGGGTCAAGAAGAGAAAGGTCGAGCCACTCACCGTTGATTGAATGAGACGAGAGAAAGTGTCTTCTACTCTAGACGTCAACTACGCGATTACCTGCAATCGCATAAGCAAAGGATCAATACTCCTATCATTTCGCTCAAGATTCGGTATGAAGCGTGAAGTCCAAAGAATGCAAGCAATGAAATCCATCGAAAATATTCTCAAAAATGCATTCAAGAAAACCAACGCAAAGGGGCAAATGCGGCATGAAAAACTGAGCAGCAGGAGCTCTCTCCCAACTCAGCCGCAGAGTCCTTCCTCGAGGCGCAACCCGCTGAATATGAGACTTGATTCAGAAGAAGTTGATCCATAACGAGGAAATGATCTTGATTCAATCGGTCCCGATCAATCGATACCAACATTGTTCCCTAACCGCGCACCCCGCGAACGAGGAACGGGACACGATATTAGGACGAGGTACTACATTATAACCAAGAAAAAGTTTCGTCCTCGAAACTTAAGAATAGAATCGACCACTAAGAAAACAATAAAAGAATTCATCTCAGACTCAAAGTTCCCAGATCGACTCCTCGACCGCGAACGAAAGGGATCGCATGGTTCCGAATCAATTTGTCCTTGTTCTTCAAGATTTGCACAGGCTCTTCCACGTACGACAAGTCTGCCTTTAGGTCCAACTGACCAAAATCTACTACATGGCTCGGATCGTACATATATTTTTGTAGTTGTGAGACATGGAAGATATCGTGCACATCTGACAGTGCTGGCGACAATGCAATCTGGTAAGCTACTGGGGTGACTCGCTTGAGTATTTCGAAAGGACCAACAAATCTCGGACTGAACTTGCCTTTTTCTCTAAACCTGGTGACTTCTCGCATGGGCGTTACCTTCAAGAACACGTAATCGCCTTCCAGGAACTCAAGGGGTCGTCACCAGGTGTCGACGTAGCTTTTCTGTCGACTCTTAGCTACCTTCATTCTCTTTCGTATCAGCCTGACCTTCTGCACGGTATGCTCCCCTAGCTCCGAACCAAGAATCTGCCGCTCCCCTACTACATCCCAACAAATGGATAATCTGCACTTATGCTCGTACAAAGTTTCATACGGCAGCATCTAAATGTTGGACTGGTAGCTATTGTTGTATGCAAATTCTACTAGCGGTAGATGAACGTCCCAACTTGACTTCAAGTCTATTGCACCAAGTCGTAGCATGCTTTCGAGAATCGGATTCACCCGCTCTTTTTGGTCGTCGGTTGGGGATAATAAGCTGTGTTGAACTTCAACTTAATCCCTATAGCTGACTAAAGGCTACTCCAGAAACGTGATAAGCATCGTCCATCACGATCTGAGACGATGGATACTGAAACTCCGTGCAGTCGTATTATCTCGTCAAGGTAAATATGAGCCAGGCGGTCGACTCTCCAAGTAACTTTCATGGCAATGAAGTGCTAACTTGGTTACTCGATCAACGATGACCTAGATGGCATCGTTCCCCCGTATCGTCTTTTTCAAACCAACAATAAAGTCTATCCTAATGTGCTCCCACTTTCATTCCAGGATGACGAGGTTTTGTATCTCCCCATCCGGTCTCTGGTATCCAGCTTTCACCGGCTGACATGCCATACATTGCGACACGAAGAGTGCCACATCCTTTTTCATGCCGTGCAGTGTTCTAAATGGTGGTTGAGGCGGCCGCCTAGACGGTAGGCGGTCTCTCTCCGCACCGCTTTGCGGTAGGCGGTGGAGTAGGCGGCCAAAGAAGGTTTGGCGGCAGAGGTGAGGCGGTGTAGGCGGACGCCTAGACAGAGAATACCTAACAAGATAGTTTGGCCAAAAGGTTTTGCTAGCATTATAGTATGGTTCACATTTACAAAACTAAAACTTTACAAATCTTCGTATTCTACAACTTAGTTATGCATAGAACACCCTTAAAATATGCATATTACGCAAAAAACAGTGATAAAATAGTAAAATTTGCCCAAAATGCATCAACCGCCTAGGCGCCGTCTAGGCGGTGCCTAGTAAAAATTGTCCAAAATGCATCAACACCCTAGGCTAGGCGGTGCCTAAGCGGTCTTGATCTTTCGCAAACCGACCTTTCACCCGCACTCTGATCTCGTCTTTCGCAAAGTCGGTCGCCTTATCCTGAAATTTGTTCCCGCATTTTCTTCAGGTATTAGTCATCCTTCTAAATGGTCTTGATCTTTTCTAACTCGGCTCAGGTGTAATTGAGCTAGTTGCACGCCAACTAATCGAATCCGGAGTTCGATGGCCATTTCCTCTAAGTTACGCAGTAGCTTGCCATTGATGGATAGCAAAGCTATGTACTTCCAGCTCGGTGCATCTGCCACAACATTCGTTTTGCTCGGCGTGTAGTCGATCGTCAAGTCGTAGTCTTTAATTAGCTCCAGCTAACGCCTCCGTCGTAAGTTCAGTTCTTTCTAGGTGAAGAGAAACTTGAGGCTCTTGTGATCTGTGTAGGTCATGCACGCCACACCATAAAGGTAGTGTCGCCACAATTTCAACGTAAACACAATTGCCGCCAACTCCAAGTCGTGCATGAAATAGTTCTTCTCGTGCGACTTCAACTGTCTTGAAGCGAAGGATATTACCTTATCCCGCTGCATGAGCACACATCTCAAGCCCTGAAGATTTGAAATCTCTCGGTCCCTTCCGAAAGCCGATGCGATCTTCGCGAAGTCTTCTACGAACCATCGATAGTATTCCGCCGAGCCGAAGAAGCTTCAGATCTCACTAGCTGATGCTGGTTGTTTCCAACTACAACGGTTTCGACTTTCTTCGGGTCGACTGAAATGCCTTCTGCGAAAATGATGTACCCAAGAAATGATACGTTGCTCAGCCAGAATTCACACTTGCATAGCTTCACATACAACTAGTTGTCTCGAAAGGTCTGGAATACGGTCCGCAGATGCTCCCCGTGTTGCGTCATGTCCTTCGAGTAGACGAGAATGCCGTCAATGAAGACTACTACAAACTTGTCAAGGAACGGTCGAAACACCCGATTCATTAGATCCATGAAGGTAGCAGGGGCGTTCAGCAGGCCGAACGGCATTACCAAAAACTTATAGTGGCCATAACGAGTGGGAAGACCGACTTTGGCACATCGTCTGGCTTGATCTTGAGCTGATGGTAACCTAATCGAAGATCAATTTTTGAAAACACCGAGGCACCTTGTAATTGATCAAATACGTCGTCGATACGGGATAGTGGATATTTGTTCCGGATGGTGACCTTATTCAGTTCTCAATAGTCAATGCACAAGCGCATCGACCCATCCTTCTTTTTGACGAATAGGACTGGAGCTCCCTATGGCAAGATGTTAGGCCGAATAAATCCTTTGTCGAGCAATTCCTGTAACTTGACCTTCAGCTCCTTCAATTCTACATGAGCCATTCTATACGGGACCTTAGAAATCGGTCGGGTGTCGAAAAAAGGTGTCGATGGCGAATTCGATTTCTCGATTGAGTGGCATACCGGGCAACACCTCGTCTGAAAACACGTTGGAAAATTATGCCACAACGTCCGTTTGACCGTGTTTGCACAATCATGTCGTGTCTCGAACAGACCCTAAGTATCATTCACAGCCGGAATGCAACATCCTCCGAGTAAAAATTACCGAGATCATCATGTAGGCCGTTGGCGCTTGACCACACGAGTAGCAGAATTCGGTCTCTTCGGGTAGGCGGAAGGTGACCTTTTTTGCGTAGTCGATGGTGGCCGATCAAGCGCTGAGCCAATCCATTCCCAAAATGATATCGTAGTCCTTAAGATCTAGAAGTATCGCATCTAAATACAATTTCCTACCTCCGATACAAATATATCCGTCTCTACAGTCGGTGTGTGCAAGTAGTTGCGTATCCAACGGTGTGCTAATACTAAGGTTAAGGTTTAGTGGTGTCATAGAAAAATTTGTGTTCCGCGACAAAGTCGACCGATATAAAACTATGGGTGACACTGAAACCAAACAGTATATGAGCAGCCTTATTATTGAAAAGTAGTATATCTCTTACAACTTTATCTGAGACGAACGTCTCATCCCAAGTCATGGCATTGACACGTCCTTGGACATTGGGGTGACGATCTTGGCCAATTTGGTGCGGCCTGGTGAGCTCGAGGTACTGACCATGATTCTCTGGACGATGATGTTGCTAAGGCACGTTCAGGTTTCTTCTCCTGTTCGGACAATCTCCACGAAAGTTGCCCCTTTTATCGCAGATGAAGCATCCACCATCATGAACTTCACAGTCGGCGGCAAGGTGTCCGTTCTGATTGCATTTGGTGCAGTGAGGTCCTTGGTTCCGTCTTTGATAGCCACCGTTTGGACACTTTGACGCGTTGTTGCCTTCCGCAAGGATAGGACGTTTATGATGGTAATTTTGCACAGCGCCAGCAGCGGCTGGAAGATACTGGAGCTCAAGGCAGAGGGCATGATTGAGTGACTCGCTATTGTTTGGTATTCTGGTACAGTCGCATGAGCAGAGATGGAGGGTCGTATGCCCACTTCGAATCTTCGCACTCGACTCGCGACTGTTGATAGATAGGTGCTCGCAAATCGAGCCAACTTGTTGAATTCGACATCATATTGGCGCATCATCACGCTCCCTTGCTTCAGCTGCATAAACTCTTTCTCTTTCGCTTGACGAATAGCTAGGGAAAGGTACTCGACTTCAAATGCCTTGCACAAAGTAGCCCAAGAGATCGGCGCTGATTAGTCGTCACGACAGATCGCTTGTTTCTGCACGACCCACCAGACATTCGCATTCAATCGGAGTTGAAGTTGAGAGCAAACGACTCGCTTTGTTTCTTCAATGCCGAGGAGCTCGAAGTGGTCTTCTAGCTCTTCAACCAATTGATTGACAGTAAAGGGTCTTTAGTGCCGGTAAAGGAGGTGCGGAACACCTTTTTGAACTCGGAGATCTCGAAGGTGTAATTCCTTTGCGATGCAGGCTGAGGCTCGGGCTTCTCAAGTTTGACTTTGGTAGGTCGAGCCACAGGCTCGGCAATAGCATGTGTCGTTGTGAAATTAACGTTGGCTACCACTGTTTGCACTATTTAATGTAGCGTATCAAGCTGCTTTTGCAGCACATTGAATTGCGCTTCGAACATAGCTTCGAATTAGGGTTGTCACGCCTATGCTTGTCGACGTTGGAGTTCCGTTTGACGTTGATGCGCCACGCTTGATTCTGTTGCGCCTCCAGCATGCGCAACATCCACACCATTTGATTGGCAGAAGGTTCGGCCGGTGAGCTACTCGATCCACTCGAAGCAGTCGCTTCGTTCACGACCGCAGCTTCTCCATCTTCTGAAATTAGAAGACAACTCACATTAGTCTCAGAAAATATTACAGACTCATTGTATAGAATAACTCATCTCATCGACACGAGGTCAAGGTTTTTTGGAACTCGACTCAACACGGAAAGCCAAAGGACGTAAAGTCGTGCTCTGGTACCATTATGTCACGTTCTGATTTCGTAGAATCGATAATTGCCCCAGGGCGTGATGTCGTGCGAGCCTAAGTTGTGCTCGCACAAGGCACACAATATAAGGTTATCTGAAATACAACAAACAAAAATAGAGAACACTTAGTAAATTGAATAAGTATTACATAGAAGGAAAGTTTTGCTTCATTGATAATAAACATCATATTACATGACTCGATTACAAGGGTTGCAGTACAGGCTTACAAACTAACTCAAACATGAACGCTAATGAAATAGTCGTTCCATACATTACATCCCCTTCACACAACCAAAAACATTCAAAACACCTGCTATTGGGGAGAGTTGAGTCATCTTCGTTGGACTAATGCGAGGGTCTTCAAAAGGATTTGAATCAAGCCTTCGCACACACGAGCAAGGCTTCTAAAATGCACGAGTGTTGCATTCAGTTAGATGGCACGCCCTTCTTGGTTCGCAGTACCTGTGGAGAGCGAGGATCGGTATATTGTCGTGTACTAGTGAGTGACTAATTAAAATTCTATGCTCTCATTTGTTCAAGAAGTTATGTGAAGTATGCACTACATTTAGTGATCTTTCTAGCCATCCTTGTCAATTTCATGTAAGCAGTTGAATAAGTATAGATAATGTAAACTACAATGGAACTTACCCACGGCTGAGCTTACTGTCGCAGTATTACCATGCTTCTTTCATGTCAGTTTGATATCGTTAACTAAAATAGTGTGTATCGTGAAGGTCATAGGCATGAGAAGCCATCCTGGACATATAGCTTGGTTTAAACGGGGATCCTTCAACGAGGGTAGCAAGCCCCGTTGAAAGTCACCGAATACCATAGCATGCATCAAGCAAAGTTATCGTATTTTCTCCTAGGCCGAATCAGTCTGTGGCCCCGGGATAACGTCCGAAGAAACATCGTCCTTGTGCACAAGTTGCACATTACCGTGCTAAACTAAACTAGTTATTCAAATGCATGCTCCATGATATTGTTGCAACATTCATTTAATCGATTCCATGATTATTTAGCACAGTTCTATATGGGCATAGTAGAAGTAAGCACATAGTAGTTTCATGATAGAGCAGTTCTATAGCAGATATACATAAGTAAAGATACAACAGTTCTACTATTTACAATCCTATGGAAACAAGCATGCATATTATGTCGATGCCTCTATATCTAGTATTCATGTTATCGGTATCATTGATTGACTGGAGAACAAGAAGGTCAAGAAGAGAAAGGTCAAACCACTCACCGTTGATTGAATGAGGCGAGAGAAAGAGTCTTCTACTCTAGGCGTAGACTACGCGATAAGCAAACGATCAGTACTTGATCCTTACGTTCAAGATTCGATATGAAGTGCGAAGTCCAAAGAACGCAAGCAATGAAATACATCAATAATATTCTCGAAAATGCATTCAAGAAAACCAACGCAAAGAGGCACGTGCGACATAAAAAACAGAGCAGCGATAGGTCTCTCCCGACTCAGCCGCAGAGTCCTTACTCGAGGCACAATCCGCTGAATATAGGACTTGATTTCGAAAAGCCAATCCATAACGCGAAAAGGATCTTGATTCAATCAGCCCCGATCAATCGATAGCGACAGTGTTCCTTAACCGCGCTCTCCGCAAACGAGGAACGGGGTATGATGTTGGGATGGGGCACTACACCCAAGATTAGGATGTCGTCCACATAAAAGCATACTATAACTCTACTCCAATCAGCAAATTTAATATAAACACACTTAGCCATCTTGCTGACCCTGTAGCAATTAGATCTAATGATTTTATCAAACTTCTCATGCCAAATCTGGAGCTTGCTTCAGACCGTACAGTGATTTCACCGTCTTGCAGACTATCTTTAAGACCCTTGACGACAAATTAGTTTGGTGTTACATGTAAATCTATTCAGTCAGATCTTCATTTAGAAATATTGTTTTCCATTTGATATATCACCAGCTTGTGAATTGCACTCAGAGCAATCAGCATCCTGAAGGTCGTCATCCACAAAACTGGAGCATATGTGTCGAAGTAGTCGATCCCCCTGCTTCTGAGATAACCCCTTGGCTACCAACCTTGCCTTAAACTTGTCAACAGTTCTGTCATCCTTTATCTTATTCTTGAAAATTCATTTACATCTGATAGGTTTTGCACCTTCAGGCAAATTGACAAACACCCAAGTATTGTTGGAGGCTATAGAGTTAACATCATCATTAACGGCCTTCTTTCATAAGACAGCATCTATGTTCTTCATCGTCTCATCATAGGTAAGCGGATCTGCTTCCATATGATAGGTGACCAAATTATCTCTAAAGTCCTACCTCCTTACTCGCTTAGTAGACGGCTCTGCGAGTTCTAGTTCAAACGTTGTCTCTTCTATGACAACCACTTCTTGGACTACATCTTCCTTGGAAGTGCTAGCCTCCTCTGCACTCACACTATTTTTCGGAATATACGCAACACTAATGTTCTTGTGCCTAGCAAATTTTTCAAAAATAATTGCATCGCGAGATATAGTGATATGATATGATTCGATATTAAGGAACCGTCGAGCATCACAATTTTCAGCACCCCCAAAATATGGTCTTCATAGTCCTCGTTCCCAGCTTTTGAATCTTTATGTGCGAAAACTTCACATATGCCAGATACCTCCACACTCGAATGACATTCAAGTTAGGTCTGATCTTAAACCAAAGTTCATGAGGAGTAACATCAGAAGTCGCGAACAACACTCTATTGAGAATAAAATTCACCGTAAGTGCTATCTTATCCCCAGAAGCAGTTTGGAAGTCCCACAGTCAACAACATGGAGTAAATCGTCTTTGTCAATGTTATATTCTTCCTTTCTGCAACTCCATTAGACTAAGGACAATACGGAGAAGTCGTCTTATTAACAATTCAATGTTCTTTGTAGAACAATATGAATTCAAGAGAATGATACTCTCCGTCTCGATCACTTCTGAGTCTCTCGAGTTGTTGTCCGGTTTGACGATCCGCTTCTACCTTAAAGTTCTTGAGTTTCTTGATCGCTTCATCTTTCGACTTGAGAACATAGACGACCGCGTACTTCGAGGAGAAGTCGATGAAAGTAATAAAATACTTCATCATGGCCTTTATGGATAATTGCTTGAAATCACAGATATATGAGTGCACCAACTCCAGAAGATTTGTGTTTCGGTTCAATCGTTTGAAAGATTTTCTGACAATCTTCGTCTGTGCACAGACTTCACATTTCTCCACCTTCTTACCCCTATATTTAGAGGTAAGCCATAAACTAGCCATTTTGTTAATTCTTTTACAATGCACATGTCCTAGTTCATTATGCCACAACTTAAAAGAATAAGCAGAAGAAGTGACTACATTGACATTTTCAATAGAAGTTACAAGATAAATTTTGAGCATTCCTTCGATACAAAATGCTTTTCCGAAGTATGTTCTTTTATAAGACATCATCATCTGGCCAGCATTGGTGTCCATCCTTAAGCCTGCATTACAGAGCAGACGTCCTAAGACTAGGTTCTTAGCAATCGTCGATACATGCTTCACATCCTGCAGTGCCAACAACTTCCCCGAAGCCAGATTCAGCACCACCGTCCCGATCCCAAACACTTCAGGATGTGCCTTCTTCGCCATTGAAACCTTGATGCATCAATGTCCACACACCAGTCAGTGTCGACACCAGTTGAGTCAACTTATGTAACCATAGCAACCAAGTTAGCCTCACCTTGCTCTTTCGGTTTGAGCTTGGATCTGCAATCCTTGTCGTGGCCCTTCTTGCTACAGTTGTAGCAAGTCACGTCAGACTTCGACTTTAGCTTGAAAGAAGCCGACTTAACCTTCAGATGGTTGAAATCCTTTTTGCTGTTGTGAGAAACCTTTTGTTTTCCCTTGGAGCTTCTAGCATTCACCATGTTTGCTTTAGCAAACTGCTTGGACAGAGTGTCCACTTTGATTTGATCTCTGGTTTCATCTTCAATGTGAATCTCAGTGTAGGTCTTCAAGTTCGACCTCCAACTTTTTCCGCTTCATATATGTTGCGAATTTGTTCCAACCGAAAGGAAGTTTGGAAACAATAGCTCCCACCATGAATTGTCCACTTGCTTCATGTCTTCTTCCTCTAGTTTTTGTTGTAACTTGAGTAATTCCTTGACTTGTGGCAGGATCGATTTTTCATCTTCAAATTGCATTTTGAAGAGTTTGTCAAACGATGAGATGAATCTTGGACATATTCTTGTCAGATTTGTAGTGCTTTTCCAAAGTCTCTCAGATGTCCTTAGCACGGACCTTCTTGCTATATGATTCTGCCATCGAATCATCCATGGCGTCAGAATCAGTAACTTGCAAAGGTTGTCTTCTCTACTCCATTTTTGTTGCAAAGCAGCGGCTTCAGCAATCCACTGAGCATTATCAGTATCCGAAAGAGGTTTAGGATCTGGCAACACGTAATCAACGTTCACGAGTTGAAGATTGAGATTGATCTTTCTCTTCCAGGTAGTATAGTGCTCCCCGTCAAACTTCTCAAGTTTGTTAAAACTTGTATCGAGAAGACTTGTACAGTTCTCCATCTTTTATCGGATCTTGCTTTGAGATTATTAGTCCCGAGGTAGATCAAAGATGGAACACTATGGCCAGAAACAGAGATTCATACAAACTTACAGTCTGCTCGCTGTTTGATCCTGAAGTTGTAGTCAAGACTCAGAGATTCACGCAAACAAGTTTTCTCTTCGAATAACTCGATTCCAACAAAATACTTTTAATATAGTATGAGATTACAACTTGCAGAATGTCGAACCCGTTCTTCCTTGCAAACATAGTTGCAATTGAGATGGAACGTTTTACAACTTAGAAGAAGAAAGGAGAAGAAAAACATAATCAACTATCTTGGTGGGATGATAACGACCATCGTTGTTCAAAGCAAGATTCGCCCACTAGACGATCCTCTCCCCAAAACCAGCAAGTCTACAAGAAAACTTTTGAAATGCTCGAAATCACCTGTATTGCTGACTTAAAAGAACTCGTGGACTTCGGTGGCAACCGCAGCAATGAACTTTTCTATCTCTCAATGTTTCGTATATCTTTTCAAAGGAGGTATGAAGAGACTGTTTATAGAGTAGAGAGGAAACCGAAACCCTAATCATGGCCGCCATCCAAATCTGGAAGGATATCAATCAAATAAAAACTGAATCCCAAAAGATCGTGATTGATTTAATTTGAATTGACCTTCCATGATTGTCTGGATCTTGTAATCTGCGAATATACGCGCAATATGTTGTCATACGAGTAAACCAGCAATGCGCGCATGTAAAACCCTAATTTTAATTTGAATAAAGTACTTTCGAACGACAAAGGTTCCAATAATTTCCAAATTTTTACCGAATATTTTTTTGAGTAAATTATTTTTCTAAAGCTTGAATTAATATTACTTTCTATATTAATTAATTCTATTAAGAGAATGACCTATAGTAATTAATAAGAGGGGGCATGATTAGAGAAGTGGGAATTCTAGATATTTTTGAATTAAGATGTGGATATTAATTAGACACATGCTTATTAGTAGATCTAGAAGCTTCCCTCTAACTAACCTAACCACTTCTTTAACAAACTTCATAACCACCTAATAGCATGTGCTAAATAATAATTCAAGAGAATTCTGATGCATTCCCAGGCTCAACCACATGCCTGGATGCATCCAATTGCATCAGTTAGTTACTTAGCTGCAATTGATCAAGCCACGTCACTCAATCAGCCACCTCATTTGCAATTTGCCACGTCAGCCTGACAGTCGGTTACACAGCCTGTCAATCAGAGCTGGAGGAGGCAACTGCCTATAAAAGAAGAGGAGAAGAATGAGAAGTTATGTGAGCTGTATCTTCATTTTTCTTAGTGCAAATTACTTTAGCTATTACCTGCAATTTCCTGCAATTTCCTTTGTAGATCTGTTCTTCCATTCAATAAAGTAGTTTCTTCTCCAATTTGCTTGCTATTGTGTCAAATACGATGAAATCACCACCTGTTCCTGGAAATTTAGGTCGAGGACCTACCAATTTGGTATCAGAGCTGGATCCAATTTCTGAAGGAACTTTGGATCACAGTTCGAGCAGCCATGCCTCTCGAGAAACTGCTCATGAGGAGCTCACATCACTGGAGGTGAATGGGAGATTTCTTGCCATGGAAGGTACAATCCAACAACTCAGAACTACTATAAATACTCAATTCGAGAGATTGTTAGAAGAATTAACTAGATCTAGAGTTGGATCTGAACAAGGGATAGAAAATTTTGGTACGAATGCTACCAACAATTTCCAAAATTCCCAAGGGATGTGTACACCACCAACCCCAGTGTATCCTGCCACAAATTTTCCAAACTCCCAAGCAATGGGAATGGGAAATCCTTATAGCACTGGGCCAATGGTGTTTCAAACACCTCAGCCTGCACAAATGAATATGCAACCCCCCTTTTGCTCCCAAGGGATGGGGAGTCCTGTGGTTCCTATGCAAATGGGACCTCAAGTGCCTTTTGGAACTCAAGGAGTAGCCAATCCAACTGTTCCTGTACCAATGCTGCAACATACACCATTTGGTAATCAAGGGGTGGGCAATTCAGTTAATAATGCTCAAATTCCCATTATTCCTGCACATACTCCTCTGAATCATCAGAGGAATAATTTTGGTCTACAACATCAACCACAGACCATGGGGCATCCCAATTTTCGATTGAAGTTACCTGAATATGATGGAGCAAGAGATGTAGAAGAATGGTTGATGAGAGCAACCAATTACTTTAATTTCTATAATGTCTCAGAGTGGGACAAAGTTAAATTTTGCTCAGTCCAACTCAAAGGGACTGCTGCATACTGGTTTAATTGGGTTATGAAAGTAAAAGGAGGATTCATGTCTTGGAATGAATTCTGCCAGAGCATTACAATACAATTTGGGCCCTCACAATTCACTGATTATGTTATGGATCTCAAATTACTCAAGCAGGAAGGGACTGTGTTGGATTATAATCTGCAATTCCAGCAGTTATCCAATAAAATACAAGGGGTTCCTGAGGCATTTTTGATCAGTCATTACATGGCTGGTTTGAAGGAGGACATCAGGTATGAAGTTCAATTGACCAATCCTAATGAATTACTCACTGCTATGAACAAGGCCAGATTGCAGGAAGCCAAGTGGCAAGCTGTCAAGAAGCTGCATAAATTTAGCTCATATCCTGTGAAGTTTTCAGGGAGTCAACACACTAATGTGCATGCTAATGAAGAGACAAGAAAACCTCCTAACAGCAATCCTTTAAATTCATCTACAGGGAAGGTGTTTCAAACTCCCACCATATCTCCTAGTGAGCTGGCTAGGAGAAGAGGATTGGGGCTCTGTTATTTGTGTGATGAAAAGTGGTATAAGGGGCATAGATGCAAAGAAAAGAAGCTGTTTATGCTTATGGCTGATGAAGAAGAATCAGAAGAACAAGACCCAGGATTAGAGAACAATGAAGAGAAGGGTGTTGCTACTGGCTCTTTTTCCATTTCACTCCAAGCTTTGTCAGGTAGCTTGCATCCATCTACCATGAGGTTGAGGGGAACCATTCAAAATAGGCCTGTCATAATCCTAGTGGATTCAGGGTCTACACATAGTTTCATTGACTTAAACTTCAGTGAAAGATTACAATTGACTGCAAGTAATAGTGAAACTTTTGAAGTTATGGTGGCAAATGGAGATAGGCTGAAAAGCACAGGAGTATGCTTGGGGGTGAAGATAGATTGTCAAGGCAAGAAGATTATTACAGATCTATTACAGCTACCCATTACAGGCTGCCAAGTGGTACTAGGGGCAAATTGGCTCCGTACCCTAGGAAACATCATCTGGAATTTCATGGAGCTTAGTATGGAGTTTACTAAAGATGGAGAAGTGCAAACATTCAAGGGCCTTCAAACAGACAGTACACAATTTCTAGAGCCACACATCAAGGACATGAGACAAGGGTCTCAAATCTATCTCATTCAACTATGTTCTACTCAGGTGAACTCAACAACAGAAGAAGAAGAAGACCCAGAGTTATCAACACTGCTGTACAAGTTCCAAAAACTCTTTGAAGAGCCAACTGGGTTACCCCCCAAGAGGCTGTTTGACCACAAAATACCTACAGTAGCTGGAACTCCTCCAGTATGCAGCAGGCCTTATAGGCATCCCTATGCTCACAAGAATGAGATTGAAAGACAAGTCAAAGAAATGCTAGACACTGGGGTCATCAGACCCAGCAATAGTGCTTACTCTTCTCCAGTTATCTTGGTCAAGAAGGCAGATGGCTCCTGGAGGATGTGTATAGACTATAGAGCACTAAATCATCACACCATCAAAGATAAGTTCCCAATTCCATTCATAGACGAACTTTTTGATGAATTACATGGTTCATGTTATTTTTCTAAACTAGATTTAAGATCTGGTTATCATCAAGTTAGAATATCAGAAGAGGACATTCACAAAACTGCTTTTAGGACCCATGAGGGTCACTATGAATTCCTTGTTATGCCTTTTGGGCTTACTAATGCCCCCTCTACTTTCCAAGCTTTGATGAACTCTGTTTTTAAAAAATATCTAAGGAATTTTGTCTTAGTATTCTTTGATGACATTTTGATATACATTGCCACAAAGAAGGAACATCTTACTCGTTTAGAGAAGGTGCTTCAAAAATTAGAAGATCATGGGCTCAAAATTAAAAGAAGCAAGTGTAGATTCCTGCAACAACAAGTGGGATATTTGGGACATGTAATATCTCAAGAAGGAGTGCAAGTAGATGAAGAGAAAATTGCTGCTGTCAAAGAATGGCCTCCACCCAGCAACATCAAAGAATTAAGAGGATTCTTGGGGCTTACAGGCTATTATAGAAGATTTGTCAAAGGCTATGGAGGAATTGCTGCCCCTTTAACTCAACTACTAAAGAAAGACTCCTTCCAGTGGGGAGAACAAGCTGAGCAGTCTTTTGACAGGCTTAAAGAGGCATTAATCAATCCACCAGTTTTATGCATACCAGATTTCACACAGGAATTCACTCTTGAGTGTGATGCTTCAGGCACAGGCATAGGTGCAGTACTCATGCAAGGTGGCAGGCCTATTGCTTATCTCAGTCAACAATTGAAAGGTAAAAATCAAATCCTATCAACATATGAGAAAGAAATGCTTGCTATACTGTTAGCTATTAAGAAATGGAGCCAATATCTCTGGGGAAGGGTCTTTGTTATCAAAACTGACCACATGTCTTTGAAGTAGCAGAAAGTCTATACAGAATCACAGTACAAATGGGTTCTTAAGCTGTATGGATATCACTTCAGAGTAGAATATAAAAAAGGGAAGGAGAACATAGCTGCAGATAGCTTATCCAGGAGGAATGTTGCTCAGTTAACAGCTGTAACAGTGGCCAATGCTGACTGGATTGACATGTTCAGGCAACAGATGCAAGATTCTCAATATTACCAAACTCACTTGAGTAAATGGGATCAAGGGGCTCTTGATAATAGTAAGTTCTCTATTAAAAACATATTGTTATATTACAAGAACAGACTCTTTATAGATCCTGAATCTGAATTTGCTAAGATGATGATCACTGAACACCATGACATGCTACAAGGAGGACATTCAGGAGTGGTTAAAACACTACACAGGTTGAAGAAATCTTGTTATTGGAAGGGCATGAAGAAAGCTGTGCAGACTTACATAAAAAACTGTGAAGTATGTCAAAAGAATAAGGTTGAGAATGTTTCACCTGCTGGACTCCTACAACCTATTCCCATACCTGACAGAGTTTGGGAAGATATCTCTATGGATTTCGTAGAGGGATTACCAAGCAGCCATCAGAAAACTACTATAATGGTAGTAGTGGACAGGCTCACTAATTATATACATCTTTTTTCTCTCAGTCACCCCTACACTGCAGCCATGGTTGCTCAATTTTTTGTTGATGGAGTGTTCAAATTACATGGAATGCCAAGATCTATAATTTCAGATAGAGACCCAGTGTTCACAAGTCAATTTTGGAAGAAATTCTTCAAACTACAAGGAACTCAACTCAGGTATAGCACTGCCTATCACCCCCAATCAGATGGACAGACAGAGGTCACCAATAGATGCATTGAAGGCTATCTCAGGTGTTTCTATGGACATAAGCCCAAGGAGTGGAGTAAATTCCTCACTTGGGCAGAGTATTGGTTTAATACTAATTGGCACTCTGCTACCAGAACAACCCCTTTTGAAGCACTCTATGGCAGACCACCACCTCATATCCTCACATATGTGACAGATGCTGTGCAAGATAGGGAAGTTGCTGAAGCTTTATCATCCAGAGATCATGTTCTACAACTCCTCAAGGATAACTTACACTTAGCTCAAAGTAGAATGAAGAAGTTTGCTGACTTACATAGAACTGACAGGTCTTTTGAACCTGGGGACTGGGTTTACTTGAGGTTGCAACCATACAGACAAACGTCTGTAGCTCAAAAAAGACCCCAGAAACTTTCTCCCAAATACTTTGGTCCCTACCAAGTACTGGCCAAGATAGGAGCAGTAGCCTACAAATTGCAATTGCCTGAAGGATCTCTAATACATCCTACTTTTCATGTGTCTCAATTGAAAAAGAAGCTGGGGGCTACTGTATCTGTTCAGACACAACACCCCCAACATTTTGAACAATGTTGTAAAAATCGCTAGGCGGACTCGGTGCGGCGGAGGTCCGCCTAGCGCCTAGCCCGCCTAGGCGGCCGCCTAGAATTTTTTTTTTTTTTTTTTTTTTGGAAAATTTTGAAAATTTTGAAATTTGAAATTTGAAATTTGAAATTTCAATGTTCTAAAATCCAAATACTATCTTAAAACCCAAACAAATATCCAAAATACAACTAAGAATAAACAAAATAAAAAAAAATCAAAAAAATTCAAAAAATCCACCGACTAGGGGCGCCTAGGCCCGCCTAGGGGCGCCTAGGGCCCGCCTAGCCCACCGCCTAGGGGGTTTTCGGTGCGGTGGGCCGGCACCTAGCGCCTAGGCCGATTTTTAGAACACTGATTTTGAAGAACTCATATTAGAACCTGACTTCATCTTGGAGAGGAGGCTAGTACAAAGAAAGAACAAGGCTGCAGTTGACCTCTTAGTTCAATGGAAAGAAGGGACTAAAGAGAGTGCTACATGGGTTCCTTATGAGAGGTTTATCAAAGATTTTCCTCATTTCGACCTTGAGACAAGGTCTGTTTAAGAAGAGGGGAGTTGATGCATTCCCAGGCTCAACCACATGCCTGGATGCATCCAATTGCATCAGTTAGTTACTTAGCTGCAATTGATCAAGCCACGTCACTCAATCAGCCACCTCATTTGCAATTTGCCACGTCAGCCTGACAGTCGGTTACACAGCCTGTCAATCAGAGCTGGAGGAGGCAACTGCCTATAAAAGAAGAGGAGAAGAATGAGAAGTTATGTGAGTTGTATCTTCATTTTTCTTAGTGCAAATTACTTTAGCTATTACCTGCAATTTCCTGCAATTTCCTTTGTATATCTGTTCTTCCATTCAATAAAGTAGTTTCTTCTCCAATTTGCTTGCTATTGTGTCAAATACGATGAAATCACCACCTGTTCCTGGAAATTTAGGTCGAGGACCTACCAAATTCTCCTCTAACACTATACGTACCCTAAAATTTCTTCTTCTTCATTATTCATACCATTTCAATACCATATCACTCTGTTGTTCCTGGGCTCGGCCCATAGCTTTGGGTTTGAAATCAATCAGAAAGAGAGGAAGAGCTCTCTCTTTCAATTCTAACGGTTTTTTCCGCTCTCGTGGAGAATCAAGAAGCCGTTACAACTACGTAACCAACTCGGAGCTCCAACGATGGCAGATCGAAGCGGCAAGTGAAGCTTCTTCTCTTCAACAATGAGAGTTCCCGCAGAGCTTCGACTTCAAACCGATCGAATCGACTTCGAGTAAATGATCCAACTCGTTCGATCAGAGCTCGAAAGCTCGAATGGCCATGGCGACCGGTGGGGATCAGAGTCGTCGTCCCCGGTGATCCACGGTGAGTTCTTCAATCGATCTGTGGTTCTGCTCCACCGAAATTCCATGGCTAACTTCTTCTCCGATCATCTCGACAACACCTGCTATCGTCGACCTCTTCGTTAGTGTCTATCACGGTGACAGCGAACACCGGTCCGACGACGAGCAGCATCATCGCACGAGCAACACCATTTGCATAGAGGTTTGCATCTGCAGCAAACGCGAGCAGCTGCTCGAATCGACTTCGAGCGATCGGAGACCGGAATGTTTCCTACCGTCTTCTCAACTTCAAGTGTTTGATCAATAGGATTGTTGATCATGGAGTTTTCTTGATCCATCATTAATCACTTTATTCCTTGCTCTGTTATCGATCATCATTTGTTCCTCGACATGACCAATAGGTATTCGATAGGTGTTCTCAGAGGAGTTTTCATACAGACAAGTGCACATTCGTACCCGACACAGTTCTTCGTGTCCGTGTGTTTGAACCAGATATGCAGGTATGAAACTTACCTTGATCTATTCCTTCCTATTTCACAATCAATATCTTTTCCTGAGAAATTCTTTCAGTTTGAAAGCAGTCTTGTCTGAGTGAATTCTGTGTGTCAGTTCGGTGTCAGTATTGAGCTGGACACGAGGGGGTGGATCATCAGCGGTTACTTTCCGTGTCTGTAGTTTAGTTCTGGCACGAGGACTTCTCCTAATGGACACAGAGATGACTCTGGTTGTTTCTCTTCGTTTCTTGATTCAAAATCAAACTCACCGGAAGAAATTCCAACTGAATCTTCCGTTAACCGAGGCCAAGGGCCAAACATTTGGAATTTAGATAAATTCCGTGAACAGTAGCAGGCCGGCCTGAGTATTTTCAGGTGGGCTGGTCCGTTAACATAATAGAAGTTAATATAGAAAATCAAACGGGCCGGGCCAGTCATTGTGTATAAGAGTTTAGTAGATAAATATAGGAATTAATTCATTATATGAGATGAGGCCCAGTACTGTAGCCTTATATAGTTGGGCCTATGCAGTTCTTTTAACTAAATTCTGTTTAATTATAATTGGTAATGGTTTGGGAATAATTAGTTTTGTTTGTTACTTAGTTAGTTAGCAACAAGAATTTGTTAGTAGTTAGAATCAAGAAATCGAATTTGTTAGTTAGAATCTTTAGAACTGTAACCTTCATTTTCCAATTATTAATTAATCAAATTTTTTTAACTAGTTTATAGTAGTGTGGCTATATATATATATATATATATATATATATATATATATATATATATATATATTTGAAGCAATGGGTAATTGTGGCGAACTCGTCTCCAGTGGGGCTCGAACTCCGATCATCTCTTAACCACTAGGCTAGAGGTCATTTGCAATATATATATATATATATATATATATATATATATATATATATATAAGTAGTACTATATTTAAGACTAATTGTATTTAGTTAATTTTAACTGTAATATGAGTTCTAATATAGTTTAGTACACTAGCAGTAGTATATATTTCAGACTAAAACGAGTGAACTTGTTCTTAGTTTAGACAATCTAAACTTAACCAAACCTACTCCGGTTGAGACCAAAATTGACACACATGTACTAGACATGTTAGGGACCCAAGCCACACCCTTGGTAGGCCCATGTGGTGCACACACAAGTGTGTGCATAGCCCTCAACATTCAGCCAAGCAGGCCGGCCACATATAGCAGCCTATTTGGGTTGTGGGTTGCATAACTACCTCCACAACTCCCCCACTCCCCTAAAAACTTGTTCACTACTCCCTCACACTTACCTACAGTCTCCTACCTCATTCCTACTCATTTCCATCAGTTTACACATCCAAACAGCCCACTCAAGAGAGAAAACATTCAGCCAAGGTGCAGCAGAGGAGTGCTGGAATAGGGTGACTTCCATGGCAGTTTGCAACATCAAAACTGAAGGTATGCCTTTCAAATCTACTACAAATCTCTAGCTCCATGTCTTAGCTTTCCATTCATATTCAATTCATTAGGGTTTTGGTGTTTTATCTTCCCCGAATCACCGTTGCACGACAATGTGTCCAGAATAGGTTCTGTCAGGACAATTGTGCAAAAATCAAGGCGTACAGCCCAAACCACTTGGTAAAAGTCTTCCAAACCTTTTCCATTGTGTACCTCTATGAATTTCCTTCGATTTCATATATAATTTGTGGTATGCTTGGTATTTTATTCCTTCCGTAGAGAACGTTTTTCGAGAAATGCGCAAACTGGAATTTCGGTGACGAGTTGCTGTCCGCACTTCATAAATAGATAAGTACCCGTTATCTTTCGTTTTATGACCTGGGACATAAGGAATAACTAGATATTTCATTTCCCTAGGTGGACACCATAATTATTAATGTTTAAGGGGTTAGATTCATGGGTGAAGATTGTCTCGTAACTACCTTTCTAAAACTGTATTTTTTTTCCAACTTTGAAGTAGTATAACTTTTCATGTATACCATATTTTTCAATTCCAGAAGCTCATATGAAATCTTGGTTATGTTGTCTACAAATTTCATGTTAGGGCCATGTCCAAAATATTTAATTTAATTTGTGTAAATAAGGCTCAAACTTGACCTCATGAACACAAAATTCTGAAACTGCGATTTTCTTTCGACTTTGAGCATGCATAATTTTCTATGTAGTGATTACTTTTCGGATCCAAATATTTGAATGAAATCTATATATTTTGTCTATCAAATTTGAATTAAAGTCATATCCAGATTAATTCGTTTGACTAGTGTAAAATTAGACAAGTTGGTATCATGAGCAGTTTTTCTGCACATAAGTCTGAAATTATTTTTAGCAACTTTGGATGTGCGTTGTTTTCTCTGTATACCATATTCTTCTATTTCAGTACCATGTATGTACTCTTGGTTATCTTGTAAATCAGTTTATAGTACCATGTATGTACTCTTGGTTAACTTGTAAATCAGTTTATGGAGGTTTCATGACTTAGATATTTGTTTTGGTCTATAAAAATTGAGGACAAAGTGAACTTTATGAACTGCTTTCAGCCTGAAACTGTTTTTGGAGTTCACTTTGAACTCCGTTTCCCGAAAATCTTACCGTTGGATTTTTGTGTGGTTTCTTCTGTAATATTCCCTAGTTAAATATATATCAGATCCTGGAGTTTGAACCACAAATGATAGTGTTTGTTTGCTCAAATTCTGTTTCAAAAACTAGAAAAATTATTATAATTCTGCACTCATTATTTCCAAGTCTGAATTCAGTTTTTCTTCCAACTTTGTGCTATGATTCTGCAAAATCAAACCGTTGGATTGGTTTGGAATTTTCTTCTACTGTTAGACAAAACTTTATTCTTCTGAATCCTTAAGTTTGAACCGTTCATCATTGTCAAAAACAAAACTTTATTCTTCTGAATCCTTAAGGTTGAACCGTTCATCATTATTTTTGACAACTCGTTCACTAGCCTAAAGTCGGGATAAAGTTGACTTTCAGAAACTTCTAGCTTGGGTAGAAAATGAATTAGAAAATGTAGGAAGGTGTACTCACTACTCATACCAAATTGACATTAGTATTACATGGATTAGATAGAATGATTGTATAGGTTAGCTTGTATAGATTGATGATGTGCATTCATAATATAGGTTTGGACACCGATACGAACTTTGATTGTTACTTATTAGCTCAGGACCAAAAGTACATACTTCCTAGTTAGGAGATGTCTTTCATGTTATTGTTGTACTGTGATCATCATGCTTGTGTTAGTCCATACATTGTGATTTACATGTTGCAACGTGTCGTGATATGGATCATGTTGTATTAGTCGAGGCCGGGGAAATATTCGTTGATATGTGGTCAATACCTTTAGATTCTTGTGGTAGACCCTATGGATAACTAATCATACACTCACGTACGAATAGTCGGACCTGATACTCCATGCTGCACCTAAGTCGGTCACATATCAAATAGTATTTTAAAACACCTAGAATAATGGGCTTTTACCATATTAGCTTGATTTATTATTTCCCTATTACTGTCATGATTCTAGCTGTACATATTTTTATTATACATGTCATATGTGATTGCTTAGTTGTCTTCTTTTTTATGTAATATATTTACTACATTCGTGTTTAATAGTCTCTACCATTTACTTGGAACTGCTTTCATTGATTGTACTTCGCTCCAATCATGACTAGATATTAATATCTTAGGAGATGACCTTGAGAACGGGTGCATTACATATTATGATTCACAAGAGGGTTGTCTAGCTAAATCTGGTCATGCCCCTTAGGAAGATCAGATAAGGCTCACAACAGAGATTCCAGATGCAACTATCTAGTTTAGATAGTAGACTTAATTTTAATCGGATTTGTCTTTGATACTTTACATTTGGCTTGTATATATTTCCTTCTTGTTTTAGACTTGTGACTGTCCTTCTGGAACATTTATTTGTTTATTTACATTATCTATCTTTAGTATTGTGATTGAGTATAAACATTCATCTACTTTTCATATACTTGTGTAAATTTGTTGGATGTTTTGGTAGACAGCGTTCTACTGCTGACTTTGTGGCATAGGCTAGACGTATCCATAACTCATGCCCAAATTTTCTGGATGCGGGTCGTGATACGTTTTTATGGTGGCCCATGCAGGTCAGTCTTTACAATTAGTGTGATGTCCTGACAGTACTTAGGTTTAGTCATACTATCACGAGCCTGCTGCACTAGAATATTGGATTATAGGAAGATTAGGGTACACTCAATCACAACCTAGGAAACTCCCATTATTGATTCTTGAATATCCTGTTCTTTCTTATAAACTCAATTTCTCATATTCTTTGAAATTTAATATTTGCTCATTTATATCCTCAGGAAATGGTAACTCCTAACCTAACTAAAGGGGATGCAAGCAAGGAATATTATATGGCAGGATCCTCAAAGGATGTAGTGCCTTACACTCAGGATCAAGAGGAACCAAAAATGAATGAAGCACGAATTGTTGAAGAGTTGGAAGAATTGAGGAGAATTCAAAAGTAGCAAAGCCAAATGATTCGACAACTAATGGAAACGATTCAACGTCAGGAAGAAGAATCTGGACTCAAGAGGGCACCGGAGTCAAAAACCTATGGACTTGTGAAGCGTCCTAATTTACAGCTTATGCATCATCCCTCAGTTAGTGCCCCAGCTCAAAGGAGACAAATCAAGAGGACCCCTACTCTTGTGGATATTGTAAGAAGGCGGGACATACGTGGAATTAATGCAGGAAAAGAAAAGGGGAGTGTCTATATTGTGGATCAAGTGAGCATAGAATGAAAGATTGCCTTCGGGCTGAGCGTTAGAGGAGGAACCCCAGTCGTCCAACACGGGATAGAGGTACAAGGTTAATCTAAAAGTTGTGGTATATCTTTTGAATAAAATTCTTAGTATTATATTGATGGATGCATTGATGACACTATTATACTCTTGAGAGTGAAATTGGAAATGATAGCAAATCAAGAAATAAAAGTATGGAATTTAGCTTGAAGGATTATCAAATCTCACATAATGGATAAATTTTGAGGATACTAAATTTATGAAGTATGCAAATGTTGACCGTCATTTATTATACTCTCGAGGTTACGATATTCATAAAAATTGATTGAAGTACGAGGAATTGTAACATCAATGGAAGAAAATTCAATTATGTGAATCGGAAGTTATCAATATGATAATATGGAATAAAACAATGAAATTAAGGATTTGGAATGAATGAAACATGGATCTTCTGACTCTTGGAGTATAATTTGAATTGACAGTAGTATTTGGGAATTGAGATTACTAAATGAAGTTTTCAAATTTCATAAGGTAAATTTTGGTGAATAATGATTAATGGATTATAGATATTTTGAGGTTAAAATTTCTAATTTAGAAATGTGGTTATTAATGGGAAATAGGAATACTCTCAAGGTAATGACATTGAGTTTTAGGAGGGTTTGAGGAATACAAGACTAATATGAGGATAAGATGAAGAGGTTAAACTGTGGACATAAATTTTGACCGGAAGATCATGGACTTAGGTTAGAGAAATTGGAAGTTTTATGGAATATCGAGTTTGATGATGGATCATGAGGTCATATGGGTATACCCTTCTGGATTAGTCAAATTTTGAGGAAGATTTTGAACAGATATTCTATAATTTAACCAGCTATTTCTTGTAGAAGCATGAAAAATATTAAAAAGAGGCACATAGATTTCATGCGCCTAAAATATACATGTTCCTAAGTTGAAGCTATCAGCCAAAGAAGTCGGAGCTTCTAAGATGAGCCAGAGAGACCCATGGTTCATTTAGTCGCATGACGTGTCTTTGTCTCTTGTATGAAAAGACAAACCTCGGACAGTGTACAGTGTTCAGATTACGAGGAAAATGTCAGTGATTCCATCACCTTCATCATTACACTTTATCAGCTGTGAAGTAAGCAGTTGTATGCGTCTACTTCCAAAACAGTATTTGCAATATGCAGTTGAAAAGCTATGCATCTAAAATTATTTGACGCATAGCTGATCCACACTAAACATATCGTGTGCTGAAATGACAGTGTTTCGTGCAGCACGTCTCAAAATACGTGGTGAGCTATATGTGATTCTCGAGCACGTTTACTCTCCACTAACCCCTAAGGCTCATGCGCCTACCCAATTTCATGCATCTCTGAGGCAGAAGACAGTGTAATTTATGTACATACGCACATTGCAATTTCAGTGAAGAAAAGCTATAAATAGAGGACAGTTTCTTCCTCGCGCAACACACACAGGCACAAGGAGAGACAACGTATACTGCTTCTTTGCTAAAAACTTTCAGAGAGAGCTTTCAATGATAAAGTTTTCCTTGCTACCGAGAGTTCATCAACCACCAAGTTTTATCAACTGTTACATCAGATCGTCAACGGAGTAAAGAAGTCGAAGTAGACTTAATCTCTATCGCCCCAATCTCCAGATTCTATTGTATTCGAAATTCTTGTTTAAGATTCTTGTTGTACTTTTTCTCTATAATAATACAAAAGATTCTACGTTTACGGACTCTTTTTATTTTGAAACAAAAATGTCGACTCTGCTGGGGATGATTTTCTTCATCGAAGAGAAAGTGGTGGCGCAATCTGATGTGACCAAGCTTGGTTCAGTTGAGAAGATGTTGGTTGTGTAATTTGACCAACAAGCATACGAAGCGATGCTGTCGGACATGGACTCTGCTTCGGCCGCCAAGAGATAGAAGGCCAAGCGTGTTCATAAGATTTGGGTCCCAAAGTATCCCTTTGCTCTTCCTAACGCTGCTGATGGAAAAGGGAAAGCTCCGGCCACTGTCGGCCAAAACAACAGTTCAGAGGCGCATGGCTCAGTACCAGCCACAATGTTGTCTAAAGACTTTCTGCTATTGAGACGCATGATATACTAGAAGAGGCTCTACTAATGAGCCATCAACTAAGCCCTATGCTTCTCACAAGAAGAATACCAAAAAGGTGCATGCCAATCATGCGTCTAAGAAGAAAGCTGTCAGTTATGATAGAACCACTTGCTCCACGTTAGGCAAAAAGAATGCACAACAATTGAGTTTTGGCAAAGGAAAACACTACGATGCTAAAGATTCAAATGTTGAAATTTCTGCCTTACACTTGGTTAGGATGAGAGTTCTGTCTCAATACAGAGTTCTAGACGCATAACTGGAGACAAGAAGTCCGTCTTCCACAGACTTTCTTTCTCGTCAGATTCTATGTGTTATGAAGAAGGCCCAGTTCATGCGTCTCTCCGTGTCATGCGTGCAGGCGATGGGAAGCTATACAAGCTGAAATCTATGCGCCCCAGTTTTTCATGCGCATCTCTTCCACATGCTGTGAACTCATGTACATTGCCTCCCAATGTGCCTAAAATGAGTTCGCATGACAAAACATCTCGAGACCTAAGTACTGGGTTTTTCCATGTACATAAAATAGGTCAACGAGTTCAAAAACCAACTTTTCCATGCACGGACTCTGTCATGTCGCATAAAAAGGGAAAGGAGGTCATACACCCTTCTATTGACTTGCGTGATATGCTTCGGCATAAGCGTAAATCAACAGAGTTGTCATCAAACACAGTTATGTCGCATCAAAGACATTCATGTGCAAAGATTGTTATCAACTGTTGCTGCTCAAAAACAATTGATCAACCAATTAGGTGATCTGTCTTCACAAGATTGCAACCAAACCCTCCGGATTTGTCGTGTCTTGGGCGACAACTTTCGGACAATGAAGACGAGTTACGGGAGGCCTCAGTATATGCAACATCCAGTCAAGGTCATCAGGCACCTTCATCCTCTTCATCCAGAGGAGGTCAAAGAGCCCCTTCACCCGAAGGTGTTTATCAAGGAACCCGTTCTCGATCTAAACACTCTTCTGGTGTATTCCAAGTTCCGGAACAAGATAATACTGGGGGTAGCACTCTTCCCGTCTTTGATCATTCTACATCTCAGTCCGATGACAGAGTACCTCAAATTTTAGAAAGAGATGATGCGGTTTCGCAGTCGAGGTCAAGCAGTACTAGTTCTAGTAATGCTTCCTTGCATACCTCTCCATCGGGCAGTCCATATACAACATCTGTATATGTGACTGGTTATGAAGAAGTAATAGTGATCGACAGAGAATTGACAACCTGGAGAACATGCTACAAAATGTTATGACGATGATGCAACAGATGCAAACAACTATGAACCTACAAACAGCTCTGCATCAATCTCATCCATCAACTCAATCTCCTGCCGATCAAGATACAATTAGGGTGCGTTCAACCCTAATCCGCCATCGATAGTTGGAAATGTCTCTACGTCAGTATTGCAACAGACACGACCGCCTATCATACAATCAACCTCTGCAAGTCAACCAATTGATGCTCTGAAAGCTATTCGAGGTATCAATGCACGATTAGATGATATGACTTCAAAGGAGGAGTTCCATCAAATAGGAATGTCACGTCCTTATCCTTCAAAATGGGATGATGTGGTTTGTCCTCCAAAGTACAAATCCCAATCTCTAATTCCTTGTGACGGAACAGGCTCACCAAGATAACATTTGACATACTTTTACTCCCAAACAGTTCACATACCAAAGAATGATGCACTTTGGTCTAAATTGCTCATCAGTACCATGAAGGGAGTAGCTTTGAATGATTCTGCAATCTACCTGATGATTGTATTAAAACTTTCAAAGAATTGGAGAAATTGTTTCTCACCAGATTCTATGAGGGGACAGGTGACGTCTCCATGTCAAAGCTTATTGCGACAAAGCAAGATAACAAAGAGCCAGCTTGTGAATTCATTGAACAGTTCAGGAGATTATCAATGAAGTTGCATCCCGGGACCCCTTAGTCGGTGTTGATTGATACATGTAGGGGTAATTTCTTAACCACAGTCAGATTTTGCATTTGCCCTGGAGATTATAATGATTGGCCAGCTTTCATCGCTACTGCTGAGAAGGCTGAAGAATTCGTCTAGGTTCTGCATTTGATTGGATTGAAATCACCTGAAGACAAAGGGCAGCATCCCCAAAGTAACAACACTTCTGGGAAAACCAACAAAGGAAAGAAGTCCTTTACGGTGGATGTTTCCGCAGCTGCTCCGAGGCCTAAGCCATATTATATATTCAATGAAGCCCTTACACTGGACATCTTCCAGGTATTTATGAAGGGTAACAAGTTGCAATTACCTCCCCCTCGAAGGCCAGAGGAAGTAGGGCAAACCAATGATCCGAAGTACTGTTTCTATCACCAGTACGTGCATCACCCTACGAAGGATTGCTACATATTGAAGAATCATATTCAGCAATTGTTGGATTCAAAGGCCATCACATTGCATACAGATGAAAAACAGGTTTCTGCAAATCTTGTTTCTCTTCAATTTGGAGATTTCCCTTCAATTGAAGTTCAAGACGGTATCGTGCCGATACCGAAGGCGACGTTACAAGTTGTCAATATTCCAACCGATTAGTAATCAGACAACATAACTTGTACCATTCACTACTCAGCGTAGTGAGGTCATGTGGATCCATCCTGACCTGCTTGAAGATATGGATTCAAAACCTACATCATCTATTTCCAAGGTTCAGAGCAAGAAGAAGAAGAGTACGTCATACAATATGGTCAATGAAGTTCTAGTCGGAGAAACTAGATCCGGAAAGGCATACCTACGTGCCTCCAATCAGGATCAAGAAGATAATCATTTTCCTACAACCCCACTCCTAATCCACTGCTATTTTGGCTCTATCTGGATCAGGACCATCAAAGCAGACCCCCGAAGAAAAAGTAAAACAAAAAGAAGTGAGGTTTGACAAGTCCTTGAAGAAATCTAATATACTCGGACTTGGCAAACCTTCCAATTTCGATATATTGACACAGCTTGCCAATACCCTAGCTCGATTGTCCATATTCGAATTGCTCCTTCTGTCCAAAGATACACGGGAGACGTTGAGTGAGGCATTGCAGCATACAGACTCATATTTGTCTCAGATAGAGGAACCTGATGATGACCCTGTGACTTGTCCTCATTGTCATAGTGTGTCAGAGAAGATTCTCAATATTACCTTTACTCGAGGAGACATGTCCTTGAAGAACAATCGCCACGATAGACCCCTATACTGTAGTGCCCCGTCCCGCTCAGTCAATCGGAGGAATCGAAACGCCGACGGCGTTCGGACTTAGCCTCGAAGACATCGCTTGGTCGAGGCGACTCCTCGCTCAGGTGGGGTAGTTTCGATGAACTTGCCTCATCTTAGCCTTCACATAATAAATCGCATGTTTTCAACTTGCACAAGTAGACTTGATAATAAAAGAGATGAATCCACATAGATAAGGGAATAATCTCGATGGGTCGAATTGAGTTGGAATATGGAAAGGACCAACGGTCGGCTTAGAGTTGGCACGGCGTGCTTTGAAAATGACACTCGGTCCTTCGTCCCGTGGCTTGGGAGAAGGAAACGTTAGTCTTCGCCACAAAGTTAAGAGTTAGCCTAAGTCATAGGCGTCGCCCACATAAAGGCTTCATAAAGCATGTACGGTCCCATCATCGAAGGCTTGGCATAGACTTGACCCGTCCCATAAGTTAAGTTGTGTCGTACGGCTGTCGGCGTAAGTCTAGGCGCCCAAATGACTTGGTCGTTCAAAGCCTTGTTAGCAATCACCCGAATAAAACGCGTATTATATGCGAATTTTTTCGTATCTTACATAAACGTATAATACATACGTACTTTTAAAAAAATTTGGATTTGTAAGCAAATTTTAAGCTTGTGGCGTTTTAAACGCGTACCGTACGAATTTTTAAAAATTTTGGCCAAAAAAATGTGACCAAGAAACCCAACAGTCTTGACTTTCTTGACTCTTGCTGCTATTAGATATTAAGACCGGCACAATTCTACAAAATTATCGAAAGAAAAGAAGAAGTTTCACAGTAACCAAAAAAAGAAAACCAAGAGTTTTTGCACATGTTGCTTGCAACAATCAAATAAAAATCTTTCGGTTTTCCATCATCCAACCTCTTCTTATTCTCACACTGAACCCTTGTTTATGAAGGAACAGAGGTGGGTGAGCCCTATATATATATATATATGCCGAATGTTTAGTGCCGAATTGGTTTATATGAAACATACTAAACACGAATTAAATCTGATCCGAATGTTTTTTGTTAGACAAATTTTTTGACCGAATTTTTGACTGTATTTTATTTATATTATGCCGATTATACTCGAACTTTTGTCGTTCCGAATTTTTTTCGTTTGCCGAATTGCTAACAAGGGTTCAAAGTTGAACACGTGCCGTGCACGTTCCATCAAGGCAAAGCTTGACGCAGCCTTTGCTCGTCAAGTTGTTGCAAAGTTAAGTTAGGCAAATTATATTAGGCTATCGGAGTAGTAGCAAGCACGGTCCTACGAGTTCTACGGCTGGGTATAACCACATAGTCTTGCGGTCTCAAGGCCCGTCATATAGAGTATGACTTGGGCGGTGGTGTCGCATAGAGTTCAGTTGGCTTAAGGCACGAAGCACAGACTTAGTGTTTAAGGCACGAGCTACAGTTGATTTCAAGTCGAGTTTAGAAAAGGGTTATCAAATGGTCTTTCTGAGTTGAGTAAAATGATAGGGTAATATGAAAGAATGCTTGCGGCCGTGGGTCGTCGAGACGGTCTCAAATGATATAAGTCTTGATATTGGTTTTGAAAGAGATGGTAACACTGGAAGAAGAATGACTGTGTGAGACGTCAGTTTGAGTCGAGTCTTGCATGGTCATTGGACAACTTGTCGACAAGGACGAAAGTTTCCTCGAGCGGCAACCCGGGGCATGGAACCGACTCGGCATAGGAGAAAACAGGGGTATAGCCGAGCTGGAAGTACCGCTCAGGTTAGTCGAGGGCTTTCAGCGGGGATCGCTACTTGCGCTGAAAGGTATCCCGAATAACAAAGCTATAAGTCCAGGTATAGCTTGTGGTGCTAGTGACCTCATATAGGTGGGTCGGCACGGGCGGCAATCCGCGTGTGTGCCTTTGGATTGAGTCGAGTTGAATGAGTGTACAGTTAGAACACAATGTTTGGGCCTAAAATTTGGCTTCGACATGAGTTGTGGTGTCGAGTCTTAAGTTGTTGGCATAGAGTTGCACAAGTTGGTTTGAGTCGTTGGAGTTTAAGTCAGGAAACCGCCGTAAGGCAAAGTTGATTGAGTGACACTAAGTTCACAAGTCTCGATTGGGTCAGTTGGTGACCAAAGTAGCAAGGACCGCGAGGCGACGATATGGTTAAGTCTCACTGAGTTGCGAGGCACGACCTCAACAAGGATTTGTAGCACGGTCACATGGAAATGGAGTCTATCGTGTATTTGCGTCTCTAATTTTGGGCCGTAAGGCAAACACGACTTGATAGGTTAACGTTGACGTTGCAAGCACGGGATGGTCTAGAGACACAAAATAGGCCAAGGCGTCAGTCATAAAACTAATCCTAAGACAAGACTAGAAAGACGACTGATAAGAAGGGACTATGTTACACAAAGTAAATCAAACGTGTTGGTTTTGTATGGGTTGACGAGGAGCTCATTCCACCAGTACAGTTGAGTACTGACACCCACATAGTTTTTATGTGCAGGCACATGTAGAAGCTCGTGGCGCGGTGCTCGCTTGGATGCGTCGAGGCACGGAATTCCTTGGTGATTCGAAGCGTGTGGCCGCATAGAGCCAGGACATAATGTATGGACGTCGCCTTCCGAAGCATCCGCTGGCTCAAGACTTGTATAAAAGAGATGAGAGAGAGCTGAGTGACTTGTAATGTGAGAAGAGTGAGCTTGAGTGACTTGTAATCTTGGCCTTGCGTCCTTTGTAACCTTTGTTTCAATATCAATAAAGAGCTTCTTTTGAATAACTTGTGTTTTGCTTCAAATTTCGGCTGCTATTATTCAGTCTCTGCTTGGGACTTCTGTGCGACGACCCCGTCGCAGCCGCTGTAATCAGCCGTTATGGAACCAGCCTTGCACGAGCGCAATCTAGCCTCCTGCGGCATCACGCCTTAGCGAGGACGATCGCTCCTACGGGAGCGGGGCATGACATATACTATACAGGATATGTCGGGGCTTGCAAGGTGGACCGCATCCAAATTGATCCCAGCTCATCTGTCAGTGCGATCCCTTAAAGTTTGCTTCAAGTGTTTGGAAATCCCAATGCACAAGTTGTCACCTACTTCTACTACCATCACTAACTTCAATGCTGGATGAAGTCATCCTCTGGGAAAAATCCGTCTCAAGTGTCATATTGGGAATCTCCGAACTGAAGTTACAAGCTATGTTATTAATGCCAATGTGTACTACAATGTTTTGTTAGGACGGCCGTGGATACATGACAATCTTCTTGTACCATCTATTCTTCATCAATGTTTCAAATATGTGAATGAAGGAGTAGTCTGTACAGAATTTGCAGATGTCGATCCTTTCAAAGGGGTTGAAGTGTACTTCTCCGATGCAAGGTTGTATAAACCTCTAGATCATAGGCCCTCTAACGATGAACCATCGCATCTCGTGATGAACAATGAGGAAGATGTTGGAGATAAGCTAGAAGAAGCATCTACTGATCAAACTGCAGAAGAACTTTTAGCCATATACTTGAAAGGCAATGTGTGAAAGGAGCCGGTTGAAGAGCCCTTGGCTATATACTTGAAAGTTCCAGTATGGAAGGAGCCCGTTAGAACTTCACAGGAGACTTATTCAAGGGGTAGTACACCTTTCATTGTTGATCTACGCAAGAACAAAACGAACATCAAGACAGAGGAACCTCTAGTAATTGATCTGAGGACAAAAAAAAGAGGAACCGCTGGTGATTGATCTGAGGACCAAGAAGGATGAACCGTTTGTAGTTGATCTTCGTCGAAGCAAGCGTCCAGTTCAACCGAATGAGTCCTTTGTGATCGATCTGATTCATGTTGCCATCGATGCAGAAGCGAGTATTGTAAATAAACCTCCATGTATCAAACTTTTCGATGATGTTTTCCCGAAAGAAGAAATCATGTACATACCTAATGAAAGAGGTTCTGCTTTTGATTATTTTGATGGCCCTAAGGCAGGTTTAAGAACTTAGACTCTTTGTGTTCACTTATCACGGATACAAAGCCGTCACTACCTGTGTCTATTTCTTCTAAAAATAGTACTCCATGTCTGTCGTATGAGGATTCTTACTTTCAAGTGCAGGCTAGGTCGATTGTGAAACACCGATCATTTTTTGCTGAGCCAAGGTGCCTAAAGAAGCTTTGCTCGATGATCCTGAACCAGATACCGGTAGAATGCAGCTGTATCGGTACACTCCTCAAGCGAAGAACATCATTCAATGGGCTATGACTTAAATAGCCAACAAGGTCTCAATTTTGGTAAAGGCCGACGTCTACCGTTGCGTATCCCAACTCCAAAAGAAAAGTCGCAAGACTACTATCATCGTACTCGTTCTGGGCTAGGATATGTAACTCCTCCAACTACACCAGAAGTATCAGACGAAGAAGATAGTAATAGATGTTCTCATTCTTGTGATTCTGCAGTATAGGATTCAGTTCATAGTATGGGAGCAATATTCAGAGATGTTTCCTCAGCTTGCATGATATCTTGTGATCAACCAGAAGATGATGATTTCTCAATTGAGCCTTTTGAAGTCGAGCCTTAGGCTCAACAGCTTGAGACCCAATAGGAGATGTGGTTTGAACAATGAGAGCCTCCAACTGAAGATGAAGTTGTTCAAGTTAATTTAGGTGACTTAGAATCGCCTAAACCAATATTCATCAACAAAAGTTTATCTGATGAAGACAAACATTCTCTTCTTGAGCTCGTTAAGGAGTATATAGATATGTTTGCTTGGAGTTATGAGGATATGCCTGGGCTTGATACACAGATAGCAATGCATCGTCTTAATATACTTCCTAATGTCAAACCTGTGAAGCAACAACAACGGCGGTTCCGTCCAGATATGATGGAGGCTATTGTGACTGAGATAAAGAAACTTATAGACAGTGGCTTTGTTCGAAAAGAACAACGTCCTGACTGGGTTGCTAATATTGTCCCAGTCATGAAAAAAATGGGAAGATTATGATATGCATCGATTATCGGGACCTTAATCAAGCTTGTCCAAAGGATGAGTTTCCTCTTCCAATCACAGATGTTATGATTGATAACACTTGCGACTTTGAACGTATGTCCTTCATGGATCGGTTTTCCAGCAATAACCAAATTAAAATGTTTCCTGCGGATGAAAAGCACACATCAATCCGAACACCATTGGGGGTATACTATTATACGGTGATGCCCTTTGGTTTAAAGAATGCTGGAGGTACATATCAACAAGCCATGAGCACAATTTTTCGTGAACATTTGCGAAAAACGGTGGAATGTTACGTACACGACATTGTTGTTAAAAGTCGTTCAAAGGACGATCACCTTCAAGACTTGAGAACGGTGTTCGAATTAATGCGTATACACCAACTCAAGATGAACTCTACAAAGTCATTTTTAGGAGTCTCTAGCGGCAAATTTCTTGGATTTGTCATATCTTCAAAGGGAATACATATTGACCCTGACAAAGTTAAAGCTATCCTAGAAATGTATCCCCCAAAGAATATTAAAGAACTTCGTGGTCTACAAGGTAGGTTAGCCTACATTCGAATATTCATTTCAAATCTGTTCGGACGATGTCAACCCTTCACTCAGTTAATGAAGAAAGGAGTCTCTTTTGTCTGGGATGAAAAATGTCAACAAGCATTCGATTATATTAAGAGGTATCTCACCAATCCTCCAATATTGGTGGCTCCAGTTATGGGTAAACCGTTCTTGCTATATGCTCGTGCACTGGAACATTCTCTTGGTGCACTGTTAGCTCAAAAGAATAACGAAGGGCATGAACAAGCTATCTACTATTCGAGCCGTATGATGATCGGTGCAGAGCACAGATATAACCCCGTTGAGAAGGAGTGTCTTGACCTAATTTTTGCGATCCAAAAGATGCGTCACTACGTAATGGGACATTATCCATGTTATATCCAGGGTTAATCCTCTGAGGGGCCTCGTGACCAAACCAAGTGCGCTCAACTCTCGCCTTGCTACTTAGGCAATGTTGTTATCTCCCTACGATATGGTTTATGTACCACAGAAGGCAGTTAAAGGGCAAGCTCTGGCTGATTTCCTAGTCGCACACCCGATAGCAGAAACTTCTAAACTCTATGATGAAATTCCGGATGAAGTATTGGAGTCTAATACGACAATGGAAGAGTCTGTTTGGAGGATGTTCTTCGACGGAGCTTCAAAAAATGTCGCAGAATATAATGCTCTACTTATTAGACTCCAGTTGGCTAAACAGCTGGGGGTAGATTATCTAGAAGCTTATAGCGACTCCAAGTTGATAGTCAAGTTCGAGGAGAATACGAGGTTCGTCACGAAGATCTTATTCCATAATACCAAACAACCCTCGAAATAGCTACTACTTTCTTCGAATTCTTCATTAAATATGTACCTCGATTAAAAAATACAGAAGCAGATGCTCTAACATGTTTGGCAGCATCACTTGCTACCCCAGTCAATACCCAGAAGTCGATCACAGTGATTGGTCGAGAATTATTTTGTACTAAGAATAATCTAGATGTTCACCAAAGCAATTCGGCAACAGCGATTGTCGACTTCAAAGATTGGAGATTTTCATTTATAGAATATGTTGTTTATGGAACCCTTCCCAATGACCCGAAAGAGGCAATTTCAATCAAGAGACGTTCTCTTCACTTCTTTTATGATGTAGCTACTAAAATGTTGTATCGAAGATCATATAATGGACTTCTTCTACGATTTTTATCTGAAGAAGAAACTAAACAAGCCCTTCGTGAAGCTCATGACGGTACTTGTGGTGCCCATCAACCTGGTCCGAAATTGCAGGATCGGTTAAGGCGTCTGGGTTATTATTGGCCCACTATGGTAGCTGATGCTATAGATTATGCAAGAAAATGTAAAGATTGTCAGATTCACGCAGATTTCATACATCAACCTTCAGAATTTCTGCATCCAATGGCCATGTCCTAGTCTTTTGAAGCATGGGGAATGGATATCATTGAACCTATTAATCCTCCTTCCTCCCGGGGATCCTGATTTATTCTGACGATAACCGACTACTTCTCAAGATGGGCGGAAGCTATACCACTTGCTGAAGTGAAAACGTCTAATGTCATTAGTTTCATTAAACATCATGTGATCTATCGTTTCGAATTTCCCGGAGGACTGTTCATGACAATGGCCCATAATTTGTGAGTAATGAATTCTATCGGTTTTGGGAGAAAAACCAGATCCAGAATATGGCCTCTACAGCCTACAATCCCGTAGATAATGGTCTGGCTGTAGCTTTCAACAAAACTATTATCAATTTACTGAAGAAGTTTGTTTCATTCAACAAACATAATTGGAATGAGAAACCTGGTGAATGTCTTCGGACGTACCGTACTACAGTACGGACTCCAACCGGTACAATGCCGTTTTCTTTGGTCTGCGGAAGCGAAACAGTTCTTCCTCTGGAGATTCAAATCCCCTCTCTGAATCGCTTTATCCAATAAATTAACAACCGAGGACAATGATCGTCTACGGTTACAAGAATTGGAAGCACTCGACGAAAAACGACTAATGGCTCAACAACGGATTGAGTTATATCAAGTCCGCATCTGCAAAGCTTTCAACAAGAAGGTAAAGGAGCAAGTTTTCAAGTCGACAACCTAGTTCTTTCAGTAAGAAGGCATATGGTTATGACAGATAAAAGCAAAGGAAAATTTGTAACTAAATGGGAAGGTCTTTTTGTTGTTTAATTAGTGTATTCAAATAGAGCATACAGGCTAGCAAAGCCTAACAGAGATTTACTGATGATGCTATTAATGGCAAATTTCTGAAAAAGTAATGTCTAAATTATAGTAGACATTGCCTTGTATTTTCCAGCAAGTTTTGTACAGTGTTTACATCTTCTTTCTGGAGTAATGAATATCTTACATATTAACACCTTACTTCGAACCATTATTTTATCCCACAGTTCTGGATAAGTTCAAAATAATAGGTCTTATAAATTCCCCAGCGGAATTGTCCTCAAATTCTTTCAAAACTTTCTTGTAAGAAGCATGTCGACAAACTTTCCAAATTTACAAAGTCGTCATTAAAAAGCCGTCATTAAAGCCAAGTCGCTTTAGAGACATCCTATTTCAATTCCCCAGCTAGAATTGAAATAATCTATTTGTCGAAAAAATAATCATGTTCATATTACCCCTGAATTATTCTACGACACTTATCTTCTATAGAGATTTATAAATTTGCCAAGTCCATATTACCTCTGAGCAAATTTACTTCGAAAAAATATTCATGTCCCTATTACCTCTGAAATATTCTATATTATCGACTCTCTCTACAGAATTCCATAAATTAGCCAAGTTCATATTACCTCTGAGCGAATTTATCCAGAAACGACTATCATGTCCATATTACCTCTGATAGTGATCAATTTCTATATCCATTATCTATACCTAACCACGTATGCCACAGATAATAAGTCCACTTATCCATATTACCTCTGATAGTGATCAATTTATATATATATGTTATCTATACCTAATCAGGTATGCCACAGATAATAGGTCCACTATAACATCTATCATGTCCATATTACCTCTATTAGTGATCAATTTCTATATCTATTATCTATACCTAACCAGGTATGCCACAGATAATAGGTCCACACAGTCATGATATTTTCCTATGTCCATATTACCTCTAGAAAAATATCAAAACTCAAATATCCCCAACAACATAAAAAGTGTTCTTTATTTTCCAACGGAGATACAAAATACTTTCATCATCAGCCACAAAAGAAAAGGAAAAAAAAAATTATGATAATTCTCTTCATATGTTGTGTTCAAACATGACGCATAACTTTCAAAATGATCTGTATCTAATGTTATGTACAACTTAGATAATGAGTCTGCATATCAAAGTCAAGACACCAAATTGATCTTCTTCTAAGAAAGTCCCATGCAATCATTTTCCCTCCAAAATCATGGGAGACGCATAAGGAGATTATTCTCATGTGCGTATAGTCAAAGCTAATCTCATGAGTCCTATATCACCATCAAAGCTGTTGAATCACAATTGAATGTTTTAGGCGTCAAGTTATCGAGTTGTCTTCTATTTGCCAAATCTAATCTTATGCGACGTTTGGAAGATTGTTCTCACATACAGATCAATAGATCATTCACAACAGTGTGGCGAAATAAGGAACTTCCATTAATAGTGATAAAGGGTTTACAAAACATGGACCGTAGGAGAGCCAAGAGAACCCTAAAATTTAGTAGAACCTTAAACAGTTAGGGAGAAGAGCAATCAAAGTTACTAATCACATCTGCAATGTCTTCGAGCGTCTGGATACCTAAAGCATGAAACAGCCGACGAAAAGCATGCATCCCCTTCTACCTCCTTTTCCTCTCGGCTCAAGGGAAGAGAGTTGAAGTCAGGGGATGCCCTCAGCGGCTTAGCAATGTCATTTAGGGAGAGATCCAGCAAATCTAAGATCTCCTCCGCCATAGACAGCTCCGTCTCAGCCAATTTCCTCTTCCTCGAGTTAAGAGAGATTGCCGGTGTTGGAGTCACAATGACTGGCAGAGGTGGCAATGTAGTCGCAGGCAGCTGCAGGGTAGCAACCCTCTTTGGCAGTTGAGAGTGCTCACAGGGAGAAGGGTTTTTTGTAGCCATCGAAGAATAGTGTAGCAATAATAAATCTTTACTTCTATTTATAGAAGAAAATGACTCTTCGTTATCCCAATTGACTACTTTGAGAAACAAAAAGTTTTCTAAAAGAATGTAAAAAACGACCCATTAATGAGGATGAATCTATTTAATGAAGAGTGGAGTTATTATGATGGGCACAATATTCGAAGAATCGTCTGAAGACGACTCATAATCGAGATTCACGTAGGAAACGCATAAATAGAACATGGATTTTTGCAGATCAAGTCGCACGATCCATATAGCGATATTTCAAGCCGTCTTAAAGGAATTTTTGAGAATCAAACAAGGATATTTAGGAAAAAATGCATAAGCAGTATGCATTTTAAGAGAGAAAATCTATATGCGTCATTCAGGATTCAAATATGTGACAATCAAAGACTCATGCAGCAAAGATTCCTCAGCGGCATGTTCTAACAGTAATGAGCCAATTTTTAACTTGAAGAATTTTATGCTGCAGTTCAGGGAAACTAATAAGTACAGCAATGAGTCACAGTAAGAAGAAGCCCATGCATCCGAGTAATTTGACAGATTTTATGCAACTATATACTTCGGCGGCCATGTCCATTACAGATTCATTTCAAAGGCAATGATATTCAAAATTTTATGCGACAAAAACGACATTTTGTTATGTACCAGTTTTGGTTCGATGTTGGAAAGTTTATAAGTAAAGTTGTACTGGATGCGTCTTCTTCTTAAACAAAGACTCAATCTATGTACCCGATGTATAAACAAGAACCCTATACGTCTAGCTAACTGGAAGAGTCTTCACATTCTGGTCAAACTATTTGATAGCTATGCTTTTTGACATATTCATATGGCTGAATTCTTTTCACAGATTTGTGCAGGCAAGATCTCTCTACATACTTGTAAAGTTTCATTTGTAGAGTTTTATGGATAGTTAGCTATTTTTACTAAACTTATGCGTCATATGCAATCACGCGTCTTCATGAAGGCAGTGATTCTTCAGAGGTTAAACATGAGCTTATGTAGCAAGAATGAAATTACAGTGACAGACAAAGTAAAACTGTCACGCCCCAGAACCAGAATACTAGAGAGCGGGGGACAGACACAGCCAGCTACGTACATTGAAGTGCAACCCACCTCGCAATACGGTCACGGCTGTCTAGATGCATGAGGATTTATCTACAAGCCAGCAGTCTCTTATGGTCAAGAACAAGCCTAGTGTCTCAATCTCAAGAAAGCAAATAATTGTACAAGATGTCAGATCATCAGACATACAAAATAAGGCATCCCAAACATTACATATTCAGATGATCATGAAGCTAGTCATACAAAATACGAAGACTAGCAAGAATTTAAGTCATACATGATCAACCCTAGGATTTGCCAATCGTGTTACAGCCTTAGGCAGACAGAAATAAGTTTCAACACGAGCTAACACTTGCTCGGTGGCTAAATGCCTCAAAAGAATACTTTACAATAGAGCGGAAAAGCAAAAGAAGAAACCCACTCGTTGCCAGGGTTACGCCTGGTGTTCACCATCTGGCTGGAAGACAGGTAGATCCTCGGGTGCTACTCTGAAATCTGGCCATACAAAATCAGCTGGGTCAGAACCCAGAAGAGCAAGTGCCACAAGGGAGGCTTCACTTAGGAACTAAAACCAGCAGGTTAATAAACAGAAGATATAAATAAATGAACATGTAAGTAACAAGAAGACAGGGTTAGAAAGATAAGATGACAAATAATAAGATAACTAAGAAACTATTCCGGAAACCAAGTTACAACCTGTAAACCAAATAAGGACCGGAGTTGTAACCCTTCACCTGAACAGAACTTAGTCCTTAACCATTTATCTACAAGAGTAAAGCATAAACAATAATGCACTGAAGTAATCATAAACTGGCACTGTCTAGACAAGACTAGACTGGACTCCATCCATCGATCACGGCCAAGCAATGAGTACGGCTTGATACTTTAACTAACTAGGGTTATCACAAGCCTAGTTACTAGCAAGATGCAATGAGATGTTCCCACAGTCACAAGCCCTGCAGCTATCCAGGTTATCCAGGCGAGGTGATTTATTAGAGTTGCAAGAATTATTGGGTGACTTGGAGTGCAACACATGACAGTATGCTTATTTCAAGAAGTGCCCCACATGACAGTGGACACTGGAAATGTGCCCTACTCGTCGGCAGGCTACAAGTCCCTCAGGTGTGGCCGGGATAACGGGATCGCCTGTAACTGAAAAATCTCTCTATATTAACTACTTGATCAATCTAGTCATTTAACTTAGTCAGATTCATTATGAATCTCTGACCGTGGTAACCAGGAATCCATGTCCTAGACATGATGCAAGACGAGACAGGTAGCTTGTACAGGCACATATCAAGAATATCAACCACGGTGTCAAGACAAGGGTTACTTAGCAAGTCAGGGTAGCTGTCGCAACAGCGTTTCAAGATTATCATGTCATGTCAGATTACTTGTTACTTATCAAGATTACTTGTCACGAGTGCACCTCGATGGGCCACTATCAAGCTTATATATGTCATATCAAGTTTACTTGTTACTTGTCAAGAGTGCGTCGCGATGGGCCACTATCAAGATTTTCAAAAAGGGTTCATGCTATTATGTCGTGTTCATGTCAAGAGTTATCAAGTTATCACATGCATATAACAAAACGCATAAACAGTTGCAAGAACAAGGAAGGTGCAGGAAGGTAGGCGCATCACAAGAGGCGCCTAGACATGGATGGGCGCCTGGACACCAATGGGCGCTAGGGCCAAGATGGCGCCTAGGCATGAATGGACACCAGGGCCAGAATGGCGCCTAAGCTTAGGCGCCTAGGCATGAATGGCGCATGGCCGAGTCTAGGCGCATGGTCAGACTGGGCGCATGGCCAGGGGGTGCTGGATCATCGTGGGAGCCAGGGCCAACATGGGCGCCTGGGCCTTGATGACCAGAGGGGAGGGGAGGGGTGCATGTGCATCCAACTGGGCGCCTAAGCACCCGTCAGGGGCAGGGGGCGCCAGAGCGCGCAGGACACCTGGACCAGACTGGGCGCATCACAATGGAGCCTAAGCACCGTGCGTGCAAGGGGCAGGGGCGCCTAGGCCAGACTGGGCGCCAGGGCACCGGGGGCGCCATGGACAAATGGGGCGCCTGGCTCAACATGGCGCCGACGCATTGTTCTTCTTCTCCGAACAGCAGCCGAGCTCCATGGGAACCCGAAAACTTCAAATGAGCATAACTTGCTCAAAACAAGTCCGAATCGGGACTTCCAATGGTCTAAACTGCACATAACGAGATTTCATACAGCCTGGGACGACTAGTTTTAGGAAATACCAAGCTTTACTAGATCAAAACCAAGAAAAACAATAAAAACTCATAACTTAGATCTACACAAATCCATCCACCAAAATCAAAAATATTAAGCTCTAAAGAGGCTTAGAATCTAGTAGAGAAGAGAATGGAACAATAAAATGGGAGATCCATCATGAAACAAGTTGCACTTGCCTAAGGTTCTTTGGTGGGTGGGGAGAAGTAATGGAGAAGAAGAAGTAAATGAAGAAGAGTAATAAAGAGAGAGAGAGAGAGAGGAGAGTTGACTTATATAGCAACTCTTCTCTTCTCAAACCATAATAAACCAAGACAAGCCAAGAGTGCCATGATGAACCAAACCAAAATAAACCAAGATAAACCAAGTCAAGCTAAGACTAAACCAGGGTTAGGCTAAAAGGACAAGTCAAAACATGGGTCACCTGATAAACGTCAGAAATCCGTACACGTATAACGGGAGTGACAAACTTTTATTGACAGTTAAAATCATGCTTACATATGATGGAGATCTACTACATTCTAGATTTTCATTCTAAAGTCATGGTTATGTCTAATGGAGATCTATTACATTCTGGGTCTTCTCCATCAAATTATATATGAGTGCGAGTTATGAAACACGAAAAGTGTTGCACTGAAGGATAATGTTAAGAGGGTAAGCATTCCCGCAGATTAGGTACTTTGAACCTTGCATTCTCGTAAAAGTGCCAAGCTTGAGTCACATGTTAGTGCATCTATTAGCATTGGCTCCCTTCTATGTTCTTGGCAGTATGCCTGGACAAGAGAACACAAAATTGGGCATGCTTAAAGCCTGTCTCTCATCTCCAACTGCCAACATTGTCCGTCATCAACAGTGTTTCGGTTGGAATTCAAACCCAATCTTATCACTGATGCTACGACAGTGAAACCAGCCAATTGCAAGCTTCGTCAGATAGGTGCAGACAGCTAGCTGGGTCTCAGGACTGCAAAGGTCCTTTACGTAATGTGTTGAATCATATCAAACTAGACATGTTAGTCCTTCCAAGCTCCATCTGAGCTCCAGTCATCCAAGGAGTATCCTGAAAATGTGACAAGTTCAAAAGGAGTTAGGTGTATGAAGTCAGTTGTACGGCATGCCAGCGAAAGGCGCATAGAAAAAACGTAAAACTTTCATGCGCCTAAGTATTGCATAACAACAGTACTCTCCAGTAGCATAATGTTGACAGTCTTTCTATGCGTGCAGTGGGTTTCCTATTTCATAGTACATCTTTTTATAAGTGTAGCTATGCATTCTGAAGACATGTTGTATTTAAATATGATCAGTATGAAAATCTTTGCCATAAAACTTCGTGTGGAAGGAGGTGATTGGTGAAAATCAAAAAGGAAAAGAAGAGTACTTCACGAAAGATTACCTTCTGAAGATTGATCTTTTTCTCAACTTCTATCATAACCAAAGAGCAGTGTTCTTAGCAAGGTGATGCTCAATCTCCTCACAAGTTTGCATAAGTTTGATGGAATGCTAATCAGCAAATGCATGATAAAAAGTGGTAATGACAAGTTCTGTCAAGTCATATCCTATTTATAGGGATGAAGATTCACTATGCGGCAAGGTGTCACGCAAGCTGATTCTTGATGAAGAGATCAGTCCAACATTAACTGTCGCGTGTTTTTTTGTCCCTGAAATTAGGGATGGCAGTTGACTTACCCTCGATCCAAGCGATTGCAAGAAACGGCCGCCACAAATTTCGAAAACAGTTCAGATTTCAAGTGATTCAGTCAAAGTAGTGACAGCGTGGCAAGTGATCTGATGCGTCTAAAGCTTTGTATGACAAAAATCCCCTCTCTCAAGCTTCTTGTTCAAAGTATTTTAAAACTTGTTCAAGTTTTAAAAACTTTGAAGGAGGTCTTGAAGAAGCATAAAAAAAATACTAAAAGTAGGCTCATAGATTTCATGCGCCTAAAATATACATGTTCCTAAGTTGAAGCTATCAGCCAAAGAACTTTGAGCTTCTAAAAGACACATGGTCAAAGATGACCCAGAAAAACGCATGGTTCATTTAGATGCATGACGTGTCTTTGTCTCTTGTATGAAAATACGAACCTCGGGCAGTGTGCAGTGTTCAGATTACGAGAAAAATGTCAGTGATTTCGTCACCTTCATCATTATACTTTATCAGCTGTGAAGTTAGCAGTTGTATGCATCTACTTCCAAAACAGTATTTGCAGTATGCAATTGAAAAACTATGCGTTTAAAATGTTGATTGACACATAGTTAGTCAAAGAAAAGAGACTATTTGCAGTAAGCAACCAAATGCTATGCGTCTAAAATTATTTGACGCATAGCTGATCCACACTAAACAGATCGTGTGCTGACATGGCAGTGTTTCATGCAGCACGTCTCAAAATACGTGACGAATTATATGTGATTCTCGAGTACGTTCACTCTCCACTAACCCATAAGGCTCATGCGCCTACCCACTTTCACGTGTCTCTGAGGCAGAAGACAGTGCATTTTCTGCACATACGCACATGGTTATTCCAGTGAAAAAAAGCAATAAATAGAGGACAGTTTCTTCCTCGCGCAACACACAGAGGCACAAGGAGAGATAACGTATACTGCTTCTTTGCTAAGAACTTTCAGAGAGCGCTTTCAGTGATAAAATTCCCCTTGCTACCAAGAGTTCATCAACCACCAAGCTTCATCAACTGTTACATCAGATCATCAACAGAGTAAAGAAATCGAAGTAGATTAGATTTTCATCGTCCCAATCTCCAGATTCTATTGTACTCGAAATTCTTGTTTAAGATTCTTGTTGTACTTTTTCTCGATTCTACGTTTTCGGACTCTTTTTGTGTTGAAACATTTCTATCTTTTCGTTAACTTTATTATTGTGATGATTCATACCAAGTTCACTTACAATATTTGCATCAGCTAAACTATTTCTTCCGTCTATCCTAGTCATGTTATTTATTAAATTTTAAGAATAAATTCCTCGGGTGTCCATGAGGATTAAGGAGTTCATAAATAAAAATTTTGGTGGTAAAATTTTGATTAATAGCAGGAAGGATAATGAAATTTTAAGTTTTGACGGTGTCAGAATCATAATGAATGTTGAGTTTCTGTAGATAATGGTTGAGGTAAAACTGATAAATGATTATGATAAGGATTGACCCATACGGAAAAGTAATTGAATGTGCGATAAAAATTTCGATTAAAGGTGTATATGCAATTTGAGACAATAAAGGTAAATTTTGGATGAGAAGTTTAAATCTTTGTAGTTAGGGTAGCCATCTAGCATTAGAGATCGAATAAAATTGGTTAGACTATAAGGTAGAACATGATTGACTCTTAGAAATTATCTAAATAGGATAGACATGAGCATTGGGATGAAAGCAACCGGAGACCGTAAGAGTTTGAGGTATAGATCTCTTTTGTTTAGATTGCTAATACTTGTAGATTGTGTGTTAAGGTTTGTTTTGGTTCTGAGTTGGCGATTTGGTGTTCCTGAGAATTTCTCCGACACGTGGTACGATTCGATTCGAAAGAGACCGAAAGTTTAGTCCGAGGTTCATTGGACCTTTTGACATTCTGGAGGTCGGTATTGTAGCATACCGACTAGCCCTACTGCCTACTCTAGAGGGAGTGCACAACGTATTTCACGTGTTGCATTTAAGACGATACGTGGCAGACCCTAGCCATGTGTTGGATCACTCTAAGATTAAGGCTGGACCCACTCTCTAATATCAGAATTGTCCCGTGGGAATTATGGATCGTAGGGAGAAGGGTGTTGCGAAATCAGACGATTTCTCTGGTTCATGTCACTTGGCGTCATCATTCTCGGGGTGAATCCACATGGGGGAGAGAGGATAAAATGCACGAGCGATATTCTTATCTTTTGAACCATGAGGTATTCTTTCTTTCTATCTTTTCATGTTTGTCTTTTAAATTTCGATGACGAAATTTTTTAAGGGGTAACCGTCGTTTTCCAATGAATCAAATTATTTTATCTAGTTTATAGTAGTGTAGCTATACTAATATTATTTTTGTGTGTGTGTTTGTATGTGTATATATATATGGTACTATATTTAAGGCTAGTATTTAGTTAATTTTAAGTGAATATGAGTTCTAGTATAGTTTAGTACACTAGCACTAGTATATATTTCAGCCTAAAACTAGTGAACTTATTCTTAGTTTAGACTATCTAAAACTTAACCAAACCTACTCCGGTTGAGCCCAAACTTGACACACATGTCATAGACATGTTAGGGAGCCAAACCACACCCTTGGTAGGCCCATGTGGTGCACACACAAGTGTGAGCACAGCCCTCAACATTCAGCCAAGCAGGCCGGCCACATAAGCAGCCTATTGGGATTGTGTGTTGCATAACTACCTCAACAACTCCCCCACTCCCCTAAAAACATGTCCACTACTTCCCCACACCCTGACCTACAGCCCCTACCTCATTCTCACTCTTTTCCATCAGTTTACACATCCAAACAGCCCACTCAAGAGAGAACACACTCAGCCAAGAAGCAGCAGAGGACTGCTGGAATAGGGTGACTTCCAAGGCAGTTTGCACCATCAAAACTAAAGGTAGGTCCTTCAAATCTTCCACTAATCTCTAGCTCAATGTCTTAGCTTTCCATTGATATATAATTCATTAGAGTTTTGGTGTTTTACCTTCCCCAAATCGCTGTTGCACAACAATGTGTCCAGAATATGTTATATCAGGACAATTGTGCCAAGATTAAGGCGTACAGCCCAGGTAAAAGTCTTCCAAATCTTTTCTGTTGCATACCTCTGTGAATTTCCTTCGATTTCATATATAATTTGTGGTATGTTTGGTATTTTATTCCTTTCGTAGAGAATGTTTTCCGAGAAGTGCACAAGCTGAAATTTCGGTGACGAGGTGTTGTCCGCACTTTGTAAATAGGTAAGCACCTTGTTATCCTTTTTATGACTTGGGACATAAGGAATAACTAGATATTTCATTCCCCCCCCCCCCCCCCCCCCCCCCCCATGTAGAAACCATAATTATTAATGTTTAAGGGGTTAGATTCACGGGTGAAGATTGTCTCGTAACTATCTTTCTAAAACTGTATTTTTCTCCAACTTTGAAGCAGTATAACTTTTCATGTATACTATACTTTTCAATTCCAGAAGCTCATATGAAATATTGGTTATGTTGGCTACAAATTTCATGTTGGGGCAATGTCCAAAATATTTCATTTGATTGGTGTAAATAAGGCTCAAACATGACCTCATGAACACAAAATTCTGAAAAGTGTGATTTTCTTCCGACTTTGAGCATGCATAATTTTCTTTGTATTAATTATTTTCCAGATCCAATTGTTTGAATAAAATCTAGAATATTTTGTCTATCAAATTTGTATTGAAATCATATCCAGAATAATTCGTTTGACTAGTGTAAAATAAGACCAAAGTTGGCATCATGAGCAGTTTTTCTGCACACGGAAAGATTTAAGTCTGAAATTATCTTTACCAACTTTGGATGTGCGTTGTTTTCTCTGTATACCATATTCTTCTATTCCAGTACCATGTATGTACTCTTGGTTACCTTGTAAATAAGTTTATGGAGGTTTCATGACTTAGATATTTGTTTTGATTTATGGAAATTGAGGACAAAGTGAGCTTAATGAACTACACTTTTAGCTTGCAGCCTGAAACTGTTTTTGGAGGTCACTTTGCACTCTGCTTTCCAAAAATCTAAGTGTTGAATTTTTGTGTGGTTTCTTCCATAATAATTCCTAGTTAAATCTATATTAGATCCTGGAGTTTGAGCCACAAATAATGGTGTTTGTTTGCTCAAATTATGTTTCCAAAACTTAAAAAATTATATAATTTTGCACTCTAAATTCAATTTTTCTGTAACTTTGTGCTATGATTTTGGAAATCCAACCGTTGGATTGGTTTGGGATTTTCTTCTACAGTTAGACAAAACTTTATTCTTCTGAATCCTTAAGTTTGAACCGTTCATCGTTATTTTTGACTACTCGTTCACTAGCCTAAAGTCGGGATAAAGTGAATTTTCAGAAACTTCTAGCTTTGGTAGAAAATGAATTAGAAAATAGAGGAAGGTGTACTCACAACCCATACCAATTTGACATTAGTATTATATGGATTAGATAGAATGATTGTATAGGTTAGCTTGTATAGATTGATGATGTGCATTCATAATATAGGTCTTGGATACCGATACGGACTTTGATTGTTATTTATCAGCACAGGACCAAAGGCAAGTACATTCTCTAATTGTTTTCAGTATATGATAGTTTCTATAATACATGTTTTAGCAATGTTTACTTGATTTCTGGCACGTACGTTACACGGATTGATACTGTATGAATTCCTAGTCAAGAGATGTTGCCTTTCATGTTATTGTTGTACTGTGATCATCATGCTTGTGTTTAGTCCATGTATTGTGATTTACATGTTGCAACGTGTCGTGATATGGATCTAGCTGTATTAGTCGGGACGAAGGAAATATTAGTTGATATACGATCAATACCTTTAGATTCATGTGGTAGACCCTGTGGATAGCTAATCATACACTCACATATGAATAGCCGGACCTGATACTCCCTGCTGCACTTAAGCCGGTCACATATCAAGTAGTATTTCAAAACACCTAGAAATAGTAAGCATTTTCCATGTTATCTTGATTTCCTATTTCCCTGTTACTGCCATGATTCTAGTTGTACATATTTTTATTATACATGTCATCTATGATTTCTCAGTTGTCTTCTTTTATCATGTAATCATTTACTACATTCCTGTTTTATGGTCTCTACCATTTACTTGGAATTGCTTTCATTGATTGTACTTCACTCCAATCCTAACTGGCTATTAATATTTTTAAGAGATGACCTTAAGGACTAGTGCCCTACATATTATGATTCACAAGAGGGGGTCCCAGATGCAACTAACTAGTTTAGATAGTATAGACTTGATTTGAATCGGATTTGTCTCCGATACATTACATTTGGCATATATATTTTTTCTTCTTATTTTAGACTTATGTATTAGACTTGTGACTCTATGTACTTCTGGAACATTTATTTGTCTATTTCCATTATCTATCTTTAGTACTGTGATTGAGTATAAACTTTCATCTACTTATCATATACTTGTGTGAATTTGTTAGATGTTTAGCTAGACAGCATTCTACTGCCGATCCGCGGCGTAGAATGGACGTATCTACGACTCATGTCCAAATCTTCCGGGTGCGGGTCATGACAAGAACATCTTAAGCAAATTTGGTAAGTTCAATTAGGATTAAATTTGATTAAGAATCTAGGGAGACATTTTGATCTATAATCTAATATTGCAATCTTATAGTATAGGGGGACTAGTGAGACTACGACTTTGGACGGAGGCAAGTACTCTATAAGATGTTGATTCTTCAAATTCTATTATTTTATTTTATTACATATTCGTAACATAGTAGGACACACGATGATTTTCATGTCGTGTTTATTGTATCTCGTGTCGTGTCCATTGCATCTCGTGTCGTGATCGTTATTTCGTCTCGGGAGGGGAATACCAGAGTCGTCTGTGGACGACCCTATTTTCAAACATGTTGAGTAGCGGTCGCATACGACACGTGCGGCACGCTAGATTTGTTTTAGTTGTCCACAACAATGAAGGTATTTAAATCACTTAGTAGGTATGTATTGCTTCTCTCGTGCATATTGACCTTCACTTTACTATTCATTATTGCATCCTATTTCGTGTATATTTTATTTCATTATTATACTTCTAGCATTGTGTAGTTTTCTTTGCTCCATCCTGACTGGATAGTTGATACAGATATCTTCAGACCAGCTGAGCTACTTGGAGGATTTCGAGTAAGGACAGATTCTTGATTATTATTCGATGTATTTGATGATGTATTAGCTATGTTGCATTTGATTATGATGGTTTACCAAATTCGTCTCTGGAGAGAGATTGACATGTATGATGTATCAAAAACTAAACTAGTGGACTCTGGTGATTGTGGGTGCATACGTTTGGGTTTGAACCTTGTTTTAGTGTTGTGACGTGATAATGGATTTATATTACTTGGTGATTGATAAGGTCTAGACAGGTGACTACCACCGACACTGCAACGTAGGCTAGAATTGACCACGTACTCGCATTCCGATCATGCGGGAGCGGGTCGTGACAGCGTATGCGCACAGCAGCTGCTCATGCATGCATATGCGCAGCAGCCCATGCACGCATACGTGCATAGCCCGCACAGTGCCCGCTCATGCACCCGTGCATGCAACTGCTCATGCAAGTCGCACATAAAACGAGCAAACGAGCACAACATATGCGCACAAGTGTCATACGCCCGATACGCACGTGTGAAATGCAAAGTGCGCCATCAAAGCGCTACTTTGCACCCTTCGCCCGAGTCCGAGTCTCTAAGCCCCTTCGGGGCTTATAGCTCCTGAGACAGTTTTCCCAAAGAGAGTGACACAAACAAAGATTGTTCCTTTGAGGTTTAAACTTAAACCCTCTAGAAAAATCACCCAACTGGACCACCACACCCATGTGCATATACCAACACAAAGCAGAGCTATATATTGGGATATACACTTCGGTGGTTTTCCAATGTGGGACTAAAGTTCCCAAAAGTAAGTTAGAAAACCCCAACAAGATGCTTATAGATACACATCCATACGACTATGATTTCTTATGAAATTAACACAACCAAATGATCCAAATCTCGTCCAGCGTAAAGTATAATGTCAAAAGTTGGACATCTAAATACAATTCTATATCTAGTTAAGGTACAAACTACAGCTAACAAGATCATAAACAATAAGCCAGTCATATGGAATGCAAAATAAAGTCTTACGACGTGTAAAACGCAACCTCATCAGTTTATTATACTAGGTTGAAATAAGTTGAGGATACTCCTTTCTCCATCACACAGTCATAGGAAAATGAGAATCTGTTGTTCATTGTTGAATCAGTACACTACTCATGATGGATATATAAATCTACTCTTATCTGATAGCTCGTGTGTGCCACTTATAGCCCATTTTTATATAGCATGTGAAATGAAATAGCTAAAGAATTAAGCATAGAAGCAAAATACTAGATCCTGTCACAAAAAAAAGTGATCAAATTTTATTGAATGGCTACATAAACACATAAGAGCTGTACCTTGGACTAGCATTAATTGAATTCCGTCCAGAGTGTGAGACTGTGGGCATCATGTTATTGTTGTGTTCTTCTACAGCCTGTGCCACAGATATAGCACTATATGATGTAGGTTCAGGGGAATTGTTCTGGGAAGAACTTCGACGCAATAAACCTTGCTCAGAACCCTGATAATTGCGATGAACATAACGCCAATAAAGATGTGGAAGAGTAGCAAAACAGCCAGCAGTATAACCTACTATCCAAGCAAATAACGGAGCTCGCGGATGCTCGTCTTTTGACACAGGGAGAACAACGATAGCTGCTATTATTTGGCTCACGTTGACAGCAAGCTCGACTGAGATCCACAAACCAGAATTCAGAGGGCTTCTATGACGATGATCGGAATTATCACCTCTCCTTGAGATGGAAACATTTCTAGAAGTAGATGCGGCAGATGATAGTGATGATGACTGCTGGCCGGGAACTTGTGCGGCTATTGAAGGCCTATTTCCATTGTCGTCATGGGCATCTCCGTGAGGCACGGAGGCGGATGGAGAAGCAGTACCTCCTCTTGCTATATCAATTACGTGCTGATCGGCACTGTTCGTCAGCTGCTCCATCAACAAAGGATGCCTTATCGGTATGAACTTCAAGCTGTTGTTCCGAGGAAGGAACAGCTGCCATCCACGTCTGCCCGCAAGACTAAAAGGAAATGTAGCATATCCCTTGGAAATAAACTCGGACCAAGTCACATCAAAATCCACCTCCACAGTTCCGCCCCAATAAAATCATGCAAGTAGACGTTTAACTATCAACATAAATATATTACGTTCCACAGTTTAACAATTACAAAGAACTTCCATTCATGAACTGATTATAACATTGTCTTCAAATTAATTCATGTTGATACATACCAGCATAGATGACACTCAATGTCAGTAGCAGCGTAGATGTTAGTAGCCGTATCAATAGCATAGAAGGTAGCTAGCAGTAGCCATAGCAGAGTAACCAGCAGTAGCAGTAATAGCAGAGCTAATCAGTAGCGGCAGTATCAGAGGATCCAATCTACAAGCTTCATTCTACAGTAGCTAGCTTCCAGTATCAGTATTCCCAGCTGTAGCCGTAACAGTAGAGTATCTGCAGTATCGGTAGGAGTACCAGCAATCTACAGTCTTCCAGGTGACAGCTTGTCCTGCAAGGAATAAAGGGTATTGTTGTCTTTAGACATGTATCCAGAAAGTATCAGAGGAATACTCCCTATAAATGGGTTGTTGGAAAGAAAGAGGATCATCATCGAGAATTGAGAAATACATTACCAAATTTACCAATGTTTTGTTCTTCTTTACGTTCTCTCAATTAAATAAAATCCCTTTTCTCTCAGTAGAGTTCTAGCTTCATTTGAATCTAATGGTGAATCACTCTTAAGGTCACTAGTGGCCTATGTTGTCACAGGCGACGCCTAGGCGCGCCTAGGCGGCCTAGGCGCGCCTGTGACAGAGGACTCGCCTCGACCTGGGGAAAATTTTCCTGGGTGAGGCGATGCTCTCCTAGGCGCCCGCCTAGGGTCGCCCAGGGGAAAAAATGACCCGCCTAGGGTCGCCTAGGGCCGCACAATTATATTTACTATCTTTTTTTGATGTTGAACATTTATTATTTCATCTTTTTGGCTTCTTATATTACTTTTGTACTTATTGGTTAATGTTTATTGCTTATTAGTTATACTACATATTTGTTGTATACATAAATGTATAATTTTTTAATTCAAGAGCAGTAGATTCTGGGCGGGCGCTTAGGCGACGCCTAGGCGCGCCTAGGCGAGGCGGGTGGCCTGTCGCCTCGCCTCGCCTAGCGCCCAATACAACATAGCTAGTGGCATCCCTTCCTCGGGAAGGGGTCATACTAATTTGGTACCAGAGCCTCTCGAGTCTATCACGGAGTCCAGCCGCGAAGGGAGTTCGGCCAGTCAGATCTCGCCTAGGAGCACGCCGGAGAATCGACCCCAGCCGATTGGAGAAGATCGCTTCCTTTCCCTGGAAGGTACAGTCCTTGAGCTCAGTAATAAACTCGAGCAGTTTATGAACGAGTTTTCGAGGTCCAAAGAGAGGAATGTAGAAAACCCCTCTGCCACCACCCAGATGCACTTGGCCACCACCCAAACTTCCCCACCACCACTTTGCACCCCCATTAGAGTTCCACCACATTCTCCTCACCCCAATTTTTCCCAGTTCACAACCAACCTATTGAGTCCCATTGTAAATCCAGCTAATTCTGCGGTAGCCAGCCACAATGTGACACACCTGGGCCTTCGTAACCACCTTGGCATTGCTCCAGGACAATACCACGGGCTACCTTCACCAATTATGCCCACTCCCGTACAAATAGGAACCTATCAGGGAAGGCACCAAGGAGGTTAAGTTCCAGTGAGGCTTAAAGTCCCAGAGTATGATGGGGAGCTGGATGTAGAAGAGTGGCTCCTCGAAGTGGGGCACTATTTCAATTTCTATGGCATTCCTAAGTGGGACAGATTGAACATTTGTTCAGTACAGTTGAAAGGAGCTGCAGCTTATTGGTTCGATTGGCTACTCAAAATCAGAGGAATAGTAGGCTGGTATGATTTCTGCCATTCCATTAGAGTGAAGTATGGATCCTCTCAGTTCAATGATCATGCCATAGATCTCAAGCTACTGCGCCAGGAAGGAACTATGCTGGAGTACACTGCAATTCTAGAAACTGTCCAAAAGGGTTAATGGACTACCTGAAACCAGTCTAGTGAGCCAATACATAGGGGGTCTCAAAGAGGAAGTCAGGTATGAAGTTCTAGTAGCTCAACCTGTCAACCTACTTGCAGCTATACAGGCTGCTAAGCTATATGAAGACAAGTTGTTAGCCCTCAGGAAGAGCCACAAGATCAACACTTACCCAGCTAGAAGTCCAAGTACAACACATGTTGCCACCATTCCTAACACAGAATCTGTGAAGAAGAAGAATAGTTCAGGGATGGCCCAGCATACTCTATCACCCTCAGAGATCCTACAAAGGAAAATTTTAGGGTTATGCTCTATGTGTGATGAAAAGTGGTTGAAGGGACATAAATGTAAAGAAAAGAAGTTGTTCATGCTAGTGGCAGAAGATGACACTCCTGAATTAGAGGCAGCAGAAGAGATTGATACCACAGGGGATCATGCTCAGAGCCTGTTTGAAATTTTCCTACAAGCCCTGTCAGGCAATTTGAACTCCTCTACCATGAAATTGAGAGGGACTGTGCAACACAAACCAGTAATGACCCTAGTGGATTTTGGCTCCACCCGCAGCTTCATTGATGAAGGTTTTAGCAGTAGGCTGGGTCTGTCAGTATTTGACAAGAGACCCTTTGAAGTCCAGGTTGCAAATGGAGAGAAGATAACCAGCCAGGGGTTATGCAAGGGGGTTGTCATAGAGTGCCAGAAGAAGAAAAAAAAATTGTTGCTGATCTACTGGCCTTGCCTACTGCTGGGTGCCAAATTGTATTAGGTGCCAAATGATTTAGCACCTTGGGAGACATAATTTGGAACTTCCAAGAGCTAACTATGAAGTATCAGAAGGATGGGCTGGTACAGCAGTTTAAAGGAGTTCAGGACTCTAGTTCCCAACTTAAGGAGCTGGATAACAAGGACTTGAGACAGAAGGGGCAAATGTACATCATCCAGTTGTGTTCCCTCGAAATGATCAAAGGAGAATGCCAGGACAGAAGGGAAGAAGAGGGAGTCATTACAGAGATTCTGCAGAAGTATGCATTACTATTTGAGGAGCCTAAGGGCCTACCCCCTAAGAGGGATTATGACCACCAAATACCACTGATACCTAATGCAGTGCCCATTTGTAGCAGACCTTACAGGCAACCATACGTTCACAAGAATGAAATAGAAAGACAGGTGCAAGAAATGCTGGGAACAGGTATCATCAGACCAAGCCACAGCTCCTATTCCTCTCCAGTAATATTGGTCAAGAAGAATGAAGGTACTTGGAGAATGTGCATTGATTACAGAGGCCTCAACCAACAGATAGTGAAGGATAAATTCCCTATACCTTCATTGAAGAGCTTATTGATGAACTCCATGGGTCTAAGTTCTTCTCCAAATTAGACCTAAGGGCTGGTTACCACCAGGTGAGGATGGCAGAAGAGGATGTTCATAAGACAGCCTTCAGAATACATGAGGGACACTACGAATTTCTGGTAATGCCCTTTGGCCTCACCAATGCACCATCCACTTTCCAAGCACTTATGAACTCAACTTTCAAAAAAATTCTTAGAACATTTGTACTTGTCTTCTTTGATGATATACTGATATATAGTCCAAACTTACAAAGTCACTGCAAACATTTGGAAATGGTGTTTCAATTGTTAGCAGATAACCAACTGAGGCTTAAAAGAAGTGTTGCTTTGGGCAGAGACAAGTGGGGTATTTAGGCCATATCATATCTGATAAGGGTGTGGCAGTAGACCAAGATAAGGTCAGGTCTGTCTTGGAATGGCCTACCCTAGAACTACGGAGCTCAGAGGATTCTTAGGGCTCACAGGGTATTATAGGAGGTTTGTAAAAGGGTATGGAGCCATAGCACACCCCTTGGCCCTTACTAGCCTACTCAAGAAGAACTCATTCCACTGGAGTGATAAGGCTCAGCAAGCTTTTGAAGAGCTCAAAATCAAACTGACACAACCCCAGTGTTAGCAATGCCTGACTTCAATGAACCCTTCACCCTAGAATGTGATGCATCATGGAGAGGGATTGGTGCATTGTGCATTTCTCATGCAGAGAAAGAGACCAATAGCCTACCTAAGCCAACACTTGAAGGGGAGGGCTACTATGCCATCTACCTATGAGAAGGATATGTTGGCCATTCTACTGGCTGTCAAGAAGTGAACCCGGTATCTGTGGGGGAGGCAATTCATTATCAGGAATGACCACAAGCCCCTTAAGCACATGTTTGAGCAAAGATTACATACTGAAGCCCAATGCAAATGGGTAATGAAGTTATATGGCTACAACTACATAGTGGAATATAAAAAGGGGCAGGAAAATAGAGCTGCAAATAGTTTATCTAGAAGAGGGGAGATACAACTACATGACATGGTTTAAAGTATCGGCCGATACCGATCCGATACGGCCGATACCGATACGGTTTGGCATGTCCCGATCCGATACCGACCGATACCCGATACTTACCGATACCAACATTGAGGGTCTCTTTTCCGGTCAATTCGGCAAAGAAAATTAAACGAAAAAGACAAATCATCAAGGGTTTAAAGCATAATAAGATTGTAAAAACATGTAAAAGAAGATAATCAATCTATTATATGTAAACCAACCGCTAAGGGTGATTACAATGTTACTTAATTTCAAAAGTACTACGAAATAACACTGAAAATACTTAAATTATGCCTAAATGTATAAAATATATGTTTTTAAATGTAAATAATTTATTAATAATTATTTTTTTCCGATACCAAAAAATCCGATACTCCGATCCGAAACCGCCGATACTACCGATATCGCCGATACCAATACTCGTAGGAATAGTCCGATACCGATTCCGATACCGATACTGTGAACCTTGCTACATGATATCACTATTGTGCAGTCATGATGGCTACAGCATTTCAGAGATAAAATGCAAGGCTCTATTTACTATCAAGAGCAATTGAGCAAATGGGAACAAGGCCACCTTAATGCCAGTAAGTATTCAGTGAGGAATGGTCTATTGTATTATAAATGCAGGCTGCTAATAGACCCTACTTCAGAATTTGTGACCCTCATGCTCAGGGAACATCATGACATGCCTAGTGCTGGACACTCAGGATTCCAGAAGACTCTTCATAGACTCAAAAAAGTTTGCTACTGGAAGGAAATGAAGAGAGATGTGCAGAATTATGTTAAGGCTTGTGCAGTCTGTCAACAGCATAAAGCGAAAAATACCTCACCTGCAGGATTGTTACAACCACTCCTAATACCTGACATAATTTGGGAAGACATTTCTATGGATTTCATAGGACTGCCCCTCAGTCACCACAAGTCCACTATATTAGTGATAGTTGACAGACTCACCAAGTATGTGCATCTATTTGCTCTTGTGCACCCCTACACTGCAGCCACAGTAGCACAGGTCTTCTTGGAAAGAGTATTCAGATTACATGGGATGTCCAAGACTATTGCAACTGACAGGGACCCTATATTCACTAGTGCCTTCTGGAGGGAATCTTTAAGCTGCAGGGGACCCAACTTAACTATAGTACCTCCTACCACCCCCAAACAGATGGCGAGTTGACTAATAGATGCATTGAAGGATACCTCAGATGCTTTTGTAGCCATCAGCCAAGGGAATGGACTAAGCACCTATTATGGGCAGAGTATTGGTTTAATACCAATTGGCACTCTTCAATCAAAACAACTTCTTTTGAAGCTATATACGGTAGACCCCCACCTGACATTTTGACCAATGTTCCAGAACTAGTACAAGATAGGGGAATAGCTAAGGCATTGGCATTGAGAGATAACTCCCTACAGATATTCAAGACAGGATGAGAAGGATGGTAGACTTACATAGAACAGACAGGGAGTTTGTTGTGGGTGACTAGGTTTACTTTGCAACCTTATAGACAAGTCTCAGCGGCTCAAAGGAAGGTTCAAAAACTTGCCCCTAAATACTTTGGACCCTACCAAGTGTTAGCTTGGTTCAGTAGCCTACAAGCTTGCCTTACCAGAGGGAGCTTCAATTCACCCTGTATTCCATGTTTTCCAGCTAAAGAAGCACGTAAGTAGTAAGGTGATGATACAGGAAGGCATTCCTGAGAAGAGAGAGGAGTTACTAAGGGAGCCAGATTGGATTATAGACAGGAGGATGGTCCCTAGAAACAACAAGGCTGCAGTAGATTTTCTAGTGCAATGGAAAAACGAATGCCCTGAGAATGCAACTTGGGTCTAGTATGAGCAATTCACCAAAACTTATCCTTATTTTGATCTTGAGGCAAGGTCAAATTAAGGGGGAGGCAGTTGATACATACCAGTATAGATGACACTCAATGTCAGTAGCAGAGCAGCTGTTAGCAGCCGTATCAGTAGCATAGAAGGTAGCTAGCAGTAGCCATAGCAGAGTAACCAGCAGTGGCAGTAGCAATGGCAGTAATAGCAGAGCTAATCAGTAGTGGCAGTATCAGAGGATCCAGTCTACAAGCTTCATTCTACAGTAGCTAGCTTCCAGTATCAGTATTCCCAGTTGTATCCGTATCAGTAGGAGTATCTGCAGTATCAGTAGGAGTACCAGCAATCTACAGTCTTCCAGGTGACAGCTTGTCCTGCAAGGAATAAAGGGTATTGTTGTCTTTAGACAGGTATCCAGAAAGTATCAGAGGAATACTCCCTATAAATGGGTAGTTGGAAAGAAAGAGGATCATCATCGAGAATTGAGAAATACATTACCAAATTTACCAATGTTTTGTTCTTCTTTACATTCTCTCAATTAAATAAAATCCCTTTTCTCTCAGTAGATTTTCTCTCAGTAGAGTTCTAGCTTCATTTGAAACTAATGGTGAATCACTCTCAGATCACTAGTGGCATCCCTTACTCAGGAAGGGGTCATACCACATGTCTTCTAATTAATCAATCCAAGTAAGAAACATTTTCTTGAAATTAAATTCTTTCTAACACAGCTCAAATATTTCAGTATTAACATAAAAGACATGCAATTATAACCAGATAATTATGAGGAAAAAATGCACCTTTTCTAAAATTTAAGCATCAAACTTCAGTAACAATCACCACCAACAGCATTACAAGGAGGAAACCTGCAAAATCGAAAGAACATAACCACAATTTCCGCTAAATGTACCCAAATTCGACAACAACCACCAAATCTTCAACAAGAACAATCAAAACCCTAGAACTTCTCAGTAAGATGCACAAAAGTGCTGACATCTCGAAGATTTACACCGATCGTAAGGGGATAAAAACCCTAATTACCAAAAATTGGTGGAAAACCTTGATAGAATTACCAAAAGTCGGTCTTCTTCCGCAATTATCGGAGAATCCTGTCGAAGCTTTCGGTCCTTCCCAATGAATTTCTTTAATTTCATCCACTAATTTCATAAAATAAAAAAAAAACCTTTTTTTTTCAGGCTTTGCTTCCAAGGGCCGTTCTTGCAATATAGGTGGAATTTTTCCAAATTTAACCCAATGCTTTCCTATTACATATTCGCGTCATTCGTTTTGAAAGACCGGGTACTTGACCCACACTTTTACCAACATCTGGTTACGTGGGTCCCTCGAGCATTCCCTTTTCTTTCATTTTTTTAATCAAACCGCTACAGCAGTAGTAGTATATAAAGCAGGAAGGGACCAAAATGGACGCTGGGAGATAGCCCGCGGCCATCTACAAAGTAAGCCAATGACGGCCTAAACAAAATAAAAGAGACATAGTATGGAATATGATTTATGAAGCAGTCCTCTGATAAGTGGCATTGGCAGAGCTCTGCCAATCAAAGTTGGGAGTTCCAGGGTGTGGGAGAAAATCTGCTCTCCTTTGACAACTAATGCCAAAGAAGCAAGAACTTGTGCCACGACATTGGCTCCTTTGGCGATTTAGATCTTGAGGAGGTGGGGATCTCCGATTTCAGTAACTTGGATATGTATGTTTTTCTCATTACAAATAATTAATCCATGCATGAGGATATCTGTGAGAGGAATGATATGATTACCATTGTCAAAAAATTTGTTGAAGGCTAATACCATCTGGCCATCCAAACCCCTGATAATGCCTCCACCCGTATTATTGTTTCCCGCCCCCTTGACAATGCCAATATTGAGCTTAAGACCATCAACCTGTTGGGAAAGAAACGCGGAAACCTTTCCCCAAACCGGAGAGTACCTGCGAGAGGACCGAGCAATACAACGCACGAACCCAAAAATAGCCACACAAAAACAATCACGCAGACACAGAGAATTTTTGACGTGGAAACCCTTGCGGGAAAAAACCACGGGACGATCGGAGTCCAACCCTGAGAAGCCTCCACTAATGGAATAGAAGAATTACACCCTCTACAAACTCCTCCCGATCCAAATCGGATCCCCACAACACTCAGAGACAAGAACAATGATCACAAGGCTACGAAGAACGAGAACGACGAGTAGAGATTACCCGAAACACGATCTCCTTCGAAGAACGACCTTCGATCCTCCGTCTTTTTCTCCGAAGTTGCAATGGCACTCTTGCCTCCTTCTCTCTCAAACTTGTGTTGTCCAATGCGATAATACGATGATGAATTAGGGTTGAGAAAACTCAATATATCTCCCTAATCCCGCAACCAACCTGGACCGTTGGATTAGATCCAATGATGAAAACTCATCCTGAAATCCGCTTCAGCCCCCCGACACACAGAGTTCGGCCAGAACTCTGTGTGGGGCAACCAGCACTGGCCGACCCACTTCTGGAATGAGGAGGCAGAGTTCGGCCAGAACTCTGCCAGGGGCAGAGTTCGGCCCGAACTCGGCCCCTCTGCTTCCAGCAGCTCTCTCAGCAGTCCTGCTTCCTCCCCGAGCTTCTTCGACACACGAACGGCGCTCGTCGCACTCCGGGGTCTTCTCCACATAGGTTGGGAACCCCACCCACTCCAACAAATCTCCCCCTTCACAACTATGGGGAGGACGTCGTCATCCCGACGATCTGCCTGCAGTACTCAAACTTCCCCCTTGGTAGAATCTTCGTGAACATATCAGCTCCGTTGTCATCTGTATGCACCTTCTCAAGCTCCGCGTCCTTCTTCTCAACAATATCCCGTATCCAATGATACCGAGTCTCGATGTGCTTGGACCGGCTATGAAACGTCTGATTCTTCACAAGATGGATAGCACTCTGACTGTCGCAAAGCAAAGTATACTGCTCTTGCTTCAGTCCCATTTCCTGCAACAGCTTCTTCATCCACAACAGCTCCTTGCAAGCCTCCGTCGCCGCAATGTATTCCGCCTCCGTCGTCGACAAGGCAACACACTTCTGCAACCGCGACTGCCACGACACTGCTCCTCCCGCAAACATCATCACGTAGCCCGAAGTCGATCGCCTCGTGTCTACATCTCCAGCCATATCAGCGTCGGTATACCCAACCAGCTTCGGCTCGTCACCACCAAAGGAAAGTCTCCAACCAGCAGTGCCCTGAAGATATCGTAGAATCCACTTGACCGCACTCCAGTGTACCCTTCCAGGATTCGAAAGATACCTGCTAACCGTACCAACTGCATGAGCAATATCTGGCCTCGTACACACCATGGCATACATAAGGCTTCCCACAGCTGAAGCATATGGAACCCGCTCCATATCTTCCTTTTCGTCCTCGGTAGATGGACACTGCTCCTCAGTGAACTTAAAGTGAGCCGCGAGGGGGGAACTCACTTTCTTCGACCCGTCCATCCCGAAACGCTGAAGTACCCGGTGAATGTACTTCTTTTGGGACAAGTGTAGCAGCTTGGACTCTCTCTCTCGACTGATCTCCATCCCAAGAATAGTCTTCGCTGCGCCCAAATCCTTCATAGAGAAGGCCGCGCCCAGCTGGCGCTTCAACTCCGCTATACTAGTGGCATTCCGACCCACTAATAGCATATCATCAATATAGAGCAATAAGATGATAAAATCATCATCGGCAAAATACCTCACAAATGCACAATGGTTCGACGTCGTCCGTGCATAACCATGCTCCCCCATAAACGACTCGAACTTTCTGTACCACTGCCTCGGAGCCTGCTTCAGACCATACAAGCTCTTCCTCAACCGGCAGACCAAATGTGACTTGCCCTTCTCACAGAATCCCTCCGGCTGCTCCATGTACAACTCCTCCTCAAGATCACCGTGGAGGAACGCCGTCTTCACGTCCATCTGCTCGACCTCCAAGTCGAAACTGGCTGCTAATGCTAGCACCACCCGAATAGACGAATGCTTGACGACAGGCGAAAAGATTTCATCATAATCCACGCCTTTCCGCTGACCGTAGCCCTTGACTACCAGCCTCGCTTTGTATCGAGGGCGAGTAGCATCATCCGTCTGATTCACTCTGAACACCCATCGATTCTTCAAAGCCTTCTTGCCCTTTGGCAACCGCACCAGATCATAAGTGGAATTTGTGTGCAAGAAACTCATCTCCTCCTACATAGCCACCATCTACTCCTGCCTGTGTTCGTCTTCCATAGCCTCTGCGAAACTTTCGGGCTCTCCCCCGTCAGTCAGTAGCACATACTCATCCGGCGAGTATCTCGTAGATGGTCGACGATCCCTGTTGCTCCTTCTCAGTGGAGCCACTGGTGCTGGCTGTATACCGACAGCCTCCTCCCCTTCAGGAACTACCTCTCCGGCATGCTCATCCTCCTGAGGGACACCCCGACCACCATCAGCAGGCTGATGATCAAGGTTGGAAGCAACTCCATGTACCGGCTCCCCCATAACTGGATCCTCCGCGATGTCCTCTGGAAACTGCTCGAAGCGAAATGACTCTAACTCAGGCAATTCCTCAGCCTCAGAAGGCGTCTCGGAATCCTGAGTGTTGGTCATGGTCTGATCCTCGACGAACACCACGTCCCTGCTTCTGTAGAGCTTTCCTTCCACTGGGTCGTAGAGTCTATAGCCAAACTCATCCCGACCGTAGCCGACAAAGACGCATCGCCTCGTCTTCGGCTCAAGTTTGGTCCTCTCGTCCTTCGGTACATGCACGAAGGCCTTACAACCAAACGCCCGCAGGTGACTGTATGACGGCTCTTTGCCGTACCATACTTTGTCAGGCACATCACCCTGCAAAGGAGCACTAGGAGACAAATTAATAATATAAGCAGCTGTGAGAAGAGCCTCACCCCAATAACTGCCCGACAAGTTTGCTTCTGACAGCAAACACCGCACCCTCTCCATCAGTGTCCTGTTCATGCGCTCCGCTACACCATTGAGCTGAGGTGTCTTTGGCGGAGTCTTCTGGTGTCGTATCCCTTGCTCTCTGCAATACGCATCAAAGGGACCGATGTATTTGCCGCCATTGTCGGACCGAACACACAACAATTTCTTGCCCGTCTCCCTTTCAACGGAGGCCTGAAACTCCTTGAAAGTAGGCAGCACCTGATCCTTGGTCTTTAAGGCATAGACCCAAACCTTCCTGGAACAGTCATCAATAAAAGTCACAAAGTAAGAAGCACCACCAAGAGATTTTACCTTCATAGGACCGCAGACATCCGAGTGAATCAACTCGAGCAACGCCGGCTTCCTCGAACTTGGGTGACTCTGGAAAGACACCCTATTTTGCTTCCCAGCCAAACAGTGCGTGCATTTCTCCAACTTTGTAGACTTGAGCCCCGGAATCACTTTCCTGTTCACCAAGTAGCTCATCCCCTTCTCGCTGATATGGCCGAGCCGCCTGTGCCACAACTCGGTAGACGCATCACTGACTGCGTTCACCTCATGTGCCCCCTCTGCGCTCCCCTCCATATAGTAGAGACCGGACTTCTTGCTTCCTCTGGCAATCACCATCGAACCTCTGGAAAGCTTCCACTGACTATTCCCGAAGAGACTGAAGAATCCCTCGTCATCCAACCTTCCAACCGACACCAGGTTGAAACGGATATCAGGGACATGACGAACATCCTTGAGAACAAGAACCGTCTTCGTTCTCAAATGCACATCTCCAATGGCAACCGCCTTCGACACATCTCCGTTGTCCATCTTCAACACGCCACAGTCGCCTGTCGTGTAAGTGGCAAACAGTGCCCTATTGTGAGATACATGTGCTGAAGCCCCTGAGTCCACCAGCCAAGAATTGTCATCGCAGGCGAGGTTAGAAATGACCTCATCACCTACGACGATCACATCGCCTCCATGCACCGAGGCCGCCGCTGTAGTGTTCTCTTCTTGCTTCCCCTTGTCGCCCTTCTTCTCCTTCTTCCAAGCGAAACAATTCCGCTTGATATGGCCCTTCTTACCGCAATGGTAACACTCTGAGTCCTCGTACCGACCCTTGGACTTCCCCCTGCTCTTGTCTCTGCCACCACCTGGACCCCTGCTTTTGCCCCTTCCGCGGCTCTCTGAAACAAGTGCCTCTGAGTGGTGGGATGTGGATGAAGTGCCATGAGAACGTCTCCGCATCTCTTCATTCAACACCCCGCTCTTGGCAAACTCCAGACTGACCACGCCCTCTGGAGCAGAAGCGATCATAGATACTCGTACGGTCTCCCACGAGTCTGGCAAGGTACACAGCAGCCACAGTCCCTGAACTTCGTCGTCGAACTTGACTCCCATAGAAGATAGCTGATCAACCACGCCCTGAAAATCACTCAAGTGATCCGTAATAGACGCCCCATCCTTGTACCGCAGACCCATCATCGTTCGGATCAGGAACAACTTGTTTACCCCGGTCTTCTTCGCATACAAGGATTCCAGCTTATCCCACAACGTCTTCGCGTGCTCAATATTGGCAACGTGGTTGTACACGTTCTCATCAACAAACTGCCGTATGTACCCACACACCTGTATGTGCTCGAACTTCCAGTCCTCCTCGGATTTATCACTGGGCCTCTCGGTTGCAAACACAGGTAGATGCAGCTTCTTGACAAATAGCAAATCCTTCATCTTGCTCCGCCAATAATGATAGTTTGTGCCATTAAGGTTCACCATGCGCACCGGCTTCGCGTCCATCTCTCCTCTCTGGTTCCTCTGTCAACTCCTGACACCCTTTGAACCCAAAGCTCTGATACCACTCTGTTGGTATCAGCCAGAACAAAACCTATGCTCTGATACCACTCTGTTGGGAAAGAAACGCGGAAACCTTTCCCCAAACCGGAGAGTACCTGCGAGAGGACCGAGCAATACAACGCACGAACCCAAAAATAGCCACACAAAAACAATCACGCAGACACAGAGAATTTTTGACGTGGAAACCCTTGCAGGAAAAAACCACGGGACGATCGGAGTCCAACCCTGAGAAGCCTCCACTAATGGAATAGAAGAATTACACCCTCTACAAACTCCTCCCGATCCAAATCGGATCCCCACAACACTCAGAGACAAGAACAATGATCACAAGGCTACGAAGAACGAGAACGACGAGTAGAGATTACCCGAAACACGATCTCCTTCGAAGAACGATCTTCGATCCTCCGTCTTTTTCTCCGAAGTTGCAATGGCACTCTTGCCTCCTTCTCTCTCAAACTTGTGTTGTCCAATGCGAAAATACGATGATGAATTAGGGTTGAGAAAACTCAATATATCTTCCTAATCCCGCAACCAACCTGGACCGTTGGATTAGATCCAATGATGAAAACTCATCCTGAAATCCGCTTCAGCCCCCCGGCACACAGAGTTCGGCCAGAACTCTGTGTGGGGCAACCAGCACTGGATGGCCAAACCCTGGAACGGCCAGACCGAGTTCGGTCAGAACTCGGCCTGGGACCGAGTTCGGCCCGAACTCGGCAGACTTGGTCCAGAACCCCTTTTGGGGCAGCAGCAGCAGCAACCTATGTGGAGAAGATCCCGGAGTGCGACGAGCGCCGTCCGATGTCGGAGAAGCTCGGGAGTAGTTGTTGCTGCTGCTGCTGCCCCAAAAGGGGTTCTGGACCAAGTCTGCCGAGTTCGGGCCGAACTCGGTCCCAGGCCGAGTTCTGGCCGAACTCGGTCTGGCCGTTCCAGGGTTTGGCCATCCAGTGCTGGTTGCCCCGCACAGAGTTCTGGCCGAACTCTGTGTGTCGGGGGGGCTGAAGCGGATTTCAAGATGAGTTTTCATCATTGGATTTAATCCAACGGTCCAGGTTGGTTGCGGGATTAGGGAGATATATTGAGTTTTCTCAACCCTAATTCATAATCGTATTATCGCATTGGACAACACAAGTTTGAGAGAGAAGGAGGCAAGAGTGCCATTGCAACTTCGGAGAAGAAGACGGAGGATCGAAGGTCGTTTTCGAAGGAGATCGTGTTTCGGGTAATCTCTACTCGTCGTTCTCGTTCTCGTTCTTCGTAGCCTTGTGATCATTGTTCTTGTCTCTGAGTGTTGTGGGGATCCGATTTGGATCGGGAGGAGTTTGTAGAGGGTGTAATTCTTCTATTCCATTAGTGGAGGCTTCTCAGGGTTGGACTCCGATCGTCCCGTGGTTTTTTCCCGCAAGGGTTTCCACGTCAAAAATTCTCTGTGTCCCGAGCTTTGATACCACTCTGTTGGGAAAGAAGCGCGGAAACCTTTCCCCAAACCGGAGAGTACCTGCGAGAGGACCGAGCAAACAACGCACGAACCCAAAAACAAGCACACAAAAACAACCACGCAGACACAGAGAATTTTTGACGTGGAAACCCTTGCGGGAAAAACCACGGGACGATCGGAGTCCAACCCTGAGAAGCCTCCACTAATGGAATAGAAGAATTACACCCTCTACAAACTCCTTCCGATCCAAATCGGATCCCCACAATACTCAGAGACAAGAACAATGATCACAAGGCTACGAAGAACGAGAACGACGAGTAGAGATTACCCGAAACACGATCTCCTTCGAAAACGACCTTCAATCCTCCGTCTTCTTCTCCGAAGTTGCAATGGCACTCTTGCCTCCTTCTCTCTCAAACTTGTGTTGTCCAATGCGATAATACGATGATGAATTAGGGTTGAGAAAACTCAATATATCTCCCTAATCCCGCAACCAACCTGGACCGTTGGATTAGATCCAATGATGAAAACTCATCCTGAAATCCGCTTCAGCCCCCCGATACACAGAGTTCGGCCAGAACTCTGTGTGGGGCAACCAGCACTGGCCGACCCACTTCTGGAATGAGGAGGCAGAGTTCGGCCAGAACTCTGCCAGGGGCAGAGTTCGGCCCGAACTCGGCCCCTCTGCTTCCAGCAGCTCCCTGCAGCTCTCTCAGCAGTCCTGCTTCCTCCCCGAGCTTCTTCGACACACGAACGGCGCTCGTCGCACTCCGGGGTCTTCTCCACATAGGTTGGGAACCCCACCCACTCCAACAAATCTCCCCCTTCACAACTATGGGGAGGACGTCGTCATCCCGACGATCTGCCTGCAGTACTCAAACTTCCCCCTTGGTAGAATCTTCATGAACATATCAGCTCCGTTGTCATCTGTATGCACCTTCTCAAGCTCCGCGTCCTTCTTCTCAACAACATCCCGTATCCAATGATACCGAGTCTCGATGTGCTTGGACCGGCTATGAAACGTCTGATTCTTCACAAGATGGATAGCACTCTGACTGTCGCAAAGCAAAGTATACTGCTCTTGCTTCAGTCCCATTTCCTGCAACAGCTTCTTCATCCACAACAGCTCCTTGCAAGCCTCCGTCGCCGCAATGTATTCCGCCTCCGTCGTCGACAAGGCAACACACTTCTGCAACCGCGACTGCCACGACACTGCTCCTCCCGCAAACATCATCACGTAGCCCGAAGTCGATCGCCTCGTGTCTACATCTCCAGCCATATCAGCGTCGGTATACCCAACCAACTTCGGCTCGTCACCACCAAAGGAAAGTCTCCAACCAGCAGTGCCCTGAAGATATCGTAGAATCCACTTGACCGCACTCCAGTGTACCCTTCCAGGATTCGAAAGATACCTGCTAACCGTACCAACTGCATGAGCAATATCTGGCCTCGTACACACCATGGCATACATAAGGCTTCCCACAGCTGAAGCATATGGAACCGCTCCATATCTTCCTTTTCGTCCTCGGTAGATGGACACTGCTCCTCAGTGAACTTAAAGTGAGCCGCGAGGGGGGAACTCACTTTCTTCGACCCGTCCATCCCGAAACGCTGAAGTACCCGGTGAATGTACTTCGTTTGGGACAAGTGTAGCAGCTTGGACTCTCTCTCTCGGCTGATCTCCATCCCAAGAATAGTCTTCGCTGCGCCCAAATCCTTCATAGAGAAGGCCGCGCCCAGTTGGCGCTTCAACTCCGCTATCCTAGTGGCATTCCGACCCACTAATAGCATATCATCAACATAGAGCAATAAGATGATAAAATCATCATCGGCAAAATACCTCACAAATGCACAATGGTCCGACGTCGTCCGTGCATAACCTTGCTCCCCCATAAACGACTCGAACTTTCTGTACCACTGCCTCGGAGCCTGCTTCAGACCATACAAGCTCTTCCTCAACCGGCAGACCAAATGTGACTTGTCCTTCTCACAGAATCCCTCCGGCTGCTCCATGTACAACTCCTCCTCAAGATCACCGTGGAGGAACGCCGTCTTCACGTCCATCTGCTCGACCTCCAAGTCGAAACTGGCTGCTAATGCTAGCACCACCCGAATAGACGAATGCTTGACGACAGGCGAAAAGATTTCATCATAATCCACGCCTTTCCGCTGACCGTAGCCCTTGACTACCAGCCTCGCTTTATATCGAGGGCGAGTAGCATCATCCGTCTGCTTCACTCTGAACACCCATCGATTCTTCAAAGCCTTCTTGCCCTTTGGCAACCGCGCCAGATCATAAGTAGAATTGGTGTGCAAGGAACTCATCTCCTCCTGCATAGCCACCATCCACTCCTGCCTGTGTTCGTCTTCCATAGCGTCAGCGAAACTTTCGGGCTCTCCCCCGTCAGTCAGTAGCACATACTCATCCGGCGAGTATCTCGTAGATGGTCGACGATCCCTGTTGCTCCTTCTCAGTGGAGCCACTGGTGCTGGCTGTATACCGACAGCCTCCTCCCCTTCAGGAACTGCCTCCCCGGCATGCTCATCCTCCTGAGGGACACCCTGACCACCATCAGCAGGCTGATGATCAAGGTTGGGAGCAACTCCATGTACCGGCTCCCCCATAACTGGATCCTCCGCGATGTCCTCTGGAAACTGCTCGAAGCGAAATGACTCTAACTCAGGCAATTCCTCAGCCTCAGAAGGCGTCTCGGAATCCTGAGTGTTGGTCATGGTCTGATCCTCGACGAACACCACGTCCCTGCTTCTGTAGAGCTTTCCTTCCACTGGGTCGTAGAGTCTATAGCCAAACTCATCCCGACCGTAGCCGACAAAGACGCATCGCCTCGTCTTCGGCTCAAGTTTGGTCCTCTCGTCCTTCGGTACATGCACGAAGGCTTTACAACCAAACGCCCGCAGGTGACTGTATGACGGCTCCTTGCCGTACCATACTTTGTCAGACACATCACCCTGCAAAGGAGCACTAGGAGACAAATTAATAATATAAGCAGCTGTGAGAAAAGCCTCACCCCAATAACTGCCCAGCAAGTTTGCTTCTGACAGCAAACACCGCACCCTCTCCATCAGTGTCCTGTTCATGCGCTCCGCTACACCATTGAGCTGAGGTGTCTTTGGCGGAGTCTTCTGGTGTCGTATCCCTTGCTCTCTGCAATACGCATCAAAGGGACCGATGTATTCGCCGCCATTGTCGGACCGAACACACAACAACTTCTTGCCCGTCTCCCTTTCAACGGAGGCCTGAAACTCCTTGAAAGTAGGCAGCACCTGATCCTTGGTCTTTAAGGCATAGACCCAAACCTTCCTGGAACAGTCATCAATAAAAGTCACAAAGTAAGAAGCACCACCAAGAGATTTTACCTTCATAGGACCGCAGACATCCGAGTGAATCAACTCGAGCAACGCCAGCTTCCTCGAACTTGGGTGACTCTGGAAAGACACCCTATTTTGCTTCCCAGCCAAACAGTGCGTGCATTTCTCCAACTTTGTAGACTTGAGCCCCGGAATCACTTTCCTGTTCACCAAGTAGCTCATCCCCTTCTCGCTGATATGGCCGAGCCGCCTGTGCCACAACTCGGTAGACGCATCACTGACTGCGTTCACCTCATGTGCCCCCTCTGCGCTCCCCTCCATATAGTAGAGACCGAACTTCTTGCTTCCTCTGGCAATCACCATCGAACCTCTGGAAAGCTTCCACTGACTATTCCCGAAGAGACTGAAGAATCCCTCGTCATCCAACCTTCCAACCGACACCAGGTTGAAACGGATATCAGGGACATGACGAACATCCTTGAGAACAAGAACCGCACCCGTCTTCCTTCTCAAATGCACATCTCCAATGGCAACCGCCTTCGACACATCTCCGTTGCCCATCTTCAACACGCCACAGTCGCCTGTCGTGTAAGTGGCAAACAGTGCCCTATTGTGAGATACATGTGCTGAAGCCCCTGAGTCCACCAGCCAAGAATTGTCATCACAGGCGAGGTTAGTAATGACCTCATCACCTACGACGATCACATCGCCTCCATGTACCGAGGCCGCCGCTGTAGTGTTCTCTTCTTGCTTCCCTTTGTCGCCCTTCTTCTCCTTCTTCCAAGCGAAACAATTCCGCTTGATATGGCCCTTCTTACCGCAATGATAACACTCTGAGTCCTCGTACCGACCCTTGGACTTCCCCCTGCTCTTGTCTCTGCCACCACCTGGACCCCTGCTTTTGCCCCTTCTGCGGCTCTCTGAAACAAGTGCCTCTGAGTGGTGGGATGTGGATGAAGTGCCCTGAGAACGTCTCCGCATCTCTTCATTCAACACCCCGCTCTTGGCAAACTCCAGACTGACCACGCCCTCTGGAGCAGAAGCGATCATAGATACTCGTACGGTCTCCCACGAGTCTGGCAAGGTACACAGCAGCCACACTCCCTGAACTTCGTCGTCGAACTTGACTCCCATAGAAGATAGCTGGTCAACCACGCCCTGGAAATCACTCAAGTTATCCGTAATAGACGCCCCATCCTTGTACCGCAGACCCATCATCGTTCGGATCAGGAACAACTTGTTTACCCCGGTCTTCTTCGCATACAAGGATTCCAGCTTATCCCACAACGTCTTCGCGTGCTCAATATTGGCAACGTGATTGTACACGTTCTCATCAACAAACTGCCGTATGTACCCACACACCTGTATGTGCTCGAACTTCCAGTCCTCCTCGGATTTATCACTGGGCCTCTCGGATGCAAACACAGGTAGATGCAGCTTCTTGACAAATAGCAAATCCTTCATCTTGCTCCGCCAATAATGATAGTTTGTGCCATTAAGGTTCACCATGCGCACCGGCTTCGCGTCCATCTCTCCTCTCTGGTTCCTCTGTCAACTCCTGACACCCTTTGAACCCAAAGCTCTGATACCACTCTGTGGGTATCAGCCAAAACAAAACCTATGCTCTAATACCACTCTGTTGGGAAAGAAGCGCGGAAACCTTTCCCCAAACCGGAGAGTACCTGCGAGAGGACCGAGCAAACAACGCACGAACCCAAAAACAAGCACACAAAAACAACCACGCAGACACAGAGAATTTTTGACGTGGAAACCCTTGCGGGAAAAACCTCGGGACGATCGGAGTCCAACCCTGAGAAGCCTCCACTAATGGAATAGAAGAATTACACCCTCTACAAACTCCTCCCGATCCAAATCGGATCCCCACAACACTCAGAGACAAGAACAATGATCACAAGGCTACGAAGAACGAGAACGACGAGTAGAGATTACCCGAAACACGATCTCCTTCGAAAACGACCTTCAATCCTCCGTCTTCTTCTCCGAAGTTGCAATGGCACTCTTGCCTCCTTCTCTCTCAAACTTGTGTTGTCCAATGCGATAATACGATGATGAATTAGGGTTGAGAAAACTCAATATATCTCCCTAATCCCGCAACCAACCTGGACCGTTGGATTAGATCCAATGATGAAAACTCATCCTGAAATCCGCTTCAGCCCCCCGACACACAGAGTTCGGCCAGAACTCTGTGTGGGGCAACCAGCACTGGCCGACCCACTTCTGGAATGAGGAGGCAGAGTTCGGCCAGAACTCTGCCAGGGGCAGAGTTCGGCCCGAACTCGGCCCCTCTGCTTCCAGCAGCTCCCTGCAGCTCTCTCAGCAGTCCTGCTTCCTCCCCGAGCTTCTTCGACACACGAACGGCTCTCGTCGCACTCCGGGGTCTTCTCCACATAGGTTGGGAACCCCACCCACTCCAACAAGAGTGGTATCAAAGCTCGGAGAATACCACTCTGTTGGGAAAGAAACGCAGTCAGTGACGCGTCTACCGAGTTGTGGCACAGGCGGCTCGGCCATATCAGCGAGAAGGGGATGAGCTACTTGGTGAACAGGAAGGTGATTCCGGGGCTCAAGTCAACAAAGTTGGAGAAGTGCACGCACTGTTTGGCTGGGAAGCAAAATAGGGTGTCTTTCCAGAGTCACCCAAGTTCGAGGAAGCCGGCGTTGCTCGAGTTGATTCACTCGGATGTCTGCGGTCCTATGAAGGTAAAATCTCTTGGTGGTGCTTCTTACTTTGTGACTTTTATTGATGACTGTTCCAGGAAGGTTTGGGTCTATGCCTTAAAGACCAAGGATCAGGTGCTGCCTACTTTCAAGGAGTTTCAGGCCTCCGTTGAAAGGAAGACGGGCAAGAAGTTGTTATGTGTTCGGTCCGACAATGGCGGCGAATACATCGGTCCCTTTGATGCGTATTACAGAGAGCAAGGGATACGACACCAGAAGACTCCGCCAAAGACACCTCAGCTCAATGGTGTAGCGGAGCGCATGAACAGGACACTGATGGAGAGGGTGCGGTGTTTGCTGTCAGAAGCAAACTTACCGGGCAGTTATTGGGGTGAGGCTCTTCTCACAGATGCTTATATTATTAATTTGTCTCCTAGTGCTCCTTTGCAGGGTGATGTGCCTGACAAAGTATGGTACGGCAAGGAGCCGTCATACAGTCACCTGCGGGCGTTTGGTTGTAAAGCCTTCGTGCATGTACCGAAGGACGAGAGGACCAAACTTGAGCCGAAGACGAGGCGATGCGTCTTTGTCGGCTACGGTCGGGATGAGTTTGGCTATAGACTCTACGACCCAGTGGAAGGAAAGCTCTACAGAAGCAGGGACGTGGTGTTCGTCGAGGATCAGACCATGACCAACACTCAGGATTCCGAGACGCCTTCTGAGGCTGAAGAATTGCCTGAGTTAGAGTCATTTCGCTTCGAGCAGTTTCCAGAGGACATCGCGGAGGATCCAGTTATGGGGGAGCCGGTACATGGAGTTGCTCCCAACCTTGATCATCAGCCTGCTGATGGTGGTCAGGGTGTCCCTCAGGAGGATGAGCATGCCAGGGAGGCAGTTCCTGAAGGGGAGGAGGCTGTCGGTATACAGCCAGCACCAGTGGCTCCACTGAGAAGGAGCAACAGGGATCGTCGACCATCTACGAGATACTCGCCGGATGAGTATGTGCTACTGACTGACGGGGGAGAGCCCGAAAGTTTCGCAGAGGCTATGGAAGACGAACACAGGCAGGAGTGGATGGTGGCTATGCAGGAGGAGATGAGTTCCTTGCACACCAATTCTACTTATGATCTGGTGCGGTTGCCAAAGGGCAAGAAGGCTTTGAAGAATCGATGGGTGTTCAGAGTGAAACAGACGGATGATGCTACTCGCCCTCGATACAAAGCGAGGCTGGTAGTCAAGGGCTACGGTCAGCGGAAAGGCGTGGATTATGATGAAATCTTTTTGCCTGTCGTCAAGCATTCGTCTATTCGGGTGGTGCTAGCATTAGCAGCCAGTTTCGACTTGGAGGTCGAGCAGATGGACGTGAAGACGGCGTTCCTCCACGGTGATCTTGAGGAGGAGTTGTACATGGAGCAGCCGGAGGGATTCTGTGAGAAGGGCAAGTCACATTTGGTCTGCCGGTTGAGGAAGAGCTTGTATGGTCTGAAGCAGGCTCCGAGGCAGTGGTACAGAAAGTTCGAGTCGTTTATGGGGGAGCATGGTTATGCACGGACGACGTCAGACCATTGTGCATTTGTGAGGTATTTTGCCGATGATGATTTTATCATCTTATTGTTCTATGTTGATGATATGCTATTAGTGGGTCGGAATGCCACTAGGATAGCGGAGTTGAAGCGCCAACTGGGCGCGGCCTTCTCTATGAAGGATTTGGGCGCAGCAAAAACTATTCTTGGGATGGAGATCAGCCGAGAGAGAGAGTCCAAGCTGCTACACTTGTCCCAAACGAAGTACATTCACCGGGTACTTCAGCGTTTCGGGATGGACGGGTCGAAGAAAGTGAGTTCCCCCCTCGCGGCTCACTTTAAGTTCACTGAGGAGCAGTGTCCATCTACCGAGGACGAAAAGGAAGATATGGAGCGGGTTCCATATGCTTCAGCTGTGGGAAGCCTTATGTATGCCATGGTGTGTACGAGGCCAGATATTGCTCATGCAGTTGGTACGGTTAGCAGGTATCTTTCGAATCCTGGAAGGGTACACTGGAGTGCGGTCAAGTGGATTCTACGATATCTTCAGGGCACTGCTGGTTGGAGACTTTCCTTTGGTGGTGACGAGCCGAAGCTGGTTGGGTATACCGACGCTGATATGGCTGGAGATGTAGACACGAGGCGATCGACTTCGGGCTACGTGATGATGTTTGCGGGAGGAGCAGTGTCGTGGCAGTCGCGGTTGAGAAGTGTGTTGCCTTGTCGACGACGGAGGCGGAATACATTGCGGTGACGGAGGCTTGCAAGGAGCTGTTGTGGATGAAGAAGCTGTTGCAGGAAATTGGACTGAAGCAAGAGCAGTATACTTTGCTTTGCGACAGTCAGAGTGCTATCCATCTTGTGAAGAATCAGACGTTTCATAGCCGGTCCAAGCACATCGAGACTCGGTATCATTGGATACGGGATGTTGTTGAGAAGAAGGACGCGGAGCTTGAGAAGGTGCATACAGATGACAACGGAGCTGATATGTTCACGAAGATTCTACCAAGGGGAAAGTTTGAGTACTGCAGGCAGATCGTCGGGATGACGACGTCCTTCCCATAGTTGTGAAGGAGGAGATTTGTTGGAGTGGGTGGGGTTCCTAACCTATGTGGAGAAGACCCCGGAGTGCGACGAGCGCCGTTCGTGTGTCGAAGAAGCTCGGGGAGGAAGTAGGACTGCTGAGAGAGCTGCAGGGAGCTGCTGGAAGCAGAGGGGCCGAGTTCGGGCCGAACTCTGCCCCTGGCAGAGTTCTGGCCGAACTCTGCCTCCTCATTCCAGAAGTGGGTCGGCCAGTGCTGGTTGCCCCACACAGAGTTCTGGCCGAACTCTGTGTGTCGGGGGGCTGAAGCGGATTTCAGGATGAGTTTTCATCATTGGATCTAATCCAACGGTCCAGGTTGGTTGCGGGATTAGGGAGATATATTGAGTTTTCTCAACCCTAATTCATCATCGTATTATCGCATTGGACAACACAAGTTTGAGAGAGAAGGAGGCAAGAGTGCCATTGCAACTTCGGAGAAGAAGACGGAGGATCGAAGGTCGTTCTTCGAAGGAGATCGTGTTTCGGGTAATCTCTACTCGTCGTTCTCGTTCTTCGTAGCCTTGTGATCATTGTTCTTGTCTCTGAGTGTTGTGGGGATCCGATTTGGATCGGGAGGAGTTTGTAGAGGGTGTAATTCTTCTATTCCATTAGTGGAGGCTTCTCAGGGTTGGACTCCGATCGTCCCGTAGTTTTTTCCCGCAAGGGTTTCCACGTCAAAAATTCTCTGTGTCTGCGTGATTGTTTTTGTGTGGCTATTTTTGGGTTCGTGCATTGTATTGCTCGGTCCTCTCGCAGGTACTCTCCGGTTTGGGGAAAGGTTTCCGCGTTTCTTTTCCAACAGAGTGGTATCAGAGCTACTTGGTGAAGAGCAGTTTCCACTCAAACTTGTGTTGTCCAATGCGATAATACGATAATGAATTAGGGTTGAGAAAACTCAATATATCTTCCTAATCCCGCAACCAACCTGGACCGTTGGATTAGATCCAATGATGAAAACTCATCCTGAAATCCGCTTCAGCCCCCCGACACACAGAGTTCGGCCAGAACTCTGTGTGGGACAACCAGCACTGGCCGACCCACTTCTGGAATGAGGAGGCAGAGTTCGGCCAGAACTCTGCCAGGGGCAGAGTTCGGCCCGAACTCGGCCCCTCTGCTTCCAGCAGCTCCCTGCAGCTCTCTCAGCAGTCCTGCTTCCTCCCCGAGCTTCTTCGACACACGAACGGCGCTCGTCGCACTCCGGGGTCTTCTCCACATAGGTTGGGAACCCCACCCACTCCAACACAACCGGGTCCAATTAGGATTTTCTGTGACCGAACACCTAGGAGGCGGCGGTACACCTGCAGCGGGTTTAAAGCAGTCGTGCCCTCCACATGCCCCTCCACATGCAGATTATGCGCAAGCAGCGAGTATTGAAGGCTAGAGGTGACTTTGCATATGATGTCCATCTTGTTAATTTTCCCCTTCCCAAAAATAATAGAGTTCCTCTCCTTCCAGACTTCCCAGAGGCAATAAGCAAATATAATATTGCGGCTAATGCCTATAATATCTTTTAAAGCGATGTCCGATAGCCATACCTCCGCCAGATGGTTAAGAGAGTTGGGGTGTTCGAGAATTTGGAAGCTAGGAGCAAAGTGGGACCAAATAGCCATCGTCATCTCACTCGTCGCAAGGAGATGATCAAGCGTTTCCTCACTATGACGAGCACAGCAGACGCACCTGGAGGCTAGACGGAAGCCCATGCCGCAGAGTCTAGCATCCACCGGAACGACGTTGTGACTAAGGCGCCAGAGGAAGGCACCTATCTTGGGGGGATGACCTTGTTCCAGTAGAAGCTGCTCCACTTGGATTGTGGAAAATGCGTTCTGTAGTGGTTCCAATAGGAGTATGTGGTAAATTTCCCCTTCTTCGAAATAGTCCAGCAAAGGCGATCAGGAGTATTGGATAGAGTAACGTCGAGGAGGAGAGCATCTGCATCCCTAGGGAGGAGGCTACAAATGTTAATAGAGAAGCCCTGTTTATTGCGGATATATGGAGAAGATTTGATCTGTCGGATGGTGGGGGTGTAACCCACACTTTGTGGTTTACGAAGGTTGCGGCCACACCAATTCAATCCCTATATCGGGGATATTACCTCTACCTAATACCCATTGGCATAGGTTATGAACAGAAGGGAAAACTTTGAGGATGGCGTGCCACAATGGAGAAAATAAGTGCGGGGCAGAGTAATTGTTGGAAGTAGGGCCACCATATCTTCTATACATGAACTGAGCCCAAAACGACTCACCAGCAGTAAAGGACCAGCATCTCTTGGCATGAAGGGCGGACATGACTTCAATAAGAGGTCTGATGCCAAGGCCACCCTCCTCGATCGACCTGCATACTTTGATCCAAGAAATCCATTTTCCGCGATATTGATCATTAGAGTTCCACAGGAAGTTTGCCATGCATCTTTCTAGATATTTGATAAGTTTGGAGGGGATTTTGATGATCGATAGAGCATGAATAGGCAGGGCATTGAGGACGCTTTTGATGAGGGTAATCTTACCGCCAAATGATAGGAGCCTGCCTCTCTAACCTAAAATTATTGATTTGAATTTCTCCTCCAGTTCCGAGAAGTAAACAACTTTGGCCCTTCCTTTGAATAGCGGGACGCCCAGGTAGATCATCGGGAAATAGGCTCTCAAGAAACCAGTTATCATGGCGATGTTATCAGCGTCTGCATGAGTATGGAGACTTTGGGAAATAATAAAGGAGGATTTTGTGTGATTAATGCTTTGACCTGACACAGAACTATAGTCCGTAAGAGTTTGCATGAATTTTACCAAGCTGTCGGAGCCCCCATTGATGAAGATTATGTTGTCATCAGCGTAGAGAAGATAAGATGTTATTCCCGGGGCTTGATCAAAGATGAAAAACAAATACAATCGAGATCTGAGATGTCACACAAAAACTTTGCAGTGATCAAACTCAAGATCTACGATGGTACAATAAATCAAATAGCCAAATTACAATCTGTAGGAGGGAAAAAGAGAAGAGAAGATCTCTCGTTCTTCCTTGCAAACGTGTTGCAATTGGGACAGAACGAGTTACAATAAAACTAGAGAGAGACGAGAAGAAGAACAATGCTGGGGTGTCAAAACACCGTTGCTCAAAGCAAGATTCGCCCCACACGATCTGCTTCCAGGAACCAGCAAGTTTGAAGAACTTGTGGAACGCTCGATGTCACCTCTGTTCAGACTCCTCGGATGGACTTGCAATGGCGGCAGCAACTCTCTCTCTCTTTCTCCTTTTCTAACTTGTAATTTTCGTAGTGCCCACAAAGGAGGCCAGAAGAGAGTATATATAGAGAGAGGGTGGAAACCCTAACCGCCTCTTCAGTTATGGAAAGATTGAATCAAATCACAAAAAGATAGCAACGAATTAATTCTAATCCCACAAAGATAGGAACTGAATTAATTCTAATCCCACAAAGATAGGAACTAAATTAATTCAAATCCCACAAAGATAGGAACGAAATTAATTCAAATCCCACAAAGATAGGATCTGAATTAATTGCATTGATTCATCCTTTCCATAACCGATTTGAAATCTGCACAGTCAGCGTAGCCCTCCATGCGGCAGCAGCAGCAGCAGCCTGGCCGCATGGACCGCTTGGGCCGCATGGACCGCATGTGCCGCATGAGCCGCATGGACCGCATGAACCGCATGAGCCGCATGGACCGCATAGACCGCATGAGCCGCATGAGCCGCATGAGCCGCATGGACCGTATGGACCGCATGGCCGCATGAACCGCATGAGTCGCATGGACCGCATGGCCGCATGAACCGCATGGTCGCATGAGCCGCATGAGGCCGCATATGAGCCGTATGCCGCATAAGACCGCATGGCCGCATATGAGCCGCATACAGACCGCATGACTGCTGACATGCTAAGTGCAAAGTGCACCAACAAAATGCCACATTACGCCTCATGAGCCCACGAGCCCGAGTCCGAGTCCGAGTCCGAGTCGCTAAGCCCCTTTGGGGCTTAGCTCCAAGTGGAATTAATCCAAGAGAATGACAAAAGCATTAATGCTTAATCCTTGGAGCCTTATTCTTACCTCCTAGTAAAATCACCCACATAGTTCCCTCCTTAGGGTCACCACCCCATGTGCATCTCTCAACAACACACCCAAGTATATATGTTGAGATAACTCATGGTGCTTTTCCAATGTGGGACTAAAATTTTACAAGGCATGTTGAGAGCAAGCTCTTTCCATGTAAATAAAGCACCAACAATCCCCCACATATCACAACATATATATATGTGTCCAGGGTTGAGCGTTCCCCACAGTAACTGTCCATTTTGCATTAGGATAGATGTCGCTGACGACTTGAATCTTCCCGCATGGGTTAAATAACAATGTGATACAAGAATGGACTACGCCTTGAATTCTGCACCACAATTGTAATTCTTCCCACTTACAAAGTGTAGTTACGTGTGCTTCTGGCTGCACATTAAAGGCCCTGTGCCAGCCTGGTTTCAGTGTATAATTTTGGGCGTCTACAAGTTTACCCTCAAGAGACGGCCTGATATCTCTTTTCATACACTATAGGTGAGTTCTTTATTAAAGAGATATGACATGAAGCCTTGCGCTTCCTTGCGGTGCTACGCCGCTATGACATGGCCTAAAGCCGAGGCATTATCCCTACCTGGGAACCTCATCGTAGTGTCATACTACTGTAGCATGAGGTCACAAGCCTCTTTGTAGTGCCAAACTACCCAGCATGAAGCCTAAGGCTTCCTTGCGGTGTTACGCCGCAACGACATGGCTTGCAATGCCGAGGCTTTACCCCTACCTGGGTACCTCATCGTGGTGTCGTGCCACTGTAACATGGGGCCATCCTCCCCTTTGTAGTGCTGTCTACAACTCTTTAATTACGTCATACAGCATTAGGCTACCTGCCTATTTGCGGTGCTACGCCGCTATGACTTGGCTTGCAAAGCCGAGGCATTACCCCTACCTGGGAACCTCATGGTGGAGTCATCCCACTGTAGCATGGAGTTTCACTCCTTGTAGTGCTGCTCTACCGTGCTTCCTGTAAAGCACACCAGACATTCACTCTGCCTGAGAACTCATTAAGACGTTTAAGCCAACCTTCCACAGGATTTGTTTTTCCGCAGAAAAATACATAGTAGACAACAGTGGTTATGGGTCCGTATCCTTTCCATGTTCCAGAGAACAAGTACCCACTGTTACCTGATAGTTTCCCAGTCAGTGATCCTCCTTTGAACCAAAAGTTAGATGCCTAGTAGATTTCTCTTTGAACTAATAGCATAAAACTTTATGGTAGGATTACAAAGACACACTATCAGAATGCCTTCAAGCCCATTTTACAAGCTGTGTCATCGACCAACTGGCGCTTGAGGCCCTTTGTGAACGGATCTGCCAGGTTCTCCTGACTCCGAACATCAACCACTGTAATTACACCTCTTTTGATAAGATCGTGTACTGCCCTGTGCTTCAATCGCACAGTCCTCTTCTTTCCGTTGAAGAGGTCATTTGATGCTACCGTCACAGTCGCCTGGTTGTCACAGTATATCGGTATCGCCGGTATCTGAGCCCCAACCACTGGAAGATCATACATGAGCTTCCGAAGCCATTCTGCTTCATCTGCTGCAGTTTCAAGTGCATAGAATTCAGATTCCATGGAGGAACGAGAGAGTATAGTCTGCTTCTTTGACTTCCACAATATAGCAGCTCCACCCAAGGAAAAGACATATCCACCTGTGGTTCGCTCGCTTTCCACCTCTGAACACCAGCTAGCATCACTGAAGCCTTCCACTACTGTCGGATACCCGTTGTAGTGCAGTGCATATGTCTGAGTCTTCTTGAGATATCTCATCACCCGCTTCATAGCTTTCCAGTGCTCAACCCCTGGGTTGCTTGTGAACCGACTCAGCATTCCTACGGTGAAAGCTATGTCAGGCCTTGTGGCAGTGGTTGCGTACATCAAACTTCCGATAACGCTAGAATACTCCAGCTGTCTGATGCTTTCCCTTGAATTTGGCTTCAGCTTCTGATCACACCTGTATGGCGTATCGATCCCTGGAAGATCCTTATACCCATAGCGTGTGAGCATCTTCTCAATGTAGTGAGATTGTGACAGCGCTACTCCAGTGTCTATCCGGATGATCTTTATGCCCAAGATGACATCTGCATCCCCCAAGTCCTTCATACTGAACTTGGTTGAGAGGAACTTCTTTGTCTCTGTGACACAGCCTATATCCGTACCTAGGATTAGCATGTCGTCCACGTACAGACAAACGATGACTCCTCTTCCATCAGCGAACTTTGTGTAAACACATTTGTCCGTCTCGCTGACTCTGTAGCCGTTTGACCTAATAACTTTGTCAAACTTCTCATGCCACATCTTGGGAGCTTGCTTCAAACCATACAATGATTTCACCAACTTGCAGACTTTGTCTTCAAGACCTTTGACGACAAATCCATCTGGCTGTTGCATGTAAATCTCTTCGGTCAGCTTCCCATTCAGGAATGTTGTCTTTACATCCATCTGATGTATCACCAACTTATGTATAGCTGCTAGAGCGATTAACATCCTGATGGTGGTCATCCGAGCTACTGGAGCGTACGTGTCAAAGTAGTCTATCCCCTGTTTCTGAAAAAATCCCTTGGCGACCAGCCTGGCCTTGAACTTGTCAATAGTTCCATCTTTCTTCATCTTCTTCTTGAAGATCCATTTACACCCAATAGGCTTTTCTCCTTCAGGTAGATTTACCAACACCCATGTGTTATTGGAGGTGATAGAGTCAAACTCGTCATTCACTGCTTTCTTCCAAAAGATAGCATCTCTGGTCTTCATCGCCTCATCATAGGTAAGCGGATCTGCTTCCACATGATAGGTGACAAAGTCATCTCCGAAATCTTTCGGTCTCCTCGCTCGCTTAGCTGACGGCTCGGCGAGTTCTGGTGCAAGAGTTGTTTCATCAACAACAGCTTCTTCTTGGACTACTGGCTCGTATGAGATTTTAGTCTCATTTGCACCTACATCATTTTCCGGAATGTCCGAAAGAACAATGTTTTTGTCTTTAACAAACTTGTTTTCAAAGTATTCAGCATCGCGAGATTCGATGATATGATTTGATTCAATATCAAGAAATCTCCGAGCATCACTCTTCTCGGCATACCCCAAGAAGATCGCCTTCGTAGTCATTGTCCCCAGCTTCTGAATCTTTAGATCTGGAAGCTTCACATACTCCAGACACCCCACACTCGAATGACATTCAAGTTTGGTCTGACTTTGAACCAGAGTTCATGAGGAGTTACTTCCGAAGTTGCATATGGCACTCTATTCAGAATGAAAGTGGCCGTTAATGTAGCTTCTCCCCAGTAGCATTTTGGAAGACCTGCAGTGAGCAGCATAGAATTCATCATTTCTGTTAATGTTCGGTTCTTCCTCTCTGCTACTCCGTTGGATTGAGGAGAATATGGAGCAGTAGTCTCGCATATGATTCCATGTTCTTTGCAGAACGATGCGAATTCATGAGACCTGTACTCCCCACCTCGATCACTTCTCAACCTCTTGAGTTGTTGTCCGGTCTGCCGTTCAGCTTCGGCCCTAAACTCTCTGAACTTCTCGAAAGCTTCGTCTTTGGACTTGAGCAAGTAGACGAACGCGTATTTTGAGAAGTCGTCGATGAAGGTTATGAAATACTTCATCCCGGCCTTCGTGGAGAAATGTTTGAAGTCACAGATATCGGAGTGCACCAACTCCAGAAGATCTGTGCTTCGATTGACCCGATGAAAGGGTTTCCTAGTGATCTTCGTCTGAGCACACACTTCAAATTTCTCCACCTTACCCCCACATTTGGAGATAAGTCCTAGACTAGACATTTTGTTGATTCTTTTACAATGAACATGTCCTAGTCTATTATGCCACAACTCAAGAGAATAATCAGAAAATGCAACTGCATTAATGTCTTCAAACTGGTTAACAAGCTGAATTTTAAACATGCCTTCGGTTTGATAAGCCTTCCCGAAGTATGTTCCTTTCTTGGACATCACCATCTGACCAGCATTGATGTCCATCCTCAAGCCTGCATTGCAGAGCAGGCTCCCAGAGATCAGGTTCTTGGCAATCGCAGGAACATGCTTCACGCCTTGAAGCGACAGAGTGTTCCCTGAAGTGAGTTTCAGCTCCACAGTCCCAATCCCCAGAACTTCAGCTTGGGCCTGGTTCGCCATGACAACCTTCTCAGATATCGGCTGGTACGTGACGAACCATTCCTTGTCAGAACAGACATGGCAAGTCGCACCAGTGTCTATCCACCAGTCAGAGTCAACCCCCACAGTTGTGACCTGTCCGATCATAGCAACAATGTTAGAAACCAATGAAACCTTATTAGGCTCACCTTGATTGTTTAGGCTTAGATCTGCATTCACTCTTGTAGTGGCCTTTCTTGCCACAATTGTAACAAGTCACGTGGGACTTAGTCTTCTGTTGCTTGAATGAAGGACCCTTCACTTTCAGATTAGTGAAGTCCTTCTTCTTGGGATGAGAAGCCGCCTGCTTCCCCTTGGGATCCCTCGTCTGCACCAGATTGGCTTTAGCCAACTGTTTGGACAGAGTGTCCACCTTCTGTTGAGAACGCATCTCGTCCTCAACATGGATCTCTTGAAGTAGATCTCCCAAGCTAATGTCTAGCTTCTTTCTGTGCATCCTTGCATAGAAGGTACTCCATCCAGCAGGAAGTTTTGAGACGATCCCTCCGACGACAAACTTGTCAGGAAGGGGCATCTCTTCGTCTTCCAGTTTCTGACGCAGCTTCAGAAATTCCTTCACCTGTGGCAGCATGGACTTTTCGTCCTCAAAGAGCAATTTGTGATATTTTTCAACCACAAACATTTTGCTCCTGTTCTTATCTTCTTCATACAGATTTTCCACAGACTCCCATGTCTCTGGCAAGTTCCTTCTTTGAGTAGGATTCTGCCAGGGAGTCCTCCATAGCATTCAGGATGAGAAGCCTGCAGATGCTATTTTCCCTTCTCCACTTGGCCTGGAGTTTGGTAGCCGCGTTGATGGCGGCAGTAGATCCAGTGTCTGGAACAGAGGGTTCTTCCTCCAACAGAACATGATCAACGTCTTTCAGTTGAAGAGTTAGGTACACCTTTCTCTTCCAGACTTGATAGTGCTCTCCATCGAACTTTTCCAACTTGCAGAAGTCCGATTGGAGGAACGAAGCATTAATGTTTTCCATCTATACGGATCTTGCTTTGAGATTGTTATTCCCGGGGCTTGATCAAAAATGAAAAACAAATGCAATCGAGATCTGAGATGTCACACAAAAACTTTGCAGTGATCAAACTCAAGATCTACGATGGTACAATAAATCAAATAGCCAAATTACAATCTGTAGGAGGAAAAAAGAGAAGAAGATCTCTCGTTCTTCCTTGCAAACGTGTTGCAATTGGGACAGAACGAGTTACAATAAAACTAGAGAGAGACGAGAAGAAGAACAATGCTGGGGTGTCAAAACACCGTTGCTCAAAGCAAGATTCGCCCCACACGATCTGCTTCCAGGAACCAGCAAGTTTGAAGAACTTGTGGAACGCTCGATGTCACCTCTGTTCAGACTCCTCGGATGGACTTGCAATGGCGGCAGCAACTCTCTCTCTTTCTCCTTTTTTAACTTGTAATTTTCGTAGTGCCCACAAAGGAGGCCAGAATAGAGTATATATAGAGAGAGGGTGGAAACCCTAACCGCCTCTTCAGTTATGGAAAGATTGAATCAAATCACAAAAAGATAGCAACGAATTAATTCTAATCCCACAAAGATAGGAACTGAATTAATTCTAATCTCACAAAGATAGGAACTAAATTAATTCAAATCCCACAAAGATAGGAACGAAATTAATTCAAATCCCACAAAGATAGGATCTGAATTAATTGCATTGATTCATCCTTTCCATAACCGATTTGAAATCTGCACAGTCAGCGTAGCCCTCCATGCGGCAGCAGCAGCAGCAGCCTGGCCGCATGGACCGCTTGGGCCGCATGTGCCGCATGAGCCGCATGAGCCGCATGGACCGCATGAACCGCATGAGCCGCATGGACCGCATGAGCCGCATGAGCCGCATGGACCGTATGGACCGCATGGCCGCATGAACCGCATGAGCCGCATGGACCGCATGGCCGCATGAACCGCATGGCCGCATGAGCCGCATGAGGCCGCATATTTAAGTCAAATCCCACAAAGATAGGAACGAAATTAATTCAAATCCCACAAAGATAGGATCTGAATTAATTGTATTGATTCATCCTTTCCATAACCGATTTGAAATCTGCACAGTCAGCGTAGCCCTCCATGCGGCAGCAGCAGCAGCAGCCTGGCCGCATGGACCGCTTGTGCCGCATGGACCGCTTGTGCCGTATGTGCCGCATGAGCCGCATGAGCCGCATGGACCGCATGAGCCGCATGGCCGCATGAACCGCATGAGCCGCATGCCGTATAAGACCGCATGGCCGCATATGAGCCGCATACAGACCGCATGACTGCTGACGTGCTAAGTGCAAAGTGCGCCAACAAAACGCCACATTACGCCTCATGAGCCCACGAGCCCGAGTCCGAGTCCGAGTCGCTAAGCCCCTTTGGGGCTTAGCTCCAAGTGGAATTAATCCAAGAGAATGACAAAAGCATTAATGCTTAATCCTTGGAGCCTTATTCTTACCTCCTAGTAAAATCACCCACATGGTTCCCTCCTTAGGGTCACCACCCCATGTGCATCTCTCAACAACACACCCAAGTATATATGTTGAGATAACTCATGGTGCTTTTCCAATGTGGGACTAAAATTTTACAAGGCATGTTGAAAGCAAGCTCTCTCCATGTAAATAAAGCACCAACATAAGAGATAGGGAGACTGTTATTTCTTTCCATATATTTCTTGATCTGCCCAATCAGAGATAGGTGTGAAATCCGTCTGCTAAGGGCATCATACACAATGGTGAATAGCGCATGCGAGATCGGGTCACCCTGACGGAGGCCTCTATAGGATTTGAAGAAGCCTTTGGTCCTACGGTTGATGGAGACCGTATACCAACAGTTAGAGATAACTATATAGATCATATCAGTCCATTTGTTGTCAAATCCCAGTTTACCAAGAACTCTGATGAGGAAACTCCAGCTTACTATGTCGTAAGCTTTCGACATGTCCAATTTGAATACCACATTGCCTCCTTTGACTCTACTGTCAATGTTATCGATCATCTCGTGGGCGAGACTGATGTTCTCGTGGATACTCCTCCCTTTAACGAAACCGAATTGCTCTCTAGTGATAATTAATGGATGAAAGCACGGCTGCCAATCTGTCGGCTAGAAGTTTTGAGAGGATTTGTGCGAGAAATTATACAGACTAATAGGACAAAAGTTACTGCAGCCAATCTGCTTGCTACATTTGGGGATGAGAACCAGATTAGTGGAAGATATACCTTGCAGTATTTGCATGCCAAGGAAAAAATATGTCATAGCCGCAATTACGTTGCCTTTGATGATCGCCCAACAGCAAGTGTAGAAAATACTAGTAAAGCCGTCTGGACCAGGTAAGCTGGTAGGATTGAGAGACTTCACAATAGCCTCCACTTCAGACTCCAACGACATAGCACAGAGTGCATTGTTTTTTTTCTTCATTAATGAGATTGGGGATGATGTCCAGGAAGTTATCTGGGTTATTGACAGGAGACTAATTGAAGAAGTCAAAAAAATGGCTCACCGCCCTATCCAGCGCCTCTTCCTCTTGCACGATAGTCTTATCTTGTTCATACATGTTGCTTCTGTTCTTGTTGGTCCTATCCTTGATGATGGCATGGTAGAAGGAAGAATTCTTGTCTCCACTTTTGATCCAGTTGGTCCTGGCCTGGTCTTGGAGGAGCTGTTCTTCGTAACCGAGTATGGTAGATAGTTGATGCTTGGAATCTGATAGATGTTTGCAGACTGGCTCATTCCAATCTGATTAAAGGGAGGCTTCTAGGGTGTCGATTTTAGTATGTAGATTCTGTTTTCTGGTGCGGATGTCACCAAAAACAGTCCAGTTCCAGTGACGAAGTCCAGTACGAAGACGCTTGAGTTTAGTATGGAGGACGAGAAAGGGGGTGCCAGAAACCTCTGTCTTCAAGTTGTCTTCAATGAAATCCATGAAGGATTCATGCTCACACCATGTTCGTTGGAACCTGAGGGGGGCCGGAGCAATAGGGGAGTTAATAGAGGAGATGAGAAGTGGGGAGTGGTCCAAATGGAGACGAGGAAGATGGTGGACGTTGATTGCCAGCATATCTGGAATAAAGTTGGTGTCATACACCACTCTATCAAGCCACTCCCAGGTGTTCGAGTTGTTGAGAAGGCTGTTGTACCAAGTGAAGGGGGAGCCTATGTATCCCGCATCAATGAGGCCTTGATTAGAGATGAATCTGTTGAAGCCTCTGGTAGCAATCGCATTGATAGTACCCGGGCCGATCTTCTCAGAGGCGGAGGAGACCACATTAAAATCACCGGCCATGAGCCAGGGGATGGAATTCCCAAGCGCAAAGTCCGTGAGTTGTTGCCATAGCTCTCTTCTTTTGATCCATTGACACTTAGCATAGACCACCGAGAGAGAGAAGTTGTTGCTGGGATTTTGGCCTAATATATGGCAAGAGATGAATTGGTTGTGAGTCATAGTAATATTCACCTTGATATTATGATTCCACATCAGCCAGATGTGTTTGTTGGTGTCGCCCCCATGGTAGTGGAAGTTCATATGGATCTCTCTAGCTAGCTCGTCAATGTTGTCACCAGGAATCATGGGCTCCAGAATACCAATAAGATCGGGAGAGTATTTGGATTTGAGGGATTTGAAGTAGGTTCGGGTTTGGGGAGCACTGATGCCTCTGGTATTCCAAATGATAGCTTTAATCATTAATTGGATTTGGAGGATTTTGGTTTGAAGGCGGCCTGCCGTCTGGTTTGTCTTTGCGTTGAAGGAGTACTTGTAGAGGTTGTCTGTTTGTTGAATTTAGTGGGCGCATATTTGGATCTAATTCTTGTCTTCATCTGCTCTGCAACCAGAGAGGTCTTATGATCTACCGCATTCTCGTGGGGGCAGTTGATATGTTGTTGTTCCTTAGGGGGACTTGGAGGCAAGATCAGTGGCGGGTGGTTGGGCTTCCACTGCGATAACCCTTTCAGAACCAAATGAAATCAGCACAGAGCCGTTCCACTTTTCGAATAGTGGCCACAGGGAGGAGGATGGACTGCAGCCAGAAGTGGACCACAGCCGAAATCACCGATCTGACCAGCTCGATGCGGCCGCCAAATGACAAGCTAGCTGCTTGCCAACCTTCCACTCTCCTCTGGACATACTCCACCAGGCTATGGCAGTCCTGATCCCGCGCATAGTTGACTGTGAGAGGCACTCCTAAGTATCGCACCGGAAGATCACTCCTCGCGATACCCAGCACATCGGTCCGCTCCTCCTTCCGGGGACATAGGAAGCTGAAGTAGACCCTACTCTTATACATGTTCATAGGGAGACCCGAGAGGGACTTCAAATCTTCCATAATAGCCACAAGCGTCTGCAAACCCTCTGTCGAAGGCTGGATGAAGACCAGAAGATCATCGGCATAAATAAGGTGGGTAACTGGGGGATCCACCCTCCGAAACAAAGGGACCAGCCGCCTACGGTGCACTGCCAGACCAATCAAGTATGTGAAGTATTCCATAACAAGCGTGAACAGGTAAGGGGACAGGGGGTCACCTTGCCTAAGCCCACGATTGCTCTGGAAGTACCCATAAAGAACGCCTGGATGAGGACAGAGAAAGTGGGAGACGTGATGCACTCCCGGATCATCGTAACCCAGTGTTCCGCGAAACCCATGGCGGTCATCAGATGGCAAAGGAAGTCTCGATTGACCATGTCATACGCCTTCCTTAGGCCCAGTTTAACACAAGCTTTCTCCCCTTCGGGTCTGCTAAATCCCCTCACCATCTCATGGGCCAGAAGGCTGTGCTCAACGATTGACCTTTCCTTGATGAACGCCGCCTGATTCGGAGATACCAAGCCCTGCATGATCCCTTCCATCCGTCGGCACATAAGGTGCGTAATTATCTTATAAATATAATTACAACACGCAATAGGTCTGAAATCCGTTAATGTTGTCGCTCCCTCCTTCTTTTGCACCAAGGTCAGGAAAGTGTGATTCAGCTCTTTCAGAAGCTTTCCTTTGGAGAAGAATTCATGCACCACCTCCAAGACCTGATGCTTCAGAATGTCCCAATGTCGTTTGAAGAATCCACTGCTAAAGCCATCCGGACCAGGAGCCTTGTTGGGATCCGCCACCTTGACAATATATTCTACCTCCTCTAATATAACAGAGGCAAGAAGAATGCTATTCCCATACGAAGTTACCAATCTCTTTGTAACAACCTCTGGGAACACAGACAGGTAGTCAGTCTGGAAATATAACTCAGAATAGTACCTGGCAGTCTTGCCCTGGATCTCAGCCGGCGTCCCCACCAGGATGCCATCCGCATCAAGAAGCTGGGAGATGTGATTGCTATTCTGTCTTGTCCGGATAACATCATAGAAGAACTTGGAGCAACGGTCGTCATCCTTGAGCCAGAAATATTTGGCTCGCTGAGCCGAGCTAATCTCCTTCTGCAGCCTCAGAATATTGACTTCTTCGATCAGCTCCTCTCTAGACGCCAGGTCCCCATTAAGCATGTCAGCTTGCATATCCTGTTGGATGTTCCGCAACTCCGCCTCCTTATCTTCTAAGGTAGACTTGGGTAACCCGTTCACCAAATTCCTGAGAGCCCTCTTCGTGGCCTTGAGGCGACGAACCAAGCGGAACTGAGCCGTCCCCTCATGACCGCTAGTAAGTCCCTCCGAGACAGCCTCTAGGTAGCCCTCCGAGAGGTACCAACTGTTGTTGTACCTGAACGGACGGGACTTTCCAGGAGATCGAGCAGTGAAGCCAACCCTGATGGGGGAATGATCGCTCGTCCCAGCGGCTAGACCCTCAGCCGAAGAGTTGCAGAAATGACGGAACCATTCTCCATTGCCCAGAGGTCGATCAAGCTGGCAAGCAACTCTGTTATGAGTTGCTTTGTTGTGCCAAATCCAGATGAAGCCTGAGCGATACAATCCCTAGAGCCTCGCACATAGGAGGCATCACTGGAAATCATAAAGAATAGAGTCTAGAACCGGACGACCACCCACCTTCTCTCCTTGGTGCAGAAGAGCATTGAAGTCCCCGATCAGGAGAAGAGGGAGGCACGACGAATCAGCAACAGTGGCAACACGGAAGATGTCGCTCCATAGGGACTCCCATCTCCTTCTGTCATTGTGGTCGTAGATCGCCCCCAACAAAAACCGAAAGCCACCCTTGTTCACGAAGGAGATGGCAATCAACTGCTCCGTCATCAAGATCAAGTCACCATCCTAACTCTTCGAGTTCCAGTGAACCCAAATCCTGGCCATGTCACAAAAAGCCAGGTTGTGCAGTTGGGCCCAATGAGAAGGGGTCCGTCGAGCAAGAGTCTTCTCATCTTTGATCTTGGATTGTAAAATAACAGAAATTTTCATATTTCTCTCTGTGAAGCACCCCACAAATCTCTCTCCACCTCCCTAGCGAACATGCCCCCCTCACATTCCAGTCGATAATAGCCAATAATTAATAAGAGGAAGGGTCCCCCTGGGAAACACCCGGATCGGCACCTGAGGAAAGTGTCGCATCCGTTGCTAAGGTATCCTCCTTCATCCCTGTCGGAATGGCCTATTGGGGAACGACCTGAGATAGCACCAACGCCCAGGCAGGGTTGTCAACACACACCGCCTCCTCTCTGTCAGTAGGATGTCCTCCCACCCTGGAGGGGTCATCCCTCAGCGGGCCGACAGCGCATCTCTTCCTACAGTAAACTTGCCTCCCGCCGATCCGCCACCCCCTCGCGCCCCAGTCTCCGATGCCACCATGCCTCTAGTAACTATACTATTCTGCCCCTGGCAAGTGGTCACCGTCCCACTCGTGGGAGCAAGCTGAGTAGATACAATGAGGCTCAATCCACCATCACTCACAGGATGAGTAACCTTCCCCTCCAAGACCTCCGCTCCACTATCATCTCTGAAATCCATGTCACAGGGTGCGTCTGGAGCCTCACTCATAAGGATAGTAGACTCCACCTGAGGTCCAACCGCCGAATACGCACTTGCCAGATGCCCGAAGCAGAAACAACGTAAACAGGTAGGTAGAACCCATTCATATTCCACCTTCTGGATAAGCACCTCCCCAGAAGGGATCTCATATTCCACCATCTTCGGTAGCTCCCCCCCAGCCCGAATCTCCAAAAAATCCTGGCGTACATCAACTGCGACCGAAAGACAGTAGCTTCATCCGCCTTGATCGGGGTGCCTACCAAGCTGGCCAGCCGCATCAGCAAAGGTATGCTCCAGAACCTGACAGGGAACTCAGGGAAGCGAATCCATACAGGGATGGAATTCAGAACTTTCCTCTCACATCGAAGCTCCGGAGTCCACTCCTTAAGAATGATAAGTCTACCATCGAACATCCAGGGGCCGCCTTGGAGGATCCTAGCGACATCCTCCGCAAGTCCGAACTTCACATAATAAAAGCTGTTCTCGCGGGTGTTTGCAAAAACAAAAGTATGAAACTTTATTGATACAAACTTTGTAAAGATTACAAGAATTTTGGGAAAGTACAACTGTAGGAATTCAATCTAGAAGACGATTGCTTTATCCCTTGGACGATGTGAACTTTGAAGACGGCAGCCTCTGAAGTTGAAGGCAAAAGCCTCGGAAGGATGCAGCAGCACTTGGGCAAGAACTCCTGAACTCTCTGGTATTTATGAACTTTATGTCTGCTCCCCTTGAATGAAGACTTGAAACTCTATTTATAGAGTTCTGGAAATAACTAATTTTTAGTTATTCTGAATGGCGCAAGTTGGATTGCGCAGGAACTGGATTGCGCAGCATCAGATTGCGCAGGCAGTTGTCTGGTCGTGGGCCAACTGTCTTGGACACATGGCATCATTTGATTGAAATGCGCATGATCATGTGAAGATGGTTGCCACGTAACGAGCAATTGATGGCATGAATGCCACGTGTACTTTTGTCAGTTGTCATGATGAAATACGTCACATGAATTACGCTGACTTCGGATTGTGCTGAGATGGATTGCGCTGGTCTGGATTGCGCAGGCACTGGATTGCACTGCATGTACAGCTGTCCAACTACCCTCGAGCGCTGTCCGACGCAATAAACGAACAGTCTCCTCGTTCTTTGTGCTGTCAGCTGTCAGAAAGATTTGATTTTGTCAGATAATGATGACATTGTCACGTCAGCCTGCGCAGTTGAAAGTGTGCGCAGTCTGGTGTGTGCAATCTGTATGATGCGCAATCTGATGTCTGCGCAGTTCATTTCAAAGTTGTATTTCTTGATTTTCTGACTTTGTTAATAGGTGCAACTTGATTTTTTAGGACCTACAAGACCCCCTTCAAAGTTTTCAAATTTTGAATTTATTCAAAGTTTCGAAATACTTTGAATTTTGAATTTTAAATCAAGTTGCGCATGAGCTGTCTGCGCAATCAGATGAGTCAATCCCGACTTTTTTGGCGCAATCTGAGGCGGCCGTTCCCCTTTGAAAAACTATAAATAGTTCCTCATTCTCTCACTGTCATTCTTTACTTGCTTTCGAATTTCCAAAAGAGAAACTTTTTGAGCTTTTCCCATTCTCCTCATCGATCTCCATGGCCCCCAAGCGATCCTCCGCCGCTGCCAAGGGCAAGGCCCCCGCCGAGTCTTCGGCTAGGGTTGTACCCCGTCCTTCTCGACATGAGACTGCGCATCCCGCTTTGCTACGTAGATGACTCAATCGAAAAAACTCTCTTTAGGGTTCTTCGACTTCACTGATCTTTAAAATCCATCTCTTTTTAGAGATGTGATCATACTGTGCCACCCTCTTTAGGGTTTCGGTTGCACGAACTAGTTATTCTTCATTTTTATGAAGAATACTTTCTTGCGCAATCGGTTGAACTGCGCTGACAAAAGTCAGTGCAATCTGCTGATTTACGCAAGATTGCCAGCGCAATCTGATGCTGGCACAAACTGATGGATGCGCAATCTGATGGTTGCGCAATCTAACGGTTGCACAATCTGATGGTTGCTCAATCTGACGGTTGCGCAATCTGATGGTTGCACAATCTGACGGTTGCGCAATCTGATAACAGCATTTTTGATTATACTTGTACTGAATTCCTGTTTTCTCTGTTTTGATGCAGTGAACGCCAGAGAAGATCCCGAATATGAAACTTTTGTAGGAACTCTTGCAGAATCTGAGTTCAAAGAGGACTTGTCCCACGTACTTTTTTTGCAATATGCACTTCCGTCCTCTTGTCAGACTATTCTGATAGCACAAGATAATGAGACATTGCTATGCCTGATGAATGGACAGCCTTTACAGACTGTTGATGCTGTCACCCACAGAAAACCTATGTTCCTGTTTGGTGAAGCAATTGACAAAAGTTCTCAACCACGACCACGTGTTGAGCAGAGAACTTTTCAGTGGAAGGAGAAACTGATTTTGCTACCAGATATTGCCAGGTGCCTTCCTTTGGCACGATATGCTCATGCTAGCTACCCCAGGAGAATGGACTGGGACATCACTCCTCTTCAGCAGGCTCGGACTGGAAAAATCTGCGTCAAGAAGGACCGGAATAACAGAGACATGTTCTATAGTTCCTCAGAACGATATAGTACTTTACTTAGGGGATTGAAACCAGGGTGCATCCCTCCGGAGAATTCTTCTCTGTTAATGCATGTGAGGATCCCAATCTTTGCGAATGAGTACGCAAAAGTTGAAGGCAGTTAGCCGGATCAAGACATCCAGTTGACAGGTCTGGTAAACCTAGACATCAAAAAGTGGAGCAGTATAGCAAATTGGATACTAGTTCAGTTTGGAGATAAACTCAGAGAGATTGAACTGTATGAAGCGGTACATGCTACTGTATATGGCTTCTACCCAAACCCTCATCTGTTTTTGGCACTGGCAGAGAGGTACAACTACAGAACAGGGACATTCATGACGCCCTATGGAGAGATAGGGTTGGCTCTCCACGAGATGAAGTATATCTCGTACTTACCAATGGCAGACTTTCCTTACGAGGAGTATGTCCCCACCAACGATGAGTTAGAGAGACTGCGTCGAGAGAATTCGAAGATGGTAGAAGTCTTTGACGAGTTGTTATGCCATTACAACGTATGCTCTTTCCACTACAAGAGTGGCTCGTCTGGTACATGCTATTCTTCGAAATGGCTGACTTATCTTTTTCTTAACCATATTATTGAGAAAAAGATAAAAGAACATGATTCCTGCAATCCAGACTTCTTCCAACCTCTCACCCCTAGTGAAGTGATAAAGCTGATGGAGGAGAATAAGAGACTGGATACTTTAGTAGAGGATGAACATCAATATCTGCCTCTTAAAGTTGGAGATTTTGTTGAGAGCCATGTAAGAATGGGCAACAGGCCCATGTCCAAAGAAGCCCAATTAGCAGGATTTCTGACGTACTGGCTCCGCCGCTTCGTCATGCCTGGGGCAAGTGCTGTAGACCGCTTCCACCGCGGTGTCCTTTTTGTTGCTGTCCGGTTAGTCTTTGGCTACTGGATGGATCTACTATCAGCGATGACTTGCCGAATAAATACGGGTCTTCGTCTGTATGTAGATTCCATGCTTAAGGGTAAGTGTGATAAAGGTAATTTCCCCAGACTGGAATTACCTTACACTTACTTATTCGGATGGCTACTCCTGCACCATCCATCTCTGATGAATCCTGCCATAGGGGCAATGGATGGCAGTTTTCTGTGTCGGTTCTCACAGAGCCGATGGCTATACACTAGCCTGAAAGATTGCAGACGCACTTTAAATCTAGGCAGAGGATGGAATTTTCTTTGTACTCCCCCTCCAACAGGTTATGAATTCATGGCACCAAACATGGTTGACCTTAGGAGGCAGCCTATAGGTCGAATAACTTTTGAATGGTTGAAGGCAATCAGACCGTCACATCTTGTATATAGATTTGAAGAAGAATGCTTTCTGGAGCCATATTTGCCGAGTCGCTTCGCTCGACAATTTGGATATGACCAGTTCCACGTGGGGAATGCAATAACTTGCTTACGAGGAACAGGATTCTTGATCGACGGAGCCAGAGCGTGGGCTTACTACAATGCTCGAGACACACAGGCAGTGTTCTCGATGCCTTACAGGAATAATGTTGGTCCAAGAATGCTATACACTTATTCACAGTTTTATACAGCTGCCAACACTTTTGCCGAAAACTTTAGCCTTGTGGATAGTTTTGCGACGGCAAACCGTCTGAGGAAGGGAGCAACTGATGTACTGGCTCCTAACAATGATGAGGAACACGAACCAGTGGATGATCCACTGGAGGCTTCCAGAGAAGTCAATTTCCCTGAGGAAGTTAATCAACCTATAGAGTCTCTCTGAAGGTTGCTAAATCTCCGGCCAAGGAGAAGAAAAGAAGAAGGGAAGAGCCTCATGCCCCCATTGTGAAGAAGAAACTAATTCTGGAACATTCTTCAGAGAAGGTTACGACGAGATCGCAATCCAGACAATTGGCTGAGTCCACTCGAGATGAAGCCGCTACACCGACTTCCGTTCAGAAACAAGCCGATGTAGTAAACATAGAGAGCCCTGAGAGGCCTCTACATAGAAGGAAGAAGCTAGCCCATAGAAGACAAAAGATAACAGTTTCTCCTTCGAGGCAAATTTTATCTTCAGTGGTGATGAATGCCACGGCTGGAACCACCCTACCATCTCCTACCCCTATTTCTGAGGCTGGACATAAAACTCCTAGTCCAGAACAGAGGAAGAATATTGAGGAGAGAGAAGAGATCGACCGGAGAGATGAGGCCATAGAGCCTAGAGACAATATTGCAGAAATAGGGCATGAACCTTTGTAATCTCCATTGCCAACAGCAGCGGAAACTCATCTTTCTGCCACACCGGGAGCAAACCGTGAGGAGGAAGATCGTTTGATAATCGAAGCTCTATATGACTGTGACTTCAGTTATCAAAAAAAACTGATCATGTCGCTACTGCTGCTAGTGAAGAGGCTCCCGAGGACAGTGAGAACGAGGAGAGCACCTCATCAGAAGCTGCTGATGAGACACAAAATCCGAAAGAGAATGTTGAGATCCAGACATCTCCTCGAGCTATTGATGACGCTCTGACTCCTGAAAAGGAGGCTGAGGTACCGATATCTCCAGAGAAGATTGCTGATGAAGAAGTGGATTTGGAGGAAACTCCAGTTGCTGCTCCCGAAGGTATTGTAATGAAATTAGCGATCTTCATTTAATAAGTAGCTTGATAGCTAACATCTTTACTCTTATCCATACAGAACCCGGATCTTCTTCTGCTCCTCCAATATGCATGGACATAGTACTGGCGACGACAATTGCTAGTAGCAGTGGCCATTTATCTTGTGGCTCTGAAGCAGGAAGTAGTCAGGCCATAGTGTCTGAGGCTACTTCTGCTCAGCTAGAGTCTGTTCCTGCAGATGATAGGCCTGTTGCTGGATCGAACCAAGGTAAGACTGTTTTCACTTTTGATTCTTTTTGACAATAACAAATGACAGGCAGAATGACAATATTTAATTTTGCAGAAAAACAACCAGGAGGAGCAGCTAGCTCCTCTCTAGTTCCCTTATTCAAAGAGCCTACTATTCGAGCAACTGAACATCTTGCTGCCTCGTCATCAACAGGAGTTGCTGCGACTCATGGTGCTCTGGCGATTAATCAGCTTGTCATCCAATCATTCACTAAATGCTTCTTCGAGTCCTTGGGGCCTTTGATCAATAGAATGATGGACAAAGAAGATGCTGATTTTTACATGGTTAGAGGTCCGACCTCTTTCTTAGTAAAGGCCATCCGAGAGCAAGGTGACGAGCCCCAGGCCACTTTCCTTGACCACATACTAAATGAGCTGGAAGCTTCAATAAAGAACTATAAAGAGCTCAATAAGGGGAAAGTAGAACCCTTAGTACAAGCAGAGTTTGAACAGATGGCTCAGGCAGCTGCAGTTGAAAGAGTGAACCTCCAGAACCTTTTGGATGCCTATTCCACTAAATCTGCTGAGTATAATTCCAAGTTGGAATCGGTGATCTCAACTGCTGAGAGAAAAGAGAGAAGGATTATCGAGCTGAGAGTGGAGATTGCTCGTCTCCAAGAGGAATTGGAAAATGAAGTTACAGAGCATCAGACTGCAGTCCAACAAATTGATGCTCTAACTCAGGAAAAAAACGAGTATGTAGCAACTCATGATGCTGAAATCACTCATCGAATGGTAACCATGCCCTTTTTAATGAAGAATCTGGGATGGAAGAGGCCAGGAGGAGAGTGATGGCATCTCGCGAAGAACGGTTGCAGATTCTGAAACAACAAATTGCTAATCTAATGATGCCTCCGTCTCAGTAGAAAGAACATCTTGTATCTTCTTGTCTTTCTTTATGCTATGCATGTAATGTCTTAAATTTTGATCAATAAAAGAAATTTTGTTGTGGCTCTGTTATTTCTTGCATATAGATAATAGCGACAGAAAATATATTCAGAGGTACAGGACATGATATATTTCTTGATTTTAGAAAATAATCATATTTATTATATCTGCTCAGAGGTAATATGGACGTGGCAGAATATAATTTGTTGAATATTATTATTTCAATAGATAACTTAATCAAGGATGATAAGTTACTGATGTGGATGATTAAATGAACGAAAATGAATCGTCAAAAGGTATGAACAAAATGAATCGTCGTAATGAACGGATAAACCGTCGGACGATGATGAACGGATGAACCGTCAGGTGATGATGAACGGATAAACCGTCAGGTGATAGTGAATGAACGGGCGAACCGTCGGATGAATATGAATGAACGGATGAATCGTCGGATGAATGTGAATGAACGGATGAATCGTCTGATGAACGGATGAACCGTCGAATAAATGTGAATGAACGGATGAACCGTCTGATGAATGTGTCGTTTCATTATTTTGAGAATCTCTGCCTATAAATAGAACAAAAATCTGGAAGGAATGATCATTTCCACTTTTTAACATAAAGATGTCGTCCGGAGATGCATCCAAGAAGGTCGAAGTCACCCCAAAGGTTGAAGCGGGCATTGAAGAACGTCTTGCCGAACCAGTTCAGCCAAAGCAGACGAAAGCAGGCGAAGGTTCGTCCGTACCCAAACCACCGTGGGATATCCTGGATTTCTTGCTTGAACCAGGAAAAACTGAAGAGGAAGAGGCCATGAGGATGGCTGCTTGCAAGTTCCTGGTAGGTTCGAGCAAAGAAGTCCTCAGTTCTTTTGCTGATTATGTCTTTGATAAGGACGGCAGTGGTCCGCGTCCTAATGTTGAGAAGGATGACAATGATCTTCCTTGATATCATGTAACATCACTTATGATGAAATAAAAATCAAACTTTATTTATGAATTGTCTGATCATATTTACATAAATTTTTGTTACCTTTATACATAGTATTTCTTGAGGAATTTGCCATTGATAGACATCATTGCAACTCGACCATATAATTCTGCAAGTTGATATGCTCCATTTGAAAAGACTTTGCTGACAACATAAGGTCCTTCCCACTTCGCATCGAACTTGCCTTTGCTCGAGTGAGTCATAGTCAGAGGACGTCTTACTGTTAGAACAAGTTCTCCTTGTTGAACGGCTCTGACTTTAATTTTGCGGTTGAAAGTCTTCGAGATACGGGCTTGATATAACTCAATATGCTGTTGAGCCAATAACCGCTTTTCATCGAGTGCTTCTAACTCTTGACGTCGTAGAAGATCGTTGTTCTCTGTAGTGAGTTCATTAGCAATGGCAATCCTTAAGGACGGGATTTGAAGTTCTAGGGGAAGAACTGCTTCACAACCGTACACCAAAGAGAAGGGTGTAAAGCCTGTGGGATTGCGGACCGTGGTTCGGTAGGCCTAAAGACATTCGCCAAGCTTTTCACTCCAATTCCGTTTGTTAGTAGATACAAACTTCTTGAGGAGCTTGATCATGGTTTTATTGAAAGCTTCAGCTAATCCATTAGCGACAGGATTGTAGGCTGTAGAAGCAACTTTGTCAATCCGATGATCATCACAAAATCTTGTAAACTTCTGGCTAATGAATTATGGTCCGTTGTCATGGATGATTCGTCGAGGTACACCGAATCGATAGATGACATGGTGTTTGACGAAATTAATGATACTGCTGGTCTTGACTTCAGCCAAAGGTATAGCTTCAGCCTATTTGGAGAAGTAGTCGGTTATTGACAGTATGAACCGATGTCCTCTAGAAGAAGGAGGATTGATAGGACCGATGATGTCCATACCCCAAGCTTCAAAAGGCCAGGAAGCAGCCGTCGGATGCAGAAATTCTGAAGGTTGATGAATGAAATCTGTATGGATTTGACAAGCTCGACATTTCCTTGCATAATCGATGGCATCAGATACCATAGAGGGCCAATAATAACCCATGCGTCGGATGCGATCTTGTAGCTTAGGACCAGGTTGATGTGCTCTGCAGACACCGTCGTGAGCTTCACGCAGTACTTGTTTTGCTTCATCACCAGCTAGACAGCGTAAGAGTAGGCCATCATAAGTCCGCCGATAAAGGGTCTTGGTGGTCTGGTTGTAATAGAATCGGAGAGACCGTCGACGAATACTCGTAGCTTTTTGGGATCTTCAGGGAGTATGTCATGAACAACAAAGTCAATAAAAGGAACTCTCCAGTCTTCATTGATAACATTGGTTTCAGCAAGATTACTGAACTCAATATTACGATTGTTCTCGATGCAAAACAACTCACGATTGGAAATAACCACTACTTGCTGTCTTTTGATAGGGATAGCTAAGACTGCTGCGAGATTGGCCAAAGGCATCTGCTTCAGTATTGCAAGTTCGCCGAACATAGTCTATGAAGAAGGCTTTGAATGACGTAGCCATGTTGATTGTTGCTTCATGATAAGGCACTATATCTTCATGACGAACTTCATAGGTTCCTCTAACCTGATTAACAACCAGCTTAGAGTCACCATAGACTTCAAGATACTCGACGTCCAGTTGTTTGGCTAATTGAAGACCGATCAATAGAGCATTATATTCTCCTACGTTGTTGGAGCATGGTTCATCTAGAGAGTAGGCTCTTTGGATAGTTGATCCGTCTGGAGAGACGAGAACAACTCCAACTCCTGCTACAATGGCACCATTTGGTTCGATTCTAGATGCACCGTCAAAGAATAAACGCCAAGTAGAAAATTCTTCTGAGATCATATTGACTTCCAATGTCTCATCTGGAATTTCATCATAGAGTTTGGATGTCTCTGGAACATGATGAGCTGCTAAGAAATCCGCCAGCGCTTGACCTTTGACAGACTTTTGTGGAACATGTACCATGTCATACTGGGCTAGCAGAATGGCCCATGTAGCCAGGCGAGAGTTGAGTGTACTGGGCTTCTTCATGAGTACCCGAAGAGGATTGACTCGGGATATGACATGAATGGTTTGACCAATGATGTAATGTCGAGTCTTTTGAACATCGAACATAAGAGCTAGACATTCTTTTTCGACCGGACTATAACGGTGTTCAGCACCAATCATAGTACGACTGAGATAATAGATAGCTTGTTCGTGGCCTTCTTTGTTCTTTTGGGCAAGTAAAGCACCCAATGAATGATCCATAGCACGGACATACATTAAGAATGGTATGCCAGAGATTGGTGGCACCAGGACTGGTGGATTCATGAGATATTGCTTGATATCGTCAAATGCTCGTTGACATTCTTCGGTCCAAACGAAAGATACACCCTTCTTCATGAGTTGAATGAATGGTCTACAGCGTCTAGACAGATTCGAAATAAATCTCCTGATGTACGCAAGTCGCCCTTGGAATCCTCGTAGCTCTTTTAGATTGTGTGGAGGACGCATCTCTTGAATGGCTTTGGTCTTCTCGGGATCCACGTGTATACCCTTAGAGGTAATGACGAAGCCGAGAAATCTACCACTAGAGACACCCAAGAATGACTTGGTGGAATTCATTTTGAGTTGGTGTTGACGCATGAGATTGAAGATAGTTCTCAAGCCTTGGATGTGATCTTCCTTTAGACGACTTTTGACAGCAATATCATCGACGTAGCATTCGACAGTCTTCCATAGATGATCTCGAAAGATGATACTCATGGCTCGTTGATATGTTGCACCAGCGTTCTTGAGACCAAACGGCATCACAGTATAACAATAGACTCCACGAGGAGTGCGGAAAGAAGTATGCTTTTCATCTTCAGTATTCATCCGAATTTGATTGTATCCGGAGAATCCATCCTTGAAAGATATTCTTTCAAACCTACAGGTATTATCGATCATGACGTCCGTGATAGGGAGAGGAAATTCATCTTTTGGACATGCTTCATTAAGATCCCGAAAGTCGATGCAGACTCGAACTTTGCCGGTTTTCTTTAGAACTGGGACAACATTAGCTACCCAATCAGGATGCTGCTCTTCTCTGATGAAGCCACAAGATATGAGATTTTTGACTTCATCGTCAATTGCGTCCATCATTTCTGGCTTGAAACGACGTTGTTGTTGTTTGACCGATTTTGCATTCGACAAGATGTTCAATTTGTGAGTAGCAACCTTAGGATCTAGTCCTGGCATGTCTTCATAACTCCAGGCAAAGACATCAATGTATTCTTTAATCAAAAGAATTAGTTCTTGTTTATCCTCCTCTGGAAGATTCTTGCTGATGAATATTGGACGGGGTGACTGTAGTAGCGTAAAAAGTGCTTCAAAGAAAGAGTCATCTCATTCATAAATGATCTGTTTTACGCCTAGAGGAATGGGTAATCTTTTACGCCCAAGATTAGGCTAATCACTTTATGCCTAAGCAAGCTGATCATTTTACGCTCGGGGCTACACCCATGGTTTTACGCCAAAGACAGAGCAGTCTACTTCACGCTGGACAAAGATGTCAAATCTAGCATTTAATGCAAACTCTGACATGAAGATATTAATGATGGCATTTACCACAGAATTCAATGGGATTTGTCTTATACAAAGACCATTGTTGTCGTTTATGGGGATCGAGCTACTTTACGCTCACTGTATGGTTTCTTTTACGCACGGAGTTTTACATGAGTCCTTACGCTCATAAAACAATGTGTGCGTAAAGTTTATTTGAGCCATTTTTACGCTCAAGGTTATTCAATAACCACTTTACGCTGGAAACCTATGACAGAGCTATTTTACGTTCATCTTACTGCTTTACGCCCAGAGGATGTTGGGGCTATTTTTATGCCCTATTCTTTCTGGCCAGTTTGGAACGTGGTTTGCCTACATGGTCTTCATGCCACATATTTCGAAGAACGTGTGTACATGTATCCTATTCTTACTGAAATGATGGGACGCGTGTCAACGTATGCAAAGGATGACTTTGATCATGGGTGGCAGTTGTTAGCGTAAAGACAGATTTTGATGCTCTTTTACGCACAGAAGCCCCAGTCTATAAATAGATTCATTTTTCTCAAAGACACAGACAGAGAGAGAACAGGGGAGAATACAGAGATCAGGACTTCAAGATTTTGATTCTCCAGAGCATTCTTCTTCAACTTTTCTTCCAGAACAGAGTGAAGCAAAGTAGGAAAGCATTCGGCCTCGCCATCAGTGCCCAAGTGCGTCGATACCTTTCTGGTGACTTAGTTCTTCCAAGTTGTTCTACTTCAAGCAGTGATCTTCTTTATCATCATATGGTCCAAGGAACAAAGTGATCATTTACGAATCAGACTTCCATAGCAATACTTTCCCAGAATCAAATTTGTACTTCTTGTACTTTTTCTCGTTTTATTTTCAAAATCCAACACTTTTGTTTGGCAATTTTGTTAAGTGAAACAAAATGGCGACTCTGCTGGGAACGACTTTCTCCTCCGACGAGAAAGTGATTGCTCAATATGATGATGTTTCAGTCGGTTCGACTAAGAAGACTCTGGTTGTAAACTTCGACCAGACTGCCTATGAAGAAATGCTCCGAACTGGGGGTGGTTCTCACCACTCCAATGTTCAAAAGTCTTGCAAAGCACGAAAAGTTTGGATTCCCAAATCTAAAGTGGTTTCTGATCTCTCTGTTGTTTCTGGTGACAAGGGAATTTTTCCCACTCCTGTCGTAGGGGCTCCCGTTCGTAACGAGGCAGTCCTTACTTCAGAGTTGCACTCAAAGTGTGATGATTTATCTCCCGTTTGTAACGGTGAAGATAATCAGGTTTCACGCCCACTGCGTAAGAATCAAGTTTTATGCTCAGTGGGTAAGAACCAAATTTTACGCTCAAGGCATAAGAATGAGTCTCCCATTTGTAATGTGGCAGATTCTAATGTTTCTGAGTGTAAGAACCCGTCTCCCGTCGGTGACGTGGTAGACTCACACAAATTACGCTCCTCGCGTAAAACAAAATCTCCTATCTGTGATGTGGTAGATAATCAATTTTTACGTTTTACGCGTAAAGGTAAGTCTCCTGTTTGTGACAGTGTAGATAAAATTCACAACGATGTTTGCACATCTAATGTGAATATACCTAAACGCATACAGCGTAAAAGTGATGTTGGTAAAACTTCTGTCCTACACCAACAACCTTCTTATACTGCTTTACGCAAAGTACCAAACTTGCAAATCACATGCCATAAAAATGGGGTCCTTCGTGTTAAATCTCAAGATTTACCACACAACTCCAAACGCGTAAAAATGTACAGTTTGGTTCTGCGAATGAAGCCAGTAATCTTCTTTATACACAGGGGACTAAACGTTTTTCTACCCCAAATATAATGAAGAAGAATATTCCCTCCACTCCTTCTGACTTACGTGAATTGCTAATGCAAAAGCGTAAGAATTCACAATCTCCGGCGATGCTCCCCCAAGAAAGACATCAATGTGGATATCATCAGGTTGTGATCAATTGTTGTTGTTCAGCTTCAAAACGGTCAGTTTTTGATCGACTGAATTTTTCACTTCAACATCAAGCTGAAGACCAAAAAGATGAGTTGTCATATGCATCAGTCAACATGGCATCTCATACTAACAGAGGACGACGACCAAGACGGAACATGTCCCAAACTCCAGGTCAACAACAGTTCAACAGACTTCTTGATTCCTTTGAAGGAGTATATCAGAATACTCGATCAAGAAGACAAAGACAATTGCAGATTTCTGATTCATAAGCTGGGGTACTCAATCTTTTGAGTCTGATACCGATAGTATGGATTCATACTTCTATACTAATCCCTCTATATCTTCAAGAGAGGTTGAATCCTACGCTGTTGGAGATGAACCAGAGATGCCATCTGCTAATACAGAACAATGTCTCACTGCCGTGGAGCAATCATTCAAAGACATGCTCAACATGGTGCAAAGCATGCATCAAATAATTTTGAATCAGCAAACTGCTCAACCCACAGTAATAACTCCGGTACCTGTAGCAGCACAAACTGAAGATAGTCAAGGGGCTGATATACCTTCGAATATTCAAGAACCTGCTGTTAATCAAAATTCTGCATCTCCAGATCCCATTATTCCAGAAGATGTACCACCTCCAGTGGGGGTTACGGTACATACAACGACTATTCAATCAAATGTGCTTCCTCAAACCAGTGAAGCTATTCAAGCAGTGCGTGAACTCAAAACACAGTTTGAGGTTTTGAGGCACAAAGATCAGCTCCAGAGGTTAGGGATTAAGCAACCCTATCCTCCTCATTGGAATGATGTACCCTTTTCACCGAAGTTCAAGCCACAATCCATGGTTTTATTCGATGGAAAAGCATCTCCCAGTCAATATATCAATTACTTTGATATTATGACTGTATACTTGCAGAAAAATGATGCTCTTCTCACTCGAGTGTTCATTGGGTGTTTGACGGGTTCGGCTTATGACTGGTATCGTAGCTTACCCGATAACTCTATTTCGTCTTTTGACGAATTCAAGGCAATGTTTCTCTCCCGCTTCTATGAAGGAGGTATGGACATGAACATGTCCTCCTTAATAAAAATAAAATAAAAGGAGAAAAAAGATACTCGGACGTTCATTGAACGTTTTCGACAGGCTACTCTAAAGATGCCTTCTGGTATGCCAGATTCAGCGTTGATCGATATATGCAAGATGAATCTGCGACCATCCATTGCTGTCTTCACAGGTTTCCAATTCTCAGATTGGGCTTCATTTATCATAGCAGCAGTTTCTGCCGAAACCAATGGTAGGTTGGCTCGGGAACATGGGATGATTTTCGCTTCAAAAGATAAAGGAAAGAAGAGTAATCCTGGCAATCGTAATGTGAAAGGAAAAGATACTCTTATGGTCAATCTTTCCAAGAACAAAATGACGTCAAGTAATCAGGAATCCTCCAGGTCAAAGGAAGAATACTCTTTTGATGAAAGTGATATCCCAGGGATATTTCAGTGTCTGGTAAAAAGTGGCAAACATTCAGATTCCAGAGCCAAAAAGGCTTAATGAGGTGAATCTGACTGACAATCCCAAATATTGTATCTATCATAGATACATTAATCATCCTACCAGTGCTTGCTACGTCTTGAAAAAGAAGATCCAAGAACTGATAAATGGTGGTGCTATCGCTTTAACCAATGATGACCATACGGTTACAACCAATATGGTTTCTCTTCAGTTCGGGGATTTTCCTCCACAGCAAGTCCCAGATGGAATTATTCCAATTCTGAAGGCGACGATGAAGATCGTGAATATCCTGCCTGCCAGAGAAGAAAGTACATGATTGCTGCCACTCACATTAAAGAATGGTGAAATTATGTGGGTACATCCTGACTTATTGCCTGAATTGGAAAATGAAGGTAAAACTTCAAAATCCAAGAAGGGCAAGAAAGTCAAAACCTGTAATATGATTTCTTATGTTATTCCAGATTCTGATGAGTTGGATCATCTATGAGATGACCTTCCTTTAGAAGATAGACTAAAAGGACTGAACATTTGTCCTCCAAGTCTAGCTACCCCTACCAAGCTCAAGCTTACCCATCAGCAGTGGCTAGCCATGAATAGTGTCCCTTTATATCGGGCACAACAAGTCTTTGCTGCTTATAAAAAAGCTCCGACAGGGATTTTTCCTAATCCTCCTCCTCCTGTAACTACAGTGACATCTATTCTTCATTCTCCTGAGGTTACAGAAGGTCTTGCTTCTTCCTCTTCCTCTGTTGAAACACCTGTCAAAAGTTTGCTGCCCACTCACTTGTATAGTCAGCAATCTGTTCATCTCATGAAGAAGATGGGTTACGACTTTCAAAAGGCAGAAGGTTTGAATTATGATAAAGGAATACGGCTTCCTTTATAAATTTAAAACCAGAATTCCACTGCTGGATTGGGTTCTGAAATGCCTTACAACAACCCCCACAAGAAGAAGGCTAAGGGAAGAAAAATTAAATCCTGTAATATGGTATTTCCTTCTCCTGAGTCTGAAGAAGAAACTTTTGCTGGTACAAGATCTGGAAAAGAGTACCACAAAGACTATGAGGGATCCTCTAAAGCAGCAGAAGATGTAGTGGAGACTCTACCAGTTCAACCTTCTCCTGTTTCTGTTAAACCGTCTGTGGTTGAAAAGGGAAAACAGAAGGCAGTACGCTTTGATATCCCATTGAAGCCTGCTTCCAATCAGGGGGTGGTGATGAAGCCTTACAAATTTGACATTCTAGCCCAGTTAGCCAATACTCCGGCTAGACTTTCTATATTTGAACTGCTTCGCCTTTCCAGAAAAAGCAGGGAGACTTTGAGCGAAGCTTTACTTCAAGCAGATTCATGCTTGGCACAACTCAAGACTCCTGATAATATACCAGTGTCATGTCCGCAATATCATAGTGTGATGGAAGCAATTCTCAACATCACCTTTAAACAAGAGGATATGCTATTGAAACACAACAAGCATGATAGGCCTCTGTGTTACACTGGATATATTGAATCCACTGAAATTGATAGGATCTACATCGATCCTGGGTCTTCAATTAGTATAATTCTTCAGAGTATGCTAAGACCCCTGAGGATTCCTACTAGTGAGCTGACTTACACTAGTACTACGATAGTTGGTTTTAACTCTGGCAAGAGCAAACCACTGGGGAAGATTCGTCTGCAGATTTAGATTGGTGATCTTCGAACTATGGTAACTTTCTATGTTATCAACTCGGACGTATCCTACAATATTCTTCTTGGAAGACCGTGGATTCATGAGCACAATATTGTGCCTTCAACTCTTCACCAATGTTTCAAATATGTGGACTCCCAAGGAGTTGTGAAAACTGAGTTTGCTGATATTAATCCGTTCAAGGGTGTTGAAGCCTACTTCTCTGATTCAAGGCTTTATAAACAAGAATATGTGAAAGATATATCAGACATGGCTGAAGATCAATCACCCTCTGAGGATCACTCTATTAATGAAGATCCGCCAGAGGAGCAACCTTTGAAGATCATAGTCAAGGGACGAATCCAATCCCAACCTGTCAATGATCAACCTTTAATGATCAAGGTTAAAGGAAGAACTCAAACTTCATCTGAGAAATCAATAAATATTCCTGCTAAGAGCCAAGTTCAACCTTTGATGATTAAGGTCAAAGGACGTGCTTCTTGCACGAATGATCCAGAACTACCGTTGATTGTCAATCTTGGCAAAACTACGCAGAAGACGGATGATGGTCCACTGTTGATTAATCCGAAGCGTAGCAATCAGACTGTAAATGATGTAAATACTGATCATTCTATACTTTTTGATATCAATGAAGATTTCCTATTCGAGTATATGGCTATCAAGTTTATTGAAAGAATGACTTTATCTTCTGATAATCAAAGTCATCAATATAAAGACAACGTAGAATCGGAAGAAATTCTATTCATCGAATCCGATATTTTTCATTCCTCATATTGTGAATCTGGGCAAGTACTGTCAGTCAATATGGTTCAAACCGATGATGAATCAGAGCCATTTGAAAATGATCCTTGGGCCCAACAAATGGATACTCAATGGAAACTTCGTTTTGAACAACGACAGCCACCTACAGAAGATGAGGTTATCCAGATTGATGTCGGAGACGGAGTTACGTCCAAACCAATATTCATCAGTAAGAATCTTTCTGAAGATGAAAAGGAAGAGCTAATAAAACTTATAAAAGATTATATTGACATCTTTGCATGGAGTTATGAAGATATGCCAGGGCTAGATCCTACAGTCGCTACCCATAAACTCAATATTTTGCCTAATGTCAAGCCTGTAAAACAACAGCAACGACGCTTTAGACCAGATATGATGGATGCAATTGAGGCAGAAGTCAAAAAGCTGATTACGTGTGACTTTGTTCGTGAAGAACAATACCCAGATTGGGTGGCCAATATTGTTCCTGTTATGAAGAAGAACGGAAAAGTCCGAGTTTGTATAGATTACCGAGATCTTAATATGGCTTGTCCAAAGGATGAATTTCTACTTCCAATTACTGATATCATGATAGACAATACATGTAGTTTTGAACGCATGTCTTTCATGGACGGATTCTCAGGATACAATCAGATCAAGATGCATCCAGAAGATGAGAAGCACACCGCTTTTCGTACACCTCTTGGGGTCTACTGCTATACAGTTATGCCGTTTGGTCTTAAAAACGCCGGTGCCACATATCAACGGGCTATGAGCAATATCTTTCAAGAACATCTACGGAAGATAGTTGAATGCTATGTAGATGACATTGCTGTTAAAAGTCGGTCAAAGAATGATCACATTCAGGACTTGAAGACAGTATTTGAATTGATGCGCCAACATCAATTGAAAATGAACCCTACTAAGTCTTTCTTAGGGGTTTCCAGTGGTAAGTTTATAGGATTTGTCATTACCTCTCAAGGTATCCATGTTGATCCTGATAAGGTTAAAGCAATTCTTGAAATGCGTCTTCCTCGTAATCTGAAAGAACTTCGTCGCTTTCAAGGCCGTATTGCTTATATCAGAAGATTTATATCTAATCTTTCTGGGAGATGTCAACCTTTCTCCCGTCTATTAAAGAAAGGAGTATCTTTCGTCTGGGATGAAGCGTGTCAAAAAGCCTTCAATGACATTAAGCAATATCTTACAAACCCACCTGTTCTGGTACCTCCGGTGGTAGGAAGACCATTCTTGCTATATGTTCGAGCTTTAGATCATTCACTTGGCGCTCTTCTGGCACAGAAAAGTGATATGGGTCATGAACAAGCAATATATTATCTGAGCAGAATGATGGTCGGAGCTGAACACAGATATACTCCCGTAGAAAAGGAATGTCTAGCTTTGGTTTTTGCCATCCAAAAGACAAGACATTATGTCACCGGACAGACTATTCATGTCATCTCCAGAATAAATCCCATTCGGGTATTGATTGTTTTCCATAAATAAATTCACTTTATTTATTTTGTATCTGAGAAAATTACAACTGTAGGAATCTAATCTAGAAGACGATTACTTTATCCCTTGGACGATGCGATGAAGAATACTCGAACTTTGAAGAACTTGGACAGCAACTGGGAAATCTCTCTGTTCTCTCTGAAATTGTCTGTAGTGTCTGATGAAGATGAAGAAACTCTTTTTTATAGAGTTCAGGATAACTGTCCTTAAGCATACGCTCAGGTAGTTACTTGACGTGTGCATAACTGCAGGGACGCGTGGCGAATTCTGATAGAGACACATTAGCGTGCAGTTGAAAGTAGTGGAGCATGTTCAGGAGAGATTGATGGCCTGGATGCCACGTTGCATAACTTCTAGAGAAGTGGATAACTGGTACAGGACACGTGAGAACGTGTGTTGACTGTAATCCTGGATATGGTTGCTGTAATACGCTGCCTCGTTGAAGGAGAGTTATACGCTGACTTGGATGATGTAGAAACAAAATAAAGCTGATACGCTTACTGGAGAAGAAAGGAGTCGTACGCTCACTTGATGAGGAAGGAGTCGTATAGACTTCATACGCTCACTGAAGAAGGAAGGAGTCGTATAGACTTCATACGCTCACTGAAGAAGGAAGGAGTCGTATAGACTTCATACGCTCAATGAAGAAGGAAGGAGTCGTATAGACTTCATACGCTCACTGAAGAAATAGCCACGTGGCCATCATCAATCTTCTCTGATAAGCCATATCTTTAAATAACTGTCAAAAGATTTTCTCGAGCGTCGTGACTGCAGATGCGACGGCTGACAGACTGTCAAAACTGACAGTAATGATGGCTTTGCATTAATGATCTGCTGAGCTGTCCTCGTAAAAGACAAAACCAACTCTTCGAATACATATACGATGGTTGCTCTTTTCATGACAACTATCTTTACACGAAAAGACGAGACGTCAGATTCATTCTTCATTTAATATATGCTGTGCTGCCATCCCAGAAAATAATAAAATATTCACTAAGCGTATGACTTTTGATAAGCGTATGGCCTTGAGCGTAAGGATTAAAATGACAGCGTGTCATAATTTTCCACATCCTACACGACCCCCTTCAAAGTTTTCGAACTTTATGAGTTTCAAAAGTTCGAAATTACTTTGAATAAAAAAGTGGGAATGAGTCTTGACATGCTGGCATTAAATCTGTTTATGCAAAAATGAATTTATTAAATGTCATGATGACTCTTCATTTTTCGAGACTGATTGAATCTGATTTATGGAGGAATATGAACCGCCAGCAAGCTTTGTTATATAAACTGAGAAAATTCAGTTTTTGACATTCATATTTCTTGTAACCATGACTCCAAAGGAAGCGGCTGAAGAAGAAGCACGAAAATTAGGTTTCTGTGCCCATGGTGACCCCACCTTTGGAGGCAAAGAACCGGAGCCCTTCGTCATCGAGTTCAAAGATGACCCCACGCAGTTAGCCAAGAATTTCTTGGGTTACTTCGGTCTGGACGGCACCTCTACTTCTGATGGGCGGAGCCTCGCAGAGAAGCGTGAAATGCTCGCTGCTCTGTTGCACCGCATGGGGGTCCGAAGCGTAGAAGAGTTAGGCGTCAAACTTAGCCGCTCTGGAAAATAGAGCGTGACTTTGTTGCACCCCTTTCTTTCCCTCTCTTTTTTGTTTTGTAAGGCCATCAGTGTCTTTAATGAAATGAATATTCAAGAATTCTCTGTTTAGTATAATTTTGTGTTGAAAACTAACATGCACCAATGAATAACTGTAGATTACGCTGTAGGTTACGCTGTCTTCCAATGTTTGTAAGTTACGTTGGATAGCGTTCATCAATGAATAGCATGCACCAATAAATAGCTGTAGGTTACGCTATCTTCCAATGTTGTGGAAAGCACTCTTTGAATATTTCCAAGGCTATGCTGGTTTCCAAAGTACACGTGGCACTCATTGCATATTTTATGAGCGTTATTTGTGGATCCTTCCCAAGAATAGGCTTGCGCTCCATACTTTAAAATAGACAGAAGAGTTTCACAGAACTCATCCCCATCTTCTTTTTCTTCTTCTCTTCTCTGAAAATGAACGTGAGATTTCACTCTCGAATCGGAAAGCAAAAGCTTCTAAATGTTCGAATTCTGAGCAATATGTCAGACATCAGTTTGCCAATTCTTAGCGTCAAACTTGAAGGTAAGTCCGGCATAATACATGTACTATTTTTGTTGTTGAAAATAAGCTTTCTGTCTCTGAGCGTGCTTGACCAACCAGTACGTTTCATATGACATTTCTGTTGATTTAATTCTCTTCTTCATGCTGTTTTCCGCAGAAACTTGGCTAAAGATTTTCTTCAGAACTGGCATTGGTGATGTGGATGCTGTGGAGAATGTCCTTCTGACACCAACATCAGGGAGCTCATACGCTTTTGACGCGTACATCAGACAACTCAGAACTCTTCGTGGGATAGAAGGGTCTTCCTCAGATGGTAGGAAGAGCCTTTATACACGAGAGTTGGATGGTGGAGTCAACTCTACTACCGAGAAATGGGGTAGTAGAGTTCCTTTCACGGGAGAACTAGGAATTGTATCCCAAGGTTTGGATACATTCCTGTCTTCCTTGAGGGGTTACCCCCATCCACCAATTGTATTGGCAGCACCACGACTTCGGGCTGCCATACTCTGTGGTTCTCCTCTCGTCTGAGAGAGAAGACCAGAGTTTGATTCCTGCTGATCTGGTCGTGACTGAGACCCAGACAGTCAGGAATTGCCACCAACAACGAACCTGACGGAGAAGGTCCGACGGAGAAGATCCAAAGAAGAAGATAGATCTCTATTCGGTTATCGTTGTGGTGTAGAATGAAAATCCAAGATTTGTAATAGATTTCCATTATGATTTGTAAGAAAGTCTAAGAAAATGTAATAGACTTTTTATAGTGAAATGGAAATGACAATTCTTCTATGCTCAATGATTTGTATTTGTGGATGAATTGTGGACATGATAGATAATAAAATCATCTTTTCTGTTTTAGAGTATATAATATTATCAGAGGTATTATGGACATGATAATATATAGAAACTCGAAAGAAAATAGATTGATTTCTATGTAGAGGTCAAAACATGACAAATGAGTAAGTAGATTCGGAATTGATTCAGAGGTTATGAAAACATGATAAATAACGAATCCCCACTTGATAAATTGATAGAAGATTATGAACGGACGAACCGTTTAGGAAATGATGAACGGATGAACCGTCGAATGAATGTAATAAATGAACGGATGAACCGTCAAGTATTAATGAATGTATGAATCGTCGAATGAATGTGAGAAATGAATGGATGAACTGAATCCCGGGAAAGAATACGTCCCTTCGATCTTTGTAACCATATGCCTATAAATAGAGCATATATTTGAGTAGAAGAATCATATATCATCCTCTTTTATCCACAATGTCTTCTGAAAAGAATACAAAGAAGACTGAAGTCGTCTCTGAAGTTACTGAAGGTGCTAAAGAGCATCTTCCTCCACAGAAGAAGGAAATGGGCGAAAGCTCATCTACTCCCAAGCCGCCAAAAGATATCCTCGACTTCCTGGTCGAACCAGGAGAAACCGAAGAAGAAGAAGCAATGAGGCTGGCTGTCTGTCAGTTCTTGGTGCGGTCAGGAAAAGATGTATTAAATTCTTTTGCTGATTATGTATGTGGCCCTTGTCCCAAGTATGAGAGGGATGACAGTGATCTTCCATAATGATGTACTTTTTTTTTCTTAAAGAATTTGTCAAAATAAACTCTATTTAAAGAAACTTTGTTTACGATGTATCCTTCCCACTTTACATCAATTTTGCCTTTATTCACTGATCTTTAGACTCAGAAATCAAAAAGACTAAATATTTGAGATAGAAAATTCAGAGGTAATATGAACATGATTTTCTATACAAGATCTTTATTAAAACCACTGGGGATCTAATAAAATGAAATATCAAATTCTCTGGGAAGATGATACATGGTGGAATATCAATTTCCTCTGGGGATAACGATATTGAAATAACTTTTGTAAAGAAGGATTTTATATTTGCTGGGGAATGATGAAAATATTATACATAATATTTCTTTAAGAATTTGCCATTGATAGGCATCATCATGACTTTCCCATCCATAGAGGTAAGCTGGTATGCTCCGTTAGAGAAGACTTTGTTCACTACGAATGGGCCTTCCCATTTCGCATCAAATTTGCCTTTGCTCATATGTGTCATGGTCATAGGACGTCTGACAGTAAGGACCAGTTCTCCCTTCTGATATGTTCTGATTTTGACTTTCCGGTTAAAAGCTTTGGAGATTCGGGCCTGATACAGCTCGATATTTTGTTGAGCATATAATCGTTTTTCATCTAGAGCTTCCAACTCTTGAAGTCGAAGACGATCATTGTTTTCTGTTGTCAGTTCATTGGAGATTGCAATTCTCAGAGAAGGAATCTGGATCTCAAGGGGAAGAACAGCTTCACACCCATATACTAAAGAGAAAGGTGTACATCCGGTCGCATTGCGAACTGTGGTGCGGTAGGCCCATAAACATTCACCAAGCTTCTCGCTCCAGTTGCGTTTGTTGGAAGAAACAAACTTTTTCAAGAGTTTGATGATTGTTTTATTGAAAGCTTCTGCCAATCCATTGGCTGCTGGATTATATGCTGTAGAAGCTAAATTATTAATCCGATGATCGTCGCAGAATCGAATAAATTTCTGACTGACGAACTGCGGTCCGTTATCATAAATAATACGCCGAAGAACACCAAATCGATAGATAACATGATGTTTGACAAAGTTGATAACACTAGAAGTTTTAACTTCAGATAACGGGATTGCTTCAGCCCATTTGGAAAAGTAATCGGTTATTGCTAAAATAAACTGATGTCCTCTTGATGATGGTGGGTTGATGGGACCAATGACGTCTATGCCCCAAGCTTCAAAGGGCCATGATGCCACTGTTGGATGTAAGAACTCTGACGGTTGATGAATAAAGTCTGCATGGATTTGACAGGCTTTACATTTCTGAGCATATTGAATAGCGTCAGCCACCATCGTGGGCCAATAATAACCCATACGTCGGATACGATCTTGAAGTTTAGGACCTGGTTGATGAGCTCCGCAAACACCATCATGTGCTTCACGAATTATCTGTTGTGTTTCTTTACCGGCAATGCATCGGAGGAGAAGACCGTCGTAAGACCGACGATATAATATTTTCGTCGTATGATTATAATAGAATCTGAGAGATCGACGTCGAATAGACGCTGCTTCACTCGGATTATCAGGAAGTATATCATACAAAACAAAATCTATAAACGGGCGTCTCCAGTCTTCAATTATGGCTTCTGTTTCATTAGAAAAGACATATTCCATAGTAGAATCAGAGGAAGACGAGGGCATTTTATCAAACTTTGATCCAGCATCAAGGTTGAAAGAATCTTTGTCTAGTTTGTGAGGAAAAGCCAAAGCCAAATTATTCTCAACACAGAATAGTTCTCGGTTATAAACCACTATCACTTGCTGACGTCTGATTGGTATTGCTAATATAGCAGCAAGATTAGCTAAAGCATCAGCTTCTGCATTATAGGCTCGTCGAACATGTTCAATAAAGAAGTCTTCAAAAGATGAGGCTATAGAGAGTGCTGCTCGATGATAAGGTATCAAATCCTGATGACGAACTTCATACGTTCCTCTGATCTGATTGACAATAAGCTTGGAGTCTCCATAAACTTCCAAATATTGAATATCTAGATGTTTAGCAAGTTGAAGACCAATGAGTAATGCATTGTATTCGGCTACATTGTTTGAACATGATTGATCTAGAGAATAAGCCCTCTGAATAGTTAGTCCTTCTGGGGATACAAGAACAATCCCAACTCCAGCGACAATATTGCCGTTAGGACCTATTCTAGATGCTCCATCAAAGAATAGACGCCAGGTAGGAACTTCTTCAGAAATCAGATTTGAATCCAAGACTTCATCAGGAATCTCATCATATAATTTAGAATCTTCTGGAATTGCATGAGCAGCCAGAAAATCAGCAAGAGCCTGTCCTTTAACCGACTTCTGAGGAATATAATGCATATCGTATTGAGCTAACAAGATTCCCCAATTAGCTAGTCTGGAGTTGAGAATACCAGGTTTCTTCATCATAATCCTGATGGGATTCACTCTGGAAATGACATGAATCGTTTGACCGATAATATAATGTCGCATTTTCTGAACAGCAAATATTAATGCTAAGCATTCTTTCTCGATTGGAGAATAACGCGGTTCAGCACCCGTCATTGTGCGACTGAGATAATAAATAGCCTGTTCATGGCCATCTTTATTTTTCTGGGCAAGTAATGCACCAAGAGAATGATCCATGGCTCGAACATATAGAAGAAATGGTATCCCCGAGACGGGAGGTACCAAAACTGGAGGGTTCATGAGATACTGTTTAATATCGTCAAATGCTTTTTGACATTCTTCGTTCCAGACGAAAGATACACATTTCTTCAGAAGTTTGTTGAATGGTCTGCAGCGTCCTGATAAGTTGGAAATGAATCTCCTGATATAAGCAATTTTTCCTTGAAATCCTCGTAGCTCTTTTAAGGTGCGTGGAGGACGCATCTCTTGAATGGCTTTGATCTTCTCGGGATCCACGTGTATACCTTTAGCGGTAATGACGAAGCCGAGAAATTTACCACTAGAGACGCCCAGGAAGGACTTAGTAGGGTTCATTTTAAGTTGATGCTGACGCATTAAATCAAAGATAGTCTTCAAATCTTGGATATGATCCTCCTTTCGTCGACTTTTGACTGCAATATCATCAATATAGCATTCGACTATTTTTCGGAGATGTTCGCGGAATATAGTGCTCATTGCTCGCTGATATGTTGCTCCTGCATTCTTGAGACCAAACGGCATCACTGTATAACAGTATGTACCGATCGGCATTCTGAAGGAAGTGTGTTTTTCATCATCTGGGAACATTTTGATCTGGTTGTATCCCGAATACCCATCCATAAATGACATTCGTTCGAAACCACATGTATTGTCGATCATGACATCAGTAATTGGAAGAGGAAACTCGTCTTTAGGACAAGTCGCATTGAGATCGTGAAAGTCTATACAGACTCGGATCTTGCCAGTCTTTTTAAGGACATGAACGATGTTAGCCACCCATTCAGGATGTTGTTCCTTTCGAATAAATCCAGAAGCCATAAGCTTGTTGACTTCAGCTTCAATTGCATCCATAATGTCTGGACGAAATTGTCGCTGTTGTTGTTTGACCGGTTTAGCATTTGGCATGATATTGAGTTTGTGCATTGCAATCTTCGGATCTAGTCCTGGCATATCTTCGTAACTCCAGGCAAAGACATCGATATAATCACGAGTAAGCTTGATCATGTCTTGCTTATCTGTTTCTGAAAGACTTTCACTGATGAATATTGGTTTAGGAGAACCTTCTTCACCAACATCAATTTGGATCAGTTTATCTTCGGTAGGAGGTTCTCTCTGCTCGAACCTGAATTCCCATTGATTATCTAATCTTTGAGCCCATTGTTCCGATTCGGGTGATATTTTAAAATCATCCTCATCTTCATCATTTTCCTGCGGGCCATCAACAGAGACCATATTGACGGAAAAAATAGAACGATGAAGATCGCCAATACTCGTGTCAGAATCCCAAGAAAGAGAATCAGAAGACTCAGATCGTTCGTCTTCATCGGACTTTGAATCTTCATGGACTATGTTGATAAAGGAAGTAGGAGCAATGTAACCTAAACCACATTTTGTCCTTCCGTATTTTAATGGAGGAATTCGAACAGGCATTCTTCTTTCTTTTTCATTATTGAGACTGGTTCTAAAGTCATAACCCATATTCTTGATGATATTTTTGGATTGTTGACTGTAGCGACGCAGTTGTAATCTTCCAGTATCATCGTTTATGTCATCTTCTTCCAAGTTAGGAGGATTCTGGGGTCCTTTATAAAAGAAGATCGGATTTTCTCCCTTTTTTCTAGCAGGGACCACGAAGTATGATTTTTGTATGGATTCCAATGATACGTCTGTATGAAGAGTTTGAACAACCCCTATAGTTAATGACTCCAAGTTATCTAGCAATTGTAAATAACTTTGTACATGATTACAGACATCAATATACTGCAAAGGAGATGCTTTATTAACATTAAATACTGTATTTACAACAGAAGGCTGAGCCTTATCAGACTTAGTCAAATTAATGACAAAAGGGTGAGAGGAAGAGTGATCAGAAGTTTTGTTTCGATTAAGATCGATAACAAAAGGCTCAGAAGAGGTGAGCTCCCTTGAAGAAGATCGTGGATAAGTAGTATGTCCACTGACTGGAATGACTAGAGTATCTGATCTAGCCTGAGAAGGTGGAGGGGGAGTAGTACGTCCACTGACAGGAATTATCAGTGAGCCTTGTGGAGCTTGGGAAGACGGTACAGTAGTACGTCCACTGACAGGAATTATCAGTGAACCTTGTGAAGCCTGAGCAGGTGATGAAGTAATACGTCCACTGACAGAAATTATCAGTGAGCCTTCTTCGGATGATCTAACAGACTGCGGAGGAGTGATACGCCCTTTTACAGGAATAACAAAAGTGTCAACTTTTGTTATCTCATCATCATTATCCATAGCTTGCAAGACTTTTGAGTATTCATCTTTGTACATGCGAGCGTCATTGAAGTAAGCTTCAACTCCTTTGAATGGATAGAGATCCGCAACTTCCTTTTGAACTTCTCCATTATCATCAACATATTTGAAACACTGATGAAGGGTCGAAGGAACGACATTATGTTCATGCAAGAATGGTCTTCCCAACAGAGGATTGTATGAGCATCCATGATTGTCGATGATGTAAAAAGTAACTTTAGTGCGAAGATCGCCTATTTGAAATTTGAGACGAATCTTGCCCAAAGGCTCACTTTTTCCTTGATTAAATCCCAAGATTGTAGTGATAGTGCTGGAAAGGCTATGTACAGGTATCTTCAGTGCGTCTAGCATAGCTTTTGGCATAATACTTAGAGCAGATCCTGGATCAATCAGGAGACGATCAACCTTCATAGAATCAATATATCCTGTATGATATAAAGGACGGTCATGTCGATTATCCTCTAGCAGCATATCGTCCTGCGTAAAGGTAATGTTTGGAATAAATTTCAATACATTATGGCAATGAGAAACAGGTTCTGTTTCCAATTTCTTGAGAAGAGTTAAGCAGGTTTCTGCTTGCAGCAGTGCTTCACTTAAAGTTTCTCGAGTCTCTTTAGAGAGGCGTAAGAGCTCGAAGATTGATAATTTAGCTGGGGTATTAGCTAGTTGAGCCAATATATCAAAATTATAAGGCTTTTCAAGTCCTGTAGGAGATGACTTCTTCAATGGTTTGTCGAAGCGGACTTGTTGTTTGCCTTTGTCAGCTGCTGTTGGTTTAGAAGGAACTGTCTCAACAGGAACATTTAAAGGCTCTTCAGTAGAGACTGGAGTTGAAGCTGTAACCGGAGAGACTTCAGAAGTTTCTTCAAGAACTTCAGCATAATCTTTCAGATATACTTTTCCTGATCGAGTTCCAGCATGAACTTCAACTTCAGATTCTGGTTCAAGGTCTATGGAAACCATGCTGCAATTCTTTATTTTGCTCTTGGTTCTTTTATGTTTGATGAGAGCTTCATTCCAGAAACCAAGGCCAACACGAGATTGATTATGTCTCATAGTGATGGCTAAAGGTGCTCGGAGTTCCTTGCCTGAGTTCAAACCCAGAGCAGTGGCTAGATCATAACCCATCTTCGCCATCAATTCACGAGATTGTGAACTGTATAAATGAAAAGCAGGTTTGTACCTATCTTCACATTGAGGTACATATTTTATCTTCGTAGGGAGTGAATTTCCTGCTGAGATGAAAGTAGAGGTTAGGTAAAAATCGGGTGTGAAACTAGAAGTCACATTGCATGACTTAGTCTTCCCGAGCTTCTTTTTAGATGAGGAAATCTTCCAAGGAGAAGAGGAAGACGTTTCAAACTCCGTCATTAAATCCGGGTGAATCCACATGATCTCTCCCTTCTTAGTTGTGACAGGAACAAGTCCGTCATTCTGTGCTGGTGGGATGTTTATAACTTCGAGAGTTGCTTTGGAGATAGGAACAATCCCACTTTCCACCATTAAGGGAGGGAAGTCACCGAACTGCATTGAAATTACATTTGCTGTGACTGTTTTGTCTTTGGGTGTTAATGTCACAGCTCCTGATTTAATCATCTCTTGAATCTTCCCTTTTAATACATAGCAAGACCGGATTGTATGACCCAGCATTCTATGATATGGACAGTATTTTGGATGATCTGTCTTATTGGCTTCATCAGGCTTTTTAATTTCTGGCAATTGAATCTTATTACCTTTGAGTAAGCATTCAAAGATACCCTGAACATCATCATCGTCGAAAGAATATTCTTCCTTCGGCCGAGGAGATCTCTGTTGTTGATTTGTTGGAGCTGAAGTAGCTTGGGTAGTCTTTACTTCTTGACTACTGCTTTGGAGATTGACTTCAAGAGCTTCTTTCCCTTTGCGATTGTTGGGTCGAGTACTATTGCTAGCACTCTGATTTGATTCTTTGGGAGCCATTTGTACCCCCAGACCCTTGAAGGTCTCAGCACTGACCTCGGCAGCCTTGGCACTGACAATAAAAGAAGGCCAATCTTGGAACTGAGTAGACCCTGTCCACATGCTGATAATTGGTAAAAGATTCGACTTGCAAGTGTCGATGGTAACAGCATCGGGAGTTCCGAGAGGCATTTTGAGGGCTTCTCTTCTGAATCTTTCAATGAAGTCCTCGGTGGTTTCGTTATTTTTCTGTTTAATTCTTATGAGGGCTGACATGGTCATGTCGTTGAGCCCTTCATAGAATCGTTCAAGAAACATTTGCTTGAAACCGGCAAATGAGGTAATGCACCCATCAGGGAGACTTCTATACCATTCATAAGCCGTTCCTTTGAGACATCCAATGAACACCCGAGTAAGGAGGGCGTCACTTGGTTGCAGTTGATCAGTCATTACTTTAAAATGATTAATGAACTGACTTGGAGAGGTTGTCCCATCATAGAAAGAGATGGTCGGAGGTTTGTATTTTGGTGGATACGATACCTGCTTCCATTCTATCGGGTAAGGTTGCTTGATACCTAACCTTTGCAAACCATCCTTTTGTTTGAATGCCTCGAATTGAGTTCGGAGATTCTTTAACTCTTCAGAAACAATTCCAGAAGATTGGGGAGTTGTAACTTGTTGAGTGTAATTAGGAGGAGGGACTGCAGCATATGTACCACCCCCAGCTCCAGACTGACTTGGAGTGGGTTGTTCAGGAATATTAGATTGTACCCCCGGAATAGTAGAGGGTTCCGGGTTTGGAACAACAGGAGTATTTAATATAACTGGAGGAGCTGTCTGTTGGACTTGCTGAGTTTGATGCTGAGATTGCATAAGAGTGTGCATAGCATTCAACGTATCTGCCATAGCTCGCAACTGTTGTTCTAAGGAAGAAATCCTTTGTTCGTGAGCTTCGGTGTTAGTTGAGGGTTCATGATCGCCCTCTGCCATGTAAGTGGTAATCATTCGAGGAATAGATGATGAAACAGTCTGTTCTGAATCATCACTGTGTGAATCAGTATCTTTCCCAGGGCTTTTTACAGGAGTCAATACTGGAAAATTGGACTCTCCAAGGAAGTCTTCTGTGATCTCCGGATTACCACTTGGATGAGAAGAAGAAGAGGCTCTGGTCAAAGCTCCGGTCCTGGATCGAGTGCCGAGATAAACACCATCTTCAGAGTCTGATATAGCATCAGACCGTATGCTACCCCCAATATTTCTGGAAGTCATGTTGACAGAAGCATAAAGAGGTTCATCTTCATCCAACATTGGTTCATATTGAATCCGTTCGAAAACAGATTGTCTTTTTGGTGAACAACAATATTGAATTACAACTCGAGGTTGGAAGTTGCAACCATGTTTTTCATGGCAAATATGAGCAATATCATAGCCTGATGGAGTGTCAATTCTCTGTTTATTTTGCAAATATTCCCGGAGATCTGTAGGAACAGATTGGGAAGTATTTGAAGATAGTTTCTGTGTAGAAACTTGTCTTTTGTTCTTCTGTCTTCTTGGTTCCTGAGTGTATAAAGACTGATTAATTTGAGCCACATAGTTCTTGGCATATTCTGCATCAGGGTCTAATATACTTGTCTCAGTGGAACCGAACCGATTCTGATTAAGCTTATTACGAAGATCCGTAGGAGATTTGACTTTGATATTAGTCTTGGATACTTGTAATTTGCCTTTCTCAGACCGAGAAATTTTGAGAGAAGGAAGATGAGTATTATTCCGACTAGGAGTCGATAATAATCCATCTTTGGAGGAATTAGCCAAAAGGCGTTTTCCATTGTTTGATCTAGTAAGAGTACTAGTCAAATTAACTCCAGAGGTAAAGACCTTAGGAGTAGAGGAGTTGACTAAAGAGTCTTTCTCCTTGGTTGGCACAAGATGTGCAAGTTGAGGGAGAATCATTTGTATGTTCTGTGGAAGAGAACCCCCAATCTGATTTTGAGAAACAGTCAAAGGACTGTATTTGTTAGCATACGCTGACTTCAGTTTGGACTTCTGGTCATATGCTGCCTTTTTATTAGCATACACTGGCTTTGGCTCAGCGTACGCTGCCTGATGTTGGCTTTTGTACGCTGCCTTTGCCGTACGCTGCCCTTTGAATGCCATACGCTCAGAGTCATCAATGGCTAAAGAGCCGACTGCTGTCGTAAGAATAGAGGGAGAAGGGACCTTGACATGTCCAGAGATGGTTTTCCTTGTACATGCTGACTTGGTTAAAGAACCAACTTTGTCAGTGTGACTAGGAGAAGCCACTGTTGCCGTGTTCCGAGAAGCCGAAGTGTGCTTCATGGAAGTTGAAGACGTGTTCTTGTCAGCATGAGAAGTGACAGAAGCGTCTCGGACTGCTGCAGAAGACTTAGGGACATAGACGGAGTGTCCCTTCTTCTTGGCAGCAGGAAGAGCGGAGGAAGCAGTGCGGCCCTCCTTCGCCTTGAGCATTTCTTCATAAGCCGATTGGTCGAATTGTACAACCATCGTCTTCTTCGTCAAGCCGATCGACGAAGTATCGCATTGAGTTGTTGCTATCTCATTGGAGGAGACAGCTTTCCCCAGCAGAGTCGCCAATTTGTTTTCCATAAATAAATTCACTTTATTTATTTTGTATCTGAGAAAATTACAACTGTAGGAATCTAATCTAGAAGACGATTACTTTATCCCTTGGACGATGCGATGAAGAATACTCGAACTTTGAAGAACTTGGACAGCAACTGGGCAATCTCTCTGTTCTCTCTGAAATTGTCTGTAGTGTCTGATGAAGATGAAGAAACTCTTTTTTATAGAGTTCAGGATAACTGTCCTTAAGCATACGCTCAGGTAGTTACTTGACGTGTGCATAACTGCAGGGACGCGTGGCGAATTCTGATAGAGACACATTAGCGTGCAGTTGAAAGTAGTGGAGCATGTTCAGGAGAGATTGATGGCCTGGATGCCACGTTGCATAACTTCTAGAGAAGTGGATAACTGGTACAGGACACGTGAGAACGTGTGTTGACTGTAATCCTGGATATGGTTGCTGTAATACGCTGCCTCGTTGAAGGAGAGTTATACGCTGACTTGGATGATGTAGAAACAAAATAAAGCTGATACGCTTACTGGAGAAGAAAGGAGTCGTACGCTCACTTGATGAGGAAGGAGTCGTATAGACTTCATACGCTCACTGAAGAAGGAAGGAGTCGTATAGACTTCATACGCTCACTGAAGAAGGAAGGAGTCGTATAGACTTCATACGCTCAATGAAGAAGGAAGGAGTCGTATAGACTTCATACGCTCACTGAAGAAATAGCCACGTGGCCATCATCAATCTTCTCTGATAAGCCATATCTTTAAATAACTGTCAAAAGATTTTCTCGAGCGTCGTGACTGCAGATGCGACGGCTGACAGACTGTCAAAACTGACAGTAATGATGGCTTTGCATTAATGATCTGCTGAGCTGTCCTCGTAAAAGACAAAACCAACTCTTCGAATACATATACGACGGTTGCTCTTTTCATGACAACTATCTTTGCACGAAAAGACGAGACGTCAGATTCATTCTTCATTTAATATATGCTGTGCTGCTATCCCAGAAAATAATAAAATATTCACTAAGCGTATGACTTTTGATAAGCGTATGGCCTTGAGCGTAAGGATTAAAATGACAGCGTGTCATAATTTTCCACATCCTACATTGATGAGGAAACCGAGCATTCTTAATTCCAGGTTAGCTACCTGGGCAATGTTACTCACCCCCTATGATATGATTTATGTACCTCAAAAGTCAGTGAAAGGCCAAGCGTTAGCTGATTTCTTAGCCGCTCATCCTATACTTGAAACTTCGAAGTTATATGAAGACATTCCAGACGAAGTAGTGGATTGTAACATGACTTCGAAGAATGATATATGGCAATTATATTTTGACAGAGCATCAAGAGTAGGACCTAAAGGCAATATTGTCTCTGGGGTAGGAATTGTCTTGGTTTCTCCTGACAAAATGGTCATATACCGTGCTTATTCTCTTAATGAGCCATGCTCTAACAATGTAGCAGAATATAATGCTCTATTGATTGGTCTCCAAGTAGCAAAATAATTGGATATTGAATTCCTAGAGGCTTATGGAGATTCTCAATTGATCGTTAATCAAGTTAGAGGAACTTATGAAGTCAGAAATCCTGATCTCATCCTCTATCATCAAGTGGTAGTCGAGTTGGTCCTTTCATTCAAAGGATTCTTCATTGAATTTGTACCACGTTCTCAGAATGTGGAGGCTGATGCTCTTGCCAGTTTAGCTGCAGACTTGGCTGTCCCAATCCGAAGGCAAAATACAATTACTTTGTTAGACCGAGACTTGTTCTATGTGAAGAGTAATCTGAATATTGAACAAAGTTATACTACAGAGTCAAGTTCCCAACAAAAAGATTGGAGAACTCCATTCATTGATTATGCAGTTCATGGAATTTTGCCTGAAGATCCTAAAGAAGCTGCATCAATTAAGAGACGATCATTTCGATTCTATTATGATTCGTCTTTACATATGCTATATTGTCGTTCATATGACGGACTCTTGCTGCGCTGTCTCTCAGAAAGTGAAGCCAAACAAACACTGCGTGAGGCTCATGATGGTGTCTGCGGTGCTCATCAACCGGGTCCAAAGTTGCAAGATCGCATTCGGAGAATGGGGTATTATTGGCCTTCTATGATAGCAGATGCTGTGGACTATGCCAGAAGATGTAAAGCATGTCAGATTCATGCTGATTTTATTCATCAACCGTCTGAATTTCTACATCCTACAGCAGCCTCTTGGCCCTTCGAAGCTTGGGATATGGATGTCATTGGTCCTATTAACCCTCCTTCTGTCAAAGGACATCGGTTTATACTAGCTATAACCGATTACTTTTCGAAGTGGGCAGAAGCAGTCCTCCTTGCGGAAGTGAAAACATCTAATGTGATCAGTTTCATCAAGCACCATGTTATTTATCGTTTCGGGATTCCTTGACGGATAATTCATGACAATAGTCCACAATTTGCCAGTCAAGCATTTTATCGATTTTGTGACAAGAATCGAATTCAGAATTTGGCTTCTACGGCTTATAATCCAACTGCTAATGGTTTAGCTGAAGCTTTCAATAAGACGATCATCAAACTTCTCAAAAAGTTTGTCTCTTCTAATAAACGTGATTGGAATGAGAAACTTGGAGAATGTTTATGGGCTTATCGAACAACAGTCCGGACTCCTACTGGTTTTACACCATTCTCATTAGTTTACGGATGCGAAGCTGTTCTCCCATTGGAAATTCAGATCCCTTCTCTACGAATAGCCATTGCTAATGAGCTAACTACGGAGAATAATGATCGCTTACGACTCCAAGAACTTAAAGGTTTGGATGAGAAGCGTCTTCAAGCACAACAACATATTGAACTGTATCAAGCCCGCATATCTCAAACTTTTAATCGTTAAGTTAAGGAGAGGTCATTCAAAGTGGGCGAGCTCGTATTAGCTGTTCGGAGACCGATGGTAATGACTCATAAAAGTAAAGGGAAATTCCAAGCAAAATGGGAAGGCCCTTATGTAATTGAGTCTGTGTTTTCCAATGGTGCCTATCGGTTGTCAAAGCCCAATGGAGATCTACTCATGCTACCGATCAATGACAAATTTCTGAAGAAATACTTTGTATTAAAAAAAAGATAGAAAAATAATAATAAAACTTCTTTTATTATTTTTGTTCAAAATAAAAGATTAAGGACGAGGGCCACTCCCTTCCTTATTGAATACATAGTCGGCCAATGCATAGAAGGCATCGTTTCCTGAACACATGAGAAATTTGCAGGCAGCCATCCTTGACGCTTCTTCTTCAGGAGTTTTCCCTGGCTCTACTAAAAAAGCAAGAATCTCTTTGGGTGGTTTGGGCGTAGAAGAGCTATTGCCTACTTGAGTCGGGCTCGCCACTGTTGGTTCAAGGGGACACATCTCAGTGACATCCTCAATTTTCTTGGAAACTTCATTCTTTTGCTATGCGTCCTTGGAAGACATTTCCAATAGAGGAGTGGAAATAAGAATGAAATGTTACAAAGAGCTCTCACCTATTTATAGAAGAAGATTGTTGATGAACTGGTCTTTGAAGATTGAGAATAACCTTTTATTCCCAAAAAGACCTGTCCGTTCATTCCATCGGGTTCATTCATTTCGAATCAATGTTTTCTTTTCCCGAAAAAAAGTGTTGATTCGTCCATTATTTTTGACCCATATGTTCATGACATCTGTCTCCTTAGTCCCCAGCTACCAAGATTTGGTTAAGCTGATTTCTTGTCTCTGGGAAAGAGATTTTATATATATCTTCTATTTTATCGATTGATTAGAAAGTAGGATTTGCTATTTATCATGTTTTCATGACCTCTGAATAAATATTAAATCTACTTTCTTTTTCCTATCTATCACTTCTATTTTTGACCTCTGCATAGATATTAGTCTAATTTTCTTTTGAGTTCATATATGCTATTATGTCCATATTACCTCTGATAGTATTATATACTCTAAAACAGAAAATAGGATTTCATTTATCTATCATGTCCTTATTACAACCAGATAGATACAAATCATTGATCATAGAAGAATCATCATTTCATTCCCATATCATCAAAAAGTCTATTACATTTCTTAGACTTTCTTACAAGTTATAATGGAAATCTTTTATATTCTTGGATTTTCATTCTATACACCAACAAATAACCTAATAGAGATCTATTTCTTCTTTGATCTTCTTTGGCGGGTTTGTTGTTGGTGGCAGTTCCTGACTGTCTGAGCCCCAGTGGTAACCGGAACAGCAGGAATCAAACTCTGGTCTTATCTCTCAGACGAGAGGAGAATCCCAGAGTATGGCAGCCCGAAGGCGCGTTGCTGCCAACACAATTGGTGGATTAGTGGCGGCACCTCAAAGGAGATAGGAATGTATCCAGCATTGGGATACGATTCCTAGTTCTGCCGTGAAAGGAACTCTACTACCCGATTTCTCGGGGTAGAGTTGACTCCACCATCCAACTCTCCGTGTATAAAGGCTCTTCCTACCAACAGAGGAAGACCCTTCTATCTCACGAAGAGTTCTGAGTTGTCTGATTTGCGCGTCAAAAGCGCATGAGCTCCCTGATGTTGATGTCAGAAGAACGTTCTTCACAGCGTCAAAATCGCCAATACCGGTTCTGGAAAAGCTGCTCAGCCAAACTTCTGCAGAAACAACAAAGAAGAAGTGTTTTTCAGAAGTATTATCAGATGCGTATTAAACGCTAATTAAAAATAGATCAGCAAGGCTTTTTATGCCGATGATTCAACAAGGCTTTTACGTCGATGATTCAACAAGGCTTTTACGCCGATGATTCAACAAGGCTTTTACGCCGATGATTCAACAAGGCTTTTACGCCGATGATTCAACAAGGCTTTTACACCGATGATTCAACAAGGCTTTTACGCCGATGATTCAACAAGGCTTTTACGCCAGCGCTTCAGCAAGGCTTTTACGCCAGTGCTTCAGCAAGGCTTTTACGCCAGTGCTTCAGCAAGGCTTTTACACCAGTATTCCAGTGAGTTTTTATGCTCGTCAAGAGTTTACATTCATAAAGTAGATGTATTCAACGAAAAATTCGAAAGACAAATACTTGCTTACTATCGGATTTACCATTTGAGTCGAATGGTTTGGCTCTAATGGTGGTTGAATCTGCGTCTAAAGACTGGGCGTACAAAAGAACACTGTGGGAAAGCTCTGCCATTGTCACTTGTTGGAGAGCAATATTACAGAAAGTTATATTCAGAGGAATGAATACGAGAATATGTTAAATATTCTCGGCTATTTATAAAGGCTAAAGAACTGTTGGGAAGAGTCTATTTCGGGGGAAGATCCTATTTAAAGGCTCTCGTAACCACAAGACAGACGCCACGTGTCGGTTTGTTTCTCGGGAATGAACAACCATAGAAACAGTCAAGATAAAATGTTGAACAGTTCTATCTACTAACAGATGAGATTAACATCAAGATCTTATTTATAAAGAGGGGAGTGGACCCCTACAGATAAAGAGAGTCGCAATACATGGATCATTTTCCCTCTCCTTCGTTGGGTTGACGAAGGGAGGCACCCAATTCGCGCATGTTGCGAATCCCAGAGCGACGCATCAGATTTAAAAATGCTTCTGCATCTCCGGAGCCTTCATATGCAGTTGAGGGGCCACCATCAATGCGACTAAAGACCGCAGGAGTTACTCCAAAACACTCTAAAAGGTTGCACGCTCGCTCGAAATCAAGCCTTGAGCCTGAAGCCTCTTCATTGCTAATCTCCTTCTTGGGCGCCATGTCACTATGGAGATGAATGACAAGAGTGAAGAATTTTTCCTTATTTATACGGTTAAATCAGCTCTTCATATTCCTCATTGGAAACGGTTCATTATAAATGCAAAACTCGGGGAAGCGAAAAGGCCTTTAAGAGTTTTGAAAAAGAAAATTCATTGTGACAATTAAGTGTTGAACGATACTGTTGAAGATTACGCCGACTGTTGGACATCCCCGCTTTTACGCGGATGGCTGTTGCGTATCCCAAATTTTACGCTAGCAGGTCAAATCTCAACTTTTACGCTTCTGTTCAAAGTATTTCAAATTTTGGAGATATTTGAAAACTTTGAAGGGGGTCTTGTAGGAGCGTAAAAAGTGCTTCAAAGAAAGAGTCATCTCATTCATAAGTGATCTGCTTTATGCCTAGAGGAATGGGTAATCTCTTTACGCCCAAGATTAGGCTAATCGCTTTATGCCTAAGCAAGCTGATCATTTTACGCTCGGGGCTACACCCATGGTTTTACGCCAAAGACAGAGCACTCTACTTCACGCTGGACAAAGCTGTCAAATCTAGCATTTAATGCAAACTCTGACATAAAGATATTAATGATGGCATTTACCACAGAATTCAATAGGATTTGTCTTATACAAAGACCATTGTTGTCGTTTATGGGGATCGAGCTACTTTACGCTCACTGTATGGTTTCTTTTACGCACAGAGTTTTACATGAGTCCTTACGCTCATAAAATAATGTGTGCGTAAAGTCTATTTGAGCCATTTTTACACTCAAGGTTATTCAATAACCACTTTACGCTGGAAACCTATGACAGAGCTATTTTACGCTCATCTTACTGCTTTACGCCCAGAGGATGTTGGGGCTATTTTTACGCCCTATTCTTTCTGGCCAGTTTGGAACGTAGTTTGCCTACAGGCCTTCATGCCACATATTTCGAAGAACGTGTGTACATGTATCCTATTCTTACTGAAATGATGGGACGCGTGTCAACGTATGCAAAGGATGACTTTGATTATGGGTGGCAGTTGTTAGCGTAAAGACAGATTTTGATGCTCTTTTACACACAGAAGCCCCAGTCTATAAATAGACTCATTTTTCTCAAAGACACGGACAGAGAGAGAACAGAGGAGAATACAGAGATCAGGACTTCGAGATTTTGATTCTCCAGAGCATTCTTCTTCAACTTTTCTTCCAGAACAGAGTGAAGCAAAGCAGGAAAGCATTCGGCCTCGCCATCAGTGCCCAAGTGCGTCGATACCTTTCTGGTGACTTAGTTCTTCCAAGTTGTTCTACTTTAAGCAGTGATCTTCTTCATCATCATATGGTCCAAGGAACAAAGTGATCATTTACGAATCAGACTTCCATAGCAATACTTTCCCAGAATCAAATTTGTACTTCTTGTACTTTTTTTCGTTTTATTTTTAAAATCCAACACTTTTGTTTGGCAATTTTGTTAAGTGAAACAGTGACCCGTTTTCTCCTACATCGATTTGAACTAATTGATCTTCAGTAGGGGGTTCTCTTTGTTCGAATCGGAGTTCCCATTGGGAATCCATTTGTTGGGCCCAAGGATCTGCTTCAGGACTTTCTTCGATATCCTCGTCATAGCCTTCTGGAAGTTCAGCGGAGACCATGTTGGATGATACGATCAGCCGATGAACTTGACCGATACTGGTGTCAGAATCCCATGATTTGGAATCAGAAGAGTTAGATCGCTCTTCACTATCAGAGTCAGAGACTGCTGGGGATAACATTAGAGGAGAAGCATATCTAAGCCCTCTTTTGGTCCTGCTATAGTACATCTCTGATTTTCCTTCTGGAACAGTCGTACGGATAGGGGTTCGTCTACCTTTGCCGTAGTTGAGGCCACTTTTAAAGTCATAACCCATCTTTCGGACGATGTCTTTTGATTGTTGACTATAACGCCGGAGCTGGAGATGTCCTGTATCGTTACTTTTACTATCGTCTGTATAGCTGAATTGTTGTTCTGGTCCTTTACTAAAAAGTATTGGACTTTCACCTTTCTTTCGAGCAGGAACAATTCGATATGAATCATCTGGGTGTTCAAAAGATACTTCCGTTTGAAGAGATTGTACAACTCCCATTGTAAATGATTGGAAGCTATCTAACATATCCAAATAGCATTTAGTATGATAAATGACATCAATATACTGGAAAGTAGATGCTTTTTCATTGATTTGTACATTCATATTTACAACAGGACCTTTAGCCTTAGTAGGCTTGGTCAGGTTAATTACAAGAGGGGGAGAAGAAGAACGTAAAGAAGGCTTGTTACGACGGAGATCGATAACAAGCGGCTCAGAAGAGGTGAGCTCCATTTTATCCTTGTTATGAGTTAAATCAATAACAAGGGGTTCAGAAGAAGCAGGCTGCTTTTTATCTTTATTACGACGTAAGTCGATAACAAGTGGCTCAGAAGAGGTGAGCTCCCTTTTATCATGATCATCATCAATTGGTCTCTTCTGGACTGGCAAGTGAATAGCCAGTGGCTTGGAAGACTGAGGACGAGAAACACGTCATTTGACAGGAATAATGAGGGTGTCATTAGGTACTGCTTCTTACTCTTCTTCAGTATCCAGAGACAAGACAACCTTCATGAATTCATCCTTGTACATATGAGCATCGTTGCAGTATGCTTTGACGCCTTTGAAAGGATAGAGATCAGCAACCTCCTTTTGTACCTCTCCATTGTCATCAACATATTTAAAATATTGATGGAGAGTCAAAGGAACAATGTTATGCTCATGTAGAAATGGTCTTCCCAACAAAGCATTGTAGGAACAACCATGATTGTCGATGATGTAGAAGGCCACCTTTGTCCGAAGATTGCCTATTTGAAGTTTTAGGTGAATCTTGCCCAGAGGCTCACTCCTTTCCTGGTTGAACCCGAGAATGGTGGTGATTGTACTGGAGAGACTATGCACCGGGATCTTCAGCGCATCCAACATTTTCTTCGGCATAATGCTGAGAGCAGACCCTGGATCTATCATAATACGATCGAATTTCATCGAGTCGACGTATCCTGTATAGTAAAGAGGACGGTCATGCCTGTTGTCTTCCATTAACAAATCATCTTGAGTGAAAGTAATGTTTGGAATCAATTCCAGAACACTATGACAATGAAGGCAAGAGACAGGCTCTGCTGTAGGCTTCTTCAGAAGAGCTAAGCAGGTTTCGGCTTGCATGAGAGCTTCGTTTAGAGTTTCTCGAGTCTCTTTAGAAAGACGTAAGAGCTCGAAAATTGACAACCGGGCCGGTGTATTGGCTAACTGAGCCAAAATATCAAAGTTGTAAGGCTTTTCAAGTCCAGAAGGAGATGTCTTCTTCAAAGGTTTATCGAAGCGGACTTGTTGTTTGCCTTTGTCAGCGACCGTCGGCTTAGGAGGAATGGGTATCACAACCGGTGAGGAAGCAGTAGGAATATCCTCAGTAGAAGCAGGCTGCACTGGAGCAGGTTCAGAGGAAGAAGCAGGATTTTTTTGGGCTTCAGGATAATCTTTTAGATAAGCTTTCCCTGATCTGGTGCCTAGCAGGATTTTTTCATCAACTATGGGGTCAAAAGACACCATATTGCAAATCTTTGTCTTGCCTTTGGAACGATCTTTCTTCTTGGAGGAAGAGGGAAGTTTGAACTCTGAGGCAAGATCCGGATGAATGCACATAATTTTGCCATTATCAAGAGACAAAGGGACGAGACTTTCATTTCGTGGAGGAGGGAGATTCTCAATCTCAAGAGTAGCTTTGGGGATAGGAATGACACCATGCTGCACCATCTGGGGCGGGAAGTCACCGAACTGAACTGATACCATGTTTGCGATAACGGTCTTTTCGTCTTGCTATAGGGTGACAACGCCAGCGTTGACCAGCTCCTGGATTTTACCTTTGAGCACATAACATGCTCGAGTGGGATGTCCGATAAACCTGTGATAGACACAGTACTTGGGATGATCAGTCTTACCGACTTTATTGGGCTTCTTAGGATCTGGAAGTTGGATTTTAGTGCTTTTTATTAAGCAATCAAAGATGCTAGCTGTGTCATTCTCGTCAAAGGAATACTCTACTTTAGGACGAGGTTCTCTCGGTGGAGGTGCTGAAGGAGTAGAAGTGGACGTAGGAGGAGCTACGTTAACCGCCAGAGATTCTTTGTTCTTGTTCAAATTAATGTTCAAAGTTTCTTTTGGTTTGCGGTTGTTCTGGCGATTGCCACCACCTGATGTTTGATGTTCATCCCGGTCGGGGTTAGACATTTGTACCCCTAGCTGCTTGAATTTGTCGGCGCTAACTTCAGCTGCTTTAGCGTTGACAATGAAGGATGGCCAATCTTGGAACTGAGTAGACCCCGTCCACATGCTGATGATGGGCAATAGATTTGCCTTGCAGGTGTCTATGGTGACAGCAGCCGGAGTTCCCGAAGGCATTTTCAAAGCTTTTCGGCGGAATCTTTCAATGAAACTTTCAGCAGTTTCATTGTGCCTTTGTTTGATTTTATTGAGGGCTGACATAGTCATGTCATTGATCCCCTCGTAAAATCGTTCCAAGAAGATTTGCTTTAAGCCAGAGAAGGAGGTGATACAACCATCGGGCAAGCTTCTATACCAATCGTATGCTACGCCGGCTAAACAGCCGACGAATACTCTGGTAAGAAGAATGTCATTTGGTTGAAGTTGAACAGTCATAACCTCAAAGTGGTTGATGAACTGACTGGAAGATGTGTTGCCATCAAACAGCGAGATAGTTGGGATCTTGTACTTTGGAGGAAACGGGACTTCCTTCCATTCAACTGGGTAAGGTTGCTTGATCCCCAATCTTTGCAAGTTGTCCTTCTCCTTGAAAGCTTCGAACTGAGTTCGCAGGAGCTTCACAGCTTCATTGGCATCTTTTACTGATGTAGAAGGAGCAGGCTGAACTATAGTGTTAGGAGGAGGAACATCATGATAAGCACTACCCCCGGCACCTGACTGACTGGGTGTAGGTTGGACTTGTACAGGAGGTACTGGAAGAGATGCTACCCCCAGCCCTGCATTAACAGGCACCGACGATGCTATAATTTCAGGATTTGCAGGCAGTACGGTCGGTGGCACTGTATGCTTAGCCACAATGATGGAATGCATACTTGAGACCATCTCAGCCATGGTCTTCAACTTATCTTCTAGTGCAGCTATTCTTTGTTCTTGACTAGCTGAACTGGAAGCATCGGGATCTTCATTGACAACATAAGCTGTCACTTCTCTGGGTACAGTGGAGGACACTGTTTGTTCTGAGCTTTCGCTGTATGCATCATAGTCGGAGAAAGAATCATCTCCTGAGTGAGAAGGAAGAAGACGTTCGGAAGGATCTTGAAGATTCTTTTGACCGATTGTGTCTCGGCTTCGGGATCTGGTATACGTTGGAATACTCCTTCAGAAGATTCCTGGAGTAGATCCAAATACCGTTGGCTTGGCTTACGAGACTTTTCGTGTTTAGAACACTTCCTACCCCCAGTGTCTCTGGAAGTCATGTTGACGGAAGCGTACAGCACCTCATCTTCATCTTCCAACATAGGTTCAGAGTTAGAAAAGTTCAGACGATTGAAGATAGATCGTCTAGTTGTTTGACAACAACACTTGATGACAACCTTGTGATTACAATGATGAGGATCACTTGGTTGAATTGGAAGTGTTGAAGTATTGTCCCGCCTTTGCTTGAGATGTTCTCGGAGATCGAGAACAGCAATTGGACGAGCAAAAGTGCGAGGGATGTGTTCTTTGATAACATTCGGAACATGGTTCCGGTTCTTCAAATGTTTTGTCCCTTGAATGTACAGGGAAGTGCTCATTTTATTGGCATATGTGTCCGAATTCTTGATTCTAGAAGTTTACTTCTGATGATGTTTGGTCTTCGGCATTGGCTGTTTACGTTTCACCGAAGTTGGCCTGTTGAGATAAGTTCTTAAATCAGCAAACTCACCCCCAGGGGTTTCTGTTTGAGACACCAGTAATTTTTTCTGTCTTGAACGGGAGATCTTGAGGGTTGGAAGATCTTGGAACTCTGCTATCGGAGTAGGCAGAATACCTCTTTGATCAGTACAAGTTCTTTTAACATGGAGAGAAGAATCCTTGTTTGAAAGAATTTTTGTACTGACTGATGCCGAGGCACGTTCAGTGTGATCTTCTACGGTAAAGACCGAAGAAGACTGAGAAAAGACCAAAGGGCCTTTTCCTTTGTTTTGTAAAGAAGGGTTAGCTAAAGAGCGTTTTCCTCTGTTGTTTTCCAAGTCAAGAGACGAAGAAGTTTGAGAAAAGACCAAAGGGCCTTTTCCTTTGTTCTGAGGAATAGCCAAAAGACTACCCCCAATGGATTGCACAAGAGCAGCAGGGTGTTGGAGATGAGCAGCACTCTTCCCTTTGTTATGAGAAGAAGAAAGATTAGCCAAAGGGCTGTCTTTGTTGGATTGCGCAGGCATAGTTTGCGCATGAATTGATGGCGCACTGGCAGGTTGCGCAGGAGAGTCCTTGACAAAGAACTTTCTGGTTCTGGCCACAGACACTGTGGTTTGCGCATCAGGAGTTCTGGCCACTGAGTGTTTGGGGTGCACTCTAGTCGCTAGAATGTTGGTTTGTGCAGGAAGATTGGCAGCCAACTGCGCCAGAGGCAGATGAGTCTTGCCCATTGATAGGGTAGTATATGAAGTCTCTTGTGCACTGGCAATAGCAGATTGCGCATGAGTAGTTGAGACAGATTGTGCAACAGTCTTAGTGGCAGCAACTGTAGACTGTGCAGCAGATTGTGCAGCATGCTTCTTGGCAAACTGCGCAGCAGTCTTGCTGGCAGAGTTAATGGACTGCGCAGTAGTCTTGGAGACCCACACTGGGCGCACTTTGCTCGTGGCAGAAGTGGTTGCAGTGCGAGGAGTGGTCTTAGAGTTGATCATGGCTTCATAGGCTGTCTGGTTGACCTTCACAACCAGAGTCTTCTGCGTCTTCCCGATAGATGCTACGTCACATTGAGTTGTCACTTCCTCGTCGGAGGAGAAAGTCATCCCCAGCAGAGTCGCCATTTTATTTGCAAAAACAAAAGTATGAAACTTTATTGATACAAACTTTGTAAAAATTACAAGAATTCTGGGAAAGTACAACTGTAGGAATCCAATCTAGAAGACGATTGCTTTATCCCTTGGACGATGTGAACTTTGAAGACGGTAGCCTCCGAAGTTGAAGGCAAAAGCCTCGGAAGGATGTAGCAGCACTTGGGCAAGAACTCTTGAACTCTCTGGTATTTCTGAACTTTATGTCTGCTCCCCTTGAATGAAGACTTGAAACTCTATTTATAGAGTTCTGGAAATAACTAATTTTTAGTTATTCTGAATGGCGCAAGTTGGATTGCGCAGGAACTGGATTGCGCAGCATCAGATTGCACAGACAGTTGTTTGGTCGTGGGCCAACTGTCTTGGACACATGGCATCATTTGATTGAAATGCGCATGATCGTGTGAAGACGGTTGCCACGTAACGAGCAATTGATGGCATGAATGCCACGTGTACTTTTGTCAGTTGTCATGATGAAATGTGCCACATGAATTGCGCTGACTTCGGATTGTGCTGAGATGGATTGCGCTGGTCTGGATTGCGCAGGCACTGGATAGCGCTACATGTACAGCTGTCCAACTACCCTCGAGCGCTGTGCGGCACAATAAACGAACAGTCTCCTCGTTCTTTGTGCTGTCAGCTGTCAGAAAGATTTGATTTTGTCAGATAATGATGACATTGCCACGTCAGCCTGTGCAGTTGAAAGTGTGCGCAGTCTGGTGTGCACAATCTGTATGATGTGCAATCTGATGTCTACACAGTTCATTTCAAAGTTGTATTTCTTGATTTTCTGACTTTGTTAATAGGTGCAATTTGATTTTTTAGGACCTACAACGGGCATATAACTCCATACTCCCCTTAGGCTGCCAGACACGCGTTGTATAACCCCAGATCTGTCCGTAGAAAGGCTTGTTGCCTAGGACATACAGAACGAGGGTATTCTTCCAGTATGCTGTCACCTTCTCTATCTCCTCCGCCGGGAATGAGGCACGAAAACCCCTCTCTGCCTTGATCAACGGAATGTACTCCATCGATGTAGGACTTTTTGGCCCCACAGGTTTGCTGATCTCAGCCCAGGACCGTCCAGCAGGTCGAGTGGTCGTCTCATGAGGCCTGGGGGCAACATCCGGGCGAGGAGACCCAGATCCCTGAATATCGAGATCCACCACCTTACTCTTCCCCTTGGCCGCCGCGATCGCCTTTGGCCGCCAACCCACCGATCTTCCAGCAGACACCCCCGGACCACGGGAAGATGGCCGAACCCCTGACCTGCTCTGAAGACTATCAGCAGGATGACGATCCCTAACATGACCCTGTCCGCCTCTTGTCTTCCCCCTGGACTTTGCCACACGACGGCGCGTAACAATCGTCCATCCTCCTCCCTCCGTTTAGCTCTCTAGAGATCCAGAACCTGCTCCAAATTAGAAGTTATGAGCGATGGAGCCACCCCGTAGCGAATCTGACCCCCTGCCACCGTAGGGAGGCTGCCCGACCTCCCTACCGTCGTTCCCCCCCCCCCCCGACCACCTGGGGGGGCGCCATCACTCGGCATCGATTTGGGGGGTCCGCCCGACCCCCCTTCCTGTGCTTTCGCCCCACGTCCCCCCCCCCCCCCCCCCCCGCCGCGGCCCGGGGAGGCGCTGCTCCTCGCCGTTAGTCCAGGGGGTCCACCCGACCCCCCTTGTGCTCCCGTCCCCCACACCGCCTGGAGGGAACAGCCGCGCGCACCTGAACTGGGGGGGTCCGCCCTCCCTCCCGACTCTGCTCCAGCCCTCCTCCCCCTCCGCCGCCTGGGGGACACCGCCCTTCTTCCCCGAGGGCCTCCTCCCGCCGGCAAGGGGATCCGGCAGCCGTGGGGGAGGGACCCGAGCCAGCTCTAGCCGATCGCACGAATTGCCCGAGCCGCCAGCCATTATATATATATATATATATATATATATATATATATAATGACTGAACTAAATGGACTGACATTAGGAAGTAAAGGGAAGGGTTGATACATCTGTAGGTAAGGGACATCAGACAAGGACTGAACAAGTAAGTGGAATGCAATAATTGGATCATAAGGACTGAACATAGTGAACGAAAATGAAATGGACTAATGTTGTAGCGTTTGAACAAAAATAGAGTGGGGACTGAACAAAATCATATAATTGAATCATTAATGACTGAACATTCAAAGGACTGAACCAACTGTAGGGGGAAAATCGAACTCGAGCATGGACTGAACAGTTGGACATGACCCATGGACTAAATACCATAGATGACTGGACCTATAAAGGGATATTTGGATATTGAATGAAGTGAATGAACTTAGTTAGCCTACCTCTAAAAAAAATAGACTGATATCTGATACTTTGTATGACAGAACATATGTCATGACTAAGGACTGAATGCAAGGATTTGTGGACAGATTCAAGGTGGAATAGCAGGACAGTGCATGAGTAATCCAATGTCCAAAGTGACTGATATATCAAGGTGGTAGAGTGAACAAAGATACCAGTCCTAAATTAACTAGCCCACACACACACACATGCCATAACAGCCCACACCCTCTCCAATCCCCCAATGTAATATATATCACACAAATATAATTCAAATCACTAGATAATCATAGTATTGGTAATCTCAAGACAACGTAAGCCTAAAATAGGATTCCAAACTAAAATTTAAAGCATGGAAACTCTTTGAGTTATTTTGACGAACACTTGGTGTGCGTATCCGATACTCTCGTGATACGCACTCCAAATGGATCCAAACTTGACCCAAAGCATGCCTACATGGTCTACAACACTAGCATGACCTAATTTATCAATCTCACATACCCTAGATTCCTAATTTTGGGTTTTCCCCAATTTATATCAAAATGTAATGGAAAGAACCCTCAAATAGAAGAGGAGAGCCTCAACTCCTCTCTAATGGTACCCTAATGCAAGTGGGGTCCAAAATGAATATAGTTACACTAATGAAATAAAATGTGAAGGGTTTAGAGAGCTCTAACCAATTGGAAGATGGATTCCCAATGAACAAATCCCTATATCTAGAATCCCCTTAAGCTCCAATGTTCCAAATCCTTCCAAGCTAGCCAATAGAGCCTTTTTCTCTCCAAGGGGAAGAGAATGAAACTAATTTAGGGAAATTTGGATGAGAAAAGGGTGCATGAACAATTTAAGGGAAAAGCTTCCAAATTAGGGTTACGTTTTGAATGAAAGAGGAGGAAAATGAAGAAGTGGGGCTATTTAATGAAGGTGGGCTGCCATTTTAGGTTTAGTTTAGGGTTTGGTTCATTAGTGGAAAGTCTAGAAGGCCCTCCTAAGTTGTCATGACAAGTTCTAAGAAAAGGGTCCATTCTAACTTAGTGTTTTTAGCCTAAAAGTTCAATTGACTATCTAATTAGAATAGAGACTATTTAACTAAATGAAAATGAGTTTTAAGTTTTGTTAAAACTCAAGGTCTAGTCTACCATGGTCATGTCTAATCATCTAGTCAAGGTGGTTCTAAGGTTTTACCAAAATAACATCACTAACACAATTAAATTACTTAAAAGATAACTAAAATAATTAAATTCACAAAAAAAATCAAAAAATACTCTTATTTTTAGAAAGTGGTGATTACAAACCTACCCCCTTGGAAAATTTTGTCCGTGAAATTTAAACTTGGTCATACTCCTTCTAGGTCAAAACCCCCAACAATCAAAGTCACAAAATTTCTATCTAACAACATGCATGATCATGGTCCTATTGGTCGTGTTTTCACAATCTCAAACATGGTCACTACACTATCTAGCACAGCATAAATATTCTGGCAGGTACTAGTAGAATTACACAACAAGATGGAAAAAGAAGAACAGGAGGAGACAGACCTGCTAACCTGTCATCCGTAGCGTCAGCCTCCTCGACCATCAACGCAAAAGCCATGTCCCTCTAAGGTATATCCCTCTGATGGTGCGGGACATAATGTTGTGCCACAAGTGGCCTAGCTCCCTTTCTCTACTTCATGACACTCAAATAACATCCACACTGATACTTTTCTTCATCATTCTAGTGTATCTATTCTGTAATCTGATAACCATACCCGTCTATCCAGAATCATATTACCAGAATCCTCATCACGCCAGTAAGTATGGCTGCGATAAACCATAGGGTCCGTAACTAAGGTACATACCTCTAGAATCTTGGTATCTAACATTTTTGCATTTTTGCATCCTTGGCTATAAAATCTTAAATTCCTATAACCCGAGAAATACATCCAAAATCAGACTCTATATCTTCGCCATGCCAGCTAAATGGCTGTGGAAGACTCTAGATTCCATATCTGAGGCAACTTAGTCCATATGGTTTATCTTGGTAGAAAATCAAGTCAACAATGAACACCAAGAATCAAATTCAACAACGGACAAGCGAGAGTAGACAGAAACAGTTGGAATCGAATTTCAAGATAGTTTGTAATGAGATTCTCAAGGATCATCCCAGGAATCTTCTCAAGAAGTCCTAACTATGATTGAGTATCCGCTCACTTTATAGCCTATTTCCTATTTCCTATCGCAGACTCGCAGCAGTACAACTAAACTGTTGCACTACCACGACATCGCATTAATATGAATCTCGACCTGCATGGGCCACCACTAAAAATGTATCATGACCCGCACCCAGTATACAGGCACGAGTACATAACAGCGTCCAGCCTATGCCGCAGAATCGGCGGTAGAACGTTGTCTATGTCGTTAACTAACAAACTCACACAATGATATAATGTACCAGTCATAGATCTCAACTCCGAATGGAGGACAAGTATAATTATATGGTAAATACTCAATCATAGTCTAAAGCACGATAAGATATCAAAGAAGTCTAAATAACTATAAAGACTTAACAATAACAACAACTAAATAATATCTAAATTCAAATCTCAAATACAATGTCAAAATCTCCATTATTACAAGTCAAGTTCTAATAGAAAATCTAAAACAAATCAAATTAGAACTAGGTCTTTCGGTCACTCCTGAGAATTCGGACCCATAGTAGTTATCCCTTCCTTAGATCCGTAATAAGTAGGACACGGATCCTCTGAGCAATCATCTGAAAAATATATCCAGTCAGGATGGAACGAGCACATCTCCTCTAGCAGTTCCAAATAAATGACAAAGACTATAAAGCAGTTATAGCAAGTAATATTTGATAAACATGAAAAGTTTGAGATAGGAATAAAATAGAGCAACAGTTTAACTAAAGAACAAGGAAAGTAAATACAGTGAATCAGGAGAGCAAGGTGTCACGACCCGCACCCTAGAGTAGGGACACAAGACGTGGGTACGTCCAGCCTACGCCGCAGTGTCGGCGGTAGAACGCTGTCCTAGGTCACAATATCTAACAGTTATACTCCCCGAATGGGGGTGACATAACAGAATATATCTCAATCAAATCTAAGGTAGAATACGATAAGACATAATGATATAAAAGATGCAAGATCCAAATCCATAGGAAATACAAATAGAGAGAAAGCTAAGTGTCTAGATAAACTCCACTAACATCCAGAAATAATACAGATCCAAATATACAACTCAAATTCCAATACTATAAAATAAGATAAAGATATCTATGGAGCAACAATCTCTACAGCTAAGGGATCCGACTGGAAGTCCGGATCGCAAGTGTCCTCTTAGGCTGTCCCATAGAAGTATCTAAGCAGGCCTTCTCCTCGTCCTCTGTAAAATTTTCAACAGGTCCAATCAGGACGGGAACGAGTACAACTCATCAAGAAAACCCAAGTAATGACAGAGAACTATAAAGCACTTATAAACAGTTTTATTGATGAATATGGCAGTTTATATTTAGGTGATAGTATAGAGAAGCAGTAAGATATAAGGAAAGTAAAGTAACTAAAACAAGAGAAGAATGATGGCAATAAAGACTGTAAAATAAATCTAACTGAACTAAGGTAATATAATAAGTCCAGATAGTAAATGCAAAACAAGTGTAAAACTACTATAAGTCCAGTACGAGATGAATCTAATATAAGATGAATCCAGTACAAGATGATTCTAGGTAGTGATCAAGAATCCAGGTGAGCCCAGCTATTCTAACAGTGTGTTTTAAAATACCGAGATCGACATATAAACGGCTGTGGGTAATCAGGCACATCTCTCACTGATCAGGCGAGAGATGGCTATGCTTCCAGTAGATTCCAGTTGGGAGATTCCAGATTTGGGGTATGTCTATATGTCTTACTCAATATTTCCCCGCCCTGCAACACAAATGAATCCAGAATTCGACACGAGAATCGAGATGAGTCCAGCCAAAATATAATGATTCCAGAAATAGATTTCGGAATGATTCCAGTGATTCCAGTAATAGAGGCCATATAAGTATGGTATGTGTGTCGCATACATGAATCCAGAAATATCCATACGTGTTGTAACAGAGAATCACATAAAACTAACTATAACTGAAGTACAGTAATTAACAATTAAATGAGAGAACTATCAGAGAATGTACTCGCCTGTATCCTGAGAATCTGGAGAATATCTACTGTCCGAGGAGTGGTGTCTGTCTCCTATAGAACAGTACAAGTCACTATGAGTCTACAATGATAATAAGATGCAAGTTAATGCATTCTACATGAATCTAGGTCAATCTAGGCCAAAGTCAACTCTTAGTCAACTCTGGTCAACCATAGAAGTCAAACTAGGTCAACCAAGTCAAACCTAAGTCAAACAAGTCTATACTAGTCTAACTAGTCTATTCTAGGTCTAACAAGGCTATACAAGACCAATCTAGACTTACTAGGCAAACAGACGCACACATAGGCCATAGGCTATATCATGCCTATAAGCCAAACCATAAATCACATGACCACATGACATTATCTATATCTAAAATAATACACATATTGATATGTTATATAATACAACATAGAAATACACTAGCATATAGGCTACCTATATATATATATATATATATATATATATATATATATATATATATATATATATACAAATGTATAGAGAAAAGGAAGGACACATGTGCTCATGTGTCATGTGTGTGTGAGAGATAGACATGTGTGTGCAAGAGGGTACAAGAGTATGTGTAGAGAGATACTTGTGTGTGAGCTAAGGCATGTGTGTGTGTGTGTATACAGGATAGTGTAATGGGAAACATGTGTGACCTGTGTACCATATCAGTGAAATGTACACTGTCATGAGGAACAGAAAATACATTGTTAGGAATGTGAACATGTGAAGACAGTGGCATCAACTATTGCAAAACAGTGTACATGGTGTTCCTAGAAAAACAGGGAATGAATTAACAGTTGCAATGGGGAGAACATCTCAGGAATTTGAAAATAAAACAGTGTAAAAATGAAATAGAAATCAGTAAAAACAGTGGAGTGTAATATGGTATGAACTTGTGTGTGTGAGTGAAAGACAAGAGAGTGTTTGTGTTGGCAGGAAAATTAAGAAAACAGTGAGGGAATATATTATCCTGAATCCAGAGCTAACAATGTATGAAAACTGAAAAATGTAGTTGACAGTTACCCTCGAATTTCAATCAATTATCTCATACCCAAACCCATATGACAGTTAACATGAACAAATCAGTAAAAGGAGAACTAATAATCAAATAAGGAAGGAAATTAATTCCCAGATTTGGGATTTGAAATAATCATTCATTATCAGTTAAAGGGAAGGAAAGGGAATCAAAAATCAGTGAGATGATAACTGGAATACAGTGAAGTGCAAAGGAAAATGGGGAATCACATTAACCATTCGATTTCAGTTTATCAAGGAAATAAAAATACAGTTGACAGTGACTAATCATGGTGAAACTGGAAATTATCAACAGTTAAAGGTAATAGGAAATAGGAGTAATTAACAGTGCAAAACATTACACAAGGCAATAAAGACTGTAAATAGAGATAACTGAACTAGCATAGAGGTGATGTGAGTCCAAACAGTATAACATGAGACAAATATGAATATAGTACAAGACACTAATCCAGTGTGTTTTAAAATACAACTTTCGACATGTAAATTGATAGGGCTAAATACGACACATCGCACGCTTGGCAAGCTTACGACGGCTATCTTTCCAAATTAGACTAGTAGTAAATACGGCACATTGCACGCTTGGCCTAGCGACGACAGCTATCTTTCCAGTAGGGATGGTTCCAGTATGATTGTGAAAATTTATATGTCTACTCGTGTATTTCCCCGCCCCGACTAGTACAAATGAATCCATATCCCGACACATAAATAGAGTACAAGTCTAGCCAGAAAGTAAGTGGTGCCAGTAGGTGGTTCCAGTAAGTGGTTCCAATAGTAGGGGCCAGACAAGTTAAATACATATGTTGCAAATGAATGAATCTAGAATACCAATCCATATTGTGACAGGGAATCAAATAGAACTATACTAGAAGCTGAATCATAATAATCATCAAATAAATGAAAACTAATACATATATATAAATTATATATATATTTACAATATAACTTTTATATATATATATATATATATATATATATATATATACAATATATTCACTACTACATGCCTTCTCAACTATATCATTCAAGTTCCCTCATCTCCTATATGGACTTGAGTTAAATAGTGACTGTACCAAGGATTCAAGGCATGCTACTTGCAATGGGGACTTATCCTATATACCAGAGCCCCTTAGTATATTGTTGTCCCATTCAAGATACCACTAAGGTATCCTACTGCTGGTATCGACAGAACATGTTACCAAAATAGAAAATATAAATGAAGAGAGGAATGAAACTAATGTCCAACAAGGGCATGTGAGCATCAGAACCCTTACTCTAAACAGAGTTATCTAATGACCCACATATCATATATAAATGCATTCCCTCCTCATGCCATTAATTACTCGCATGTATGGTTTCTGATACATAGGCATCACATGACTGATACATCTATAACCTTAATACAAAACAGAAATCAAAACAAAGGAATGAAACCAAGTGCACATCTGAACCACATGTCCACATCTACTTGTACATGCCATCCACTCTCTACTACTCTTCCATACTGATAACTCTCAAATGCCCCTATTTCCATTAACTGATACAAGTCAGTATCAAGACTGAACTAAAATGTTAAACTCAAGCCACTATCTTTCCTCACTAACTAATACTAGAATCTATGACTGATACTAAGACCCAAGGGTCTGATACTAAGCTACAGTGACTACTGAAACCTCAAAGTAATATCTGAATCCTAAGGGGTGGACTTAACATTACAATCATACTTGTTATAGGAACAGAACCTATAGAGTAGAGGTCTGAACAAGGGTTTACTACTCGAGCCATTAAGCAATTAAATGCAGGACACCCTAACTAGATATCTAGTCAGATACAAAAATGGGCATGGGCTTGACATCTAGATGTAGAGAACACAAACAAAAGGGGACTGGTCTAATAGAATGTGAACTGGTTAAATATTAAGCATGGACTGGACTTATAAATGATGCAGGGAAAATGTTTATAGACAGAACAAATGGATGAAAGCAATGCACTAACTCGAACACTTCCCCATTCCCATTATTGTTATTGCCACATCTACCAAATCCCTTCATCTTATCTATGTCCTATAGTTAACTAATATTGCATGTATAAATACACCCACACCCCTTTACAAGATACCTCTTCCTCCCAAAAACTATTGCCTAAACCCCTTTTTAAACTAACACACTCTCACACCCTCTCATAACAGCCAACATATGGCCAAACCCGAGTCATCTTCCCTCTAAATGACTCTGAACATATCGAACCCTCCCTCTACTTAAATAACTGATACATTGTGGCATACATATAGCTGACACATAAATAAAACATATCCTTCCCTCTTCTACTTAATACAACTGCTAACTAAGGTATATAACATGGCTCCCTCACAGTTGCAAGAGCAATCCCAAAGTTTATTTGCAGGAACCCCCAACTGATGCAATAATGTTCAATCGAAGGACTGAACAAAAGAAAAATAGAGGTTGAAACGTCACTCCAACAAGTCTGATACAAGTCTTCCCCATTCAAATCACTGAATGATACCGCATATAATCTAACTGATATAGGTTGGATATAGGACTACAATGGATTAGTGGACTGGTCCAACTATCTTCTATAGTTACCTCCCTATACTCTGCAGGTCAAGCCTGCATGGCTGCCACGAGTGGCTCACAAGAAGAGCCTCATGTCCTGCACACAACAACCCCCCTGCCCTACTCTTGACAACTGCTACTCTCCTTCTCAAATCTAACCTCTCTAAATACTGACAGATTACTCTATATAATCTTATATATATATATATATATATCACTAATGACTGAACTAAATGGACTGACATTAGGAAGTAAAGGGAAGGGTTGATACATCTGTGGGTAAGGGACATCACACAAGGACTAAAAAAGCAAGTGGACTGTAACAATTAGATCATGAGGACTGAACATAGTAAACGGAAATGAAATAGGACTAATGTTGTAGGGTCTGAACAAAAATAGAGTGGGGACTGAACAAAATCATATAACTGAATCATTAATGACTGAACATTCAAAGGACTGAACCAACTGTAGGGGGAAAACCGAACTCAGGCATGGAAACAGTTGGACATGACCCATGAACTGAATACCAAAGATGATTGAACCTATAACGGGATATTTGGATATTGAATGAAGTGACTGAACATAGTTAGCCTACCTTTAAACCAAATGGACTGATATTTGATACCTTTGTAGGACAAAACATATGTCATGACTAAGGGACTGAATGTAAGGATTTGTGGACAGATTCAAGGTGGAATAGCAGGACAGTGCATGAGTAATCCAATGTCGAAAGTGACTAATACATCAAGGTGGTGGACTGAACAAAGATACCAGTCTTAAATTAGCCAGTCCACACACACACATGTCATAACAGCCCACACACTCTCCAATCCCCCAATGCAATATATATCACACAAATCTAATTCAAATCACTGGATAATCATAGTATTGGTAATTTCAAGACAATGTAACCTAAAACAGGATTCCAAACTAAAATTTAAAGCATGGAAACTCTTTGAGTTATTTTGACAAATACTTGGTGTGTGTATCCGATACTCTCGTGATACGCGCTCCAAATGGATCCAAACTTAATCCAAAGTATGTGTACATGGTCTACAACACTAGCATAACCTAATTTATCAATCTCACAAACCCTAGATTCCTAATTTTGGGTTTCCCCTAATTTGTATCAAAATGCAATGGAAAGAACCATCAAATAGAAGAGGAGAGCCTCAACTCCTCTCTATTGGTACCCTAATGCAAATGGGGTCCTAAATGAATGTAGTTACACTAATGAAATAAAATTTGAAGGGTTTAGAGAGCTCTTACCAATTGGAAGATGGATTCCTAATAAATAAATTCCTAGATCTAGAATCCCCTCAAGCTCCAATGCTCCAAATCTTTCCAAATCCTTCCAAGCTAGCCAATAGAGCCTTCTCCTCTCCAAGTGGAAGAGACTAATTTGGGGGAATTTGTATGAGAAAAGGGTGTAGGAACAATTTGGGGAAAAAGCTTCCAAATTAGGGTTAGGTTTTGAATAAAAGAGGAGGAAGATGAAGAAGTGGGGCTATTTAATGAAGGTGGGCTGCCATTTTAGGTTTAGTTTAGGGTTTGGTTCATTAGTGGAAAGTCTAGAAGGCCCTCCTAAGTTGTCATGACAAGTTCTAAGAAAAGGGTCCATTCTAACTTAGTGTTTTAGCCTAAAAGTTCAATTGACTATCTAATTAGAATATAGACTATTTAACTAAATGAAAATAAGTTTTAAGTTTTGTTAAAAATCACAATTTAGTCTACCATGGTCATGTATAATCATCTAGTCAAGGTGCTTCTAAGGTTTTACCAAAGTAATATCACTAATACAATTAAATTAATTAAAAGATAACTAAAATAATTAAATTCACAAAAAGTCAAAAATACTCTCATTTTTAGAAAGTGGTGGTTACACCATAAACTATGGCATGCTGCTCCGGACAATCCTTGAACATATGCTGGCCTGATCCACACCTCAAGCATAATCCAAGACGAATCTGGTAGTCGTGCTGGATATGTCCTTGCTTTCTACAGTAACGACAAATAGGCTTATGGTAGGGTGTGAGCCTTTGCTACTGTTGCACTAGGGACCTCCTAATAGGTCTATTCTGAGTCACTCTAGCTGGTGCAACTGCTGGAGTGGGGCGTCTCTGTGCCTGTTGCATCTTCCTGCGAAGGAGCTCCTGGCTACGCACTTCTTCTAGAACAGCTGCGTGAGAGACTCGAGACTGTGTGGTAGTATAAGTCTTGAGCTCTGGTGCTAGACCCTAGTGAAATATCTTTGCTCTCTCCCGCTATGTCGGAACAAATGCCATATCGAATCTGCTCAGGTGGCTAAACTCTGCAACATACTCGTCCACCGACATCTTCTCTTGCTTCAGATGGAGGAACTGGTTGTAGAGGATGTCCCAAACATGAATAGGGAAGAATCTTTCATAGAAGAGGTCATAGAACTCCTTTCATGTCTGCTTAGTGCCTAGTCGCTTCAGTTCTGCCTTCCACTAGTGGTGAGCATTATCCTTTAGGAGAAAGTCCACTATTGTCATCCACATGTTTGTTGGCAACTGAGACGCCTTCGGTAGCTTCTATGTGTTGATAAGCCATGTGGAGACCTCTAGTAGTTTCTCGGTACCCTTGAAGGGCTTGGGGTTCATCTTGATAAAGTTCTTGATAGAGCCCTCATAAGGATGTGGTGCTGGTACTGGTGTTGGGGCCAGAAGTAGAGGTGGGGATCTAGCTAGTGTAGCCATCATGCTCTGTCTCAACAGCTCAGTCTGCTGCCAGTAAGCCTGCATCATGGCATACTTAAACTGGGTAGTGGACTTTCCATCAGCCAGTGGCGGAGGCATATGTGGTCCGGAATGAGGTAGAAACTGTTGAGGGAATGGTAGAGGAGGTGGTGGTACATTCTCACCTAGTGGTACTGCAGTAGCCTGTCCAATCTGGCTGACTAGTGGTACTAAACTGAATTTTTTGTTGTACCATCTATGGGGTCATGGTAGCCTGTTATTGTCATTGCTCGAACGGAGTTATCGGAGTCTGGTATGGGACCTGCTCCTCTAAAGTGGTTACATCACCAGATATGATAGCAAGAGTGGAAACACGTCCTCTTCGAAGGTGCATTTTGTTGGCATAAAATTAAGGATACGTTATGACAGATTCAAGCAAGAGGTAATTCAAGCAATCAAAGGAGAGTCCGAAAAGGTTTGAAGTCAAAGGAGTTAATAAGTTGTGGATGAGATAATATTCTTATTCCTATATACAGGCTTACTTGGTACAGTTATGTAACCAAATAATATTTTCGTAGACCTGCATGGGCCACCACAAAAACATGTAATGTCCCATTCCAATATACGTAGGACTAGGCATACGGAATATGCCAGCTGCATGCATACGAAGAATACTCCAATATATGGAATCCTCGTACACATACATAAGCTGTAAATAATAAAATCACAGGCAGTTACAGATAATCTATATCTCATCCACAGAACACAAGAATAAAGCAATAGCCAGATATATAAAGTAAAAGAGTCAAATATATATAGCAGGGTGGAGACAAATCTACTAACCAACAACTATGAAAAATAGTCTGAGATAATTGGAGTCTGACCTCCTAAAATAAAACAAAATAAAATAAAAGATGTCCATTATAAATATATCTAAGTCATGACTATAAGCACAACCATTAGATCTCGGCAGGTGAGACCTCATCAACTGAGAAAGAGGAATCCAGTGCAGAACCGTACTCCTGGGGATAATCTTGTTCGTTTAAGCCTGGAGAGATCTCAGAGAGATGTAACAAGATATAGAAAACTAACATGCCATGTAAACTGTATAATAAAATAAATAATGTATGTAATAGGGTGCCTAACCATTCTATTGTGAATATGCAGTTAAGAACAAACCTTCAACGCATGAGCACTCTGTCTACAATGGGATTGGCATAGTCTCAGTTGGGCACCAAAGGCCTACGTCCGTAATGCTCTGTGAATGTTAGATGGAATCAGTACAATAGGGGAATATTATATGCGTCTCCAGCGGAGCTCACAGGTTATAATGGATAGTGCATACTTGGCTCATACGTTAAGGAATTGTTCTCCCTACCCCTACCTATCTATGTCATCTCCATAACACATATGAACCTCTAATAACTGTCAAGTTCACTAATCATGCCACTTCTATTAGCAGTTATTTTCTAACCATTGTACGTCTAAGACGTATCGGTGGCTAGCCGACTACGCGAGTTTGTGTCCTACATGTGACTCACAACTCGTGTAAATCAAGTGTCAAGGACATATGAGATATACCAATACCTCACATCCATTGGTGGTCATCTAGTACTAAGTCATCATGCATAAAAATAAAAAAAGTAGTAAAATGACTAATGCAATCGCTCACACCCAAATATGATTTGGACGCACAATGTAATAGAAACATGTAAACAATAATAACAAAATAAAAGAACATCAAAATATAACCTAAATGGACATTAAATAGTAGCAAGGTATCTTTCCTGGAGGTAGTGTACAAAAATAGCAACGTCCAGTAACTCAGACCGTCATAAACAAAGAGCAGTGAAGGTCAACTCCCACAAATGTACTCGGATACTGAAACAAACATCATGAACATTTACGACATAAAAGAAATGTCTAAGATTGTCCAACCATAAGTCTAATTCTGGACACAGGGGCAAAATCATAATTTTGGGCCAAATTGGTGTCCTCCGTTGGACCCGCTTTGCACAAAAAAGTGTACTAAAATCTATGATCCCTAAAGTTATTAAGTTATATATCTATGGGCTTGGTTTGATGATACGAACTCAACCGTATGTCCAAAGTTGGATACCAGTGAGTCGTGCACAATTTTGCCCGTTGATCGGGTCGTGGGCCCGCCAAAATAGCGTTCTGGTCGAGCTTCTCATAATCGGACCAAACTTGGCTCACAGGACCAAAAAAATCACAAAGTCTAGTGGCATAAGTTTCGTCTCGAGGTGACGAACGTGCACGAAGTTATAGGCTAGTTTGCAAAGAGGTCGATACGGGGTATCTCGACCGATATGCCTCAATTCTATCGCGCACACACAACAAAATCGAGTTCCCTCGAATCCTACACTTCCGTGAAGTCGATACGCACCTTTTGATGTTTTCGGTTCATGGCCACGTTGCCCGATTTGTCGGGGAGATTGACGTATCGGTAAATTTCTATTTTTTTTACTGTTTTAAAACTCTTTTTTCGGCTTTTGGAAATCAGTTTTTTCAGCATATAAGCGATAAATTTTGAAACTACAAAAAGGGTTCTGGAGTCCTGTAGGTTGTCTAGGACCGTCTTCAAATAGAATTTCTAAACAGTTATTAGGTTGGCAAGAAATTATCATCAAACCGGGGTACTGGAGATACCTATAAACTATTTTTGAAACAGCTTTTCTGTAATATTTGTTTTCCATAAATAAATTCACTTTATTTATTGTATTTCTGGGAAAATACAACTTTAGGAATCCGATCTAGAAGACGATCGCTTTATCCCTTGGACGATGCGAAGAAGAAAAGCTCTCAAAATTTTGACAGCAATTTAGATATTCTGTATATCTGTACAATGAATGAGAAGAGAACTCTATTTATAGAGTCAAAAATAACTAAAAAAGATAACTGTTTTCATAACCTATGCATAGTTGATAATCACGCAGGACTCAAGCGTACGCAAGGTTGATGAGCAGTTACTGGACGTGGCCCATAACTGTTGGACACATGGAAATTATGCATGAGTCGTGTGCAAGTTACTGGGGCACGCATACGAGAGATCCGTGGCATGGCTGCCACGTACTCCAATCTGATAATTTGAGATGAAATCCACGCCAACTTGTTGAGGATGAAATCCACGCAGACTTGGGGCAGAAAGATTCAAAATACACGCAGATTTAGGGAAGGAACATAGAAGTTCAAATTCACGCAGACTTGAGGAAGGAACATAGAAGTTCAAATTCACGCAGACTTGAGTCAGAACGGCCAGCTGTCTTGATTCGACGTGCCTCGACTGACACAAAATCTCTGACATTGATTGCCTTATCGGTCACATTAAATGACAATAAGGTCTTTTTGGCACGCCAACTTGATGAAGACTGAATCTTGTTGAGGAAGATTTCGAAAGTCACGCAATAGTCGGCTGAGATCTCCCGAGTCCCGTGCATACGTGGCATTCGAGGAGACATTCTTTGACTGTCGTGCTGTCAGTCATAATGACACTTTGACAAATGATGAGCTGTCTCTGTGTATCGTTTAAACTCTGCGTATATTTGAGGAAATAGTCTGATAGAACTCAGCGTATATTTTAGACTTTATTCTGATAAGCTGTATTAACTCAGCGTGACTTCATTTTAGAGGCCTACAAAACCCCCTTCAAAGTTATCGAAAAATGATAAATTATTTCGAAATACTTTGAAATCAAGATGATAAAATAAATTTAGTCACGCTGAGATGATTCAGGGAAAGATTTCTTCCGAAATGATTGGGCTGTTGGGATTCTGTGCGGTTTAGGATCCCGTGCAAAGCTCCTATATCGAAGCAAATGATGACTTTGCCGTTTGAAATTCTTCGTGAGCCTATAAAAAGGCCATACATCACTTCCTTCTTTCTTTACTTGCTTTAGAGAGAGAAAATCCCATACAGAAGAGAAACTTCATCTTCCTCGACTTCTCCTTCTCCTTCTCAGCAATGGCTCCTAAGATCGACGCTCAGGCTAAAGGCAAGGCCAAGGCCCCTGCGACGTCTTCGCGTGCCACCACCGACAGACTTCCTCGCCGCGAAGTTATTCATCCCCCTATGCAACGTAAGTGACAGATGGGGATGTGAACTGATGAAGACGAACTGATGAAGATGAAGTCCACATAGAAATCCTAGGATTCTTAAAACAACCAATAATAAACTTTCGAAATATATCCCCCCTTCTTAGGACAAAGGATATTAATAAAGTATGCCCCCTCTTTAGGGTTGGTCATACTTCACATCTTCATTTTTACGAAGCTCTGTGTTTTACGCAAAGCATGGCTCTCATGACTCTGCGTAATTTTTCATATGTTGGCAGAGATGTCGATGTCGAAATAGTCACGCAGACTTCTGAGAGTCATCCTCTGGATAGATTAGTCTTGATCTGTCAGCATATATTTTGTCATTTTCACTTCAATGTGATTCTGGCAATGATGCGTGACTTTTCATTCTAACCTGTCTAGACTTTGCGTGAATTAATCACATGCATGAATAAATCATTCAGCGTGACTTTTTGATCTTTGTCTGAAGTCTGCGTGACTTATGAAATTTTCCTTGAACACTGTTAAACACGTATAAGGTTTATAGACATAAATTTTTCTGAAGTCTGCGTGACAAAACATGTCTGATCTTTTCTTCTTTTCTTTTCTATAGTGAACATCCGAAGTGAAGAAGCTGATTATGAAGGACATTTGAGCTTCTCTTTCAAACATGATTTATCTCATGTACAGTTTCCTCAGTTTGACACTCCGGAAACCAGACTATCTTTGTTGAAGAATCAAGATCATACCACTCTGCTCTGTTTGATAAATGGTGAACCATTGCAGAGTCTTGACAAGGTGTCCCATAAGAAACCAGCTTTTCTGTTTGGGGATGCCATAGCACATAAGTCACAACCAAAAGACATCAAGGAGAAGGTCTGCTTCTATTTTGAAGGTGATATAAAGAAGCCTATGTACTGGCCGAAGGTATCTAGGGGTTTGTCTATCATGCGATTCGTGCATGCCAGTAACCCCAGAAAGATGACATGGCACTTAATAGAAAATCAGCAAGCTAAGGCGAGTAGAATCATTTACAAGAAAGACGGATTCCACAGTGCTCCGGAGAATCACTATCCTTGTTTCGAGGTTTGAAGCCGGGATGTGTGCCACCCGAAGACTCGTCTATATTGAAGCCATTAAGGATGCCTGTTTTCATAAATGAATTCATGGCAAATGAGAGGGCATTATATCCTACTGATTCGACACCGGGGATGATAGGTTTAATGAATCAGGAGAATATGAGGTGGAGGACTCTGGTCCATTGGATTCTGGAGAAGTTTGAGAAGGAGCTGAAGCAGATAAATCTCTATGACACGATCGTCAATTCCTCCTACGGCTTCAAACCCAACCCATTTCTATTCCTGGCCTTGGTTGAAAGATATAACCACCGGACGGGAACATTTATGACTCCCAAAAGGGAGATAGGTTTTGCCCTTCATGAGATGGAATACATCTCCCATCTGCCTTCAGGCATACTGCCATATGAAGAATATGTGCCTACAACTGAGGAGCTAAATTTTCTGTCAGAGAAGAACCCGGAGATGGTGCATCTGTTTGAAGAGATGATGTGCCATTTCGGCACATGCACTCTATATTATAAAAGTTCTAAAGGTGAAGCCGGCTGCCACATCCAGAAGTGGATGTCTTATCTTTTCATGAATCGTGAGAAAGATGAGAAGAAGATAAATGAGAAGAGAAGGTATCAAATTAACTCCTTCAAGCCCCTCTCTGAGAGTGAAATCACCAATTTACTAGAGAAGTATGACTGTAAAGATTTCACAATCAATGAAGACTGGTATGAGTTTAAAGCCGGAACCACCTTCAGATCATATGTGAGACAGAGTGGAAAAACTTTGTCAAAGAACGGTCATTTAGCCGGATTCCTCTCTCTCTGGCTGAGAAGATTTGTTGTTCCTGGCTCCAGCTCTCTGGATAGAATACATAGAGGCGTTGTTTTTGCAGCAGTGCGCCTTATGTACGGCTATAAGATAGACTTATTATCAGCGATGACTTGCAGGCTGAACGCAGGTCTTCGAAATTTTGTAACCAATATGCTGTCTGACCAAAGGAAGATGACCGATGAATTCCCAAGAATAGAGATGCCCTATACTTATTTGTATGGGTGGCTTCTTCTCCATCACGACGGTCTGATACCTCCGGGAGCAGGAGGGAGCGGCAGCCTCTTTTTCGAGAAGTACGCCGGAGAAACTTTCTGGAAGGTTCACACTCTTCCAGAATGCAGAAATGTTTTGAATCGATCATCACATTGGTCGATTCAATGTGCTCCTCCGCCACTGGGTTATGAGAGCATGCCTCTGAACATGATAGACGGAGAAGAAGGGCACAGTCTAGATGACGTAGCCTTTCAATGGCTGCAACGGATTCGGCCATCTCAACTGGTATATCGTCATGAAGAAATGACGTACTTAGAACCATATCTACCGAGCAGATTTGCTCGACAATTCGGATATGACCAACTTCATGTTGGGAATGCCACCACCTGCCTTTCTGCTCGTGGAGGACTAATTGATAGAGCTCGGGCATGGAGATACTTTGCGGCTAGAAATACAAAAGTTGAATTCTAAATGCCGAATCCTCTATCCCGGGAGGGGACGAAAATGCTCTATACATACGCCCGCTTCTATGTTTCATCGAGCACTTTCATGCCGAGTTTTCATTTGAAGACTTTTGTTGCAGAAGACGACCCAGCTCCATCAAAGAGGTCGAAGAAGAAGACTGTTATTCAACGATTTACTCCGGAACCTGAAGATGAGACTGCGAAAGTTGAACCTTTATATGAATTATCTCTGGAGCAAAACCTTCCTGATGAAGTTCTTCCTCCAATATTCGTGTCCATCTCTAAGAGGAAACGAAGTGGTGAATCTGAGACAGTCTCTAGAAAGAGTACTAAGTCTCAGACTTCCAAGAAGAAAGGAGTTTCAATAACTGCCACCTCATCTCTAGGTGGCATCCCAGTTGATGAAGACGATGCTGCCGACAAAGATGAAGATACAGATGAAGACGATGCTCCTTTGATAAAAAGAAGATCGAGAGGCATATACGTCAAAAAGACTGTCGGAAAGATAAAGGGCAATGAACTCCTGGAAACTATTATGAGTGGAGGGATCTTGCCAGAGATCGATGAAGCGGTTTCCACAAAGAGAACAGAATCTGATCATGTTCATCTGCCAACAACTTCAGCTGAACCGACTGAAGTAGAGTCGACTGTCCCGACGGCAAGTGGAGTAGCTGCTGAACCTTCAGAGATGCGGATGATCCCTTTTGAGCATGGGACAGAGGGTGTCATCCAGGCATTAGATGATCAGATTGAATATTCAGAAGAAGAACCAGCTCCCGGGGCAGATGTTAGGGAACAACCGGAAGTTCCATTTTTTGAAGAAATTCAGGCTGAAGAAAACATTTCTTCGGCCAGAGGCGATGAAGACGTGCCAACGTCTGAGCTATCAGCTGCTGATGAGTTATTGAAGAATGTTTGTAAAGACATCATTCTTCAAACTAACATTCCAGAAGAGAATGAACCTGCAGTCAATACCGAGTCCATGGAAATTGAAACTCAAGAACCTGAGCTCGCTATTGTTACTGTTCCTGAGATTCATCCATCTCAAGAAATGGATGTTGATGTGAATATCATAGATTCTGGATCAGAGACCCATCCTGAAGCCGAGGATTCAAGAGAGTCTGAAGAAGAAAACTCTGAGAAAGAGGAAGAGGCTGAAGAGGAAGATGATTGGCATCCTGAGACTTCCACTCATTATGATGAAGATAAAATCAGAGGAAATAGAATGGAGCTCAGTCCTGAACCTGCTCAATCTCCTGATAATGCTCCAGCACTCAGTAATTCTAGAGCTGGTAGTAGTCACATAAAGCAGGTGTCAGACACCATTATGGATCGACTACGAGAGGATGCGAGACTTCCTCAACATATAGAATATGAACCTCAGCCTGGTAAGATTTTATTTCAAATTCTGTTTCTACTGTTTCTTTTTCTTTATATGCTGATTATTTTCCCTTTGACTAGTAGGAACTGCTGCAGCAATGAGCTCAACTCATGCTCCACTTATCCAGACTGAAGTTGATGATGGGAGCTCGCATTTGCCAACTTCTCCAGCCGCACATACTTCAATTCCCAGGACAGAGAACGTACAAGCTTCTTCTTCAATAATGACAGCAACTCCTGGATTTGAGACAGGATTGGCAAGGACTCTGGGGATATATTCAGATATCATCTATTCATATCTGGATACGTACTCCAGGCGTTTCTTGAAAGACGAAGCTATACCCTTCTCTGAGCTCCGAACTGTGGGCAATTTCCCGCTCCTAGCGCTGCGACATGCTGGTTGTGAATCTCAATATATCTTCTTCGAACATCTCCTAGATGAATTGGAGACAAGTATCCGAAAATACTGGGAGATGAAGAAAGAAGATATTAAATCTTTGACTGTTGCTGAGATCGCTCGTTTGGAACACGAAGCCCAAGCTCAGCAGGCTGCTTTAGAGGAATTTCTTGCTTCTTCATCTGAGAAGTTAGTAGAGAAGAATGAAGAAATAGTAGCTACTCGTCAGAGAGTAGAACTTCTGGAGAAGGATGAAATATCAAAAGCTGAAGAGCTCAAGAAGTTGAAAGAGGAGCTGGCTCGTCTTCAGGAGCGAATTGCCTTCATGGAAAAGGAGCAGGCTGAGGTCGTCACTGCTCGTATATCTGAAACTGAACGCCATCAAGCTCTTTAACAAGAGCGAGAGCAGATGCAGGCAGAGCAAATTGAAGAAGTTAATCGTCTCCAATCTGCTATTATCACTTTTGATGAACAAAATGTCGCAGTCGAAGCAGCAGAAAGAGTTCACAAAGCTCATGATGAGAAAATGCGTACTGTACTTGATCGTATTAAGGAGCTAATAACTCCTAATAAATAGATCTTTTACATTTTCACTTGTAATCAATATTTTGATTTTGAATGAAGATAAATGAGAACTTTTGATCTGATTTTTGACTTTGTTGTTTTGGTAACGATATAGTCATAGAAAATATGTTCAGAGGTAAATAATACATGACACATTTCAATAGAATAGAATATACAAATGAGATTTGTAATTCTATCAGATGATATTAAACCAGAGATAATTTTAATTTAATACTGATTAGAAAAAATAGAATTCAGACATAAAAATATCTTTGAATTCAATTTTTCATGATCTTTGGACTCGAGAATCAAAAGACTAGATATCATTTTCAAAAATATGATACTGAGATAGAAAATTCAGAGGTAATATGGACGTAATTTTCTAGATATCAAATTTGCTAAGAAAATGATACAAAATAGAATATCTATTTCCACTGGGGATAAAAGATATCGAAACGATTCTTGTAAAGAACAATGACTTTGGTATTTTTACTAGCTGGGAAATGATAGGAGAACAATCTTGACAGATGAAGATATTACACATAATATTTCTTCAAGAATTTGCCATTAATGGGCATCATAGTGACTTTACCGTCCATAGTGGTAAGCTGATATGCCCCATTAGAAAAGACTTTATTCACAATGAATGGACCTTCCCATTTTGCATCGAACTTGCCTTTACTCATGTGTGTCATAGTCATCGGACGTCTGACTGCAAGAACAAGTTCCCCTTTTTGATATGCTCGAACTCTGACTTTCTTGTTAAAAGCTCTTGAGATTCTAGCATGATAGAATTCGATATTCTGTTGAGCATATAACCGCTTTTCATCCAGAGCTTCTAATTCCTGAAGTCGAAGATGATCATTATTCTCGGTGGTAAGTTCATTAGCGATTGCTATCCTTAAAGAAAGAATTTGAATCTCTAATGGGAGAACAGCTTCGTATCCATACACCAGAGAGAAAGGTGTACATCTAGTAGCATTACGAACTGTAGTGCGATAAGCCCACAAACATTTACCAAGTTTCTCACTCCAATTACGTTTGTTAGTAGAAACAAACTTCTTTAAGAGTTTGATGATGGTCTTGTTGAAAGCTTCTGCTAATTCGTTAGCTGCCGGATTATATGCAGTAGAAGCTACATTGTTGATCCGATGATTGTCACAGAATCGAGTAAATTTTTGGCTGACAAATTGTGGTCCATTATCATGAATAATGCGTCGAGGAACACCAAATCTGTAGATGACATGATGCTTGATAAAGTTGATAACATTAGAAGTTTTGACTTCAGATAAAGGAATAGCTTCGGCCCATTTGGAGAAATAATCGGTTATTGCGAGAATAAACCGATGATCTTTTGATGACGGCGGATTGATCGGGCCAATAATGTCCATGCCCCAAGCTTCGACGGGCCATGATACTGTCGTTGGATGTAGAAATTCTGAGGATTGATGAATAAAATCCGCATGGATTTGACAAGCTTTACACTTCCTTGCATATTCGATGGCATCTGATACCATAGTAGGCCAATAATAACCCATACGTCGAATACGGTCTCGAAGTTTTGGTCCAGGCTGATGTGCTCCACAAATTCCATCATGTGCTTCGTGGATAATTTGTTGGGCCTCATCACCGGCAATACATCAAAGAAGTAAACCATCATAAGTTCGATGATATATGGTTTTTGTAGTATGATTGTAATAGAATCTGAGTGATCGTCGTCTGATAGATGCTGCCTCACTCGGATTATCTGGAAGAATATCATACAATACGAAATCTAAGAAAGGAAGTCTCCAATCTTTATCCGTATTCTGAGTCTCAGCCGAATTACTGAATATGAATTCTATACTAGAATCAGATGAAGATGATAATGATTTACGACTTAATCCAAATCCTCTTGTTGTATTGACATCATGAGATGTTGATTCTTCAATATCAACTGGAAGTCCTAGAGTTAGATTGTTTTCGAGATAAAATAATTCTCGATTGCAAACAACAATCATTTGTTGACGTCTAATCGGAATAGCCAACACCGCCGTAAGATTAGCAAGAGCATCAGCTTCTGTGTTACATGCTCGCCTAACATGCTCGATGAAGAATCCTTCAAATAAAGAAGCCATAGATATAGCCGATCTATGATAAGGAACCAGATCTTGATGGCGAACTTCATAAGTACCCCTTATCTGATTGACAATGAGTTTAGAATCTCCATACGCTTCCAAATGTTGAATATTCAGATGTTTAGCGAGTTGAAGACCAATAAGCAGTGCATTGTACTCAGCTACATTATTTGAACATGGTTGATTGAGAGAATAAGCTCTTTGGATAGCAAGACCTTCTGGCGATACAAGAACAATTCCAACCCCAGCGACAATGTCACCATTAGGACCAATTCTCAAAGCTCCGTCAAAGAATAGACGCCAAGTAGGATCTTCTTCAGCAATTTGGTTTGAATCTAGGACTTCATCTGGGATTTCATCATAGAGTTTTGAATTTTTTGGAATTGAATGAGCAGCCAGAAAATCAGCTAAAGCTTGTCCTTTGACCGATTTCTGAGGAATATAATGCATATCATACTGAGCAAGTAAAATTCCCTAATTAGCCAATCGGGAATTTAAAACACTTGGTTTCTTCATCATGACTCCTATAGGATTGATCCTGGAAATGACATGAATGGTCTGGCCAATGATATAATGTCGTGTCTTTTGGACAGCGAACATAAGGGCTAGACATTCTTTTTCGACCGGTGAATATCGAGGTTCAGCTCCGGTCATAGTACGACTGAGATAGTAAATGGCTTGTTCATGACCATTTTTATTCTTTTGAGCGAGCAGTGCACCCAATGAATGACTCGTTGCTCTGGTATATAGGAGGAACGGTATTCCTGAAATGGGAGGTACCAATACTGGGGGGCTCATCAGATATTGTTTTATGTCATCGAATGCTTTTTGACATTCATCATTCAGACAAAAGAAACACCTTTCTTCATAAGTTTATTGAATGGTCTGCAGCGTCCTGAAAGATTAGAGATGAATCTCCTGATATAAGCGATCCTTCCTTGAAATCCTCGTAACTCTTTTAAGGTGCGTGGAGGACGCATCTCTTGGATGGCTTTGATCTTCTCGGGATCTACGTGTATACCTTTCGAGGTAATGACGAAGCCAAGAAATTTACCACTAGAGACGTCTAAGAAGGACTTAGTAGGGTTCATCCTTAATTGGTGCCGACGCATTAGGTCAAATATAGTTTTCAAATCTTGGATGTGATCCTCTTTTTGTCGACTTTTGACTGCAATATCATCAACGTAGCATTCGACTATTTTCCGTAAATGTTCACGGAATATAGTACTCATAGCTCGTTGATAGGTTGCTCTTGCATTCTTGAGACCGAATGGCATCACTGTATAACAGTATGTACCGATTGGCGTTCTGAAGGAAGTATGTTTCTCGTTATCTGGAAACATTTTAATCTGATTGTACCCAGAATACCCGTCCATGAATGACATCCGTTCAAATCCACAGGTGTTATCGATCATAACATCAGTAATTGGTAGAGGGAACTCGTCTTTAGGATATGCCGCATTGAGATCACGATAGTTTATGCATACTCTGATCTTGCCAGTCTTTTTAAGGACAGGAACTATATTAGCCACCCAATCAGGGTGTTGTTCCTGTCTAATAAACCCAGAAGCCATGAGTTTATTCACTTCAGCTTCAATTGCATCCATAATGTCTGGACGAAATCGTCGCTGTTGTTGCTTGACCGGTTTGGCATTTGGCATGATATTGAGTTTGTGAGTTGCTATCTGTGGATCAAGTCCTGGCATATCTTCATAGCTCCAAGCGAAGACGTCGATGTATTTGCGAATAAGTTTGATCATGTCTTGCTTATCAGTTTCTGAAAGACTTTCGCTAATAAATATTGGTTTGGGGGATCCCTCTTCACCAACATCTATTTGAACGAGTTTATCTTCAGTTGGAGGTTCTCTTTGCTCGAACCTAAACTCCCATTGATTATCTAACCTTTGGGCCCATTGTTCTGATTCAGGTGAGATTTCAAATTCATCTTTGTTTTTATCATTTTCTTCAGAACCGTCAATGGAGACCATGTTGGAAGACAAAATGTTATGGTGGAAGTCACCAATACTTGTATCAGAATCCCAAGAGGTGGTACTAGAAGAATCAGATCTCTTATCTTCGTCAGATTTGGGATCTTCATGGATAGTATTGATAAAGGGAGTAGGAGCAATATAACCCAATCCGTATTTCGTCCTTCCATATTTTAAAGGAGGAATCCGAACAGGCATTCTTCTTCCTTTTCCATCACTGAGGCCAGTTCTGAAGTCATAGCCCATATTTTTGATAATATCTTTAGATTGCTGGCTGTAACGACGCAACTGTAATCTTCCAGAATCATCATTTTTATCATCATCTTCAAGGTTGATAGGGTTTTTTGGTCCTTTGTAAAAGAATATTGGAGTGTCTCCTGGTTTTCTGCTAGGTACTAGAAAGCATGAACCTTGTACTGATTCTAAGGATACTTCTGTATGAAAAATTTGTACAACTCCTATGGTTATTGTTTTCAAGTCATCTAACAAATACAAATAATTATGAACATGATTACACACATCAATATACTGCAAAGACGGAGACATTTCATTAATTTCAAAAGTAGTATTATTTACATCAGAAGGAGGTTGAACCTTAGAAATCTTAGCCAAATCAATGACTAAAGGGGGAGAAGAAGAACTAGAAGGAGTTTTGTTTCGATTAAGATCGATCACAAATGGCTCAGAAGAGGTGAGCTCCCTTGAAACTTGAAATGGAAAAGTAGTTCGCCCACCAACAGGGATTACTAGAGTGTCATGTTTTGTAGATGAAGATGCCAAAAATGTAGTACGCCCACTGACAGGAATGATCAGTGTGTCTTGGGTAGATGATGGAGGCAACGGAGAGATACGTCCGTTCACTGGAATAATGAAGGAGCCTTCTCCAGAGGGTTTAGGAGACTGTTGCTGAGTAATTCGACCTTTAACAGGAATTATCAAGGTCTCACTTTGCGGATCTTCTTTTTCCATGGCTTGTACTAATTTTGTATACTCCTCTTTGTACCACCGGGAATCACTGAAATAAGCTTCAACCCCACGGAAAGGATTTATATCAGCAACTTCCTTTTGTACTCTTCCATTGCTGTCAATGTATTTAAAGCACTGATGAAGAGTAGAAGGCACTATATTATTTTCATGAAGGAAGGGTCTTCCCAGGAGAAGATTATAAGATCCTACGATCTCGATCACATAGAAGGTGACTTTGGATCTGAAATCGCCTATTTGGAGTTTCAGATGAATTTTTTCCAACGGCTCGCTTCGACTTTGATTGAATCCCAATATAGTAGTAACCGTCTTGGAGAGTTTGTGAAGAGGAATTTTTAATTCATCTAACAGACTCCTTGGCATTATGCTTAAAGCAGACCCTGGATCAATAAGAATACGATCTACCTTCATCGTATCGATATAACCGGTGTAGTAGAGAGGCCGATCATGTCGATTATCCTCCAATAACATGTCATCTTGTGTAAAGGTGATATTCGGGATGATCTCCAATACACTATTGCAATGTAAGCAAGTAGCAGGTTCTTCATCTGGCTTCTTTAATTGTGCAAGACAAGAGTCCGCCTGAAGAAGTGCCTCACTTAATGTCTCCCGAGTCTCTTTAGAAAGACGTAGAAGTTTGAAGAGGGACATTCTAGCTGGAGTATTAGCGAGTTGAGCTAAAATGTCAAAGTTATAAGGCTTCTGAAGTCCAAGGGGAGGGGACTTCCTGATTGGTTTGTCGAAGCGAACTTGTTGTTTGCCTTTCTCAAGTGCTGTAGGCTTGGAAGGAATAGGTACAACCGGGGAAGTTGAAGGAACATGTACAGTGGATGATTCTTCCTCCCGAGGAACATCAGGAATATTTTTGTCAGCTGGAGAGATATCAGGAATATCTTCAGGAGTATCTTCAGGATTATTGGAATAATCCTTTAGATAATGTTTCCCTGTTCTAGTAGCACCAGCAAGTGCTTCTACCTTCTATTTTGGCTCTGTGTCGGAAGTAGATTCGAAAGAAGTCATATGACATGACTTAGTTTTTTCAGCCTTCTTAGATTTTAGAGAAGTAGTCTTTTGAAGGGGAGGAGATTCAAAATCTGCCACTAGATCAGGATGAATCCATATGATTTCCCCTGTTTCAATAGTGATTGGTACTAATCCTTCAGACTGTGGAGGAGGAATATTCACGATTTCAAGAGTTGCCTTGGGAATAGGAACAATCCCGCTTTCGAGGAGTTGAGGAAGAAAATCTCCGAATTGCATAGAGACAACATTGGAGGTGACGGTCTTTTCTTTCGGAGTGAGAGTGACAGCTCCAGATTTGATCATTTCCTGGATCTTTCCTTTCAATACAAAATATGTACGAGCTGTGTGACCCAACATTTTATGGTACGGATAGTATTTAGGATGATCTGTCTTGCCAGCTTTATCGGGTTTCTTGATTTCAGGTAATTGTATTTTATTACCTTTAAGTAGACATTCAAAGATACCAAGGACGTCATCGTCATCAAAAGAGTATTCTTTTTTGGGACGAGGTGCTCTTGGTTGTTGATTTGTTGGAGCTGGGGTAGCTTGGGCGGATAATACTTCTTGATTTTTGCTCTGGAGATTGACTTCGAGAGTCTCTTTTCCTTTACGATTGTTAGGTCGCGTACTATTGCTAGTATTTTGACCTGATTCATTGGGATTCATGTGTACCCCCAGACCTTTGAAAGTCTCGGCACTGACTTCGGCAGCTTTGGCACTGACGATGAAGGAAGGCCAATCTTGGAATTGAGTGGATCCTGTCCACATGCTGATGATTGGTAAGAGATTCGACTTGCAAGTGTCGATAGTGACGGCATCAGGAGTTCCAAGAGGCATTTTTAAAGCTTCTCTTCTAAATCTTTCAATGAAGCTTTCAGTGCTCTCATTATTTCTCTGTTTGATTCTTATAAGAGCAGACATAGTCATGTCATTGAGCCCTTCATAGAACCGTTCAAGAAACATCTGTTTGAAGCCGGCAAATGAGGTAATACACCCATCAGGGAGACTTCTATACCACTCATAAGTCGTTCCTTTGAGACATCCGACAAACACCCGAGTAAGGAGGGCATCACTTGGTTGTAGCTGGTCAGTCATCACTTCAAAATGATTGATAAACTGACTCGGAGAAGTGGTTACATCAAAGAATGAGATAGTAGGAGGCTTGTATTTAGGAGGATATGATACTTGCTTCCATTCTATTAGATAAGGTTGCTTGATACCTAACCTTTGTAAACCATCTTTCTGTTTGAATGCCTCAAATTGGGTTCGAAGATTCCTCAATTCTTCAGTAACGACTCCGGAAGATTGTGGAGTTGTAGCTTATAGAGAAAAGTTAGGAGGAGGGACAGCATTGTAAGCACTACCCCCAGCTCCCGAATGGCTAGGATTTGGTTGAGCTTGTCCAGGGATATTAGATTGTACTGCTGGAGGAACATGCACTGGACCTATACCAGTGTCAACCGGTATGGCGTCAGGTACAGTCTGTCGACTTTGTAGCTGGGTTGCCATAAGTTTATACATTGATTTCATAGTATCAGCGATGGATTTCATTTGTTGTTCCAAAGAAGCAATTCTTTGGTCTTGAGGAGTCATTGAAGAAGAAGGTTCATTGTTTAAATCAGTATTCCCATCCACCATATAGGTTGTGACTGTACGAGGGATTGTTGATGAATTAGTGGATGTTGTATGTTCTGAATCATTGCTTTGTGTATCAAAGTCATTTATAGGAGAACTACCCCCAGTAGGAAGAGGTGGGAAGTTAGATTCTCCAAGAAATTCAGAATAATCTTCAGAAACCGAAGTTCTTTGATTAGAAGCCATGACCCTTGCTCTGGTGCCTCTGTATACCCCATCTGGACTATCAGTTCTACCCCCAGTATCCCGAGAGGTCATGTTGATAGAAGCGAAAAGAGGTTCATCTTCATCAGGCATAGGTTCACACTGAATCCGATTGAAGACAGATTGTCGTTTAGTTTGACATCTGCATTGAATTATGACCCTTGGCTGGAAATCACATTCATGATCAGCATGGTCATGATCTATTGACACAGAATTATTCCTCCTTTTTTGTTGAAGATGTTCTCGTAAATCTGTATGTGAAGATTAAGGTATATCTGAGAACAATCTTTGTGCATTTTTAGGAATGTATTTCCTGTTCTTGGGTCTTGACGGCTCTTGATTATACAAGGAGTGATTAATCTGAGCCACATAATTTCTGGCATATTCTGCATCCGGATCTCTTATTTTTGCTTCTGATTGGTGTGGTTTCTTAACACCAGAAGTGCTTCCTAAGCGGGATTGATTAAGCTTCGTTCTTAGATCTGTTGGAGGTAAAACATTGGTTTTTGACACTTGAAGTTTTCCTTCCATTGATCTGGATATTTGCAGAGAAGGAAGAGTTGAACCATCCCCTTGAGTAGGAGTTGGTAACAAACCTTTTTGCAGAGACAAATTATGTGCCCAATTTGAAGAAGTCGTAGAAGAAGACATTAAGAAATGTTTCTTTTTAGACTTGTTCAAATTTTGAGACATAGAATGTCCAGAAGGAAGAGTAGTCAAAAGACTATTTTCTTTTCTTTGACTAACAAAATTGTCAGCCAAAGCTGTTCCTGAAGTAAATACTACAGGAGCAGAAGAAACAACTAAAGAGTTGTTCCTTTTCGAAGGGACTTTGTGAGCTATTTGTGGAGGAGCCGTAGCAAGACTACCCTCAGTTCTAGCAGAACTTGGCAAGGAGGAAGAAATAGCTAAAGAGCTATTCTTCTTAGAATATGCTGATGATGATTTGGCTAAGGAGCCAGTGTTGTCAGCATATAAAGTTTTGGCTAAAAAGCCAGATTTTGGTACGCACGCTGAGTCAGGGAGAGCTGACTTAGTGGATGATGCGTGCGGAATACACGCTGAGACAGGCTTGGTTAAAGAACCAGTGCTGTTAGCGTGATTTTTAGGTTTGGAAATGCACGCTGGAACAGGCTTGGCTAAAGAGCCACTACTGTCAGCGTGACTTCTGGACTGCGTGACTACGGAAACAGATTTGGCTAAGGAGCCATCACTGTTAGCGTGACTTTTGGGTGCTGTCATTTTCGAGCACACAGGAGTATGCGTGCCTGCAGTAGAGTTCTTGCCAGTGTTAGTAATGGACACTGTGGCAGAAACTTCACCATCTTTGGCTGCCAACAGATTCTTAGGGACGTAGACAGATCGTCCCTTTGATTTGGCGGTGGTGATGGAGGCTGAAGTGTGCTTGCCACCCTTAGTCCGCTGCATTTCTTCATAGGCGAGTTGATTGAACTGAATCGATATCACCTTCTTCGTCGATCCGATCGACGAAGCGTCGCATTGAGTTGTTGCCATCTCAGAAGAAGAGATGGGATTCCCCAGCAGAGTCGCCAATTTGTTTTCCATAAATAAATTCACTTTATTTATTGTGTTTCTGGGAAAATATAACTTTAGGAATCCGATCTAGAAGACGATCGCTTTATCCCTTGGACGATGCGAAGAAGAAAAGCTCTCAAAATTTCGACAGCAATTTAGATATTCTGTATATCTGTACAATGAATGAGAAGAGAACTCTATTTATAGAGTCAAAAATAACTAAAAAAGATAATTGTTTTCATAACCTATGCATAGTTGATAATCACGCAGGACTCAAGCGTACGCAAGGTTGATGAGCAGTTACTGGACGTGGCCCATAACTGTTGGACACATGGCAATCATGCATGAGTCGTGTGCAAGTTACCGGGGCACGCATACGAGAGATCCGTGGCATGGCTGCCACATACTCCAATCTGATAATTTGAGATAAAATCCACGCCAACTTGTTGAGGATGAAATCCACGCAGACTTGGGGCAGAAAGCTTCAAAATATACGCAGACTTGGGGAAGGAACATAGAAGTTCAAATTCACGCAGACTTGAGGAAGGAACATAGAAGTTCAAATTCACGCAGACTTGAGTCAGAACGGCCAGCTGTCTTGATTCGACGTGCCTCGACTGACATAAAATCTCTGACATTGATTGCCTTGTCGGTCAGATTAAATGACAATAAGGTCTTTTTGGCACGCCAACTTGATGAAGACTGAATCTTGTTGAGGAAGATTTCGAAAGTCACGCAATAGTCGGCTGAGATCTCTCGAGTCCCGTGCATACGTGGCATTCGAGGAGACATTCTTTGACTGTCGTGCTGTCAGTCATAATGACACTCTGACAAATGATGAGCTGTCTCTGTGTATCGTTTATACTCTGCATATATTTGAGGAAATAGTCTGATAGAACTCAGCGTGTATTTTAGACTTTATTCTGATAAGCTGTATTAACTCAGCGTGACTTCATTTTAGAGGCCTACAATATTCTCATCGATTTTCTGGATCGATGGCTCGTCCCCATCGAATTCTATTTGTAAGGACTTCTATAAGGTTATGTAGGCTCTTTATACTAGTTTACACAAATAAAAACAACCAAGAATATGCGAAGAAATTTGATCGGGAAGACAGGTACCTGGGTGGTCAGGAACAGAACAGGGTGCCATGTTTCTCGTCGGGTTTGGTGAGTAAGGCATCTCTTCGACGATCTATGGTTGGGTGCAGGCGGTCAGGTAGACGCGTGGGGGTTCTCATGGAGGGGGTTCAATCACGAGAGGATTTGCTATCAGGGTTTTGGAAAAAAAAAAAAATGAGTTCCCGATGGCTTTTTATACTTGATTTTTAAACCAAGTTTACATGGGATTTTGAGATAATTCAAATAGGATTTAAGCAAGGTTTTGATGTAATCCTGAGGAGAAACTAACTGGTATTACTTAGGAAAAATTTTGGAAAGTTTTGATTAGGATTTGATAGGGTATTGATCCAATAAAATAAAAAAATGTAAACGTCTGTCGGTTTGATAGGGCGCCGCAGTTTTGGGGGAAGATTGACTCACAAGATTTTCATAATCTCATGAGTTATTGTTTTTTTTTTCTTTTTTCGTTATATATATATATATATATATATATATATATATATATATATATATATATATATATATATATATATATATATATATAATCCCTATAAATCTCTAAAAATCAAAAATACCTTTTAGACAATTAAATAAATAATTATGTACAATTCTTTACCTAATATAGCCTTTACTTGCTATTTGTGCTAGTAGTAAAAATCATAAGCTAAACACAAGCTATTAAATTCTTTTCAAGAACTATTTCAATTATCATAATAATAAAACTAAATAAAATTTCTAAAAAATTTCGAAAATTCAAAAACCTTCTCTAATGTATTTTAGTACAAAAATTTCGTACCAATTTACCTAGATGTACCTATAATATAGCATTCCTTGGTACCTTTAATATTAACCAAAACTTAATTTAAAATCAAGCTAAAATACTGTAATTTATATTAATTAGAAATAATAAAAATAAAAATTCTAAAAATTCAGGGGGTTTACATTATGTACTTTTATGCTATTGCTACTGCTGTTTATTTTAGTTCTACTTCTATTTGTTGGCTTTGTCATTACTATATTTCTTAGTATTGTCATTACTATATTTCTTGGTATTGTTATTCTTTCTATGTTGTTTATGCTCACTATTTGTGAGGGAGCATCCATTTTGTACAGATAACAAAGGGGGAGAAGAGTATAACCAAATACACCAAAAAATTGCAACAGTCAAAAGGTATAAAAATTTCAAGTTATTTTTTTGATATTATTTGGTATAAACTCAAAGTTTATCAATCATTAAAATGGGGAAGATTGTTGGCACATTGGTCATAGTGACACCTAAATTTGATAATCAATATAAAGTTTGGTTGATAAGCAAATAATATGCAGCTACATGTACAAAAATAGAACGTCTACTTCCATACTGCTACCATTAATTGTCTTCGTCAAACAAAGATTGCGGATGTTGATCAAGACATTTTTTCTATTTTATTCTATTTTTTACACTTTATTGAGTTTAGAAAAAATGTGCGGTCGGTCAGATTGGTAATTAGCCATGCTACTAAACTCCGCTTTCAAATAGCCTATATATCCATAAAATATTCTACTCCACATTTTATACTAGCCAAAAAGCACCAATGTCCCAAAAAGCCATCTTCATTAAGAACATAAAGTGGTCAAGAAACTCACCATAAGAGTTTGGCCCAAACACTGCCCAAGTTCGGCCAGGTAGTTCTTGAAGACTTGTGGTCTTCCTGAAGATATGTAACCAACTTTCGAATTACGAAAAATATGCACCCGAACTCTGCCCTCTGTATGTAAAAATGCTATAAATAGATAAGAAGTTCTTATTCCAAATCACTCATTCTTTCTTCTCCTCTCTATCAATTTAGAAGCATTCAAAGAGCTTTACATTTTTTATATCTAGCCTTTGGCAACTCTTAGCCAAGCCAAGTGTCATTCCGATTTGATCTAGAGTTTTGTTCGAATTTGTAAAGAAAGCTTTTTCCGAAAATGTGCAAGTTTTCAAGTTTTTCCTTATTGAAGTTGTGAGCCTTCAGATAAAAATGCGTAGTTGTAAGGACCTGCAAGCGCTTCGGATTTAAAGCTTGTGCCATAGTGAATTAATATCGAGCAAAAGTACTTGAGACTAGACTAGTCCTCTCAGAAGGAAATCATTATACATCGATGTGTCATGAGTTTATTTTTCTGATGCTCTCTACATTACGCATTTAATTTGTATATAGCTTTTTATCATCTGTCTAGCACTTATCATCTGTGACACTGATTATACATATAATTTTAATTTGATAATTTTTATTTCACTGTACAGATGCACTCTATTCACCCCCTCTAGAGGTGCTCAACGTTCCTACAAAGTGTGACGATGTAATGATTAGTTTTATATAGTTCTAGTTTATATTAGACTGGCGTATAGTTACGAGATGTTCATGTTGTAGTCACAACCTGTGCAATGGTATTTGGGCGGAGAGGATCATTAGTAGGCATATAAGATAGCTAAATTGGTCTGTCGTAACCTTCGAATGAAACTACGGAGTCTTGATTACATGTTTATAGTGGCTTGATAACTTGGTATGCGTTATCGTGGGATTATATATTGTCGGTATATTAGGCGATGGTCGCTAGCCATGAGCTATATCGAATGATGATATATGTCAGTGTATATATGTGGCATTTAGCCAGAGGCTATGCCAGAGATTACTATTGAGCTTGTACTACCCATATGTACCAAGGTTATCCTTAAGTGCATTCACATAGATTGCTAGATCACCTTTATGTTTACATAGTATTTACATTATGGCATGTATTTTATAACTTGTTACGTCCCTCTGAGGACTTGGTTCCCTGCCAGCTTGCAAAGTTGATCGACGTGGTGATTTGCTACAACTGCTGATGGAATCAATTTGGTATAAAAGTATTTATTATTAGGAATTTATATAAGTCCTTGTTCCTCTACTATCTTCTTATTGTTTATTATTTGATGTTATAGCTTAGTGTTACAAGCTTATTCTTTCTCGAGCTTGATCGAACTAAGTATGTTATTGGCGGCCGACTCTAATACACCATGTTCATTCTTGTCTTGTTCATTCATATGTGTATTCAGTCATAGCTGAGATAAAGTATATTTAGTATGCATACATTATAGTACATTCCAAATGGAACCATAAAATTGGGTATTCCATTCTAGATTGTATAGCTTGCCATTGTCACGTGTCTAGGCCCTATGTATTTTGGGACTAGGACGTGACAGGTAATTAGAACCGTTTAGGTTTACCATGTGCATCGGCTTCACGTCCATCTCTTCTTCTTGGTTTGATTGTCAACCCTGACACCAACCAATAACTCTGATACTACGTATTGGGAACAAAATGCGAAAACCATTCCCCTAAACCAAGAAACCGTTCTCCTAAACCAAAGAGACTGTGAGTGAACCAAAAAAAAGTACACAAAACTAAATCACCAAAATCACACAAAAAGCCAAACTTAGACACAAGCAATTTTTGACGTAAAAAACCCTAATGAGAAAACCACGAGACAATCGGATTCCAACCCTGAAAAGCATCTACTAATGAATAAGAAATACACTAACTTCTTACAAACTCCTCACAAATCCAAATAGACCACCACAAATCCTTGAAGAAGAAAATACGATTACAAGCACACAAACAATGAAGATGATGAGAAAGAATTATCCGAAATAATCAATGTGGCCGTCAATCACTTATTTCTCTCTCTAATAGTTGTAAAGCACTATTGCCTCCTTTTGCAATGTTTTGAGATATATTTAGGGTTAGTGTCACATCTAAGTTCTAAAATAACTAGGAACTTAGGATGAGACGATACCAACTAATACGATCTGGAATAAGTTCCTAATTTAATGGACTTATCCAGATGTACTACGTTGTGAAAATATACTAAGCATATGTTATCTAAACTACGACTCAATCCACATATAAGTAAATAGAGAAAGAATGAACAACATGTAATATATTCGGCTGCCCTATAATACACATATCCGAGCAAACTCGAGGAAAAGTGAGCATGAAAAAGTAGGCTACAACAACAGGTAATACACAATAGAGGGATAATTGAGGAATAATGAAAATAAACATCCAGCAACAACATACCTGAAAATCTGATGATATCCATCATCAGTTCCAGCAATATGCCACATCAACGAACTTTGCAATCTGATAGGAAACCAGGTACTTAGAGGGACGTAACAAGATACAATAGTACATGCCATATAATAAATATCACGCTCCAGAATCAGAATACCGGAGAGCGGGGGAATGACTCGGCCATCTACGTATTACGGGTAGATGAATACCGTATAATACGATCAATGCTGTCTAAGAGACGAAGGGGTGCAAACTACATGAAAGTCTCACTATGGTCACTCAACATCTATTGTCTCAATCATTCAAACAAGAAGCAATAATAGAGAACATGTAAGATAAAGCAGTAAGGCGTCCCAAACGCTTAGTCAAAATGTTCTTGAGATCTGGCTGTACAAAACATAGCCAGATAGTATAGCAAGGTATACACAATCGTTATCAGCTGCAGTCTGACTTAGTTATAATTATGTAAAAGTAAGTACAAGACAATACGACTAACATGTCGGTGCCAAGCGGCAAAATATAAAGTAACAAAATGAGCAGGGAAGCAAAGAACCCACTCGTGTCCTCCTACGATCGTCCCTCTAGTATTGACCATCTTGGAGGTAGAAGTAAGCTGAGTCCTCGGGAACTGGCTCTAAATCTGGCCATGCAAAACCAGAGAGGTTAGACCTCTAATAGCAAGTACCACAAGGAAGCACGACATGAGAACTAAAACCAGTGATAAGAGTCAAGAATATGATAAATAAGTCTCCGCTTGCTACTGGGGTTCACACAACATCACGACACTTCAAACCAACTTCCCAACCAAACAAGGACAGAAGTTGACCCGTCATGTCCTGACATTCTGATCATCTCAGTAGTTAACAGAGTAGGTACAGTGCACAAACAAATCAATTTAAATGGCCATGCAACTACTATGGCTTGCTACTGTAAGTTCCAAGTTAACTTGGAAATATGCAATAAGGATTCCTCAGTTCTTACTATGTACAAGCAAGACTAGTCTATCCAATAATCAATTGCGCCAGTCATGAATTAGACGAGTCCCAGCGGGACGCCCGTCATCAATATACAGTAAATAAATATAAGCAGATACCGCTCCCTGCCCGTGTGGCAGATTTACAGTATCTGTGGGAACCAGTCGGTATGTCGGGGCACTAATTGTCCCAAGGATGGCTGCCATGTAAGAACTCGGGAATCCATTCTCTCCATGCAATCGTTATTTTATTTAACTTAGTAGTCTCTATGTTAATTGAAATCCCATGCCATGGATCATGGTCATTCAGAATGAGTACTTTCGTACAAAGTACGATATGCACAACTCTACAACGATGTCTGTGCGGTTAGGTTGTAGGTCTTACATAGCATAATACAACAATCAAACCTAGCCACGGAATAATCATGCCTTGACTGTAAAGTACACATGCCACTTTTGTAGAAAATCAGTTAAAGCCTGCACGTGTCCATATGCCAATGTTCGGGATCGGCTAGTCGATTGCAATGGTTCATAGTTAATATGAACGTGTCTCATTCAGTTTTAGTAAGACGACTAGACAGTCTCTTTAGTTCCAACTAGGAATGCATGATCAATCATTTAGTCAAGGTAACAATCAATGTCAATTCGTGCCAAGGCATGAAAGTCAAACTAGTATTTAGTATGGTCGAGTCTATAACTCTTGGGGTTAAATTCCAGTCATACTGGGTATCCATAAACCAATCGGGACATGGGACACATTCCACACCACAATATGTATTAAAATATTAGCATATCATGATTATATCGAGTCCATGTCAAAAAGGCGTAAGGATATAGTAAGGGATGCCATGTATGCCCAAGGAGTACGCTTAATGAATTACGCCAAGCCAGAAAAGTATACCCAATAAAATATGCGTAAAGGAGATTTACACGTGAGGGAATAAAGCTTGCGCGTAAAGGAGTACGCTCAATAAAGGAATAAAGTTGCGCGTAAAAACCCGTCTTACGCCAAGCCAGATGAGTACGCATAAAAATAAAGTTACGCGTAAAACAATGTATGCGTAAAGGAATCGTTACGCGTAAAATAATGTACGCGTAAAGGAATCGTTACGCGTAAAGAATAACGTTACGCGTAAAACATATACGCGTAAAGGAATCGTTACGCGTAAAACAATGTACGCATAAAAATATACCAAGCAGAGTAGACTTGCGTAAACCGAATTCATGCTGACACGAATGAACGTGGACGTAGAGCTTGATATTATGTAGGCACGTAAAAATGTGGGCGTAGAGCTTGATATTACGCGGGCACGTAAAAACGTGGGCGTAGAGCTTGATATGACGCGGGCACGTAAAAATATGGGCATAGAGAACATTCCGAACTCCAAATTTCTGTAAAACCTCAATCGAAGCAAAAAATGGGATTCCATATGTCAGAATGGCGTATAACACAAATCTCACAATCTGGAACGAACGAAACTTGAAAATAAGAAAGTTTGATAGATCAAAACCCAAAAAATCCAAAAAATGGCAATTTCAAGATCTACGAAAAATGAAACTTCAAAGTGCAAAATGCCAAGTTCTAAACTATCTTAGGATCACGAGAGGAAGATAAATGAACCATAAAAATATGGGTTCTCATGTGGAGCAAGATGTACTTGCCTATGGGTTTGGTAGGTGGAGAGAGTCACGAGGAAGCAGAAGAGTAAATAAGAAATGAAGAGAGAGAAAGGGGTTGGGGCTTTAAATGGAAATGATAGTAGGTAGGGGGTTGGTCGGGTTCATGGTAAACCACCAAAATCCGAAAATAAACCAACCCAAGCCGAACCCAATGAGCAAAGCAAAAGCAGAAAATAAAATACAGAAAAATAATTAGCGTGAAATTAAAGGAATTAAATACAGAACAAATGTATGATAAATATTAAATAAATACATTCAAGCAGTATACGTATTAAAATACGCATTCTGAGAACGGGGAGTGACATCTCTACCCTCCTTAGAAAAATTTCGTCTTCGAAATTTCAAATCCAAGCAGGACAGAAATATCAGAGCTAAACTAATCCAAGCACAAGCAATTTCAGCAAGCAAGCAGTTATCTTACAATATCAATAGCAAGTAATATATCTATATTTATCAATCGACGTCATCAAGCAATTTCTACTCATAGGGTGATAAGTATGGGGAATCAAGACAATCAAGGTACACGGAAAGAAATATACCTTGTGAGTCAACAAGGTGCGGATACCGTGATCGGATATCATCCTCACGTTCCCTCGTTGACTCTCCTAAGGAGTGATGACCCCAAGCAACACGGACAAGGCTAATTGTTCGGTTCTTGAGTATCTTCTCCATTCGGTCCAAAATGGACATCGGCTGTTCCTCGTAAGATAGGTTGGTACCAACAACCAGCTCAGAATGATCGAGGATATGGCTTGGGTTTGATATATATCTACGCAACTGAGGTACATGAAACAAATCATGCACCTCTCGTAATGAAGGTGGAAGGGACAAGCGATAAGCAACATCGCCTACCCTATCGAGGATAGCAAATGGGCCTACATATCGCGGACTCAACTTTTCGCGAACGTCAAATCTAATGACCCCACGAGTAGGTGAGATCCGTAAGAACACGTGGTCCCCAACAAAAAATTCTAGCGGCCTACGATACTCGTCCGTCCAATATCGATGTCGATCTTGCGCAACTCGAAGTCACTCTCTAATTCCCTTAACCACTTCAACTGTCTGAACAATCATCTCTGGACCTAACATCTTCCTCTCCCCGATATCATCCCATGCTAGTGGCGATCTACATTTCTTACCGTATAGTGCTTCGAATGGCGCCGTCTGGATACTGGCTTGATAACTGTTGTTGTACGAAAATTCGACTAAGTGCAGGTGACTCTCCCAAGATCCTCCAAAATCTAGGGTGCAAGCTCGTAATATATCTTCTAAAGTCTGAATTTTTCTTTCTGATTGTCCGTCCGTCTGTGGGTGGTAAGCGTACTAAATCTTAACTTGGTACCCAGACTATGATATAAACTCTTCCAAAAATATGATGTAAAATGGATACTCTATCTGACATAATACTAACAGGGATCCATGCTGCCTGACTATCTGTTCCATATACAATTCGGTCAACTTTTCTGTAGATTGCCCTACTCTAAAAGGAAGAAAATATGCCACCTTCGTAAGCCGATTCACTATTACCCAAATAGCATCCTTACCACTTGGTGATCTCGGCAAATCGGTCACAAAGTCTATGGTGATATGCTCCCACTTCTATTTCGGGATAGGAAGCGGTTGTAATAATCCAGCTGGCCTCTGTTGTTCTGCCTTCACTTGATGACATACTAAGCAACGAGAAACGAATCTAGCTACCCCCCTCTTCATTTCGTTCCACCAGAAGTGCTACTTGATATCTTTGTACATTTTGGTCCCTCCGGGGTGTATAGAATACTGAGAACTGTCGGCTTCTCCCATAACCTCATGTCTGATATCTCTACTTGGTACACACAGACGTGATCCAAATCTAAGTGTTCCATCCTCGTGAATGTTCATCTCCTTTCTGAGTCCTGACTCACATTCTGTCCTAAGCTTCTGAATCCTTGGGTCCTGTGCCTGAGCTGCCTTGATCCTGTCTACCAAGTCGGATTGAACTCATAGACTTGCCAGAATTCCTACATCACTAGGAAGTATAACCTCGATGCCCATCTCTTGAAGATCTTCTAAAATATGCTTTTGTGATGTCTGTTGGCCCAATGATTGTATCATGTTTTTGAATATGGTTAATATGTTAAGTTTAGCACTTCATTATCACTAATCTTCATACTATCGCTAAAGCATTTCTACTTATACTTATACCTTTGGTGATATGTGCCTATTGGTTTACATATTGGTGATATGAGCTTATCTATCTTAAATTTAATCGGGTTGCCAAAATCAAAAGTATGTTTTTGATTGTGGTCATTCAATTAAATTTAACATTATGATCTCACTAATATTTATGCTATCACCTTAGCACTTATACTTAAACTTAATATTGTCCTAATATGCATTAAACTTATCATACTTGCTACTATGTATATTGCGTTGTTTGTCTAACATGTACATGCAGAAAAGCAATAAGCAAGATCAATGTGGACATATGCAATGAAAAAATCATGGTGGGCTAAAGACGACGGATACCACAAGATTTCTCTGAACCACCCGACGACATCTCTGGAGCCACGCACTCGGGGGTTCCGCTGCCCGGTCATCGGACGGGGGTCGAGGGGGCAATGCCCCTCGTCAGAGGTTCGGGGGCGAAGCCCTCGAAAGGTATTCAGTTTTCACAGACTGGATATCTTTGGACAGCTGCCGCCAAGGAAAAAAGCCAACATCTATCAAGGAAAGAAGCCATGCCATGCCATCATTATTTTATGACTCTAAAAAAGCCTGCACCTGCTACAGTATTTCTGGAGTCTGTAATGAGTCTTAGGAATAATTGTAAACACAAGAAATGGATGGTAAAATGGAAAGCTAGGGTAGAAATTAGCCCAGGATCATTTTTCGATGAAAACCGGCATACCGACGGTATACCGGTCCATACCGACGGTAAACCGATTTTGTTCACAGAAAATTTCTGTCTACAGAATCGGCATACCGACGGCATACCGGTTCATACCGATGGTATACCGGTTTAGTAACGTTGAAATTCCAACGGTCGAAAATCCGAGCAATTAATGATCCCAACGGCTATATTTCTAGCCGTTGCATTCCAGACTGGTATACCGCCGGTATGCCGGTTCATACCGGTGGTATGCTGTTTCGCAGACTGAAAAGTTGCCTTGAGCACTTTTCAATGCTTTGGTTATAAATAGCCTTGAACCCCTTCATTCAAGGTTGATGCTTTGAGCCTAAAAATTTCTAAACCACCAAAGCATATCCACAAACAACTCTACAAAGCTTTCATTTGCCATCCACAAATTGTGTTAGAGTTATTGAGTTGAAAAGTAAGATCATCATCTTATTGTATAAGGAGATCAAAACCTATTATGAAAGGTTGAAGTTGGAGAGTCTTCGTATCCAAACTCTCGGTTGAAGTTGGAGAGTCTTCGTATCCAAACTCTCGGTTGAAGTCGGAGAGGCCTTCAGATTAAAACTCTCGTGTAAGAAGTTGGCGAGTTCTTCGGATCCAAACTCATGTGTAACTATTTACTCAAATAGTGGATTAAAGCCGGAGAGAGTTCCGGGACTGGAGTGCCTCTTGGGAGAATACCAGGATATATCGTGTGTCGGTATTGTTATTGCTTCTTCTCTTGCACTTATATTTTTAAATTGCCCATTAGCATGTGCTAAGTGCTTGATTAGTTAGCTTGACCATATTCACCGCCCCTCTAGGGTTCCTACAATGTCAACATAAATATACCGCCTCTCCTGCTGATAGCGTCTGCTACCACATTAGCCTTGCCTGGATGATACTGGAGCTCTACGTCGTAATCCTTGATCAACTCTAACCACCTTCTCTGTCTCATGTTCAATTCCTTCTGAGTAAAGATGTACTTCATACTCTTATGGTCTGTGTACATGTCCATTCGATCACCGTACAAGTAATGCCTCCATAGCTTCAAAGCAAATACTACTGCTACCAACTCCAAGTCATGAGTCGGATAATTCTTCTCGTGGTCCCAAAGTTGCCTAGATGCATATGCTATCACCTTCCCATGTTGCATTAGGACACACCCAAGTCCCTTTCCTGACGCATCACAATATACAGTAAAACCTACGGGTCCAACCGGTGATGTAAGAATAGGTGACGTGATCAACTTCTACTTCAAATTCTCAAATGATGCCTGGCACTCTGCCGACCAAATGAATGGCACATCCTTCCGTGTCAAGCGGGTCATGGGTGCTGAAAGTCTCGCAAAGTCTGATACGAACCTTCTATAATATCCTGCCAATCCCAAGAAACTACGCAGGTCTTAGGTATTGGCCAACTCTCTACTGCTTCTACCTTCTTGGGATCCACTGCTACTCCAGCCCCTGATATGATGTGCCCCAAGAATGAAATGTGATCCATCCAAAACTCATACTTACTGAGCTTGGCGTACAACTGGTTCTCTCTCAGAACCTGTAACACTTTCTTAAGGTGATCTTTATGCTCTTCTTCACTAGCTGAGTATACGAGAATATCGTCGAGGAACACAACGACAAATTGATCTAAGTATGGCATAAAGATGCGGTTTATCAAATCCATAAATATTGTTGGAGCATTGGTCAAACCAAACGGCATTACTAAGAATTCATAGTGCCCATACTTGGACCTGAATGCCGTCTTAGGAATATCCGCTTTCCCAACTCTCACTTGATGATACCCTGATCGAAGATCTATCTTAGAGAAAACCCTTGCTCTGCTCAATTGATCAAACAAGTCGTCGATCCTTGGTAGTGGGTACTTGTTCTTTACTGTTGCCACGTTGAGCTTTTTGTAGTCAATGCACAATCTTGATGACCCATCCTTCTTCCCTACAAGTACCACTGGTGCTGCCCATGGTGATTCGCTAACTCGAATGAAATTTTTCTTCTTCAGTTCCTCTATGTGCTGATACACCTTGGCATGCTCTGAATCCACCATTCTGTAAACTCGATCCGATATCAGTTTAGTTCTAGGTACCAATTCTATACTGAACTCAATATCTCTAACCGAGGGTAGACCTGGAAGTTCTTCGGGAAATACATCTAAAAACTCTTCAACTATCTTCGGAACTTGAACTTCTTCCATTGTCGTCACTACTTCTTATTTATGCTGGTATGTCTCTGATCTGACTAAGGTGAACTGTTTTATGCCTGGAATATTAAAAGATACACTCCCTCTACGATAATCTATTGTCACATGACTGTCTTTCAGCCAGTCCATGCCTAAGATAACGTCAAAATTTCTAACAGGAAATTCTATCAACCTGGTGGGTAAGGAACGCCCACAAACTATAACTCTACACGCTAGAATAACTCTATTAACTCCTATGAGCCCATTACCAGTGAGTATATTCAACCTCCCTGGCAATGCCTCGAATTTCGTTCCTAGTCGTGTCGCAAATTGTGCAGATATAAATGAGTGTGATGATCCCGAATCAAATAATGCTACTGCGGGATATGAGGCGACGAGAATGTTACCTACCACAACATCTTCCGATGCCAATGTCTCTTCCAAGGACAGATTGAATGTCTACCCTCGGCCTCCTTGTTGGTTCCTATGTTGCGGCCTAGCCTGGTGTTGCTACTGGCCCCGGCCTTGGTGATGCTGGGGTGGTCTATGTTGTTGCTGCTACATCGGCGGTCCCTGCTGCCGAAACATTTGAGCCTGTGACATAAACGGACGTTGTACCAACGGTCTCACTGCTGCCGCTGGTCCTTCCGACCTTGAACTCATTGGACAGGTGGAAACCCGATTATCTGGACTTCAACAAACCAAACACTGTCCGTTCAATACTCGACACACATCTTTAATATGCCCTGCCTTTCCATAATAGGTGCAGCCTGTTGGAGGTTGCTGGTTCTTCCTCTGCTGCTGCTGCTGCCTTATTGGTGGTGCCGGCCCCTGTATTGCCATATCGTGAATGCGAATGCCAGGGGTTGCTGTAACTTAGGGTGCTGCTCCCCCTCCTCCTTCAATCTGATTGTGAGATCTCTTCTGACCTTCAGTCCTTGATGTGATCCTCTGGATGGTGATCTCATGCCTCCGGGTTGCCATCAATACCTCATCGAAAGTCTGGTAGTTATGCCCTTCTATCAATTGCAAGAGCTCAAGATGAAACCCTTGCTGAAACCTCATAGCCCTCTGGCTATCTGTTGCCACCATCTCCGGGGCGAACCTACTCAGTCTGCAGAACTCTGCTGTATAAGCATCCATTATCTTGTCGGCCTGCTTGAGGTTGATAAACTTCTGTTGTAGCTCAAACTGCACCACAACTCCATAGTACTTTGTCTTGAACCTCACAGTAAAATCGTCCCAAGCAACAGGACGTCTGATGCCTGCTTATTTTGATTCCCACCAATCACGTGCGAGGTCCTAAAGCAACAGCTTCACTTGATCCACACGTTCTTCCGTTGGTACCTTAGCCGCTGTCAGAATAGCCTTGATGTCCTTAAGCCATGCATCTGCTGAAATAGCATCTTCTGTGCCCTCGAAACGACGGGGGTTGTACTTACAGAACCTGGTTGACGCCCCTGAATCAGTCCTCACTCCCCTTTCCAACGCCGTTTGCAATTCTTGGTTGAGTAATACATTCTGCTCTTGCGGCTGAGTGTGCATGTGTTGCTGGGTCAACATCTGATGTTGCTGAGTAGCCATCATCCCTCTTATAATTTCCAGAAGGGCTGGTGTGTCTACTGCCATAGGGGTAGGCAGAACTGTTGGTGGTGTTTGAACCTCCGGATACTGCGGTCCATCTGTTGGTTCCACTATCACCTCTTCTTGGATGGTCTTTTGAGGCAGTACTAGCCTTCGTTGCTGACCAACATGGTCATGTTGTTCAGGTTGCCCTTGTTGTTGTACAGCTCTGACAGATGCGGACGAGGTGCCCCTAAGAAAAGGGACAAGAGAACAATCAAACGACCGGACGAAAAAGATAAATGGAGTCAAAGGATACCAGAATGTCAAGCTAGGGTCGAGAGTAACGAATCATGAGATCAAGCGGAAACATGTGTGATTGAGACATCCTACAAATTAAAACACCCCACAAGTCTGAAATCAGACCTGCATGGGCCACCACTAAAACCTTGTCATGCCCCAGAATCAGAATACCGGAGAGCGGGGGAATGACTCGGCCATCTACGTATTACGGGTAGATGAATACCGTATAATACGATCAATGCTGTCTAAGAGACGAAGGGGTACAAACTACATGAAAGTCTCACTATGGTCACTCAACATCTATTGTCTCAATCATTCAAACAAGAAGCAATAATAGAGAACATGTAAGATAAAGCAGTAAGGCGTCCCAAACGCTTAGTCAAAATGTTCTTGAGATCTGGCTGTACAAAACATAGCCAGATAGTATAGCAAGGTATACACAATCGTTATCAGCTGCAGTCTGACTTAGTTATAATTATGTAAAAGTAAGTACAAGACAATCCGACTAACATGTCGGTGCCAAGCGGCAAAATATAAAGTAACAAAATGAGCAGGGAAGCAAAGAACCCACTCGTGTCCTCCTACGATCATCCCTCTAGTATTGACCATCTTGGAGGTAGAAGTAAGCTGAGTCCTCGGGAACTGGCTCTAAATCTGGCCATGCAAAACCAGAGAGGTTAGACCTCTAATAGCAAGTACCACAAGGAAGCACGACATGAGAACTAAAACCAGTGATAAGAGTCAAGAATATGATAAATAAGTCTCCGCTTGCTACTGGGGTTCACACAACATCACGACACTTCAAACCAACTTTCCAACCAAACAAGGACAGAAGTTGACCCGTCATGTCCTGACATTCTGATCATCTCAGTAGTTAACAGAGTAGGTACAGTGCACAAACAAATCAATTTAAATGGCCATGCAACTACTACGGCTTGCTACTGTAAGTTCCAAGTTAACTTGGAAATATGCAATAAGGATTCTTCAGTTCTTACTATGTACAAGCAAGACTAGTCTATCCAATAATCAATTGCGCCAGTCATGAATTAGACGAGTTCCAGCGGGACGCCCGTCATCAGTATACAATAAATAAATATAAGCAGATACCGTTCCCTGCCCGTGTGGCAGATTTGCAGTATCTGTGGGAACCAGCCGGTATGTCGGGACACTAATTGTCCCAAAGATGGCTGCCATGTAAGAACTCGAGAATCCATTCTCTCCATGCAATCATTATTTTATTTAACTTAGTAGTCCCTATGTTAATTGAAATCCCATGCCGTGGATCATGGTCATTCAGAATGAGTACTTTCGTACAAAGTACGATATGCACAACTCTACAATGATGCCCGTGTGGTTAGGTTATAGTTCTGACATAGCATAATGCAACAATCAAACCTAGCCACGGAATAATCATGCCTTGACTGTAAAGTACACATGTCGCTTTTGTAGAAAATCAGTTGAAGCCTGCACGTGTTCATATGCCAATGTTCGGGATCAGCTAGTCGATTGCAATGGTTCATAGTTAATATGAACGTGTCTCATTCAGTTTTATTAAGACGACTATCCAGTCTCTTTAGTTCCAAGTAGGAACGCATGATCAATCATTTAGTCAAGGTAACAATCAATGTCAATTCGTGCCAAGGCATAAAAGTCAAACTAGTATTTAGTATGGTCGAGTCTATAACTCTCAGGGTTAAATTCCAGTCATACTGGGTATCCATAAACCAATCGGGACACGGGGCACATTCCACACCACAATATGTATTAAAATATTAGCATATCATGATTATATTGAGTTCATGTCAAAAAGGCGTAAGGATATAGTAAGGGATGCCATGTACGCCCAATGAGTACGCTCAATGAATTACGTCAAGCCAGAAGAGTACGCCCAATGAAATATGCGTAAAGGAGATTTACGCGTGAGGGAATAAAGCTTGCGCGTAAAGGAGTACGCTCAATAAAGGAATAAAGTTGTGCGTAAAAACTCGTCTTACGCCAAGTCAGAGGAGTACGCATAAAAATAAAGTTACGCATAAAATAATTTATGCATAAAGGAATCGTTACGCGTAAAACAATATACGCGTAAAGGAATCGTTACGCGTAAAACAATGTACACGTAAAGAATAACGTTACGCATAACATGTATGCATAAAGGAATCGTTACGCATAAAACAATATACGCGTAAAAATACACCAAGCCAGAGTAGACTTGCGTAAACCGAATTCACGCTGACACGAATGAACGTTGGCGTAGAGCTTGATATTACGCGGGCACGTAAAAATATGGGCGTAGAGCTTGATATTATGCGGCCACGTAAAAACGTAGGTGTAGAGCTTGATATTACGCGGGCACGTAAAAATGTGGGCGTAGAGCTTGATATTACACGGGCACATAAAAACGTGGGCGTAGAGAACATTTCAAACTCCAAATTTCTGTAAAACCTCAATCGAAGCCAAAAATGGGACTCCATAGGTCAGAATGGCGTATAACACAAATTGCACAATCTGGAACGAACGAAACTTGAAAATAAGGAAGTTTGATAGATCAAAACCCACAAAATCCAAAAAATGGCAATTTCTAGATCTACGAAAAATAAAACTTCAAAGTGCAAAATGCCAAGTTCTAAACTATCTTAGGATCACGAGAGGAAGATAAATGAACCATAAAAATATGGGTTCTCATGTGGAGCAAGATGTACTTGCCTATGGGTTTGGTAGGTGGAGAGAGTTATGAGGAAGAAGAAGAGTAAATAAGAAATGAAGAGAGAGAAAGGGGTTGGAGCTTTAAATGGAAATGATGGTAGGTAGGGGGTTGGTCGGGTTCATGGTGAACCACCAAAATCTGGAAATAAACCAACCCAAGCCGAACCCAATGAGCAAAGCAAAAAAGAAAATAAAATACAGAAAAATAATTAGCATGAAATTAAAGGAATTAAATACAAAACAAATGCATGATAAATATTAAATAAATACATTCAAGCAGTATACGTATTAAAATACGCATTCTGGGAACGGGGAGTGACAATAAATGCTAAAATAAATATAAAGGTGTTCTAACCATTTATGTGAATGCACTTGAAGACAACCTTGACGTGTATGGGCAAGTAAGGAAAAGTACCTGACCGTAAGATGCACACGAACGTCAAAAATATATGCCAAGCATATAGGTCCAAAATGGGTAACTATGAAATGCCCAATACGGGGTAACATGAAATGCCCAATACCGGGTAATAAGAAATGCCCAATACCGGGTAATAGAATCTCATAACCCCTGTAGCTTCCTCTGAAACTACGGAAGTCAAATGTCTGTCCCATACGCCTACTAATTGTCATCCAACCCCATGAGAATGAACAAGTCGTGTCCACAACTTAGACATCCCCTAAATCAACTAAGTCTCCGACTAACTAGTACTAAGCCTACAATGCAAACATCAACACACGAGCTACTCGCATCGGTAGCTAATCGAGTGTGTAAGCCCGTGCCAGAAGAAGAACTCTCTCTCTTTCTCTCTCTTTATGTTGTGAAATGGTCCTTGTCAAGGGCAAAGGAATTATAAAAGTAACTCCACAAATTAAGGTACGTCTACTAGAACCTAGGCCAATGCAAAGGATCCAAACATCGACACCTTCACTGACTATACTCGAGGCATTCTCAAATGCACATATTATACTATGACTAGATCAAGAGTATATAATAATAAAATAAAAACTATAAACAACAAAACAAGGCAAGGTATACTTGTCTGGATCCTGAATGGTGAGTTGGCGATGTCCGCTACAAACATGCCAAGTCCAAGAAGTAGGAAAATACAGAACCACCACAAACATCTTTGGATGCTGAAACAAATATCACCAACATTCTCAAAATGGGCGAGAAAGCTAGAATAGCCTATCCATAAGTCCAATTTGGACACAAGGGTAAAAATGATAGTTTTCGGGTCAAAATGGGGTCCGTCGTTGGACCCACTTTGCACCAAACAATATGCGAGAAACAAAGTTCTCTTAATCCAACAAACTATATATCTACAAAACCAAAATGATTATACGAACTCAAAGGTATGTCCAAAATAGGATTAGGATGAGCCAATCTCAAAATCGTCCGTCGAATCAGATCATGGGGCCTAATTTGCACCGAAATATGTGTCGGGACCCAAGTCCTCTAAATTAAACAAACTATATATCTATTTTGTGCAAAACCATGTCACGAGTTTAATGGTGGTGTCAGAACTGGAATTTGATGTATCGCGTCCAAAATTAGAATTTTATAAGTCATGAATTATGAATTCGGACGACCAACTTTGGCGTCAAATTTAACGTACCAAATGACACAATAATGGAATGATTTTTTTCCAAGAAGGTGGTTGTACCCGCTGTGCATAGGAACGAACGGCTAGTCGAACAGAGCTATAAGGAGGGCAAAATAAATTCACGAAGTTGGCTCCACGAGATTGTCGCAAATAAACGTAATTAAATCAACCAACTTGGCGACCAGTTTAATATAGTAAATGATCGAACTAATGGTTGAAAATTAATGTGCGGGTAGACCTATATACTGATATTGTGATGGAAGAAGCGATTCGAAGATCCAACAGTTGGATTATCCAAAAAAATACATGCAAAGTCGCTTTTCGAAAAATACAAATTTTGACTTCCGATTTTGTGCGTCTCGATGTGATTTCGATTTGAATCGAAATATGGTAGTTCAAGATCACACGAGGAGGAGGAAGAATTGGTCTAGGCCTTAGGGCTCTATCGTGTACCCCTAGGAGGGAAGCTACATGGCTATTATCGTCGCTCGTAGTCGCAGTTACGGCATATCGACAACGCGGCCACGCGGTTGTGCGAGGACAACATGCGAGGACTGTTTGGGAGGCACTGTGTAGTCTGCCATGACGGGGGCCATGCAAGGTGGTGCTAGGACGGCCTAGGGCTGCATGACCTCGCTGTAGTGACTGCAATGGCAGCCGCACTCACAATAGCAGCAGCGCGTGCAGGGTGTCGCTGCCGTCAGCAAGTTGGGGAAGCTCTTTGACGATAGTGGCTTTGTCACTACCACAATCCTAGATAGGGTTATTTTTTTATTTTTGTCATTTTATATTATTTATATAGTATGGATATTTATTTAATTGATTATATGTGGTGGTTGAATTTATTAGTAGACTATCCTATTTATTGAACCCTTGGTTAGTGAACCTATTTGGACTTGTCATGACACTTGGACCTATATTTTAGGTTAGCCACAAAAAGACTCTTTTAAGTCATTGTAAGTCATGATTAGGATTAGAACTAATTACCAACTTAGGCTAGAAGCTTCCATAGGTTAATCAAACCTTCATGACAACTAAAGAAAGGCAATATAGACATTATAAATAGGCTTCTAGGGCACCTTTATGGCCGGCCACTAGAGGAGTGTATACTCATTCTTCACTTCTTATTTTGGAGCTCCAAAACCCTAGTTTGGTGTTCTCTAAAAACCCTCTTCATTCTCCATTTCATTCCTCCACCAAAACCACTCCAAATCCCTATCAATATTCTCCTATTCTTTATCCAAAAAGCCTAGGAGCTTGGAGGCTAATGAGCATAAGAAGAGGAGGCTATTAGCTTGAGGATTGTGTCTAACATCTCTCTTGTGTCCACTTGTGGTGCTACATTAGGAATCTATCTCCCAATAGGTATACTACTAGTCTTTTCTCCATGTTTAAATACTATTTCATACATGACATCATTAGAAAACCCATCAATGGACTAGGAGTACCCATAGGAGGAAGAACTAGGTTTTAATGACCATGTTGGTAGAAGTTAGATAGGGTTTTTGTGCCTTTTTTGGGAAAATCCGAGAATGATACACAAAGTGTTTGTCATTTGATTTGATAGACTAAATGGACCTGTAAATGATATATATGTGGCTAGAAATGTATCCACAAATGGATACTAATAGGTTGTGTCATGATACACTAGGACACGGAGTCAATTTGGGGGTTTTACTCCTCCTACACTTGTCACACACATATTATATTTCACATGACACATTGCACTAGCTAAACACATCTCTAATTAGCTTTTAATTGTCATTTTAGGCATGCTCATGTGTTGTGGTGTGAATAGGAAAAGGTTTGGTATAGGTATCTTGGGCGTATCATGAGAGTATATAAGTTTTAGTATGATACTAGCATGGTACACACCAAGTGTTTATAAAATTGCTTGTACGTGTGCAAAAAATACGTGGTTGTGTGTGTGTTTGTGTGTGTGTGTGCAAATACAAGGGGAAGGAGGCCGCCAGGCCACATGCGGTTCAGACGGAGGCACCCGGGATGGAGACTGCTCCCAGTCACTTACCTGGGGAGACGTCGCCATACATATGGAGGAGGACACAGTGATGGAGGTCGACAAGAGGCTGGAGTCAGGATCACCGCAAAGACAGGAGAGCACGCAGGGCGCACTCGTCCCTTTCAGGCTACAGAGGACCATGGTGACCAGGGGTATGAGCGCGGCTGACAGTGGTCAGATGGTGATGGAGGCCTCCCCGGCGATCATGGTATACAGCAGCAGGAAAAGACATGCTCCGGCCATACGGGAGGATATCCCCAAGGCGAAGGATCTGGATGACCAGACTGAAGCCAATCCTGACTGGGCACTTACTCTTAGCAGGATTCGGGCACATCTTACTCCTTCCTCCATGGTAGATGCAGTCATTGATCAGGCGGATGAGATACTTCCCTCGAGTGTTGATCCAGACGAGTTCCAGGGGGGACCCCTCACCTATTAATTAAATGTCGGTCCTAGCATGGAACATTAGGGGGTGTTCCATTGGACGATAGAGGAAGATTAGAGGGGTTCTAAGGAGAGAGTCGTGTGACATTGCTATCTTGTTGGAGACGAAGATTAGAGCGGCCGCTATGCTCTCGCGTAGGACTCCAACAAACTGGGATCACATTCACAACTTAGATCTTTGCGATATGGCAAGGGTCTGGGTTAGGTGGAACCGAGGCAGCTAGGAGGGGGTGCAGATCCATAAATCAGAACAACTCATTGGCATTACTTTCGAAAACAAAGGTGGGTTCCGATTCATCCTGGTTGCTGTATATGGGCACAATAACAGGAGACTCCGGAAGGCTTTGTGGGAGGACATAGTGCACCTGGGTCTTACGACGGACAGCATGCATCTTCCTCTGCTCATCAGGGGGGACTTCAATGCTATGCTGCTTCGCCAAGAGAAGGTGGGAGGTCGTCCTGTTCCGAATTCGATCTTATATGACTTCCAGATATGTCTGCTTCTATCAGGGATGTGGGGGCTGGAGAGAGCTAGACATATCTGGACCTAGCACAACAAGGCTACACATAATCGGATTACTTGTCAGTTGGATCGGGCCTTGGGCAATAATGAATGATTCTGGTGCTTCCCGAATTCGGTGGCGGAAGGTCTTACGGCTGGTACTAACGACCATTCTTCTATCCGGGTTGGCCTCTGTGAGAGACCCACTTTGCGGTCGAGGCCGTTTCGGTATAACAACAGCTGATATCTGTCGGCTGGATATGAGGAGGTGGTTATAGGAGAGGTTCAGCACTTCCAGGATGGCACGGCTCAGTTTTGCATGGTTCATAAACTCAAGCAGATCAAGCGTGCTCTCAGGGGTTGGGTGAAGACGAGACCGCGGACTTCTCTGGCAGATAAGAAAGCCGAGCTTCGGGACACTCAGGTGGCTCTCCAAGGTGATATTCTGAATGGGAATTTGGCGGCTAAGAAGAAGATCCTGATTGAGGAGGTCAGCACCATGAGACTGTAGGAGGAGATTAGTGCGGCCCAGAGGGCTAAATGTACCTAGCTCAAAGATGGAGACCACTGTACCAAATTCTTCTATAATATGATCCGTACCCGTCAGCACCGGAACAACATCCCCAGACTTCAGAATGACGAGGGACGTCTTGTAGGGGACCCGGTGGAGATTCAGGAGGAGGCCGTCAGATTTTACACTGACTTATATCAGCAAACGAATTACACTAGCACGTTCCTAGCCCTTGTCACGAAGAGGCTGGTGTCCCACCATGGGAATAGTCTACTTTTGGCACCTGTGAGGTTGGAGGAGGTGGAGGACATTGTGATGAAGGCTAATCCAAACAAAGCACCCGGGCCTGATGGCTTCTATTCAGGGTTCTTTAAGCGACACTGGGGTGTGCTTAAGTCCCCTGTTCTGGCGGCGGTTCAGGAGTTCTTCGCGGAGGACAGGCTTATGAAGGAGATGAACCACATTTTTTTGACGCTGGTTCCTAAGAAGGAGGGAGCGACCTCGCTCGCAGATTTTTGACCCATTGCTTGCTGTAACTTTCTTTATAAGATTATCACTCATCTTATGTGCAGGCGTATGGAGGGGATTATGCAGGGATTGGTGTCCCAGAATCAAGCAGCGTTCATCAAGGGCCGATCGATAGCGGAGCACAGCCAACTAGCTCATGAGATGGTGAAGGAGTTCAGCAAACCTGGGGGGATGAAGGCTTGTGTGAAGCTTGACCTCCGGAAAGCCTATGATACGGTCAACTGGGACTTCCTGTGTCACTTGATGCTCGCCATGGGGTTCGACAAGAGGTGGGTTGCGAGGGTGAGGGAGTGCATTTGCTCCCCTACTTTTTCAGTCCTCATCCAGGGCATGCCACATGGCTACTTCAGGAGCAACAGGGAGTTGAGGCAGGGTGACCCCCTCTCACCGTATTTGTTTACCTTGGTGATAGAGTACTTTATATGCATGATGGACACGGCGGTGCATAGCAAGAAGATCGTCCCCCTTTTTCGGTTGGTGAGACCGGTTGTCTCCCATTTGACCTATGCTGACGACTTATTGGTGCTCCTCCAACCTTCCATGCGGGACATGAGAGCGTTCTCTGACATTATGGAGGAGTTCGGGCGGCTATCTGGGCTCCAGTTAAACATGAAGAAAAGCAGAGTCTACTTAAGTTCCCGGTGTACACTGCAGGAGGAGAGAGCCTTCACCTTGGGAGTGGACAAAGGCGAGCTCCCAGTGAAATACTTGGGGGTCCTGCTGACGGTCAACTATGCCAGAGAACAGGATTGTCACAACTTGGTAGATTTTGCTCAGAGGAGAGTGGAAGGCTGCAGGCTGCGCGAGGTCTATCATTTGGAGGACGAATTGAGTTGGTGCGTTCGGTTATTGCTGGCATCACGATGTTCTGGCTCCAGTCTATCCAGATTCCGACGGCTACTATTCGAAAAGTGGAGGCCATCTGTGCTGACTTTATCTGGAGGGAAGGGATGCATGCGATCTCCTGGGACCAGCTATATCGTCCTCGGGAGGAAGGATGAGTGGGGCTGAGGCCTCTTCATGCGGTCAGAAAGACAACTTGTGTGAAGATGGCCTGAAGATTCATCAGGGAGGTCGTTTTGGGCGAAATGGATGGCGAACAGATACTTAAGGAGGACTAACTTCTGGGCCTACAGGATAGATAATAATTTTTCGGTCACGTTTAAGGCTATTCTGAGGTGTCGACCGGTGCTTAAGACCGCTATCTGCAGGAACATGAAAGATAGGACGACCACCGAAATCTGGCTTGATCCTTGGTTGGGTTCCAGATCCTTGCTCGAGATATTGGAAGGTCAGCTAGACAGAGAGGCGGGCAGGGGGCTCACATACAGTCAGATCATCAGAGATGGAGTTTGGAGGCCAGAAGGATATCCTTATACTGCTCAGCTTGCCGAGGAGATTCGTCTTATTACTATTGACGTTAGCCAGCATGAGGATTCTTGGAGCTGGGCCGGCCCAGGTTCGGGGGAAAGGTCAGGTCTATTCTGCTTTCGTAGCTGCTATGACTTGGTTCGGACCCACAACGACCGGGCTGAGGAGGTAGACTTTATTTGGGGTAAGAGGATTGCCCGAAAAATACAACTATATGCCGATCGACTTCTACGGGGCAGACTGATGACGAGAGACAGACTCCTCAGGTTTGGGATACAGATCCCAGATGCCAAGTGTGTGCTATGTCATGGGGAGGACGAATCAATGGGGCATCTCTTCTTTGTATGTCCGACGACCTGGCACATTTGGACTGAGCAGTGCGTGCAGCTGAGAGGAGGAGTTGGGGTGGATAGAGACATCCGGAGCATTCTTAGCTGGATCCGAGATCACAGAGGCCGAGATTCGGGGTGGGCCAGAAGAGCCAGAGTTCGTCTCGCCGCTTCCGTTTGGCACATCTGGAAGGAGCATAACAGACGTATTTTTGAGGGCTTGACTACCCCCTATTTGAATTCTACATAACATTGAATTCGATGTATCAGTAATGGCCCCATAATATTATAATTTAGGGCATGAGAAGTTGTGATATTTCTATATTGTAATACCTTTTCCGCTATATGTGAAGAATAAATTCACCATTATTCCAATATATATATATATATATATATATATATATATATATATATATATATATATATATATATATATATATATGGGTTTGTGTAACTTGTATTACACTAGAGAGTGTGTGTGTAAGAGCATGTGTGTTTTGAGTGATGTGTGTGTGTACTTGTGTACATATACATATGAGGACACATGAATATACGTGTGTACATGTGAGTGAACATGTACATGGGGGTGTGTGTGTGCATATTGCACTTAAGTGTATACACATGTAGAGGTGAGTTAGAGATGCACACCAGTGCTCATGTGTGAGGGTGTCTTGGATTGTCACATGACAATGTACCTATAGTGTAAGTGTGTGTATGTGTTAGGTGAGAGTGTGTTAGAAAGGGAGAAAACAATAGGTAGTGAATGAGATTGTGTATGTGTATAGGTTATATATATGTGTGTTGAGTGTTAGGGTGTGTACTATATTGGGGGGGTGGACAGCGTGATAGGGCCTATACACAGGGCATATGCCCAGGAAGTGCACAAGTATGGCAAGGGGCAGGGGGCTTGGCTTGGACTGGTTTGGCCTGTTGATTGCACAGGGGCAGGGGCTTCCCTGTAGCCCAGTGAGTGATATGCAGGGGTCCTGTGCCCATTGCAAAGACAACAGTTTGTTTGCTGCCTTGGCAGCAAATCAAGGGAGTGACATGGAGTTGTCCCTAGTGTAGTGCCTTGTGCACTTGCACAAGTTCACAGGTCAGGGGAATGCCCCCAGGCATCAGTGCTTGCCCAAGTGCAGGCTGCACACAGGGCAACAGCAGGGACATGGCTTCCTGTTTGCACCAGTTGTAGCCAGGAGATGCCCAGTAGGCATTGCCACAGCAGGCATGACAGTGTTAGCCCACACAGGAGTAGCAGTATTGGCCTGCAGGCAGTGGCATGTAAGTTTGTATGTGTGTGTATGTGAGTGAGTGTGTTCATATGTGTGAGTGAGCTACACACATGAGAGAAATGTGTAGGTGAATGAAATATGAGTGTGTGAGGGTTTCACACATGAGTGGAAGGTGTGAGTGTGAGTACACAAGTGTGTGTGTCACAAGAGGCATGTGTGATGTGTGAGTAAGCGAGGAATGTGAGTTAAGGTAATAAGCTACCTATATGTTAGACAATGTGTATAAGGTATTAAGTTAGGTATAGGGTAAAGGGAATTGTGTAAATAGGGTATTACATATATGTTAGGTATATAGGTAATGTTTTAGATAACATGTGATTAGGGTAAATGTGGGTATTGGAATTGCCCTAAGAGTATCCATGAGATACATGGATTCTAGATAAGGTTTTACCTATGGGTTATATATTAGGTAATGTGTATAGGATATAGGGTAATAGTAGGGTATAGCAAGATACCTTATACGCTTATCTTAAATAGGTAAATACCTAGGGTAAGCCTAATATTCCCTAGTATAGGTTAGATTACCTTGGTATGACAATGTATTGACCTAACAACTAAGGTTTACCCAGTTTGATAAAATTTGGCTAGTTTGATCCTAAAAGTCAACCTCTGAGTAAAATTGACCTAGTTTGACTACAAAGACATAGTATTGACCTAGTTTGACTTCCATGACCTAGATTTGACCTAGAAATCATGTTCATTTTAGATATCAATTTTTAACACACCGAAACACCAAATAACATTGATATTTCATATTTAGATCTTTGTGATTCCACTTTGGGCCTCGATTCACACTTGTTGCTCAGGACCATAGACGAGTACATTCTATGATAGTTTTTGTTATCTTGATAATTTTTATAATATCAGTTTGTAATATTTTACTTGATTCCTGACACGAGGGTACGCAGATTAGTATACTTTGGATCCCGTCATGAGATATTATTTCCTTGGAGAATCCTGTACATGTCTTGTATTTCTTGTTCATGTATTGACAATGATTCAAGAGTAGGCTGGCCTCGTGCTTCATGAATCCCATATCGTAACATAACATGGTTGGATCCATTATACAAGTCAGGGGATTGGAAAGTTATTAGCAGTTTATGTGATCATACCCAAAACTACTTGTGCATAGCTAACCTTCACCTCACGTAGGTACAGCCTGATCTTATATTACTTATGCATAGATTTTCATGTATGGTCGGCCTGATCCATTACTATATTTGTGCATAGCCAGTCATATGTAATATCATGATCATGTCCCAAGTCGATCACATAATACTGTAATATCTCAAGGTACTATTTAATATTACATGTTATACTCTAGATTACTGCTGATACATCGTACTCTTGATTACTTACATGTTCTCATTTACCATGATATGATTACCTGATTATCCTATATTTCTTACTGTTTCAGTATTGATTATCCATCATGTATCTCTATTACTTACTGTCTTTATAGCACTTGTCAATTTAACATAACTGCGATTAGTGTTTGTACTTCGCTCCAATCCTGACTAGATAACATTTTTCAGAGGACTTAGAGGACTTCTGTACCACATACTACGGACCCGGGGTAGATGACGATTATGCTCAAAAGATTCCCTCGGAGCCGGTGCCCACTGAGGATGCACCACCAGTAGTGCCTTAGCTAGTAGCTAGGATACTGGAACCGTCTCCACATATTTGGGACATGTTTATTCAGGATATGTACTTATTGATGTAGACTTCTAGACTCTGTTGTATTTGACTTATGCTACTAAACTCTATTTCATCATTTCATATCCTATATCTCTTCGTGTTATCATCTTCCTTTAGATATCTATGATTGAGTATATGTTTCTAGATGATATATTATCCTCCGTTCAGATTTAAGATTATTGTTGATAGGTAATTATTCATATATGTTAGACTATTTATTGTTGACCTATACCGTATTCTACCGCCGATATTGTGACATAGGCCGGACGTAACCACGTATTCGTGCCCTTATACCGGGTACGGGTCGTGACAGGCTCGGGTGTAGTGCACGCGGGGGTGCTATGGGTGAGGGCACGTGGAGGCTGTGAGCAGTGTGCATGGAAGAGAGGCGAAGCTGCCATAGCGGGCAGCTGGCTGCAAGCCAGCGAAAGGGCGAGCGACGGGCTGTGCGACATACAAGTGGCATGTGGATAGGGGACCACATCGACCAGTAGCAGTTGCTTGCAGCAACAGGTAGCTACCAATAGCAGCAAACTAAAGGAAAAGGAGAAGAGAAAGAAGAAGTATAAGGAGAAGAAGGGAGGTGGAGAAGTATAGGGATGTAGTTGCCAAAAGAGTAGGAGTGGGGATCAGTCATAGGTGAGGTATTCTCCAAAAGAGGAGGAGTGGGGATCAGTCGATTGGAAAGGACATAGGTACATGGCATGGGTTAGAAATAGATTTTATGCCCTAAATGTTGTGCGATTAAAATGAAGCACAAGAATGCGTATTTTTGTGGGACACAAATTCATAAGTATAGAGTGGCGTGTCTAGGTCATGGGGGCCAAAGTCCGTTGGAATGAAACGACTAGCGTTGTGCTCTAGATATCAAAGCCGCGACAAAGACGTCAAATAAAACAAATAAAGAATAGGCATTATAAACCACAGTTTTGTTAATAATTTAACCCGATTTATTCCTAATCACTCACTAACTCAATAAAACCTAAAAATTTGGGGGTTTACAGTTAGGAAACACCTAATATATATAGCCTCAAACCTACAACTAACCTGAACCATTGAGGCATTCCTATTATATGTAGGAATACTCAATCCAAACTATTGATGTATTCCTATCATATACAGAAATATTCAATCCAACTCCATTGAGATGTTCATTATATATAGGAATACCCAATCCGACTCTGGGTGTTCTCCACATAGGTAGGGAACCCCACACTCCAACAACAACAACAACAACAACAACAACAACAACAACAAACATTAACAAAAACAACATCAACGGTAGCAACAACAACAGTAGGAACAATAATAGGAGCAGGTGCAGGAATTAGAAGAATGTATTTGTATTATAATTGCAATCAATATATTTTTATTTATAAATTGCATATTATAAAAAAATAGTAGCACAATCAACAATATTTAAAATTTGTTGTAAGATAATATTTTAACAGCTTTTCTAAATATTGTAAATTTCATTTACAATAATTTAAATCATTATTGATATTACAACATACAAATATTATTTACAACGTTTGGCAAATATGATTGAATAACATATACAACTTTTTCCAAAAGTTGTATAACCTCTTTTTACAAAGTTTGCACATTTTGTACAAAATCTATGCACACCGTTTACTGAACGTGGTAAATATTATTTCTACCACAACTGCAGAACATTGTTTAAATTATATTTACAATGCTTGTAATACGTTTTAAAAGGTTTTTGTCAGATTTTATAAATTTCAACAATATTTGTAAACTATTGTGGGAAGAACTTCTACAACGTCTTCACAATGCTCAAACGAACTTTGTGGAAGATACCCTCCTCTTTTACAACCCTGGATATAACAACCTTATACTAAATGTTGTAAAACTTCTTTTACAACGATTTTCAATGCTGTGAAAGGAGGTTTTTTTTTTCTTGTAGTGGCTTGAGTTCATTATGATGGTGTTCAGATCGTCAAGATGCTCCTTGAGAGACATGTTTCCTTCATCCATAAAAATATAGACGCTACTTTAGATTGAGCTTGTTGGTTAGAAACTGTCATGTATAAATTCTGTAACTTCAACTAGAGAGCGGATGTTGTTTCCTCGTTAGGGACTTCGTAGAGTATCTCATCTGCCAGACACAACTAAATAATTGCATGAGCTCGTCAAAATCCTTCTGAGATATCTCATTTGATTTCTTGTTGGATAGAGGCGTCCATAGACCTTGTTGTTTCAACAAAGAGTACATCTTGATGCGACAAAGACTGAAGTTATTCTTCTCAATAAATTTCTTAATCTTCAGATTGTGCGATTGCATCTCCGAAGCTTGATCTAAAGCGAAATCCAAACCCGACGGATATATCATGTATATAAAAAATAAATGGCAAGCACATGTAAATAAAATCAAATAAAGTAGAAATAATTTACTATTGTAGAGAAGAGCAGATAAGGATTGCCCTCTACAAATCAGATGTGTGCTATTTATAACCTCCCGATTATATAGAATAAGGAAATACGGTTTTCTAATCCTAATAAAGAACAATGATTTCTAATCCTAATAAGAGAAAACAAGACTCATGATTATAATATCAAGATTTAAAACATCCCATGTTAATTTTGGGAAATAAGAAAGACGTGTGCAAGAACCATCTAAGAAAAAAATTTGAAACTTATTTGGGTTAGTCCATGTCTATTTCTAACTCTGGTGTGGATTTGTAATTCAAAATCCAAGTAACACCAATTTACTTTTCCATCCCGTACTAAATGTTAACAATTAAGGTTAAGAGATAGATGTAAGAAGGATTAATTTGTCCAAAGTACATAAAATTAAGACAAAGAATGATGGTTTGTGTTAGACAATGATTTCATAAAAATATTTAAGATGAGCGTGATTTCAAATTTACAATAATATAATTATCTTACATTCTTTAGAAGAAAACATTATAATGTCAATTTGAAAGTACATTCCAATTGTGTTATTACTTCTAAGAGATTGTCAAACATGAGTTATCTTTGTGGTTGCGAGAGAGACATAAGATCCTCATTGGGTGATGGATGCGTATTATTCTTTCAGATATGGGAGTTGCAACAGGATCCAAAAGACATTTAATGACAGTATTGTGGTTTCGGGGCAGAAAACTCGTCAAGAGATTAGAGACAAAGTTCCGTGCATTACCTTCTAATATATTAATTTATGTGGAGGGTGGAGTGAGAGTGTGACAGTGGCAGATTATGTAGTTTGGGGCAGAAACCTCGGGTAGAGTTTATTCGGTTCGTGGATTATAGGGATAGATCCCTCTCTTTCTCCCTGTACGTCCTTATTCCAAGAAAACAAATGGGTTTCTTATTGGGAAGTTCGTGCTTGTCACAGTACCCTTCCCTCATGCTGCTTTCTCATAGAAAATTAGGGAAGAAGAAGAAGATTTTGGCGGTCATGGTTGCTTCTCTTCAAGACAATATTCCTTCAGATGAGGACATCTGCTGTAAAAATAGGAGAGCTTTTCTCTTCTTGGGCGTCTCTGTTCTTCCTTTGTTGGAGCTCAAAGCAGTAGATGCAGAAATCCCGCCTAGTGGCCAGTTAGGTGCGGCTCTCTTTCTTCTTTGCCTATCCCTAATATATATATATATATAGAAAAAGGGTAAATATTATTCCAAAATTAACTCAACAAACATACAATCGAGGATAGTCTCCCACCCATTCAGGGTGTCATAGCAGTTACATCAAATTCTATATTATGATGGTTAGCCCTCGAAAATGCGTCGGTTCTGTTTCCTCCGGACATGCCAGACGGAGGCTGCAAGCCGTAATCTGGCTGTCTTGAACCAAACCTGCCCCCTCCCTCTGTGGTCTCGGATCCCAGTGATGATGCCTTCTATCTCTCTGCCTGTGTTACATCCTCCTAGCGCGCTGCGGCACTGCTCAGTCCAGATATACCAGGACACCTCACATTCAAAGAACAAGTCTCCACAATACACACTTCGGGTTGGGAACTTGGATCCCAAGGAGATGAGTCTGTCCCTCGTCAGCAGACGACCTAGCAGCAACCGGTAGACACACAACTGCATCTTACGGGCCAGACCCTTGCACCAGATGAAGTCATCGTCCGCACTACTAGGGGAAGTACGGCGCACAAGTTTGTAGTAGCTATTGAACCGGAACTCCCTAGTGCTTCCACTGTCTCCCGGCGGATCCCAGGTCCAGCTATCTGTCGGCCGACTCGGATCGATATCAACCGCGCGAATAGCATCTCCAAGCTCCATAGTATGACGGTAGATCTCCGGTCTCCACTCTCTATTTCTGATAATATGTTGGCAAGTCAACTCCCTACCAGCCTCCCTGTGAGACCGTTCGTCCAGTATCTCAGTCAAAGCTTGGTGCTCTAACTATGGATCCCGCCAGAGGTCAGTCCTAGCTCCATCTCTCATAGTCCTCCGAATGGATGATTTGAGTACAGCTCTATGGCACAGAATATGCTTGAATATGACAGATTGATTGTTGTTGAGGGATCAAGTCCAGAAGTTGCCCCGCTTCACATACCGACTGTTCATCCAATCAGCCCATAATGACCCACCTTTGATGAACCTCCATGCTAGCTTCAGCCCAGAGGCCTCCCTGACAGCCAACATGGATCTAAGCCCTACCCCTCCCTCCTTCCGAGGCCGGCAGAGCTGCTCCCAAGAGATCGCATGCATGCCCCCCTCCAGATGAAGTTGGTGCAAATGCTCTTCACTTTCCGGATGGTGGCGACAGGGACTAGAATGGACTGGAGCCAGAAAAGAGCCAGTGCCGAGATGATCGATCTAACAAGCTCGATGCGCCCACCAAACGACAGGCCAGCAGCCTGCCACCCTTCGACCCTCCTCTGAGCATACTCCACCAGACTGTGGCAATTCAGATCCCACGCAAAATTGACTGTCAGAGGCACCCCTAGATATTTCACCGAGATATTGCTTCTATCAACGTCCAGAGCTTCCGCACGTTCCTCCTTCAAAGAACAGAGGGAGCTGAAGTAGACACGACTCTTCTCTCTGTTCAGCTGGAGCCCTGTTAGTGTTTCCAATTCTCTCATAATTCCAAAGATCGTGGACATTCCTTCCATAGAGGGCTGGAGGAAGACCAAGTGGTCGTCAGCATAGATGAGGTGAGTAACAGGGGGCTCGATTCTCTTTAACAACGGGACCAGCCGTCCACTGTGAACCGCCATATCCATCAGGCAGGTGAAGTACTCTATGACAAGCGTGAATAGGTAGTAGACATGGGGTCGCCTTGTCGGAGTCCTCGGTTGCTGCGGAAAAACCCATACGGAGTACCCTGGATGAGTACAGAGAAGGTAGGGGTCGAGATGCACTCCATAGTTCTCGTAACCCACCGCTCGTCGAATCCCATGGCTAGCATCAGGTGGCACATGAAGTCCCTATTGACCATGCCATAGGCCTTCCTTCGGTCCTTCACCCCTCCTAGTTTATTGAACCCTCTCATCATGTCATGCGCTAGAAGACTATGCTCTGCAATCGATCTCCCCTTTATGAAGGCTGTCTGGTTCAGAGAGACCAAGTCCTGCATAATTCCCTCCATGCGCCGGCACATAAGGTGCATAATTATTTTGTAAAGATAATTACAGCACGCTATAGGCCAAAAGTCCGCCAGCGAGGTCGCTCCTTCTTTCTTCCGCACTAGGGTCAGGAACGTATGATTTAGCTCCTTCAACAACTTCCCCTCAGAAAAGAACTCCTGGACCGCCTCAAGCACCGGCATCTTCAGGTCATCCCAGTGGCGTTTGTAGAACCCACTGCTAAAACCATCCGGCCCCGGGGTCTTGTTGGGATCCGCTTTCATGATGATAGCCTCCACCTCCTCCAGAGAGACCGGCGTGAGTAGCTGGCTATTCCCATAGGACGTCACCAGTTTCTTTGTAATGATATCCAAAAACACAGAGAGAGTCAGTTTGAAAATATAACTCTGAGTAGTACTTGACAGGCTCCCATTGGATCTTCGACGGCTCTCCAACCAGTTTATCCTCCCCATCAAGCAGGTGGGAAAGAGTGTTCCTATGCTGTCGGGTCCGTATCACATTATAGAAGAACTTGGGCCGTACTAATCTCCTTCTGCAGCCGTAGGATATTGACTTCCCCAATCAGTTCCTTCTCCCGTGCCGCTAAGGACCCATCCAGTATATCAGCTTGCATGGAGTTCTGGATGGCCCTGAGTTTCACCTCCTTGTCTTCCAGAGAAGGCATGGGCTGACTCTTCACCCAACTCCGAATAGCCTTCTTCGTGCTCTTGAGGATGTGTACCATACGGTACTGTGCTGTGTCCCCCTGCTGGTGCAGAAAATCCTCTGCAACAGCCTCCAAGTAACCTCCAGAGAGAAACCAGCTGTTGTTGTAGCGGAAAGGACGCGACTTCCAAGCAGGCCGTTCAGTGAAGCCGACCATGATAGGAGAATGATTGCTCGTCCCAACAGCCAGGCCCTCTGCCACAGAGTTTGGGAAGCAACGGAGCTACCTATTTCCCAGAGCTCTGTCCAGCTGACAAGCAACTGTGTTGAGGACAACTTTGTTATGCCAAGTCCAGATGGGCCCAGTTCGCTCCAAGCCCTGTAGGCTTGACTGAAGAAGACACCTCTGGAAGTCATACATGATCTAATCTGGTACAGGTCTGCCTCCCACCTTCTCCCTTCTGTGAAGGAGGGCGTTGAAGTCATCCATTAAGAGTAGAGGGAGGTGCAAAGAGTCAGCAGAAGCAGCCACACTGGCTATATCCCTCCAAAGGCCCTCCCGATGCCGCCTATTATTGTGGCCATATACCGCCCCCCAGCAAGAACCGGAAACCACCCTTATTAGAGAAGGAAATAGCAATCAACTGCTACGACATCAGGACCAGATCTTCGTCCCAGCTGTTGCTACTCCATCTAACCCAGATCCTAGCCATGTCGCAAATCGTCAAGTTGTGAAGCTGGACCCAATTGGGGGGAGTCTGGCACAAAAGCGTCCTCTCCCCTTTGATTTTTGTTTCTAGAAGCACATATATGTCATACTTCTCTCTATGTAAGACCTCAGAAATCTCTCCATCGCCCTAAGGAATATGCACCTCGAACGTTTCACGCAATAACCATCATTAATTATTAATAGGGTGGGCCCCCTGAAACCCTTCTGGACCAGTACCCGGGGATGGTACCGTGTCCGTCGCCGCCATGTCCTCCTCCAAGCCAGGTGTGGTAGTATGCTGATTCGCTGTTTGTGTGAGCATCAAGGCCCAAGCCGGTTGTCCACACATAGTGCCTCGCTGTGGTCAGGCATACGACCTTCCTCCCGAGGGTGCCCCTCCCGAAGTGGGCCAACATGTCTCTTCCTGCTATAGACTCTCTCCTCGGCCACCCCACCTTCTCGATGATCCCGTCCCGACGTCGTCATGCCTCTGGTGACCATACTCCTCTGTACAGTAAAAGTAACCATAACCCCACTGGGCTGCTCCAGCTGCGATGAGATACTCGGACCCAGACCACGGGCGTCTTCCATCTGTCGGTCCCCCTCCTGCAGGTCACCCTCTACCCTCTCATCTATTCTAGTAGTCCCTGCCACATGGGCTGTTCCAGGGACCGTAGCTGTCTCCGGGAGAGGCACAGTCTTCTGACCTCTATTCGGATATGCACTAGTAAGGTGGCCGAAACAAGCACAATGGGAACAAATAGGCGGAACCTATTCGTTCAATTCTCTGAGTGAGAACCTCCCCAGACGGAATTTCATACTCCAGGAGACTCGGGAGCTCTCTATCGGCACTATGAACATCCGAGCATACATCAGCCTCGACCGAAAAGCTGTAGCATCATCAGTCTTAATCGGTTTGCCCACCAGGCTGGCAAGTCTCATGAGAAGGGGTATGCTCCAATATCTGACTGGGAACTCCGGGAATCGGATCCAAACAGGAATAACATTGAGGACTTCCTTCTCACATCTCAGCTCCGACGTCCACTCCCTCGGGATGATTAATCTCCTATCAAACGTCCAAGGGCCTCCTTGGGTAATCCTGACGACGTCTTCCGCAAGTCCAAACTTGACATAATAGAACCCATTCTCCCTTACATATATCTCCATGCTACCCTTGGCTGCCAAACACGTGCCGCATACGTCCAGATCTGCCTATAGAAGAGTTTGTTCCCCAGCATGTACAAGACCAACGTATTTTTTCAGAAGGTTGTCACCACTGCTATCTCTTCCGCAGGAACAAGGCATGGAGGCTACTACCCACCTTCTTAGGCTGTACATACTCTATGGACGATGGGCTTTTGGATATTACTGGCTTGCATATGTCAGCCCAAGACTTTCCAATAGGACGGGCAGACATCCCCTGAGACCATGGGGTAGGGAGAGGGTACCCTGTCCCCCCATGTCAGAAGCACTCCCTTTTCCTTTTTTCGCCGTCGTCGCCTTGGGTCGCCACACCGGAGTCTGACCACCAGTACTATTCCCCGCCCGTGGGGGGCCCCTAGGCTATGAGATGACTTCCTTGTCCCCGATCCTGCTCCCGTCCTCATGTCAGGGGTGAGACGCTCCTTTTGGTGGATCTGTCCTCTACTCGCTTCTTGTCGCGCACCGCCATCATTCCCCACACTCCTGCTACCACGACGTCTTGTCACCGTCGTCTAGCCACCGTTCTCCCTCTGTCCCTTCTGAGATCCGGTTATGGATCCAGGTTGGAAAGCCGACGATCCTGAAATATCTGGGAACCATCGATCGGGACCAGCAGTCGTTCCTCCCCCCGTCATCGCCGCCAAGCCACCTCCGCCCGTCGGCGTGCCCCCCACTGTCACGTGCCTCCCAGCCACGCCACCTCCGGCAACGCAACCACCACCGCCGCTCGCAACCTTCTGGGACACGCCGCCACCACCCGCGCTAGTGCTGCCTGCGCCCGCACTCGCAGTTACATGTAAATCTCTTCGGTCAATTCACCATTCAGGAAAGCAGTTTTGACATCCGTCTGATGAATAACTAGCTTATGAATTACACTCAAAGCAATCAACATCCTGATGGTCGTCATTCGCGCTACTGGAGCATATATGTCAAAATAGTCGATCCCCTGCTTCTGAGAAAACCCCTTTGCTACCAGCCCAGCTTTGAACTTGTCAACAGTTCCATTGGCCTTCATCTTCTTCTTGAAGATCTATTTATATCCGATTGGTTTTGCTCCTTCAGGCAGATCGACCAACACCCATGTGTTATTGGATGTTATTGAGTCATACTTACCATTAATAGCCTCATTCCAGAATACAGCGTCTCTGGTCTTTATCGCCTCATCATAGGTAAGCGGATCTGCTTCCACATGATAGGTGACAGAATCCTCTCCGATTTCTATCTCCTCACTCACTTAGATACTGATTCTGCGATATCTGGTTCAATAGTTATTTCTGCAACAACAAATTCTTCTTGGACTATATATTAGTTTAGAGCTTCAGCCTACTGTGCACCCACACTATTCTCTGGAATGTCCGCGAGAACAATGTTCTTGTGCCTTACAAATTTATCTTCAAAGAATTCTGTATTGCGAGATTCAATGATATGATTAGATTCAATATCAAGGAATCTTCGAGCATCACTCTTATCGGCATAACCCAGGAGTATAGTCTTCGTAGTCCTTGTTTCCAACTTCTGAATCTTCAAATCCGGAAGCTTCACATACGCTAGACACTCCCACCCTCGAATAACATTCAAGTTGGGCCTGACCTTGAACCAGAGTTCATGAGGAGTGACATTGGAAGTTGTATGCGGCACTCTATTCTGAGTAAAAGTAGTCGTAAGCACTGCTTCACCCCAGAAGCAATTTGAAAGACCCGCAGTCAACAACATTGAGTTCATCATCTCTGTTAATGTTCTGTTCTTCCTTTCTGTAACACCATTTGATTGAGGTGAGTACGGAGCAGTCGTCTCGTTGACAATTCTATGTTCTCTGTAGAACGATACGAATTCATGAGATCTATACTCTCCACCTCGATCACTTCTGAGTCGTTTGAGTTGTCTGATTTAACGGTCGGCTTCAGCCTTGAAGTCCTTAAATTTCTCAAGCGCTTCATCTTTAGACTTGAGCAAATAAACGAACGCGTACTTTGAGAAATCATCGATAAAAGTAATGAAATACTTCATCCCGACATTTGTGGAGAACTGTTTGAAGTCATAGATATCTGAGTGAACTAGCTCTAGAAGATCTGTACTTCGGTTTACCCGCTTGAACGGTTTTCTAGTGATCTTCGTCTGCGCACAGACCTCACACTTCTCCAACTCCTTACCCCTATACTTGGAGATAAGCCCTAGACTAGACATCTTGCTTTTTTTTTACAATGAACATGTTATAGTCTATTATGCCACAGCTCGAGAGAACAACCAAAAGAAGAGACTACAATTATAATCTCCATTGGAGTTACATGTTAAAGTTTGAACATCCCTTCGGTACAAAAAGTCTTTCCGAAGTATGTTCCTTTATAAGACATAACAATCTGACCAGCGTTGATGTCCATCCTCAAGCATGTGTTGTAGACTTCCTAAGACCATGTTCTTGGCTATAGCAGGTACATGCTTTACATTCTGAAGCGTCAGCGACTTCGCGTCAGCGACTTCCCCGAAGTCAGTTGCAGTACTACCGTTCCGATTCCAAGTACTTCAGCTTGTGTTTGGTTCGCCACCATAACCTTCTCAAAAACAGGTTTGTATGTGGTGAACTACTCATTTTTTGAGCAAACATGGCACGATGCTCCAGTATCTATCCACCAGTTCGTGTCAACACCAGCTGAGTCAACCTGCGCAATCATAGCAACAAAGTTAGCTTCACATTGCTTTTTCTGTTTAGGTTTTTCCTTGCAGTCCTTTCTCCAGTAGCCTTTTTTGTCACAGTTGAAACAAGTCCTAGGTTCTTTAGGCTTGGGCTTGAATTGAGCCGACTTCACCTTCAGATGGTAAACGTTCTTCTTCTTATGGTAGGAAGTCTTTTGCTTCCCTTTAGAGTTTTCTCCTTGCACCATGTTGGCCTTTGTCATCTGCTTGGACAAGGTGTCCACTTTGAGTTGCGCCCTCAACTCGTCTTCAATATGAATCCAGTGCTAGAGACGCTCTAGATCCATTTCCATCTTCTTGCGGTGCATGTTCGCGATAAAATTGCTCCATCTAGGTGGGAGCTTGGCGACAATAGCCTCGACGACAAAGGCATCGACCAAGGGCATGTCGTCATCTGCCAGCTTCTGACGTAACTCGAGGAACTCCTTGACTTGAGGCAACATGGTCTTGTTGTTCTCAAATCGCATCCTCTAGACCTTTTTGCTCACGTGGATCTTATTTTTGTTTTCATCTGCCTTGTAGAGATTCTCTACAGACTCCTAAACGTCCTTTGCATTGACAGTCTTGCTGTAAGACTCCGCCAGAGAGTCCTCCATAGAGTTCAAGATAAGCAACTTGCAGAGTTTGTTATCTCTCCTCCACTTCGACTGCAAAGCAGTGTCTTCAGCAACCCTTCGAGCAATTTTACCTTCTGGAATCAAAGGCTCAGGATCTGTCAACACGTAGTCGACGCTCACGAGTTGAAGATTAAGGCAGACCTTTCTTTTCCAGGACGTTGTAATGCTCCCCGTCAAACTTCTCAAGTTTGTTAAAACTTGTGTCGAGAAGGTTTGCACAGTTGTTCTCCATCGGATCCGAATCTTGCTTTGAGATTGTTATTTCCGAAACAGATCTTAAATGGTAGTACGTGAGTAAACAGAGTGATTCTCCAAACGAATTTGGTCACACACTCTGTATATGAGGAACTTCCGAGAATTGCTTCTCAAGAAGACCTGAAGTCTCTGACTCGAAGACGGAGGAAGAAGAGAATTCAACTCTGCTGGGATGAAGATCACCGTTGCTCAAAACAAGATTCGTCTTACTGCGATCTGATCCCAGGAACCAGCAAGTTCGAACGAGAACTTCTGGAACGCTCGCTGTCACCTCCTGACTGAACTCGCTGGACTCCTTGGACTTCGATGGCAGTGGCCTCTCCACTCTCTTCGTTTCTTAATTTCTGAGTAAGTCATCAAAGAAAGCACGAAGAGAGTATTTATAGAGTTGGGCTAAAACCCTAACTCTAATCCTGGCCGTACACTGACTGCGACAAGATATGAACGAATCATGGAAAGATTTAACTGAATCAAATTCAAATTCCATAAAAATCGGATCTGTAATTTGACTCAATCTTTCCATAACTGCCCGAACCTTCTAACCAGCGCTTAATAGCTGCACAGGCGCACGGACGCACAACAGCGCGTGCAACAACACACCACACGTCCAGCACGAGCGCACACAGCCATGCCTAGCCAGCGCCTAGCCCACGCTTACGCCCGCACTTGCGCCCGCGCCTGCCCCCGCACCTGTGCCCGTGTCTGCACCCGCGCCAGCACCCACGCCTGCTCCCGCCCATGCACTTCGTCTATGCGCCGAGCCCCTGCGCCTAGCGCATAAGACGAGCGCACGAGCGCAACAACAACGCACAAAGCGCCATACGCCGTTGCTGACGTGCTAAGTGCAAAGTGCGCCAACAAAGCGCCTCATTGCATCATTGAGCCTGAGTCCGAGTCGCTAAGCGCCTTCGGGACTTAGCTCCAAAGGGAATAATCCCATGACCATGACAAAAAGCATAAATGCTTCTTTGTGGTGTTAGCCTTCTTCCTACTAGAAAAATACCCCACATAGCATCCATGTGCCTCTCCACACCTCATGTACATCTCTCAACACAAGCAAAGTTTTATATAGAGATACAACCCATTTGGTGCGAGCAATGTGGGACTATTTTTCTAGTCACCAAGACAAAACACCAACACAGCCTATGCCGCATAATCGACGGTACTGAGGTACTCTAGGCCTCAATAATCGTCAAATGCTCAAATAGTCAATTTTTGCTCATCACAGCTACTAATCGCGTACCCAATATTAATAACTACATCATCACACATTTTACTATTTCTTTATTACATCTTTACAAATAATATCCGGAGGCAAATCCGGTAAAATAATAAAGAAAACATCCTCAATTCACATCAACCATAACTCATCTGAGAAGGGAATCTAATACAAAAGTACTATGCCTATTCCAAGTCATCACTGATCTTTGCATAGCATCCATGCAAACTATACTATCACCTCATCCTGTAAGCTATGGTAAAAGTCATCGTTACCTGCAACATATCCTGTCAGGAAAAGAGCAAATTACAATCCCGACAAGAAACACTATACAAAGTAAATCTGAAATGCAACAAGTAATGATATAGACTAACTTGCAATACTGAGCAATAGTACAATAATTGAAACAATGAACAATCAATCAATGCAAGTGTGATTTTAAATATTACATAGCATGTGACCGGCTGGAAACTACAATAGTACAATAAGGTGTGGCTTAATCGTACATGAGGTGTACGATTAGGCTATCCACAATAACCTAGCTAAGGGGGTGTGGTCACACACTAGATAATATTTCCCCAATCCTGCAAGACAATCAATGAGGCACAATGCAATCAATGAGACACTACAATCGTGTCAATCTCGTGTCCAATATGAAATCAATGCAAGACACAATACAAGGTAAAGAATTCAAGTCAGTGTACTTGTCTGGATATTTGTAGAGGGTCAAAACCAAAGTCCTGGGAAGTCTGTGTCAAAAGACATAAATACCCTTATATTAAAACTATTTATTACTAGATACTTAAAACTTCTAAAAATCTATTTTCTAACTAATACTTAATCTATTACTAAATTTCTATTTTCTAGATTCCCACCAATAATTAACCTATTTAACATTTAACCTAATAATGGAAAATACCTAAAACTCTTCATTGGGTCCAGCCCATGGCTTACTAGGCTTAGTCCATAATACTATACTCAGCCCAACAATACAATACCTAAAAAAATCTTATTATACTACCGAGTCCAACTCTCTAGAGCCTGGCTCAAAATCTCAACTGATCTACCTAGCCTTGTTATAGGCCTGGCCTGCTAACATCAAAATTCAACCTGCTGTAATCTTAAACCCACAGTCCAATCCCAAGCCCAATCCTTAAACCAAGCTCCAAGAGCCTGATCTCAGTTTGATTTAGAATTTCAAAGTGTGTATATATATCCAGGCGGCTCCCCGAGAGGTCGCCGGCGGTCTGGCGCACGACCAGGAGGTGGCGGGTGGCCAGGCGGGCGGCCAGTCGGTCGCGGTGGCGGCGGGCACAGCCCCTAGCCGGAGGGGAGGGCTGATGGCGGGTGCCGGGGGAGGCTCGGTGGGAAGGACGACTCGGGGGGTCCCAGATCTCTCGGGTACCACAGTTTTCCAACCGGGATCTGGGGCCAGCCATCAGGGGGGCCAGGTGGAGGGAGGCGGCTGGCCGACGGTTATGCGGCAATGAGGGGCAAAGACGGGAGGCAAGGTGGGGGGCGTGCAGACCCCCTAAAAGGCGCGTTTCTCTGTGGTGAGGAGACCGAGTGTGGGACCGGGGTTGCAGACGTCGTCTCGGGACCCGGCGGAGTCTACTGCGAGATCGGTGGGCTGGCGTCCCAAGGCGACCACGACGGAGAAGGGGAAGGGTAAAGTGGTAGACCTGGGAGGTCAGGGCCCTGGGTCATCTACTACTGGGGTAGCCCCTCGCCCATAGGGGGTGGCCGTCCGCCCAGCGGGAAGGTCCTGGGCTGATATATGCAAGCCAGTGGGCCCTAAAAGCTCCACATCTATGGAGTACATGTAGCCGAAGAAGGTAGGGAGCGGCTTCCGGACCTCGTTCCCTGCTGAGGAGATTGAGAAGGTAACTACGTCCTGGGGAACAAGCCATTCTATGGGCAGCTCCGAGGGTATGCGGCGTGGGTCTGGCAGCCAAAAGGGAGTATGGAGATATATACTGGGGAAAATGGCTTCTACTATGTGAAGTTTGGGCTAGCAGAGGATGTCGCCAGGATTCTGCAAGGCGGTCCATGGACGTTTGATGGCAGGCTGATCATTTTGAAGGAGTGGACACCTGAGTTGCGGTGTGAGAAGGAAGTCTTGAATGCCATCCCGGTTTGGATATGCTTCCCGGAGTTCCCTGTTAGGTTTTGGAGCATCCCATTGCTGATGCGGCTAGCCAGCTTGGTGGGCACCCCGATCAAGGCTGATGATGCTACATCGTTTCGGTCGAGGCTGATGTACGTCCGAATATTCGTCGAGATCCGGGCTGGAGGGGAGCTTCCGAGAACATTGGAGTATGAAGTGCCTTCTGGAGAGGTACTATCCCAAAAGGTGGAGTATGAATTGGTTCCCCCAACCTGTTCACATTATGCTTGTTTCGGACATCTAGACAGTGCTTGCCCAGCAAGAGGATCACAGTCGGGGCCGATCCTGCCCTCTATTGAGTTGCCGGGAACATCACGGGAGATGGAGTCCTTGTCTAGGGACGACATAACGGAGGATACCACGTAGGAGGACGACCGTACGATGGAGGAGGATGGGGGACTGAGCCGTACTATCTCGTCCCAGCCGGCTCTCACTAGTGGGACGATGATCACCTTCTCGGTGCAGAGGAGTATGGTCACCATAGGGATGGTGGCCTTGGGGAGAGAGGATGAGGGCGATGGCGGATCTTTGGAGGGAAAAGTATATAGCAGGAAGAGACGGGCTGGACCACTACGGGATGGCCCCCCAAGTGGGGGGGGGGGCATTCTCCTGATAGGGAGGAGGTGCTCTGTGTGGACAACCCTGTTTGCCATTGATTGTCGTAGAATAGACCAGTTTTATAGGAGGACTGAACTTTGACTCACAATTACAAACTCGCTTGTACAAAAGAGAGCCTAGGAACAAAACCTAGGAAAAGCAATCTAAGTACAATTGTTTAGTTTTGATTCTGGAGGGTGACGGTAGAGGCTCGAAAAAGTGCTATCAACTCTGCCTTACTCCTTGGATGATCGAACGCAACCTCGGCTCCGGTAAAGAAATGCTCTCTCTGCCTGGGTGTGTGTATATCTCTCTATATGTCTTTGTGTATGCAAGGGAATAGCACCTTGCAATTTATAGGAATTCATGAGTAATGGGGTGTACAGCCACGTGGCTAATTTTGGGCCACATCCTTGTAACTGTGCTTCGAGAAGTGGGCAACTAGGGATTGGTTAAGATTGTTCATGATCTGTTTGTTGCACTAAATCCGAACTGTTAAGACTTCGTCAATTTCTGCCACGTGTCTCAACTGCTACTCTGTGGCGAGCCGCATGAATGATACATCCTGGCTGAGCCGCATGAAGGACCGTCCCATAGCCGAGCCGCATGAAGAGTGTCTCATGACCGGGCCGCATGAAGGACGTCTCATAACCGAGCCGCATGAAGGACGTCTCATAACTGAGCCGCATGAGAGTTGTCTCATGACCGAGCCGCATGAGAGTGGTCTCATGACTGAGCCGCATGAGAGTGGTCTCGTGACTGAGCGCATGAAGGTCGCATAGGCGATCCGCATAAAGAATCTTCTTTGGAATTTATGAACTGTGCCAGATATCATGATGATTTTCTCGTCTTTTTAGGAGCATGTCATGTCTTGTCTTTATGTCAGAGCCATTATCTCTGTCAGAGCTGTCGCCTTTATGTCAGAGTAATTATGGCCAGCTGCTTAGGCTGATTTCGAACCGCATAAGGCTCCCTGCTATTTGTGGGCCGCATGAAGCTTTCTGAGCTGCATGAAGCTCCTAGGAATTTTGAGCCGCATAGAGAATCCCCTTCTTTCCTTGCGCTATGTGAAGGATCACATCTCGCAAGTCAAGCACATCTCGATCAACCTTTGCACTCGCTTTGTGGGCCCGGGTATCCCAAGCATACGAGTGCGTAGGTATCATGTTTGCTCCCTGATGCGGGGCTAGTAAAAGCACTTGCCCTCGATCTTTGTTGGGAGACTCTTGAGAACCACCCTGTCCGTTTGCCGTCGGGGGCTGGACACGGGCGGTTCTGTATAACTTTCCATCAGGGGCCCGCTTAACAGTTAGCAGGACTCTCTGATGGTCAGAGGTTGGGGCAGTTGACTGAGCTCGTTGAGCCCGCTCTGCCCTAGACTTCTTCGACTTAGCCCCCGAAGGTGCGTAGTAGGAAGAGTCCAAGTTGGAGAACCACCCTGTCCGTTTGCCGCTGGGGGCTGGACACGGGCGGTTCTGTACAACTTTCCATCAGAGACCTGCTTAACAGTTAGCGGGACTCTCTGATGGTCAGAGGTTGGGGCAGTTGACTGAGCTCGTTGAGCCCGCACTGCCCTAGACTTCTTCGACTTAGCACCCGAAGGTGCGTAGTAGGAAGAGTCCAAGTTGGAAGGAGGGAAGAGAAGTTGGTGTCCTTTTCAAAGGAGGCAAGGGGGCTCTATTTATAGAAATGGAGTGAGCCCTTTCTTCTTCTCCTTTCCGATGTGGGACTAAAAGCAATATTTTTCATGCTTCTACAAGACCCCCTTCAATGTTTTCAAATTGCAAATTTGGAATACTTTGAATAAGAAGCATGGAAAATAGAGTTGTTTTGGTGTGGCAATCCTATCAGAGGTAGCATGGATATGATAGGTTTGGGTACTTCCACTGGAGATTTTATGTGGACTTATCATCCTTGGCGTACCTTGGTTTTAGGTACGGATAATAAGTTGAGAGAGGGAACCATCATATTTACTAAGAGGTGGTGAGAACATGGTAAATATGGGGTTGATGGTAATGAGGACGTGGTGGGAGTGGACTCAGTTGAGGATACATAGAACAACTCAGAGGTAATATGGACGTGGAAGTTCTACGTAACGGGTAATGAATGCCACGGGATAACTGGGTTCCAGAAGCATATGATTGTGAAGAAGGGGTGCATGTACTAGAGGACCTAATACAACATTTGTGGTCAACAGTGGACATTTGTGGACCTATTATCTTTTTTGTATACTGGCGGTGCGAGTACGGATAATAAGTGGAGAGAAAACCAACATATTTACTCAGAGGTAATGAGGACGTGGTAAATGTAGGTCTAAAGTAGAGCCTTCCTACTCAGAGGTAATGAGGACGTGGTAGGAGTGGGCCTAATGAGGATACACAGAACAACTCAGAGGTGCTATCAACGTGGAAGTTTTATGTATTGGGTGGTTTGTTTGTGATGGACGGAAAAACAACTCAGAGGTAATATAGACATGGTTGTTTTTCCCCGTTGGAGAATTTTGTGGACCTATTACCATTTTTTGTGCACCGATGGTGCGAGTAATAGATTAGGATAAGTTTTGTGGATCTATCACCCTTCTGCGCACTGGTGGTGCGGGTAATAGATTTTGAGGCAAACTCTGGAGGAGAAAAGCATTTAATGTGGAGGTTCCTAGTTATGACTAGGAGATGAGATGGAGCAGTCAGAGAGTAAGTTCAGTCGTACCTGAGGGTACATAACTCAACAATCTGGGAGATTTGAGGTCAGAGTGTAAGTTCAGCGGTACCAGAGGGTACATAACTCACAATCTGAGAGAGAGTTGGAAGACGTCATTTAGACATAATTTTTCTTGAGGAACTTGCCGTTGTTGTTGTTGGTATTATGGCGTTTGCCCTTATCCTCTCCATCCGAGATATGCAGCCCCAGTTGGCGAGCCTTCTTCAATTTTGCTTCTGCGCTAGTGGCGCTGATGATGAAGGCCTTCCAGTCTTTAAATTGATCTTCGCCCATCCAGAGGCTGATTGTGGGAAGCAGCCTCTTTTGGCAAATCTCAATTAAAGAAGAGTCTGGGTTACCGGAGGGCAATTTTATCGCGGTTTGGCGAAACCGCTCAATGTAATTCCTTGTCAGCTCTTTTTCTCCTTGGACAACGTCCATGAGGGTTGATATTGTCACATCTTGTCCTACCTCGTAGAACCTTTCCAAGAACATATGTTTGAAGCCGGCGAAGGAATGGATGCAGTTATCCGGCAAGTTGCGGTACCAATCGAATGCGACCCCTCTAATGCCCCAATGAACAATCTCGTGAGGATGGCGTCATCATGCGGTAGATGGTCTTGTTGTGACCTCGAAGTAGGTTATGTACCGGCTCGCAGAGGTCTTCCCGTCACATGGACTGATGTTGAATGGTTTGTATCGTGGAGGGAAGGGGACATCTCTCCATGCAGCGGGATACGGCTGTCGTAGCCTGAGGTCCTGAGAGGTTTCTCGGGCGTGAAACGTTGCCCGGAGCTCCTGGACTTTCTTCTTGCCTCCCTGGCCTCTTCTGCAGCAGTGGGAGCCGATACTCCGGGTGGATTGTCGCCCGGGGTTGGTGCGGTCGTGTTTGAGTCTGCATTGGCGGCGGGACCCAAGCTTGTTTGACCAGGTGTCCTTGCTTGTAGAGCCGGTAGGGCCGCCTTGATCTCGTCCACTGACTTAACCAAGGTATGAAGTATGGCCTTGAGAGTGTCGAGGCGTTGCCGATCACTGGGACCGTCTTGATCATTCTCAGTCATGAATACTGTCTTCACGTGAGAAGTGGAAGGCACTGTAGAAGATGTACCCTCCGAATCATACTCTTGCACAGAGAAGTCGTCGGGGTATGTGGGAATGTTCTCCTCTGGTTCAGACTCGGAGGAGGTGCTACCCCCTGTATAGGAGGTTGCCTCGTCTTGGGATTTGTGGACGTCTTCAGGGACGTCAGACTCCGTTGTATCTGCTGGGGGGATTGTTTCCCCAGGGTCATCTTCTTGGAACACCGGATTGTTGTGGATGTTCCGAGGAGTGCCACCCCCAGCTCTAACTACCCCCAGGGATGCATATGACGAATCTCCAAGTGATGAGGCTTTCTTCTTTGAGCGGGTACCTTGATAAACCCCCTCTGTGACGGCTGTGGACAACCGCTTAGATGAGAGTTTCTTGGCCGTGCTGGTTGAGATCATCGGGCTAGACACATTTATTTTCTTCCTTGCCTTGCCGGTAGGGACCTTCTGGGTAGAGTTACAGGAGGCGAATGGAAGCGCCTCGTCCCCTGAGCTTTGTTGTAGGACCGGTCCTGGCTGTTGCAGTCGTTGGAAGATGGACTGCCGGTCCACTTGTGCTGCTGTCTTGTTGCAGCAGCAATTGACAATGACTTGAGTGCAGTGATGTCCATGGAAGGACTCTTTGCACACCAAGGTTTCTTCTCTTTCCTTGCGCTTGTGAAGAATCACATCATGCAAGTCAAGTACATCTCGATCAACATTTACACTCGTTTTGTGGGTCCAGGAATCCCGAGCACACGAGTGCGTTGGTATCATGTTTGCTCCCTGATGCGGGGCTAGTAAAAGCACTTGCCCTCGATCATTGTTGGGAGACTCTTGGGAACCACCCTGTCCATTTGCCGTCGGGGGCTGGACACGGGCGGTTCTGTACAACTTTCCATCAGAGGCCCGCATAACAGTTAGCGTGACTCTCTGATGGTCAGAGGTTGGGACAGCTGATTGAGCTCGACGAGCCCGCGCTGTCCTAGACTTCTTCGCTCTAGCACCCGAGGGCGCATAGTAGGAAGAGTCCAAGCTGTGCCGCATAGAATCTGGCACATTGTCATTGGAGCTTCTGAGTTCAGGCCCGCATGAGAGGCGGTCGAAGACAGAACCTGAGCCGCATAGGGCAGATGGCCGGTGGCTGGGATTGGATGCCGCATAGGTCATCTCCCTGCGGCTAGGATTGATGACCGCATAAGCATTCTGCATGCGGCTGAGATTGGTGGCCGCATGAGCATTCTGCATGCGATTGGGATTGGTGGCCGCATGAGCATTCTGCATGCGGCTGGGATTGGTGGCTGCATATGCGCTCTTCCTGCGGCCCGTACCCTTATGCGGCTTCTTCCTGGACCGCATAGAGTTCCCATTTGCTCCCACAAGTCCAGCATCGTAGTGTTTTCCTTTGCCGGACTTGGGGACAGCAGGGTCCTCTGCAGCCTGAAGTGGGGGCCGCATGTGAGTCTTCTTCGCCGTCTTAAGCAGCAGAGAACACTTCTTCCAGAGCTTGGGGAGGAGTAACGGTTTTGGGCCTCCACGCCCTGCGGACCTTCTTCGGGCCGGCTCGCTTCTGGATTGGGCTAGCACTCCCTTCGGAGAGCATCTCTTTAAACGCTTGCTGGTCGAAGCGAACAACCAGCATCTGTTTCGTGGAGCCGAGTTTGGCTGCGTCCGATTGCGTCACCAACTTCTCAGCAGTGGAGAAGTTATTCCCCAGCAGAGTCGCCATCGTGTTTGCCATTGATTGTCGTAGAACAGAACAGTTTTGTAGGAGGACTGAACTTTGACTCACAATTACAAACTCGCTTGTACAAAAGAGAGCCTAGGAACAAAATCTAGGAAAAGCAATCTAAGTACAATTGTTTAGTTTTGATTCTGGGGGTGATGGTAGAGGCTCGGAAAAGTGCTATCAACTCTGCCTTACTCCTTGGACGATCGAATGCAACCTCGGCTCCGGTGAAGAAATGCTCTCTCTGCCTGGGTATGTGTATATCTCTCTGTATGTCTTTGTGTATGCAAGGGAATAGCACCTTGCTATTTATAGGAATTCATGAGTAATGGGGTGTACAACCACGAGGCTAATTTTGGGCCACATCCTTGTAACTGTGCCTCGAGAAGTGGGCAGCTGGGGATTGGTTAAGATTGATCATGATCTGTTTGTTGCACTAAATCCGAACTGTTAAGACTTGATCAATTTCTGCCACGTGTCTCAACTGCTACTCTATGGCGAGCCGCATGAATGATGCATCCTGGCTGAGCCGCATGAAGGACCGTCCCATAGCCGAGCCGCATGAAGAGTGTCTCATGACCGGGCCGCATGAAGGTTGTCTCATAACCGAGCCGCATGAAGGACGTCTCATAACTGAGCCGCATGAGAGTTGTCTCATGACCGAGCCGCATGAGAGTGGTCTCATGACCGAGCCGCATGAGAGTGGTCTCATGACTGAGCCGCATGAGGGTGGTCTCGTGACTGAGCGCATGAAGGTCGCATAGGCGATCCGCATAAAGAATCTTCTTTGGAATTTATGAACTGTGCCAGATATCATGATGATTTTCTCGTCTTTTTAGGAGCATGTCATATCTTGTCTTTATGTCAGAGCCATCATCTCTGTCAGAGTTGTCGCCTTTATGTCAGAGTAATTATGGTCAGCTGCTTAGGCTGATTTCGAACCGCATAAGGCTCCCTGCTATTTGTGGGCCGCATGAAGCTTTCTGAGCCGCATGAAGCTCCTAGGGATTTTGAGCCGCATGAAACTCCCCAGGTTTTGAGCTGCATGAAGTTTCATGTTGATTTTGAGCCGCATAGAGAATCCCCTTCTTTCCTTGCGCTATGTGAAGGATTACATCTCGCAAGTCAAGGACATCTCGATCAACCATTGCACTCGCTTTGTGGGCCCGGGTATCCCGAGCACACGAGTGCGTAGGTATCATGTTTGCTCCCTGATGCGGGGCTAGTAAAAGCACTTACCCTCGATCTTTGTTGGGAGACTCTTGAGAACCACCCTGTCCGTTTGCCGTCGAGGGCTGGACACGGGTGGTTCTGTACAACTTTCCATCAGGGGCCCGCTTAACAGTTAGCGGGACTCTCTGATGGTCAGAGGTTGGGGCAGTTGACTGAGCTCGTTGAGCCCGCACTGCCCTAGACTTTTTCGACTTAGCACCCGAAGGTGCGTATTAGGAAGAGTCCAAGTTGGAGAACCACCCTGTCCGTTTGCCGCCGGGAGCTGGACACGGGCGGTTCTGGACAACTTTCCATCAGAGGCCCGCTTAATAGTTAGCGGGACTCTCTGATGGTCAGAGGTTGGGGCAGTTGACTGAGCTCGTTGAGCCCGCACTGTCCTAGATTTCTTCGACTTAGCACCCGAAGGTGCGTAGTAGGAAGAGTCCAAGTTGGAAGGAGGGAAGAGAAGTTGGTGCCCTTTTCAAAGGAGGCAAGGGGGCTCTATTTATAGAAATGGAGTGAGCCCTTTCTTCTTCTCTTTTCCGATGTGGGACTAAAAGCAATATTTTTCATGCTTCTACAAACCCGGCATGGGTCCTGGTGCTCTCCCAAGCAGCGACCCATCATGCTCTTGCTGCTGGGATGGAGGAGGTTATGACAGAGACGGATGTGGTACCACCCCCAGGTATCATTCCCGGTGACGTCCAGGGGAACTTATCTCCCAATAATTAATGACGGTAATCGCCTGGAACGTGAGGGGTGCGTGTTCGTTAGGGAGATGGAGGGAGATTTGTGGGGTCTTATACAGAGAGAGGTGCGACATCTCTGTCCTGCTGGAGACGAAGATTAAAGGAGAGAAGACTCTAGCTCGCCAGACCCCATCCCATTGGGTCCAACTCCGCGACCTGGCACTCTGTGACATGGCTAGGATATGGGTCAGATGGAATTCAAAGAGTTGGGATGGGGACTTGATCTTGATGACGGAACAGCTGATTGCCATCTCTTTTACGAACATGGGTGGCTTTCGATTCTTACTGGGAGCGGTGTACGGCCACAACGACAGGCGGCGGCGGGAGACCCTGTGGAGCGACATATCCAGGGTAGCCTCCGCTGCTGATTCTTCGCACCTGCCGCTTCTCCTGATGGGTGACTTCAATGCCCTCCTACACAGAGGGGAGAAGGTGGGAGGCAGACCAGTCCCTGATCCGGTCCTGTATGACTTCCAGAGATGCCTGCTACAGGCGGGGCTTCAGGGGCTGTCGCGCTCGGGATTTATCTAGACCTGGCATAACAAAGCAGTCCGTAACAGGGTTGCTTGCCAGTTGGATAGAGTCCTGGGCAACGGGGAGTGGTTTCGGCGCTTCCCCAACTCTTCGGCTGAGGGTCTGGCCGCTGGGACGAGTGACCATTCCCCCATCAGGGTCGGCTTCACAGACCGGCCCACTGTGAGGTTGCGCCCCTTCCGGTACAACAACTGCTGGTATCTCTCATAGGGCTACTTGGAAGCTGTTATGGATGGCCTTACTAGCCGACAGGAGGGTACGGCTCAGTTCCGTATGGTGCACCGGCTCAAGGCCACGAAGAGAACCTTACGAAGCTGGGTGCAGGGTTTGCCCAAGACTTCACTAGAAGACAAGGAGGCAGAGCTCCGGACCATCCAGCAGGACATGTAATCTGACATGATGAACGGGGACCTGGCGGCGAGAGAGGAGCTGATAGGAGAAGTCAACATCATGCGTCTCCAGAAGGAGATTAGTGCGGCACAACGCGCTAAATGCTCTTGGCTTAAGGATGGTGACCAATGCACCAAGTTCTTCTATGACGTCATTCGGACAAGACAACATCGGAACAACATATCCCAGCTTCTTGATGCAGAGGGTACTCTGGTGGGGGAGCCGGCAAAGATCCAAGGGGAGGCTATCAGGTACTACTCTGATTTATATACTCAGACTGACTATATGTCTGCGTTCCCGGATGTAGTTACGAAGAAGTTGGTGACTCCATATGGGAATAGCCTGCTACTTCTCCTATTACTATGGAGGAGGTGGAGACTATTATATCGATGGCGGACCCCAACAAAGCTCCAGGACCTGATGGTTTCAGCAGTAGGTTCTACAAACGTCACTGGGAGATTCTGAAGTTTCCGGTCCTTGAGGCGGTACATGAGTTCTTTACCAAAGGGAAGCTGCTGAAGGAACTGAACCATACCTTCTTGACACTTGTGCCAAAGAAGGAGGGAGCGATATCGCTGGCGGATTCCAGACCTATTGCGTGCTGCAATTATCTATACAAGATAATTACGCACCTCATGTGTCGGCGGATGGAGGGGATCATGCAGGACTTAGTCTCCCATAACCAGGCGGCTTTCATTAAGGGGAGGTCGATTGCGGAGTACAGCTTACTGACGCATGAGATGGTGCGGGGCTTCAATAAACCTGGAGGGGAGAAGGCGTGTGTGAAGCTGGATTTGAGGAAGGCTTATGACATGGTCAACAGAGATTTCCTGTGCCACCTACTGACTGCCATGTCGTTCGATGATCACTGGGTAGCAAGGATTCATGAATGCATCACGACTCCCACCTTCTCCGTCCTTATTCAGGGCACCCCGTATGAGTTCTTCCATAGCAACAGTGGACTTCGGCAAGGTATCACCTTACCTATTCATGCTTGTCATAGAATACTTCACTTGCTTGATGGACATGGCGGTACATCGTGGGAGGCTAGTTCTGCTGTTCAGGAGAGTCGAGCCACCGACCACCCACCTTATTTATGCTGACGACCTCTTGGTTTTCATTCAGCCGTCTATGGAGGGTATGCACACGATCTCGGAGATTATGGGTGAGCTGGAATCCTATCTGGACTCCAAATGAACAGAGAGAAGAGAAGAGTTTACTTCAGTTCCCTTTGTCCCCAGACTGTCAACTATGCTCGGGACCAGGACTGCCATAGCCTGGTGGAGTACGCCCAGCGGAGGATCGAATGTTGGCAAGCCGCTGGTCTTTCATTTGGGTTCCTCTAACTGTCAACTATGCTCGGGACCAGGACTGCCATAGCCTGGTGGAGTACGCCCAGCGGAGGATCGAAGGTTGGCAAGCCGCTGGTCTTTCATTTGGGGACCGCATTGAGTTGGTTAGATCGGTTATTTCGGCTTTGGCTCAGTTCTGGCTGCAGTCTATACTGATCCCTGTTGCCACCATTAAAAAAGTGGAGCGGATATGTGCCGACTTCATATGGAGGGGAGGTATGCATGCGATCTCCTGGGAGCAGTTTTGTCGGCCCAGGAAGGAGGGAGGTGTGGGACTTCGACCATTGATGGAGATCATGGTGGCCTCTGCGCTGAAGCTGGCGTGGAGATTTATCAATAGGGGATCACTCTGGCGGGACTGGATGCACAACAAATATGTGAAGCGGGGCAACTTCTGGGCTTGTGCTTCTGATAACAACTATTCCGTCTCCTTCAAAGCATCTTGAGGCACAGGGGGGTCCTTCAGTCTGCCATTCAGAGGATCATGAAGGATGGAACTGGAACGGACCTCTGGCGGGATCCGTGGATAGATCGGCAATCTCTGTTAGAGATCAGGGGAGTCACGACGCACCAGGAGATTCGGAGGGGGCTGACTTGCCAACGTATTATTCGGAATGGATGTTGGAGTCCTGAGTCCTACCGCAATACCGAGGAGCTTGGAGATGTTATCAACACAGTCGCTATTGACCCAGCATTGCCTGCTGATTGTTGGATCTGGGATCCGCCGGGAGATACTATGGGTTTTGGGAAGTTCAGGTTCCACAGCTGTTATAATCTAATTTGTCGTACATTCCTCCTAGCACTGACTATGACTTCATATGGTGCAAGGGCGTAGCCAGGAAGATGCAACTTTGTGTTTACCGTCTCCTACTGGGCCGCCTGGTGACGAGGGATCGCCTTATCTCCTTTGGGATTCGGGTCCCTGACCCAAAGTGTGTGTTTTGTGGCTTGAAGAATGAATCGATAGGGCACTTATTCTTCGAGTGTGAGGTGTCCTGGAGTATCTGGACGGATCAGTGCAGGGAGCTGGGTGGATGTCACTCTGGCAGGGGGATCGGTGATATTATCACTATGCTTCGGGATAGTAGAGGGAGAGGGCAGGGCTGGTTCAAGACCGCAAGAGTCCGGCTGGTTGCTGCTGTCTGGCATGTATGGAGGGAACGATACCGCCGAATCTTCGAGGGACTTATCACCCCTCCTGTTGGCATCCTCCATAACATTGAGTTTGATGTAAAATCGATGGATATCTAATGAGTGGGCCTCCCCACTATGAGTGTATGACTGTATGATTACATAGTGATTTGGAATAAAATTTACTTTTTTCCAATATATATATATATATATATATATATATATATATATATATATATATATATATATATATATAGAGTAAGATTTGGTAGCTTAAGTGGCTAGAGTGGAGACATAAGACCGGAAAGGGTGGTGTTCGAATCCCAGTATATATACACACACACACTTACTCGTCGGTTCTCTTCCAAGAATATCTAGCTTAGGATTTCAAATGTAGTTGATTGGGTTAATGTCAACCCTCTATGTTGATGCCAAATTTCTAGCCAAGGTAGTTAGCTATAAACATGAGGGTCATGCTAGAAAACCTGGACGGCCACTTGGCAATTGATAAGTAGTTACACCTACCTTTTGGATATGCGCTCATACAACCAAGGAGCATCTCCAAGTTCTCCTAGACTATAAAAAGTCTAGACTAAGAGGTAAGGCAATACAATTTTCTAGAGGAAATCACATTCATTTCTATGACATATATACCAAAGAGTGAAAAGGAAGGATGGGTAGTCTCTAGGTACATGAAATGAAGGATGGGAATGAAGGACGGATCTATCCCATTCACCCCGAGAAGCGAGCTAACCTGGAATGGGATGTGATAGGGTGTATTTGAATAAAAGAATGAGTACAGCCGATACTGTAACCTATGGTTTCTATATGGATTTAGATGTATAGACCTAAACTACTATATCATAAGATAACGATACATTGCACAAGCAAGTCGATATAGTTGACAACCTAGCTCTGGATACCAGAATAAGATTAAGATGTTTATAGACATATATCGTAGTAGCTCCTTGTTTTGCTCAAACAATAAATACTTATTTGTGCTAATGGTTCTAGAGTTTCTCAATTATCAACAATATTAGTTAATTTAACCTTTAAAACATCTTCTTAGTAAAATATGAACGTCCTTCTATGGGTAAATTATCTGTTTTAACAAATTGATCATAGTAGGATACATTTGTATTTAGTCTGCCTTGCATATTTATGCTTGATTTAATTTTACAATAATAAGTTCATTCCTATGATTAAACTATCTTGAAATTTGAGCTATCTTGAAATGGGCATGTGAACTTTGAATGAAAAGTCTACATTGAATATTTGGCAGGCATCTTTTCTTATTCTATCTGACCTTTGTTGTACAAATACTCCTCGGGAGGACGGTATCCATAGCCGTATTTGTATATGACATATATTGGACATGATACTTCCCTTGATACTCCTATTAGACATGGCTCGTCCAAATCCATGCTCCAAAGGGACCAAAAACATAGCTGAAGGTTATTTTAGCATCTTCAAGAATGTGCCAAATATAATTGACATGAGAATGTTACATTTTTTTTTTTTTTTTGCAGTGATGTGTGAGTCTTTTCTAGAACTTTTTGAAATCTAGTTATTGTCCAGAACATGCTTACAATAAATGTTATTCAGATGTAATGTATAAAATGTGTATAAATATGTTTCCATGCATATATATAACCGTGTCCATGCCGTACTTTGTGTCCCAATATTTTTCTAGGAATGCCATATTTCGAATCCGCATCGTGTCCGTATCTGAATCCGTGTCCTTGTCCATACAATCTAAGTATCTGATACTTGTTGCCATAGGCAACTTATGCCATTTAGCTCAATGCATGCTTCTTCTGTAGCAAAGAGAGTAGCAACATACTGTACATGTGGCTGTTCTGTTCAGCCTATAGCAGTTAAGCCCAAAGCTTGACTTTTAAATTATTGTTTTGACAGGATTCGAGGTACTATCCCAACCAACGGGTTTTGCTACCATATTTCTTTCTCCACGAAACCGTAACAAGAACATGAAGTCTAGAACTTTGGAACTTCCCCAAGACCCAACATCTGAAGGTATACGTTTGGCTGATACATCCACTTTAATGCCAATTATTCTGTTAGAATCATGTTCTACTAAGGGTAATATTGTTTATCTCACTCTTCGTCAGTCAGTAAAATTTCTTTCTTTTGTTGGTTGTATCTCAAAATTTCTACTTTCTGTTACAACATACAATTTATTGCCATTCTTAAAGTTGATTTTCTTCTCATTGTCATCGTCACTCTCATTGTCATATCCATGTGCTTGTTGCTTAACAATCCAGATAACTAGCATGTGCAAAATTTTATTGAAAGTTTATGGTGACTTTCTTTTAGCATGAAACATTGTTATCTTGCTGTTTTATATACCCATATAACTACTAGAAGGGTGCATTTGGTACACATAATTTTTATTATTCCTAGAAAAATTTAGGATGAGAAACTAATTACCATGTTTAGTTTGTTTATAAACATCTATTTCCAGGAATCTTGAATACCTGGAAAAATAATTTTTCCCAAATTATGGAAAACCTATTCCCCCCCCCCCCCCCCCAAAAAAAAAAAAAGAAAAAAAGAAGTTGCGTATAAATATTTTCCATAGGAATAAGTGTAGTACATGGTCATACTCGAGTCAGTCGGTATGGCTCGAGTTTGGGTCAAGTAGGATTCAGGTCCTGTTGGGTCACAGTTGCGGTCGGATTCATGTCTAGTCGGGTCAAGTTCGTGTACAATCAGGTTCGGATCCCGGTTGGGTTCAGGTCGGGTCGGATATAGCTGGGTCGGATTCGAGCCTTGTTGTCAGGATCCTACGATCCGGATCGCGAATCATACGTTTCAACTCGATCTTTATTCTTCACGATCCGGATCCCATATATGGGGTAGACTGGACATGCATTGTACACGGATCACATGGATCATACTATCTTAGTCATGGAATCGGGTTTCGACTTGGATTAGATATTCCGACCTAAAAGGACCTAATCCCAACTTGGGACCATATTTTGACATTTTCTTTTTTGAAATTGAGAATTGTTTTTGCACATTTAAGTTATATACTTTTCTTATGCAGCTATGCTACTCTTCATATTCTAGTAGGTAAATCTCTCTATTGTGCTCTTTCTCTTCTTCCAAAACTAGGTTTTTGTAACCCCTTGTATTCAGTGTCCTAAAAATCGGCCTAGGCGCTAGGTGGTCGCCGGCCGCACTGAAAAGGCCCTAGTCGGCTGGCCTAGACGCTAGGCGGCCCTATTTTAATTTTTTTAAAAAATAATAAATAAATAAATTACCGATGGTGGTGGTGGTGGTGGTGCTGCTGACGGCGGTGGTGGTCGTGGTGGTCGCGGTGGAGGCGGTGGTTGCCGGGAGAGGAGAGGGAGGAGAGGAGAGGAGAGGAGAGGAAAGGGAAAGGGAAAGGGAAGGATATGGGAATTTTTTTTTTGACAAACTGATGAGAGGAAAGGAAAGGAGAGGAAAGAGGAAATTTTTTTTTTTTTTTTTTGATTAACAGTTGACTCGAACCATGAACCTCCCCTACACCAACGCAAATACTTATACACAAGATCCTAACCAGCTTCTCAACTTTGGTTTTGTTTACAAATGACATATACAAGTATATATATATATATATATATATATATATATAAATGATGACGGTTTCGGAAGCGAACCCTAGCTCTGCTAGGGCATCACCAAATCGAAGCGAGGAGGCGGCCAATCGACCTCCGGACCGGGGGAAGGGCAAGGGGGTGGCGGCGGAGGCCGCAGGCGATCGGCTGGAGGCGGGCGGCGGCGGCCGGCCGCCGGAAAAAGTGCTAACTGCTGCTGCTTGCGCGCAGCAGGCCGCTGGCGGCCAGAGGGGCGGCCGGGGGGGTCCGGCGAACCCCCCCGGGGGCGGACGGACGCCGGCGACCCACCCCAGGTGGGGGGGGGGGGGTGGCCGGGGAGGGCTGCGGACGGCCGGTGGATCGACGGCGGTTGCTCTGGAGGGCTCCCCTATGGTGTTCACCGCCCAAAGGAAATCGATGGACACGGTGGCTGGAACGAAAGATGGATAGAGTGAGGAGGGGGCTTGGACTACGGTCCAAAATCGGAGGGTAAGACGAGGAGGTGGGCAACGATCGCAAATCTCTGAGACTAGGAGGGGCTCAGCTTCTACGCAGGGATCGGACAGGAGGTCAGGGATAGCCAGGAGAACAGGACCAACGGTGGGCCAGGCGCACACAGGGGGACGGGAGGGACAAGCCAGGACTACGTGGAGGCCTCGAGTGAAGGGGTCAGCAGGGGCGGCTTCCCCAGTTATCGGGGTGAGAGGGACTGCTGCGAACGTGAGTGCCCGGCCGGTCCCGACGATCCTGCCTCGAAGTTCGGGCCCGCGGCCTGTGTCCTGGGCAGATGCGTGCAAGGTGGGGGTTGCAAAGGCTCCGGCATCGATGGAGTATGTTGCGCCTATGGCGGTTGGGGGTGAGCTCTGTGCCGACTTTCCGGCTGAGGAAGTGGCAAAGGTGACGGCATTTTGTGAGAATACTTTAGTGTTATATGTGTTGGGGAGCAAGCCCTTCTACGGGCAGATCCGAGGTTATGCGGATAGAGTCTGGCGGCCGAAGGGTAGCATGGAGTTCTTCTCCAAGGAGAACGGCTTCTACTTCGTTAAATTTGGGATGGCAGAAAATGTGGCTCGGATCCTCCAGGGAGGGCCATGGACGTTTGATGGACGTCCCATCATACTGAAGCAATGGACTCCTGACTTGAGATGTGAGAAGGAGGTGCTGAATGCGGTGCCTGTGTGGATTCGATTTCCTGAATTTCCGGTTCGCTTCTGGAGTGTCCCCCTTCTTATGAGACTTGCCAGCCTCATTGGCAAGCCGATTAAGGCGGACGATGCCACCGCCTTCAGGACTAGATTGATGTATGCTCGGGTATTTGTGGAGATTGACGCCAGGCTGGACCTGCCAGAGCAGTTGAAGTACCGGACCCCTACTGGCCAGATCCTGATGCAGAAGGTGGAGTATGAGTGGGTTCCCCCAGATGCCCGGCGTGTGTCTGCTTTGGGCATCTCCCGAGTGCTTGTAGGCGAGGAGGAGCTTCTGAGGTGGTGACGGAGGAGGCAGTGCAGGAGACAGATGGTGTAGTTGGTACCCCTGTAGTTGACAAGGCGGGCTTGATGGAGGATGAGATGGAGGCAGATCCTTCCCCCGTCGCTGGGGAAAACGAGGAGTCTCCGACGGCGATTTTTGCAGGGGCGATGGTTGAGTATACGGGAACGAGGACTATGACCACCAGGAGTATGGGACAGGAGGGCAGGCGAAAAGGAGAGGGTAACACTTTAGCGCTTCAGGTATACAGTCGGAAGCGCCAGGCAACGGAGTCGCATAGTGAGGACAGCGGACAAGGTGGGGCGGAGAGAGTGTGGAAGGTCAACCCGAAATGGGTAGCGGTCCTAGCTCAGCCTCCCCAACAGGGGGACCCGCAATGGGTAGCGGCCCTTGCTCAGCCTCTACATCAGGGGGATAGAGATGAGGAGTCCAGAGATATGGAGGTTGCACTCTCCCCGGGTACACCTTCAGAGGATGTTCAGGGGTTCCCACCCGCGGAATAGATGTCGGCCCTTGCCTGGAATGTCCGGGGGGGCTGTTCTCTGGGGAGATGGAGGGAGATTAGTGAGGTGCTGAGGAAGGAGAAGTGTGAAATCTCGATCTTACTAGAGACTAAGATCAGGGGGGCGAAAATCCTGTCTCGTAGAACTCCTACGGACTGGGTCCAGCTCCACAACCTTGGTCTCTGTGATATGGCGAGAATCTGGGTTAGATGGAACGGAGCTAGTTGGGAGGGGGAGGAGGTCTTCATGACTGACCAGCTGGTGGCTATCTCCTTCGCCAACAAGGGTGGGTTCCGATTCTTACTTGGTGCTGTCTATGGGCACAATGACAGGAGGCTGCGGGAGGCCTTGTGGCAGGACATCATTAGGCTAAGTATGTTGGCGGTGCATCGTCATCTCCCCCTGCTTGTTATGGGAGACTTCAATGCACGCTATACAGGGGGGAGAAGCTGGGGGGGCGGCCGGTCCCGGACCAGATTCTATCAGACTTTCAGTCCTATCTTCTCCAGTCCGGGCTCAGGGGTCTGGAGAGGGTGGGGCACATATGGACGTGGCACAACAAGGCGGTGGTTAACAGGGTGGCATGCCAGCTTGATCGGGCTTTGGGGAACAGTGATTGGTTCCGCCTATTCCCCTCTGCTGTGGCTGAGGGGCTTCCTGCGGGGACCAGTGACCATTCGCCGATCCTGGTGCGCTTCGTGGAGAGACCCAGATGGAGAGCTCGTCCGTTCAGGTATGACAACAGTTGGTTCCTGTCGTCTGGCTATGAGGAGACTGTGGCGGGGGGTCTTTGTCGGGATGTGGTCGGCTCAGCTCAGTTCTGTATGGTTCACAGGCTGAAGAAGACCAAACGCGCCATCAGAGACTGGGTGAGGGCTCTCCCCCGGTCCTCCTTACAGGAGAAGGAGGCGGAGCTGAGAGACCTGCAGTCAGACCTTCAGGAAGACATGATGAGTGGAGAGATGGCGGCTAGAGAGAAGAAGATGGCTGCAGAGGTCAACACCTTGCGTCTCCAGCAGGAGATTAGTGCGGCCCAACGGGCCAAATGCTCCTGGCTCAAGGATGGGGACCGTTGCACCAAATTCTTCTATGATGTCATTCGGGCTCGCCAGCACCGGAACTGCATCCAGAGACTTCTAGACAGGGATGGGCGTCTTGTGACCGACCAGGTTGCTATCCAGGAGGAGGCTGTCCGGTTCTACTCTGAGCTTTATCATCAGACGGACTATTCCACTGTATTCCCGCAGCTGACTACGAAGACGTTGATTACTGAGTATGGCAACAGTCTTCTTATGGCTCCTATCCGGATGGCGGAGGTGGAGGCAATTGTGATGAAGGCTGATGCTTCCAAGTCCCCTGGGCCGGACGGTTTTCTCTAGCGGCTTCTATAAGCGACATTGGGGTGCCCTCAAGGCCTAGGTTCTAGAGGCTGTACAGGAGTTCTTTGAGTCTGGCAAGCTCCTGAAGGAGCTGAACCACACCTTCCTGACGCTGGTGCCCAAGAAGGAGGGGGCGACTTCCCTTGCTGACTTCCGACCGATTGCTTGCTGTAATTATTTGTACAAAATAATTACTCACCTTATGTGCAGGAGGATGGAGGACGCTATGCAGGGTCTGGTTTCTTGGAATCAGGCGGCATTCATCAAGGGGCGGTCTATTGCTGAGCATAGCCTGCTGGCTCATGAGATGATTCGGGAGTTCCACAAGCCAGGAGGGATGAAGGCGTGTGTGAAGCTCGACCTGAGGAAAGCATACGACACCGTCAACAGGGACTTCCTCTGTCATTTGATGGGTGCGATGGGCTTCTCCGAGACATGGGTGGACAGAGTCAGGGAGTGCATCACCTCACCTACATTCTCGGTTCTCATTCAGGGTATACCCTACGGGTTCTTCGGCAGCAGCAGGGGGCTTCGTCAGGGGGACCCGCTTTCCCCCTACCTATTCACCCTTGTGATGGAGTATTTTACCTGTTTGATGGACATCGCGGTGCATCGGGAGAGGATTGTACCGATATACAGCAGGGTCTCACCAGTGGTCTCACATCCCATATATGCGGATGATCTATTGGTATTGATGAGGCCCTCCATGCGAGGGATGAGGGAGCTTGCGGTGGTGATGGAGGAGTCGGACAGTTATCAGGTCTTCGGTTGAACAGGGACAAGAGCAAAGTTTACTTCAACAGCTCTTGCACTTTGAAGGAGGAACGGGCCCTGGAGCTTGGGGTGGAAAAGGGAGATCTCTCGGTGAAATATCTGGGGGTGCCCCTATCTGTCAACTACGCGAAGGACCGAGAATGCCAGAGTCTGGTGGACTTTGCGCAGAGGAGGGTAGAGGGCTGGCAGGCGGCTGGCCTATCTTTTGGAGGGCGTATTGAGCTGGTTCGATCGGTTATATCTACTATTGCTTTATTCTGGCTCCAATCTATTCTGGTACCTTTGGCTACTATCAGAAAGATTGAGGGCATATATGCCAAGTTCATATGGCATGCGGGGATCAAGCTGGCGTGGAGGTTCCTTCAGGGCGGTTCTCTTTGGTCGGCTTGGATGTCTAGTCGGTACCTTCGGGGAAGGAACTTCTGGGTATGTGAAATTGACAACAACTTCTCTGTGGCTTTCAAGCATATCCTGAGGAACCGACCTGTACTTCGGAAGGCTATTCGGAGGAAGATGAGGGAGGGAGGGGAGACGGCACCTATGGCTTGATCCGTGGATTTCAGGTCAGTCCCTTCTGGAGATTCTGGGTCCCCAGACGGACGGTGTGGCGTACAGAGGTCTGACTTGTAGGCACATCATCAGTGGTGAGATCTGGAGGCCAGAGGAGTATCGTTTAACCGCTCAGTTAGGAGGGGAGATCAGGCAGGTACAGATCACTCCTGCTGTACTGACTGACGTCTGGGTTTGGGCCCTCTCCGGCTCCACGGAGGGTGTTGGGGAGTTCAGATTTAGCAGCTGCTACGATCTTGTTCGTTCCCACTTCGATAAGATCGAGGAGTACGACTTTATCTGGGGGAAGGGCCTAGCCAGGAAGATGCAACTGTCTGCATATAAACTGGTGCTGGGCCGGATGCTTACTAGGGACAGACTGCTTTCGGTTCGGGGTCCCAGTCCCTGACCCAAAGTGTGTTTTGTGTGAGACAGAGAATGAATCCATAGGGCATCTGTTCTTTCAGTGCCATGTGGCGTGGAGCATCTGGGCAGAGCAGAGCCGGAGATACTTGGGAGGAGTTGGAAGGGAAGCGTGACTTCTGAGAAATCCTTAAGTGGATTGGAGATCGCAGGGGCCAGGAGCAGAGTTGGGCCAGACGTGCAAGATTGAGGCTTGCTGCATCAGTTTGGCATGTCTGGAGGGAGAGGAACCGGCGCATTTATGAGGGACTGATCACCCCACCGGTGGGCATCCTTCATAACATTGAGTCGGATGTACTAGTAATGTCCTCCTGAGTTGGGATTGTATCTCTATGCTGTAACCTTATTGCGCTGATAGTGGAATAAAATTTACCCTTTTTCCAAAAAAAAAAAATATATATATATATATATATATATATATAGTTCGGCGTCTAGGCGCCCTAGGCGCTAGACGGGCCCTTGGCTCACCGTCTCCGCGTAGCGAAATTTAGAACACTGCTTGTATTTGACTTCTAAGTATTTTTCTAAGACTTTATAAAAAATTTCCTAAATTTTTCAGAAATTTTCTTGAACTTTTAGAATGACAAATCATTTAATTTTCAAAAATCTTAAGTCATGGTAATTTAATTTTCAAAAATCTTAAGTCATGGTTTAGTTAAATCCTTAGCCATGACTTAATTAGTCGTGAGATGACTAAGCATATGTTTATGGTTATGCACATGGCTAAGGTTATGGTGCCTAACTAATTTTGTTAGCTATAACTAATTAATTGGTTAATGCTAATTAGTAGTTAGTTATCCATGGCTAGCTAAGCCATGGAATATCCTAGAACTTTCCGCACTATCACATTTCCTTTCTTGCCCTTTCTCACCCTTACAAATTACATGGAGTTCCCATGACACTTGCTTGCTCCACAAGCACCACTACACTATATAATGGGGCATTCCCCATTCACACAAATCACAAATTACACAATTCCAATTACACAAATTTCCTAGCTATTATTCCTAACCGATTACCACCCTTCTCGGAAAGTCTCCGGCCACCTCCCTCCGATAACCCCTGCCCCCCCCCCCCCCCCAATTCATCACCACCAGCTCCGTCGACCAACCTCCCCGACTACCAGGCAGTCACTATCCTTGCCGACCAACACCACCACTGCAAGCAATCACCACTGCCTCCATCACTTCCATTCACCGCCTCCTCCCCGTTACTCCTCTACGACCACCACTCCTTCTCCCTTCCTCCACCAACCCCGACCTCGACCACCTGCTATGACCAGAATATCGCCACCGTGCCAGCACCACACCCACATCACCGACCTCGCCTACATCCACTGCTGCCAACCACCACTGTCACCACTATGCCATCAGCCATACCAAACCTTGCCGCCGCTCTTCGCCAGCAAATCCCTCTAGATCCACTCCTCCTCCTTGACATCACCGTCCCGTCCTCCACCGAGATCGGTCATCGACGTCCAGATCCGGCGCTGACAGACCGCCGCCACCTCTCCTTCCTAGCACCAACCCGAGTTTGGGGAGTCCGCCAGCGTTGTGCCACGCTCGGTGAGCTCTACCGCTCTTCCCTCCTCTCGATCTCTAGAATTCCTATCTTCTCCATCTGCGCCCTCGTCTACTGGGCTTGTCGTCGTCAACATCGGCTAGATCCGGCACCACCGCCTCTCTTCTCTAGCGCGCCACCGGCGAACTGCTCACTCCTCACTCCTCAACTTGTGTCCGAGCCCCATCAGCTGGCGACCTCCGTCAAGCTGTTCAACCGCTCAGCGTCCTGACCCGGAGCCCCAACGAGCTTCCCTCTAGCCGGCGGCCGACGAACCCCACACGCCGATCGTCGGTGTGGATTCCACTCCCCTCTCCCTCGATCTTCACTCCCTTCCTCTCGATCCCTCTTTCACTCGCACTCTCTCTCCAACTCTCTCTTTGGTTTTTCCTTTTTATTTTTATTTATAATTTTAAGTGGATGGAGAACAGCAGGCTGATTGTGGAATTGATGGGCCTAAGCCCAGTTAGTGTATATGGGCTTTAATATATTTAAAAGATATTTTGGGCCTATAGGCTGGACCAGTTTTTCACAGGGGTTTGGGCAGTTTGTATAATATGTTGTTTAGTAATTAAATTAACTATTTGAGCCTATATAATTGATTTGGGCCTTAAGCCACTGAATAGATATATAAATAAATCATGGGCTTAATTTTAAAGGGTTAATAGATGTATATTCTTTAATATGCCTTGTGGGCCTATATTAATAGTAGTATTACTGGGCCTAAACAGTTGATCCCTTATACTATTTAAGTTTTTATTTTAATTAAGTTAGTTGGGCCATAGGCTTTTGGGCCCTATATGAGTTTTTTGGGTTTGAACCCTAAAAATTTAGTAAATAGTTACTTGGCCTAAATATTGGCGTCAAGGCTATTTAGAAACTTTTCCATAGGCTTTGGGCCCTATATATCATTATTTGGGGTCACATTTGTACGTAGGCCTCATTTTCTTATTTATAATATTCTAAAATGAAATTATAAATATGTTTTTTAAAAACTAAATATTATTAAGTGATTTGTATATTTTCTTAAAAATAAATATTTCTAAATACAATCTATTCTAAATAGCTATAAATATTTTTCTTAAATAAATATATAAATATATTTGTCTATGAAATCCATTCTTAATCAAATTCCTTTTGATGAGGATATTCAATTCTTTATCATGACTAATCAAATCATTTCCTCTTTTTTTTTGCGAACGCGGACTTCTTTCTCTGTTTCGATAATCGTGCCGAACTCTGATTCTGGACTTCTATATATCAAATTGGACTATTTGGATTATTCTGGACTCAATAAAATGATCTGTTTCATCATTAGGGAGCTTCTTGTGGAGTATAGCATCTGTACCTATTCCGTGTCGACATGTTCATATCGCACACGTCGACTCCAACTAATCGAGATGAGTACATTCTCTGATTGTTTTCGTTACATGATAGCTTCGATAAGGCATGTTCTAGTTATGTTTACTTGCTCTTGACACATTGTTACACGAGTTAGTATGGATTCATATTCATGATTATTGAGTTTCGTGATGATCTTATTTTGTGATTATCGTGGTTATCATGGTTATCGTGATTTAGAAAGGAATAGTTGATGATTTTATTATTCAAGAGGATATATATATATATATATATATAGGAGGAGGCAAGCCTCCTCCATATTTTCTATCCGATGTGGGACTAAATAAGTCCTTATAACTCAACACTCCCCCTCAAGATGGGCGATAGATATCAGTCATCTCTATCTTGTTACAAAAGATATCAAACTCTCTAAGACTTAAAGCTTTAGTTAGACAATCAGCTAACTGCTCTCCTGATTTCACATAGCTCAAAGTCAAAACTCCTTTATTCAGCTGCTCTTTGATGAAGAACTGATTAATCTCCACATGTTTGGTGCGATCATGCTGAACTAGATTGTTTGCAATATTAATTGCTGATTTGTTGTCACACAAAAGTTGCAGAGAGTCTCCTCTAAATAATTGTATCTCTGACAACAAGTTCTTCACCCACATCATCTCGCACAGACTAACTGCCATAGTCCTGTACTCGGCCTCAGCTGTGGACCTAGCAATTACATCTTGCTTCTTGCTACGCCAAGATACAAGATTGCCTCCAACAAACACACAGTAACCTGTAGTGGACCTACGATCATCCATACAACCCGCCCAATCGGCATCACAGTAGCCTTCAACTCTCAGATGTCCAGAACTTCTGAACCATAATCTCTTTCCTGGGCTTCCTTTAATATACCTGAGAATTCTGTGAACTGCCTCCATATGCTGCTCTCTGGGATCATGCATATATCTACTCACCACACTCACGACATTAGTAATATCAGGTCTCGTGTGGCATAAATATATAAGCTGACCAACTAATCTTTGATATTGCTCCTTACTCACCGATCACCACCCTCGGCATACAACTTGTGATTCTGCTCGATAGGAGTAGAAGCAACCCTGCAACTCAGCATCCCAGTCTCTGAAAGGCCCAGAGCATACTTTTGTTTAGAAAGCACGATACCCTTTCGTGACCTTGCAATTTCAATTCCAAGGAAGTACTTTAACTGTCCCAGATCCTTGACTTCAAATTCCTCTCCAAGTATTTTCTTCAGCCGTAGAATCTCCTCAGTATCGTCTCCAGTAATTACAATATCATCTACATAAACTGCAAAAACAGTGATACAAGTTTTGGAGTACCTGTAAAACATAGTATGATCTCTATTGCACTGCCTATACCCCATACCACATACTGCAAGCCTGAATCTATCAAACCATGCTCTTGGAGACTGCTTTAGCCCATACAAAAACTACTTCAATTTGCATACCTTTCCAGTTGCTTGTGAAACATCAAAGCCCGGTGGAATCTCCATATACACCTCCTCCTGGAGATCTCCATGCAAAAATGCGTTCTTGACATCTAGCTGATGTAGTTGCCAATTGAAGTTGGCAGCACATGACACCATCATCCGTACAGTGCTCTTATTTGCTACTGGAGCAAAGGTCTCGTCATAGTTGACACCATAAGTTTGGCTGTAGCCTTTAGTAACCAATCTGGCCTTGTACCTGTCAATCTTGTCCTCTGGAGTCTGCTTAATAGTATAAACCTATTTACATCCAACAACACGCTTCCCAGCTGGCAGTGGTACCAGCTCCCATGTGTCATTTTTTTCCAAGGCCTGAAGTTCCTCCTGCATGGCACTCAACCACTTAGGATCTTGCTTAGCTACCTGCCAGTTGTTAGGTACAAGCACTGAATGCAATGATGCAAGAAAGGACTTATATGCAGGTGGAATAGATGCATATGAAATGTAATGTGCAATGTCAGTATCCCAATTGCCAAACTTAGCTGGAGGTTTTCCAGCATTGGTTCTAGAAGTTTTACGAAGCAAGACATGAGTATTAGAAGTATCAGGGAGGAATTGTTACCAGGTGATTCAGGTGGAAGGGTTGAAAAAGGACCTGGAGAAGAGAGACTTGGGACATCAGCATTTGTTGGTACTGGCATAGGCACAAGAGGAGGCGGCTCATGTTGAGACGGAGACAGCTCATGCTGCTTCTGGTGCTCATCCTCCCAAAGCTCCCCCTGATTGTCGGTGCCTCCTGACTGTCGGTTCCCTTCTGAGACACCACTACTCCTCGGTGACTCAAAAGGACATGGAATCGTACCAACTACGATGTCATTCTCATTATTCTCCCCGTCTCTACTAGCATCAGTAGAGCTATCATTGAACAAGAAACTCAACTTCGTCTTCTCCCCATAAAATGGTTCAAACTTCCGGAAGGTCACGTCCATACTAACAAACAGCCTTCTTTCAGTGGGACACCAACACTTGTATCCCTTCTGACTTGATGAGTAGCCCACAAAAATACATTTAACTGCTTGTGGATCTAGCTTACTCACCGTCGGTCTGTGATCTCTTACGAAACATGTGTATCCAAACACTCTGGGTGGAACACTAAAAACATTCGAGCCCAAGAGCATCTCACATGGTGTATTCATCCCTAAAACTCTTGATGGCATCCTGTTGATTAGATAAGCTGCTGTCATAACAACCTCACTCTATAAGAACTTAGGCACATTCATCGTCAGCATCAATGAACGTGCTACTTCTAGCAGATGCCTATTCTTGTGTTCAACCACCCCATTCTGAGTAGGAGTGTCTGGGCAAGTGGTTTGATGAAGAATTCCATGACTAGAGATGAAAGTAGAAAATTCTTTGTTGGTGTACTCGGTCCCATTATCTGTTCGAAGAATCTTTACATGTACTCCAAACTGGGTCTTCACATATGTCGAGAAATTTTTAAAACATTTGTACACCTCAGATTTCTGCTTCATCATGTAGATCCAGATCATACGAGAGTAGCAATCAATAAAAGTAACAAACCATCTGAATCCACTGATAGAAGTAGTAGGACACGGTCCCCAAACATTAGAATGAACAAGTGCAAATGGCTCAAAACTTCGAAGACCGACCATTTTATAAGTAGAACGTATATGCTTCCCAAGTTCACAAGCATTACAAAATAACCTTTTTTTTTGTCTACTTTATTCATCATCTCAGGTTCCAACTTATTCAAGCTATCAAAAGATAAATGCCCCATTCTGCAGTATTGAAGTATTGCTTCTGCCTCTGGTCCTCCACTAACAGTAGCAGCAAGCATTGCAGCCTCCCTGTCCAGGTACCAAAGGCCATCACGCCTAATGCCAGTCCCAAGCCTCTCTCTCGTGTCCTTCTCCTGGAAAGAACACATATCTCGATAAAAAAAACAGTACAATTCAATTGGCCAATGAGAGAGCTAACAGAAAGTAAGTTGACCGGAAACGAAGGAACATGCAATACAGATGACAGGGTAACAGATGGAGTACAATGGATCGAGCCAGTACCCCTGATGGGTTGGGATGTCCCATCAGCAGTCTGAACTGTCTCGGGATGCATATGCTTGCTTGGATAATATAATACAAACTCACTAGATGCACCTGTGATATGCCTAGATGCACCCGAGTTTATGATCCAACAAGCATGAGATTTAGTGGATGCAAGTGCTTGAACTGAAATACCTTTGCTCGTATGAGCGTAACCAGAAAAGTTACCAAGGTAGGTAGTGTCATCAAGATCCTGAGTGGCGTGTCCCTTGCCCTTAGACTTCTCAGCATGACGGTTGAACTGGCGTAGTTCCTCCAGCTCTATCATCTCAACTTTAGTTATCTTAGTAGAGGTCTGGAACTCCTCTGCCACAGCTAAGTGAGCAACTCCTCGGCCGCCACGTCCCCTGCATCCTTGACCTGTACGTCCTCCTCTCTGTCCTCTACCTCCTAGACCACGACCAGAATTGTAGGATTGATAGCACTTGTAGCTGAGGTGCCATTTCTTTCCGCAATTGTAGCACTCCCTATCATCGTTGATCGGAGTACTGGGAACCACCTGTTTGCCATTAAAATATCAAGAACAAAAATTATAGATGAATTGAACTTGATTGCAAACTCACTTGTATAGAAGGAAGCCTAGAAAGAAATCCTAAGAAACAATCTAAGTACAATTGTTTAATTTTTGATTCTGGAGGGTGACAATGGAGCCTCGAGAAAGTATAGCAACTCTGCCTTACTCCTTGGACTATCGGACATAGTCTTTGCTCTTGAAGAAATTTGCCAGCCTTTGATTGCCAACCTTTAGCATGGGTGTGGTACCGTGCTATTTATAGTGATTCCTGCATAAAGCAGATTTTGGGCTGCATAGAGGGCCACGTAGCCACGTGTCTATAACAGCACACGAAGACTCGATCTTGGGCTGCCAGTTGGTGGGGGTTGTTGAGATTTCTTTGTTGTAGCAAATCTGGATAGTTGAGACTTGGTCAACTTGCCACGTGTCCCCTCTACAAAGTATAGATAGTAGCCTTAGGAGTTTTTCTTCTGCGGCTCGGCTCCACTTGGCCGCATGGGATCTTCGGGAGCATTCGTTCTGCGGCTTGGTTTCACTTGGCCGCATGGGATCTTCGAGAGCCTTGCTTCTGCGGCTCGGTTTCACTTGGCCGCATGGGATCTTCGGGAGCATTCCTTCTGCGGCTCGAGTTCACTTAGCCGCGTGAGGTCTCCAGGAGCCTTGCTTCTGCGGCTCGAGTCCACTTGGCCGCATGGGGTCTCCAAGAGCCTTGTTTCTGCAGCTCGAGGCCACTTGGCCGCATGGGATCTTCGGGAGCCTCGCTTCTGCAGCTCGAGTCCACTTGGCCGCATGGGGTCTCCAGGAGCCTAGCTTCTGCGGCCTAGATCAACTTAGCCGCATAAGGCTCATGCGGCTCTTCCTTCTGCGGCCTGGATCAATTTGGCCGTATAACGCCTATGCGGTCAGCAACGATTTTGAGAGAATTTCGTTTGTCTCTCTTTTGACTTCTCAATGAAGATGAATTTGACCGATCCTCCTCCTTGGCGAGTGCTGGCACTACGGATTATGGATCTCCTTGTTCGAAGAAGATTTGACGATGAACTCCCTCATAAGATTGTGATGTGTCGGGCTGAGATAATGTGGCTAATTGAGACATCTGAGTAATGCGTCTAGTTGAGAGTAGGCGGTTACGAAGTCTTCAATTGGCATCATGCTTCCGAGATGATGTCGAAAAGGCGCAGCAGGTTGCGGTCGCTGGAACACAGACTGTCTTGGTGGTGGAGCCACTGTCTTGTGGCAACAGCAGTTGATGGCGACTTGGGTGTAGTGATGTCCTGGAAAGGGCTCATCGTACGCCAAGGTTGCTTCTCTCTCCTTGTGTTTGTGAATGACCACCTCTCGCAAGTCAAGAGCAGATTGATCTACCTTTGCATCCGTTTTGTAGGCCCGGGTATCCCGAGCGCTCGGGTGCATAGGTATCATATTTGCTTCCTGATCTGAGGCTAGTAAAAGCACTTGCTCTCGATCGTTGTAGGGAGACTTTTGGGACCTACCCTCTCCGTTTGCCGCAGAGGGCTGGACACGGGAGTTTCTGTACAACTTTCCATCAAGGGCCCGTGTAACAGTTAACGGTACCCACTGACGGTCAGTAGGTTGGACAGTTGACTGGGCTTGTTGAGCCCGCACTGCCCTAGACTGCTTCGACTTAGCACCCGAAGGTACTTAGTAAGAAGAGTCCAAGTTGCTACCTTAGATTTCTTCGTACTAGCCCGTTAAGGCGCATAGTACTCAGGATCCAACTTTATCCTTGCCAAGATGGCAAGTGAAGAACTTGTAGCCGATCCAGAAGAAGAAGAAGAAGAAGCAATGTTGCAACTTTTTGTGGCTCGAACGGGCTCCCTGGACACGAGCTCCCTTTTCTTTTCTTCTTTTTATTTTGGTGCCCTTTTCAAAGGAGCCAAGGGGGCTTTATATATAGAATGTAATGAGCCCTTTCTTCTTCTCCTTTCCGATGTGGGACTAAAAGCAATATCCTCTTTTCCATGCTTTTACAAGACCCCCTTCAAAGTTTTTCAAATTGCAAATTTGGAATACTTTGAATAAGAAGCATGGGTAGTAGAGTTGTTTAGGTGTGACAATCCTATCAGAGGTACCATGGACGTGATAGGTTTGGGTACTTCCGTTGGGAATTTTATGTGGACTTCTCATCCTTGGGGTACCTTGGTTTTAGGCACAGATAATAAGTTGAGAGAGGGAACCAACATATTTACTCAGGGGTGATATGGACGTGGTAAATATGAGGTTGATGGTAGAGCTTTCCTACTCAGAGGTGATATGGACATGGTAGGAGTGAACTCGGTGAGGATACACAGAACAACTCAGAGGTGATATGGACGTGGAAGTTCTATGATTGATGTGCCACAACGCAGGGGTTGTTGCACAGGGTGTTTACTTAGAGGTAAGGTGGACGTGGTAAACATTTGTTTTTAGCATCATCTGCTTTGTAAGGGGTAGGAAAACAACTCATAGGTGATGTGGACATGGTTGTTCTACTACTGGGGAGTGAATGCAACACAACAACTGGGCTCCAGAAGCATATGATTGTGAGGGAAGGGGTGCTTGTACTAGAGGACCTAATACAACATTTGTGGTTGGTAGAGGACATCCCACTGGGGGACTTTTTGTGGACCTATTACCCTTTTGTGCATCTGGAGATGCGAGCAATAGATTTAAATAATATTTTGTGGACCTATTACCCTTTTGCGCACTGGTCGTGCGGGTAATAGATTTGAAACAATTTTGTGGACGTATTACACTTTTGCGCACTGGTAGTGCGGGTAATAGATTTGAAACAAAACCTAACAGAGGTAATGTGGACGTGATAGGTTATGTGGCCTTAACACCGTGATTTTATCCCGGGTCGGGTACAGGTGTTAAGTTAGGAGATTATCTATATCAGAGGTAATATGGACGTGACATACGATAATCAGGAATAATTTTTGGTGGACCTACTACCCTTTTGCGCACTAGTGGTGCGAGTAATAGATTTTGAGACAAAACCCAACAGAGGTAATATGGACGTGATAGGTTCTGTGGCCTTAACACCGTGATTTTATCCCGGGTTGGGTACAGGTGTTAAGTCAAGAGACTTTCGGTATCATAGGTAATATGGACGTGACACACTATAATCAGGACCAGGAAGTTTGCTCAGAGATGACAATAAGCCTGGTGAACTCCGGCGGGGTGAAGCATCAGGGCGGAAGTTCAGAGGTATTTAGTATACATGACTTGTCACCCAGGGGGATGCAATGTGAATCCACTCGGAGCTAATAGAATGTAAGTTCAGAGGTACTTGGTGTACATAACTCGACAGTCTGAGAAATTTGGTGGTTTGAGGAAGTACCAACATGTCCTTAGACATAGTATTTCTTCAGGAACTTGCCGTTTATGGGCATCATGAGCAAGTCTCCATTCTGTTTCGCGAGCCGGTATGCGCCGTTGGAGAATACGGTCTCGATGATGAATGGTCCCTCCCATTTGGGTTGGAATTTGTCGACGGTTTTGTGAGTCATGACCACGGTCTGCGAACGGCCAAGACGAGATCGCCTACTTGGAATGTCCTCTGTTTGACTTTCTTATTGAAGGCCCGAGAGATGCGTGCTTGATAGAGCTCGATGCTTTGTTGATCTTGCAAACGCTTCTCGTCTAAGGCTTCCAATTCTTGTAGCCGTCGGCGGTAGTTATCGTCCGACGTCAACCGGTAAGTAAGGGCCACGCGAAGCGAGGGGATCTGGGTCTCCAATGGGAGAACTGTCTCGCTCCCGTAAACCAGAAAGAACGGTGTATTTTCTGTAGCCATCCGAATTGTAGTGCGGTACGCCCATAAGCATTCGCCCAGCTTTTCATTCCAGTCGCGCTTGTTTGAAGACACGAACTTTTTGAGAAGCTTGCTTATGGTCTTGTTAAAAGCTTCAGCCAGACCATTAGCCGATGGGTTGTATGTCGTTGAAGCCACATTCTGAATTCGATTCTTATCACAGAATCGATAGAAGGCATGGCTTGCGAACTGCGGACCATTGTCATGAATGATCCTCCGGGGCATTCCAAAATGGTAGACGACGTGATGTTTTTTGAAACTAATCACGTTTGATGTCTTTACCTCTGCCAGCGGAACAGCTTCCGCCGACTTGGAGAAGTAGTCGGTGATTGCAAGCATAAACCGGTGTCCCCTAGACGACGGCGGGATAATTGGGCCAATGATGTCCATTCCCCATGCTTCAAATGGCCAAGAGGCCACTGTTGGGTGCAAGAATTCAGATGGCAGATGTATGAAATCTGCGTGGATCTGGCAAGCCTTACATTTCTTTGCATAATCGACTGCGTCTGCTACCATTGTAGGCCAATAATAGCCCATCCGACGGAGACGGTCTTGCAACTTCGGGCCAGGTTGGTGAGCCCCACAAACGCCATCGTGAGCCTCGCGTAGGACTTCCTTGGCTTCTACTTTTGACAGGCATCTTAACAGTAGTCCGTCGTAGGATCGTCGATATAACATTCTTGTTTCTGTGTCATAAAAGAATATGAGAGAACGCCTTCTGATCGAAGTTGCTTCTTTCACATTCTCAGGCAGGATTCCATAGACTGCAAAATCGATGAACGAGAGTCTCCAGTCTTGCACGTCATTGGTTATCTGGGCAGAGTAACTCATACCTAGTTGAACGTTGTTTTTGGGACAGACCAGCTTATGGCCTACCACGTCGACTAGATGATGAGCATGGTTTGAAACCGCCAAAGAAGCGGCGAGGCCTGCTAGGGCGTCGCCTTCAATATTTTGGAGCCTAGGAACATGCTCTATAAAGAACCCTTCCAAGGTTGCAATGATGACAATTGCTGTCTGATGGTAAGGAATCAGGTCCGCGTTGCGAACCTCGTATGCGCCTCGGATTTGATTAACAATCAACTGCGAGTCGCCATACGCTTCTAGGTATTCGAACCCCACTTCTTTTGCGAGTCGAATCCCGATGACCAAAGCATTATATTTAGCTACATTGTTTGAACATGGTTCAGTGAGAGAGTATGCCCGATTGACCACCAATCCAGAGGAAGAAATTAATATTATCCCGACTCCAACGACGATATCACCTTGGGGCCCGTCCTTGAAGCGCCGTCGAAGAACATTCGCCAAACGTCATCATGTGAAGTCATGTTTGAGTTAACGACTTCGTCGGGGATTTCTTCATAGATTCTGGTTGTTTCTGAGCCTGGATGGGCTGCTAGGAAGTCGGCCAAGGCTTGACCTTTGACAGCCTTCTGTGGAACGAAAACCATGTCGTAGGGGGATAACAGTATCGCCCAGGTGGCTAGACGAGAACTGAGTGCGCCTGGCTTGGTCATGAGAACCCTGAGGGGGTTAACTCGTGAGACAACATGGATGGTCTGCCGTGTCACATAGTGTCGTATTTCCTGAATGACGAACACCAAGGCAAGGCATTCTTCTCCAGGGCAGTGTACCTATGCTCCGGCCCCACCATCATTCGGCTGAGATAGTAGATGGCTTGTTCGTGCCCCGCATCATTGTTCTGCGCTAGCAAGGCGCCGATGGAGTGTTCTATTGCTTGTACATAGAGCAGGAAGGGCTTTTCGACGACCGGGGCTACCAGAACCGGCGGATTCGACAAGTATTCCTTAATGTCATCAAAGGCGCGTTGACATTCCTCATTCCATATGAAAGAGATGCCTTTCTTCATGAGTTGTGTGAATGGTTGACATCGCCCTGAGAGATTAGATATGAACCTCCTGATGTAGGCTAGTCTTCCCTGAAGGCCACGAAGTTCACGGAGGTTCCTCGGTGGGCTCATCTCCAGGATTGCTTTTGTTTTATCAGGGTCTATGTGAATAACCCGGAAAGTAATGACAAAGTCCAAAAACTTCCTGCTGGACACGTCCAGGAAAGACTTGGTGGGATTCATCTTCAGATTGTGCGCTCGCATAAGGTCGAACACTGTCCTCAAATCGTGTAAGTGATCATCCTTGGAGCGGCTTTTAACGGCGATGTCGTCAACGTAACACTCCACCGTCTTGCGCAAGTGATCTCTGAAGATGACACTCATAGCTCGTTGATATGTTAGCACCGGCATTCTTTAGGCCGAAGGGCATAACTGTGTAACAATACACGCCGATGGGTGTTCGAAATAACGTATGCTTCTCGTCATCAGGAGACATTTTGATTTGATTGTATCCTGAAAAGCCATCCATAAATGACATGCGTTCGAAGTCACACGTATTATCGATCATTATGTCGGTGATGGGAAGAGGGAATTCTTCTTTAGGACATGCCGCATTCAGATTGCGAAAGTCGATGCAGGTTCGGATTTTTCCATTTTTTTTGACGACTGGTACTATATTAGCTATCCAGTCTGGGTGCTGCTCCTCGCGGATGAAACCGCTAGCTATAAGCTTGTTTACTTCCGTTTCGATGGAGTTCATGATGTCTGGACGGAACCGCCATTGCTGTTGTTTGACTGGTTTTGCGTCCGGATGAATATTGAGCTTATGAAGTGCGATCTCGGGGTTTAGCCCTGGCATGTCTTCATAGCTCCAAACGAAAATGTCGATATATTCTCTGACGAGTTGCAACAACGACTCCCGCTCGCCGTCCGTCAGGCTTTTACTGACGAAGATTGGCTTTGGAGAGGATTCGTTGCCGGGGTCAACTTGCATGACTTCGTCTTCAGTGGGAGGGTCTCGTTGTTCAAAGCGCTTCTTCCGTTGTGCACCCAGTTGTTGGGCCCATGGCTCCAATTCAAGAGGTTCAAGTAGATCTTCGTCTTCCTCTTCAATGTCAGCGGATGCCATGTTGACAGACAATGTCTGCCTGAATATATTCCCAATGCTATCATCAGAATCGTATGTAGGTGATTCGGATGAGTGAGAATGCCACTCGCTTTCCTTATCGGAACTCTCGGGCGTTGTTGTTGGTGTAACATAACCGAGATCGTGTCTGAACTTGTTGTAATAATCCCGAGGTTTCCCGGCCGGGGCTGACATCTGCAGAGGCGATCGCCGGCCGTTGCCGTAGTTCAGACCTGGGGTAGTCTCCATGTCGTACCCCTGCTTTTGCATGAAGTACTTGGCTTGGGGACTATAAAGGTAGAGCGGCAATCTTCCAGTGTCGGGTTCGAGATCGAACTCTTCTGGCATGAAAGATTGAGGACCTCCTTTTCGGCCAAAGATGATCGTGCGATCCCCTTTTCTTCTGCCTGGGACTAGGAAGTAGGCACCTCTAATGGGAATAAGTCGGTTTGCGGTATGGACGGTTGTCACCTGTGTGTGCAGGTTAATGTCCAGACTGTGTTCCACAGCGTACATCAGATTGCACTCAGGGTAGTTCAAAGGTAGCTTCTTATTGATGAAATAAGAAATTTTGTCTACAAGGATTACATCATCAGGAGAGGGACTATCCACCTGTGCAACCAGATATTTCGCGAGTTCTGCTTCCTCTTCAGCTACCCCCTGCGTGACCGGAGGTTGGGACGCTGTCTTGGGCAGCTTAACCACCAAGGGTTCTGCTTGTGGCATTGGCTTTCCTGAGGGCCTCGGATCAACACTTGGTTGCCGGCTCGTCTTGGGGAGACGGCTAACGATCGGCTCGATAGAGGACTTTGCATCTTCAGATTGCTTTTGATTGGATTTTGGCAATCGGATCACCATCGGCTCCACAGAGGGCCTTGCGTCTTCCGATCGCCTCTGATTGGATTTTGGCAATCGGATCACCATCGGCTCCATGACGGGCTTTGGCTCCTGGCTGGATCTCGGGAGTCTGATGACCATTGGTTCCAACTGCGCAGCTGGGGCGGGGGAACCGGGCACCTCTCTATGCAAAGTTGCGACAGGGGTGCGGCTTTGCCCGGTTTACGGGCCTGGAGATGGATTTTCAAAGGTTCCTCTAACCCTGTTATGGCCTCCAGTTCGTCAGTTATGTGCTTCTTGGATTCTTCATATAGACAAGCCTCCGAAGAATATTAAGACTCAACCCCCTTTGAAGGGATCGATGTCGGCGAATTCTTAAGCCGTGCTTACTAACATACTTGAAGCACTGGTGGAGTGTGGATGGCACGATCATATAGTCATGTATCCACGGACGCCCCAAGACGATATTGTAGGACGTATTTGCGTCTATGACGTAGCAGGTAACCTCCGTCCTCAGATCACCGATCTGACATTTCAAGCGGATTTTTCCCATGGAATAGCTCCTTCCCCAATTGAAACCGCTAACGGCAGTGTTGGTCGCCGCTAGCCGGTGCATATGGATGCCGAGGAGTTGAAGCAAGCTTTTCGGGATGATGCTTGTTGACGAGCCAGGATCAATGTGCATCCGATCCACCTTGATGTCGCCTATGTATCCAGTGTAGTACAAGGGGCGATCATGCAAATTGATCTTGATTAACATGTCCTGTGGGGTGAACACGATGTTGGGCATTGCGTCTGCACAATTGCTGCCCTGGAGATTTGTTGACGCGTCCTCCCCTGTAGGATTGACCTGGGCTAAGTAGGCGTCAGCATTCTGGAGTGCTTCGCCCAATGCGACACGAAGATCCTTGGAGAGCCTTAGGAGCTCGTATAATGACAACTTTGCTGGCATATTAGCCAGTTGTGCTAGTATGTCAAAGTTGTACCCCTGAGGTGCATCCTTACGTTGTGGCCTGTCGAAGTAGGTTTCCTTCGGCTTGGACCTGTCCGCCGGTGGAGGCTGAGAAGGCCCCGAAACATCGGTAGGAGGTAGCGTTGTCGGCTGAGGATCATCGACTGAATTACCCAGGGTGGGCTGGACTTGTGCGCCAGACCGGGTAACAACGGCTGCCGTCTCCTCCGCTTCGGCTGAGATTGTATGCCAGGATCTGGACTTCCTGTCCTTCTTTTTGTTGGTTGAAGATGGCACCGCCTGGGTAACTTCGGGCACTAAGTCTGGGTGCACCCACATGACCTCTCCTCGTGACGTGGTGAGAGGCACCAACCCAGTCGTCTGGTCCCGGACATGTGGAAGATTAGTAACCTCCATGGTTGTCGGGGGACAGGTACTACCCTGTCTTGAGTTTTTGTCGGAGGGAAGTCACCGAACTGAACTGATACCATATTCGCAGCCACGGTAACCTCTTCGAAATCTAGCGACAGAGCTTTGGAGTCGATAAGATTCTGGATGTATCGCTTTAATTGGAAGCAGTCATGAGTGGAATGATGGACATAGCGGTGGAAGTGGCAGTGTTTTGGGTCCTCCATCTCCGTCGCTCGCGCCTTGGTGGAGGGAGTTGGATCCTATCCCCTTGTAAGAGCATGTCGAAGATAGGCTTGACATGACTATCTTTAAATGAGTAATTCACCTTGGGCCACTGAGCTTCTGCCTGCTTTTGTTCAGGCTTTTTGGTCGTACCAGCGACCATGGCCTGTTTGCCTTTGGTATCCCTGTTATTGATGGTGCCGGCACTGTTGTTGTTATTTGAGGTGGTACTGGGACGTTTGCCTTTGTCCTCTCCATCTGGGATGTGTAATCCCAGCTGGCGAGCCTTCTTTAACTTCGCCTCCGCATTGGTAGCGCTTATGATGAAGGTCGTCCAATCCCTGAACTGATCTTCGCCCATCCAGAGGCTGATTGTAGGGAGCAACTTCTTATGGCAGATTTCAATCAAGGAGCTTTCGGGATTGCCTTAGGGCAATCTCATCGCGGTTTGGCGAAACCGCTCGATATAGTTCCTCGTTAGCTCCCTCTCTCCCTGAGCGACGTCCATGAGAGACGACATTGTTACATCATGTCCCACTTCGCAGAACCTTTCCAGGAACATGTGTTTGAAGCCGTCAAAGGAATGGATGCAATTGTCCGGGAGATTGCGGTACCAGTCGAACACGATCCCCTCCAATGCTTCGATAAATAATCGTGTGAGGATGGCGTCACTATGCGGCAATTGGTTTGTTGTGACCTCAAAATACGTCATGTACCGGCTGACAAAGGTCTTCCCGTCATATGAATCGATATGAAATGGTTTGTACTGTAGCGGAAAAGGAATATCTCTCCATGCAACGGGATGCGGCTGCCGTATTCTGAGGTCGCGGGAGGAGTCTCGGACATTGAACATTGCTCGAAGCTCCTGGACTTCCCTCCTTGCCTCCCTGGCTTCGTCTGCAGATGAGGGAGCGGATACTCTAGGAGGATTGTCGCCCAGAGGAGGAGCGGTCATGTTTGAGTCCGCGTTGACTGCGGGTCCCAAGCTTGTTTGTCCAGGCGTCCTTGCTGGTTGAGTCGGCAAGGCAGCTTTGATTTCGTCCACTGACTTGACCAAGGATAGGAGCATGGCTTCAAGTACCTCTAAACGTTGTCGATCCGTAGGTCCTTCATGATTATCTCCCGCCATAAATACTGTTCGCAGGTGGGGAGAGACAGATGGGAACGTAGATGATGTGCTTTCTGTGTCGTACCCTCGTACAGAGAAATCGTCGGGGAACGTCGGAATGTCTTCCTCCTCGGATTCGGAAGGGGTACCACCCCCTGTGCAGGAAGCTACATCGTCTTGGCGAAGGCGGTTACCCTCAGGGACGTCCAAGTCTGTTGCATAATTCCAGTGGATCGCTACTCCCTGTGTATCCTCTTGGAACACCGGGTTGTCGAATATATTGTGGGGACTGCTACCCCCAGCTTCATCTACTCCCAGGGAGGTCGAGGATGCACCTCCGAGTGTTGGAAGCTTCTTTCTGGATCGGGTGCCTAGGTAGACACCCCCTGTGTTTGTCGGCGGCAATCCTCTAGATAAGATTTTCCTTGCAGTGTTGACTGAGATTGTCGGGCTGGAGGAGCCTGTCTTCTTTCCTCCCTTGCCGGTAGGAATCTTCCGAGTTGAATTACAGGAGGCGAAAAGAAATTCCTCGTCTCCCGAAATTTGCACATGTTTCTCGAGTTGTTGTCGGACAAGTGCTGGCTGGTGCAGTCGTTTGAAAATGGACTACCGATCTTCAGGTGCTGCCGACTTATCGCAACAGTAGTTGATGATGACTTGGGTGCAATGATGTCCCGAAAAGGGCTCATCACATGCCAAGGTTGCTTCTCTCTCCTTGCGTTTGTGAGTAATCACCTCTTGCAAGTCGATAGCAAATTGATCTACCTTTGCATCCAATTTGTGGACTCGGGTATCCCGAGCACACGGGTGCGTAGGTATCATGTTTGCTCCCTGATCCGAGGCTAGTAAAAGCACTTGCTCTTGATCGTTGTAGGGAGACTTTTGAGACCCACCATGTCCGTTTGTCCTGGAGGACTGGACGCGGGTAGTTCTGTACAACTTTCCATCATGAGTCCGTATAACAGTTAACGGTGTCCGCTGACGGTCAACAGCTTGGACAGTTGACTGGGCTTGTTGGGCCTGCACTGCCCTAGACTTCTTCGACTTAGCATCCGAAGGTGTATAGTAAGAAGAGTCCAGATTGGAATATTCCACATTTTCAATGGGCCGCATGGAGTCGGGTCCGCATGAGAGATGGTCGAATACAGAGCTTCTGACAGGGCCGCATGAGGCAGCCTGTCTGCGGCCAAGATTGGCTGCCGCATGGGCCATCTTCCTGCGGCCAGAGTTGACTGCCGCATGGGCCATATGCCTGCGGCCAGAGTTGGCTGCCGCATGGGCCATCTGCCTGTGGCCAGAGTTGACTTCCGCATAGGCAGACTGCCCATTTTTCTTATGCGGCCTCTTCTTCGTCCGCATGGATTTTCCTTGTGCCCCCAAAAGCTCAGCATCGTAGTATTTTTCTTTGCTGGATTTGGCGACAGTGGGGTTCTCTGCGGTCGGAAGCAAGACCGTAGGAGAGCTTTGATCACCGTCTTGGGCCGCAGAAGGAGCTTCTTCGAGAACCTGGCGAGGGGCAACAGTTTTGCGATTCGACGTCCTGCGGGTTCTCTTCGGGTTGGCTTGCTTCTGTGATGGGCTGGCGCTCCCTTCAGAGAGCATTTCTTCGAATGCTTGTTGGTCAAAACGAACCACAAGCATTTGCTGCGTAGGGCCGAGCTTGGACGCGTCGGATTGCGTCACCAACTTCTCATCAGAGGAGAAGGAAGTCCCCAACAGAGTCGCCATCGTGTTTGCCATTAAAATATCAAGAACAAAAATTACAGATGAATTGAACTTGATTGCAAACTCGCTTGTACAGAAGAAAGCCTAGAAAAAAATCCTAGGAAACAATCTAAGTAAAATTGTTTAATTTTTGATTCTGGGGGTGACGATGGAGGCTCGGAAAAGTGTAGCAACTCTGTCTTAATCCTTGGACTATCGGACACAGTCTTTGCTCTTGAAGAAATTTGCCAGCCTTTGATTGCCAACCTTTAGCATGGGTGTGGTACCCTGCTATTTATAGTGATTCCTGCATAAAGCAGATTTTGGGCCGCATAGAGGGCCACGTAGCCACGTGTCTGTAACAGCACACGAAGACTCGATCATGGGCTGCCAGCTGGTGGGGGTTGTTGAGATTTCTTTGTTGTACCAAATCTGGGTGGTTGAAACTTGGTCAACTTGCCACGTGTCCCCCCCCACAAAGTAGAGCCTGAATCGTTTTGGCCGCATAGTGGCCTTAGGAGTCTTTCTTCTGCGGCTCGGCTCTACTTGGCCGCATGGGATCTTCGGGAGCATTCCTTCTGCGGCTTGGTTTCACTTGGCCGCATGGGATCTTCGAGAGCCTTGCTTCTGCGGCTCGGTTTCACTTGGCCGCATGGGATCTTTGGGAGCATTCCTTCTGCGGCTCGAGTCCACTTAGCCGCGTGAGGTCTCCAGGAGCCTTGCTTCTGCGGCTCGAGTCCACTTGGCCGCATAGGGTCTCCAAGAGCCTTGTTTCTGCAGCTCGAGGCCACTTGGCCGCATGGGGTCTTCGGGAGCCTCGCTTCTGCGGCTCGAGTCCACTTGGCCGCATGGGGTCTCCAGGAGCCTAGCTTCTGCGGCCTAGATCAACTTAGCCGCATAAGGCTCATACGGCTCTTCCTTCTGCGGCCTGGATCAATTTGCCACATAACACCTATGCGGTCAGCAACGATTTTGAGAGAATTTAGTTTCTCTCTTTTGACTTCTCAATGAAGATGAATTTGACCGATCCTCCTTCTTGGCGAGTGCTGGCACTATGGATTATGGATCTCCTTGTTCGAAGAAGATTTGACGATGAACTCCCTCATAAGATTGTGATGCGCCGGGCTGAGACAATGCGCCTAACTGAGACATCTGAGTAATGCGTCTAGTTGAGAGTATGCCGTTACAAAGTCTTCAATTGGTATCATGCTTCCGAGATGATGTCGAAAAGGCGTAGCAGGTTGCGGTCGCTGGAACACAGACTATCTTGGTGGTGGAGCCACTGTCTTGTGGCAGCAGCAGTTGATGGCGACTTGGGTGCAGTGATGTCCTGGAAAGGGCTCATCATACGCCAAGGTTGCTTCTCTCTCCTTGTGTTTGTGAATGACCACCTCTCGCAAGTCAAGAGCAGATTGATCTACCTTTGCATCCGTTTTGTGGGCCCGGGTATCCTGAGCGCCCGGGTGCATAGGTATCATATTTGCTCCCTGATCTGAGGCTAGTAAAAGCATTTGCTCTCGATCGTTGTAGGGAGACTTTTGGGACCTACCCTGTCCGTTTGCCGCAGAGGGCTGGACACGGGAGGTTCTGTACAACTTTCCATCAGGGGCCCGTGTAACAGTTAACGGTACCCGCTGACGGTTAGCAGGTTGGGAAGTTGACTGGGCTTGGTGAGCCCGCACTGTCCTAGACTTCTTCGACTTAGCACCCGAAGGTACGTAGTAAGAAGAGTCCAAGTTGCTGCCTTGGATTTTTTCGTACTAGCCCGTGAAGGCGCATAGTTCTCAGGATCCAACTTTATCCTTGCCAAGATGGCAAGTGAAGGACTTGTAGCCGATCCAGAAGAGAAGAAGCACTGTTGCAACTTTTTGTGACTCGAACGGGCTCTCTGGACACGGGCTCCCTTTTGTTTTCTTCTTTTTATTTTGGTGCCCTTTTCAAAGGAGGCAAGGGGGCTTTATATATAGAATGGAATGAGCCATTTCTTCTTCTCCTTTCCGATGTGGGACTAAAATCAATATCCTCTTTTCCATGCTTCTACACCACTAATGCCGAGGGGACAACGGGTGAGGTCTTGCCTTTCATCACCTTCTGTCGAATCTCCTCTTGCTCCATCGATACAATAACCTCATCTAGGGGTGGGAGAGATGGCAGATGATACATTGCTGCCCTCCTAGCTTCAAACCGTGAGTTCAGGCCTTTGAGAAAACGGACTACCTGCTGACGCTCAAGATACTGCTTTCCAAGGAGAACATCAGCTGGGTCCTGTAATGATAGCGGATCATAGTGGTCCAAGTCCGCCCATAAGCGACATAGCTCTGCTGCATACTGGAGTACTGTCTCTCCCCTTGTGTGGTGGCATCAATTATCTCCTCAACTTCCATCATCATCATGATACTTCTAGCTCCAGAGTACATCTTAGCCAATGTCCTCCAGACATCAACCGTACTGCAGATCGACTCCACCATCCCAGCTATGGATGGAGGCACATAAGTCAGCAGCCAAGAAACTACTAGAGAATTAAGGTGATTCTATGTGTTCCACTCAGCACCCGTCGTATCCTTTGGCTCAGTGAACTCTTCCTTCACATATTTTTCGAGCCCCTTGGTCCGAAGGTTCAACAACGCCCTCCTAGACCAACTCAAGTAATTTTTCGTCCCCTCAAGTTTGATGTCATTGGGTAGCAACTCTATCTTCTTAATCACCTGCGACGGTTCTGGTGCGGGCACGACTGCCCTACTGGATGAGGTCTCCTCTAATTTGGCCTGAAACACCCTGGCCACCCCCTCTAGTATGTCCTTCAGCGTCTGACTAGTCACAGGTGTTCCCATCTCCACAGTTGCACTTATCACAGGGACGAGATCAAACACAACTCAATCACGGCCCGTGCTTCTACACGCGATCACGACTTTTCTCCATCTCGAATCGCCAGGGGTCAGCAGCCATTTGAGCCTTCGCCACTCCACCACAGAGTGCGTCCAGCATCACCGATCGGTAGCCGCTCAGAGCTTGTGGAGGCCAGATCTGCCACTAGACCCAGCGATCGACGCCGCCGTTTACGTTTTCGCTGCGCCTCCACCAGCCCTAGCAGCTCCTTCACGTCACCACAGAACCCAGCGGTTACCGCCGCTGTTAACGTCTCCGTCGTCGTTGACGAAGGAGTGGAGAAAAGAGAGAAAAAGAAGAAAGGAAAGGAATTTCCTTTTAAGAAGAAGAAAGGAAAAAGAATTTTTTTCCTCAGAATTTTGGCTATACTATGTAGAAAGGAATAGTTGATGATTTTATTATTCAAGAGGTGGTACATATATATAGGAGGCAAGCCGCCTCCATATTTTTTATTGCCGCCTCCATATTTTTTATCCGATGTGGGACTAAATAAGTCCTCATAACTCAACCTTATTGTATTTTGTGGTTATCGTGTATCATGATTTCTCGTGTCGTGACTTGAATCCATCGTACTAGTCGGGGTGGGGGAAATGCTAGTTAGATATGTGATTATATCCTTAGACATTGTGATCATGTAGACATTGTGAGAGCTAACCATACATTTCACGTGTGGTTAGCCAGATCTTATTAGACATTGTGCAAGTTTCAGACCGATCACATATCTAAACTGGTATTTCAAAACACTTAAATAGTTATAGTCTACTTGTTTCACACTTTACATGTTGTCATTTATCATATTTACTCTTGATTACTTGTTTCACTCTATTTGTCATACCATGATTATAGTTTACTTATTCATCATATATTCATTATTATTATCTATTTTATAGTCTCTACCATGTATTGGGACTGCTTTTATTGAATTGTATTTGCTCTAATCTTGATTGGATGACAACATTTTTAGGAGATGTTATGCCACACATACTTGTATTTCATGAAGATGCTTGTCGAAGCAGATCTCGATGTTCCATTTACCGTGAGTTGATCTCTGGAGAGCTCTAGGCCATTATTCCCTATTTTAGTGTTACGTTAAAGTTTATCAGATTTGTCTCTGATACATTACTTGATATGTATAATCAGTTATGGATTCTGGATGATTTAGCGACCTTGTATAAAATTATATTTCCTTATTCATTTGTTTCTTTAGCATGATATAATTTGAGTACTTATTGATATTAGTGAACTTGGATTGTTGTGATATTTACTATTGAGGTCTAGACATCGTTCTACTGCCGATACTGCAGTGTAGGCTGGACGTACCCATTTACTCATTTCCGATCATCCTGGTGCGGGTTGTGACACGTTTTGAGAAAAAAATCCAACCCTAACTCGTTTGGCCAGATCTGTTTTCGTTTGCAGTAGATTTCTACGATTTAGAGAAGATCGAAACATGTGATTATTGTGACTTATAGCCATTCACTATGAGGATAACTTCAAATGTGATTTGGAGATCCATGAGGGAGTATATGATTGCATCGAGAGGATAACTCCTACAACAAGAGAGATGGTTGTGATTCTTCCTAATTTGATTTGTTTAATGCGACACATGGTTTATTTGGGAGACTCTTGCAAGAGAGACAAGAAAGTCGAAGCATCCTAATAAGCCACTCTTTAACTCTCCTAAGTCATATCTCTTTTTATAGTTTTAGTAATTCTTCATGTAATATGCTAATATGTCTATTTTGTATTTAGATCTATGGTAGGATGCACATGGATATACTTGTCCAGAACTTCGAAAATTTGTCATGACATCCCTCATTAAAATATTAAACTAATTCGTTGCGAACACAGTTTGAGTACTTTTGAAAGAGTAAATAAACATTCCATTAAACTTTGAAGGTAGAAAGTAGAAGTGTAGAACGGATTGACATTTTTTTCTTTAGGTGCATTCCAAAAGAAGGATTAAGTTGTAGCAGAAGAGGATGAATGCATTTGTATTCATGAAGGACAACCTCGCACTCCGCATAAAGCATGAGAAGAGGGAAGTCTCAAAGAAACTATGATCCGATATTCTTATCAGACAAAGAATCGGATAAAAATCAGTGGATCACGGAGAAAGAGCCTCTAACGTTTATAGCGGACACAAATTGGCTTTCGATAAGGATGAGGATTAAGAGGAAGAGGTGTTGCCTTTTGATAATGACGAGGAGGATGAAGTAAATTTCAATATTTCCTACATGGATGACGCCAATGATGATCCTTTCTCAAGTTCTAGTGATGGAGATGTCTAATGAAAGTGGTGTTTTGAGTTTTTAAGATTTTAGGATCCAACTAACTATAGTTTTTGAGTTGGTTGACTTGTTTTGTACGTGATATATGTTAAAACCTAGTTGTTCTATTTACCAATTATGCATGATAGCTCTTATATTTGAATTATCCATATTTTTTTAAATTAATTTGAATTTTTTATTGATTTAATTAAGAATCTTACGATTCACTATCCGGATCTGGGGCTTACTAGCAGGATGCGAGGATCCAGTCCGATCCGGACCCCCTACGAATTCACTGTACGATCATATGTTGACAACATTGGGTCTTGTCCAGTCGGTTAGGATTCGGGTCTAGTTGAGTCAGGTTGGCTTTGGTTCCTACAGGTCAGGTCGACTCCTTGTCGCATCAACTTTGCAACGTTGGGTCAGGTTCATCTATAAATAATGTAAAAAAGAAGATGTGTTGTTTGAGACTCGAACAAAGTTCTGGTCATTAATAATGAGATATCTTAACCAACTGCATTATAACATATTTGGATATAAAAGCAATGCAAATATATTAACGAAAAATAAATTAAAAATGTCAGGATTCTTACACAAATTATATATTCTCAGAAATATCATATGTTATATCAAAGGTGGGAATATAAATTTTCCATGAATTTAATTCTAGAGAATTTGATTACGAATATAGGATTCCTGGCTATGTAGCATTCCACTTACCAAACACGACCCAAGTATTTTAAGTCGTTATTCTAAAAAGAAGTTAAAGTCATAAACTACAAAAGTTGGGATACTTTGTTTTGATTAATGTTGTCATAAACATTGAATCCTCTCACTGCATATACAAAATATTTGTCATAAACATTGATCCACGAAGAACGAAGAAGGTGAAATCAAACTCTGAAGCTTTTGTCCTAGGTTCAAAAAACCAATCTTGATGCAGGGATGTAGGATGGATGGTAATTAGAGTTAGGAGTTAGGGTTTGAGTAAGCAGGAGAAGAAGGAATTTATTCTAGGCTTAATAGCAACTTGATACCCTCAACTATTTCAGTTTTTCAGTTTGATACCTTAAACTTTTTTTCGGTACAACTTCATATTCTGAAAAAAAAATTGGACACAAATATTCCTGTTCAAAACTTAAAACTACCCCCTCCTCCACCACAGCCCCTCCCCTTCGCCCCCTCCGGCCACCCCCGCCCCACCCTACCCCCCGGCTTCCCTCCCGGGGGTTGCCCGACCCCGCCTCCGCTCCCCCACCCCAGCTGCACCACCGCTCACCCCCTCTCTCCGCGGTGCTGTGTCAACTGCTATGGCCGCCACCAGTTGCGCGCGCATCCAGAGATAGGGTGGGGTGCGGGGTGGTGCAGCCGGGGGGAGGGGGAGTGGGGGGGCGAGGCAGGCTCGGGTGGCCGGTTGGGAGGGGGGCAGGGGTAGTTTTGGATTTCCTTTAGGATGTGAAATTGAAAATATTTAATAGTTAATGGTGTTAAGTTGTTGAGTAAAAAAGTTTAGGGTATCAAGTTGAAAAATATGAATAGGTGAGGGGCAAATAAGCCTTTATTCTACGAAAAGTGTAGAGTTGAATAATGGATTAATTTTATTGATATTGAGAGATACATATATATAGGAGAGGCTAGCCCCTTCTCCTATTGTTCTAAGCAATGTAGGACTAACGTCCACTAACTAATAGTTCTAATATAACACTTAACACCCTCCCTCAAGTTGGAGCATAGATATCAATCATGCCCAGCTTGTTACATAGATATTGAACCCGAGAACCCAAAAGAGGCTTTATGAAGATATCGTCTATCTGGTCGTCGGTCCTCACATGTTGAAATTTTATCACTCCCTTTGTATACTCATCACGAACAAAGTGTATATCAATTTCAATATGCCTTGTTCTTTCATGAAATACGGGGTTGGTGGTAATATGGATAGCAGATTGGTTGTCACACCATAGACCTGCCACTTGAGATCCTGCATTTTCTTCCAGTTCTTATAAAAGATGCTTCATATATAATACTTATGATGTGCCATAAGCAATGGCTCGATATTTTGCTTCTGAGATTGAGCGTGCTATCACACTTTGTTTCTTGCTCTTCCATGACACTAGATTCTCGCCAATAAATACTGAGTAGCCAGATGTAGATCGTTTATCTGTCTGGCTTACTCCCCAATCAGCATCAGTAAAACACTCAATACGAGTGTGTCCATGATTCTCCATTCGAATTTCTTTTCCTGGATTCTTGACTACATAACACAGGATTCTGAGAACTGCTTGCCAGTGTGGAACTCTTGGAGAAGCTATAAATCTACTTGCAACACTCACTGCAAAAAAAATGTCCGGACAAGTCATGACCGCCAAGTAGTTGAGTTTTCCAACTACTCGACGATACTGATCTGGATTGGTCATCAGGACCCCTTCGTCTCGAAGTAACTTTGCCCTTGGATTCATAGGTGAGGTTGCTCCATTGGCTTGCATCATGCGTACATCATTTAGTATGTCCAGCACATACTTTTTCTGAGACATTACAATGTCCCTCTTACTTCGTGTGACCTCAATATCCAAGAAATAGTTCAAGGATCCCATATCCTTGGTTTGAAATTGTTTTTCCAGAAACTTCTTGAGGCTTGCAATACCCTGACTGTCGTCTTCCGTGATTATAATATCATCAACATAGACACCAAGTAGTATCCTTCCAGCAGATGTCTGTCGATAAAATATCGAATGGTCTTTCTTTGATTGACACATGCCAAACTGAGTAATAACATGTGTAAATCAACCAAATCACGCACGAGGTGATTGCTTTAGACCATAGAGGACCTTTCGTATATGACACACTTTACTCTCCCTTGCAACGAACCTGGGAGGTTGCAATACAAATACCTCTTCATCAAGATCCCCCTAGAGGAAAGCATTCTTGATATCCAGCTGAAGCAACGGCCAATCATTGCGAATAGCTAAGGCCATTAGGACACAAACACATCATTTTGGAAACATGAGAGAAGGTCTCGAAGCAATCCTCACCATATGTCTGAGAATATCCTTTAGCTACTAGAAGCGCCTTTAGTCGATCAAGAGTGCCATCCGGTTTCACCTTGATCGTGAACACCCATTTGCAACCTACTGCTTGTTTACCAGTAGGTAAGTCGACTAAGTCCCAAGTATGATTCTCCCGGAGGGCTTTCATCTCCTCGTTCATAGTAGCACGTCAACCGGGATATTTGAGACCCTCAGTATTTTTTGGTATCTGAATCCCATCAATAGTAGCCACCAGAGACTGAGTGCGACTTGTAAGTCCTTTGTAGCTGTCAACATACAAGGGATGATCACGACATGCACGACGAGGACGAACTGCCGGTGGAGAAGGGAGGTCTGCTGGTGGAATAGGTGGAACTGCTAGTGGAGTAGGCGGCGGCGAATTAGTAGAGCCAGAGGAGGATGGTACTGTAGGCACCAGTGGCGATGTTTATGCAGGTGACGTTGGCGCAGATTGAATCGGCGAATGTGGACCATCAAACCGGTTGACTTGCTCAGTAAGGAAGGGCACCCGTAAGGGGGGCTGTTGTGATTGATCAAAAAATATCAAAAAATTCTCTTCTGGATAAACTTGGGAAATCGGACTCGTTGATTGTGGGAATAGAGGAGATTCGGTTTCGACAAAAGTAACATCCCGAGTGAAAAAATATCTCTTCAAGACAGGTAAAAAATATTGATACCCTTTCTGATCTTTAGGATACCCAAGGAAAATACATTGTATTGTCTGAGAATCTAATTTTGAAAGAGTCGGTCGGGTATCCCGAACATAGCATAAGCAACCAAAGATTTTGAGAGGCAGTGAAAATGGTTCTCGTCCGAAAAAGAGCCTGAAAAAGGGAGTACTACCATTGAAGGCTGATGATGGCATGCGGTTATTAAGGTAACAAGCGGTAAGAACCGCATCCGACCAAAATCTCTTGGGAGTACGTGCTTGAAACATAAGAGCGCGTGTTCTTTCCAAGAGGTGGCGATTCTTGCACTCGGCCACACCATTTTGTTGTGGTGTGTACGCACAAAACGTTTGGTGGATGATGCCATTACGGGCCAGGTGACTATCAAGCTCACGAGATAAATATTCACGCCCATTGTCACTCCGAATTTTTTTAATAGGAACACCAAATTGTGTTTTGATTTCGGCATGAAAATTGTACCAAATGTTAAATAATTCAGAACGATTTTTTATCAGATAAACAAAAATAACACGTGAGTAATCATCAACAAATGTAACAAAGTACTTAAAACCCTTTATTGATTCAATCGGACAAGGTCTCCGTACATCAGAATGCACCAACTCGAAAGGAGCGGATGCAATTTTATTATATCTCATCGGATACGGAATCCGGTGATGCTTAGCCAAACTACACGACTCACAATGAAAAGAAGCAGGGATATCTAAAGAAGGCACATTTTTGGGAGAGCTTGGGTTGATGGATGGCTAACTGATAATGTAACTCGAAAGGATCGAGTTTTACGCCGGCACAGATAACAGAAGATGGTGCGTCAAACAGGTACAAGCCTCCAGCTACATGCCCCCCTTACAGATAGTCTTCCTAGTTTTCAGGTCCTGAAAAACATAACCATCAGAAAAAAAAAATGTTACCGAGCAATGCAGTTCACGAGTAATTTGACTAACATAAATTAAACTGAACGGGTTCCCAGGTGTAAGTAATACAGAATTGAGCGACAGTCCGAAAGAAAGACTAGCACTTCCACGTCCTCGGACTATCAGGGAACCTCCATTGGCAACAGTAATGTCAGAAACACGACGGACAGAAATATAATCATGTATCATACTTGCGTCACCAGTCATGTGAGAAGACGTACCAGAGTCAATTATCTACTGCTTGGGTTTAACTATGCATACTGTTGAGTATCCGACTGTGGATCTAGACGTGGAAGCTTCACCACGACGTTGAGCCTGGAAATCAAGGAACTCGATATATGAATCCGATGTCATCTGAACAGATCAGACACCATCATCAGGAGCATCAGTTGTGATATTAGCAGCCGGTGATTTAGTGTACTGCCAGTAGAAATGACCAAGTTGACCACAATTAAAGCATGTGCGCGGTCTTCCTCCATCACGACCGCCATTTCCACGTCCCCCATCACGACTAGCATTTTGGCCACTACGTCGGCCACCATGTCGGCCACTACGGCCACCAAATCCCGTACGAGCAGCACCAAGAACAGAGCGATCGGCAGGAGTATCACTCGGAGTGGTGTCAACAACTTTCGCAGCCCGAAGGACACGATAGTGTGTTTCCAACAGGGACGGAACGTCAGATCCAGCAATTATCTGAGAGCGAGCAGAATCCACATCAGGACGGAAAGAGGCAAGATAAGCCATAACATGTAGCTGCTCCCGTTGAGCTCTTGCTTTATTAATATCTGTCGTAAGAGTTAAGATGCGGTCGATCTCATCAGTCATAGCCTTGAAGGCTCGGAAATGGTCCTTATGAGATTTGCCCCTCTAATTGGCTCGATAGGCACCAACGACCGAGTCGTAGATACGAGACAAATTGTGTTTTCCATCAAACGCCGCCATCAAGACCTCCCATAATTCCTTCACAGAGTCTGTGTTTTGAACTATTTCTTCCACCGATGGTTCCATTGAATTCATCAACTATGTAAACAGTCGACTATCATCTGTCTCCATTGCTCAAATATGGGATCATTCTCTGCTGGAGGGTTGTCAGTTAGATGTTTAGACAACCGCATTCCACAAAGCGTCTTCTCGACCTTCTTTTTCCATGTCGAGTAGCCTTCTGGTCTTTCCAACCGTTCGATCGACTAGTGGAATTGAGAAAATCGTCGTGCTAGTGCCTGTTGGTCCCGCCATTGCATTGTCGACACTATTGTCTGTAGCACTGCTATTCGTCGTATTGTCCGTCATCCTTTAGGATTCTTGATTCGACTATCGATTTGAATTTTCCAACTAGATAATCACATCAACTCCGCCAATGTGCTAGAAACTTAACCAGAATTGGCACGCGCATAGGAAGCAGAGAATGTAGATCACACAAGTCATGACAGAGAGATAATCCAAGTTACCTTCTGTTAGATCCTGATGTGAAGATCAAGGAAAGAAACAAAGATTCATGCAAACCAACCATATGTTTGCTCTTTGTGAATTTCCAGATTTTAACATTGAGTGTCAGAGGTTCCAGCAAACAAATCAAATGTTTACCCTCTAAAAATTCAAGTCAATTGAATGAGAGTCCGAGGTTCGAAGCAAACAAAAATGTTTACCCTTGGAGAATCCCAACATTTTTTTTGAAACTATGTTAGGGTTTGGAGTGGTTGGATGGCGGCAGGTGGAAAGGGGGAAGGGTTAGGGTTTTCTACTCGACCCATTGGGAGGGGGGGGGGGGCGCCGGGAAGGAGGGAGAGGGGGGGGGGGGGAGCTGACAGCAGGGGAGGGGGGGGGGGCTGTCAGGGGTGGGAGGGAGGTGCAGTAGGGACGGTAGCAGCAGCAATAGCAGTAGAGGCGACGACAGCGGCAACACGGGGGGCGGCAAGGAGGGGGGTGAGGGGGGGCGCTGTGGCGGTGCAGCAGCAGTAGCAGTAGCAGTAGAGGCTGCGGCAACAACATCAAGGAGAGGAGTGGAGGGGGGATATGGGGGCGGCAAGGGGGGGGGGGGGGGGGGGCGTTGGGGCTATGGCAGTAGGTTTGGGTTAGGATTTTTTTTTCTTTGTGGATAGGGAGAGGGGTGGATGGGTTATGGCTCTGATACCATGTAGAATTGAATAATGGATTAATTTTATTGATATTGAGATATACATATATATAGGAGAGGGTAACCCTTTCTCCTATTGTTCTAAGCAATGTGGGACTAAAGCCCACTAACTAATAGTTCTAATATAACACTTAACAAAAAGCAATAACACCATTACTCAAATAAATCTCTAGTCTCTTCAACGAATATAAATTACATAGTAGATGAATTTATGTAGCAAATCAAACCTAGGCCATCAAAGCTACTAGTTTTGATTGAAATATAAAATAAGTTACTAAAATAAAACTAATCCTAAATACCAAAAGTAACAAAATTCTAATAAGTATAACTAATCCTAGAAGTCAACCAATATGCACTCCTGAGCCCCCATGTGCATCTATTTGCATAATTAAAAACTATTCACCTAAACTTTATTCACCTATGGGCAATCATCATACTCCTTGAAGGTAAACATGCAATGGGCCTCGATCTCCATCAACTCTCCCTGGTTTTAAAGGTTCACCACTTGGTGACCAAGGCAACAATAATCTGCAAGCGCATCAGGGTCAAGATGCTCCAGCTCCTCAGGTACAACAATCTGAATTTGATCATCTTCTCTATCGAACAAGGTATTGCTGGGACCCTTCACCTAGACAATCTTGTTGTCTAAATGTATTCGACCTGTGGTGTCGACGTACATCTGGGTCAACCGACCAGTTATCTAGTTGGTTAACTGATGGACCTGAGTGTAGAGTCGGACCTGCATAATGTTGAGCCTAATCTGTCACGCACAAATCAATCGATCTACCAAGTCAAAACATGGGTCAACTAAAAGGAACCAAGAGTTGGTTTATAGGCTAAAATAGGACTCGAGTTTATGTTTAGTTAAACTAGGTCAATCCTAATTAGGCTTGTGCTAGCACATGGGCAATTAGAATTTGACTTAGTGAACTCCTTATGAGATCATCTCTCTCTCCTAATAAGAATTTTATGATAAGAGCTTATAAAAATTTGATTAGAACCTAACTTGATTAGGTTTCCAACTGAGACAACAATAATATGCAAGCGCATCTGAGTCAAGATGCTCCAGCTCCTCAGGTATAAACAATCTGAGTCAGATCGTCTTCTCTAACGAACCAAGTATTGATGGAACCCTTCACCTACAATAGACGATTTTGTCGCCTAAAATGTCCTCAACCTGTGGCGTCTCTGTACATCTGGGTCAATCGATCAGTTAGATACATGAGATAGGTTAGCTCTGCTTTTTCTGGGGGAATTATGTGTAGCATACTTCTATTGTAATATACAATATATACGTACATGTTTCTCTAACTTTGGCCAAGAGGAAATCATGCGAATGTAGTTTTATATGAGCATGCTCTATCATATCTTTTCAGGTGATTGCTGTAATATTTTTCTTCTAATTATCTTTTCCTGATTTTTCAGACGAGAAAGGTATATCTATGTCACAAGTACAACAACATGAACAAACCAAGCTGGAAAGCTCGTCTCCAGATCTTGAACAATTAGTCTCAAAAAGGGATCTTGAACAGTCTGACATGGTATAATTCTCGCTTTTTGTTTCACATGTATAGTTATGCAATTGACAATTTATTGTATTTTGCATCTTTGATGTTATCAAAAAATGTTAATTGTATAGTATTTGGCTGCAGCAAACATCTTTACAAGAGGCTCCTAGGATTTCATCACCAGTATATGGAACTCCAACGATATCGTTCGTATCTCTGTTAAATGTGATTGGAATACTTGGGTCAGGCGTGTTTTGTGCATTATATGCAGCATCGCAGAAGGAAAAGTCAGCTATGAAATCAACTATGAAATCTGTAAACCTTCTTCCAATCTGTAATTTGTTGCATCCTCCCACAACTTACACAATTAAGATATTTGGCAATTCTACACCACCACCACCAATACCACCCCCCCCCCCCCCCCCCCCACCAACCCACACACAACCCCAGCCCACCCCCTCTCCCCCAACACATACCACCCCCACCCCGCACAAACACACACCAAACATGCTTCTAAGTATTTACTCTCTTGCATTGTATTTCTGTTGGGAACACGTGATTTATGTGGTGGATCCTTCATTTTGTTATTCTAATTTTATTATTTTTGCTTCCTTCCTTGCTGTAACCTGCTGATTTAACTACTACCATAGATGACAAAAGGAACATCAGAGATGAGATAAATGGGGGAGGGAAAAAGTTAGAAAATAGGGAAGGAGATTAACATAGAAACTACTTAGTTATTACAATATCTTAACAAAATTATATACAAACTGTAATTGGAGATCCTAAATATAAGGTCGTCATCAATCAGAAGATAAATCAAAGAAAAGATCCAATTGTATATTCTAGCAATTTGGACAATCTCTTCCAAGGTTTTGCACAAATGATAAGAGAGGAGTAGAAGACAATTCAAGCTGGTTTCATTACATAAAATAATGTAGTATAGAAGAATTTATGAAGATTATCATCTTCATGACTATGTGTAAGAGCACATCCAAGAGGTTGATAAAAGATTTAAGAAGCTAGCCTTAAACTCTTACATTTTCCAATAGTAAACCAGTAAGAAGCAACTCAACAGGGACTTGATGGGAATAAGTAAATGCCAAGCATGGAAAATGTGCATTGCATATATGAATAAACACTGCATCATGGTATAAAAGAGTTCGTTTGAGGAAGCCGGCTATTAGCAAGTATAAAGAGGAAGGAGGGTAATATTCTTCATGTCACTATTCCTTATTCTTGCTGCAACAGGATGGTTCAATCAAATTTCTTGATTGCACATGCTAGAGGTTGAGCAGTATGCAAACTGAAAATTGGGGGGCCCTAGGTCCAGTCTCTTCTACACTTGTGGGGACAAGAAACAATAGCTGGAAAGCCCCTATTGCTGCCTCAATTTGAAATGCAGGGGCAAAGAAAACAACTAGTTTCTTGGTATATCATACCATAATGACCTATTAAAGGGTAGAATTGTACAACAACAACAATAGAGCCTTTATCCAAAAAATTTTGGGGTCCATTGTTTGAATCCTCTTTTGCCATTCGGTTCTGTTAAGGGCCATGTCCTTTGTATTGCTAACAAAAACATATCATTCCTTAACACTTCAAATCATGTTCTTGTAGCCTACCTCTGGTCCTAGCGGATCCATTGATTACTACATTATCACTCCTTGCGGGAGCATCTATTGGTCTGCGTTGTACATGTTCAAACCACGTAAGGCAATTTTCTCTCCTAATGTCTTCAGTTGGTGCCACCTCTAACTTTCCACGGATACAATCATTTCTTATCCTTCTTTTAATGTATTGCCGCTCGTCCGTCTTAGCAAAATCATTTAAGCTATACTAACTTTCTTGACATGTTTCTTATTTAGCCAATACTATAATCCATATAGCATGCTGGTCTCTTAGTAGTCTTGTAGAATTTTTCTTTCAACTTCAGAGGTATCTTGTGATTACAAATTACTCCATAAGTACTACTTTGTTTCAATAATCTTGTTTTAACTCTATACATGATATCATTCTCTCTCCATCATAATAAATAACTGATCTTAGATATCGAAAATTCTCTCTCGTAGGTATTTATTTTCCACCTATATGGACTCTCCTTTCAGTTCTTCTTGACTTGTGGTTGAAATTACATTTCATACTCTGTTTTTTCCTACTAATTTTATATCTCATAGATTCCAATTTTTTTTCCACACTTGTAGTTTAGCATTTAACTCTTCTGTATTCTGATCAACCAACACAATTTCATCAATATGGACAACTCTATGTATCTCCTCCTCCGTGATTGCTGCAAGTAGATCATTTTCTTTTTGTGTAACAAGTCTCTTTGGAATGAACCTGGGAAATTGAATTGGATAATCAGTTTGATTATATTGGGTAGAATTTTGATAGTGTTGCCTTTTTTGTCTCGTCTTCACCATATGATGAAAACTGAGTGCATTTGTCTCCTTCACTTAGCCACTCATATTTGGTCCTTTGTTCAGCATCAAGCTCTTTCTGAAATACTGCTTTGAATCAGTTGAGTGTGCAACTCCTCCTCTAGAGTCAGAACGTTTGCTCCGTCGGGTCGTTGGGTAGAACCTTGTGCGCATCGTCCAATTTTGACCTCAGGTCGAGGGAATTGTATTTGGGCACTTGCCTATACCATCCTTAGAGATCAACTTCACCTTCTTCAAGCTGGATACCAATTCGTACATATAGTTTCTTTGTGCGACTTTTCCAAGGCCCTTCCAATTGTGTCCTCATACACCTCCTGTAAGTGCCACCTGTTATTGTACCTGGAAGGAATTTTTTGTTGGAGTGGGTAGGGTTCCCAACCTATGTGGAGAATACCCCGGAGAGCGACGAGCGCCATCCGTGTGTCGGAGAAGCTCGGGGAATGCATGATTTCTATTTTGGAACATATATGGTAAGGAAATATATGATTGGATTTTCATATTTACTCATATATTTATGATTGGACCCTTCATATGCTTTCCATATAATTGGGCTTTCAATTATGGCAAACCATTTATGATTGGATTTCCATTAAATATATGATTGATGCATATTGAAAGTTTCCATATATATTGGCCTTCCATGTATAGATTACAAAGGGCTTAAGGGTGATGCATGCTAGTTGAAAACTTATCTCAAAAACAAGAGTGCTTTACAATCTTTGAGAGAGAGAGGATTAAGGACTATTGTGAAGGAAAGATTGCTTCGAATAATTTTTCGGCATCTCTTGTTCTTCGGAGTCCGCAATCAAAAAATTTCTTCTTTCAAGTGAGTTGTGGTGATCCGTGTTGGATCGGGAGGAGCTTGTAGAGGGTGTATTCTCTTTATTCCATTAGTGGAGGTTCTTCAGGGTTGGACTTCGATCGTCTCGTGATTTTTTCCGCAAGGGTTTTCCACGTCAAAAATCTTTGTGTCTGCGATTATGTTTGGCATTTTTGGTTTGTGTGCTTTTGCTCGGTTCTCTTGCAGGACTTTCTGGTTTGGGGGAATGGTTTCCGTGCTTCGTTTCCAATAGAGTGGTATCAGAGCTTTGGGTTCAAAGAAGTGTCAGGAGTTGACAGTCAAACCAGGAAGCAGAGATGGACGCGAAGCCGGTGCGCATGGTGAACCTGAACGGTACCAACTACCATTATTGGCGGAGCAAGAAGAAGGATTTGCTGTTCGTCAAGAAGCTGCATCTTCCAGTATTTGCATCCGGGAAGTCCAGTGACAAATCCGATGAGGACTGGAACTTCGAGCATATACAGGTGTGTGGGTACATGCGGCAGTTCGTTGATGAGAACGTGTACAACCACGTTGCCAATATTAAGCATGCGAAGACGTTGTGGGAGAAGCTGGAATCTTTGTACGTGAAAAAGACCGGGGTAAACAAACTGTTCCTGATCCGGATGATGATGGGTCTGCGGTACAAAGATGGTGCATCCATTACGGATCACTTGAGTGAGTTCCAGGGCGTGGTGGACCAGCTATCCTCGATGGGAGTCAAGTTCGACGACGAGGTTCGAGGACTTTGGTTGCTATATACATTGCTAGACTCGTGGGAGACCGTACGAGTATCTATGATCGCTTCTGCTCTGAAAGGCGTGGTCAGTCTGGAGTTTGCCAAGAGCGGGATACTGAATGAAGAGATGCGGAGACGTTCTCAGGGCACTTCATCCACATCCATCACTCAGAGGCACTAGTTTCAGAGAGTCGCGGAAGGGGTAAAAGCAGGGGTCCAGGCGGTGGCAGAGACAAGAGTAGAGGTAAGTCCAAGGGTCGGTACGAGGACTCGGAGTGTTACCATTGTGGCAAGAAGGGCCACATCAAGTGGAACTGTTTCGCTTGGAAGAGAGAGAAGAAGGGCGACAAGAGAAAGCAAGATTAGAACACTACAGCGGCGGCCTCGATACATGGAGGCGATGTGATCGTCGTAGGTGATGAGGTTATCACAAACCTCGCCTGCAATGACAATTTTTGGCTGGTGGACTCAGAGGCTTCAGCGCACGTATCTCGTAACAGGCACTATTTGCCACTTACACGACAGGCGACTGTGGAGTGTTGAAGATGGGCAATGGAGATGTGTCGAAGACGGTTGCCATTGGAGATGTGCATTTGAGGACAAAGACGGGTGCAGTTCTTGTTCTCAAAGATGTTCGTCATGTCCCTGATATACGTTTCAACCTGGTGTCAGTTGAAAGGTTGGATGACAAGGGATTCTTCAGTCTCTTCGAGAATAGTTAGTGGAATCTTTCCAGAGGTTCGATGGTGATTGCTAGAGGAAGCAAGAAGTCCGGTCTCTACTATATGGAGGGGAGCGCACAGGGGGCACAGGAGGTGAATGCAGTCAGTGATGCGTCTACCGAGTTATGGCACAGGCGGTTCGGCCATATCAGCGAGAAGGGGATGAGCTACTTGGTGAACAGGAAGGTGATTCCAGGGCTCAAGTCTACAAAGTTGGAGAAATGCACGCACTGCTTAGCTGAGAAGCAAAATATGACGTCTTTTCAAAGTCACCCAAGTTCAAGGAAACCGGCGTTGTTCGAGTTGATTCACTCGGATGTCTGCGGTCCTATGAAGGTAAAATCTATTGGTGGTGCTTCTTACTTTGTAACTTTTATTGATGACTGTTCTAGGAAGGTTTGGGTCTATGCCTTAAAGACCAAGGATCAGGTGCTGCCCACTTTCAAAGAGTTTCAGGTCTCTGTTGAAAGAGAGACGGGCAAGAAGTTATTGTGTGTTCGGTCCGACAACGGCGGCGAATACATTGGTCCCTTTGATGCGTATTGCAGAGAGCAAGGGATACGGCATCCGAAGACTCCGCCTAAGACACCTCAGCTCAATGGTGTAGCGGAGCGCATGAACATGACACTGATGGAGAGGGTGCGGTGTTTGCTGTCAGAAGCAAATTTGCCAGGCAGTTATTGGGGTGAGGCTCTTCTCACAGCTGCTTATGTTATTAATTTATCTCCTAGTGCTCCTTTGCAGGGTGATGTGCCTGACAAAGTATGGTACGACAAAGAGACGTCATACAATCACTTGCGAGTGTTTGGCTGTAAGGCTTTCGTGCATATACCGAAGGACGAGAGGTCCAAACTTGAGCCGAAGACGAGGCGATGCGTCTTTGTCGGTTACGGTCGGGATGAGTTTGGCTATAGACTCTACGACCCAGTAGGAAGAAAGTTCTACAGAAGTAGGGACGTGATATTCGTCGAGGATCAGACGATGACCAACACTCACGATTCCAAGACGCCTTCTGAGGCTGAGGAATTGCCTGAGTTAGAGTCATTTCGCTTCGAGCAGTTTCCAGAGGACATTGCAGATGATCCAGTTATGGGGGAGCCAGTGCATGGAGTTGCTCCCAACCTTGATCATTAGCCTGCTGATGGTGGTTAGGGTGTCCCTCAGGAGGATGAGTATGCCGGAGAGGCAGTTCCTGAAGGGGATGAGACTGTTGGTATACAGCCAACACCAGTGGCTCCACTGAGAAGGAGCGACAGAGATCGTCGACCATCTACGAGATACTCACCGGGTGAGTATGTGCTACTGACTGACGGGGGAGAGCCCGAAAGCTTTACAGAGGCTATGGAAGACGAACACAGGCAGGAGTGGATGCAGGCTATGCAGGAGGAGATGAGTTCCTTGCACGCCAATTCTACTTATGAGCTGGTGCGGTTGCCAAAGGACAAGAAGGCTTTGAAGAATCGATGGGTGTTTAGAGTGAAGCAAACGGATGATGTTACTCGCCCTTGCTACAAAGCGAGGCTTGTAGTTAAAGGCTACGGTCAGCAGAAAGGCATGGATTATAATGAGATTTTTTCGCCAGTCGTCAAGCGGTTGTCTATTCGGGTGGTGCTAGCATTGGCAGCCAGTTTCGACTTGGAGGTCCAGCAGATGGACGTGAAGACGACATTCCTCCACGGTGATCTTGAGGAGGAGTTATACATGGAGCAGCCAGAGGGATTCTGTGAGAAGGGCAAGTCACATTTGGTATGCCGGTTGAGGAAGAGCTTGTATGGTCTGAAGCAGACTCCGAGGCAGTGGTACAGGAAGTTCGAGTTGTTTATGGGAGAGCATGGTTATGCACGGACGACGTCGGACCATTGCGTATTTGTGAGGTACTTTGCTGAGGGTGATTTCATCATTTTATTGCTCTATGTTGATGACATGCTATTAGTGGGTCGGAATGCCACTAGGATAGCGGAGTTGAAGCGCCAACTGGGCGTGGTCTTCTCTATGAAGGATTTAGGTGCCGTAAAGACTATTCTTGGGATAGAGATCAGCCGAGAGAGAGAGTCCAAGCTGCTACACTTATCCCAAAAGAAGTACATTTACTGGGTACTTCAGCATTTCGGGATGGACGGGTCGAAGAAAGTGAGTTGCCTCCTTGCAGCTCATTTTAAGTTCACTGAGGAGCAGTGTCCATCTGTCGAGGACGAAAAAGGAGATATAGAGTGGGTTTCATATGCCTCAGCTGTGAGAAGCCTTATGTATGCTATGGTGTGTACGAGGCCAGACATCGCTCATGCAGTTGGCACAGTTAGCAGGTACCTTTCAAATCCTGGAAGGGTACATTGGAGTGCGGTCAAGTGTATTCTATGATACCTTCAGGGCACTGCTGATTGGAGACTTTCTTTTGGTGGTGACGAGCCGAAGCTGGTTGGGTATACCGACGCTGATATGGCTGGAGATGTAGACACGAGGCGATCGACTTCGAGCTATGTGATGATGTTTGCTGGAGGAGCGGTATCGTGGCAGTCGCGATTGCAGAAGTGTGTTGCCTTATCAACGACAGAGGCAGAGTATATTGCGGCGACGAAGGCTTGCAAGGAGTTGTTGTGGATGAAAAAGCTGTTGCAGGAAATAGGGCTGAAGCAAGAGTAGTATACTTTGCTTTGTGACAGTCAGAGTGCTATTCACCTTGTGAAGAATCAGACCTTTCATAGCCGGTCCAAGTACATCGAGACTCGGTATCATTGGATACAGGATGTGGTTGAGAAGAATGACGCGATGCTTGAGAAGGTCCATACTGATGAAAATGGAGCGGACATGCTCACGAAGATTCTACAAAGGGAGAAGTTTGAGTACTGCAGGCGGATCGTCGGGATGACGAGTTCCTCCACCTAGTTGTGAAGGGGGAGATTTGTTGGAGTGGGTGGGGTTTCCAACCTATGTGGAGAATACCCCGGAGAGCGACGAGCGCCATCCGTGTGTCGGAGAAGCTCGGGGAATGCATGGATCCTATTTTGGAACATATATGGTAAGGAAATATATGATTGGATTTTCATATTTACTTTGATCATATATTTATGATTGGACCCTTCATATAGTAGCTTTCCATATAATTGGGCTTCCAATTATGGCAAGCCAATTATGATTGGATTTCCATTAAATATATGATTGATGCATATTGGAAGTTTCCATATATATTGGCCTTCCATGTATAGATTACAAAGGGCTTATAAAAGGGTGATGCATGCTAGTTGAAAACTCATCTAAAAAACAAGTGCGCTTTACAATCTTTGAGAGAGAGAGAGAGAGAGAGGATTAAGGACTATTGTGAAGGAGAGATTGCTTCGAATTATTTTTCGGCATCTCTTGTTCTTCGGAGTCCGCAATCAAAATTTTTCTTCTTTCAAGTGAGTTGTGGTGATTCGTGTTGGATCGGGAGGAGCTTGTAGATGGTGTATTCTCTTTATTCCATTAGTGGAGGTTCTTCAGGGTTGGACTCCGATCGTCCCGTGGTTTTTTCCGCAAGGGTTTTCCACGTCAAAATTTTTTGTGTCTGCGATTGTATTTGGCGTTTTTGGTTTGTGTGCTTTTGCTCGGTTCTCTCGCAGAACTTTCTTGTTTGGGGGAACGGTTTCCGTGCTTCGTTCCCAACATTTTTTTGTTAGTATTTTGCCACCCAGATAGCTTCACGAACATAGTGGTGTGATCTCTGGAAGCAATGCTAAGGAGTTCACAACACGAGTCTCGAAATTGATTTATCCAGGCCTTGTTTCCAAAAGCTCGGTCCAGCTGACACACTATCCTTCTAGGGGAAAGCGATCTGTTTGACCAAGACCATTTATTGCCAACCCTTCCTAGTTCCACCATCGTGTGATGGTTAATCCAATCGAAAAATTCCTCCCGCACCCTTTTCTAAATGGGTTTCCTCCTATCTGCCCACTGTTAAACCTCACAATGTTGAAATCTCCTAGTGCCAACCATGGGGTATTCATGTGTTGGTCTGATATTTGGTATTTTCAGCTGATTCCATAATTCCTTCCCTTATCGACTCTTTTTGTTTTTCTCAACTGTTAAGGCCAAAGGGGCTCGAGTCCGAGGATTGACTAATACTTTGACGATTGTTAATCTATCCGGTATGTCTCTCTCTTTCCTTATTCTCATTCTCTCTTCTTTCTTTGTTTTGACAAAATTTTCTCTTTTCATGAAGGCATTTCTCGTCTCTTACCTCTAAAATTTTTTAACCATTATTCTTCTTATTTTTTTATATTTCAAAACTTTAATTATAATGTATTTAACATTGATTTATGGTTAGAAATATTCATATGTTAATTTTTTGGTGGAACACTTTCGTGGAATTATGAGTTAATGTTTAATGAATTTTGCAAATGATAAGTACCCCAAACCACAACAAAAAGTCATGATCGTTAATTACAAACTTGTATTAATTTACCTACTACACACTTAATTTAGTCTTGAGGCTTTTGCTTTGCTGCTTTAAGGCCCCTGCCTAGGCCTTTTGGTTCCCACCACCACATTGATTCGGGTCGTCTTAACTAGCTTGGTGACCGGTGAAGGACCTATCATTCATTAAGTAAAGAAGAATCTCTATGAGTCTGAATTATCTACGTCTAAAAGTTTGTTGGCCAGGATAAGAAGAAATGAAAAAAAATTGTATCTAACATTTTTAAACTTGAACCCATTCCTTATCCAAATTCTTATCACCCGAAAGTCCCTTGACATTGTCAATTTTTTTTTAAAACATAAAATAAAACATAAGGACAAAAATGCCCTTCCCCAATTTTCTCCCCTTCTATTTTCGAGCTCTCTCTCTCCCGCTCCTATTTCTCTTCCCTTATATATATTGTTTTTAGGGATATTTATCCCTAAGTTTTGGGTTTATAATACGGGGTACCCCTACTTTTAAACTAATTACACTGACGACCCCTCCCTTTAGGAAAAAAAAAATTAAAAATAGGGATAGTTAGTGTTATAACTTTTTATTTTTATCTTAAAGTAGGGATATTCTGTGTAATAAACATAAAACATGGGGATGATCAGTGTAATTAGTTTGAAAGTAGGGGTACCCGTGTTATAAACCCAAAACTTAGGGGTAGTTAATGTAAATAACTCTTGTTTTTAATTCTCTCACTTATATATATATATATATATATATATATATATATATATATATATATATATATATATATATATAAGTGAGAGAGAATTAAAAAAAAGGAAAAAAATATGTATTTGAAAAAAAGGTAAATTTCATATGATCAAAATATTAAGTACAACTATTATAATTTCAAGCCTTAGCAAGCCTTCTCAAAGAAGATACATCAAAATCAATATTATGTAATATCCCTATAGGGGAGGTAGTGAGTCCCTCAAAAATCTGTCTGTTTCGCTCTCTCCACACGTGGTAAACCGACGCAGCAAGTTTGATTTGTGCCTCCATATACCATATCCCACCACGATTTCTTCTTGTCCTAATCCAAGAATAATGTCACCAACTCTCCTCAATCCAGTACATCCACCTAGTCTTCTACTACTCTGCGCCTGCCATATGGACCAAGACGATGCACATTCAAAGAAAGATGTCTCGATTCATCATATTGATTGCATAGGACACATCTCTGTGAATTGAGTTGAACTCCAAACCGAGCAAGCCTATCCATGGTCATCAGCTGTCCCAACAATACTTTATACATGAACATTTGCATTTTTCGGGCTAATCTACTAACCCAGATGAAAACAAACTCTTCCAATCTAGCATGAGACGTCTGTAGAAAATCATAGCATGACTTAAAATCGAACTCTCCAGATCCAGTACCAGCTATAGGCGGCTGCCAAACCCACCTATCCCCCTGTTCATCAAGGTCCACGGGGACTGTCTGGATCATCCCAGCGAACCTGGCCATGTACGTGTAACTTTCAGGCTGCCACACCCCTGTCGAAGGGTGTATTGAACTCGTAACCTCCTACCCGCCTCCCGAAGCATGTGATCCCCAACCCTCTTCAGCAAGCTCCTGTGGTTGACCTATGGATCGAGTCACAGGTCCATACTTCGCCCTTTTTGAATGACACAATGTATGACACTCTTCATAGAAGCAGGCTGATGTAATAAGCACTGGAAAGTAACTGAAGCATTGTTGTTATACCTGTATGTCCAGAAGTTACCTCCCTTCAAACATCTACTACTCATACACTCCGCCCATAAGGATCCCCAGGCCCTTGTACAAACTTAAATGCCAGTTTAATTCCTGCCACCTCTCGAAGCAACTGCAAAGGTCTTAGTCCAACCCCCCTCCTCCCTAGGTCGATACAATTGATCCCATGCAATAGCATGTATTTCACCTCGCCAGATAAAATTAGCACATATGTGCTCAATTTTTTGGATAGTGGCAGTAGGAAGAATAATAGCAACCGGTATAGTGCTAAAGCTGATATGGCTGAGCGAACCGGTTCAATCTGGCCGCCAAATGAAAGAGACTGGGCCTGCCAGCCCTCCACCCGGCGTTGAGTGAACTCCACCAAGCTATGGCAATCAATATCTCTTGCATAATTGATAGACAAAGGCACTCCCAGATATTTGACAGGAAGCTCCTTTTTCTCAATCCCCAACTCCGCTGTCCTTTCCTCCTTGCGAGAGCATTGAGACTTAAAATACACTCTACTCTTGTTCCTATTCATCTGGAGCCCAGATACTCTTCTAAACTCTTCTATGATCTCCAAGATAGCAGCAAGTCCCTCTGAAGTAGGATGCATGAAAACCAATAGGTTTTCCACATATATAAGGTGTGAAACATGTGGAGCGACCTTGTACAGATGAATGATCCGCCTCTGGTGAACCGCCATATCCATCCTGCAAGTAAAGTACTCCATCACCAATGTGAATAGGTATGGGGAGAGCGGGTCGCCCTGACGCAGCCCCCTATTGCTACGGATAAAACCATACGGAGGACCACGCATAAGAACTGAAAACGTAGTAGTAGTAATGCACTCGTGGACCATGTCGACCCAAAATCTGTCAAATCCTATGGCCAACATCAGTTGGCATACGAAGTCTTGATTAACCATGTCATAAGCCTTCCTCAAGTCTAACTTGATACATGCCTTCATGCCCCCATGCTTATTAAACTTCCACACCATCTCATGAGCAAGCAGGTTATGCTCCGCAATCGATCTACCCTTGATAAATGTTGTCTGGTTTACCGACACCAAGTCCTGCATGATCTTCTCCATCCTCCTACACATAAGATATGTAATTATTTTATACAAATAATTACAACAAGGGTCTGAAGTTCGCCAGGGAGGATGTCCCTTCTTTCTTAGGCACCAATGTAAGAAAGGTGTGATTGGGCTCCTTCAACAATTTACCACTTGTGAAAAACTCATGCACCGTCTCCAATACTGGATGTTTAATGAATTCCCAATGAACTTTGAAGAACTTGCTGTGGAATCCATACGAACCAGGCGCCTTGTTGGGGTCCGCATCCCTAAATTTTTTTTTCACCTCCTCCATTTGGACCACAGCTAGCAAGATTGCATTGCCATGGGACGTGACCAACTTCTTGTACACAAATCATGAGATGTATTAGCATAATCAAATTGATTATAGAGAGAGAAGTAATACCTGACCGCTTCCTCCTGAATTCCACGTTGTGATTCAACCAACTTGCCATTTGCATCCAGTAGTTGGTGTAAACTATTACGATGTTAGCGAGCACGAACTACATCATAGAAAAACTTCGAACACTTGTCTCCATCCTTGAACCATGAGCATTTGGCTCGTTGTGCAATATGGATCTCATCCTGGAGCCGAAGGAGGTTAACCTCCTAGACCAGGGCCTTTTCATGGGCCTTTAATACGTTGCTCATCATGTCCGCCTGCAAAGTAGTCTGAACTGTTCTGAACTCCAGCTCCTTGTCAGCTAATGGCTTCCAAGGTCGCTCCCTAATCCAGTTCTTCAAAGCACCCTTTACAGATTTAAGTGAATAAGCCATGGAGAATTGAGTCGAACCTGTAGTCACCTGATGTAGACCCCATGCAACCACCTCTTGATATCCCTCAGATAAGTTCCAGCTGTTGTTGTACTGGAAAGGTCGGGCCTTCCAAGCAGGCTTCTTCGAGAGCCTAACGCAGATAGGAGAGTGGTCACTCGTTCCCGCAGGCAATTCCTCCACCACAGAGTGAGGGAACACATTGAACCAGACGCTATCAAAGCAACTCTCTTCCGTACAGCTTTGTTTTGCCAGGTCCATATATGCTCAGATCTCTCCAAACCCTATAGACCAGTCTGTAATACACATTGTTGTAAGTCCTGCAAGATGGGGTCCGGAACCGGTCTTCCCCCCAATTTCTCCCTCTTGTGCAAGAGGGCATTGAAGTCCCCTATAAGTAAGAGCGGAAGCTTTGGACCATCAGCCAACACGCTCACATGGATGATTTTCTGTCATAAGTCCTCCCGCCTCCGCCTATCATTGTGCCCGTACACCGCACCAAACATAAACTTGAAGTTGCTTTTATTAGAGAAATCCACCACTATGATTTTCTCAGATAAGAGAACCACCTTTCCATCCCAACTGCAGTCCCACCGAACCCAGATCGTATCTATGTTGCATAAATTGAGATTATGCACCTGTGCTCAGTGCCTTGGGGTTCTCTTCACCAATAATCTTTCCACCTTAATCTTAGTTTCTAGCAGAGCATTAATGGAACACTATGTAGATTTAAGCCTATCTCAAATCTCCTTTCATCTGCTTAATGAACAAGCTCCACGAACATTTCATGAGAGGATTGATATTAAGAAATAGTCATATCCCCCTGTAACGCGTTAGAGTCAGTATCTGGGATAGATACTGGCTCTAACTCGTACCATACACTGCACTATTGTTCTCATCCGTCGATTGTAGCAGGAGTAGCCAGGCCCATGTAGGATTCTTCATACATACATTCCCCTCTAATAGCTCCAATAGAACTGTTCGTGCGAGAATATTCTTGACGTAGCGGCCCACTTTCTTCTTGTAAACGTTCCAACCTTTGGAACCTCAAAACTAGGAATATCCCTGTTGGCCACAACAGACATCCCTGGTAACCATCCCTTGTTGTGCTTGGAACACAATCATCTGCCCTTGTGCAGCCTCCCTGCTATCATCCACACGGCACCCTCCGCTCCCAAATGCACTGATGGGAGCCACATCCACCATTTCCTCTGTGTCTATATCATCCTCCACATTGTCTTGTACGCTTGTGCTCCTCTCTTCCGTAGTCTCATCCCCAACATGACACGACGAAACCAACTGAGTAGTTTAAGCAGTTGGGGTAGCAAGCGTACAAGCCATAGAATTATAACCAAAGCATGCACACCTACTACACCCTAGGGGAACCCATTCATACTCCACCGCTTGGGTGAGTACCTCACCTGATGGAACCTCATACTCCAGTACCCGAGGAAGATCTCGTCCTGCTCCAATCTCCACAAACACACGAGCATACATCAACCGCATACGATATACTGTAGCATCATCCGCTTTGATAGGGTTGCCAATTAGACTAGCAAGCCTCATCAGCCGCGGAACGCTCCAGTATTTGATAGGAAATGTAGGGAAACGGATCCATACTGGTACCGCATTGAGTACATCCTTCTCGCACGTTGAATCCGGGGTCTACTCCTTCAGAATAATGAGACGACCATCAAAAGTTCATGGCTCCCTGTATAATGCACTCCACATCCTCACACAGGACAAATTTGGCAAAATAGAATCCATTTTTCCTAGAAAATATTTTCATACTATCTTTTGGACGCCATGCCCTGTGGGCATAAGCACGAATCTGACCATAAAATGGTTTGTCATCCAGCACATACAAGATGAGAGTGTTCTTCCAGTATTCCGTCCCCTCTATCTCCTCCGCTGGGAATGAAGCTCTATAACCCACCTTCTTCGGCGCCACATAGTTCATCCCTGTAGCCGAGGAGGACGTGCTTGGACGACAAATGTCCGCCCACAATTTACTGGCAACCGTATCTGTCTCCTTCCCAAAGTTACTTCTTCCCTCCGACCCCCCCGGGTAGTACTGAGTAGTGCCACCAATGCGGCTCTGATCCTATAAAGCACCCATGATCTATTTTCCTTTGTAAACCCTATTGTCATGTTCTTGCTACCATACCTGTGGACGTTCCCACCCCGTTGCCCGGGCGTCCCTGCGGATGCCCCGTACTAGCCGAGAGCGTCTTTCCCTGGAGTCGACCTGCCGATCCCAAGCAGCTGGTCTTCCGCTTGTAGACGACAGTGGACCAGCCGCCTCCATCATTATGAGCGTTGACCGCCGCATTCACTGCCACAGAACTACCAACCACCACTGCTGTCGGTCCTGTGCCGCCGCCGCCGCCCCTGCCCGTCGACCCCGGCTCACTCGCGACTAGGCCGCCGAGGATGCCTCCAGGCCGCGGCCAAGGGCTCGAGCCCCCCTTGCCTGTGGCAATCTACGGTTCTGCCCCCTGCCACATCACCATAGCCGCCGCCCCCGGCTGTCGAGGCCTCTGCCCTCGCCCCTGGGTCGCCCTTGCCGCGGCCACGGCCCCTACGCTGCCGCCATCGCTTGTGGCCGCTGGGTCGCCCACGTCTGGAGATCTCATCTAGGGTTTTATATTACATAGTAATTCTCTTATTATATATATATATATATGTTTCAAAAGTTCCTCTCTCTCTCTCTATATATATATATATATATATATATATATATATATATATATTTTTTTTTTTTTTGGAAAAAGGGTAAATTTTATTCCATCATCTCAATAAGGTTACAACATAGAGATACAATCCCAACTCAGGGGGACATTACTAGTACATCCGACTCAATGTTATGAAGTATGCCCACCACTGGGGTGGATAGTCCCTCATAAATGCGCCGGTTCCTCTCCCGCCAGACATGCCAAACTGACGCAGCAAGTCTCAATCTAGCACGCCTAGCCCAGCTCTGCTCCTTGCCCCTGCAATCACCAATCCACTTAAGGATTTCTCTGAAGTCCCGCTCCCTGCCAACCCCTCCCAAGTGTCTCCGGCACTGCTCTGCCCAGATGCTCCACGCCACATGGCACTGAAAGAACAGGTGCCCAATAGATTCAGGCTCTGTCTCACACAAAACACACTTAGGGTCAGGGACAGAAACCCCGAACCGAAGCAATCTGTCCCGAGTCAGCAACCGGCCCATCACCAGTTTGTATGCAGACAGTTGCATCTTCCTGGCGAGCCCCTTCCCCCAGACAAAGTCGTACTCCTCAATATCATCGAAGTGGGGGCGGACAAGGTCGTAGCAGCTGCTAAATCTGAACTCCCCAGCACCCTCCGAGCGGCCGGGAGGGGCCCACATCCAGACATCAGACAATGCCATAGGAGTGATCTGCACCTGTCTGATCTCCTCAACTAACGTAGCAGTGAACCGATACTCCTCAGGCCTCCAGACCCCACCACGGATGATGTGCCTACACGTCAGGCCTCTGTATGCCACGCCGTCCCTCTGGGGGCCCAGAATCTCCAGGAGAGACTGACTTGAGATCCACGGATCGAGCCAAAGATCCGTCTCCCCTCCCTCCCTCATCCTCCTCCGCAAAGCCGTCCGAAGCACAGGACGGGTCCTCAGGATATGCTTGAGAGACACAGAGAAGTTGTTGTCAATTTCACATACCCAGAAGTTTCTGCCCCGGAGATACCGACTAGACATCCAGGCCGACCATAGAGAATCACCCTGAAGGAACCTCCATGCCAGCTTGATCCCCGCCGCCTCCCTGACAGAAACAAGTGATCGCAGACCCACCCCTCCCTCTTTCCTAGGCCGACAGAGCTGCTCCCAGGAGATGGCATGTATCCCCCCATGCCAAATGAACTTGGCACATATGCCCTCAATCTTTCTGGTAGTAGCCAGAGGAACCATAATCGATTGGAGCCAGAACAGAGCAATAGCAGAAATGACTGAGCGAACCAGCTCAATACGCCCTCCAAACGATAGGCCCGCCGCCTGCCAGCCCAAAACCCTCCTCTGTGCAAAATCCACCAGACTCTGACAGTCACGATCCTTCGCGTAGTTGACGGAAAGGGGCACCCCCAGATATTTCACCGGGAGGTCCCCCTTTTCCACCCCAAGCTCCATGGCCCGCTCCTCCTTCAAAGTGCAAGAGTTGCTGAAGTAGACTTTGCTCTTGTCCCTGTTCAACCGGAGGCCCGATAGCTGTCCGAACTCCTCCATCACTGCCGCAAGCTCCCTCATCCCTCGCATGGAAGGCCTCAACAGGACCAAAAGGTCATCTGCATAAATGAGATGAGAGACCACCGAAGAGACCCTGTTGTAAATCGGTACAATCCTCTCCCGATGTACCGCGATGTCCATCAAACATGTGAAATACTCCATCACAAGAGTGAATAGGTAGGGGGAGAGCGGGTCCCCCTGCCGAAGCCCCCTGCTGCTGCCGAAGAACCCGTAAGGGATACCCTGGATGAGGACCGAGAAAGTAGGAGAGGTGATGCACTCTCTGACTCTATCCACCCAAGTCTCGGAGAAGCCCATCGCACCCATCAAATGACAGAGGAAGTCCCTGTTGACGGTGTCGTAGGCTTTCCTCAGGTCGAGCTTCACACACGCCTTCATCCCTCCAGGCTTGTGGAACTCCCGAATCAGCTCATGAGCCAGCAGACTATGCTCCGCAATAGACCGCCCCTTAATGAAGGCCGCCTGATTCCGAGACACCAGACCCTGCATAGCATCCTCCATCCTCCTGCACATAAGATGAGTAATTATTTTATACAAATAATTACAGCAAGCAATCGGTCGAAAGTCAGCCAGAGATGTCGTCCCCTCCTTCTTGGGCACTAGCGTCAGGAAGGTGTTGTTCAGCTCCTTCAGGAGCTTGCCCGTATCAAAGAACTCCTGAACAGCCTCAAGGACCGGGGCCTTGAGGATACTCCAATGGCGCTTGTAGAAGCCACTGGAGAACCCATCCGGCCCAGGAGCCTTTGAAGCATCAGCCTGCATCACAATCGCCTCCACCTCCGCCATACGGATAGGGGCCATGAGAAGACCATTGCCGTACTCCGTAATCAACGTCTTCGTGATCAGCTGCGGGAAAACCGAGGGATAGTCCGTCTGATGATAGAGCTCAGAGTAGAACCAGACAGCCTCCTCCTGGATAGCAACCTGGTCGGTCACAAGGTGCCCGTCCCTGCCAATCAGTCTCTGGATACGGTTCCGGTGCTGACGCGCCCGGATGACATCATAGAAGAACTTGGTGCAGCGATCCCCATCCTTGAGCCAGGAGCATTTGGCCCGTTGGGCCGCACTAATCTCCTGCTGAAGTCTCAAGGTGTTGACCTCTGCAGCCAACCTCTTCTCTCTAGCCGCCATCTCCCCACTCATCATGTCGCCCTGAAGCTCTGACTGCAGGTCTCTCAACTCCGCCTCCTTCTCCTGTAAGGAGGTCCGGGGAAGAGCCCTCACCCAGTCTCTGAGGGTGCGTTTGGCGTTCTTCAGCCTGTGAACCATACAAAACTGGGCAGTGCCGACCGCCTCCTGGCCAAGACCTCCCGCCACAGTCTCCTCATAGCCAGCCGATAGGAACCAACTGTTGTCATACCGGAACGGACGGGCTCTCCATCTAGTACTCTCCACGAAGCGCACCAGGATCGGCGAGTGGTCACTGGTCCCCGCAGGTAGCCCCTCAGCCACAGAGGAGGGGAATAGGCGGAACCAATCACTGTTCCCCAAAGCACGATCCAGCTGGCATGCCACCCTGCTCACCTCCGCCTTGTTGTGCCAAGTCCAGATGTGCCCAATCCTCTCCAAGTCCCTGAGTCCTGACTGGAGTAGGCAAGACTGAAAATCTGAGAGGATCTGGTCCGGGACCGGCCGCCCCCCCAGCTTCTCTTCCCGGTATAGCGTAGCATTGAAGTCTCCCATAATCAGAAGAGGGAGATGCCGATGCATCGCTAAAGAACTCAGCCTGATGATGTCCTGCCACAAGGACTCCCGGCGCCTCCTGTCATTGTGCCCGTAGACGGCACCCAGTAAGAAGCGGAACCCCCCCTGTTGGTGAATGAGATAGCCACCAGCTGGTCAGACATGAAGACCTCCTCACCCTCCCAACTAGCTCTATTCCATCTAACCCAGATTCTAGCCATATCACAGAGACCAAGGTTGTGAAGCTGGACCCAGTCCGTAGGGGTTCTACGGGACAGGGTTTTCGCCCCCCTGATCTTAGTCTCTAGTAATATCGAGATTTCACACTGTTCCTTCCTCAGCACCTCACTAATCTCCCTCCATCTCCCCAGAGAACACCCCCCCTCGGACATTCCAGGCAAGGGCCGACATCTAAACAGCGGGTGGGATCCCCTGAACATCCTCTGAAGGGGCACCCGGGGAGAGTGCAACCTCCATATCTCTGGTATCCTCATCTCTATCCCCCTGTAGAAGGAGGGGCAGAGCAGGGGCCGCGACCCCGTGTGGGTCCCCCTGTGGGGGGGGGGCTGCGCTAGTACTGCCACCCAATTGGGATTGACCTTCCACACTCTCTCTGTCCCATCCTGTCTGCTGTCCTCACTATGCGCCTCCGTAGCCTGGCGCTTCCGACTGTACACCTGGAGTGCTAGTGCATCTTTATCTCCCTGTCGCCTGTCCTCCTGCCCCATACTCCTGGTGGTCATGGTCCTCGTCCCCATATACTCAACCATCGCTCCAGCAAATGCCCCCGAGATGGGGGAGGTGTCTGCCTCCATCTCATCCTCCATCGAGCCCTCCTGATCCACAACAGGGGAGGCATCAGCACCACCTGCCTCCTGCACTACCGCCTCCGTCACCACCTCAGAAGCTCCATCACGTCTACACGCACTCGGGAGATGCCCGAAGCAGGCACATGCCGGACATCTGGGGGGGACCCACTCATACTCCACCCTCTGCATAGCAAACTGGCCAGAAGGTGTCCTGTACTTCAACTGCTCAGGCAGGTCCAAACGGGCATCAATCTCCACAAACACCCGTGCATACATCAGTCTGGATCTGAAAGTGGTGGCATCATCCGCCTTAATCGGCTTGCCAATGAGGCTGGCAAGTCGCATAAGTAGTGGGACACTCCAGAAGCGTACCGGAAACTCAGGAAAGCGAACCCACACAGGCACAGCATGAAGCACCTCCTTCTCACACCTCAAGTCGGGGGTCCATTGCTTCAGAATGATGAGGCGGCCGTCAAACGTCCATGGCCCTCCCTGGAGTATCCGAGTCACATCTTCCGCCAACCCAAATTTTACGAAGTAGAAACCATTTTCCTTGGAGAAGAACTCCATGCTCCCCTTCGGCCGCCAGACTCTGTCCGCATATCCTCTGATCTGCCCGTAGAAGGGCTTGCTCCCCAACACATATAGCACTAACGTGTTCTCCCAGAATGCCGTCACCTTCGCCACTTCGTCGGCAGGAAAGTCGGCGCATAGCTCACCCCCAATCGCCATAGGTGCTACATACTCCATCGATGCCGGCGTCGTGGCGACCCCCACCTTGCAAGCATCGGCCCAGGAAACCGGCCGCGGGCCCGAACTCCGAGGTGGGGTCGTCGGTGGAGGTCGGGCACTCATGTTCGCAGCAGTCGCTCTACCCCCGATAACTGGAACCGCCGTCCCCGCCGACCCCTTCTCACGGGGCCGCCACGCAATCCTGGCTTGTCCCTCCCGATCCACCGTGTGAGTCTGACCCCTCGATGGACCCGTTCTCCTTGCTATCCCAGACCTCCTGTCAGATCCCTGCGTATAAGCGGTGCCTCTCCGCACCTCAGGGATCTGCGGTCGTTGCCCTCCTCCTCGCCTAACTCTCCGATTCTGGACCGTAGTCCAAGCCCCCTCCTCATCCTCCAATCCCGACGATGTTCTTTGGGCTGTGAACACCATCGGGGAGCCCTCGGAGGCCACCGCCGTCGAACTCTCGGCCGAACCCGTGCCCTTGCGATAGGTCTCCTTCCGCAGCCCTTCCCAGCCACCCCCCCCCCCCGCCTGGGGGGGGGGGGGTCGCCGGCAACCGCCCGCCCCCGGGGGAGGGTCGCCTGACCTCCCCGGTCGACCCGCTGCGCGGCGGCGCCCGCGCGGACGCGAGCAGCAGCTCCAGCGCCCTTCGCCGGCGGCCCGCCGCCGCCGACCTCCACCGGCCGGTCGCCACCGACCGCCCCCGCCACCCCCTTGCCTTTCCCGGGGTCCGGGGGGCGGTTTGCCGCCTCCACGCCGTGATTAAGCGATGCCCTAGCAGAGCTAGGGTTTCCGTCTCCTGTAGCAGCCGCCATTTATATATATATATATATATTCTAGTTCAATGTGTTTTATCATTTTTTTTGTTAGAAATAAAAGCAAGAGAAGGTTCGAACACATTACCTCTATATTAGAAGCTTCAACCACTCTGTAATGTGATAGTTATTGCTACATTTTTTTTTCAATTATGTGAGATTTTATTATATTTTAAATTTATATTATACGAACATGAATACCGACATGACACGACAAGATTCAAATTTTGTAACACAACATGGATAATATAACAACAATATATAATAGTAACAAAAAATGGATAATAGTAACACGATAACAATAATTATGTTTTACTTTTTTTGCATTTGTTACATTTGATAAAGGGAAAGTTGTTACAAATATGCGATTTCTGTTACTATTATGGTTATCATGGTACTTTTATTCAAATTATGGGACTATTATCCTTGTCATGTTATTATTATCGGTACCATTTTATTAGTATTGACGTTGTTCTACTAGTTTTCATATTGTGTTGCATGTCTGAGTTATGTTGTGTGCCCATGTGATATAGTTTTTAAGTCTATTAAAATCTTACATAATAATTGTAGAGTAGAATAATGGGATAAATTTTATTAATGAGGAGAGCTACTTATATATAGGAGATGCTAACCCCTCTCACTTTTGTAATAGATAATGTGGGACTAAAGCCCACCACTAATATTGTTTAATATTCTTAACACCCTCCCTCAAGCTGGAGCATAGATGTCAATCATGTCCAGCTTGTTACATAGGAATTGAACCAGAGGACCCAAAAGAGGCTTCGTGAAGATATTGGCTATCTGGTCACTGGTCCTCATATGGTGAATTTTATCATCCTCTTTGTATACTCATCACGGACGAAGTAGATGTCGATTTTAATATGCTTCGTCCTTTCATGAAATACATGATTGGTAGCAATATGGATAGCAGACTGATTATCACACTACATATCTGCTGTGCTCAATCCTGCTTCTTCTCCCAATTCCTGTAGAAGATGCTTCACATATAATACCTCTGCTGTGCCATAAGCAATGGCCCGATACTCTGCTTCTGCTTGATTGTGCTATCACATTCTGCTTTTCCAATATACTAAGTTTCTGCCAATAAATACAGAGTAGCCAGATATAGACCGTTTATCTGTCAGGCTTGCACCAGTCGCCATCAGTAAAATACTCAACACGAGAGTGTCCATAATTCTCCATTCGAATTCATTTTTTTGGATTCTTGACTAGATACCACAGGATTCTGAGAACTGTCTGTCAGTGTGGAACTCTTGGAGAAGCCATAAATCTACTTGCAACACTAACTGTGAAAGAGATGTCCGGACGAGTCATAATTGCAAAGTAGTTGAGTTTTCCAACTACTCGTCGATACTGTTCTGGATTGATCATCAGGACCCCCTTGTCTGGAAGTAACTTAGCCCCTGGATCCATAGGTGAGGTTGCTCTCTTAGCTTACATCATTCCTGCATCATTTAGTATGTCCAGCACATACTTCCTTTGAGGCATTACAATATCCCGCTTACTCCGTGTGACCTCAATGCCCAAGAAATAGTTCAATGAACCCTTATCCTTGGTTTGAAATTGTTCTCCCAAAAACTTCTTGAGGTCTGCAATACCTTGGCTGTCGTCTTCCGTGATTACAATATCATCAACATAGACACCAAGTAGTATTCTTCCAGCTGATGTCTGTCGGTAGAATACCGTATGATCCTTCTTTGATTGACATATGCTAAACTGAGTACAACATGTGTAAATCGACCAAACCACGCACGAGGTGATTGTTTTAAACCATAGAGGGTCTTCTGCAAATGACACACTTTACCCTCCCTTGCAACGAACCCGGGAGGTTGCAACATATATACTTCTTCATCAAGATCCCCATGGAGGAAGACATTCTTGATATCCAACTGAAGCAACGGGAGAGAAGGTCTCGAAGTAATCCTCACCATAGGTCTGAGAATATCCTTTCTACCAGACGAGCCTTTAGTCGATCAAGATGTGCCATCCGGTTTCACCTTGATCGTGAACACCATTTGCAACCTACTACCTGTTTACCTGTAGGTAAATCGACTAAGTCCCAAGTATAGTTCTCCCAGAGAGTTTTCATCTCTTCGTTCATAGCAGCACGTCAACCAGGATGTTTGAGACCCTCCTAAGCGGTTTTGGGAATCTGAATCCCATCAATAGTAGCCACCAGAGACTGAGTGTGGCTGGTAAGTCCTTTGAAGTTGTCAACATACAAGGGATGGTCACGACAAGCGCGACGAGGACGAGCCGATGGCGAAATAGGCGGAGCTGCTGGCGGAACATGCGGAGCTGCTAGTGGAACAGGTGGTGGCGAACCAGTGGAGCCAGAGGATGACTCTATGGGCATATTTGACAATGTTTATGTGGGTGATGTCGGCACTAACTGAATTGGTGTATGTGGACCATCAGACCGGGTGACTGGCTTGATCGGGGGGCACCCGTATAGGGGACTTTTGTGTTTGAGGAGAAAATATCAAGAAATCCTCTTCCGGATAAACTTGGGGAACCGGATCCGTTGTTCGTGGAAGTGCAGGAAATTCGGTTTCAACAAAGGTAACATCCCGAGTGAAAAAATACTTCTTCAAGACGGAAAAAACACCAATACCCTTTCTGATCTTTAGGATACCTAAGGAAAATATATTATATTGTCTTAGGATCTAATTTAGAAAAAGTCGGTCGGGTATCCCGAACATAGCATAAGCAACCAAAAATTCTGAGAGACAGAGGAAACGATTCTTGTTCGGGATATAATCTAGAAAAGGGAATATTACCATTGAAAACTGACGATAACATGCTATTAATAAGATAACAAGCGGTAAGAACCGCATCCGACCAAAATCTCTTAGGAGTATGTACTTGAACCATAAAAGCACGCGTTGTTTCCAATAGATGACGATTCTTGTGTTCGGTCACACCATTCTGTTGAGGTGTGTAAGGACATGAAATTTGGTGGATGATACCATTGTGGGTCAGATGAGTATCAAGCTCATGAGATAAATACTCACGACTATTATCACTCCGAAATTTTTTTAATTTGAGCACCAAATTGTGTTTTGATTTCAGCATAAAAATTGCACAAAATGTTAAATAATTCGGAGCGATTTTTCATCAGATAAACAAATGTGACACGAGAGTAGTCATCAACGAATGTAACAAAGTATTTAAAACCCATGGTTGATTCTACCGGACAAGGTCCTCATATATCAGAATGCATCAACTCAAAATGAGCGGAAGCAATTTTATTATGACTCACCGGATAGGGAACCCGATGATGTTTAGCGAAATGACATGACGTACAATTAAAGGAAGTATGAATATCTAAAGATGGATACCTTTTCTGGAGAGCTTGGATAGATGGATGGCCTAACTGACAATGTAACTCGAAAGGATCGAATTTCACGTCGGTACAAACATCCGAAGAAGGTACGTCAAACAAGTACAAGCCTCTAGCCACATGCCCCTTACCAATCGTCTTCCCAATCTTTAGATCCTGAAAAATACAACTATCAGGAAAAAATGTTACCGAGCAATGCAGTTCACGAGTAATTTGACTAATTGAAATTAAACTGAATGGGTTCCCAGGTGTAAACAATACAGAATTGTGCGACAGTCTGGAAGAAAGACTGGCACTTCTATGTCCTCGAACTGTCAGAAAACTTCCATGGGAAACAGTAATGCCAGAAACACGACCGACTGGGACATAATTACGTATCATACCTGCGTCGCCGGTCATGTGAGCATACGCACCAGAGTCAATTATCCACTGCTTTAGCTTTACTAAGCACGCTGCTGAGTATCCGACTGTGGATCCAGACGTGGAATCTTCACCACGACATTGAGCTTGGAAATCAAAGAACTCTGTATATGACTCCAAAGTCATTTGAACAGATCGGACACCACCATCAGGGACATCAGTTATGATATTAGCGGCATGTGCTTTAGTGCATTGCCAGTAAAAATGGCCAAGCTGACCACAAGCATGTGCGTGGTCGTCCTCCATTGCGACCACCATTACCATGGCCCCCATCACGACCTGTATTGTGGCCACCACGTCGTCCACCACGACCACCACAAATGCATGTATGAGCAGTACCAAGAGCAGAGCGATCAGCAGGAGCACCATCTGTAGTGGTCTTGACGACTTTTGCTACTCGAAGGATACGATAATGTGCTTCCATTAAAGATGGAACGTCAGATCCAGCAATGATCTGAGAGCGAGCAGAGTCCGCATCAGGACGTAGAGAGACAAGATATGCCATAACATGAAGATGCTCATGTTGAGCCCTAGCATCATGGATATCTGTTGTAAGAGGCAATATATGATCAACCTCATCAATCATAGCCTTAAAGGCACTAAAGTAATTCTTATGAGATTTTTCTCCCTGATTAGCTCTGTATATGCCAACGACCGAGTCGTAGATACGAGACAAATCGTGTTTGCCATCAAACGTCGTTGCTAGGACCTCCCATCATTCCTTAACGGAGTCCGTATTCTGAACCATGTCTTCACCGATGGTTCCATGGAGTTAAACTGTGTAAACAGTCGACTATTATCAGTCTCCCATTGCTCAAAGATGGGATCAGTCTTTGCTGGGGGTTGTCGGTCAAATATTTGGATAACCTCATCCCTCGAAGCGTGTTTTCGACCTTCTTTCATTAGGTCGAGTAGCCTTCTGGAACGTCTAACCGTCGATCGACAAGTCGAATCGAGGAAATCGTTACGCCAGTGTCCGTTGGTTCCGCCATTGCGTTTCAGACACTAGTGTCCGCAGCACTGCTATTCATCCTAGTGCTAGTCATCTTGCAATATTTTCGATTCGACCGTCGATTTGATCTTTTGAGCTTGATAATCACATCAACTCGTGTCTCGAACCGGCACACGCATAGTAAGTATAGATAAAAGTGGATGACACAAGCCAGGATAGAGAGGTAATCCCAAGTTACCCTCTGGTAGATCTGATGTGAAGATCAAGGAAAGAAACAAAGATTCACGCAAGACAAGCACCTTGTATGCTCTTTGTTAAATTTCTGACACCAACTTTGGACGTCGGAGGTTTGAGCAAACAACACCGATGATGTTTACCCTCTGAGTATCCCAAGTCAAAGTTTTAGGGCAGAGATTCCTACAAAAAAAACTTGTTTATCTTCTGTGAATTCCAATAAGTTAATGTTGGAAAGTCAGAGGTTCCTACAAACAAACAAACCATTGTTTACCCTATGAGGACCGCAACATTTTTTCTTTTTTTCTTTCCTTTTGAACTAGGTTAGAGTTTGGAGGGTTTGGGCGGCGGCTGGTGGAAAGAACCAACTGTTAGGGTTAGGGTTTGGCACATGATCCATGAAGGGGAAGGGATGGCGCCGGGGGGGGGGGAGGGGGGGGGGGCTGTGGGTTAGAGTTAGTTTTTTTTTTTTTGTGGAGAGAGGGGTGGATGTGTTATGGCTCTGATACCATAGAGTAGAATATATGATATAAATTTTATTAATGAGGAGAGCTACATATATATAGGAGAAGCTAACCCCTCTCACTTTTGTTCTAGGTAATGTGGGACTGAAGCCCACTACTAACATTGTTTAATATACTTAACAATAATAAATGCAACAATAACAATCATATTATCGAGTGGTTGAGGTTCTTGAGATATATACACGATTAATAGGGAGGTTCCAGGTTCGCATCCACTGTTTTTTTAACTAACAATGTTAAAAAAGTGGACGCCCACCAATTTGGAATAGATAATGTGATGCGTAAGAGATCTGGTGTTTAAAGATATGTCCCCTAAATCTGGCCCAATATTGATATAAATTCCTCAAATTCTTTTTATTTGTGTTGTCCCTTCGAAGTTCAACATAACTCTCATAAATCTTACCATTTGTTTGATAGAATGAATCCATGTTCTGATATTTATTTATAGTTTGAGGGGTGTGTAGGAAGATGGTACGACTTTGGGATAGTCAATTCAATCTGAGCCCTAGAAAACACATCCAAGTATTTTTCTTCCTTTTAACTAGAATAAAAGAGATGAAACCCATGGTGAAGTGGGGAGATCTTCTATTGGATCTCACTATCTTATATGACTAGTCTTGGCTAATATTTATGTTTTGATATTTTATTATTTGTATCAGGAGTAAGATGGTCGATATCTTATTACAGGAGCGAAAAAACAAAAAAAAATAAGGAAAAGAAGAGAGAACTAAGAGAGAGAGAGAGAGAGAGAGAGAGAGAGAGAGAGAGAGAGAGAGAGAGGCTCACAAACATAAATAAGGGAAAGACATTTCTATCCTTCATTTTTGTTCTTTTCTTTTCCTTTTAAAACTTTTTTTGATCGGACTATGTTAGGGCCCAGGTGCAAATGAAAAATTGACCAGGGACCACTATGTTGGGGTTTTTGAAATTGCTCTCTAGAATTATAGTCCCACATCGCCTAGAATTCTAAGTGGGTATTTCAATATAAGTCTATGCTTTGTATTGACATTTGCACATGGGGTATGGTAGTCTATGCGTTTGAGATAGTGGGGTGTTTTCCTAGAGGTGCAAGGTTCGAATCCTCATAGAAACATTTTTTTTTTTGCTAATTCTTTGGGATTTCTCTTAGGAGCTATGTTCCGATGGGACTTCGTGACTCGGACTCGAGCGAAAGGCACGAAGTGGCGCTTTGATGGCCCACTTTGTACTTTGCACATACGCATCGGATGCGAGATGACGCTTTTACGCTGGTCTATTGTGCTAGACTCCTGCGCGCGACAACTGTGCTAGGCTAACTTACAAGAATAACAATCTTAAAACATGATCCGAGCAACAATCTACCTACGAAGATGGAAAACCATTAATACTCTCCTCGGCGCAAGTTTCGACAAACTTACAAGTTCGATGGAGAACACTACAACATATGAAAGAGAAAGATTAGTCTCAATCTTCAACTTGTCAATGTTGAATATGTGTTGACTGCTCTGGAGCCTATGATTCCCGAAACTGGAGATGTGCTTGCACTTGCCAACACAATTGGCCAGCAGTACAAATGGAAGAAGGACAATAACCTGTGCAAGTTGTTGATTCTTAGCGCCATGAATGACTCTATGGCATACTAATACAACAAGAAGATTAACACAAGATACGTCTAGGAGTATTTTGAGAAACACTACAAGATCGACAAGAAGATGTCCAAAATTCATCTCGTCGACAAACTCTTCAATATGCAATTTGAAGATGAAAATACAATGATGTCGCAAGTCAAGGAGTTATTGAAATTGTGTTTTTCTAGCAAAAACTTGAGGAAGGCATGAAGCAAGAGGACAAGTTCATGGTGGGAGCTATTGTCACCAAACTTCCTCCCGGTTGGAAAAAAATTGCAACCGATATCTACTGAAAAAAGATGGAGATCGAGGTAGAAGATCTTTTTTACTGGATTCACATTGAAGATGAAGACGAGGGGAAAACGAAAGTAGACATTTTGTCCAAATAGTTTGCCAAAGAAAACATGGTACAGTCTGGAGACTCAAAGGGGAAAGCAAAAGGCTTCCTACAACAACAAGAAGGACTTCAACTATCTCAAGGTGAAGTTAGCTCCTTTTTAGCCCAAGTCAAGCAACGACGGAGCTTCCTACAACTGTGGCAAGAAGGGCCAATACAAAAAGGACTGCAGGTCCAAGCCAATATCGAAAAAGAAAGAGCAAGTTGAGCTTAACTTGGTTGTTATGATTGTGTAGGTTGAGTCATCTGCCATTGACACGGACCGATGGGTGGATACATGTGCATCTTGTTACGTGTGTTTGAAGAAGGAATTGTTCACCACTTATGAACCAACTGTTGAGAAGGTTTTGGTGGCGAACAAATTCCAAGCTGAAGTTATAGGGATCAGAACTGTGGTGCTGAAACTGACTACCATGAAGCATGCATCAATAATTGCCAAGAATCTGATCTCTGGAAGTCTGTTGTACAATGCAAGCTTAATGATGTACATCAATACAGGCCAGATGATGATGTCTTACAAAGGAGCATAGTTCGGAAATACTTTTTGTATCGAAGGAATGTTCAAACTACAAATTGTAACTTCAGTTGAATGTATCAATGAAGTGTCTATTTCTGGCTAGTCTCTTGTGCTATAGCACAATAGACTAGGACATGTACATTGTAAAAGAATTAACAAGATGTCTAGTATATGTCTTATCTCCAAATGTGTGGGTAAGGAGGTACCGAAATATGAAGTCGGTGCTCAGACTAAAATCGTAAGAAAGCCATTTAGATGGGTAAACCGAAGTACATATCTTCTGGATTTGGTGCATTTAGATATCTGTGACTTCAAGCACTTCTCTAGAAATGCTGGAATGAAGTACTTCATTACTTTTATCGACGATTTCTAAAAGTACACATTCGTCTATCTTTTCAGATCGAAAGATGAAGCGTTTGTGAAGACTTTAAGATTGAAGCTGAACGTTAAACCTGACAACAGCTCAAAAGACTTAGAAGTGATTGAGGCATAGAGTATCGTTCTATTGAATTCGCATCGTTCTGTAGAAAACATGGAATTGTCAATGAAACGACTGTCCCGTATTCTCCTTTGTCAAATGGAGTAGCAGAAAGGAAGAATCATGACGGAGTTAATAAAATCAATGTTGTTGCTTGCTGGTCTTCCAAATTGCTTTTGGGGAGAAGCTGTGCTAATGACAATGTTCATCCTGAATAGGGTGTCGTTTGCCAAATCAGACATTACTCATGAACTCTGGTTCAAAGTCAGACGTTACTTTAATGCTACTCGAGTATGAGGGCGTCTGGCCTATGTGAAGTGTAGAATTGTAATAATAGGATGATTATTATTGAATGAGGGATTACATATATATAGAAGAGGTCTAGCCTTCGTCTTATTCTCTAGCTGATTTGGGACTAAATAACCAATACTCAACACCCTCCCTGAAACTAGAGCATAGATGTCAATCATGTCCAGCTTGTACATAGAAAATTAACCCAAGGGCTTTATAAATATATCATCTATGGTTCTTACATGATGAAATGTCATCTTCTTTTGATATTTATCACGGACAAAGTGGATGTCGATCTCAATATGCTTCGTCCGTACAGGGAATACGAGATTGGTAGCAATATGGATAACTGACTGATTATCACACATGTTTGCTGCTTCCGGTCCTGCTTCTTCTTCCAGCTCTTGTAGAAGATGTTGCAGATATAACACTTTTGCAGTACCATGAGCAATGACTCGGTATTCCGCTTTCGAACTCGATCGTGAGATTATACCCTGCTTCTTGCTCTTCCATGACGTTAAGTTTCCACCAATGAATATTGAGTAGCCGGATGTGGAACGTCGATCTATAAGACTTGCACCCTAGTCGGCATCCGTAAGACACTCAAGACGAGTATGTCCTTGATTCTCCATCCGTCCCAGGATTCTGAGCTAGATAACGCAAGATCTTAAGAACTGTCTGTCAATGCAAAACTCGTGGGATAGCCATAAATCTATTGACTACACTTATTGAAAAAGAAATATCTTGACGATTCATAACCTCAAGTAATTAAGTTTTTCAGCCAACCGACAATACTAATTAGGATTAGTCATTTGTATACCTTTATCCAGAATAACTTTACCCTTGGATCCATTGATGAGGTTGCTTCCTTAGTTTGCATAATCCCTGCTTCGGTTAATATGTCAAAAATATATTTCCTCTAGACATTACAATGTCTTGCTCACCCCGTGTGACTTCAACTCCCAAGAAGTACTCCAATGCTCCTATATCTTTAGCCTGAAACTGTTTGTCCAGAAATATTTTCGTGTAACAATACCCTGGTTGTCATTCCCTGTAATTACGATGTCATCAATATAGACACCAAGTATGATTATGATTCGTCGGACTGATGTTTGCCGTTAGAAAACTGAATGATCCTTCTTTGATTGGTACATTCCAAACTATGTAACAACATAGATAAATCGACCAAACCAAGTACGAGATGATTGTTTAAGGCCGTATAGTGCTTTACGTAGATAAGACACTTTACCCTTCCTTGTAACGAACCCTGGAGGTTACAGCACATATACTTCTTCTTCACGATCCCCAAGGAGAAAGACATTTTTCACGTCTAACTGAAGTAAGGGCCAATCATAACGGACAACCAATGATAGGAGCAATCGCATAGAGGTCATCCTGACAACTGGGGAGAAATTCTCAAAATAGTCCTCACCTTAAGTCTGAGAATATCCTTTTGCCACAAGATGAGCTTCTAGACAATAAAAATGCCATCCGGTTTCACCTTAATTATGAACACCCATTTGTAACCTACCGCCTTCTTACCAGTAGGCAAATCCACTAAGTCCTATGTATGATTCTCCTGAAGTGCTCACATTTCCTCTTCCATAACGACGCGCAAACCAGGATTTGAGTTCCTCCTCTACAGAATTGGGAATCTGAATTCCATCAATAGTAGCCACCAAGGACTGAGTGTGACTCATGAGTCCTTTGTAGTTCTCAACATATAAAGGATGGTTGTGGCATGCACAATGGGGCGAGCCGGTATATCAGGTGGTGGTGAATCGGTGGAGCTAGAGGAGGACCATGATGACGACGTCGGCTCTTCGACAGTAGGCATCATTTGTGTTGCCTGTTGCGATGGAGCTGGTGTTTACGGACCATTGGACGGTAAGACTGGCTCGGTAGGGAGGGCACCCTTGTGGGGGGCTGTTGTGTATCAATTGGATACAACTAGTTCTCATTTGGGTGAACTTATGGAACAAAATCATTAAATGAAGGGGGTGGAGGAACTCGGTTTCAACAAAGGTAACATCCGAGACATGAAATACCTCTTCAAAGTTGGAAGAAAAAGGGATACTTTTTCTGATCCTTAGGATACCCAAGAAAAATATACTCGACTGCCTTTGGATCTAATTTAGAAAGAGTAGGTCGAGTATCTCTAACATAACATGAGCATCCAAAAACTAAGGTAGATGAAACGGTAGACGATTGGGATATAATCGAGAAAATGGAGTGTTGCCATTGGAAACAAACAGTAGATGACATGCGATAAGTAGATGACATGTGATAAGGACAACATGCGATCAAAATTTTCTGGGAGTACGGACATGAAACATAAGAGCACGCGTTGTTTCAAAAAAAATAACGATTCTTACGTTCAGCCATACCATTTTGTTGTGGTGTGTAAAGACAGAAAGTTTGGTAAATCATCCTATGTCTAGCCAGATGAGAATTGTACTCACGAGACATACTCACGACCATTGTCACTCCGAAGACATTTAATAGGAATCCCAAATTGGGTTTTGATCTCAGCATAAAAAATTGTACCAAATATTAAATAATTCGTAATAATTTTTCATCAAGTAGACAAAAGTGACTCATGGGTAGTCATCAACAAAGAAAATAAAATATTTGAAATCCATTATATAGATTAAAATAATGGTATAACTTTATTAATGAAGGAGTGCTACATATACATAGGAGATGCTAATCCTTCTTACTTTTGTTCTAGGCAATATGGGGCTAAAGCTCACTACTAATATTATTAATATACTTAACACCCTCCCACAAGCTGGAACATAGATGTCAATTATGCCCAGCTTGTTAAATAGAAATTGAACCTGAGGACCCAAAAGAGGCTTCGTGAAGATATCGGCTATCTGATCACCGTTCCTCACATGGTGAAACTTTATCATCCCCTTTGTATGCTCATTACAGACGAAGTGGATATCGATTTCAATATGCTTCGTCCTTTCATTAAATACAAGATTGTAGCAATATGGATAGCAGACTGATTATTACACCACATATCTGCTGTGCTCGATCCTGCTTCTTCTCCCAATTCTTATAGATGATGCTTTATATATAATACCTCTGTTGTGCCATGAGCAATGGCTCGATACTCTGCTTCAGAACTTGATCGTGCTATCACACTTTGCTTTTTGCTCTTCTAAGATACCAAGTTTCTGCCAATAAATATAGAGTAGCCATATATAGACCGTCTATCTGCCAGGCTTACACCTCAGTCAGCATCAGTAAAACACTCCATACGAGTATGTCTATGATTCTCTATTCGAATTTCTTTTCTTGGATTCTTGATTGGATAGCACATGATTCTGAGAACTGCCTACCAGTGTGGAACTCTTGGAGAAGCCATAAATCTATTTCTAATACTAACTGCGAAAGAGATGTCCGGATTAGTCATGACTGCCAAGTAGTTGAGTTTTTCAACTACTCGTCGATACTGATCTGGATTGGTCATCAGGATCCCCTTGTCTGGAAGTAACTTAGCCTCTGGATCCATATGTAAGGTTGCTCCCTTGGCTTGCATTGTTCCTGCATCATTCGGTATGTCCAGCATATACTTCCTTTGAGACATTACAATGTCCAGCATACTCCGTGTGACCTCAATGCAAGTAATAGTTCAATGATCCAATATCCTTGGTTTAAAATTGTTCTCTCAGAAACTTCTTGAGCCCTGCAATACCCTGGCTGTCATCTTCCGTGATTACAAGATCATCAACATAGACTCCAAGTAGTATCCTTCCAGCTGATGTCTGTCGGTAGAATACCGAATGATCCTTCTTTGATTGACATATGTCAAACTGAGTAACAACATGTGTAAATCGACCAAACCACGCACGAGCTGATTGTTTTAGACCATAGAGGACCTTCCGTAAATGACACGATTTATCCTCCCTTGCAACGAAATCGGGAGGTTGCATCACATATACTTTTTCATCAAGATTCCCATGGAGGAAAGCATTCTTGATATTCAGCTGAAGGAATGGCTAGTCATAGTGAACAACCAGGGCTAAAAGGATACGAACAGATGTCATTCTGGCAACGGGAGAGAAAGTCTCGAAATAATCCTCACCATAGGTCTGAGAATATCCTTTAGCTACCAGACGAGCCTTTAGGCAATCAAGAGTCTCATTCGGTTTCACCTTGATCGTGAACACCCATTTGCAACCTATCGTCTGTTTACCGGGAGGTAAATCGACTAAGTCCTAAGTATGGTTCTCCCGGAGAGCTTTCATCAACATCAGGCCAACCAGGATGTTTGAGACCCTCCTCAGCATTTTTGGGATTCTGAATCCCATTAATAGTAGCCACCAGAGACTGAGTGTTGCTGGTAAGTCCTTTGTAGTTTTTAACATATAAGGGATGATCACGACAGGCACGACGAGGGCGAGTTGCTAGCGGAATAGGTGGAGCTGCTGGATGAACTGGCGGAGGCGAATCAATGGAACTAGAAGAGGATGATGGTTCTGTGACCGTTGGCACTATCTGCAATGTTCTTTTGGACGACGTCCGCACTGACCGAACCGGTGTTTGCGGACCATCGGACTGGAATACTGGCTCGGTAGGGGAGGACACCCTTACGGGGGGCTGTTGTTTTTGAATAGGAAACAATAAGAAGTCCTCTTTTAGGTAAACATGAGGAACTAGATCCTTAGTTTGTGGAAGTGGAGGAAACGTGGTTTCAACAAAGGTAACATCCCGAGAGGAAAAAAATACCTCTTCAAGGTAGGGAAAAATACCGATATCTTTTTTGATCTTTAGGATAGCCAAGGAAAAACACTGGATTGCCTTAGGATCTAATTTAGAAAGATTCGGTCTGATATCCCGAACATGGGGGGCAGTGGAGGGTGAGGGGTGGATGACGGCTAGGGTTTTGGCTCTGATACTATGTAGATACTAGAATAATGTAATAACTTTATTAATGAAGGAGAGGCATATATATAGGAGAGGCTAACCTCTCTCACTTTTGTTTTAGGCAATGTGGGACTAAAGTCCACTACTAATATTATTAATATACTTAACACCCATCACATATTCAATAGGGCATGGACCCCATATACTTAACACCCATCACATATTCAATAGGGCATGGACCTCATATATCAGAATGCACTAGCTCAAAAGGAGCTAATACAATTTTATTCAGACTCACAGGAGCTAATACAGCTTTATTTAGACTTACCGGGTAGGGTATCCGATGATGTTTAGCCAAACTACATGACTCACAATGAAAAGAAACTCGAGAATCTAGGGATGTACACATTTGCTAGAGAGCTTGGATAGATGGATGACCTAACCGACAGTGCAACTCAAACGGGTCGAGTGATACACCGGCATAGACAACAGAAGAATTCATTGCAAACAAGTATAAGCCTCCAGCCATATACTCCTTACTGGTAGTTTTTTCAGTCTTTAGGTCCTGAAAAAGACGACTATAAGAAAAGAATGTTACCGAGCATTACAAGTTACGAGTAATGCGGCTAATGGATAATAAACTGAATTGATTGTCATGTGTGTGTAAAACTGAATTGAGTGACAGATCGGGAGAAAGATGAGTGCTTCCTTTTCCATGAACTTTCAGGGAATTGCCATTCACAACAGTAATATTTGTCACATGACCCATAGATATATAATCACTCAGCATACCTGCATTACTTGCCATGTGATCAGACACACCCGAGTCGATCACCCACTGCTTTGATCGTGAATATTCGACTATGGATTCAAATATAGAAGCTTCACTACGAAGCTGAGCTTAGAATTCAGCAAATTCTGCATAGGTATTAGACGTCATCTGCACAGATAGCCCGTCATTGTCATGAGCATCTGATGTAACATTGACGACAAGTGTTTGGGATATTGCCATTGAAAATGTCCTTGTTGACCACAGTTGAAGCATGTGCGCAGTCGTCATCCATCATGACCGTTATTACCTTGTCCACCATTTTGACCAACATTTTAGCTAATACGTCTACCACCATGACTGCCACGGAATCCACCAGCAACACCCAAGAAAGATCGATCAGCAGGTATGTCACTCATATCATGCCCAACTACTTTCGTTGCCCGTAGGACACGAAAGTGGGATTCCATAAGAGATGGAACCTCGGCTCCAACAATAATTTGAGACCGTGCAGAGTCTACATCAGGACGAAGTGAGGCAAGATATGATATGGAGTAACTATCTGGACCTTCCAGCCGTCAATTGACCAGTCGAATCGAGAAAATTGTCGTACCAGTGTCCGGTATCCCCGCCATTGTGTTTCTGATACTGGTATTGTCACCACTGCTACTTGCCTTAATGTTCGTCATCCTTCAATGTTCTCGATTCGACTGTTGGTAATCGTTCTGATCTGATATTCACATCAACTTTGCCAATATGCGAACAACGTTGTGAGAACTGGCTCGCACAATGTTGGCAGAGATCGATTGTAGATGACATAAGTCAGGACATAGATTCACACAAACCGAGGTTGCTCTCTGTTAGATCTTGATGTGGACACCGAGTTAGGAACAAAGATTCACACAGACAATCAAGTTTGTTATCTGTTAAACTCTTGATATTGTTGTCGAGGTTCAGTGGTTCATGCAAACAATCATAGTTTACCATTTAAAGATCTCGATTTTGACGTTTTTTTTTTGTCAGATCTGTTTTTTTATTTTCAGATTTTTTTTTACTTAGGGTGACTAGGTTAGGGTTTGGAGGTGGAGGGGGGAGGGGACACGACGGCTAGGTTAGGGCTATGGTTTAGAAGTGGAAGGGGGGCATAATGGCTAGATTAGGGTTAGGGTTTGGGTTTGGGGGGCTTCACAAGACGAGGGACTGCTGCTGCAGGTGCATGGAGGCGGGGGTGCTGCTGCAGGCAGGGGGAGGCAGCATCGACCAACAATGACAACAGTGAGAGGGGCGTAGAGAGGGGGGGGGGGGCTTAGAGGGAGTTGGCTTTGATACCATGTAGAATAGAATAATATGATGATTATTATTTAATGAGGGATTACATATATATAATAGAGGACTAACATTTTCCTTATTCTCTACCAGATGTGGGACTATATAACCAATACTCAACATGAAGCATCTTGACATCAAGATTGAGAAGTAAGGAACAAGGACTACGAAGACGATATTTCTGGGTTATGCTGAGAAAAGTGACGCTCTTATGTTCCTTGAGCTTGAAACAAATCAAGTCATTGAATCTCGCGTCGCTGAATACTTCGAAGATAAATTCACCAGGCACACGAATATTGTTCTAGCAGATATTCTGAAAAACACTGTGAATACAAAGGAAGCTAGCACTTCCAAAGAAGTTGTAGCTTAAGAAGAAGTTGCAAATGAAGATGTATAAATGAACTAGAACTCGCAAAACTGTTATCAAAGCTAGTGAGGAGGCCAAAAGACTTCGGTGAAGACTTCGTCACCTATCATATGGAAGCAGATCCACTTACCTATGATAAGACAATGAATACTAGAGATAATGTTTTCTGGAAGGAGGCAATCAATGGCGAGATTGACTCCATAATATCCAATAACACTTAGGTATTAGTCAATCTGTTTGAAGGAGCAAAATCTATTGGATGAAAGATGAAGGCAAATGGAACTGTTGATAAGTTCAAGGCTAGGCTAGTAGCCAAGGGGTTTTCTCAGAAGCAGGATTTTGACTACTTTGACACCTATGCTCCAGTTGCGTAGATGACAACTATCAGGATGTTGATTGCTCTTGATGCTATTCACAAACTAATGATTCATCAGATGTATGTCAAAACAATATTCCTGAATGAAGATCTGACCGAAGATATTTACATGTAACAATCAGAAGGTTTTTTCGTTAAGGGTCTTGAAGACAAAGTGTGCAAGCTGATAAAATCTCTCTATAGTCTGAAGCATGCTCCTAAGATGTGACATGAGAAGTTTGATAAGATCATCATATCAAACGACTACAGAGTCAGTGAGACAGACAGGTATGTTTAGATTAAGTTCGTTGATGGCGGAGGGGTGATCGTTTGTCTTTTATGTGGACGTTATGCTAATCTAGGGTGCGGATCTAGATTGTGTCAAGGAGACGAAGAAGTTCCTCGACTTCAGTACGAAGGACATGAGAGATGCTGATGTTATCCTTCAGATAAAGATCATCCAGATGGAAGTTGGGTTTTCTCTGTCATAAGCTCACTACGTAAAAAAGTTGCTCACACGCTATTGATATCAGGATCTTCTGGGGATTGATACTCTATACAGGTGTGACAAGGCTGAAGCCAAATCCAGAAAAAAAAATAACATCAGATAGTTGGAATACTCTAGTGTCATTGGAAGCTTGATGTATGCTATGAGTGCAACCAGGTCTGATATTGCTTTTGCTGTGGAGATGCTGAGTCGGTTCACGAGTAATCTAGGTGTCGAACACTGGAAAGTTGTGGAGAGAGTTATGAGATATCTCAAGAGGACTCAGAAGTTTGCATTGCATTGTATTGCTTACCTAGCTATGGTAGAAAGCTTAAGTGATACAAGTTGGTGCTCAGAAGAAGAGAGCAAAAGGTCCACAATAGGATGTCTTCTCCATGGGTGGAACTGCTATATCGTGGACGTTGAAGAAGCAGATTTTGCTCTGTCACTCATCTATGGAGTATGCGTTTCAGGCTCTGGTAGCTGCAGCAGATGAAACAAAATGGCTTTGGGATCTCATGTATGATCTTTCGTTGGTTGCACAGTTCTGGCTATGCTGATATATTGCGGCAATGAGACGACTGCAACGGTGGAATCAAATGATCTCTTCAATGGGAAGAAGGGTGTCGTGCGACTTTGTCACGCATTACTGAATGAATGCAACAATGATGAAATTATTGCAGTGGTTGACATTCGAAGCTAGGAATATCTGTCGGATCCGTTCACCAAAGGTCTCAAGCGTCAGTTGGTCGAGGACACAACAAAAAATTGGCTTGAAGGAATTCTGATATTCAGTCTTTGTAGTTCTAGCATAAAGTATTATGCTTTTAGTTCAAAGAAAAATTTACTAAGCATTTTACTTTTGGTTTAAAGAAGGATCATTGACCGAAAAAATATTAGGTACAATAGTTAGTCATTGAGGTTATTGTTGGATATTATCCGAAACCACTGTGGTCTACTAGTTGCTCTTGGTATAGAGCAAGTCATGTGAGAGGTTGGCAATAAGTCTTAGTGAGTTCTTAGACATTTGGAATGTTCGACGTGCTTTACAGGAAGGAAAGGTACCTCATCATTATAAAGGGGCTAATATCCCATGCTACAGTGGTGTCACACCATATGAGGTGGAACCTCATTTTCGGGCCATGTCATGGCGACGTAGCACTGCATAGAGGCATTTAGTCTAATGCTGAAAAGTGGAGAGTAGTAGTACAATACTACAAAGAGGTTGAGATCTTATGCTACAGTGATATGACACCACCAAGAGGTTGGACCTCAGTTTTGGGCCATATCATAGCGGCGTAGCACTATAAGGAAGCGAAAGACTTTATGCTGGATAATATTAAAATCTCTGAAAAGAATTCACTTAAGTGTATGAACAGAGATGTTGGTCGTCTCTTGAGGGTAAACTTGTTGACACCCAAGATACATACACCGATACCAAATCAGCACAACGCCTTTAATGAGCGACCAGACACAACTGATGTCATTATGTGAGTGAGAAGAATAGTGGCGATGGTACTGAACTCAAGGCATAGTCTATTCTATATTGTACTGTTGTTTGACCAATGCGGGAAGATTCAAGTCGTAAGCGACATCTATCCTAATGCATGATATACTGTTACTGTGAGGAACACTCAACCCATATATTGAAATATGTGGGGGATTGTTAGAATTTTTGTAATTATTCTTTAGAATTATAGTCCTACATCGCCTAGAATTCCAAGTGCGTATTTCAATATAAGGTTATGCTTTGATTGACATGTGCACATGGGTATGGTAGCCCATATGGTTGAGATGATGTGGTGTTTTCCTAGAGCTGCAAGGTTTGAATCCTCATAGGAACAATTCATTGGGATTTTCCTTAGGAGCTAAGTCCCGGAGGGGCTTTGCGACTCAGACTCGGACGAAAGGCATAAAGTAGCTTTTTAATGACGCATTTTGCAGTTCGCAAGTACGCATCGGGGACGAGATGATACTTTTGCGCTGGTCTGCACGTAGGCTCCTACGCCAGGTAACTGTGCTAGGCTCATGCGCTGTGTGTATGCACGAGGCAATCTGCATGCGGCTCCTGTGCGGGGTGTCTGCGTGGGGTGTCTACGCGGGTGTCTCTGCGGTGTGCCTACGGAGGCATCTGCGCCTCTGCTCGGTGTATCTTCGGTTGCTCCAGGAGTGTAAGTGCCCAATTAATGTGGGTTACAGTAGTAACCGCCAACTTAATAGGCAGTTAACTCCGCGTTTAATGCCCATTATGGTGTTGTATATATACTTCAGGTTCTTTTATGTAAAAGGACACGAGATTGAGCAGAGTATATGCTGTGGGAGAACACTTAGCAACCTGAAAAGGAGCTATGAAGTGCCGCTCGTGCAAGGAGTTAAGTGTTGTCCAAGGAGTTCGTGCAAGAGAGAGAGAGGAGCGTTTCATAAGTTCTTGATTCTGAACTTGCTGGTTCCTGGGAGAACATCGACGAAATATAGATCGAATCTAGCTTTGAGCAAGGGTGATTTTGATCACCCCAGTGAGCAAATTCTTCAAAGTTTCCTATTCGTTCTTCTCTCCATTGTAGCAACTTGGTTGAATTTTTTACTTGTCATTTTCAAGTCATTTTGTAATCTTCTTTTTCTGTCTTTACAAGAGTCATTGTAAGAGTTGTAATCTTTCAATTTTTCCATACTTTGTACGTACATTGTAGCCTACGGGAATAACACACTATTTCTATTATCGTGATTAGTCTGTGCCTAAGCTTTCCCGTGTCTGTCCGATGCCTAACAACCAGGTTATTTGGGATTTATGTGCAATTTTCAACAAATGTTTTGACCGCTATTTTGTGGACCGACTAGAATTAGGCGGACTAGGCCGTGGGTGCCTGGTGCCAGCGACTTTTACAACCTTGGTAGGGACCCGCTCATGTTTAATAAAATTGGAGGGATCAGGTTCAAATTTCTGCAAGAAAAGTGTCTTCCACTTGTCGTCATCCAAGGACAAAAATCGTTTTCCATGAGTTTGACGATTTACTAAGTTGAATATGAAAAGTGGACCGAGACATTAGGAGTGATAGAAGGAATAAGTTACATTGAAACTGTTGACTTCAGGATCTATGATTGCGTGCTACTTAGCAAAAATTAATTAGAGTTGTTCTGATATACTACTTGTCGGTGACTGTCACAACTTACAAATGACTTGAAACTAATTAGTGTAGTTACTACTATAGATTCTATTAATGTTAAATTTGAATGACTTCAATTTTAAAAAATGCATCTCAATTTTTTTTAAATTAGTTCAATTTACATTTATTATTGTTGCATAATTGATTTGGATATTACGAGTCATACGAAAGAGATTTGATGCAAGATAAAATCATCCAAAGGGGTTTATTTGTTAAAATAGGTCTTTTACAAATAAATCCCTTAGCGACTAAATACCTGTAACATCACGATGACATCATAAATTTTTTTTAACTCTTTCTCTTTCATTTTTCTAAAATTTGAGAGTTGATCCATGCGTTATATCTAAAGTTCCAGATTTACTCCAACAACTTCTCACCATTTAAAAAAAAACCTCATTATCTGTGAAATTTCTTAGTTCTATCTCTATAACTGAGGAATCATGCCAAAATCTCTATGAGCTCTGTCATCTACTAAGACATGGCTTTACCAAATCTAAAGACTAGCTTCTGTTGGATTTGGAACTAGACTTTAATCCAAAAGGATTAAGGCCAGTAGGTTGAGATGATATTGAACTGCATTTTACGTTGTATGTTCTTAAACTGAAAAATATATATAGCACGTTCAGGTAGAACTTCAGAAATAATATGAAAGAATTTAGATGCTTACCTGTACCTGCATACTTGACCACGTAGATTAGTGTTCTCCATACATAATGACAAAAAAGGGACGTCCCAATGCCACAAGGCTCCCACTTACGCGTGGTACTTTGGAAAGGGTCAAAAGTAGGCAATATATATGAAGATGATGTTTCTATGACTCGAACTGATCCAAGATGCAAGCAACAAGCCCGTCATCGCGCCAGACAATGCTCTCTTCCATACATAATGGGAACATTTACCAAAAGAAAAAGAGAGCCTAATAGTATTTGTTGCATTTTTGAATAGTTCCTATATGACAATATTTTTCATCTAGATACTCAACTTTGCAATATGCATCCTTTTTGTTCTCTAGGTTCTTATCTAAACTTTATAATATGCAAAATATTCTTAGTGACTCCTTATCAAAATTCCTTTATATTTGTAGGATACTTGAATGTTTATATTTTAAATATGCTTGCATCTTTATTCCATAATCGTCGTCCAAATTGACTTCTCCCATTAGACTGGGATCGACTATGGAGCATGAGAAGGCTTCATAAAAGAATTGAAAAAACCTTTTTATGACCGACTGATGAGGACATCGTACTACGTGCACAAAATTTTCGACACTTGTACAGGTGCAGGAAGCATCTCGGAAAAGATCCATCATTACTCATGTGGTTTTGAGTTTGAGTTTAACATTTTATTAGGTTTATTTTAGTCCCACGTGACTTGTGGAGAGTTTGTTTCTTTTAATTCACATCTTTAGTCCCACATTGCCTGTGGGTTAGCACTTTGCTCTTTTGTATGCCTATATATAGGCTTGTTCATTTCATATAAGATCATCAAATGATAAATGAAAAAATTGTGAGAAGAAAATTATTGCTAGTTATTTTTTTTAGATTAGAGTGTGATACCTAATCTCTCCCCCTCTCTCGTTCCTCTCTGGGCGTGTGAAATCCTAGGGCGGTCGTTCGTCGTGCACCCTCGACCTCCTCCTCTCCCCAACCTCGCCGCCAAGCCGTCCGCCATCCGATCCAGGCGGTGTCAGCAGCTCCCAGCTGTCCTGCCTCCCGTCCCGGTCGTCCGTCTTCCTCCCTTGGTGCAGCTGGCCTTCCATCGTCAAACCGCACGTCGTCAGGCCGTCCGTCTATCGTCAGTCGCAGATCCGGCAACCAACATCCTTCTTCCTATCCAAAGATCCAGGTGCACCATTCCAACTTCTCTAAATATTTGTGAAATCATCACTGTTAGGATAAAAAAAATCTCTTTAATATTTTCAATCATTCATGACTGTTATCCTGTTTTGATTGTGAGGAACGGATCTGCTTGATACAGGACATTATAATTGCTACAGAACTGATATTAAATTTGGAACTAAAAGTGAGTATAATTTATTACATTAATTTTCTAATGAATCATGAATACAAGATTTGCGAATATGATTGTGCTTCTTCTTTAAAAAAAGAGCCATTGAGATCCCAACATTGAACTTTAAGTCTTCTACTTAATTAATCGTTCTTTATAAATTGTCATTGATTTTCGTTCATTCTGCTGATTTCCATAACCTGCACAACGTAGAGACATAAAATAGAGTTAATCAAAACATGTATTACATCACCGACCGTCAACCTGGCGTCATCCTTACCAAATTCCTAGCCAATGTAGCTATTCAAATTTTCAAATCCCTTTTCTCAAATAAGAATCCATCCAAGAAAATAATATTTTACTATTTACATTCATATCCACCCAAACATGGATTTTCAGACCCTTAACCGGCCTTTATCCTAATCCATTCATATTCAGGGAGAGAAATCTGCTCAAGTTAGAACATATGAGTATACATGTTTACTAGTGTCTACACATAACACGCCGTAAGTGATGTTTCAGAGATCTTCTATATGGCCCTCTAGGAAATCATCATTGTGCAAGTCTTCTCGAATTATGGAGCGTAAGAAAGTTCTATAAAATAAAGTACATTTTTTATGACCTTACCCTCTATGTTGGTGAATTCCTCGCAAAGGTAGTGATGAGCATGAGAGGTCCATACTGTTTCGATCTATATGAGTATATGGCTCTAGTAGACATTCATTTTGGCTTTGTAGTTTAAGCTCCTGCAACCAAGGAGCACTTTCGAGTTCTCTTAAGACTATAAAAGGGTCTAGGAAATTGCTTGCACATATAGCGTCGGTCATATTTTACGTGAGCAACAAGAAGCCTTTATCTCAAATTTCTGGGGTTTGTATGTAAAAAAATCTCCCTTATCAAAACTAATACAGATGATATTTAGTCAACCAATAATCTTCTTTTAGAATCTGTTGGAATATCCTATTGATATTTTTGGTATGTTGGAATATGTGTTGGAATATCCTATTAGTATATTTGGTATGTTGGAATATGCTATAGGATATTCCTATAGAGTTAATGTAATGAGAATATGCCATAAGATATTCCTATAGAGAGTTAATATAATGAGGAGATTGTAAGGCTATAAATAGCCAAGAGATTATCAATAAAATATAACAACTATTTTCTACATGGTATCAGAGCCACATTTCCACAAATCCTAACCTTCTCCCTCTTCTCTCTCTGCCACCAAACCCTAACCCGCGCACAGCAGCCCCCCTTCCCATGCCCGCTGCTGCTGCGGCTGCTGCCCGCTGCTACTGTGGCTGCTGCCCGCTGCTACTGCGGCTGCTGCCCCTCCCACGTGCGCGCCGTCCCCTCCTACCGCACGTAACGGCACCGTTGTTGTCGTTGTTCGGATCATTCCAAAAGATAACACTGATACCTAGATCTGATGAAAATAGACATGTTCGGATCTAGGAGCGGACGACGAGGACGAGCGTGAGTCGTGGAGCGGACGTGACATGATCGGAGAGGAGAAGAATCGATGACTTTCCTCCATCGATCTGAAGCTTGATGGACCGACTACCTACCTGAGTTGGCCATGACGGGAAAGGAGAACCCTCACAGAGAAGACAGAGCCGAATGAGGGCTCGATAGGATGAAGAGCACCGTCAGGACCTAAGGGAGAGCCCCGGCAGTGCTACAACTGCGGGGAGGTGGGTCATCTGAGGTTTGCTTGCACCAAACCACCCAAGGAAGATTCAGGCGGTAGATGTTGACAGTTTGGAGGATGTGACCGTGGTTGTAGGGGTCGATGAGGCTGTCGAGGAGGTTGTCGGGCGAACCTATTGGTAGCAGAAGGCGAGGAGACAACTAACGATGCCTATACTGAGGAGGATCAGGCATTGTAGGACATGTTGGAAGTACTCATGAGGAGGCAGAGAGCATCGAGCGATGGAGATAGGAGGAGTAGGACCGGGGAGGCGTCCACCTCATTCTTCGCCAGAGACAACGCTGTCATGTATGCCCATCCGTCGGCGGAAGGCACTGACGACTCGCTCGTCCTTGCATTTATGTCTTCCCTCAGATCGTCGGATTGGATTATTGATTCGGGTGCGTCTCGACACGTGACAGGAAATGCTAGTGAGTTTTCTTCCTCCACTCACCTAGCATCGGCAGACAGCATTCAAACAGCTGACGGTACTTTCAAGCCAGTGGTCGGTAAGGGTACTGTCGATTGTACAGGTTCAGTAAAATTATCCAATGTTTTGCATGCTCCTTATTTTCCAGTCAGTCTTTTGTCCATTAGTTCTATAATCCTCCAATTAAAATGCACTGTCTGCTTTGATATTCCTAAGGTGATCTTCCAGGAGAAGGAGACGGGACGAAGACTTGGGACTAGCACTTGGCATGATGGACTGTGGTACCTGGATCGAGAAGGGCTAGATTCAGCATTAGTATCTATGGCGCAAAAGGCAGGGATGGAAGGATTGAAGAAGATGAGTGCAGAAGATACATTGCGACTCCATCACAGGAGGTTGAGACACTCTTCATTTGGTATTTTAAGCAAAATTATACCCTGCAATTTATGAAGAAGTTAATAAAGAGAAACTAGTTTGTGTTGCTTGTGAGTTAGGCAAACTTACTAAGAGTTCATATGTGAGTAGCGGTCATAGGAGCTCGTCTGTTTTTGATGTACTATGAATGGTTACAAATATTTTGTTACCTTCATAGATTGTTTTTCTCATACTACTTGGCTGTATTTGATGAAAAATAAGAGTGAGATCCCCTCCTGTTTTCGAGATTTTCACAAACATGTCCAGACTCAGTACAAGGCAGTGGTGAAGGTACTAAGGTCTGACAATGGAACGGAGTACACCAACAAGACACTTGCGGAATACTTGTTCGTCTAAGGGATACGGCATCAGACCACCTGTGCATATACACCAGCACAGAACGGAGTAGCGGAAAGGAAGAACAGACACCTCCTGGAAGTGGCGAGAAGTATGATGATAGACATGAATGTCCCACAGAGTCTGTGGGGATATGCAGTGTTGACAGCAGCTCAACTGATCAACATGATGCCTTCGAAGGTGTTGGGATGGAGGTCTCCATGCGAGATTCTGTAGGGAAATAATAGTGGGATGCTTCTACTAAGGGTGTTTGGCTGCGTATGCTTCATGAAGGACAACATACCCTCGGTAGGGAAGCTTGATCCTCGAGCAATCAAGTGTATCTTTGTGGGCTACTCGGAAACTCAGAAGGGCTACGTATGCTGGAATCCAGTGGAAAAAAAGAAAATTTGTAAGTATGGATGTTCACTTCAGGGAACATGAGCCATACTACAGTTAGGAGGGAAATCCAAATATCTCACTTGATACTGCAAGTATGAGGCGAGAGGGAGAGTTGTTGGAAAGCATTTCGACTGATCTCGGAGTATGGCTTGGAGGAAAAAATAGGGTACACTAAGGTGAAAAGGGACAGGGGAAGGAATAAGAGGTGTTAGGCCCACAGCTCAGGGGGAGATACTTACCTGCAGCAGGCGAGAGAAGCAACTTGCAGGACCAGTTCCTACAGTGCCAGTGCTAAGTCCCTTATCTGCGTCCGTCTTGACTCCCGAGACACCTACACCACCTCTTTTCCCTTCAGGCGATATCCTTCCTTCTCCTCCTCCCCAACCATCATTAGTATGGATGTCCACTCGCAGCAATGCGGGAAAACCTCCTGATAGATATGGTTGGGACCTTGCTAAATTTGTCTCATATGATAATATCTCTTTTTCTAATGGAGCTTTTATTGCATCATTGGACAATGTTACTATACCTAACAATTGACAGGTAGCCAAGAACGATCCAAAGTGGAAAGTAGCGCTGCACGAGAAGTTGGGAGCTCTGGAGAAGAACCGGACTTAGGACATGTGAGACTGCCAGAAGGGAAGAGAGCAGTCGGATGCAAGTAGATTTTCACTGTGAAGCAGAATCCAGATGGACAGGTTGAGCGCTACAAAGCTCGACTGGTGGCAAAAGGATACAGTCAGACGTACGGTATCGACTATGACGAGACTTTTGCACCAGTGGCGAAGATGAGTACTATCAGGACCTTGATCTCTCTGGCAGCCAATGAAGGATGGAAGCTACACTTGTTAGTGCCGAGGCACAATTTTCGATGAAAATTCTGAAACTGAAACAATTGTACATACAACGTTTCAAATGCAGCACCTTAAAGAAGATGTGCAACAGAGATCCTGGAGGATTTTGAATTACGAGGATCTAAAAAGATACTACGTAATACACAAAAAAAATCTAAAGAAACTTTGTGCAAGCAACTATCGGCAGTAGAGCTTCTAAAAAGAAGTTACTGTAAAAGGCAACAGCAGCGATGACAGGCGAAAATGAGATGCTGGGGTGAATGAACCACCGTTGCTCAAAGCTTTATTAGCCCCACACGAGCACGAACAGCTTCCAGGAACCAGCAAGTTCACGAAGAATTTCTGGAACGCTCGTAAGTCAATATTTGAGACTTGAACGGGCTTCCTGGACTTAACAGACTCCCTCAACTCTCTTCTTGGTGCATCTTTCAAAGGAGGCCAAGGGGCTCTATTTATAGAGTGGAGTTGAGACTTCACCTCTTCTCCTATCCGATGTGGGACTAAAATACCAATACTCAAAAATAGAGTTTGATATTTTAGATCATCCCACAATCAGCATAGAAGTGTGCCAGTCCACGCCTACCCCCCGAACACTCCCGTGCATGCACGAGACATCCTGGAGTCCGTGTCCGAGTCCGAGTCCGCACAACAAAAATTAACTTGCATCCTTATTGGATTTAATCCTTTTTCCTTCTAGGAAAATACTTCCACATGGCACAAACTTGTGCCCTACTACACCTCATGTGCACACCTCAACACAAGCAATGCATTATATTGAGATACTCACCATTTGGTGTAGCCGATGTGGGACTATCTTTTCTAGTCCAAAGGCTAAAACACCAACAATCCCCCACATATCTCAATATATGGGTTGAGCGTTCCCCACAGTTACTGCCCATCATGCATTAGGAGAGATGTCGCTACGACTTGAATCTTCCCGCATAGGTTAAATAACAGCATGATACAAGAATGGACTAAGCCTTGAATTCTGCACCATAACTGCAATTCTTTCTACTCACATAATGACATCAACTGTGTTTCTGGCTGCACATTGAAGGCCTTGTGCCAGCCTGGTTTCAGTGTATAATTTTTGGGCGTCTACAAGTTTACCTCAAGAGACGGCCTGATATCTCTGTCCATACACTATAGGTGAGTTCTTTATAAAGAGTCATGGCATGAAGCATTGCGCTTCTTTGCGATGCTACGCCGCTATGACATGGCTTAAAGCCGAGGCTTTACCCCACCTGGGTACCTCATCGTAGTGTCATACTACTGTAGCATGAGGTCACAGGCCTCTTTGTAGTGCCAAACTATCCAGCATAAAGCCTTGCGCTTCCGTACGGTGTTACGCCGCTATGACATGGCTCGCAAAGCCGAGGCTTTACCCTACCTGGTACCTCTTCGTGGTGTCATGCCACTGTAACATGAGGACATCGTCCTCTTTGTAGTGCTGTCTACTTCTCTTTATTACGATTATCATACAGCATTAGGCTACCTGCCTATTTGCGGTGCTACTCCGCTGTGACTTGGCTTGCAAAGCCGAGGCATTACCCCTACCTGGGAACCTCATGGTGGAGTCACCCCATTGTAGCATGGAGTTACACTCCTTGTAGTGCTGCGCTACCGTGCTTCCTGTAAAGCACTCCAGGCATTCACTCTGCCTGAGAACTCATTAAGGCATTTAAGCCAACCTTCCCACAGAAACCGTTTTTCGCAGAAAACAATAGTAGACAACAGTGGTTATAGGTCCGTAACCTCTCCATGTCCAATAGAACATGTACCCACCGTTCCTGATATTCTTTCGATTAGTGGTCCTCCCTTGAACCAAAAGCTAGATGCCTAGTAGATAAATCTTTGAACTAATAGCATAAAACTTTATGGTAGGAATACAATAATACAATATCAGAATGCCTTCAAGCCCATTTTACAAGTTGTGTCATCGACCAGCTGGCGCTTGAGGTCCTTGGTGAACGGATCCGCCAGGTTCTCCTGACTCCGAACATCAATCACTGCAATAACACCTCTCTTGATAAGATCGTGTACTGTTCTGTGCTTCAACCGCACCGTTCTCTTCTTTCCGTTGAAGAGTTCATTTGATGCCACTGCTGCTGCCGCCTGGTTGTCACAGTATATCGGTATTGCCGGTATCTGAGCCCCAACCACCGGAAGATCATACATGAGCTCCTGAAGCCACTCTGCTTCATCTGCAGCAGCATCCAATGCAAAGAATTCAGATTCCATGGAGGAGCGAGATAATATAGTCTGTTTCTTCGACTTCCACGATATAGCAGCTTCGCCCATGGCGAATACGAATCCACCTGTGGAATACTCGCTCTCCATATCTGAACATCAGCTAGCATCACTGAAGCCTTCCACTATTGACGGATCTCCGCTGTAGAAAAGTGCATATGTCTGAGTTTTCTTGAGATATCTCATAACACGCTTCACAGCTTTCCAGTGCTCAACGCCTGGATTGCTAGTGAACCGACTCAGCATTCCCACTGCAAAAGCTATGTCAGGCCTTGTGGCAGTAGTAGCGTACATCAAGCTTCCGATGACGCTAGCGTACTCCAACTGCCTGACGCTTTTCCTCGAATTTGGCTCCAGCTTCTGATCACTCCGGTACGGTGTATCAATAAAAGGAAGATCTTGATACCCGTAGCGAGTGAGCATCTTCTCAATATAATGAGATTGTGACAACGCTATTCCAGTGCCTGTCCGGATGATCTTGAGCCCCAAGATTACGTCGGCATCCCCCAAGTCCTTCATACTGAACTTGGTCGAGAGGAATTTCTTTGTCTCTGTGACGCAGCTTAAATCCGTACCTAGGATTAGCATGTCGTCCACGTAAAGACATACGATTACTCCTCTTCCGTCAGCAAACTTCGTATAGACACACTTGTCTGTTTCACTGACTCTGTAGCCATTTGACCTTATCACCTTGTCAAACTTCTCATGCCACATTTTGGGAGCTTGTTTCAAACCATACAGAGACTTCATCAACTTGCAGACTTTGTCTTCCAGACCTCTGACGACAAAACCTTCTGGTTGTTGTATGTAGATCTCTTCGGTCAGCTCGCCATTAAGGAATGCCGTTTTCACATCCATCTGATGTATCACCAGCTTGTGTATTGCTGCTAGAGTAATTAACAATCTGATGGTTGTCATCCGAGCTACTGGAGCATAAGTGTCAAAGTAGTCGATCCCCTGCTTCTGAGCAAACCCCTTGGCCACTAGCCTGGCCTTGAACTTGTCAATGGTTCAATCTGCTTTCATCTTCTTCTTGAAGATCCATTTGCATCCGATGGGTCTTGCTCCTTCTGGCAGGTCAACCAATACCCATGTGTTGTTGGAGGTGATTGAGTCAATCTCGTTGTCTATCGCCTCCTTCCATAATACAGCATCTCTGGTCTTCATCGCCTCATCATAGGTAAGCGGATCTGCTTCCACATAATAGGTGACGAAGTCATCTCCGAAGTCTTTCGGCCTCCTCGTTCGCTTAGTTGACGGCTCAGCGAGTTCTGGTTCAGCTGGTGTCTCCTTGACGACAGCTTCATCTTGGACTACTGGTTCATTAAAGACTTCTGTCTGCTTTGTACCCTCATCATTCTCCGGAAGATCCGCGAGAACAATATTCTTGTGTTTTGCAAACTTGTCTTCAAAGTATTCAGCATCGCGAGATTCGATGATATGGTTTGACTCGATATCAAGGAATCTCCGAGCATCACTCTTCTCGGCATACCCCAAGAAGATCGCCTTCGTAGTCCTTGTCCCCAGCTTCTGAATCTTCAGATCCGGGAGCTTCACATAAGCCAGACACCCCCACACTCGAATGACATTCAAGTTAGGTCTGACTTTGAACCAGAGTTCATGAGGAGTTATGTCGGAAGTTGCATATGGCACTCTGTTCAGAATGAACGTTGTCGTTAGTGCAGCTTCTCCCCAGTAACACTTTGGAAGACCCGCAGTCAACAGCATGGAGTTCATCATCTCTGTCAACGTTCTGTTCTTCCTTTCTGCTACTCCGTTGGATTGAGGAGAGTACGGAGCCGTTGTCTCATTGATGATTCCATGTTCTTTGCAGAATGATAAAAATTCATGAGACCGATACTCCCCGCCTCGATCACTCCTTAACCTCTTGAGTTGTTGTCCAGTTTGCCGCTCAGCCTCGGCCCTGAACTCCTTGAACTTCTCGAATGCTTCGTCTTTAGACTTGAGCAAGTAGACGAAAGCATACTTTGAGAAGTCATCGATGAAAGTAATGAAATACTTCATCCCGGCCTTTGTAGAGAATTGTTTGAAGTCACAGATATCTGAGTGAACCAACTCCAGAAGATTTGTGCTTCGATGGACCCTGTGAAAGGGTTTCCTTGTGATCTTCGTCTGAGCACATACTTCGCATTTCTCTACCTTACCCCCACACTTGGAGATAAGTCCTAGACTAGACATTCTGTTAATCCTTTTACAATGAACATGTCCTAGCCTATTATGCCACAACTCAAGAGAATAATCAGGAAAAGTGATTGCATTTATATTATCATGCTGGGTTATAACAAGCTGAATCTTGTACATTCCTTCAGTTTGGAAAGCTTTTCCGAAGAATGTACCCTTCTTGGACATCACCAACTGGCCAGCATTGATGTCCATCCTCAAGCCTGCGTTGCAGAGCAGACTTCCAGAGATCAGGTTCTTAGCAATTACTGGAACATGCTTCACACCTTGAAGCGTCAGAGTGTTCCCCGATGTGAGTTTCAGCTCCACCGTCCCGATCCCCAGTACTTCAGCTTGTGCCTGGTTTGCCATTATGACCTTCTCTGAAGTTGGCTCATAAGAGACGAACCAGTCCTTGTTTGAACAGACATGGCATGTCGCACCAGTGTCTATCCACCAGTCCAAGTCAGCCCCCACAGTTGCAACCTGTGCTATCATGGCAACTAGATTAGTAACCATGGAAACCTTACTAGGCTCACCTTGTTCTTTGGGCTTGGACTTGCATTCGGATTTGTAGTGGCCCTTCTTGCCACAATTGAAGCAAGTCACATGGGACTTGGACTTCTGCTGCTTGAAAGCAGGACCCTTCACTTTCAGATTCGTGAAGTCATTTTTGCGATGAGAAGCAGCCTGCTTCCCCTGGTACTCTCTGGTTTGGACCAGATTTGCCTTCGCCAGTTGCTTGGACAGAGTATCCATCTTCTGTTGAGAGCGCATCTCGTCCTCAACATGGATCTCTTGCAAGAAATCTTCCAAGCTAATTTTCATCTTCTTTCGATGCATCCTTGCATAGAAGTTGCTCCATTCTGTAGGAAGTTTCGCGACGATCCCTCTAACGACAAACTTGTCGACGAGGGGCATGTTCTCGTCTTCTAGTTTCTGACGCAACTTCAGAAACTCCTTCACTTGGGGCAGCATCGCCTTCTCGTCTTCGAAGGTCCACTTGTGGTATTTTTCTACCATGAAAATCTTGGACCGGTTCTCGTCATCTTCATAGAGCTTTTCCAAGGAGTCCCATATCTCTTTGGCAGATGTCTTCTTGGAGTAGGACTCTGCCAGAGAGTCTTCCATGGAATTGAGTATCAGTAGTTTGCATATACTGTTTTCTCTCTTCCACTTCGCTTGCTTGGTCGTAGCAGCGGCCACAGCCGCAGCAGATCCAGTGGTTGGAACGATTGGTTCTTCTTCTGACAGCACGTGATCAACATTCACGAGTTGAAGATTTAAAGTGACCTTTCATCTCCATATCTGGAAGTGTTCGCCATCGAATTTTTCCAACTTGTTAAAGCCGGTATCGATGAGCGGAGCACGAGAATTATCCATCTTCTCAATAAAGCTTTGAGATTGTTAGTGCCGAGGCACAATTTTCGATGAAAATTTCTGAAACTGAAATAATTGTACACACAACGTTTCAAATGCAGCACCTTAAAGAAGATGTGCAACAGAGATCCTGGAGGATTTTGAATTACAAGGATCTAAAAAGATTCTACGTAATACACAAAAATCTAAAGAGACTTTGTGCAAGCAACTATCGGCAGTAGAGCTTCTAAAAGGAAGTTACTATAAAAGGCAACAGCAGCGATGACAGGCGAGAATGAGATGCTGGGGTGAATGAACCACCGTTGCTCAAAGCTTTATTCGCCCCACACGAGCACGAACAGCTTCCAGAAACCAGCAAGTTCACGAAGAACTTCTGGAACGCTCGTAAGTCAATATTTGAGACTTGAACGGACTTCCTGGACTTAACAGACTCCATCAACTCTCTTCTTGGTACATCTTTCAAAGGAGGCCAAGGGGCTCTATTTATAGAGTGGAGTTGAGACTTCACCTCTTCTCCTATCCGATGTGGGACTAAAATACCAATACTCAAAAATAGAGTTTGATATTTTAGATCATCCCACAATCAGCATAGAAGTGTGCCAGTCCACGCCTACCCCCCCAACACTTCCGTGCATGCACGAGACATCCTGGAGTTCGTGTCCGAGTCCGAGTCCGCACAACAAAAATTAACTTGCATCCTTGTTGGATTTAATCCTTTTTCCTTCTAGGAAAATACTTCCACATGGCACAAACTTGTGCCCCACTACACCTCATGTGCACACCTCAACACAAGCAATGCATTATATTGAGATACTCACCATTTGGTGTAGCCGATGTGGGACTATCTTTTCTAGTCCAAAGGCAAAAACACCAACAACACTAACTGGATGTGAAGAATGCATTTCTTCATGGGGATCTAGTGGAGGAGATGTACATGGAGATACCACCAGGATTCGGCACCAATTAGACAGAAGACAAGGTCTGCAGGCTGAAGAAGTTCCTCTATGGACTGAAGCAGTCACCTCCAGCATGGTTTGACAGGTTCAGGAGAGCAATGATAGGGATGGGATATCAGCAGATCAATGCTGATCATATTGTGTTCTTCAGACGAAGTGGAGGCCACATCACCATGCTTGCAGTGTATGTGGATGATATGATTATCACAGGCGATAATGAGCAGGAGATCGCCCAACTCAAGGGGAAGCTTGGCAATGAGTTCGAGGTGAAGGATCTTGGCCCTCTTCGATACTTCCTTGGGATTGAGATTGCTCGAGATACAGAGGGAATTGTTCTTTCTCAGAGAAAGTACGCACTGGACCTGCTTACGGAAACATGTATGATGGAATGCAAACCAGCTACGACACCGATAGACCAGAAGTTCAAGCTGGATGCTGAAGCCGGAGAACCAGTTGACCAAGATAGATATCAGAGATTAGTGGGCAAGTTGATCTACTTGAGCCACACCCAACCTGATATCAGCTTTGCGGTCAGCGTAGTGGGCCGCTACATGCATGACCCCCGGAAGGGTCATATGGACGCAGTGTACCAGATTCTGAGGTACTTGAAGGGAGGCCCCGGGAAGGGACTAATTTTCAGAAGGAATAATCATGTGAGCATCAAGGGTTATTGTAATTCTGACTGGGCTAGCTGTGCTGACGATAGGAGATCCACCTCGGGATACTACATATTTGTAGGAGGCAACTTGGTCTCTTGGAAGAGTAAGAAGCAGTCAGTGGTGGCCAGATCAACAGCTGAAGCAGAATATAGAGCTATGGCCTTGGGAGTCACATAGCTATTGTGGTTGAAGATATGCTGATGGAGCTGAAGCTGAACCAGGGAGCCAAGATGAAGCTATGGTGTGACAACCAGTCAGCTATTAGTATTGTCAACAATCCAGTACAACATGACAGGACCAAGCATATCGAGATTGATAGATTCTTCATCAAAGAAAAGCTGGACAGTGGACTACTAGAGTTGGGCTATGTTTCAACCAAAGATCAGGTAGCAGACGGACTGACCAAGGGACTTAGCTCTGTCAGCATGATGAGAGGATGTGACAAGATGGGCTTAATGAATATCTTTCGTCCATCTTGAGGGAGAGTGTTGGAATATCCTATTGGTATTTTTGGTATGTTGGAATATGTGTTGGAATATCCTATTAGTATATTTGGTATGTTGGAATATGATATAGGATATTCCTATAGAGAGTTAATGTAATGAGAATATGCCATAGGATTTTCCTATAAGTATATTTGGTATATTGGAATATGATATAGGATATTCCTATAGAGAGTTAATGTAATGAGAATATGCCATAGGATATTCCTATAAAGAGTTAATGTAATGAGGAGGTTGTAAGGCTATAAATAGCCAAGAGATTATCAATAAAATATAACAACTATTTTCTACAATTATTTTCTACAGAATCTAAAAACAAGAAAGATGAAAGACAATATTTTAGAATCTAAATACCAGTAATATATTTTTATATCATCTGTAAGAAAATGTCTAAATACCCTCAAACCACTATAACCACGGAGGAAACAACCCATTTAGAAGAGCAAGTAGAAACCTAATGAGAAATCATAATATTCCACAGGCCACAATCAAAAGCCCATAATTGTCCCAAGCCCAGCAAAAAGGAATGTGAAAAAAATTCTTTGATCCTCAATCAGTATGTATATATGGACAAAGAAGTAAGATGATTCAATGTAGTATGTGGAACTGCATTTATCTCTATAACACATTAAGCCACATATTGAAATGGAAGTCAACAAAGTAATTTTTATTGCTCACAAATGATACAAGTGTTTCATGAGCGCACAAATCAAGTCAATCATAGTTGAGCCAACTTCTTAACAAGATGCATGTTGTATACCATTAAATAGAGCTATGGGTGTTTCTGACCGTGCATAAATAAGTCCAGGCATGGTACCCGCCGTTTCATACAATGTCCGCATCAAAGTACTTTTTTTTTATTTATTTACTCGTAGGATCTTGGATGGAAACATCATGCATATCACATACCATTAAGGGCAGGTATACCTTACCTTACAGAGTTTACATAAGTACAACCTCATTCACAAGTTTACTGCAGATGGGTTTTCTTAGTCACTCAAAATTTCTGATTAGCAGCTTGTGTCATATTGAAGCATTTCTGGAATAACATTTTTCATAAGTTCATGATACAATCGTTATTTGGTGAAAACTCTAACCTAAATACCATTCTTTAATGTATTTTAAAATGCAGACGAACATCAAGTTTTCTGAAGCTCAAGAATCCGCAGCTGCGTTGAAAGAGGACCTTGAGAAAAGACTAGTGAATGAACAGGAACAAAGAAATAAACTAGTCAGTAGGTTGGAGGAGGAGGTAGCATCTCTATCAACTCAATTAGGCTCTGCAAATGGGAGAATCAAAGATTTAAGTGGAGATCTGCAGAATAGGAAGAAACTTCTCGACGAGAGTAACACACAACTAAGTCAACTTGAGAGTGCAATTAGAAAAGCTAGGGAGGACAAAGATCAGCTTGAAATACTACTCAAGGAAAAGACATATACAGTTGAAGTCCTACAGGATAAGGGTAGTTTGCTTACTCAAGAGTTAAATGAGAAGGAGAAGCGCATTGACGATCTAAATGGTTTACTTGCTAAAGAGGAATCAAAATGTCAGAATTTGAGCTCTATTGTTGACCAAACTAGAGCACGTCTTTTGGAAGCAAATTCCACTGCCAAACAGTTGAATGAAGAAACCCTCAAAATTAGGAAAGAATTACAATTGAAGCAGTCTTCAATTGATAGGTTGAATGAAAAAGTTAGGTCTTTAGAGGAAGAAAACCGTGAAAGCAGCAAAAGGTTTCTCGATCTTAGAAAAGAATATATTGATTTTAAGAGCTCTGCTGAGCAAAGAGCAACTTTTGATTCTGAACTCTTATCCAAGAAAGATGGTGAACTTGATGTGGTGAGAGAAAGACTAGCAGCTGCCCAGAGAGATGCCGGGAGCAAGGAAGGAATGATTTCAGAGTTGGAAAAAGGAAGGGATGGCTTGAAAAGAATGCTGGAAGAGAAAGCCGATAACATGAAGGAATTAACAAATGAGCTTCAGAGTACTGAAGATTCACTGAGAGCTTCAAAGCTTGAGGCTTCTGATCTAGCAAAACAACTAAATGAGACCAAAAGATCATATGAGGTACTCATGAGTAGGATTTCAAAGCTTCGGGACGAGTTTCATCAAGAAAATAAACTAGTGATTAATAAACTTGAAGAGGCAAAGTTTTCTTCTGAAGCACTTTCTAGCGAGCTTGTCTCAACCAGGGAGACCCTTGGGCGAACAAAAGAAGAGCTCACTTCCACATCTATTGAGTTGAAAGAAATGATGGAAGATCGTGAAAGCCTTAAAAAGGAGTTGTTGGAGATCTATAAGAAGCTAGAATTAGCAGCGGAGGAGTTGAAAGAAGAGAGAAGTACTGTTGTTACATTGAACAGAGAACTGGAGATAATCAAGAAGCAAATGCTGGAAGATTCAAAAGCACGAAAAGATCTAGAAGCAGATCTTGATGAGGCTACCAAATCGCTGGATGAGATGAACAAGAGTGCATTGTTGCTCTCAAGGGAACTTGAAATCTCTAGTTCGAGAATAGCCAGTTTTGAAGCAGAGAAAGAAATACTATTGCAGTCTGTTGTCAAGCAAAAAGATAACGCGAGAGAAGCCCAGGAAAATGTGGAGGATGCCCAAAATCTCATCATAAGGCTTGGAAATGAGAGAGAGAGCCTGGAGTTGAGGGCTAACAAACTTGAAGAGGACTTGGCATCAACAAAGGGTGAAATACTACGATTAAGGAAACAAATTAGCCTAAACAAAGAATCTGCAGAGGAAGATCGTTCTAAGAGGACCAAAGTTGTGTCTGCCACTCCATTTACTGCGGAAAAGACTGTAACTAAGAGAAGAAAGGGAGGTTCACCATGAGATATTTCATGACGGGTGATTTCACGATTGATCCTTCATGTTGTGCATAATTTCTTTGCCCTTTTAACTTTCGGGAAACAAAGTATGTTTCAAAAGCAATCTGTTTTACGTTTGAACTTGAATTGTACCATTTGGTTCATTCATTATCTGCTGATTACAAAATTTCTGGATGACATTCAATTTTATTTAGAAGTGCAGTGAGTTGACTTTTTTATTTTTATTTTGGTCATATCATGTGTATTTAAGTAGAATGGATAAATGAGTCTTATGTGTTGTGTCGTATGTTTCCATTCATCATTGTATTCTATGCAATGTTTTAAAAATCGGACCGACAATTGAATCGAATTTTTTTTATACCAGTCTGATCTAAGTTCAACTGGGTTCAACCGTACTGCACAGGGGCAAGCCAAAAAACAATTGGTACAATAATTTTCCACCATTTTATATGTGAAAATCGATGGGTTCCCATCAGTCACCAGTTTTTGGCATGTAGTAGACTGGAACGACTGCCATTTCTTGGCTGATCTCTAGCTCGGTCGACCATGCAAACAATTTCTTGGATCACTGGTCGTTGGCAAGTTAAAGCAAAATGGTGGGCTTTCCAGTGGAGACATTGAACGAGAATGTAAAATTTTGTAGACTGGGCTATTGGCATATTGGATGCTGATATCATTCCGGACAAGAAAGTTTTGAGCCACATCCAGCTGCTCTAGCCTCACCATCTGTTCAAGCTGACCCGGCAAATCCCAGCCAGCCTCACCATCCCTTAAGTAGGATAATCTCATTCAGCCTAGACAAGTTCCATAGGCTTGCATGCACGCGAACATCCTCTAAATTCATTATATCTGAGGTCCAGGAATTTAAGAGAGGGTAGACACAAAAATGTTTGAACTACATTTGATTTTGAGCAACAAATCTATGTTGGTCCACACTCCATTTGACTTGCGTTTGTCATTGGACCTATTTTGGTGCATAGTTGAACTCATAAGAAGTTTGTCTTTAAATTGTATATGTTCTAGAATGCCCAAATATTATACTTGTAAAAAAAAGTATAGATTAGTCTTTAGTCTCAATAAGTGTGTAGAATCTTTCAAAAGTCCTAAATAGGAGGTGGGGGTGTTATTCTCTCATTTTGTATACAACGAACACTACAAAATTTGAATGTTATTATAAAGTTTTCCTTTTCTATTAGTAATATTTTCTTCCGACAATATTTTTCTCCCTCTCCAAGTTTATTCATCCTAGCTATTTGACCATTCCAACAAAGTGGTATCAAAGCTATTAGTATAACCAACAAAGTGGCAGGGAGCTGAACCTCACAGGAAGTCACCTGAAGACTTACCCTTCACCTTCGTCGACATGGCATGGAGGTCTCCTAGTAGGGGTCGTTCCCGGGGAAGAAGTGCAATTACTCCATCTGCCTCTTCAAGAGGCAATCGAAGAGGAGCAGTGACTCGATCTGCCTCTTCTTGTGGTGGAAGCAGGCCAAAGACCGATTGTCAAGACAATCCCACTAAAGAGGATGTTGGGTTTGTAGCCTTTTGTTTTGGTTTTTTAGTTCCACATCGGCTAGAAAGGAATGTGTATCTCCACATATATGAGTCTTTTCTCTTTATGGAGATGCACATGTAGTGCACATGGGTGTGTGCCATGTGGGATTAATTATTAATGGTATAAAGGCTTAATCAACAATTAAGAAGCTGTAAGCTTTTTGCTCTTGGAAATTTATTTCCATGGAGCTAAGCTCCGTAGGAGCTTAGCGACTCGGACTCGGACTCGGGCTCGGGCTCATGAGGCGTAATGTGGCGTTTTGTTGGCGCACTTTGCATTTAGCATGTCGCATAGTACGCATAAGTAATGGCAGCGTACGCAGCGAACCCGCGTACCCGCGTATGTGCGTATGGCTGGCTGCATATTAGAGCGGGAACGGTTGCAGCAGTTGCTGCACGTTCAGGAGTGGTTCTGCCACTATCCTGAAGTTCAGGCAACTGCTTGGCAACCGCCCCGTGGGCTATATATGCAGGTTCTCTCCTCTCTCTGAGGGTAGTAGTAATCAGAATTCCAGGGAGAAAAACTCTAAGTGTTCTTTAACACAACAGAGTAGTGAGTGTGTTCTTTAACACAAACACTAGTACTTTTTAGTACGCGTGGGTTCTGTTACTTCAAACAGAGAGAGAAGAGTAGAGCCTTTGCCAGAGGAGTTCGCCGTCTTCCGAGGAGTCAGAAGAGAAGGAGTGTTCCAAGGTTTTTCGTCAACCTTGCTGGTTCCTGGAAGCTGTTCGCAGAGGACGAATAAAGCTTTGAGCAACGGTGATAATTCACCCCGGCATTTCCATCTCTCGCCTGTCATCCTTCTGTTGCCTTTAGCAGTTCTGTCAGTATCTTCTTTTTAGAAGGCACCACTGCCAGTTTGCTACGATCACGAAAATCTCTTTAGATTATTCGTGTATTACGATATCTTTTTAGATCTCGTAATTTGCAGAATCCTTCTGGATCTCTGTTGCAAAACCTTCTTTAAGGAATTGTATTTGAAACGTTGTCTTTACAACTGTTTCAGTTTCTGTATTTTCCATCGAATAGCGTGCCCCGGCGTTCCCGGCATTAACAATCTCAAAGCTTTATTGCTACGATGGAAAACATTAATGCTTCACTCCTAAACACTAACTTCTGTAAGTTAGAGAAGTTTGATGGAGAGCATTATCAAGTCTGGAAGAGGAAGGTTTATCTCACTCTTCAACTCAGAGACGTGGATCACGTGCTTCTTGAAGAGGAACCTACCGTTCCAGATACTGGGTCTGCTGCCGCAATCTCTGCGGCTACTAAACTTCAGGCCAAGTGGAGAAGGGAGAATAGCATTTGCAGGTTGCTTATCCTGAATGTTATGGAGGATTTCCTAGCAGAATCCTATTCTAAGAAGAATATCGCTAGAGACATATGGGAGTCTCTAGAAAAAATCTACGAAGAAGACAAGAACCGCAGTAAAATATTTGTGGTTGAAAAATATCACAAGTGGTTCTTTGAGGACGAAAAGTCTATGCTGCCGCAGGTAAAGGAGTTCCTGAAACTGTGACAGAAGCTGGAAGACGAGGCGATGCCCCTCCCCGACAAGTTTGTTGTTGGAGAAATTGTCTCAAAGTTCCCCGCTGGGTGGAACAAGTTCTATGCAAACATGCACAGGAAGAAGTTGGAGATCACCCTTGAAGATCTCCTACAGGAAATCTATGTTGAGGACCAGATGCGGGCTCAACTGAAGGTGGACACACTGTCCAAGCAATTGGCTAACGCCAATCTGGTTCAGACCAAGGAACCAAAGGGAAAGCAGGCAGCTTTCCACAGCAAGAAGAAGAACCCTGACAATCTAAAAGTCAAGGGAACTTCTATCAAAAAAAAGAAGCCAAAGTCAGAAATGCCTTGCTTCAAGTGTGGCAAGAAGGGCCACTTTAAGAATGAGTGTAAAGCAAAGACCAAGCAATCAGAGCAAGGAGAGCCTAGTAAGGTATCTATGATCACTGACGTAATTGCTATGATTGCACAGGTTGATGCAGTAAGGACTGACTCTGACTGGTGGGTAGACACTGGAGCCTCCTGCTATGTCTGCTCCAGTAAGGAGTGGTTCACCACCTATACACCTACTTCTGAAGTGGTTATGATGGCGAACCAAGCACAAGCTGAAGTGCTCGGGATCGGGACGGTGGTGTTGAAGCTGACTTCGGGGAAGTCTCTGACACTTCAAGACGTAAAGCACGTACCTGCTATCGCCAAGAACCTGGTCTCGGGAGGCCTACTCTGCAATGCAGGCCTCAGGATGGACATCAGTGCTAGCCAGATGGTGATGTCTATCAAGGGAACATATTTCGGGAAAGCTTTTTATATCGAAGGAATGTTCAAGATTCAGCTTGTAAATCAGTCCAATGTAATTAATGTAATTAATGAAGTTACTCATTCTGCTTATACTCTTGAGTTGTGGCATAATAGGCTAGGACATGTTCATTGTAAACGAATAAATAGAATGTCTAGTCTAGAACTTATCTCCAAATGTGGGGGTAAGGTAGAGAAATGTGAAGTTTGTGCTCAAACGAAGATCACAAGGAAACCCTTTCCTCGGGTTAATCGAAGTACAGATCTTCTGGAGTTGGTTCACTCCAATATCTGTGACTTCAAACAGTTCTCTACAAAGGCCGGGATGAAGTATTTCATAACCTTCATCGATGACTTCTCAAAGTATGCGTTCGTCTACTTGCTGAAGGCTAAAGACGAAGCATTCGATAAGTTCAAGGAGTTCAGAGCCGAAGCCTAGCGGCAGACTGGACAACAACTCAAAAGGATAAGAAGTGATCGAGGTGGGGAGTACAGGTCTCATGAATTCGCATTGTTCTGTAAGGAACATGGAATTGTCAATGAGACTACGGCTCCGTACTCTCCTCAATCAAACGGAGTAGCTGAGAGGAAGAATAGGACGTTGACAGAAATGATAAATTCAATGTTATTGACTGTTGGCCTTCCTAAGTGCTACTGGGGAGAAGCTGCATTGACGGCCACTTTTATTCTAAATAGAGTGCCTCATGCAACTTCAGACGTTACTCCTCATGAACTCTGGTTCAAGGTCAGACCTAACTTGAATGTCATTCGAGTGTGGGGGTGTCTGGCGTATGTCAAGCTTCCAGATATAAAGATTCAGAAGATTGGGACAAGGACTACAAAGACGATCTTCTTGGGGTATGCCGAGAAGAGTGATGCTCGGAGATTTCTTGATATTGAGTCAAATCATATCATTGAATCTCGCGATGCAGAATATTTTGAAGACAAGTTTGCAAGGCACAAGAATATTGTTCTTCCGGATGTTCCAGAGAATAATGAGGGTGCACAAGAGACTGAAGTCTTCAATGAAGATGTGGTCCAAGAAGATGTTGTTGTTGATAGAACGGTTGAACCAGAACAAGCTGAGCCGTCAGCTAAGCGTGTGAGGAGGCCGAAGGACTTCGAAAGTGACTTTGTCACCTATCATGTGGAAGCAAATCCGCTTACCTATGATGAGGCGATGAAGACCAGAGACGCAGTTTTCTGGAAGGAGGCGATTGACAATGAGATTGATTCCATCACCTCAAATAACACTTGGGTGTTGGTTGATCTTCCTGAAGGAGCGAAACCCATCGGATGCAAATGGATCTTCAAGAAGAAGATGAAAGCAGACGGAACTATTGACAAGTTCAAGGCTAGGTTGGTAGCCAAGGGATTTTCTCAAAAGCAGGGGATTGACTATTTTGACACGTATACTCCAGTAGCTCGGATGACCACCATCAGAATGTTGATTGCTCTCGCAGCAATACATAAAATGGTGATACATCAGATGGATGTGAATACGGCTTTCCTAAATGGCGAGCTGACCGAAGAGATTTACATGCAACAGCCAGAGGGATTTGTCATCAGGGGTCTTGAAGACAAAGTCTGCAAGTTGGTAAAATCTTTGTACGATCTTAAACAGGCTCCCAAGATGTGGCATGAGAAATTTGACAAAGTTATAAGGTCAAATGGCTACATGGTCAGCGATACGGACAAGTGTGTTTACACGAAGTTCGCTGATGGAAGAGGTGTGATCGTTTGTCTATACGTGGACGACATGCTTATCCTAGGTACGGATATTAGCTGTGTCACGGAGACAAAGAAATTCATCTCAAGCAAGTTCAGTATGAAGGCTTGGGGGAAGCTAATGTGATCTTAGGGATCAAGATCATCCGGACAGACACTGGACTAGCGCTGTCACAGTCTCATTATATTGAGAAAATGATCACTCGTTATGGGTATCGGGATCTTCCAGGGATCGATACGCCGTACAGGTGTGATCTGAAGCTGAAGCCTAATTCAGGGGAAAGCATCAGGCAGCTGGAGTATGCAAGCGTAATGGGAAGTTTGATGTATGCTACTACTGTCACAAGGCCTGACATAGCTTTCGCCGTGGGAATGCTGAGTCATTTCACGAGCAACCCAGGTGCTGAACACTAGAAAGCTGTGAAACGGATTATGAGATATCTCAAGAAGACTCAAACATATGCACTGTACTACAGCGGAGATCCGTCGGTAGTGGAAGGCTTCAGTGATGCCAGTTGGTGCTCAGAGGTGGAGAGCGAGAGGTCCACAGGTGGATACATTTTTACAATGGATGGAGCTGCTATATCATAGAAGTCGAAGAAGCAGACTATGCTCTCGCGGTCATCCATGGAATCTGAGTTCTTTGCACTAGATACCGCAGCCGAGGAAGCAGAATGGCTTCGGGAGCTCATGTATGATCTTCCTTTGGTTGGAGCGTAAATACCGGCGATACCGATATACTGCGACAACCAGGCGACTGCGGCGGTGGCATCAAATGACCTCTTCAACGGAAAGAAGAGGACTGTGCGGTTGAAGCACAGGGCAGTACACGATCTTATCAAGAGAGGTGTTATTGCAGTGATTGATGTTCGGAGTCAGGAGAACCTGGCGGATCCGTTCACCAAGGGCCTCAAGCGCCAGCTGGTCAATGACACAGCTTGTCAAATGGGCTTGAAGGCATTCTGATATTAGATTTTTGTATTCCTACCATAAAGTTGTATGCTAATAGTTCAAAAATTTATCTACTAGGCATCTAGCTTTTGGTTCAAGGGAGGACCACTAATCGGATAAATATCAGGAACGGTGGGTACATGTTCTATTGGGCATGGAGAGGTTACGGACCTATAACCACTGTTGTCTACTATTATTTTCTGCGAAAAACGATTCCTGTGGGAAGGTTGGCTTAATTGCCTTAATGAGTTCTCAGGCAGAGTGAATGCCTGGAGTGCTTTACAGAAAGCACGGTAGAGCAGCACTACAAGGAGTGAAACTCCATGCTACAGTGGGATGAATCCACAATAAGGTTCCTATATGTGGGGTGCTGCCCAGGAATAGGATAAAGCCTCGGCTTTGCAGGCCAAGTCACAACGGCGTAGCACCGCAAATAGGCAGTTAGCCTAATGTTGTATATTAAATATAAAGAGGGGTGTAGTCAGCACTACAAAGAGGAAGAGTTCCTCATGTTACAGTGGCACGACACCACCATGAGGTACCCGGTTGGGGATAAAGCTTCGGCCTTGAAAGCCATGTCGTTGCGGCGTAACACCGCAAAGGAGCCTAAGGCTTCATGCTGGGTAGTTTGGCACTACAAAGAGGCGGTTGCCTCATGCTACTGTAGTATGACACTACGATGAGGTTCCCGGTACGGGGTAAGGCCTCGGCTTTAAGGCATGTCATAGCGGCGTAGCACCGCAAGGGAAGCGCAAAGCGCTTTATGCCATGTCTCTTTATAATGAACTCACCTATAGTATATGACAGAGATATCAGGCCGTCTCTTGAGGGTAAACTTGTAGACACCCAAAATTATACACTGAAACCAGGCTGGCATAGGGCCTTTAATGTGTAGCCAGAGGCACATGTAACTACATTATGTGAGTGGGAAGAATTTCAGCTATGATACAGAATTCAAGGTTTAGTCCATTCTGGTATTTGTAGTCTGTTGTTTGACTCACGTGGGAAGATTCAAGTCTTAAGTGGCATCTATCCTAAAAGCATAATGGACAGTTACTGTGGAGAACACTCGTACTCATATATATAGAGATATGTGGGGGATTGTTGGGTTTGTAGCCTTTTGTTTTGGTTTTTAGTTCCACATCGGCTAGAAAGGAATGTGTATCTCCACATATATGAGTCTTTTCTCTTTATGGAGATGCACATGTAGTGCACATGGGTGTGTGCCATGTGGGATTAATTATTAATGGTATAAAGGCTTAATCAACAATTAAGAAGCTGTAAGCTTTTTGCTCTTGGAAATTTATTTCCATGGAGCTAAGCTCCGTAGGAGCTTAGCGACTCGGACTCGGACTCGGACTCGGGCTCGGGCTCGGGCTCGGACTCGGACTCGGGCTCGGGCTCATGAGGCGTAATGTGGCGTTTTGTTCGCGCACTTTGCACTTAGCATGTCAGCTTCGTCGCAAAGTAACGCTAATACGCGTATACGCAGCATACGGTTGCATACGGCTGCATACGGCAGCGTAAGGCAGCGTAAGGCAGCGTATGGTAGCATATGGCAGCGTACGCAGCGAACCCGCGAACCCGCGTACCCGCGTGTCCGCGTATGTGCGTATGGCTGGCTGCATATTAGAGCGGAAACGGTTGCAGCAGTTGCTGCACGTTCAGGAGTGGTTCTGCCACTACCCTGAAGTTCAGGCAACTGCTTGGCAACCGCCCCATGGGCTATATATGCAGGTTCTCTCCTCTCTCTGAGGGTAGTAGTAATCAGAATTCCAGGGAGAAAAACTCTAAGTGTTCTTTAACACAACAGAGTAGTGAGCGTGTTCTTTAACACAAACACTAGTACTTTTTAGTACGCGTGGGTTCTGTTACTTCAAACAGAGAGAGAAGAGTAGAGCCTTTGCCAGAGGAGTTCGCCGTCTTCCGAGGAGTCAGAAGAGCAGGAGTGTTCCAAGGTTTTCCGTCAACTTTGCTGGTTCCTGGAAGCTGTTCGCAGAGGACGAATAAAGCTTTGAGCAACGGTGATAATTCACCACAGCATTTCCATCTCTCGCCTGTCATCATTCTGTTGCCTTTAGCAGTTATGTCAGTATCTTCTTTTTAGAAGGCACTACTGCCAGTTTGCTACGATCACGAAAATCTCTTTAGATTATTCGTGTATTACGATATCTTTTTAGATCTCGTAATTTGCAGAATCCTTCTGGATCTCTGTTGCAAAACCTTCTTTAAGGAATTGCATTTGAAACGTTGTCTTTACAACTGTTTCAGTTTCTGTATTTTCCATCGAATAGCGTGCCCCGGCGTTCCCGGCATTAACAGAGGATATATAAGGGTACCCGTACCCTGATCGCGCTCTTGCAAGATGATAATGCATCTCTAGTTGGGGGTAGCATCCCTCTAGATTCTGAAGCAGACAATGTGGACTCTAGCCACATCGCCTTCTCAACTACTCTATCTGCCAACATGTTACCAATGCGTACATGGCTCAAGGTGATGAAGAAGGCAGTAGAGATTGTACCAATCAAAGTTTAGACAACCTTGAAGCTTTAGTCCAAAGCATGTATACCATGTTACAACAGGTGCTGACTATGCAAACCGCTACTGTGACGACTGTATCTCAACCATTAGCTCTGTTTCAAATAAATTAGAAGGTAGACGACAACCTTAGTTCAGCTGCACATCCCCTCAACCTTCTAAATTTTTAGGGTTGTCTCCAGCTAGCTATGCCGAAGGCCCAGCCGACTATTGTTCAACCAATTGTTCCCCACAAAAAGTTGACACACAACATCCTGATGCTATACATGCCTTGAATGCTCGTTTGGAGTCTATAGACAATAGGGAGGCAGTTCAGAAGCTCGGGGTATCTCAGCCATACCCAATTGAGTAGGACGATGTCGTATGCTCACCCAATTTAAGCCTCAGCCAATGCTCCCCTTCGTCGGACTGAAATCTCCTCGCCAACGTCTGTTCTATTTTAGTTTGCAAATGAAGCACATTCCAAGGAACGATGCACTATGCCCAACCTACGTTGGAAACAACGTAGTAAGCTGTACAATTCTAAGAAAAACTTCAAGTAACAAGATAAAAGTAAAACATCACAGCCTGCTATTACGTTCCCAGAATATCACTACACAATAGTCATTATTACACTTTTAAAAATAATACCGGAGACAAATTCGGTAGTAGAAATAAATGAGGCAACTATGAAATCTCAATACAAATATCCAAAGTAAAGTCACTAAACAAATATAAGAAATGAACTAAAGCTAAATTTCTGCAACTTCTAAGTCATGAGTCATGGCTCGATCCTACTCAGCTAAGGACTCGGGCTCTAGCCCATAAAAGGTTGGACAGTAATCCTCAAGTTCACCTGCAACATATTCAGTCAGGAGTGGAGCAAAGTACAATCTATAATAATAAAATAAGTACAACATGTGAACAAGTAAAGAACAAGAAAACAAGATGAACATGAATTATAAATGCATAATCTACTAGACTAAAACATGTAATCAAAAGATCATGACATGTGAATTTAAAATACATACTAAAATATGTGACCGACTGGGTAAGATCATGAAAAAGCACAAGTAATAGTACGACCCACGTGCACCGTTGTGAGACTTAAGCTATCAACATGAATCCTAAGTTGGGCTTTGGTCACACATTCGTAGTATTTTTCCTTCCCAGACACAAGTAAAGATCATGAACCATAATATAGATCAAGTTGTGTAACAATGTGTCCAATATGAAAAAGAATATGACGTGAAGTAAATGAGTCAAAATCATAGAAGTACTTGCCTTGCTCTAGAAGATCGAGAATAGGAGAATAGTAATCTCTATGTCCACCTAAATTAGGTACAAATTGGTTAGGCTCTAAATAATAATTATTAAATATTACTAACTAGCTAATAATCTATTACTAACAATAAGATATATATATATATATATATATATATATATATATATATATATAACTAATTAATCAACCTATATTCTCTAGTAGAAATAGTTCAATAGCAAATATCATGTAAATTCTATCATAACAAAATAAGATTTAGCTAGATAGAATCATCTATTAGTGAAATAACATTTTAGGATAATTACTAATACACTAAAATAGTTGCCATATAATGCTACTTAATTTTAACTTGATAATAGACTATTTGCAAAATAATAATGAAAATACTAACACATTACATAGCCCACACTATCCAGTCCAAGCCCACAACCCTATTATTGATTTCCCTCCCTAGCCCAGACTACCCAGGCCCAGCCCAATTTACTACTGTTATTATTATAAAATTCCCATTTAATCCAAACCCGCACAGCCCACTACTGCCTAGTCCATGTAATTCTCCTGCTGTTATTTATTATTTTCTTTTTCAAGAGCTAAAACCCAATAACAACTTAACCCGACCCATTCTCTTCCAAGTCCACTCGGCCTCTCAAAACCCTAGCTACTATGAGCTCACACATAGTCGCAACCCTAGCTTCCCCCTCTTCTATCTCCTGTGCTGTAGATAGAAGCAAACCATAACCCTAGATTTTCTCCACCATAGCTCACAGAATAAGAACCCTAGTTTTCACTTCTTCCTCCAGTCTCCATACAACTATAGCCCCAAAACCCCTTTAGAGCCGCCACCCTCACTCTCATTTCCTCAGCTAAGAAAACCCTAACCCTAATATCACCTTCCCATTCTAGCCGCACTCGAAGAACCCTAACACTTCCTTCACCACTCCCTCACAGTGCTCAAATGGAAACCCTAGCTTCCAATTTCACCTCCATGACCGCAGCCTACCTAAACCCTCGAGACGAACCACTCGAGCTTTATTGCACCCTTTCCACAGCATACTCTATAAAGAAAATCATGAAGAACAAGCTAAGGAGGAAGAAGAGGTCGAGTAGATCGGCGAGAGCTTACCACAGCAGTCGAGGCGGCAGCACGAGGATCTAGGCGTAAATGCTGTTCTCGAAGCATCGTGGCGGAGATCGAGGCCTCGGGGTGAACTCCGGTCTGTAAGGTTGTCTGGGTGAGGAGATCTGGTCAGCTCCGGCATTGGTGACTGGCGATCTGGCTCAGCGGAGAAGTAGTCAGTGAAGATCTAGAGGAGGTAAGAAAACAAGAAGAAGAAAGAGAGTCAGGGACTCACCCTGGCTCCGGCGAGGCAGCGTAGAGGACTCCAGTCGATGAGTCACGGGGCTCTGGTTGCTGTCGACGTGAGATTCGGCATGGGTCTGCCCGGTCAAGATCTCACAGATCTTGATAGATTAATCAACTCGACAAGGTTCGACAACTCCGGTGAGGTCGCAACGAACTTTGGTGGCGAGATCCGGTGACGTGAGCTTCGACGAAGTCCGACGGAGTCGCGGCGGCGGTGACGACGAGGCTTACGGTGGCGCGCGGCGGCGATCAATCATGGCAGCGACGGGAAAAGTGTGATGTAGTGATGAGTGGGATGCATTGGAAAGTGTGTCGGTGTAGGTGTCAGAAAAATAATAATAAAATAATAACTGGGGAACTCCTCCAATATTTATAGCAAAATATTGGAGTGTTCTCCAAGTCAGTCCTATGTAAATTGTAATAGATATAGGGTTAATAGTAAAGCAAAATAACTAACTGCGAACTAACTACTAATTAATCCCATGATTAATTAAATAACATATAATTAGGAAAATCTAGAATTAGTTAAAATCTACACTAAGCCCTTCTCCAGAACTGGTAGACCAAAGCCCACAATCCTAATCCTAAGGCTTTGGTAGGCTTAATAGAAACTCATTTAGTTAAAAAATTCAGCCCATGAATAATAACTAGAATTAATAATCAGAATTAATCATCATTAATAATAATCAAAATTATTAAATTAAAATAAATTTGAATTAATCAACTATAATAAAGTTAGGATTAATAAATAATCTTTAAAGTTAATTAAACTAGAATTAATTAATAATAATTAGGATTAATCATTAAACTAGAATTAGTAATAATAATTAAAATTAATCAGAATAGAATTAATTGTTTTAAAAATCAAATCTATTATTCAAAACCAAGTGATACTTTCCAAAAATAGAAAATTTAGGAAATAATTCAATTTTGTTTTACAAAAATGGATTTAAGGAGTTACAACTTGCTCTTGGAGTTCCTTAGATCATGTTGCTATATACCTGCAAAAGCAAGCTCCTCCAAACAATAAGAAATTGTCTAGGGGCTGCTACTATAGATTCTTTGTCATTGCTTATCAAAAATTCTGAAACTGCTAAAAATTTAACCGCTGACTTGGAGCTGATTGGTTCAAGAAACCAAATTATGAAGACAAGGGCATGCGACCCTAAAATAACAACTCCTCCAACTGCAACAACAATGATAACAAAGGTGCAAACCCCTCTGATTTTTGCTAAATTTTTTTTGTACTTTATAATTATTTTATTAGAAAATTAAATTGTATGCAATAATATTGACCTATGATTTTACTTTATATTGTACTAGAATAATTTCTGTATATATATATATATATATATATATATATATATATATATATATATATATATATATATAACTTTTTGGTGTCCACTTCCTAATGGAACTTGGGAGCATGCTCCCAAGGAGGATCGACCCATGTCCTCTACGCCGGGGTGCCTCACCGTTTATATATATATATATATATATATATATATATATATATATATATATATATATATATATATATATATATCATCCATACTTGTATCCCACCGCATCATGCTCGACCCGAATGCCTGTACCAGCACTTGTATCTCTCCGCATTCGGTCTGCACTCACACTTATCCTTCACATTAAATTAAACTTGCTTCTCCCGTGGCTCGAACCTGCAACCTCTTGAGAAGATATGCCTCACTCTAACCACTTGAGCTAGAGGTCATTGGCTATATATGTGTGTGTTCGTGTGTGTGTGGAGGCATTTGACCCTTGTGGGCGGAGTTCGAATTCCAGTAAGAGCGATTCTAGAAACTAATTACCTTATATATATATATATACAAAAATAAAATATAAATAATATATATATAGTAGATAGATATATAATAATGATATATTATATATATATATATTATATATATAGAATATATAATATATTATATATTATTAATATCTCTATATATATTATTTATATTTATAAATAATATATATATTATATATATATATATTATATTTTATTTATTTTTATTTTATTATAAATAATATATATATATATATATATATATATTATATTTATATATATATATACTATATATATATATTATATATATATTATATATATATATATATATATATAAAATAAAAAAATATATAACCAAAACATTATTTTCTAAGATAAAATTTCTTATATTGCTATGAGTTATATAAGAAATTTTATCTTAGAAAATATGTTTTGGTTTATATATATATATATATATATATATATATATATATAGATATATATATATATATATATATATATATATATATATATATATATATATATATATATATATATATAATGTATAATTTATTTATTATAAATAAAATCTTAATGTTAAAGAATATTTTTCAAAATTTTATAATTGTTTATTTAAAATATATTCTTATGATTTTCTAGAGATTTTTAGGAAAATATATATTTATATTTTATATATATATATATATATATATATATATATATATATATATATATATATATATAGATATATATATATATATATATATATATATATATATATATTATATATATATATAAGGGAAAATGGGATATGAGCCATAGGCTCATACTATTATATGAGCCATTCCACATGGACCAATAAAAATATAGTGACTTGGAAGAAAAAATTTAAATAGATAAAAATAAAGGATCTCATAAAAGATTTGACAAATAATAACTTACCATATTTTTTCCCAGGAACAATTTGCCAAATATGTTTTCTTAGAATTAAAAGATCCCGTAAATTTTTTAATAAAATAATATTAATTTTAATTTTAAATTAAATGTTAATAATGTGAATGTGAATGTTAATTATATTAATATTAATGTTAATTATAACATGATTGTGAATGATAATTATATTAATATTAATATTAATATAATTTTTAATATAAATGTTAACGTTAATGTTAATTTTATTTTACTTTTAACATTTAACCTTTAATGTTAATTTTAATACTACTACTACTATTAATATTAAATTTAAATTTGATTTAAATTTTAATTTTAATTTAATTTTAATTTAATTTTAATTTTAATTTATTTTTAATTTTAATTTAAATGCTAATGTTAATATTAATGTTAATGTTAATTTTAATTTTAACCTTTAATATTAATATTAATTTTAGGCTAAATTGCTACTTTATACCCTCAACTGTTACCATTTTTCAACTTTGTACCCTAAACATTTTTTTGTAACAACTTGATACCCGGATATTATTTTGGACAAAAATGCCCCTACCCCTAACCCCACCTGGCCCCTGCTCGCTTCGCCCCCCCCCCTGCTAGCTCCGGCCGCCCACCCGCCTGCTAGCTCCCCCCCGGCTCGCTTCAGGCCATCCCCACCCCCTCCCCCCCTCTCGCTCCGGCCGCCCGCCCGCTCCCGCCTCTCCCCTAGGGCGCGACAGCGCGGGAGGAGGGGGGGCTGGGGAGGGGGTGCGGGGCGGGAGGCGGGACAGGGGGTGGCCCGGAAGCGAGGAGGGGGGGAGGTTGGCCGGAAGCGAGGAGGGGGGGGGGGGGGGGGTTCGGCCGGAGCTAGCAGGGGGGTGGCCGGAGTGGGGGAGGGGGTGGAGGGAGGGAAGGGATAAAGGCATTTTGGGGTTTTTTAAAATGTTAGGTATTAAGTTGAAAAAATAATAGTTGAGGTATCAAGTTGTTACGAAAAAAAAGTTTATGGTACAAAGTTGAAAAACGGTAATAGTTGAGGGTATCAAGTAGCAATTAAGCCTTAATTTTATTAGTTTTAATGTCAATATTAATATTAATATTAATATTAATATTAATGATAATTTTAAATTTCTAGGCAAACTGAGGCTCCTCTCGGTACCAGGCTCTGGCAAGATCAAAAAGTTGCATGCTCGCAACTTCCACCTTCAGGTCATCTGGAATCCTCGCCATCTTCAGCGTCCGTTCGACGTTTTCCAACCACTCATCAGCCTACACTATCCCTTCATGGTCCCAAAAATCCATCGAACAAAGGTTCTGGTAATCTCTAGTGGTCCCTGGTCTCGGTGCTGCTGGTGCTGTAGGTGCTACCAGTGCTGGTGGAGCCGGCTCTTGGGTCCTGAGGGCATCCATAACCGTAGCGCGAAACTGCACAGCCTGATGGTTCTGTGCCTCCATGAACTGCTGGAACATGGCCATCACCTGGGCGCCATCAAACTTCATCGTCGGAGGCAGCGGAGGAAACTGAGGAGGTGGTGGTGGAAGCTGTTCCACTGGTACATCATCTGTAGTCTGATCCGAAGCTCCTGCAGCTCCGGCACTACCAAAATAACCAACTTTAGCGACGGCCACATCCGTCGCGAATCCGTCGGTAACATAAATTACCGACGGCATAGCGACGGATATTTGATGAAAATGGCCGTCGGGAAATACGTCGTCGCTAAAATTTGTCCGTCGCTAAGCCGTCGGGACAAATGGTTAACCGACGGACTAGCGACTGATTACCGACGGTTGCTTTTCAACGGATTAGCGACGGATTAGCGACTTGTTCCCGTCTGTTTACATGCCATATAATATTAAAATATCCGTCGCTAAGCCGTCATAAATAGGTCGGTAAAAGCGTATCAGAGAGGTTCCTGATACGCAAAATCGGTCGCTATTCCGTCGCCATTCCATCGTTAACCTCGACGTTATAGCGACGGATTAGCGACGGGTAGGGCGTCGGCCTGGTTCTGGAAAGCTTCCATAATTCCAGAACCATGTCGACGGATAATGGGTCGCTAAGCCGTCGCTAGTCCGTCGTCATCCTCGACAGATTAGCGACGGATTAGCGACCCATTATCCGTCGCTAAGTCTCTGGAAACCTACCATATTTCCAGAACCATGTCGACGGATTTGCCGTCGCTAGGTAGTCGATATTCCGTCGCTAATATTAATTGTACCCAGTTAGCGACGGAAGTTTCGTCGCTAGTTGGTCGCTAGATCGTCGCTACCTGCAAATTTATTTCAACCAGTTAGCGACGGATTGTCCGTCGCTAGTTAGTCGCTCATCGGTCGCTAAAAAGATATATCCGTCGCTAATTAGTCGCTAGTCCGTCGCTAAATGCAACATTAATTAAAAAAAATTACAGAAACATTCTATTTCCTTTTCGTAAATATTACACATATTCATAATATCCAATATCCAAACATCCATGTACGATCAACAAATATCCAAATATCCAAATATCCAAATATCCAAATTCATAATATCCAATATCAAACAGAAATATCCAAACATCTATGTACAAATATCCAAACACAAATACACAAATTCATAATATCCAAACATTCATGTACGCTTCCAAAATATCCAGAATTCAAAATCCAAAAATAGTACAAATATCCAAAAACAGTACAAATATCATTGAGATGGATCGCGTCGTCGTTCGGCTCTGCGGATGTACTCTTCCACCATGTACGCCGGCACCTGGGACAACACATGCTCTGGAAGCGTGCGGAGCTGCTCTGGCGACATCAAGTCCATGAGCCCAATGAGCGCAGTATTCGGTACCAGGCGGACCTCGGCAGAACGGTCAAATGAATAACGTCCAGGGTCGGAAGGACCGGCAACCGCACTAGACGGACCGGGAGCAGACGGATCTGGACCGGGAGCAGAAGAAGGACGCGGAAGGCGCTCCAGCACATCCGACATTAGACTCCATATTTCTGACATATCGGAGGTGAGAGTCGCAAGCTGCGTCCTCATATCGTCCGACGGGGGCGCGGGAGGAGGCGGGGGCGGTGGATATCTCGGAGTCGTACCCTGCAACGATGCCGCCAGGGAACCTACGCCGTAGACGCGCCCTTTATTAAAGCCGCCGACAGACTCTACGAACACGTCGTCGTAGCGAGCGGCCATAGAAGAGGGCGTCTGGGTGGGCGTCGTTTCGCCGACAACCTCGGCAGGGGGCTCAATCTGACTAAGGGCCTCACGATATGCAGCCTATCCAATGAATGTGTTTATACTATAAGTTTTCCTAAGTTATAATCTAAATCCTATGTTTCCCTAAGTTATAATTTGAATCCTACGTTCACCTAATTAAGTTAACAATAATTATATTTCTAATATAAATCTCATAAACGTAATTACTTACATCAGTCGCCTGGGCCCTCGCGTCGACGAAGCTCCCGTCTGCCCGCCTCTTGTGTGTATGCAGGAATACATCGTAGGCGGTGACCGACTCCGGCTCTCTCCCCTCCTTTACCGCCCGTTGTGCCTGCATACGAAATATACGTCGAATTTAATTAACTACGTATATTAATAGTACCGAATTTAATAGTGAAATGAATTTGCGGTATCTCACCAAATCTGCACGCGTCGCTGCGTGGGGCCTTGAACCTCCCGTATGCAGACCAGCGGCCTGTCTGCTCGCCTTCGCTTTCTCTGATTTCTCCCTGTACTGAGCAGTATTCATCTTATCCAACATCTGCTCGTAGTACTCCTCCCGGAGCCACTTCTTCCTCGAATGCGCCGTACGAACGTCGTACACCGCATCCCGTATCTTCTTCCCGGCGGCGGCTTTGTAGGCCTTGCGAATCAACTCCTCGCGATGGGGGGGCCACCAGAACGTCGTCTGACATACAAATTAAATTATCACGTAATTAAAAAATTAGTGGATTAAAGAATAATTAATAATTAACCAAAAGATATATATATACCTTATCTCCTCGAGCCAGACGTACTGCATGTTCTGAGGCACCTCAGAAAAATTGAGGTAGGGGCCATGGTAGTTTTTCCGGATAATTTGCCCGAGTATCCGGGCAGCATCATACGGGAAAAACCTACAAAGAAGCAAAGACTGGATTATTAACTTGAATAAATGAAACAAATTTAATAAATTAACTTAAATTTACTTACGTATCACCCGCGGGCCATAGCTCTCGTCGGTTCTCGCCTATCGGCCTCTCTGGAGGCGTCGGAGGATCCGCGGGTCCGCGGATGTACTCACCGGTAGCAGGATGAAGCTGAATCCGGGGGTACTCCGGAGCCCACCCTGCAGTAACTGATGGTGTACCCGCTGGTGCATCCGGGGACGGAACGGATCCGCTAGCGGATGGAGTCTCAGGCCTCGATGAAGATGAAGGTAGCGCAGAGATAGATCGACGGCGGGAAGAGTCTGTGGCCGGGCTCTCCAGGTCGGGATCGGAGGACTCTATATCCGGGGAATGTGGAAGGCGACCACGACCGCTACCACCACGACCGCTACCATCACGTCCACGGCCAGTGCCGCTACCACCACGACCGCTACCATCACGTCCACGGCCAGTGCCGCTACCACCACGCCCACCACGGCCAGTACCGCCACCACCAGCACCACTACCATCACGTCCACGGCCACTGCCAGCAGCACGAGTGGTAGTGACCATGACCTGTAAATAGAACACATAAATATAATTAACAATATAGAAGTATAAATGAATATAAAACTGAACTAAAATATATATACCAGCAGCAGGGCGGCGAGTGCCGTCAAGACAATGAGAACTAAGAGTGCCATCTGTAAAAAAAAATCATACAATAAGTAGATGATCGAACGACAAAACATAAACTGAAATAAGAATGTGTCCGTCTAAACTGAATTCACTAAGTTAGTTGTAAGTGCTTCTAATATATACCGATATTTAATCTAATCATCGTTATCGTCCTCGTCCTCATCGTCATCGTCATCGTTCTAATCCTCATTCTCATCGTCGACTTCATCTATATCATCATCCTCATCGTCGACTTCATCTGTATCATCATCCTCATCCTCATCCTCATCCCCTTCTTCTTCTTCTTCTTCTTCTTCTTCTTCTTCTTCTTCTTCTTCTTCTTCTTCTACTTCTTCTTCAGGCTCAATACTTGGGACAAGACGCCTCTTTCTCCCCTGGTTGACAGCTAAGTCTTGTATATCAACCTCTTCCTCCCCTCTATTTTCCTCAGCATGAGGTATATCGACATCTTCCACGTCCATGGTATCCGACTGTTGTCCCATGTATTGGGGCTTCTCGATCTGGTCCTCTTGGTATGCTGGGTCTCCAACGTTGAATGTATTTCTAGATTTAATCTTGCATACTGCCCACCAGTCAAATCGATCTCTACGACGCCTTGGGTAGCTTGTATAGTAGACTTGAACAGCCTGACTTGCTATCGCAAACGTGTCGGACCCTCTATACCTCCTGCGATGATTTATATCGACGAATCCAAATTGTTTATCGATTCTCCAACCGATATTTGGTCTCGTATCGAACCACTCACATTTGAACATCACAATATGCATATCATATGGGGCACTATATTGTAAATCTACAATCTCCCGAAGCACTCCATAATAGTCAAAGTCCGGCTCGTCGTCATAGATGGTGCCTCTTATGCAAACACCAGAATTTTGGTATCGAAGCCGTCATTGAGAAATTCGGCATTTATAGCATGCTGAGTTGACTTAAACTTGAAGCTATTAACGACATAGCCTGACAAAGTCTTTGCATGCTTCTTCGGTCCCAATGCCAAATAACGAATGCTCTCATTTATGAGTGTTGTTTCAGGCAATAAAACCTGTAAACATGTATTGATAATTTAAATATTTTAGCTGCATATATTTTAATGGTAGCCGCATAACATATTATCTCAGTTACTTACGTATTTACGAAACCAGGACGGAAAGGTACAATCAACCTCTCTTTGAAGTCCCTCATCTGTAATATATGGTGTCCTCATTTTGACTTCACCTCTAAATACACTGTTAGAGAGAATAAAAATAAGTGTAGTCACTTAATTCACCAAATTAGAGATTATAACGAGGCGTAGTCACTTACTTCTCCAAATCTCTCACTTCTTGTATGTCACAATTTAACAAGACATATCGGTGAGCGGTATCATACTCATCGTCGGTCAACCACCGTTTCTTACTAGCCCCAATAGGCTTGCCCCTTAAATTGAATATACCTCCATCCTCAACGTCTTCTTCATTCCTTTGAGGTCTATTTTGATTTGTCTCGACATGAGTATCGAAATAAATGGAGCAGAAATTTGACACCTCCTCGATAAGATATGATTCGCATATCGAAGCCTCTATATGAGCCTTGTTGCCAACTTTCTTCTTTAGATGGTGTAGGTACCTAAAGAGACAAATTATCTTGAGAATTAATAATGAATTGTAAAATCCACTTAAATTTCACTTAAATTATATCGATTTTTATTTACCTTTCAAAGGGGTACATCCATCGATAATGAACAGATGCACCGACATGGGCTTCGTATGCTAGATGAATCGGTAGATGCTCCATGCTGTCGAAAAAGCCCGGTGGAAATATTTTCTCTAACTTGCAGATTGTTAAGACAATCTTCTCCTCAAGTTGTACCATATGTTGCACCGTCAGCTTAGTTGAACAGATATCCCTGAAGAATGTAGACAGCTCGGCCAACGGAACCCATACAGCAGAAGGCAACAACTCTCTCAAAGCAATGGGCAGTAATCTTTCCATAAACACGTGGCAGTCGTGACTCTTCATTCCCGTTAGCTTGCGTTCATTGAGATCAACGCATCTAGACAAATTCGAAACATAGCCGTCGGGAAATCTTAAATTAGATATCCACTTGCAGATTATTAATCTATCTTCCTTGCTCAATGTGTATGGCGCTATAGGCTTACTTAATTGTCCACCAGCACCCCTTTGTATCAAGTTCAGATGAGGACGCTTGCATATCTCGGCTATGTCTTGTCTTGCTTTTGGATTGTCCTTCGTCTTTCCTTTAATATCCATGACGGTATTGAAGACATTATCGAACACGTTCTTTTCGATATGCATGACATCAAGATTATGCCTTATAAGATTATCTTTCCAATAAGGCAAGTCCCAGAAGATACTCCGTTTGGTCCAGTTATGGCTTTGTCCGAACCCCTCGACATGATGGTTCGATGGATCTTCCATTGCGGTGGGCAATTCCTTTACAGCTTCCCAAATATCGTATCCCGAAAATCTGGCAGGAGGTTGAGAAAATTCTTGTTTTCCATATCTGAACGCGTCCTTATTCTTTCTCCAAGGATGGGTCGCGGGCAGAAATTGACGGTGACAGTCAAAGAAAGAAGTTTTTCCTCCATGCCTAAGGCGGAACGCCTTACTATTTTCCATGCATATCGGACAAGACATGTTGCCATGCGTACTCCATCCCGACAGCATACCGTATGCTGGAAAATCATTGATTGTCCACATGAGTGAAGCTCTCATCTGAAAGTTCTGTTTCCTGGAAATATCATAGGTCGTGACGCCGATCTTCCACAGCTGTTTCAGCTCATCCACCAACGGCTGTAAATATATATCGATGTTCTTCGTCAGATTTTTAGGACCGGGTATGATAGCTGTCAGAAACATATAAGGAGTCTTCATACACATCCATGGTGGCAGATTGTAAGGGGTAAGAATGACCGGCCAGCATGAGTACTGAGATCCCGATTGTCCGAAAGGGGCGAAGCCATCAGCACATAGCGCCAGGCGTACATTTCTAGGCTCTGCAGCAAAATCTGGATGACACAAATCAAAATGTTTCTACGCCTCTCCATCCGAAGGATGTGACAATTCTCCTTCGTCCTTTATGCGTTCTTCGCTGTGCCACGTCATGTGTTCTGCTGTATTTAGAGACATATACATCCTCTGCAAGCGCTTCGTGATCGACAAGTAATGCATATACTTGTAGGGACGTCGTTTTCTAGTCGACTTTCCTTTTCCCTGTACTGGCTTGTAACGATCCGCATTACAGAAGCTGCAACTTTCTGATACGCAATTCTCTTTGTAGTACAACATGCATCCGTTGCGACAATAATCTATCTTCTCGTACTCCAGTCCCAGTTGTCGGACCATCATCTTTGACTTGTAGAAGTTTTTTGGTAGCTCTTTTGATTCCTTCGGTAACACCTCCTTGATTACTTCTGTGATCCGATTATAGCAAGCTTGTGGCAAGTTAAAATCAGACTTTATGTTCAACAATCGCATCGTCACTGACAGTGCGGAATGAGTCTCACAACCAGGATATAGAGAAGTATCTGCGTCCTGAAACATGTTATAGAACTCCTTCGCCTCGGGATTAGGATCCTCCGGATCAAAATTAGGCCCTGCCGCATCATACACCATATCTCGTGCAAGGCTCTGCAGATCTCCATAATCAACAGAGCATCCGTGGTCTTCGATGACATCCGTTGCAGCATTATCATCAAAAGCATAAGTAGCAGCTTCCGCAGCCTGTCTTTCCGAATATAGTTCACCTTGCGATGACCACAGGCCATAATTACGTACGAAACCCTTACGGGTCAAATGATCTCTCACAGTCACCACTTCTTCGTAACGTCTATTGTGACATTTAACACATGGACACTTAATTTTGTTACCGTCCATGTACTGAGCTTTGCTCATTGCATAATTAAGAAATACTTCCACGCCTGCCTGAAAATCGTCACTCACACCAATTCTACTCTCGTGTTGCCATTTGTACATCCATGTACGATCAACAAAATAACGACTCATCCTCAATTTGGATGTGAAAATCTGTATCGTAAGACAAACTAAACATAAGAATAGCCCGATACCGATACTCATAAATTTGGATTAGGGTTAGGATGTTAGATATAAGTGAACTAGGTGATGTAGAGTACAATATAGGGAACTGTGAATGGACTGAAAGTTGCACATGAGAAGGTTCAATGAAGGGCCCATAAATGGGTTCACATGATAAGTTAGTAAGAATCCACATCACTATACATACTCCCCCGTCTCAGGAGTGTGTCTGGCTCCTATTTAGAACAGCACAGGTCACAACATGTCCAGAATAGCAAAACAGAGCTCTACAATGTATATCGGTATCGAACTATTCCTACGAGTATTGGTATCGGCGATATCAATACTCGTGTGAATAGGAGATTGCAATATAAGTCTAAGCTATCTAGCTAACATGTATACTTGCATTTACATTGTATCATAACTTGTATCTAGTTACCTTGCTAATCATGTATATACTCTTAACATATATGTGAAGACACTATACTAACATGTATTTAAATCAAGGTTCAAAGTATCGGTATCGGAATCGGTATCGGACTATATATTCCTACGAGTATTGGCATCGGCGATATCAATACTCGTGTGAATAGGAGATTGCAATATAAGTCTAAGCTATCTAGCTAACATGTATACTTGCATTTACATTGTATCATAACTTGTATCTAATTACCTTGCTAATCATGTATATACTCTTAACATATATGTGAAGACACTATACTAACATGTATTTAAATCAAGGTTCAAAGTATCGGTATCGGAATCGGTATCGGACTATATATTCCTACGAGTATTGGCATCGGCGATATCAATACTCGTGTGAATAGGAGATTGCAATATAAGTCTAAGCTATCTAGCTAACATGTATACTTGCATTTACATTGTATCATAACTTGTATCTAGTTACCTTGCTAATCATGTATATACTCTTAACATATATGTGAAGATACTATACTAACATGTATTTAAATCAAGGTTCAAAGTATCGGTATCGGAATCGGTATCGGACTATATATTCCTACGAGTATTGGCATCGGCGATATCAATACTCGTGTGAATAGGAGATTGCAATATAAGTCTAAGCTATCTAGCTAACATGTATACTTGCATTTACATTGTATCATAACTTGTATCTAGTTACCTTGCAATATAAGTCTAAGCAATCTAGTATTGGTATCGGCGATATCGGTAGTATCGGCGGTATCGGATCGAAGTATCGGATTTTTTTGGTATTGGAAAACAAATAATTATTAATAAATTATTTACATTTAAAAACATATAATTTATACATTTAGGCATAATTTTAAGTGTTTTAAGTATTATTTCTTAGTAGTTTTGAAATTAAATGAAATTAAATTAAATGAAATAGTATTATTTCTTAGGATCGGGACATGCCAAACCGTATCCGTATCGGGGAATGCAACCCATTCCCCACCCCCCCGACCCCCCTGCCCCCATTCAACACCCCCCCGACCCCCCTGCCCTCTCCATTACCCACCCCCCCGACCCCCCTGCCCCCATTCCCCACCCCCTGACCCCCCTGCCCTCTCCACCCCCCGACCCCCCTGCCCCCATTCCCGACCCCCCCCCGACCCCCCTGCCCCCATTCAACACCCCCCCGACCCCCCTGCCCTCTCCACCCCCCACCCCCGACCCCCCTGCCCCCATTCCCGACCCCCCCCCCCCCCGACCCCCCTGCCCCCATTCAACACCCCCCCGACCCCCCTGCCCTCTCCACCCCCCCACCCCCCGACCCCCCTGCCCCCATTCCCCACCCCCCCGACCCCCCGACCCTCATTCCCCACCCTCCCACCCCCTGCCCCCATTCCCCCACACCCCCCGACCCCCTGACCCCATTCACCACCCCCCCCCCGCCCTCTCCACCCCCCGCGAAGCCGACCCCCCTCCCACTCCCCCCCCGGCCCCAAAACCCAAAATTAGAGAAAGAGAGAGAGAGAGAGAGAGAGAGAGAGAGATACCTGGTAGAGAGAGAAAGAGAGCCGCGAGAGAGAGAGAGAGAGCCGCGCGCGAGAGAGAGAGAGCCGCGAGAGAGAGAGAGAGAGTTTTGGGGGGAATGAAAAATTCCCCCCCGTCGGTTCAATTTAAGTTAGGGCACAGAACCTGTTTCATTCCCCCCCGTCGGTTCAATTTAAGTTAGGGCACAGAACCTAGCGACGAAATAGCGTCGGAATAAATTAGTCGCTACACCGTCGCCAATTAAAAGGTGTTTTCCGACGGATATATCCGTCGCCAGTTAGTCGCTAAAGTTCCCGCCAATGTTTTAAAGATTTTGCCGCCAACATTTGCGACGAATAAGCGACGAAAAAGAATCCGTCGCTAATGTTCGTCGACTTAGCGACGGAAACCCGACATATTTTAACATTTAAAATTGGAAAAAATTATGTTATGTTGTCTGTCGCTAATCCGTCGCTAAGATGTCGGAAACTGGTCGCTATTAGCGACGGAATCCGTCCGTCGCTAAACTTCCGTCGGTAAAGTGGGGTATTTTAGTAGTGCGGGCTGATCTGCGGTCTTCCTGGTGGCAACCATCCCATAATAGAAAGAAAACTCGTTGATTGCTAAGCCCTAGAAAAGATAATAAACTTCCTAGAAAATATTGAATATAATCAATCTCTATAACAATAACCGTTTTCCACGGATCCTATGTTGTGATGAGTTTTCCTTAGTCTAGCAGGTTCCCCAATAGCACTTTATAGCCTAAGTGCCATTAGGACAGACCTGCATGGGCCACTACTAAAACCATGTCACGACCCACTCCCGAATAATCGAACACGAGTCGGACACGCCCAACCTTCGTCGATGGATGCGACGAAGTAAGCTGTACAATTCTAAGAAAAACTCCAAGATATATACAAGATACATAAAACAACACAGCTGCTATACACGTTCCCAGAACAGATCTCCACAATCTACCAAGTCAATACAATATCATCCGGAGACAAATCCGGTAACCAGAATAAAATTATACAATCCTGAAATCTCAAATACAAAGTACATGGTAAAATCTCTAAAACAAATCTAAGGAAAGATCTAACTATAACTCTGTAATTTTAAGTCCATCCTGAAACACAACTCCATCCTGGCTTCGGGCTCTGGTCCATAAAGATGGTATAACATCATCAAGTATACCTGCAATATATCCTGTCAGGAAGAGAGCAAAGTATAACCCCGACAAGAAGCACGAAACAAAGTAAACTAAAACGCATGAATAATGAACTACGATATGAACTATGGTACAAGAACCGGAACATGAAACCGTAGTACATGAATAATGATGAAACTATAGTACCAGATCCAGGACAATGAACTAGACTATCAGTGTAACGTGCATTTGAAATAACTATCAGAATATGTGACCGGCTGGGGTAGTACATGATATAAGAGCACATGAATAATGGTATGGCTTAGAGTTCCACATGCACGATGTGAGACCTAAGCTATTAATCAATGCATAGCTAATATAGGATTGGTCACATATCTGTAGTATTTCTCCACCCCAATGTACAAGTAAAAACACTGAACAATGAATGATGAACTATGAACAATGAACAATCGTGTGTACAACGTGTCTATATGAGAACATGAAGCAAGACAGAAATACAGAGTAAAGAGCTAGAGTCGGCGTACTTGCCTGATTGTTGTAGAAGCTCCAGTCTAGTGTACAAAGAATCTGTGTCAATAAGACATAATATTTCTTAGGATTAATTCTAAAGCTATATATATGTAAATTTATTTGTTTCTAACACCTTGGTTCAATACTTCTAAAAATATATTTCATAATTAATGCTAAATCAACTAGTAAACTTCTGTTCACTTCTAAAATTAGCCTATAATAGTTAATCTGTTTTAACAAAAGCCTAGACTTTGTTTCTATTGGCCCTCTCTAAGTAAGTTCAGACCAAGCTTAAATTAAATTCCAGCCCATTCCTTATTAACCTACTCATTTAACCTTAAGCATGTGGGCCCGAGTCTGATACTAAGATATATACATTATATCTTCCCATTAATACGGTACTGGACTTTGGTCCAGTAGACCTAGATTCTTGGCCCAAAATATAAAAGTAAACGTTAATTGCAAGTTAATGACTTCAGTCCAACCCACAAGATTAGACTTCAAAATTAATCCAGAAAAACAAAATAATTACAAAACATATTCCAAAAGAAAATCCAACCAACACCTGGGCTTGAAGTCCAAGCTTAGGTAATTAGGTTCGATTATGATCCGGTATGGCAACTCAACTTCTAAACCAATACACCAGCAGGCCCTTAACATTACACCCCTTCAAATGCACAGCTATTTCTCTAATTTCAGTCCAGTCCACCAGAACCTGGCCTTATAAGGAACTCCAACCATATAACCCCATATGGTACCTACAGGAAGCACATCTCATTTTGATCCTAGGCCAACGGCTACTATCCATCGAAATGAAATGAACAGCAACACACACAATTAAAATCTTATCAAAAACTTTTCGAAAGAATCAAACAAAAGTTACATCTAAAGATTCAAATTGAATAACCCAAATCAAAATATACGAATTGAATGAAAGAATATACAGTCCAAAATAATTAAATGTGAATCTAAAGTAATCAATAAACTGTAAGCAATTTGCTCTTGGTCTTAGAAGAATCCTCATATGCAGCCCATCTACTGACTGCAATACTCCAGTATCCAATCGGCTCAAGCACTCAACGCTCCTCGCTGGACACAAACTTGACTAAGTCTCGGTTAACTGGACACGAATCCACAACAACCATAGCAGACACGAGCATAACGCTGGAACACAACACACTCTATGAATATGAACACTGGACACAAACACAACCTCAACCGTTATCACCACCATAATCCAAAACAAGTGTCCTCAGAGAAATCAAAATAAGGGGAAAAAAAAATACCTAAAAGGAATTCCAAGAAGGCTCGACTTCAGAAACTGAATACTCCTTCCTCGACCAAACGTAATCACCAGGTTCAAGAATTATAGGTTCAAACTTCTTAGCTCATTCAATCAATGAACTGTCTAAACCAGGTAATTCTGCCAGAAATTAACGGATAAAACCAAGGATCAATCGTCAACATCAGGATTCAGAAATTCAAGATGGATTAGTGAAATAGGCTCACTGTCAAATGATACTCACCAATATGCAGATCGAATTGTCAGAAACGAGTCTTGCTTCAAGAAGAATTTCCTTTTCGAAGAACTAGTCTGCACACAGGAAACTCGCCATCAAAAATCCCAGATCCAAGATCAATAATTAAAAAAATGAGGAAAAGATGAACTCACCAGTAACTGCCTAAGGTGAACAATTCCAGGAAAAAACTTGATCTGATGATCTACGCGACCGGATCCGTGATTTAACTATTCCGATCAAAACGGAATCAAGAAACATAAATTTGAGGATGGATTCTCAACTCAACAGAGCAAGAACAAATTTCTAAAGGAAATGATCGACTAACCTAGACCAGCGGAGCAGAGATTTGTCGTGACGAAGAAAAAGAGTCGTCCGTCGCCGGGGAATGAGATCTCAATGCCTCAACGTCGGAGATGACGATCTCGCGAAGTAAGAGAGGAACAAATCGAAGAAGAGATGCCACTCCGGTGCCGAGCGCTATCGCTGGGAGAGAAGAAATGCCTAGACGTCGGAGGAGAGCTGAGCGTCTAGTCGCCGACAGTGCTGGTCACCACTGCTCGACGATCCCGCGGACGTCACCACCGACCTAAGGAAATTTAGGGTTAGGTTAGATGGATTTAGGAAGGAGATGGAGCTCTATTCTCTCTCTCGATTTCACCGAGAAGAAAGGAATGAAAAAAATGAAAAGTGACAGTGGATGGATTAAATAAGTTTGGGGAAATTTGATAATTACTAAAAAGCACTCCACAATAATTTTTATTGCAAATTATACCCAAAAACTGTTAGGAAGTTGTTGAGTTTGTTAAGAGGTGGTTACCAAGTTGTTGGAAAGTTAGGAAATTGTTAGAATACTTGGAGAGCACTCCAAAATTACTAGTGCCTTCTCCTCAAAATTAATAACAAATATTTTTTTATAAAATCAAAAGGAAGTATTAAATTAATAAATGACTATTCTTCAAAAATAATATTCTACCAATATAAATAATAGTATCTGAAATTTAAATTTATTAAAAATTAAAAATTTAGGGAAAGCGGGGTTATAATTGTTTGAAGGGGTACTAGATATCGTAGAATAATCTTTTTTTTCTCTCATTTTATCATATGGCAAGGGCCATATATATAGGGATAAGGGGCAACCCAAGGGTCATAAGTTACATAACCCAAGGGTCATGAGTTACATGATCCCAAGGGTCATGTGTAACTTATGACATAATAGTGAATAGTAAGGGTTTCACAACACTCCCCCTTATTCATCCATTTCTTTGGATCTACTTATGAAATACTTCAGGATTCAATAAGCTAATGGGGTGGATACTGCTGGATCCAGAGTAAACTTGGTTTGCCTTATTAAAACCTTGGCTGTGGAAAACCCAGTGGGAAAAACCATCAGTCCTAAGGAAAAAGAGTATAATCCTATAGTTTTACTCCCCCTGATCTATACAAGCTTTAGGCTTGCAGGTCTTTTTGTTGCCTCATCCCTATTCCTCTTACAAGCTTTACAAAAGTACATCGTGGCAGTGTTTTGGTAAACAAATCTGCTAAGTTATTACAAGATTGAATTTGTTGTATTTTGACTTGTTCCTTCTCTTGAAGGTCGTGCATCCAGAAGAATTTGGGGGATATGTGCTTCGTCTTGTCATTCTTTATGTATCCTTTCTGACGTTGAGCTACGCATGCTGTATTATCTTCAAAAAGGGTAGTAGGCTTAAGTTCACCAGTCTTCAGGCCAGTAGATGCCAAAATGTGCCGAATGACGGAGCGAAGCCAAACACACTCCTTGCTTGTTTCATGGATTGCCAGGAGTTCAGAATGGTTGGATGAGATAGCCACACTGGTCTGTTTGACGGACCTCCAGGAGATAGCCATACAACCGAAAGTAAACACAAATCTAGTTTGTGATTTCTCTGTGTGGGGATCTGATCTATAACCTGCATCTGAATAACCAAGTAAAGTGGAAGATCCACTATTCGGGTAATATAGTCCTAGGTCTATAGACCCTTGGAGGTAGCATAGAAGATGATTCACTCCATTCCAGTGGCGCTTTGTGGGCACTGCACTATATCTGGCTAATAAGTTAATTGAAAATGCTATATCAGGACGCGTACAGTTAGCTATATAGAGTAGTGCCCCACTTAGGTAAGGTACTTCAGGACCTAATAATTCCTCCCCCTCTTCCAGTGGACGGAAAGGGTCCTTCTTTACGTCCAATGACCGAACGACCATTGGTGTACTAAGGGGATGGCATTTATCCATATGGAATTGTTTAAGTAATCTTCGTGTATATATAGATTGGTGTAACAGGATACCACCCTTTAGGTGTTCGATCTGTAAGCCAAGACAATACTTTATTTTCCCTAGGTCTTTCATTTCAAAAGTTGTCTTAAGGCTTTCAGATATCTTAGTGATCTCTGCAGGAGATCCAATGAGATTTAAATCGTCGACATAAACGGCGACTATAACAAATCCTATTCCCGATCTTTTTATAAAGATACACGGGCAGACTTTATCATTAGTAAATCCTTGCGTAGCAAGAAACTCACTTAGTCTGTTATACCATATTTTTTCTGATTGTTTAAGACCGTACAATGATCTTTGTAACCTTACAGAATAGGTGTCCCGAGGTCTATCTGTTTTCTCTGGTGAAATTTTATATCCTTCAGGGAGTTTCATATAGATATCTTTATCTATATTGCCATAAAGATATGCAGTCACAATGTCCATGAGCTGTATTTCTAGGCTTTTAAGAGAAGAGAGGCTGATCAGGAATCTGAAGGTATTCCTATCCATGACCGGAGAATATGTTTCTTCATAATCTATTCCCAGTTTCTGGGAGAAATCTTGTGCTACAAGGCGTGCTTTGTAGCGCACAACTATGTTGTGCTCATTTCTTTTTCTTGTGAAGATCCATTTATATCCCACAGGTTTTACACCTTCAGGTGTTTGGACTACTGGTCCAAAGACTTCGTGTTTCAAGAGTGAGTCCAGCTCTACTCCTATTGCCTCGTTCCACTTTGGCCAATCGTCTCTGCGTTTACATTCCACTAGACACCGTGGATCAATGTCATCGTCATTTTCAGTGACGTGAACGGCAATATTGAACGAAAAATCGTCGTCGACGACTGTGCTTTTTTTGTTCAGTACCTCTCCAGTACGTATATAATTTAATGATATTTCTCCTGTTTGTTCCTCTTCAGGGGAAACTAGGAGGGGAGAGGTAGCTAATCTGAGCTCAGCATCCTGTGTTGGGATCTTCTTAATTTCTTCAGGGTTTTTTTCTTTTACGAGGGACTTTGTCTCTCGAACCTTGTGGGCGTCCTCTTTTTAATTGAGGTATTGCCATTTCTGCTGCCGGCGGATTGCTTCCATCTTTGGAGATGTCAATCCTAGCTGGCGTGTTGGCAGCAGGGACGTGTGATCTGACAATCTTCTGGTTGTCAGTAAATGTATCCGGAAGTAGATGTACAGTGTTCTGAAGATGTAATATCTTCAAGATCTCATCTTCACATTGACTTGTACGCGGATCAAAATGAGACAAAGTTTTTGTGTCCCAAGAAATTGTCTTAGAAGCTGCTGGCTTCTTAGACTGTGTGCCCAGTTTAGAAAATAATCCTTCATCAAACTTACAGTCATCAAGACGTGCCTTAAATACGTCACCCGTCAGGGTTTCTAGGTATCTAATTATAGAGGGTGAGTCAAACCCAACATAGATACCTAATCGACGTTGTGGACCCATTTTGGTCCACTGTGGGGGAGCAATGGGGACGTAAATAGCACAACCAAAAACTCTCAAATGAGAGATATTTGGAGGTGAACCATAAGCGAGCTGCATCGGAGATAGAATATGACCTCCAGAAGGCCGTATTTTAATAAGTGATACGGCATGCAATATAGCATGACTCCAAGCTTTCACAGTCAACTGTGACTGCATCAACAATGGACGAGCAATCCATTGTAATCTCTTAATAAGATTCTGCTAACCCATTCTGGGTGTGAACATGAGCTACAGGATGTTCAACTTCGATGCCAGTTGCTTGGCAATAGTCTTGAAAGACCTGTGAAGTAAATTCACCCGCATTATCAAGTCTTAATTTTTTGATATAGTTATCGGGAAAATAAGCCCGCAACTTAATTATTTGTGCCAATAGCTTAGGAAAAGCTAAGTTGCGGGTGGACAAAAGGCACACATAAGACCGTTTAGTAGATGCATCGATAAGTACCATAAAGTACCTAAATGGACCACTTGCGGGGTGAATAGGTCCGCAAATGTCTCCATGAATTCTCTCTAAGAAGCTAGGAGACTCTAGTCCCACATTCAAAAGGGATGGTCTCGTTATAATTTTGCCTTGAAAACAAGGTAGACACGAGTAATCATACTTCTGAAGAATCTTCAGGTTCTGCAGGTTGTGTCCACTGGATTGGCTTATGATTCGTTTCATTATAGTTGATCCCAGGTGACCCAGTCTATTATGCCAAAGTTTAAATTTTGGTGATGAATGACACTTCTGGTGCACAATCATGTTAGCTTCTGTTGATTGAATATGAGTATGATAGAGATCCGACGGGAGTCCCTTGAATCGTTCTAAGATAGTTTTTGAACCATCTTTTAGACGAGTAAGATACAGATATTCTACCTCATTTATTTCATTTGTTTCTAAGTGATATCCGTTTAAACGAATATCCTTGAAACTTATGAGGTTTCTACTTGATTTAGGAGAGAATAGTGCATCTTTTATTATTAGTCTTGTTTTATTTGGGAGCAATATAATTGCTTCACCAGATCCTTCTATTATGTTTGATAGTCCTGATATCGTAATAACGGGACCGTCATAATCATATAAGCTATAAAAATAGCTTTTTTATCGAAGGATTGTGTGCGTCGAGGCGCTGTCCACAAGGCATTCACACTTCATCTATAGATCAATGAAAAAACAACAACAAACCATCGTAATTAAAACAACGGTTTTGAAATACAATTTTTGTTTTTAAAAAAATTCTCCTATATCGATCGACGGGCCAATATAGAGAGGTCAATAAGTTGCTTGCAAAAATGCATAATTTATAAAGTGGTAAGCCAAAATTTTATCTGGCTCTGCCACCTCTTGAAAGATGTGCCATTGAATTTTGCAGGCTTTGCAGAGAAAGTATCTTCCTTGGAAGTCATATTTCTAAGGTCTAAAAAATTATATTTACTCAATAAGATGGTTTTAAGCTAAAAAATTAACAATTAAAATAATTTTAGTTATAAACCTTTAAATTTTTAGTTTTTCAAGTTTTGATAAGGTTGGGTTAGCTGTAGGGGCCGGATCCCAGCAAGCGGAGGTTCACTAGGAACTCTTAAGTACCGGTCACTTAGACGATATTTTGCCTTGTTGACAGAAGGGCCCTTTCGGCTTGTTCCCAAACAAATCTTAACTTTAGAACTTAAAAACTAAAGGAATTTTTACTAAATTAATTAATTGTTTGATTTAGCCTAAATTAAAATATTGAATAAAAGAAGCTAGAATTGATAGAAAAAGAAAATTGCTACGGTATCAATTCTAACAAGATTAGTTGAACAATAATTTACTTAAGTGATGACAATTACATAAGATCAATTGTCCAAAGAGTAATATATATGACAATGATCAACCAATGTAAATATTCAAAAAATTGTTAAGAATGAAGCAAATTTACTTAATATATAACCAAGTAACTACAATGGATTATACAAAGATCAACCAGATACAATTGCTTAATGAATAATAATTGATAATATAGTAAGTTTGATAATGTAGTTTTGTAGCAGAGACTTTATGCTACTTTTCTAACAGAGACACATAAAGTTTCAGCTATGTAGCAAGTTTTAGGTAGTTTTTCTAATTTGATCCGAACAGAGACTTTATGCTGGTTTTTCTAAATTCTAACAGCAAGGAAAATTGGTTTACAAAGATCAAACAAAGATCAAACAGTAATTTTTTTTCACCAGCATCTAGTACTTCGAAATCGACACTCGCTATTTTGGCCATTTTATCTATCATGTGAATAAAACATGCATAAATTAAAATTAAATATTTATGCATAATCATAAATGTTACAGATCTCATAATAAAAATACCACGGTGCTTAATAAAACAGTTCAGTCCAGAAGCTAATATGCAATCTGTCAATATTACAATAAGTATTTTTTTTTCAATCATTCTTTCTGAATTTATAATCAAGTAACCAAAAAGGGAAAAGTCTACATAAAAGAAATTTGAAAAGTCAACCATTGGTAGGTGGACCCTTGTTTTCTGGAGAAAAGAAGTTCTGGTTTATGTTTCTTCTATTCCAATGACTATTCTCATATTTTACTCTAACCGATCTTCTACTTTTTTTTCGAAGACCAAAACAGTTCTGTCATGAACCTTAAAATAAGTTACAAGTGTTTGAATAATATTTGTTTTTTTTAATAAGAAGCAAATTTGTTTTGAACGTTAGCAATATAAAGAATATAACTCTTAGATTGTTAGATATATATATATTGCTAATTTTCATTCAAACAATTAATTTGTAAATTTTTTTTAAGAAGTGTTACCAGCCTCTGGTCGGATCGACTAAGGAAAAAGGAAGGATGACGTCGAGATCTGGATGTCAATTCTCCTTGCTTCAGCAATCGTGCTGATAACGTATTTGAAGGGATACTAGATATCGTAGAATAATCTTTTTTCCTCTCATTTCATCATATGGCAAGGGCCATATATATAGGGATAAGGGGCAACCCAAGGGTCATAAGTTATATAACCCAAGGGTCATGAGTTACATGATCCCAAGGGTCATGTGTAACTCATGACATAATGGTGAATAGTAAGGGTTTCACAACAACAATATATATATATATATATATATATATATATATATATATATATAATCCTATTCTCCATTGGATCACATTAATTCCAGTTCAAAAACCTAATCTAAATCAAGTCTAAATTCAAGTAAAAATTGGAGAAAAAGTGAGGTTATATGTAGTTGGTTCGGAAACCTTCCCTAAACCGCATAAACCCATAAAATCTCTCATAAAATTTGGCCCTAGCCTTCTCCATCGCTACCCTTGGCTGCTAGCCTCTTCGGAGTGCCGCACACGATGCTGACCGTGCTAGGACACGTGTTGTGTGCGCTGGAACAATAATAGTTCACAACAGTGGCAACCCCCTAGGTACTCACTTTTCATGCTACTTTTCTCCCTTACCGTTTCATAATTTTTTGAACCGCAAAATCTTATGCGTAGACAAGCTAACCACCTACAAAATCCATAAAGTGGTTATAGTTGGCATTGTTCGCGAAGAAATAGAGTTCAAAATTCGAAAAAAAAAAATCAATTTTTTGAAAATAGAAACTATCCCCAAACCCTAACTTTGAAAGCTAATTTTTGTCCAACTATTGACCTATTTGAAAAACCACCTAACAAACTTGTAGACAACCTATACGGCTACAAAACCCTATTTTTAGTTTTTATTTTAGTTTATTAGTTTATGTTTTAAATCAGTTCCAAAACTCGAGAAAAATAGTTTTAAAACCTTTGGAAAACCCCGATACGGAGTCTGTCCCGACAAACTGGATGACTTTGTCATGAACCAGTTGTATGAACTTTGTGCATGTGTAGGCTTTGACGGAATTTGAATTGGTTGTGTGTGCGCGACAAACTCGACCTGTATCCGTCGAAGAATGCCATATCAGCCACTTTTCAAAAATCTCAATTACTTTGTGTACATTTGTCACATCATGAAGAAACTTGTGTCATTGGACATGTATTGGTTTTTTGGTCCTGTGAGCCGAGTTTGGTGCGATTCTTAGATAGTTGATCGGATCGCCATTTTGACAGGCCTACGATTCGATCCAACGAGCAATTTTGTGCACGACCCATCGAAATATAAAATTGGACATACCCTTGGGTTCGTATCAAAAAAATGGATCTGTAGATATATTATTTGATGACTTTAGAGACCATATATTTTGGCACGCTTTTCGGTACAAAGCGGATGCAACAACGGACACTATTTTGACCTAAATTTTTTGTTTGCCCCTCTGTCCAGAATTGGACTTATGGATAGTCAATCTTAGTCATTTCTTTTATTCCAAAAAGGTTGGTGATGTTTGTTTCAGCTTCCGGAGACGTTCGCGGAAGTTCCATCCTTGAAGCTTCTTCTGACTTATTGATTTCATCTACTGGGCGTCGTCAAAACACCTAACAACTACCAGGCGAGATACCTTGCTATATTTACTGATCATTATATTTATTTATTTTGCTTCATATATGTTTTGCTTCATATATTATAAACTGTGCGTCCAAGTAGTACTTGGGTGTAAGCGACTGTATTAGTCATTTTTTGTTGTTTTCTTTTATTATATGCATGTTGACTTAGTTTTAGCAGACTACCTTATGATTGTGGAATATCATTATATCTCCTTTGACCATGACATTCATATTACATGATTTGAGTTATCTTGCTGGGGGCACAGCTTATGTGTTTGATTGGCCATCGATACATGAGTCGTGTTACGGATATATATCGTAACTGCTATGATTAGGATATAGAGACTCAAGCAGTTACAAAACTGGACAAGTTATGGACATGACTTGGTCAGTATGGGAATCTTGGGTAAGGACAGTCACTAGTGCGTATGGAAAGCCAAATCGGTGAAGCATAGTCTCCGGATGGAACTATGTGAATTATGAGTTTTGTAGATGCCCTCTGATGTTACTTGGATCGTTATGGATGGATACAGATGACTAGATGATAGTACATGTACACTACTTGCCTAAAACCCACCCATGCGTGTGAAAATTATCCTCAAAAGTTGCACGTTAGACGGTTAGGTCACCATTTTGCATATTTATTTATCTATTACAACAGTTTATATAGCATGATATTATGTATCTTGTTATGACCCTTTGAGAACATAGTGATCCCTCCAAGTATAGATGACGGGTAGTATCCTGAGGAGTACGGGTTCAGACTAGACTCTTCCTTTGTAGTCGAGGAGGTCTCACCCTCGGAGTCTATTTGATTTTCTTTTTAGTTGATGAAATAATGAAGTTGCTATTCGTTATCTCGTCTATTTTAGTTGATTTCATTTAGTCGTTCGATAGTGGATTTGTCTCCACCCGGTAGATATTTATTTTACATTTCAGTTGATACATTTGGGTGATTATTGCTTTTATTTGTTGTCATGGATGAGATATAGATGTTGCCTGTGACCATGCTATATTATTATGAGCTGGAGCTCTTATATATAGCTTATGTGTAGATACGTAGATTCTATATATTGGAGTAGTCTCTATATACATACAGCTGGCATGTTATGTATTTGTAGTCCTATGCATATTGGGACTGTGCGTTACATGTTTTTGTGTTGGCCCATGTAGGTGGATAAAATATTATTTCGGTTACGTTACTATACCGAGCAAGCCTGCATATAGGATTAGAATTTAGGATCTAATCCACATGCTTGATTGTCTTCCTTGATTCCATTTTTGAACTCTCATTTGACTGCTTGATTTGTATCCAGTTTGGTTATGTTCTACCGTAACCTTTAATTGTTCGTGCCTAGTAAGACGAATCTTCGTAGAGGACGTATCTTCCCCTGCTATCAAATCAGAAAAGCGGGACACAGACACCAGAAGCCATAGAAGCAGGGTGAGTCATAGTAGTACTTAAGATAGTTATACTACTACGAGCCTGCAACCCAAGGAATAGGATTTGAAGAATACCTCCACAACTAGGATTATAGGCTTCTCTGGGACTCTTCAACATAATTTCTTTCGTATTATCTTCCTTTTCGACATGATTGTTCTTGTGCTCTTCCCTTCCAACGAGTAGGCTGGACTGTTCTCTATTAACTTCTTGATCGAATCTTTTCATTTATTTCACAAAAGTTTTGGAAGAAAAATCTCATAGATTTAGCCACGGGCATGTTGGAGAATCTGTATTATTAGCAAAGCAGATATGTCCTGCAGCCATTCGATGTATATGGTATCATGATTCTTATAGCCAAAGGTATATTGGCGTGGCATGACTTCAGATAATGTATTATAGAATTTGGGGTTTTGAAGTCAGAGGCATACTGGCGAGGCAGAACCTCAGATAACGTATTACATAATCAAGTATTTTGTAGCCATAGGAAAATTGGCGAGGCATAACTTAGATAACGAGCACGAAGATATACGATTCTCGAGTTTTACCTAGATTACGTCCTATGCATCAAGATTGGCGTCGTATCATTCTTGGAAATATTTTGATCATTTTTCTGTTTTGCTTGACCCAAACCTTAATTGATCTTTAATATGGTTTGATCAACCCAGCCCTAGTACCAGCTAGAATGACTCGGATTAGGTCGATTAGATGTCCTATAGCACATTAGCAATAACATATGACATTTACCATGGCCATGATAGACACCCACTATTAGGATAAAAACATAACATGCATTATTTTAGTCATGCTATTATCAGTTGAGACACGATGTGATGTGAGAACTACACCTTCACTAGCTTAGTCGTCATGCATAATATAGTTGATTTGTCATTGCCTATAAATATTTTGGGATTTGTTAGTTAGCATTAGCATTGCATAGTACTACCCTCAATACCTCTGCCTTATAACTATAGCATAGATAAACTTGTTTATAAATAGTTTTGACGACATGTCTTAGAGTTTGTTACCCCACCTATAATGCTTGTATGCTATAGAAGGGTGAATTGTTCTATTTTCTCAGTTCTTGTGTGTCATTATAGCATTACTTGTCATATTTGGAAGCAAGAGGATGACATACGCAATCGTTCTTCTCTTAACTATTCAAAAATTGTGGTATGATCTTTATGCTAATTTTTTTTTTTCTTTCATATTGTATTCGTTCATTAATAATCATGCGTTAGTTTTAATTTCGAGGACAAAATCTTGTAATGTGTGTAGAGTATAAACCCTCATAATTTTTGTTAAATATTTTTTATTTTTATTTGTATTTTTCAATTTTTTTAGAAAATTAAATTGTATGTAATAATATTAACCTATGATTTTACTTTATATTGTACTAGAATAATTTATCTATATAATATATATAGCAAATGTATCATTTTAATAATTGTCTGTGTATATATATATATATATATATATATATATATATATATATATATATATATATATATATATATATATATATATATATATATAGGAGCAACTCTCTCCTGGTCGCCATCTATGTATATTATATATATATATATATATATATATATAATTTATATATATATATATATATATATATATATATATATATATATATATTTTATATATATATATATATATATATATATATATATATATATATATATAGATGGCGACCAGAAGAGAGTTGCTCCCCGAGCGATCCTAAGAGTCCGCCATAGCATCCTCCGACAGGCAGCCGCCAGCCACCCCCTGTCACGATCCGCACCCAAGAGTAAAGGCACGAGACGTGGGTACGTCCAGCCTACGCCGCAGTGTCGGTGGTAGAACGCTGTCCTAGGTCAAACATCGAATAATATAAAGGTACCTGTACAGTATATACACTCCGAATGGAGGTGACATAGCAAATACAGTCTCAATCACATCTAAGGTAGAGCATGATAAAAGATAGATAAAATATGAAATCCAAAAGAGATACAACAGATAGAAGTCTAAGTGTCTAAGTTACACAAACCCAGAAATACATCTCAAAGCTCAAATACAGTAATCCATAAAGTGAATACAACTCAAGACAACTGAAAATAAACTATGAGCAAAACCCTAGCTATCTATACAAGCTCTACTGTGTCTCCTCTAGGCTAGCAGGCAACCTCTAGGCTATCTGTAAAATTTATCAACAGGTCCAGTCAGGACAGGAGCGAGCACAGTACATCTCAACAAATCATAGCAGGTTAGAAAATATAATCATGCAGTAAAATGAGATACATGATCTGAAGAAGTACAAAATATAAACAAAGAGAGAATTGTAATAGAAATATCTACTATAAATAGAAAACTAACAGTGGCTAGTGAGTCAGAGTACAATATAGACCTGTAAATGGCATAGGAGATTCTGATGAGACACTACGGAGTGATTCTGATGAGATACTACTTGGATATTATTCACATGTCTACTTCTACTCCCCCGTACCCCCAATCAATACACAAGGATCCAGCCAGGTTATGTCATGATTCCATGCAATGGCCCATAAGGGGTGATACATGGTAGGCCCATAAATGGGTGATTCTGGGAATGCCCATAAATGGATGATTCATGGAAGACTCTGTGATCATGAGAGTACATATCACAAGTGATCAATGAATCGTGAAGCATAGTGATACACAATGTAAGTGAAACACATAGAACATGTAGTATCTGATGCTCCCTGAGGGGATAACATCTCAAGAAAGGATCCATATAGTACTAATCCGTGTTACGAACGTGACAACATCAAGTAAAGTAATCTAAAGCAGGAAAATAATTCTAATAGGATATGAAATGATCAGAGAATGTACTCGCCTTGATTTGATTGGAGTTGATGTGCGCAACACGAACGTGTCGACACGAAGTAGGTACAATGCTATGCTCTACAGAGGGTCCCAGACGACGACACGGGCAGTCCCAATGAGTCCAGAATAATCCAAAAAGCCTAGTTTGGTATATAAAAGCCTAAAATCAGGGTTCGATAAGATAATCAAATCAAAAAATACGAAATGACTTAAATAGTCGCGATTATGAATAAAATAGCGGGCGGTCCGCTTTGGCATTCAGGTAAGTCGTCGCCGCTCCCGCCGTCTGCGGCGGCCCTTCGGCGGCTATCCCGGCAAGCGTCTGTCAACCCCCTCCGGTCTCCTTCTTTCCTCCGGCGTTGTACTTTGCGCCATATCTGGCCTCCCCTACGGGGCCGAGGTACCCCCGGGGGAGCCTACCCAGGTCCTTCCTTCGTGGCAGGGTCGTCGTCCCAAGCTGTCTTTTCATGGTCAGCTAAACAGCTTGCGCTTCTCGGGCTGCCCGTTCTGGCGGTCGTCGCTCCCCTTCCGTGGCTCCTTCACCCCGCCAGAACCCCTCTCCGGCAGAGCTGGCTTGGATTTTCACGGTGCCGTCTCCTACCGGAGCTCCGACTCACCCCCTTTATGTGCGTTCTCTGAGCTGACAATCCCGCCCTGTAAAATCCCTAAATTTCTACTATTAAATTTTTATAAAATTTGGTACCGATTTAAAATTTTGTATTGTACGTCACGTAATCGTATTTTAAGTCGCGCACGAACTTTTATTTTGCTCGACGAGAGCGAATATATGCGAGCGTACATATTTTAGAAAAATAATTTTTTTTTATATTCTTACACTTTCAAAATATTATATAGAATTAGTATTCTTGCCATAAAAAGTCTATTGTTTTTAGCAGTTATTAATAATAAAATTCTTCGTCCAAAAATATTTATTTCATAAATATTTATTTATTTTAAATAATAATGTATTTTCGAAATTATTTAATATTAATATTTTATTATTCAAAAAGATTATTTATTCAAAAAGATTTATTATTTACGAAATTATTTATTATAGTATTTTTGGAAAACATATTTTTGAAATATTTGTGACAGTTTAAATTTTGATTTGATTCCATGGATACATCTAAATAGTAAACTATCTATATTTTAAATTGATTTGATTTTAAACTAAAAGTATTTAATTAGATTTAATTAGATTTGGATTTGATTTGATTTGGTTTGATTGATTTAATTTAAATAGATGAATTATCTATTTTGGGTTTAAATTCACCTAATCCTAATTATTATCTAATTGGGAATTCCCACATCCTATATAAATAGGCAGGTACTCCTCCAATTTCTATCATCCATTATTCTCCAAATTCCACCACAAACTTTTTATCGTCTGTGCACCGTGTCCGTGTCTCTAAATTTTTCCTTCCACTATTTAATTACATATACATTCCACTCTCTTCGTGTCCACATGTCGGACACGAATTCAACAACAAACACCTAATCCCCACTTCTCTAATCCTAACCCTACCCTCCTGGCCGTAGTAGCCTCCCCGACGCCGCGACTCCCCAGCAGTCTCCTTTCCCACAACCACCGTACTTCCTCCCTGCCGTATACCCAATTCCTCCATCACCCTCCAGCCTACACCTCCGCCACAACGGAACCATCCGAACCCAGCACCCCACAACAGCCACGATACAACCACCGGCCGACAAATCATCAACTACCATTACCGCCACCCGTCACCGTCGCCCGACAGATCCATCGGACCTCCACCGACTGCCGACATCACACGAAATGGCCACGCCAACCCAACCCAGTCCGCCCGTTACCACCATAGCCCAAAAACACAAAGCTAGAAGAAAAGGAGCCCAAATCCTAACCTGCCATTGCCGTCCCCGCAGTGCCGTGCCGCCTCGGCAAATGAGCCCCTACGTGGTGGCCTCGCTACGAGCATCACCCTCCGCACAGGTACAGGTGCGTCTGCTCCGCCCGGGCCAAGCTGTTGACCGGCCCGGCCTCGCTCTGAGCAGCGAGGAGAACCCTTGCCGCCGCCGTGCCCTCACGATCGCCGCCACCGCACTGCCGAACTTCGGCGAGCGCCCCACCAACTCCGTGTCCGCCCCTGGCCTCCGCCGGAGCAGTGAGCTCCGACGACCCCTCCGACTCCCTGACCACGCCGCCCCATAAACACCGCCGCCACCGCCTGGCCTCCCTCTCTCAACCGCCCGCTCCACGCACAGCCATCCGCCTGGCCTCGTCGACCCCTTGCGCCAACCATCGTCGCCGCCCCCTTCTCCTCCGCCGTCAGTCCCACGCCGCCGCGTGCCCACACGCGTCCGGCCGACGAAACCCACTTCCCCCTCGACGCCGATCTCCCCCGCTCCGCCTCCGCCGAGCGAGCGCCGTCGCCGCCCCGACCCTTCGCCGTCGCCACCGCTCTCTTCCCCCGCTCGCCTCTCTCTTCCGTCCCCTCTCTCTCTCGTCTCTTTTCTCTCTCACTGACTCTCTCCACTCTCTCTCTCCCCTTTCAAAACTGTCTTTTTTATTTTTTTTGTGTTGCTGTTCTCCTCGTAAGAGGAGAACTCATTATATTTTTTTCTTATTTTTTTTTCTCATATTTGGTTAATTTTATTATTATTATTATAGCTATTATTATTATAGTTATTATTATTAATGCAGTATTATGTTGCCTTCTTTAAGAGAAGGTTTAGTATTAATTTTATTATTATTATTATTATTATTATTATTATTATTATTATTATTATTATCATTAGTAGTATTTTGTTGGTTATCTATTACTATTATTATTATGTATTTTTACTTCATTTATACTAAATTATGTCCTTATCATTATTATCATTATTATTATTGTTATTATTATTAACTTGTATTACTATTATTATTATGGAGAGCAGTACAGTTGCTGCTGTTCCTTTTTATACTTTTATTATAAGTTCTATTACTTTTATGAATATTAGGGGTAGCATACAATATTTTATGCTACATATATGTGATAGAAGTATATTTTTCATATATATATATATACACATATTTTTGGCCTATGAAAAAGTAGTTTCACTATCTCAAATTTACTTTTACAAAGTTAATATTTTAGTCTAAAAATGATTGATGGTTCTTCTCAAATATTCTCCTAGAAATTATTTTAACTAATAATAAATTCAAGTATTACAAATTATTTTCTTAAATCGTATATGTTATTATTCATCTTTTCTTCTTTGACTTTTCTCCTTCCACGACCAAGCCTATTATTCCAATTCCTTCGCCAATCCTGTCCTTCCTCCATATGTCCCCCTTAACTAAATTAACCCTTCTGAACCCAATGGAACCGACCGTGTCACCATCCGAGGTCCCCATGTACAGTTGTTGCACCAAAGTTGCAGATCATGCCACCTTGATTATCGCAGCACACCAGACGTACTACCAGATAAGACACCTTGCCATTAGTTGTTTACTTATTTTTAGCTCATATTTCATGCATTATTTATTTTCTTTATGCAAAATAAACTGTGATACATGGCATAACTGTTAGAACTTACTGTTCATTATATTTTCTGCTGTGTATTATTTCTTACAAATTAAACCTAGATTTAAGGGACCACCTTGTGTGTTGCATTCATTGGCCTTGATACGTTGTAATACGAGATTGTGTGTCGCATGTAGAACACGGAAGTGCGTGATTGGCTGGCCACCAGTACGTACAAGCCGTGCGATAGGAATAACCGCTAATAGAGGTTGCATGCTAGTTTGACTTAGCGGTTATAGTAGTTTGTGTTGTGGATACAACACAGTAGGCATTGGGCGGGGAGGACATTCCTTAGCGTATGGGCTTCGATGCACTTCCTTTGTGACCCAGACTCTCCGCTGGAGATACGGGATTGATGACCCAAGATTACTGACGGCCACTGACGATTCTGCGGAACGTCATGCTCTTCCTGATGGGGCCTCTGGTGCCCAAGGGGGACTACGCCGATCCTATTCAGCCAGGGCCCATGCGTAGGAAGGATTGTTCTTAACAACATTTCACTTAGAATGGTAGGCTACCCTATCCGTTAGGTACGAGTACTTTTGGTTTGGGTACTTGTATCTGACCGTGACTTGGAACAATAACTTGTCGCGGATTAGTTCGTCACATCTTGTCCTTGTTTGGTTGTAGGTGTGACTTACTACTTCGATGAGAAGGTTTTGAACCTTGTTGGGGTCCGGATACCATATTGGATTCATGGCATCGAAAGATACGTCGTCGTGAATTAGTTTACCATCTCCTGTCCTTGTTTGGTTGGGGGGATGGTACGCTCGTTCAGTAGGTACGTATTGTACTATGTTATAAATTCGATTGACTTATTTATTTGAGCAATATTTATTCAGTTTATATGGCATGCTATGATGTGTCTTGTTACGTCCCTCTGAGGACCTGGTTGTCTTGCCAGGTGTGTGCTATTGTCTTTCGCAGGTGCTTTAGCTCTAGCCGTGTTCATTGCCGTTTCTCCGAGGATGATTGCATTTGGATCGTCTTCGCTTCGCTCGCCACTCATTTCATTTCTATGTACTTTTCTTTATTTTATTGGTAGTGGATTTGTCTCCATCCAACATATTGTATCAAGACAAATTCATTCTCATTATATGATCTTTTATTAATTTATTCTGTGTGGATGAGATTAGTTATGGTTTTACTGTATTTTACAGCTTATGTATCTATACGAGGTTTCCATATATTAGAGTATACTTCGTATGAATACAGCTGGCATGTCTATGTTCCTAGTCCTACGTATTTTAGGACTGGGGCGTTACACGCCCTTGGGCCTCGTGCCCCCTTTTTTTGCTCCTCCTTCCATGTTTCAAATTTGAATTCGTCGACCCCGCCAACCAGGCTCCATCCTTGGATGGTGCTGGTTCATTGGCGCTACCCCCCTCTGTGCGCTCAGCGGCCGAGCCTTCTTGTGCACTATTTGCTTTAGCATCCTTTTGTGCTTTATCCCCTGCGCCATCTGTCATAACAACGGGCCCTGTGCTATCGACTCCCGTGCCACCCGAGCTAGCTCACCCATTGAATTTCTCTAGGTCTCCTGCGCCGCCCCCAATGCCTTCTGATGTTGCGTTCTTCTCCGGCGTACGCCAAATATCTAACACTATCCTGAATGCAGACATATCGAGCCGTGCGTATTTCGGCTCAACTTTGGTCTCCTCTGGCACCATCCAGTCAGCGTACACACAGATTCCCCCTGTGCACAACTCTATTAGGTGCAAGACTAAGTTGGGCCCAGATTTGGGCTCCAACTATCAATCCTACCGGTCTTACGTAGACATATTAAGGCCTGACAGATCGACCAAGGTATCCTCGATTATCTCTGATGTCGAGCTTCCATAATTGGAGTATCCTTTTACTACAAAAATACTGTTAATTAGCGACTGAATTTATCGACGGAAGTTAAAATGTCGCTAATCAGCGACAGAATACCGACTGACTAGCAACTGATATATTATGTAAAATATAGTATTAAAACACGTCGCTAGATCCGTCACTAGTTCGTCGCTAAGTAAATAGTGACGGTTTAGCGACGGACAGTTCTGTCGCTGGATACGAGTAAAAGTATATCAGTAACTCTTTCTTTCTCATTCTCAAATTTTTACCCAAATTTTCGTTTCCTCCCCAAAGCTCTGACCCCTTTCGACGACTGACTCCCGACCCTTCCTCCTCCCTCGACGACCTTCTCCTCCTTCGCGCGGCGACCCCCGACCCTAGACCTCCGACCCCCTCCTCCTCCGCTGTCCTTCGGCGACCGTTCCCTGACCCCCGACCCCCTCCTCCTCATGCAGTAACCCTCGACCCCCTCCTCACGCGGTGACCCTCGACCCCCTCCTCTCCGGCCCGAACGACGGCGGCGACAAAAGAACCCCTCTCCTCCTCGTTGATCTCTGACACAGCCTCCTCCTCCTTCAGGTATAAATTTTATTAGGTGTTTAATTAACATATACTTTGACACGAAAATTATGACATTGTAATTTAATTGTGTAAATATTATAGGTAGGGTTTTGGACACAGACACAAACACAATATAGTAGCTAGGGTTTTGGACACGGACACATACACAATGTAGTAGCTAGGGTTTCAGGTTTTCGTAAATTATTCGAGATTCATAAAATTGGAATTGGATATCCGAATATTTTTGGACGTTAAGATATTGAATCCGTTAATATTGGATTATGATATAAGGATATCCGATTCCAATTTTGATAGGCCGATAATAACCCGATACGAAACTGATACGGGCATTAAGATATTGAATCCGTTAATATTGGATTATGATATAGTGATATCCGATTCCAATTTTGATAGGTCGATACTAGTACTAATCCGATAGGCCGATACTAATTCGATACAGTCGATACTAACCCGATAAGGATACCCGATTCTAATTTCGATAGGCCGATATTAATCTGATAGGTCGATACTAACCCGATACGGCCAATACTAACCCGATACTAATCTGATAGGCCGATACCAACCCGATACGGCCGATACTAACCCGATAAGGATATCCGATTCCAATTTCTATAGGCTGATACTAATCCTACAGGCCGATACTAATCCGATAGGCCGATACTAACCCGATACTAACCAGATACTAACCCGATACTAACCAGATACTAACCCGATACGGCCGATACTAATCCGATAGGCCGAAACTAACTTGATTTTGATATTACGATTTCAATATTGATACTCATAGGAATGGTCTGATACTGATTTCGATAACGATACTCATAGGAATGGTCGATATTATCGACTTCGATATCGATACACATAGGAATGGTATGATACCGATTTTGATACTGGTACTGTTAACTTTAGTTGTTACAATTAGGTACTATATTAATTTTTACTTATATTTACAATATATATGGTACTTGGTGCAGAATTGGTTTGAACAATGAATTGATACTTAGTAAATCGTTCGTGGATGTACAATCGGCGACATGAGAGCAAGATTGGTTTGACGGATGATTTCAAGACGGATGTTGAGGAATTTCTGAGATACGCCAGTAGCCAACCTTATTTCATGGATGGAATAAAGTGTCCTTGTGTCGATTGTCGTAATATACCATTCAGAGAGGTAGATCTCGTGAGAGAGCATCTCTACAAGAAGGGTTTCGTACCAAACTACAACGAGTGGACGGCTCAAGGAGAATCTTTGGTTCCGCAACATCAGTCCTCCTTCAATACGGAGGTGGGAGACCCCACTCTTGGAGACCACTTCCAATATCGGCATTAAAACTTGGCACGTGAGTTGGTATTTGATACGGCTTGTGCCGGTCCAAGTTTTGATCCGAAGGATCCGAATACTGTTGTAAAGGAGTTCTATGATATGTTCAACCATGCGAATACTCCGTTATATCCGGGTTGTGATTCTCATTCTGTCCCGTCGGTGGTGATGCAGTTGTTAAACCTTAAGTCTAACTTTAACTTACCGTAAGAATGCTACGATCAGATAATTCAGTTTGTTAGAGAGTTGCTGCCAAAAGGAGCGAAGGACTTGCCAGAAAACTTTTACAAGTCGAAGATGATGATATAGAAACTCGAATTAGGCTACAAAAAGATAGATTGTTATCAAAACGGCTGCATGTTGTACTACAAGGAGAACAATAATAAAGACAAATATATTTTCTGTTACGAGGACCGGTACAAGCCCATTCGGGACAAAGAAAAATCAACTGCACGAGCAAGGTTGCAGCCATTCAAATATATGCATTTTTTACCGATGGCAAAGAGGCTACAGAGAATGTATATGTCTTCGAATACTGCAGAACACATGACATAGCATAGTAAAAAGCGGAAGATGGATGAAGGAGAATTATCTCACCCATTTGATGGAGAGACATGGAAGCATTTTGATCGATGTCATCCTGGATTTGCTGTAGAGCCTAGGAATATTCGGTTGGCTTTATGTTCTGATGGATTCGCTCCTTTCGGACAGTCGGGGGCTCAGTACTCTTGTTGGCCAGTAATTTTGACCCCTTACAATCTACCACCGTGGATGTGCATGAAGAATCCTTATATGTTCTTGACACTTATCATACCCAGTCCAAAAAATCTAAAGAAGAACATCGATATCTACTTGCAGCCATTGGTGGACGAGTTGAAACAATTGTGGAATTTTGGCGTTCAAACGTATGATATATTGATGGAGCAGAACTTTCAGATGAGAGCGATGTTGATGTGGACCATCAATAATTTTCTAGCATACGAAATATTTTCTGGGTGGAGTACTCATGGTATTATGTCTTGTCCGATATGTATGGAAAAGAGTAAGGCATTTTGCCTTTAGAATGGAGGAAAAGCTTATTTTTTTGATTGTCATCATCAATTCCTTCCTATGTCGCATCCATGGAGAAGGAACAAGGACGCCTTTAGAGCTGGTAAATAGGAACTAACTCCTCCCCCATTGAGATTGACTGGAGATATCGTTTGGGCAGAGGTAGAGGATTTGCCGACTGTAAGGAAGATCCGAGTTCGGGATATCACTTAGAAAGATTCAGACATAGCCATAATTGGACGAAGTGGATGCCACCTCCGTTTATTGTTATACGTATTTCTAGTATACATGTACGGAATCCCGACCCATAGTTAGACTTGTCTTACTTTGCTTGATCCTGGTTTAATCTTGCATTGGTTTATTTTGGATTCATCCTGGTTCGGCTTGGATTGGCTTGGTATATTTGGTTGTGCTCGGTTTGTTGGGACTTGGCCCAACATGCTAAACCCCCTATATAACCCAACAACCCCTTTCTCTCTCCTCATTCACTTCTTCTTCCTCCATTAACTCTCCCCACCTACCAAGAGAGAGGCTTAGGCAAGTACAACTTGCTTTGTGGAGGAACTCAATTTTTGTTGTTCCATTGTCTTCCTCACGAGATTCTAAGACACTTTAGTACTTACCATTTTTAATTTCTATGGTTCATTTCATATAGATCTAAGCTGGTTGCGATTTCAAATTTCTTGGGTTTGATCTATCAAAGTTTATTATTTTCAAGTTTTGATGGTTCCATGTTGTAGAAAATTTTATTTTATCCTATTTTGACTTATAGAAGTCCAGATTTGGGCTTAAATTGAAGGTTGGGAAGTCTGGGAACCCCCAACTTCCCAGGTTCTTCTTCTTGAAAAAGTTGGAAAAGAAGAACAGTGCCTCCCGTATGGCCTTTTCATGCGGCAAAGTCTCATACGGCTCCTCTTTGGCCGCATAGGCACTCCAGTCTCATGCGGCTCCTCTTTGGCTGCATAGGCACCCCAGTCTCATGCGGCTCCTCTTTGGCCGCATAGGCACCCCAGTCTCATGCGGCTCCTCTTTGGCCGCATAGGCACTCCAGTCTCATGCGGCTCCTCTTTGGCTGCATAGGCACTCCAGTCTTCAGGCGGCCCTACCCCTAGCCGCATGGCCCTGTTCCCACTTGCCGCATGGCTCTTGGCAGTCTTGCCGCATGGCCCTGTTCCCCCTTGTCGAATGGATCTTGGCAGTCTTGTCGCATGACCCTGTTCCTTCTTGTCGCGTGGCTCTTGGCAGCCTTGCCGCATGGCCATGTTCCCCCTTGTCGCATGGCTCTTTCTGCAGCCCTTGTCCCTTTTTTTTTCTATTTTGGTTGTTACATGTATGCTTATGTCTCATGAACCTTTTTGTAACTAGGGTCCTTGATGGAAATGCTTATACCATGTTAATTCTGAGCATGTCCCATAAACACGATAGGTTAATGTGACTGGCATGATAGTGGCCCGTCGTGGTGCACTCTTGATAAGTAAACCTAACATGATATACCTCGATATACTGTTGCGACGGCTAGCATAACATGACAAGAATGAATGGCCTGGACACCATGGGCGATTGTGTTTGTACAAATGAACTAGTATTGTCTTGCATCATGTCTAGGACAGGAATCCCTGAGTACCACGGTCAGGGGTACCTACTTAAATTGACTAAGGCTAATAACTATAATAATCCAGTAGTCATGAAGAGATTTTCCAGCTACAGGCAATTCCGTTATCTGGGTGCCCCATCATGGAATTTGTAGTCTGCCGTCGAGTAGGACACATTTCCAGCACACTGTCATGTGTTGCACCCTTCAAGCTACTTAAGGGTACATGCATTTCTTGGATGATGTACCCACATGAACTCAACCCCTAATTACGTCCGGGTAACCTGGATGGTCTGCAGGGCTTGTGGCTGTTAGAATAATCTCATTGCATCTTGCTAGTAACTAGGCCTGTGATAACCCTAGTTAGTTAAAGTATCAAGCCGTACTTATTGCTTGGCCGTGAATGTTGGATGGAGTCTAACCAGTCTAGTCTTGTTCTGATCCTGTACAAGATTGTTACATGACCCGATTGCTTGTGTTACCTTATCGATAAATGGTAGGAAACCAAGTTTCGTTCAGATGAAGGGTTACAACCCCGGTCCTTGTTTGGTTTACGGGTTGTAACTTGGTTATCTGAATAGTCCCATGGTTATCTTATCGTATATCATCATGATTTTCCATATTTCCAGTCCTTTATTATATAATTATGTTCTTGTGCTAATTTTTGGTTTTAGTTCTTAAGTGAAGCCTCCTTTGTGGCACTTGCTCTTTCTGGGATCTGACCCAACTGGTTTTGCGTGGCCAGATACCGGAGCGGCTCCAGAGGATCTCCCTACCTTCCAGCCAGATGGTGACCACCAGGCGTAACCCTGGCAACGAGTGGGTTTTATTTTTGCTCTCCCACTCTATTGTAAAAATAATCTTTTGAGGCGTTTAGCCGACGAGCACGTGTTAGCTCAATTGCACTTTACTTACTGTCTGCCTACGGGCTGTAGCATGATTAACAAATCCTAGGATTAATCATGTATAACTGAAACTCTTGCTAGTCTTCACATTTTGTATGACTAGCTTCATGATCATCCAAATATGTAATGTATGGGATGCCTTACTATTGTATATTTGGTGCTCTGACATCTTGTAATTGCTATTACTTGCTTGATATTGAGACAATAGGCTTGTTCATGACCATAAGCGACTGATGGCTTGTAGTTAAACCCTCATGTATCTGGACAGCCATGACCGTATAGCAAGGTGGGTTGTACTTCAATATACGTAGCTGGTTGTGTCCACCCCCGCTCTTTAGTATTCTGGTTCTGGGGCATGATAGTGGAGTATCTTTTGGGACTTACCTTATTGGAAGGACAATCATATAAGGCACAATCTTGATGTCATGCATATTGTCACGACTCGCACCCACTGTGAGGGCACGATTACGTAACACTGCCCAGCCTACGCCATAGTGTCGGCGGTAGAACGCTGTTCTAGGTCATGAACCACAACTAACACAATATGAAATACTCTCCAAAAAGAGGCCAAGTCACAGAAGGTACAACTCAATCACAATCTAGAGGTAAAATATAACATGATAGAATAGATAAGGAAATCCTCAAAACTGAGGTACAAACAGAAGTGAAATAAATCAACTTAACAAATACTAGTCTAAACATCTCCATAATAATATAACTCTGAAATCAAAGACAACAACTAACATGAAAAGAAAGAACAGTCTAGACTATATATGCTATGCATGGGTATCATCCTCAGCAGCTGCCTGAACCTCCCCAGGGGTCCAGGTCGCGAGTATCATCTAGGCAAGCGCTATAGTAAGGGGTACAGGGTTCCTCATCATCCTCTGTAAAATTTCAACAGGTCCAGTTAGGACGGGAGCGAGCAGAATACATCTCACACAGATCATAGCAGGTTAGGAAATATAAACGTGCAAAAGAGTACGATACATGAAAACTGAAAGAATGTACATGATGTAAAAGAGAGAACTATAATGGAAATATCTACTATAAGTAGAGAACTATCAGTGACTAGTGATGTAGAGTACAAAATCGACAAGTGAACGACTGAAATTGCACACGAATATACTAAAGAGGCGTACATGGTTATACTAATTTGGAATTGTTCACATGACTATTTATACTCTCCCATACCCCAATCAATACACAAGGATCCAGACAAGTTATGTTACGTACATAATTTTCACACGAAAGCCCATAGATTGGTGCACATGAAGTATACATGAGGGCTCATAAATGAGTGTACATGAATTTCGCATGAAGGTCCATAAATGGGTAAACATGAAGTATAGGTTATACATGAGATACATGAGAAACATGATCGAACATAAGAGCACATGAGAGTACACGAGTATGCATGAACGAACATGAAGCACATGAGAAACATGAATAACATGAGAGCGAGGAATACATGATGTACATTAAACACATGACATGAAGTATCCGATGCTCTCGAGGGGGATAATATCTCAATGTAAGGATCCATATAGTACCAATCCATGATAATATCGTGACAGCATCAAATAAGGTAATCTAGAGCAGGAATATAATCCTAAGCAAGTTATGAAATGATCCGAGAATGTATTCGCCTGGTATCCTAAATATCTGAATAGAATATACTGTCCGAGGAGTGGTGTCAGGCTCCTATTCAGATCAGTACAAGTCACTACATGTCTAAAATAGTAAAATAGACTGCTAGAATGCATCTACATGATGTTTGGGGGTCAATCTAGGCTAAAGTCAACCTTTGTTAAACTCTAGTCAACTACACTAGTCAACTAGGTCAACTAGGTCAAGCCTAACCCAAACAAGTCTCACTAAGCCTAGCCAGCCTATTCTAGCAAGCACATAACATCACAAGGTCATACCAGTCTACCAACACCAATCCACATATGTATTCATGCCAACACATAGGCTATGTGCCATATATATATCCCACACACATTTCACACATTATATATACACTAATTTAATATGAATAACATACATATATATATATCACATTATTATATTCAAGAATATAGATAATATTTATATATACATATAGAGTGATATAGACAAAGTGGCATGTATGTGTAAGTGATACCATGTGTGTGTGTGGTAAATGAATATAGTTTAGATGTGTGTATAGATAGCAGTGGTGAATGTGTCAAATGTGTATGTGTATTAGGAAATTTGTAGGGTAATGTGTGAACATGAAATAGGAAATAGTGTGCACACATTAGTTGTAATGTGTGTGTGTGTGTATGTATCAGTATAGAAACAGTGTTATCAGAAAATAAGGCAACAATAGTAGGTTGTGTGTGTGTGTGTGTGTGTGTGTGTGTGTGATACAGGAAACTGAAATCAGTGTAATGTGATAACAGTGCTCAGTTCAATGTGAACAGTGGAGAATGTGTGTGTATGTGAGACAATGTGTGTGTACAGTAGATAAGGTTGTGTGTGTGTGATACATGCCATAGGCTAGATGTGTGTGAATATGTGACAGTGTATGAGAGAAAGAGTGTATCTCAGATTACAGGGCAATGTAGATAGGGTGCAGTGCAATGTGTGTGTTTAGATAGCAGTGAGTAGTGTGGTGAATGTGTCAATATATTTTAGATTTCAGTGTATGGGTAATCTCAGGAGATAGTAGTGCAATGTGTCATTGTGTTCACAAATTATGTGTGTGTACACAGGAAAACTGAAATCAATACAATGTGTGTGTGTAACATTATGTGTACAGGAATGTGAAATCAGTGATGTGTGTAATGGAGAAACAGGAAAGTGTTCTTAGTTAAACCAGGAAATTGATTCCCAGTTAACAGTGCTAATGCACATGTTCTCAGGATACATATAGTGTTCAAATTGACAGTTTAGATAATCAGTTTACACATCAGTCCTAGCAGTTAACACATCCAAAACCCAATTTCGAAATTGACACACAAGGATATTCAAAGTGAAGGTGGGTAAGGGGTCGCCCACGTGTACATGAGCTACACGACGTATTGTGTCCTGGGGAAGCAGGACACGACGTGTCCCAGATCACGAACACACACAGACACGCGCACACAGCGAAGTATCGTGCGATGAGTCCAAGGACTCGTGAACCCGACACAGGCTACGTGGATACACGTGGCCGTGCACATGTATAGCCCATATATAGGGCTACACGGTCGACACCCTACCTTGTGTCCAAAATGTGTATCATGTCATGTCCAGCCACGTATCAGTGACCAAAAATGCGTGTGTCTGCCTGTGCGTGCGTCCAGTGCAAGAAGGAGAACTCCTCGAATACTGAACCATTTTGAGCCCAACTTTTGGGAAACTAATGTCAGACATTGCCCTGACATTCTCCCCAAAAATTGTATGTCCCCATATCCTGAGTGAAGAGAACTCAGTGTCCAGTAGCAGGGCACTGAACTGAGGTCTCGTGCATGTGTTCTTGTCCTGATTTGGACACGAAGGAGGACACGAAGTGTGCTCAAACCAATACGAAATCAAAACCCATATATAGGGCTAATAATTAGTGAAAATAGTTTTGAATTAGGTAAAAAAAATAGTGGTTATGGCATTTCAACAAACACATCAATGTAGGCATTGATACGTGTCCGATACGGACACGAAACCTAATGCAAATGACACCAAACCTTCACTACAGCTAGGGGACACCTAGATCTAGGTTACCATGCAAGAAAAATAGAATTAAAATAGAATTTGAAGGGTTTACCTATAGTTTGCAAGGATCAAGAAAAAGTCCCAAATCAAACGGTTCCCGTTGCTAGCCAAATCCTTCAAATTGTTCAAAAACTAAAATCACTCTCCATGAACATCAAATATAGGGTGATTAGAAACTATTGCAAAAGATTTGGATGAAAAAGGAATTAAAATCGATTTAATAGGAATTTAGGAAGTTGGGGATTTACCTTTCCTTTCAAGAAGTGGGTTGAGCACAAAAGAGGCAAGAACAAGGAAAGGATATTAAATAGGGAGGATAACCTAGGTGTGGCCGGCCATATATGGGCTTGGTTAGGTTTAGGGTTTCACTAATGGGCCTATGGGCTAAGTTTTATAAGTCATGGAATTAAAATCACAAGTCATAAGTCATAAACCTATTCTTAATTCCTCCTATTTAAAACTAGATTCTAAGTGACTAAAATAGAGGTTAACTTAAGTTAGACTAGGGTCACACCATGCTAACCAAATCACCATAGTTAGGGTCAACCTCTAGGTCAGTACAAAGTCTCAATTAGTCAAAGTCAAAATAGAAATCACCAATTCAGTAAATTAAAATAAATTCAAAAAAATCACAAATGACCAAAATACTCTCAAGCTAAAATGTGGTAGTGACACATATTGAGAAAAATGTATTCGACAACATCTTCAATACGGTGATGGATATCAAGGAAAAAATGAAAGACAATCCCAAAGCAAGAAAGGACTTAGAAATTATTTGCAGGCGTCCAGAGTTGCATCTAACACGAAGATCCAATGGTAACTGGGTCAAGCCCTCAGCACCATTTACACTGAGTAGGGATGATAAATTGATAATATGCAGTTGGATTACAAAGTTGAGATTCCTTAACGATTATGTGTCAAATCTGGCAAGATGTGTCGATCTCAACGAATGCAAGCTGATAGAGATAAAGAGTCACGATTGCCACGTGTTCATGGAGCGTTTACTCCCTATCGCTCTGAGAGAGATCCTGCCTTCTCAAGTATGGAGTCTGCTGGCCAAGTTTTCTATATTCTTTAGAGATTTGTGTTCAAGTAAGTTGACGGTGCAATATATGTTTGAACTTGAGGAGAAGATTGTATTGACATTATGCAAGTTAGAAAAGGTGTTTCCTTCCGACTTTTTTGATAGTATGGAACATTTTTCGATTCATCTTGCATATGAAGCACGTATCAGTGCTCCCGTCCATTATCGATGAATGTATCCATTTGAGAGGTATAAAATATTTAATTATCGGGTACTAATAATTATTATATTCAAAGAGATCTAATATTGAATATATTATTTATAGATATCTACATCACCTGAAGAAGAAGGTGGGCAATAAGGCCCATGTAGAAGCTTTGATATGTGAAGCATGTATTATTGAGGAGGTCTCAAACTTCTGCTCAATCTACTTCGATACTCATGTCAGAACAAACTGGAATAGAGCACCAAGAAATGATGAAGATGAGGTCGATGAACCGAATCGTGGAATCCGCACTATCTTCAATGTTGGTGGCAAGCCTACAAGTGCTTCCAAGTTACGGTGGTTGGAAGACGACTGCCTAAATAGTGGTATAGAGGAGATGGAAGATATAGGGAAGTAAGAGACATAATTTTGCTATGTTATACTCCAATTTTGTGATATACTTGTAAAAATTTCTTTAACTTCTCTTTTTTTTATCATAGTATTTTTAGAGCTGAGATAAAAATGGAGAGACCTAGCATTGATGATGATGATCTTGCTAGAGAGGTTGACAGAAAATTTCTGTCCTGGTTCCATAACTATGTACGTTTAGTATCATTTAACTATTCCAAATTCAATTGACCGACGAAAGGGCTTTTGTCCTAATGACGTTATGATACATGATATTTTAGGTTTTTCGTCCTGGCACACAAATGACCGACAAAAGACTTCGAGCACTAGCTATCGGACTAAGCAAGAGGGCAAAATGTTGGGATGGATATACCATCAATGGCTTCAAATTTAGAATCACTGATAAGACTATCAATCACTCATTTGTCGATGAGGAGGCTAATTACGCAAAGAATTCCGGAGTTTGTGTAAGGAGTTCAGTCTACGACGTCGATCCAGAATTTGACTATTACGGTGTTCTAAGAGATATTGTAGAGCTGGACTACACTTTTGATACCCAAATTGTGCTCTTCAAATGTGATTGGTTCGACACAACACCCAAGCAAGGATAGAGAATTGACAAATAGTTTGAATTTATTGATATAAAACACAAAAAAGATATGTCGATTTCGAACTGTTTGTATTGGCTAGTCAAACGATCCAAGTGTACTATATGAATTATCCTAGTCGACGACGCACTACTCGTGATTGGTGGGCTGTATACAAAACTAAAGTAAGAAATACATATAATATTAGAGATTAAGCATACCAGGAGGATGAGGTAGTCATGCCCCAACTAATATATATGAGTTTAGCCGGCGTTGATGACATGGAGGTTGACGTTACGGTCGAGGATGATATAGTTGACGAAGAGCTTGGCATAGAGGACTTACCTCATGTAGAGGAGGAGTCTGAAAAGGACGTATCGGATGAGGAGAAAGAATTTGAAGATGAAGGTAAAAGTGGAAGTGATAGTGAAAATGATAGAGATGAAGAAGATTCGAATTACGAAGAAAATGAAGAAGATTAGTACGTATTACCTTTTAGATTTGCATCGATTATTTGTATCAACACACCTTTAGTTAATTTATATTAGATTTGTATTGATTATTTGTATCATCACATTATTTTTTATTTCTTTCAGATTTACATATGGCAGGACGAGGCCGTACACGTCGACTTCGAGGATCTGCGTCGACCCGTCCTCCTACTCCTGCTCCTCCTAGTACTCCGAATGTAAATCGCAGAGGAGTTAGCGAGGACGATTTGGTTGATGAGGATGATGGCTTATCTCCGCCGTTCACTCGTTCTTCGGTCGGCGGAGCTAGCCCTGATTTTCCTTCAGCATCTACTCCTACCGGTGCTAGTGCCCCCCCATCTTCCATGCCGGAGACTACACCTGTCACTTCTACTACGACAAACCCATATCCTGGCCTTTTGGTCGACTGTGGTGTAACCACCACTTTTCTAAAATAAGGGTAATTTGGTAATTATGTGATTTTTTTTTGGATTAATTTATAATATTTTAATTGGTATTGTGTTAGTAGTCGGTTTAACCTTAGCTAACCATGATTAAAGACTAACCATGACATTAGAAACCTAATTACCTGTCACACTCACTTTTTCTAATTAGGGATATTTTAGTCATTGTGCATTATTTGATTTTTATTGATTATTGTGTAGCTTTGATTGATGTTTCGGGTGGTAGAAGGTGGTATAACCTTAGTCAACCTTGATTAGAAGCCTAATAATGTAATTAGATTTATTATTGGATTTTTAGATTTAATTTAGAATTATTGCCTATTTTTAAGAATTATTTAATTTATTTTAGCTATTTTTCATTAAGCCTTTAAAGCCTTTTGTCAATGGGCCTTTTAGCAACTTAAGAGTGCTTGGCCTATGACTAAACCCTAACACTAACATACCCCCATGCATGCCTGGCCAACACAGCAGCCCCCCTTCGCCTTATGTAGAAAACTAATCTCCTTCACAATTCCAAAACCCTAGTTTTTCCCTTCTCTTCCAAAGGCCCCGTTCTCTCGTTTCTTAACCAAATCCTTCCAAACAAAGTGAGTTGCGACCGTTGGGAGGAGAGGAACCTGCTGGAGACTTGCTAGCGAGGGATCAGAGGCGTTTGACCGAAGGAAAGCGGCATTGACATGTTATGGAGGCTCGTTTCATTAAATTTTGACACTCAATAGGTAAATCTCTTTAAACACCTATTAATTTCATTTTTTATTCGTAGATGCATCCATATAGGTACCCCAGACCTGTGCATAAAGTTTGGTAGGTTTTTTATTTCGTTTGATAGCCGTATCGGACACGTGTCGGTCCTATGGAACACGTGTTCGACGAAATTCCACTTAGAACTTAAAAGTGTTATTTTTTGATTATGTTTTCACGAATTCCTTGATAATATTATTTGTAACAACTTTCATGAAGACAGATCTGAAATTGACATGATTTCAGTGCCGAATCGGACATGGACACGCGTGCACGAGGCCCGTGCATGGTCCCGTGCATGCCCTACTGTCTGAGCGTCATAACTCGACGCACAGAGCTCCATTTCTTGTGAAATTTTATGAGCACGTGGGGGCAACTTATGCCCACAAATTTTCACGTTGTTTTGTCAAGCGTGCCAGAAGAAATCTCGTGTGCACTGTTCAGCCCGTACTGTGCACGCAACTGAAAAGTGCCGCTGACACGACCTTCATACGCGGACACGGCACGCCAAGGACCTGTTCCAGCAACACGAACACGAAGCCCATTACCTAAACTACCCAGGGACTCAATCCTGAGTTACAGCATGGCTCGAATCACGAGCCACGAGGCCCGACACGCGCCCACAGCATGTACTGTGCACGTGCAGGCCATACGGGGGATTCGCGTGTCACTGTGTCACGTAGATGCGACGTGGTGTCATGTCAGCGTGTCCTAGACCTACCCCAGAAACCTGCCTAACTATGTGCACAAGCACGAGGCTTCTCGTGTTGCATGCGGCGTCCAATCGTGCGAAACGCACGTGCACGACATGGGAATTCAGTTTTTCGATACGCACTCCGCGGACATAGTATGGACACGGGTTCGACCCCGTGAATACCCGAACACGTCACATGCATAGACACCTTCGTGTTTGCCAAGTTTCGTGAGTTCTAGTTGTGTATATTGCATTTTGGATATTGAGTTAGATTTCGGGTTTCAATTTATATATAAATTTGAGTTGTTTTGTGATATTTCAAATTTCTGAGATTTAATTCATATTTTTTGAGTTTATATGAAGTTATTAAGATTCTTGATTTATGGGTTTTAGTCCTTAATTTTACTTTCAATTATTCCATCATATATGTATATATATCCCTATTTGCCTTATATATATATATATATATATATATATATATATATATATATATATATATATATATATATATATATATATATATATATATATATATATATATATTCTGAGATTTAATTCATATTTTCTGAGTTTATATGAAGTTATTAAGATTCTTGATTTATGGGTTTTAGTCCTTAATTTTACTTTCAATTATTCCGTCATATATGTATATATATCCCTATTTGCCTTATATATATATATATATATATATATATATATATATATATATATATATATTATATATTATATATATATATATATATATATATATATATATATATAAATCACATATATATATAAATCACATATATATATATATATATATATATATATATATATATATATATATATATATATATATATATATATATATATATATATATATATATATATATATATGTGATTTATATATATATATATATATATATATATATATATATATATATATATATATATATATATATATATATATATATATATATATATATATATTGTGATGAGTTTTGTCGTGCTATTTTATTCCAGATTTGAGTTTTCTTTTCCCCCTTTGTAAACCCAACATTTTCTTCCCTATACATATATGTGTATATATTAGGATATGTATAATTTTTTTTTATATGTGTATATATTAGGATATATATATATATATATATATATATATATATATATATATATATATATATATATATATATATATATATATAAAGTTTCCTTTTAATTAAACTTGTGTATATATGTATATATATATATGATATATTTGTATAGTTGTATATATAACCAATTTGTCTCAGTTTTGTACTCCTAACAGCGGCTCTTCATCGACTCACACACACACACACACAATCTCTCTTCACAAGTTCAAGTATAGGTGTGTATGTATGTATATATATGTGTATGTATATGTAGATATATTACCTAGAATGAATTATATATATATATATATATATATATATATACTAAGTTGTTGGCTATACGACTTGCTCCTATTCTTCCTAGAATCATCTCTCCCGAACAAAGTGGGTTTGTTAGGGGTAGAGAGATTGTCGACAACATATTACTTGCTCAAGAAATGTTGAGTTTGATGAACACCAATAGTAGAGGGGGTAATATTGCAATCAAGTTAGACATGGCCAAGGCGTATGATCGGCTAGACTGGACATTCTTGATGCAAGTCATGAGGAGATTTGGTTTTTCTGAAAGCTGGATTAGTATGGTAGTCCGACTTATTAATAATGTTTGGTACTCCACTATTATAAATGGTATATCTTCAGGTTTCTTCTAAGCTTTCAGAGGAGTTCGACAAGGTGATCCCCTATCACCAGCATTGTTCATTATTGCTGCTGAAGTTTTGTCCAGGAATTTAAACAGGAATATTGAGATTGCTTCATTCAAACACTACTATGCACCAAGTGGATGCCCTGTTATTACATATTTGGCTTTCGCCGATGATGTCTTATTATTCTCTGCGGGTGACATACGCTCGGTTCAGCTGCTTCAGGGAGTTTTGAAGAGGTATGAGCTAGCGTCAGGACAAGCAATTAATGATTCTAAATCATCTATCTATATAATGCCAGATTTTGATCGGAAGGAGGAGCTGCATGATATCACTGGCTTTGCGATCAAACACCCCCCGTTCGCATATCTTGGTTGCCCTATGGCAGTTGGTGTTCGGACCACTATGTTATATGAAGATCTTATTGCTAAGATTAGAGGGCGCTTGGAAGGTTGGCAACAAAAAATCCTATCATATGGAGGAAAACTAACCTTATTGAAATCGGTTTTACTCTCTATCCCAATGTATACAATTGCGGCTTGCAATCCCCCCAAGGCTGTCTTGAATAGATTGGAAAGCTTGTTTGTTCGTTTCTTCTGGGGTTCTCAAGATGGCTTGCAAAAATATATTTGGGCGAATTGGAGTACTATGGCTAGACCGATCGAGGAAGGGGGTTTGGGTGTGAGATCATTGAAAGACACAATGGACGCTTTCACAGTTAAGTTATGGTAGAAATTGAAGACCCATGAGGGATTGTGGCAGCGCTTCATCAAAGCCAGATATTACAAGTTTCATGATCTGGATTCAGCTGGAGCTCCTCAAAAATGTTCTCACGTCTGGAAGCGTTTCTACAAGGTCGGGAGACGGCAAATCATGACATTATTCATTCGGCCTCGGGAGATTGGATTTGGGATTTAACATCGACAGGAAAGTTCTCCGTCGGAGCTGCTTGGAAGGTAACGCGAGTACCCTATCCAGTACGTCCTGACTTTAAGCATATTTGGAGTACTTGTATTCCTTACAAGTGGTCGGTCTTACTTTGGCGTATATTGCATAACAAACTACCTACTGATGATAACGTCCAAGCTATGGGGTTCCATTATGTGTCGAAATGTCATTGTTGTGTAAATCCTAGTGTGGAGATGTAACACCCAGTTTTCCAGATGAGGGTAATTTTAAAATTTTGTAATTATAATTATTATTTATTGATAATTATTTCATATTATGATTTTTGGTGATTTTTAATCATTTTTAAACTATTTAAAATTATGACTTGTGATTTTGATATTTTACTATTGTTTGGTTTTAATTTCGAGGAATTTGTCACCCCCAGTTTTCAGGAACAGGGGTATTTTTGTCATTTTGTATTTTTGAAATATTTTTGAATTTTTTATTATTATTTATGATATTATTTTGGGATTATTTGAGTCGGGTTCTAATTTCAACTCAATCCGACTTGAAACGGGGACCCGGGGGTAGTTTGACTCTAGTGGGACCCACACACTAGTTAGGCATGGCCCACATGATATTAATTTTAGTCCACATGATAGAAATATTTTAGTTAGAGGTTAGACTAATTATTATGGATAAGGTTAGTGTGATTAGAGACTTTAGAATGACTAATTTAGCCCCAACCAATTAGCCCTTTCCTAATACTCATAGAATAGGTTAGTGGAGGCATTTTGGACCTTACCATAATAGGACAAATAGCCCCATATGGCCAGCCACTTTGGGAGAGGATAGGCTCAAGTTTATTTCATTATTCTCATCCACACTCTCTCTCTTGTTCTTCCCAAAATTCCTAGAGAGCAATCCCTAGCAATTTCTCCACCAAATTCTTCTATTTCGCTACCAAATCTTCTTCTTTTCTTCTCCATTCTAGCCAAGGAGGAGGCTACCCAAGTTTGGGAGGATTCGGAGCTCGTTTGTGTCCTTTTGGAATCTTTACGTGTCGGTGTCGCTCCGGGAAGGCTTTTCTTCGATTCGATCTACCGGGAGGTATAAATCCCTTCTCCTTTTCATTTCCTCATGCATATAGGTCTATTTTGAACCCATAGGAATGACCCCCATGGTTGTATCTCCATTTGTGTCCATTTCGTGTCCATTTGGAGGTCATAGGAGTGTCATTTGTGTTGTGTTTGTGTCCATGTGAGAAAACCCCAAATTTGGACACACTATGTGTTGTTGTTATGTATGAATGAATTATTACATGTTTAATCTCATATTTTTGTATTGGAGATGTGTTCTATAGTGTCTCATATATATATATTAGTGTAGAGAGTGGGTTCTTGATATATTATGTTATATACTTGTGTTCTTTTGTCTCAAACTACCCAAATTCGTCATGATTTTTATCCACGTTTTTAATTTCAGCCCTAACTTAGAAATATCATATCTTCTAGATCAAAGCTTGGTTTAATCTCCCGTTTTTTTTTAAAAGAAGCGTATTGAAGTTAGATTTCCAAAAACATGTATTAATAGGTCTAATTCGTTATGTAACTTTCTGGAGAATTATTTGAGTGTCAGCTGTACGAAAGACAAACGCGTTCTCGGTGTTTTTGCGATTCCGGGAGTTTCCGGAAACGAAAATGCGATCCGTTTGAAGTTTCGGAAAGCTAACACATAGATCTATAACATACTTTAATCCTAAATTTTAATTCATGCTGAGATGGTACAGTATTGATTATTAGTAGGAGTTACTATTCGGCATATGTATTTTGTGCACCCTTGTGTGTAATATAATGTTCTATTTGATTTTAATCCATGTTAATGTATATACATTATGTAATTAAATAGAGAATGCAAGCATGAGTAAATATTTAAATAAATGATGTATGAGGTATAAGTATCATATCTAATGTAAGCATGTATAAGTATGGCTTGTAATGAATATGTGGGTTCCATAGTATGTAATGTATGGTGCATATAGTGGTGCAAGAGAATAAATGAATGATGAATGAATGCAAGCATGAATGTAATGTAATAATAGATGTAATATATGCAATATACAAGTTAATGAGATGTAATGTTCTATGTTAACACAAATCCTATATTACCTCATGTACCCCTTACACTATGTTGACACTATCACACTTGACACTTTGTTCACTTACACTTTGACACTCTTTGATATGTATACACTATGTATGCCCATTTAACCCTCACTTGCCCATTTACCATGTTCACATACACACATATAGCCTCTTAAATAAGTATTTATGAATATAGTTAACTTAGCTATGTATGTATATTATATATATGTTAGCATATTGTGTTGTAATATATAAGTTTATATAACCATTTGAAATGCCATGATTATAGACCTAATGTTGAATACCAAGATATGCATGTGTATATATGTGTAGACATATATAGCTTAAAGTAATAGATTACCTAGTGTATATCCAATGTGAATTCTTGCCTATTTGAGTATTGAATAATTGCATGCTATATAGAGTTGGGTGTATGTTGGCTTGTATAGCCTTGTATTGGTGTGTGATTGCTAGACTAGGCTTGGTTAGGCCTAGTGAGACTTAGTAGACTTGTTGGGCTAGGACTTGACCTAGTTGACCTAGTTTGACTAGTCTAGTTGACTAGAGTTGACCGAGAGTTAACTTTGGTCTAGTTTGACCTAGACAGCATGCAGATGTATTGCATATTTCATATATCATCCCCCGTATACATCTTGACTTGTGTTGCTCTAACTAGGAGTCAGGTATCTCATCTCGGATAGTACATTTACTTCAGACATTCAGATACGAGACGAGTACATTCTCTGACTGTTTCATACTTGTCTGGATTTATATTCTTGCTCTAGATTACTGTACTTGATGCTGACACGATCATTATCATGGATTGGTACTATACGGATCTTCTTCTGAGATATTATCTCCTTGTATTCACTAAATACATATTGTGATGTGCGTTTCACTTACATATTATATTTATTGAATACCCATATCCTTGTATACTCCTTGTGCATATTGTACTCTCAGTATCACATGAGTCCCAGGGATAGACCATTGTACAACTATTGTATAACATTTGTACATCTATTGTATAATATTGTACATCCATTGTATAACATTGTACAACTATTGTATAACATTGTACATCTATTGTATAATATTGTACATCCATTGTATAACATTGTACACTATTGTGCAAGATAACGTAACCGAAGTAGATCCTTGTGTATTGATTTGGGGAGGGGGAGTAGAATTGGTTATGTACTCAAATCCTATTGTACAATATTGTATAACTATTGTATATGTCTATTGTACACCCACGTACAATGGAGTTACCATTGCATTTTTCTAGACCGTTTACATAACCATATTGTACTCTAAATCACAGTAGGCTTACAGTTCTTACTTATCATATTTAGATATTTCCTGTTATCAAATCTCTACTATTTTTCATATACTTCTTTCTTTCAGCGTTTCATGTACCTTACTCTATTGCATGCTTTATATTTTCTAACATGATATGAACTGCGTGAGATGTTTTGTGCTCGCTCTCGTCCTGACTGGACCTGTTGAAAATTTTACAGAGGATGATGAGGAATCCTACACCCTTACTTGGAGTTTGCCTAGTTGACACTCGCGACCTGGACACCAGGGAAGGTTTAGGCAGCTGCTGAGGATGATACATTGCTTAGTATAGATAGTTTAGACTGTCCTTTCTTTTCATGTTTAGCTGTTGTCTTATTTTCAGAGTTGTATATTTTAGAGATGTTAAGACTTTGTTATTTTTTTCTGCTGTACCTCAGTTAAGGATTTCTTATCTATTTCCATCGTGCTACATTCTACCTTAGATTGTGATTGAGTTGTACCTCGATATTGGCCTCCTTATGGAGAGTATTCATATTATGTTAGTTATAGTTCATGACCTAGAACAGCGTTCTACCGCCGACACTGCGGCGTAGGCTGGGCATTGTTACGCTCTCGTACCCTCACAGTGGGTGCGGGTCGTGACACGTTTTTAGTGGTGGCCCATGCAGGTCGAGTTTATGTAGTGGTATTCGAACTAGAGTATCACTACAGCCTGCAGTAGGATTAGGATATTTTTGGAGGTACTCAATCACATTAGGAAAAACTCTTAATCCTATTCCTTTTGTCTAAAATTATTGCTTATTGACTTCCCTTGAATATAAACTGTTCTCCTTGAAATTTTGCTTCATTCTCAGAAATCGCTTCTTATTTTGATCGGTCTTCATGATGGTTATGAAGACACGATCTCATCGCTTCGGTTCGGGGGATACTATCGAGAGGCTGGCCACCTCTCGTCCTGTTCATCAGGGCCTCGAGACTGCAGCTTCTGTTGTGCCGACTCAGGTTGGCATTTCTGCTACATTGGAGGTGCACCTCCGTCTGTACAGAGACTTTTCCCTTCATTTCCGATTTCTCTCAGCAGCAGCGATTCATGCAGCATCAGCAGCAGAGATTTGTGCAGTATCAGCATCAGGCTGGAGGAAACTAGCAGGGCGAGCTATCGTCAGGACAGTCAAGGATGCGCAGACCATTGGAGATCTTGCTGCAAGTTCCGTTCTTCTCAATTCCCTTCCCATAATTGTCTTTTATAATTACCTTGAAATTCGATTCCATCTGTTCCTTGTTGATTGATTTATTTTCGTCATGTTACTCTTTTGTTATGTTTGTTTTTTTTTCTTCTGAGAAAATCATATGGGCTAGGTCGCCTAAATCATAGAATCTAGAATCCTCGATAGTCGTGTTAGTTGGCATATTGAGGACATGTAGTCAGATTTTGGATGTATTCTCGGGTATAGGAATTTATGGTTTTTGCCGTCGCATGCGCAGTGCGAAAATTTTAAATACCATGAACCTAGAGGTACGTACCTTAGTCAAGGACTCTGTGATTATCGTAGCCTTACTCACTAGCATGATGAAGACTCTGGACAATATGATTTTGGACAGACGCATATGATTAACAGATTGTATCTTGAGAAGGTTTAAACATCATACCCTTTTGATTGTTATAAATGACTTAGGAGTAGAGATATTTAGTTTTGTAGAGCTTATTCATAGGTAGTTCCTTCATAGTGTAATGGTATGATGACTTGTAGAGTGTCTGTACCCTAGAGGTGATAGTTAGCATTGGTGTTAGAATAGTAACCCATTGCAGATAATTCTTCTGTTATCTATAATACCAACCAGTTACACATAGGATGTTAGTATGCCTTACATCCTTGATGATTATTACTACTTTCCCTTACCTTTTCCAATGAGGCACCCATGACTAGAGCCTGCCTTTGAGTATAGTTGTAGTTTCACCTAAGACCGAGAGGTCTATTTGCATAGATAGATTGCAGATGATATTGGCATATGGGATATAGGTTAGTTGGTATCTATAGGCCATTGTTGTATAGGGTTATAAACATGTTGTTTAGCCTATACTTGGTTCAGTTTTCCATTTTAGTTAAGTTCCCTTCGTGTTGAGTTCCTTTGTGTTGATCACCTTTATAGGCAGTGTGCAGACCCTTCACTAGCTACCATGTCCCCTTGATTCAGACCATTCATCCTTAGCCTAGTTCTAAGCATTGTTTCAGACCCTTATAAATTTATTCTGCCTTAACCCTTGGTTGATCAGTCATGTATATATATAGATGATATACTTAGGATATATGTGATGGGTTGTTGTTCTTGAGCATATATATATATATATATATATATATATATATATATATATATATATATATATATATATATATATGGTATTTGGTATTCATGTGCTTAGCTTGTAGGTATTTAGTTATAGGTGACTTGATAGGATTGGGAAGTTAAGAGTTAGTCTATTATAGAGTTTCTCTTTTGCTAAATTCTAGTTGCCAACACCTAAATAGCTAGCATAGGTAAAACCCTAAGAAGTTGACCAGTTGATGACCAAATACTTGGATGTTGAGAAATTGACTAGTGATTGACCCTTGACTATGTTTGACCTAGAAGGGGGTACGATCATCTTAATTTTGAGGACAATTTTTATAAGGTAGGTAGGATTGTAACACCCAGTTTTCCAGATGAGGGTAATTTTAAAATTTTGTAATTATAATTATTATTTATTGATAATTATTTCATATTATGATTTTTGGTGATTTTTAATCATTTTTAAACTATTTAAAATTATGACTTGTGATTTTGACATTTTACTATTGTTTGGTTTTAATTTCGAGGAATTTGTCACCCCCAGTTTTCAGAAACAGGGGTATTTTTATCATTTTGTATTTTTAAAATATTTTTGAAATTTATTTTATTATTTATGATATTGTTTTGGGATTATTTGAGTCGGGTTCAAATTTCAACTCAATCCTACTTGAAACGGGGACCCGGGGGTAGTTTGACTCTAGTGGGACCCACACACTAGTTAGGCATGGCCCACATGATATTAATTTTAGTCCACATGATAGAAATATTTTAGTTGGAGGTTAGACTAATTATTATGGATAAGGTTAGTGTTATTAGAGACTTTAGAATGACTAATTTAGCCCCAACCAATTAGCCCTTTCCTAATACTCATAGAATAGGTTAGTGGGGGCATTTTGGACCTTACCATAATAGGACAAATAGCCCCATATGGCCAGCCACTTTGGGAGAGGATAGGCTCAAATTCATTTCATTATTCTCATCCACATTCTCTCTCTTGTTCTTCCCCAAATTCCTAGAGAGCAATTCCTAGCAATTTCTCCACCAAATTCTTCCATTTCGCCACCAAATCTTCTTCTTTCTTTCTCCATTCTAGCCAAGGAGGAGGCTACCCAAGTTTGGAAGGATTCGGAGCTCGTTTGTGTCCTTTTGGAATCTCTACGTGTCGGTGTCGCTCCGGGAAGGCTTTTCTTCGATTCGATCTACCGGGAGGTATAAATCCCTTCTTCTTTTCATTTCCTCATACATATAGGTCTATTTTGAACCCATAGGAATGACCCCCATGGTTGTATCTCCATTTGTGTCCATTTCGTGTCCATTTGGAGGTCATAGGAGTGTCCTTTGTGTTGTGTTTGTGTCCATGTGAGAAAACCCCAAATTTGGACACACTATGTGTTGTTGTTATGTATGAATGAATTATTACATGTTTAATCTCATATTTTTGTATTGGAGATGTGTTCTATAGTGTCTCATATATATATATTAGTGTAGAGAGTGAGTTCTTGATATATTATGTTATATACTTGTGTTCTTTTGTCTCAAACTACCCAAATCCGTCATGATTTTTATCCACGTTTTTAATTTCAGCCCTAACTTAGAAATGTCATAACTTCTAGATCAAAACTTGGTTTAATCTTCCGTTTTTTTTAAAAGAAGCGTATTGAAGTTAGCTTTCCAAAAACATGTATTAATAGGTCTAATTCTTTATGTAACTTTCTGGAGAATTATTTGAGTGTCAGCTGTACAAAAGACAAACGCGTTCTCGGTGTTTTTGCGATTCCGGGAGTTTCCGAAAATGAAAATGCGATCCGTTTGAAGTTTCGAAAAGCTAACACATAGATCTATAACATACTTTAATCCTAAATTTTAATTCATGCTGAGATGGTACAGTATTGATTATTAGTAGGAGTTACTATTCGGCATATGTATTTTGTGCACTATTGTATGTAATATAATGTTCTATTTGATTTTAATCCATGTTAATGTATATACATTATGTAATTAAATAGAGAATGCAAGCATGAGTAAATATTTAAATAAATGATGTATGAGGTGTAAGTATCCTATCTAATGTAAGCATGTATAAGTATGGCTTGTAATGAATATGTGGGTTCCATAGTATGTAATGTATGGTGCATATAGTGGTGCAAGAGAATAAATGAATGATGAATGAATGCAAGCATGAATGTAATGTAATAATAGATGTAATATATGCAATATACAAGTTAATGAGATGTAATGTTCTATGTTAACACAAATCCTATATTACCTCATGTACCCCTTACACTATGTTGACACTATCACACTTGACACTTTGTTCACTTACACTTTGACACTCTTTGATATGTATACACTATGTATGCCCATTTAACCCTCACTTGCCCCTTTACCATGTTCACATACACACACATAGCCTCTTAAATAAGTATTTATGAATATAGTTAACTTAGCTATGTATGTATATTATATATATGTTAGCATATTGTGTTGTAATATATAAGTTTATATAACCATTTGAAATGCCATGATTATAGACCTAATGTTGAATACCAATATATGCATGTGTATATATGTGTAGACATATATAGCTTAAAGTAATAGATTACCTAGTGTATATCCAATATGAATTCTTGTCTATTTGAGTATTGAATAATTGTATGCTATATAGAGTTGGGTGTATGTTGGCTTGTATAGCCTTGTATTGGTGTGTGATTGCTAGACTAGGCTTGGTTAGGCCTAGTGAGACTTAGTAGACTTGTTGGGCTAGGACTTGACCTAGTTGACCTAGTTTGACTAGTCTAGTTGACTAGAGTTGACCGAGAGTTGACTTTGGTCTAGTTTGACCTAGACAGCATGCAGATGTATTGTACATTTCATATATCATCCCCTGTATACATCTTGACTTGTGTTGCTCTAACTAGGAGTCAGGTATCTCATCTCGGATAGTATATTTACTTCAGACATTGAGATACGAGACGAGTACATTCTCTGACCGTTTCATACTTGTCTGGATTTATATTCTTGCTCTAGATTACTGTACTTGATGCTGACACGATCATTATCACGAATTGGTACTATACGGATCTTCTTCTGAGATGTTATCTCCTTGTATTCACTAAATACATATTGTGATGTGCGTTTCACTTACATATTGTATTTATTGAATACCCATATCCTTGTATACTCCTTGTGCATATTGTACTCTCAGTATCACATGAGTCCCAGGGATAGACCATTGTACAACTATTGTATAACATTGTACATCTATTGTATAATATTGTACATCCATTGTATAACATTGTACAACTATTGTATAACATTGTACATCTATTGTATAATATTGTACATCCATTGTATAACATTGTACACTATTGTGCAAGATAACGTAACCGGAGTAGATCCTTGTGTATTGATTTGGAGAGGGGAAGTAGAATTGGTTATGTACTCAAATCCTATTGTACAACATTGTATAACTATTGTATATGTCTATTGTACACCCATGTATAATAGAGTTACCATTGCATTTTTCTAGACCGTTTACATAACCATATTGTACTCTAAATTACAGTAGGCTTACAGTTCTTACTTATCGTATTTAGATATTTCCTGTTATCAAATCTCTACTGTTTTTCCTATACTTCTTTCTTTCAGCGTTTCATGTACCTTACTCTATTGCATACTTTATATTTCGTAACATGATATGAACTGCGTGAGATGTTTTGTGCTCGCTCCCGTCCTGACTGGACCTGTTGAAAATTTTACAGAGGATGATGAGGAACCCTACACCCTTACTTGGAGTTTGCCTAGTTGACACTCGCGACTTGGACACCAGGGGAGGTTCAGGCAACTGCTGAGGATGATACCTTGCTTAGTATAGATAGTTTAGACTGTCCTTTCTTTTCATGTTTAGCTGTTGTCTTATTTTCAGAGTTGTATATTTTAGAGATGTTGAGACTTTGTTATTTTTTTCTGCTGTACCTCAGTTAAGGATTTCTTATCTATTTCTATCGTGCTACATTCTACCTTAGATTGTGATTGAGTTGTACCTCGGTGTTGGCCTCCTTATGGAGAGTATTCATATTATGTTAGTTATAGTTCATGACCTAGAACAGCGTTCTACCGCCGACACTGCGGCGTAGGCTAGGCGTTGTTACGCTCTCGTACCCTCACAGTGGGTGCGGGTCGTGACAGGAGACTTCACAACATATCTTTCTAGATGGTGATTTGGTTACTCAAGTTTGGCGCCAACTTCAAACTGATTTTAAATTCAAAACAAGAAGGTCGACTTTTACTGCTTGGTAGAGGAGGCCGAACATCCACCTAAAGGAGATTGTGGTAGCTGCGGTGTGCTAGGTGACATGGAAAAACAGGAACAAATGGCGCTATGAAGAATACAACTATTCAGTGAATCAACTTATTCATGAGGTTCGACGACAGGTTGGAAAGGCGTTGAAGAGATGCAAGCATAATCCACTACTTCCGAATACTTGGCTGCAGCTTGGAGTTGGCTAGTTTCAATCATTTGTATTTTTACTTTCGAATATTTCAATAAAGCTTCTGATTTTGAGTTAAAATATATATATATACACATATATATATATATATTTATATATATATATATATATATATATATATATATATATATATATATATATATATATATATATATATATATATATATATATATAATTGTTTTCTTGTGAATGTAATCTAGGGAGTATTGAGTCAGTTTAGAATTGACCCAATGAGCCTAGAATGGCCGAGTCGACCGACAAGTTGACCAAGTTAGCAAAAGTCAACTTTGGGTCAAACTTGATCCAAATCGACTCAAACGAACTTAGAAGGACTTGAAAACTTGTGCTTGACCTAAAATTAGTAAATGGACTAGTTGACTTATAGTTGACCAGATTTGACCAGAGTTGACCAAGGGTTGACTTTGACCTAGAAGGACCTAGAATCATGTAAAATTGTATTGTAGGCATTCCTTATGATATTTTAGACCTTGTTGTGACTTGTGGTTGTTTTAAATAGGATTACATCACTTCAGTTCAGTTACACTTTCTCATCAGCAGCTTGGATTGCCAGACGAGTGCATTCTCTGACCGTTTTATTCTTGCTTGGACATATTTACTTGTTATAGATTAGTTTACTTGTTGCTGTCACGATGTTATCACGGATTAGTACTATATGGATCTCTTCATGTGATGTTATCCCCTCGGATACATCGAGTATATTGTGCTCATGTACTTTATCATGTGCATCATCTACTCATTGTATTCATATTTATTCATGTATACTCATGTGTCATTCATGTACACTCATGATCATGTGAGCCTTCATGTATAACCCAGGGTTCATGTGGACTAGCTATCTATGTGACACACTACTTTCATGTGCAATAACATAACCTGGACAGATCCTTGTGTACTGATTGGGGTAGGAGGAGTATTTATTTGGTTATGTGATATACACCCTTTTTATGTACAATTCCAAACTAGTTTTAAGTCATGTATAACCTAAGCCAGTTTACATAACAAGATTGTGCTCTACACCACGTAGTTAGTTCAGTTCTCCTATTATATCATGTATATCTATTAGCATTATCGACGGCTGGTGAGTATTCTTATTTGTTATTTCTTCAATTGTTTAAATTTATTATTTAGTTTTAAATTGATGTTTAATTGTTAAAGTGCGAGGAGGTCGCCAAGGCAGGTGACGATCCGAATGTCGTCGACTTTCCTAAAGTTTTTTAGCATACCCATAAGCGAAAGAAGGATGGGAAGCTCGTAGATGATCGGGCGACCAAAGCCTATGTAAGTTTTTCAAGTCCTATATCTAATTACATTTTTTCTTCGTCTTTACGTACTTAACTATATTTAGTTTACCGAAATAGTTAGTCCGAACTCTAATATGAATATTAACTCTAAATCAAAACCCTAAGTAGTATTTTAAATCAAAGAATAGTTTAAGAGACGTATGAGAACGTAACCATAACAATACTTAATAGTAACTAAAATACCAATATTAACTCTAAATCTATTCACCTATATAAATATAGGAGACGTATGAGAGTTTAGAGAGTCGAGTCGGTGAGGGAGGGACTGCTGAGGGAGCTGGGACTAGTCAGCCTACGTCGTCGGTTGTGAGGAACGACTTGTAGATACAAGCCGTCGGTAGAGGAAAAGGGGACAGTATGTACGGTACCAGATTGTTGGCATTCCAGCCGTCCGTTTATTTCAGAGCTCCTCTATCTCCACCACCTCCACCTTCAAAGACCGACGATACTGCCGACACCTACACCTTGCGACAGATTGCACAGATTCTGGTGTCCCTCCAGGGTCGGGTGGGGCAGATGAGTGGAGTTCTGAGCATAGCAGGTCTGGTGCCTTCCCCTATTGCACCGGCTCCTGCTTCGACCACAGCGCCTCCGTCAACGACTGCTCCTCCGACCACGACGCCTACTACACCGCCTCCTCCTCCGACCACAGTGCCTCTTGTCGTGTCGCCGACTCTTCCAGACGTTCCTGTCCAGGACGTACAGCAGATCATCACTTTGGTCCTGGGGCAGTTATATTCATGCGGATGACCAGCTATGCCTCTGCCACCTCCTCCACCTCCTCCACCATTAGTTTGAGTTTTGTTTATTTTTTGGTTGTATTTGACGATGAGTTTGTATGAACTTTAGGGGGTTTTGATCGATGAGTTTATATATTACTGAACATATTTCTGTATTTGTACTATATTGCGACGGTTGGACGCGTTTGTATATGTACTATATTTCGACTGTTGGATGACTTTATGTATTACTGAACATATTTGACTGTTTGACGTGTTTGATCGATATGCTTGGGTTAATTATTTATATATTGGGGTTACATTTAATGTATATCATTTGAATGTAATGTACATCTATATTCACAGGTTTGAACAAAGCTGGAACAATTTAATCTGGTAAAAATAAAAAGTTTAGCGACTAACCAGCTACGAATTAGCAACGAAAAACTGGAAATTTTCCAGGCTAGCGACTGATTTCCGACGGATTAGCGACGGAAAACTGAAATTTTTCTTTACGCTAACGACTACTGAGCGACGAAAATTTTCGTCGCTGCGCTTCTGTCTAATACCAAAACCGTATCAGACGAGTCAGCGACGAAAATTTTCGTCACTGCGCTTCTGGAAAATTTAGTATTTTAGCTCACTAAAAAATATCGGTAGTCCGTCGCTAGTATGTCGCTGTGGTTACCGACGTTTACAATTCGTTGCTAATCCGTCGCGATATTTCATCGGTAATTCCGTCAGAAATTCGTCTCTATAGCGACGAATTACCGACATTTTTGTTATAATGACGATATGTTTATCGACGTCATGTTTCCGTCGGTTATCCGTCGATAAATAGGTTTAGCGACGAAAAATACGTTTTTAGCGACGGAATTGTCCGTCGCTAAATACCAATATTTTTGTAGTGTCTTCAATCTGACGTGCAAGATACCACTATTTCCTTCTCAAACAAGGAAATCTCCTCTCTCTCTCTCAGATATATTCTCACACACATTCATCCTCAAATTCTCATCCGGATGCCCGAAGCTTTCGTGTGTCTAAGTGGTTATAGCCTCATGAGTTCTTACCACAGACTACAGGGTTGCCCCAATAGACCCCAAACACATCCTCCTGCACCTATCGTCAGAGATAGAGACCATAAAATGTCTGAACCAGAGGTACCGGAAGGATTGACTCCCATATCATGAGAATTGTGAAATAGTCCCCAGATTTTAACCCTAAGGAAGACTCGGCGATCGTATTGGCCTGGGTCACCGTCCTTAACCCGCCGCTGATTTGTTTCGTTCCTACGGCGATGAAGAGGATCGCTAACTCCTTTGGACGTACGTTGCGATGGCGGAAGAAACTCGCAACCTCACAAAAGCCAATTATGCTAAAATCTGCATGGAGCTCGATTTGTCGAAGGACCTCCCCAACTTCTTACAAATCTCTCTGGGCAACAAGATGCATACCCAGCAAATTTTATATGATACCAACATCATTTTCTGCAAGCACTGTCACATGAGAGGCCATTCTACCGAGCTATGTTTCAAAGCGCATCCTGAACTGAAGAAAAAAGTGAACCAGAAGGTGCCTACTCAACCGAAAAGACACAGCCACAAGCCACTACTCCTTCCATTTCCAAACTCTTACCTTCGCTTCGAAGCCAGTGCTGGAAACTCTTCATGCCAAGAAAAAGCTTAGAATGGTGCTTTAGAGGGAAGGGCAACCGCTTCCACCTCCACCCAAGGAACTAACCTCACAAACAAATTTGATATCCTAGCTACGGAACACATCGACGATAACCAAATGACAAACTTCTCTGAAGACAACCAAGAGGCTAATATCTCAAACGAGGCATCTGAGATCGAGATTAGTTCCCAGAAATCGATATACCTGCCGGATTCGAGCAGCCACGGGAAGATAATAGAAGGGGAAGTTGATTCTCAACACCTGGAACCGGAAGCCCAATTAATCCTAAATACCAAAGCAGATATACACGCAGACCAACATTTGCCAAAAACAAGTGGCCAGGCTTAAGCAAATGATTGTCATCAGATTTGCGAGCCCGGATAACTATTTTGGAGCCTTGGTCGAGATAGAAGGAGAGGTTTACCTGCACCCTACTGCTGACCCAGTTGACCACAGCAAGGACATTCACAATAAGTCGACCGGAAAGGCTGACTCCACTAGCAAAAAAATCTACCAAAAGAAGTGCAAAATAGGTTACGCTCATGATCACTAGATCAACTGTGAAAACCACCAAGTCCCCCTCCCTCGATACCCCAATGCTTAACATCCTTTCTTGGAATGTCTGGGGCCTCGCGAACAAACCTACCTTGAGTAGATTAAAAATTCTCAAGAGAATACACAGAATAGATATCCTGGTGATCATTGAACCCAAAATCCATCATAAGAAGCTCAAATCTATCCAGATGCAGCTAGTTTTCTCCTCCGCTATTACCGGCTGCCATGCCATCTGGATTTATTTTATGGCGGACGTGAAATACGACATCATTAATGACACGAGGCATGAAATCTCGTGCTGGATGGAACACCCCATGCTCCAGTCTTAGTCGCTTCTATGCGATGTTCATGGGAGCTACGACATCATCTAACGCAAACTGCTTTGGGAGTCACTGGTAGGCATCCACCATAATTACAACAATCTCTCTTGGCTCTGTGTTGGAGACTTCAAAGCTGTTACTTGCAGAGAGGAGGAGTCGGAAGGTCGGTCTCCTCCCACATCTGCGATGTACGACTTTGCTAACTTTATATTCAACGCCCACCTGTCCCCACTTCAGTTTTTCGATAGCATTTTCACGTGGTATAACATGCAAGATGGATCTCGTCGTTAGTACTCATGCCTCGATTGAGCCCTCATTAATGTGTAGTGGTCTGACCTTGAGCTTAATTCCAGACTCACACACCTTAACGCCATTGAATTGGACCACTCCCCGCTCCTCATCGAGGTCAGCAAAAGCTCTAATCAGCCCAAGAAAAGTTTTTGTTTCTTCGATCTCTGGATCCACCACCCACAATTCAGGGACCGGCTGCCTGGAGAGGCCTCGATGCCCTCTACCCTTTCGAGCGTGTGGCCGCTAAACTGAAAGATACTAGGAAAGCGCTCAGTCAATGGAGAAAGGAATCTTACGGAGATATTTTTTAGGCTGTCCGCATTGCCGAGGATGACGTTTCTCGTACCGAAATACTGTTCGCTCATGATGGCTCTCTCGCGGCCCGTGCTTCCCTCAGCCTTACCAGAGCGATTTTGAAGTTTCAACTCAAAGTCGAGGTGGAATTTTGGAAATAGAAAGCCAGGCTGACCTGGGATATTGAGGGCAACAAGAACATGAAATACTTCCACTCTTGCGTCAAGGGACATTGACAACAACTCAATCTTCACCAGATCATTGATGGGAGTGGTCGCACTCTTAAAGTTCAACGGGACATTCAGTTGGCCGCTGCAGATTTCTACACCCGGTTGTTCACCAAAGATGTCATCCAAAAAGACGAGGGTTTTCTTGCGACAATCTCTCGCTTGATCGAGGACAGAGATAACATCCAGCTGCAGCACTTGCCCTTTGAACTCAAAGTCAAAGATGCCATTTGGTCGCTAAAAGAGCATAGCGCTCCTGGCCGGGATGGCTTCACTGGCGTATTCTTTAGATCATGCTGGGACATCATCAAGAAGGACATTGACGAGGCGGTGATTGTCTTCTTCCAGGGAGCAAGGTATCCGAAAGCAATCTCGAGTGCCAACCTGATTCTAATCCCCAAGAAGAATAACCAGAAGACATTCAAAGATTTCTGCCCTCTGAGCATATACACCTTCACTAACAAGATTATCTCCAAGATTATAGCTAATTGCATGTCCGTGTTACCCTCCAAAATCATATCTGAAGAGCAAAGCGGGTTCGTTCGAGGCCGTAATATCTTAGACAACAATTTGTTGGCTCAAGAGATAATCAGTTGTATGAAATTCCCATCCAGGGGAGGCAACATCGTAATTAAGTTGGATATGGAGAAGGCGTATGACAGGCTTGATTGGAAATTCATGATCTGGGTGTTTGGAGATCGATTAGCAACTCGTGGTTCTCTACCGTCGTCAACGATCAAGCTGATGGCTACTTCAAATCGAGTCGTGGGGTTAGACAAGGAGATCTATTATTGTCCACCATCTTCATCATCGCCGCTGAAGCTCTGAGCAGAAATCTAAATCTAATGGTCGGTACCCCTCGTTTTCAGAACTTCTATACCACTGGCGGATGTCCGATCATCACCCATCTGGCTTACGCTGATGACATCCTTATCTTTTTATCTGGTGACGCTGGATCAGTCGAGGTGGTTAACTACACATTGCAGAGATACACCAGATGCTTCGGACAGCGTATTAACCCTAACAAGAGTATTATTTATGCCCACCACACAACTGATAGAGCCCACACTAACTTGCTCACTAACATTACTTCTTTCTTCGTAGCGTAACCCCTTCTCCTACTTAGGGTGTCCGCTGGTGTTCGACATATCTAATACGGGTCTTTTTGATGAGTTAGTGGGAAAAATTAGAAAGAAGATTGAGGGATGGCACAACGCTATCTTATCGCCTGGCGGTAAGATAATTCTGATCCAACACGTACTTTTTTCTATACCGATTTACACCCTGGCTGCCTGCTCCCCTCCCAAGAAAGTCCTCACCACGATAAAAAATCTCTTCGCCAACTTCTTCTGGGGTCACTGTGACGACAAGGATAAGCACCATTAGACCAGCTAGGACTCCATGGCTAGACGCGTTCGAGGGCGGACTATGGTTCTGCGGGTTGGCTCACATTGTTGACTCATGCTCGATAAAGATATGGTGGAAGCTCCGCAAGAATTGCTCCATCTGGTCTCGTTTCATGAAGACAAGATATTTTAAGCATTCTTATCCCACAGTCGCCTCCCACAACAGCAGATCCCCGGCTTCTTGGCGGTGCATTCTGAACGGATGTAGGAACGCCAAACCATTGATTCATGTTAGGCTGGACTCGAGCGAATCGTCCATCTTCTTTGAAAATTGGTATGGGGATGACCTTCTTCCTCACACCCCGGACGCCCCTACCAACATGGTGATTAGGGACTTATGGGCTAATGACGAGGACTAGAACTGGGGGAGGGTGCGGTCGTGGATTGGTGAGGAGGCTACGACAGTTTTAGGCGCCTCCAACTTGGTGGTTGGGATGGATCCTGACTCTCTTCGGTGGTCCCTCACAGCCAATGGCTTAGTCTCCCTGGCATCGGCACATCGGGCGGTTCGCGGCACCGGTACCCCATCCCCCATCATCGTTCCTTTATGACAGACTTGTATCCCTAAGAAATGGTCTTTTCTGCTTTGGAGAGCGCTTCGTAAGAAACTCCCTACCGACGGTGCCCTCGCCACTATAGGCTTTCGTTTAGCCTCCATGTGTCATTGTTGCTCGGAATGCAAGCCCAAAATAGCAGAGCACATACTCTCGGCGGGCGATCTGGCATCTGAGGTGTAGATCAGGTTCACTACTCCTTGCCTTTCGAACCCGATGGTTGGAGGCTTCAACGATTTTCTAGCCATATGGGGCAAAGCATCTCACGGCCACCAGATCATCGCAACTGCCGTCACATGGGTTATTTGGAAGAAGCGCAACAAATACAGATACGAAGGGCACCGATACAACTCTACTAAACAGATTCTTGAGATCCACATGCAGATTCACAAGATTAGCAGACATTGCAAGCACGTCAAGGAGGGCTCCTGGAACTCCTTGATCAACCATGTTTGAGGTTTTGTGTGAGGTAGTTAGCCTCAGAGCGGGAACTTGCTTTTTCTCTTCTTTTCTTTTAGTTTCATGAGCATACTTGTAAAGGCTACAGTATTTTGTGCATTTTATATGAATATATATGGTCGTTCGAATTATATATATATAGTTTTACTACACCATTCAAGCTGCCATATATATATATATATATATATATATATATATATATATATATATATATATATATATATATATATATATATATATATATATACTTCTTGTTCTTCTCTTGTGTTCCCATGGCCGCATGACCACTCCCCCCGCCTGCTCTCGACGTCGGGGCTGAGCTGCCCCGGCAGCCCGCCTCCAGCCTCTCCCCTCTCGCTCCAGGCGGCGCCCGTGCGGGTGCCTCGCCCCCTCCTCCTCGGCGGCACCGAGCGAGCGCTCTCCGGAGGCCCCGTCCCGTCAACTGCTTGGATGCTGGCGCAGTTGGCCTTAGTCGGCTTTGCTACCGTCGGGGTGGCCCCCAAGCTCCGGTGGCCACCCTCGACCACTGCCCCCGGCCCCTCACCCGATCATCCTCTCAGCAGCCGGCCAGATCAGCCCTGTGGCCACGTTTGGAAGCCGTCTGGTGCCGCCCCTCTTCGGTGGCCTCCCTCGCCGGCGGCCCCCCGTATCGTACCCTCCTTGCTCGGCCAGTGCAACCGGCCCGTCGGCACGTCAACATCCGCGGGGCAAGGATCAAACCGCCCTTCAGATTCAATTTCGAATTTACCCCAAATCCGTTGTGACAGTTGGCGGGGTGGCTTCTTATGCGCCCGCTCGGTCGCATGCGCCCTCTTCGATCCTCTATGCGTCCATTGCTCCGGGGGGAGGCATCATTCCCGCTGTTGTTTATGCTCCCCCCACCGGGCTTGTGCTCCCCCGTCGTACGGAAAGCCATGCGCCCAACCCTAGAACGTGCGGCTATGCGTCCACCGTCTCCTCCCTCGGCCATGCGCCTCCCTAACTTTCGGGCGGGCATGCGCCCACTCCCTCTGCGCCCAGCCTGGCACACCATCTAGCAGTTGACCATGCACTTTCTTCCGATCTGTCAGGCGTAGGCCCGACTCCCCATCCTACATTGGGCGGGCATACGCCCACACTTCCTCGGTGCACCGGCCATGCGCCCACCCCCCCTTCAAACCGGCTCCTATGCGCCCACTTGCTTCCCTCTCGACGCATGCGCTCACTCTTTGACAAGTCGCATGGCCTATGCGCCCGCTGATGGAAGCCCTGTACCCGCCCCCCCCGGACTGGGCTCCCAGCTTCTCCCCCCACATACGCAGCAATCCCACTCAAAGTCCTCTCTTATGCGGAGGCTCTGCGGCTAGATCGTGGGATACAGCATCCTATTTTGACTGAGGACGCAACTCTGTTATCCAATTTGGAAATGAATTTTGAACTGAATTTGGATATTAGGGCAAAATAGTAATTTTGGGTCAAAATAAGTCTAATTCTGGATAGGGCAAAACAGTAATTGTGGGTCAAAATAATGTCCGTCGTTGGACCCACTTTGCACCAAAAAATGTGCCATAACCTGTGGTATATAAAGTTGACAAATTCTATACCTATGAGTCTATTTTTGGATACAAACCCAATGATATGTCCAGTTTTAGATTTTTATCAGTCGTGCACAAAATTACCCGTTGAATCGAATCGTGGGCCCGCCAAAACGACGATCCGGCCAACCGTCTCAGAATCGGACCAAACTTAACTCACATGACCAGAGAAATGATACGAGTTCGGTGGTGCAAGTTTCGTTATGATGTGACAAATGTACACGAAGTAATTAAGATTTTTGCAAAGTAGCCGATACGACGTTATTTGGCCGATACGCCTCGAATTTGTCGCGTACACACAACCAATTCGACTTCCATCAAATCCCATACATCAATAACATCATGCACCTTTCGATGCTCTCAATTTGCGACAAAATCTTTTGGTTTGTCGGGACGGATCCTGTATCGGAGTTATCTAATTTTTAAAGTTGATCTTTTATCCAATTTGGAACTGAATTTAAACAGAATCTAATAAACAATAAAATAAACTAATCAATGGGTCTTGATCTAATTAGGTTGTCTAAAACTCTGTTTAAGTGGTTTTCCAAAATTTATGATATTTTGGTCGCAAATCGACTTCAAATAGGTAATTTCGGGACAGTTTCTAATATCCAAAAAATTGAGTTTTTTCGATTTTGGAACTCGATTTTCGTCGCGTATATAGCGATTTAATGAAAACTACCTAATGGGATTTGAAGGTAGTTAGGTTGACTTCGTACATGCGCTATCCATTCGTAAAACAAATCGGCGGCTGGTCTGGGGCGATAGGTGGCGCGCGGTCGTTGGGTTGGCCGCCCAGGGATCGGGGAAGGCTGGGCTAGGGGTTTAGATTAGGGTTTGTGAAAAATTGTTCTACGTCGACTAATAAAAGGGGGTGGCCGTTGGGCGGATCTGGATACTGTTCCCGCAAGGGAATAGTAACTCCTAATTTTTTCTTTTACTATATAAAAAACAAATCTAAAGATATCTAAACAAAATAATTAATAAGTATATATATGCATATGATTATTTATATCTATATTCTCACACACATATATATTTCCATATATATCCCATGTATATATGCTATGCGAATCAAATAACCTAAACAATATTTAGTAAGAATTAACAAATAAATATATGCATAATATTTATTAGCTCTAGATAAATCCAACAACACAATTCTAAAATTTAATATGGAAAAATCCAAAAATTTATTATTCATGTTTAAATAGAAAAAAGCCCAATAAATTAGGAAAGTTTTTCCATAAGAAGAATATTCATTACTATCAATAATATTTATATAATACATTACTATTATTTAGAAAAAAATATTTATTAGACTATTAAAATAAAGCAGGAAATATATATATATATATATATATATATATATATATATATATATATATATATATATATATATATATATATATATATATATATATATATATATATATAATATAAAAGATACATTGACATGGATGTCTCTGGATGTATTACCTGTCCACATGGGTTTGGGTTTGGTTGGGATCAAGTCTATGCTAAATTGGTACAACTGGGTTTCCTATAAAATCAAGAGTCTTAATAACTATTAATTAAGTCACTTATAAGGGTTAAGTCACAACTTTGACTTATTTTTCTAGTTGGGACACAGCTATGGCTAGGCCTTCCCTAGCATGGCTAACACATATAGTTAAAGCACACGACTACACCAGCCGTACCAAAATTTCTAGTCGATATGCCTCTCAAAACTTAACTATGACTAAGGCCATATATATATATAGTATTAGGCTATTATAAATATAATCATATATATATATATAATTATATTTAAACCTATTTGGCTGTGTAACATCACAAAATAAATTTAAAATAATTTTACTAAGTAATAGAAACCTAATATCGCTCTACCAAGTGGATTGGCTAGGTTAGGATCCAAATATATTTTCTAGTCAATAGAACCCGAAAAGTCAACCAATGAGTCCCTTTTGCCATTCGTAAATAAATCGCACATGGGAACTCGATTGAGTGGTACACTATTGGTATGTGTGTCGTAGGCTCAAAATAGGTCAAAACCATATATTGGTCGAATGGTTTTGGTCGTTGTCGAGTTTCGAACTCAAGTTGGAAGTTAGGTCTAGAATTACGGTAAACGGTCAAACAGCCTAAATTGACCCAAAGTTGTGCAAAGTCAAAGGAAAAAAGTTTGTATAGGACAAGATATATCAATTTGAAGGTGAACTAGTCTACTTTAACACTCATGAACGATGTTTTGAAAGATTGGCATTTCTTGTGCTCCAAAAATCAAAGCTTAGAAAAAGTACATCTATAGTCATAATTAAAAATAAAACTTAATTTAATAAATAAAAATTATATAAAATAAATGAATAATTTTTAAAAATCAGGGTGCTTACATTATGGCTGCATCGAGGTAGAGGAAGTTTCACTTGAACAATGTAGAAATCATGATAATAGGCATAAGTCAAGAAATGGAGTTACACTGGACAGTGAACCAAAAACCTTACTAGGGAGAATCCTATTAAAATGATACGGGATGATATATTATACCATAGTGTCGATATTAGGATAGAGTATAGAGTGGATAGGATTGTGTTAGACTAGGCATACCTATATATAAAAGGGAAATCGGGGATAGTAGTTAAGGGACTAATAATTAAATTTATTAGCTTAATGGTTAAGGAGGACAAGCCTGATTAACATGATCGTTGCAAGACCACCGGTACCAGGAGGGACGACTATAGGTAACCATTTATAGCTTTATGATCGAAACATTGCATAAGAAAATTGTTTAGGATTGATTATTACTCGAGTATTAGGAGAGACCGTAGTGACGTAGCGTACCCCTTGAGATATTCCTAGTTATGTTAGCATGGCTCTCCATTAGTGACCATTATTTTGAATTTCAAGGACAACTTTTAAGGTTGGTAGATTGTAAGCCCCCTAATTTTTTATATTATTTTTTAGTTAGTTTTATTTATTTAATATTGATATTTAATATAACTATATTTTATAATCAATATTGACTATAGAGGTACTTTACCTTAGCTTTGATTTTTTGAAGTACAACAATTATCAATTTATCAAAACAAGTTCCATATTCGTGTTTAAGATGAGTCCACCTTCAATTTGATATATCATGTTCCACTCAAACATGTTCTATTACACTACATATTCTTGCACAACTTTGGGATCAAAATGGTCATTTTAGCCCTTTGCCGTAAATTTGATGTATGTTCCAATTTTGATTTGAGGCCCAAACTCGATCCAAATATTTCAATCCAATATATGGTTTGACCTATTTTGAGCCTACAATACACATGCCAATAGTGTATCGCTCAGTTGGGTTCCCATCTGCTATTTAATTTTGAGTGACACACAAGTCAAAACTATAGACATATTGGACTCAAATCGATCACAAAAAATTCCACCAACCAAAACTAGTCCAACTAGGGACCCATGGAGCCTATTCTAGGATATTCTAACCTACTAGAAATTTTGTACTGATTTTTATGAATTAATGGCAGCCATATTAATTTAAATTTATTTTTAAATTAACTCCAAAACAACTTTCCAATTTTGGATCCAATCAAATCTCTTTGAGATGCACCTATGATTTAAACTATCAAACCTCTACTAAATCCTATGAAACAAAATCCTAAATATTTTAACCCCCTCTCCTTCACGTAAATCCATTTATTCTAATTTTTTGTTCGGTTTTATATATACAATATATAAAAACCAAGAGCCCCTCTTCTCTCCAACCCGCATGTACCCCAACTTCTCGCAGACTTCTCCCATGTTTCCCAAAAGATTTTCCACCACCACCACCTCTACTTATCCTCAAAATAGCCCTATAACACCCCAACATCTCCCTAAGGAGCCTCGACATCTACGTGGAGTGTTTCGGAGCCTGTAAGTCACCTGAAGTTTGAAAACCAAGTCTGAATTTGTCACAGCAGGTACACTATTTTTAAAATAGGGTTTTGTGTCCTTCTCGACCTTATCTTTTAGTAAAAACAAAACTAATGGAAAGATATCTGTGTCTATTTTCATATCCAATTGGCCATCCACACAATTCCAAACGGTTTGTCCAGGGCGTCCGTTCTACGAAAAGGTGTCCAAAATATACTAGTTCTGTTGCGAGCCAATTTTATCTACTTTCGGACCACTTCGACCATCCATATATTTTTACTAAGAAACTAGACTTCTTAAGCTTTCCAATGCATATACTTTTGTAGCATTTTCTTTCTTTTACTATTTATTAAAAATCTGGACATTTTACCATAATACTGAAATACCAAAATATATGAATTCTATGTGTCTGATTGATTCGAAACTTCATATGCCATAACCAAATTATTTGTTGTGCATGAGCTGTATGATAAAAATATATTTTTACCTATTTTTTGGTATTTTTTTAGAATTATTGTTATTTAAGAAATATTGTTTTGAGACTCAAAATCATAGACCAAGTTTATAAATATTATTATAGAATCAATATAGGGCTTGTGTACTTGTTTTTCTACGAATGAGATAAATAATATTATAGAATATTTGTAGATATTTTTACATAACTAAAAGTAATATTTTATGTTGTTAATATTATTTTCATGGGTAGATTTAATGTCATATATGTTATATTGTGTAGAATAGTTAATATGACTTGTTTTGGTAAACTTATATTGTTATGGTCTATATATGGTAAATCTATATAAGGTAAGTGGTAGTGGATTACTAATAGTAGAATATCTATTATAGGTGGATGTGACGGGAGTAGCGAGGACTTTGGAGTTGGTAAAACATACGCGCAGACAAAGGTTACATGCAAGTAAACCTTGCCTTTGATACATATTGTTCTTTTCTTTTGTTGTTTACTTTGTTAGCATTATCATGACGTAGGATTTTTGGTACTTAGTGTTGTTTTGTATTCGGGAGTCGATGATATCTTGTAGTCATCGAGTATCGATACTAGGTATTATGTGTACTTTATTCGTGTTTCATTGAGACGATAGACCACATGACACCAGCACGATTCATAATACATAGTCTACATGAGTATTTGTGGTTATGGACTTATAATAGGATACTAGAATTAAACTTGCAGTTGTGACTTGCTATAATGGTCTTGTCTTGACTTGTTAGTGCTAGACATGGGGTAGGAAGAACATTACCGGCATATCAGGCTTTTTTATTGCTTGACCCCGTTACCATATTTCAGGCTTGGTTGTTGTACTATTGCTTGCCATTGTCTCTGTAGCAAAGTACTGGTGTTATTTTATTGTTTGTATAAGGTACCATGATATGGTGCCTTGGGGGTAATGTATTGCTTGCGTAAGGTACCACGACATAGTGCCTTGGGTGTCTGCCTACTGAGGAGCTTGTGAGCCTTAGTGGCTTGAAGCCTGATATCGGAAATGTGTCTTATGTGTATATCACTTAGACTGGTTAGAGTAGTTACCCTTTAGTTCATATTTTCTTTACTGTTACATTGACATGTTTTTCTGTACCTTGCTATGTCCCCTGAGGACTTGGTGATCTCTCCAGTAGTTGGTCATGCAGAGGTAGTTGCTGATCATGGAGGTATTGTTGTATTTGGCTCAGATATTTTATCATGCTTTTATATTTATTCATTCTTTCTATTATGCTATTTGGTCTTTTTTGTAGACTCATATCATTCTTCGGATCTAATCGAACATATATGTTACTAGAGTGTAGACCATGACATATACTGTTCATGTTTAATGTTACCTATCTTGTCGATTGAGATAGATATATCTATAGTGGATTGATAGATAGAATTAGAACACCAAGACAGCTTAATACGTATTCGAGCCGGACTGGAGTCCACTCGATACATAGCTGGAATGTATACGTATTCTTAATCCTACATATTTCGGGACTGGAGCGTTATAGTGATACGCTACAAGAAAAATGACGTTTCTTGACGATTTATTTATTGACAGAAAAATATCAAGAAAATGGGTTATCTTGACGGTTTTAGACTTAGGTTAAGAAAGGATACATTTTATGTCAATTTAGCAATTTTATAGCATAATAGTTGACGGTTTTAGATGATCTGTGAAGAAACATCATTTTATTAATTGACGTTTCGGTGATAACCGTCAACTAATATAGTACGAAAAAATTAGCACAATTTTTCAGCTGCCATTATAGTAAATTTTTCTAAATTTTTTATATTTGTTAATAGTTGGTGGTTCTTTTTAGCGAGGAACACAGAAACCACTCTCTCGATCTCTCAAAAAATCCTCTTCCTTTTCTCCTTTCCCTAACCTTCTCCTCCCTAAGAAACCTCCTCAGAAGAGAGAGAAAACCCCCTCCTCTCATATTTGAAGAGTCTCCACACTCCCACTGCTCCTTTTCCTCCACTAATAAAAAAAATTCCCTTACAAAATCCTAACCTCAGTTTTTCTCCATGGACGACTCCGACGACCTTCCAACAACAAAGGCCAAATCACGGCGACAGTGAAGCTGATTCTCCAGTGGAACCATTGCCTCCCCTGCTTGCTCCTTCCTTCGACCGTATGCTCTTCTCCGACGGTGCCGGCTGCGACCATATCGGCCGATTCCTCCGCATCATCGACAAGATCCCATCCTTCTCCTCCTCCTTTTTTTAGTAAGGGGACGTCATGGTGGAAAGGATCCGATGGGACGATGAGCTGCTCATTAAGAGGATAAGCCTGTCAAGATCAGCAATAAGACCTTGGACAGGATAAAGAGGTAGCTATAAACAATGCATGTTTAGTTACTTATGCTGCTACATACACAATATATTAACCCTCTGTTGTGGATAATTTTTCTTCCCACAAGGTGTTTGTAAACTTGATTCATAGGATTGTTGATGAGTATTGTGTCAAATTGATAAGTAAAAAAAATCTTTTTAGTAAAGGTTAAATCGACAAGTAGAAAATGTTGGGCTATGGTCTTTTTCAAAGTGAATTTTAGTCCCACATCGGCTAGACCAAAGGACTTGTATCTCTATATATTAGCTTTGCTAATTTAGAGATGCACATGTGGTGTGGAGATGCAGATGAGTGTGCCATGTGGGGTTATTTTCTAATGGGAAAAAGGCTAAATCAACAATTGAAAGCATTCACTCTTTTTGCTTTGGAAATTTTTTTCCATGGGAGCTAAGTCCCATAGGGGCTTAGCGACTCGGACTCGGACTCGGGCTCATGGGCTCATGAGGCGTAATGTGGCATTTTGTTGGTGCATTTTGCACTTAGCACGTCAGCATCGTCGCTAGACGCATAGTGCGCTTTAGTTGCGCTCGTTGCACGAGCCACTTGCGCTGCTATGTTGCGTGCCACAGGTTGTACGACCAGGGTGCGCTCCAGGGTGTGCGCCAGGTTACGCACAGGTTGCGTATAGGTTGCGTGCAGATTGCGGGTGCATCGGTTGCGCACGTTGCGCAAGTTGCGCGCGTGGCGCACGTTACGCAAGTGGCGCAAGGTGGCACAGGTTGCACAGTGGCGCAGTGACGCAAGGTGTGCAGTACGCACAGAGGCACCGGTTAGCGCAAGTGGCTCAGTGCACAGTATGCAAGGCGTGCAAGGCCGCGCAGTTGGTGCAACTTGCAGCAGAACGTGCGTTTGCACGTTCTGGGAGGTTCCAGGGTGGCTTTTACCACGTTCCTAACTTTGTGGCAATCGAGAAGTTGCTGCAGGGCCTATATAAGGCATCCTCTCTCTCACAAGGCTACAGATATACAAGTAGTAGAAGCCACCACAGAAAGTTTACGAAGTATTTTTTAACACAAGTAAATAGAGAATTCAGAAGTGTTCTTTAACACAATTCTGATCGAAATTTGCTTGCAAATTCCAGCAGCCTTCGAGAGAGAGGAAAGGCGCCGCACCAGCGTTGCTTTTGCACGGAAGTTCCTGTCCATCCGAGGAGTCAGATGAGCAGGAGTGTTCCAAGTTCTCCGACGAACTTGATGGTTCCTGGAAGCTGTTCGTGTAGGGCGAATAAAGTTTTGAGCAACGGTGATTATTCACCCCAGTAGGAGTTCTTCCATCTTTCGCCAGTCACCTTCTTCATTGCTGCCAGTAATTCTGATTGTATCTTCTTTTTAGAAGTACTACGATCGATTGTGTGGATTACGAAATCTTTTTAGATTCTCATAATACTAAAATGAAATCCTTTTAGATCTTCGTTATACTCACGCAACCTTCCTAGAAGTGTTACGTTGGAATGTTATTCTTACAATTGCTTCGTATTCTCCGTTTTCCATCGAAAAAATTGTGCCCCGGCACTAACAATCTCAAAACTTTACTGCGACGATGGAAAACTTTAATGCTTCACTCCTCAATACTGACTTCTGTAAGTTAGAAAAGTTTGATGGAGAGCATTATCAAGTCTGGAAGAGGATGGTTTATCTCACTCTTCAACTCAGAGACGTTAATCACGTGCTTCTTAAAGAGGAACATACTGTTCCAGATACTGGGTCTGCTGCCGCCATTACTGCGGCTACTAAACTTCAGGCCAAGTGGAGAAGGAGAATAGCATTTGCAGGTTGCATATCCTGAATGCTATGGAGGATTCTTTAGCAGAATCTTATAGTAAAAAACCAATTGCCAGAGACATATGGGAGTCTCTGGAGAAACTGTACGAAGAAGACAAGAACTGGAGCAAGAGATTTATGGTTGAAAAATATCACAAATGGCTCTTTGAGGACGAGAAGTCCATGTTGCCGTAGGTAAAAGAATTTCTGATGCTGCGACAGAAGTTGGAAGACGAGGCGATGCCCCTCCCCGACAAGTTTGTTGTTGGAGGGATTGTCTCAAAGCTCCCCGCTGGGTGGAGTAAGTTTATGCAAATATGCATAGGAAGAAGCTTGAGATCATCCTTGAAGATCTCTTGCAGGAAATCTATGTTGAGGACCAGATGCGGGCTCAACTGAAGGTGGACGCACTGTCCAAGCAATTGGCTAACGCCAATCTGGTTCATACCAAGGAACCAAGAGGAAAACAGACGGCTTCCCCAGCAAGAAGAAGGACCCTAACAATCTGAACATGAAGGGGACTTCTTTCAAGCAAAAGAAGGCAAAGTCTCAGATGCCTTATTTCAAGTGTAGCAAGAAGGGCCACTTCAAAAGTGAATACAAAGCAAAGACCAAGCAATCAGAGCAAGGAGAGCCTAGTAAGGTATCTATGATCACTGACGTTGTTGCTATGATTGTGCAGGTTGATGCGGTAGGGACTGACTATGATGGTGGGTAGCACTGGAGCCTCCTGCCATGTCTTCTCCAGCAAGGAGGGGTTCACCACCTACACACCTACTTAGGAAGTGGTTATGATGACGAATCAGGCACAAGCTGAAGTGCTTGAGATCGGGATGGTGGTGTTGAAGCTGACTTCGAGGAAGTCTCTGACGCTTCAAGGCGTGAAGCACGTACCTGCTATCGCCAAGAACCTGATCTCAGGAGGCCTACTATGCAACTCAGGCCTCAGGATGGACATCAATGCTGGCCAGATGGTGTCTATCAGGGGAACATATTTCGAGAAAGCTTTTTATACCGAAGGGATGTTCAAAATTCAACTTGTGAATTAGTCCAATGTAATTAATGTAATTAATGCAATCACTCCTTCTGCTTATACTCTTAAGTTGTGGCATAATAGGCTAGGACATGTTTATTGTAAACGAATGAACAGAATGTCTAGTCTAGGACTTATCTCCAAGTGTGGCGGTAAGGTAGAGAAATGTGAAGTTTATGCTCAAACGAAGATCACAAGGAAACCCTTTCCTCGGGTTAATCGAAGTATAGATCTTCTGGAGTTGGTGCACTCGGATATCTGTGACTTCAAACAGTTCTCTACAAAGGTCGAGATGAAGTATTTCATAACCTTCATCGATGACTTCTCAAAGTATGCGTTCGTCTACTTGCTGAAGGCTAAAGGCAAAGCATTCAAGAAGTTCAAGGAGTTTAGAGCCAAAGCTGAGCGGCAGACTGGACAACAACTCAAAAGAATAAGAAGTGATCGAGGTGAGGAGTACATGTCTCATGAATTTGCAACGTTCTGTAAAGAACATGGAATTGTCAATGAGACTACGGTACCGTACTCTCCTCAATCAAACAGAGTAGCAGAGAGGAAGAACAGAACGTTAACAGAACTGATTAACTCAATGTTGTTGACTGTTGGCCTTTCTAAGTGCTACTGGAGAGAAGCTGCATTGACGGCCACTTTTATTCCAAATAGAGTGCCTCATGCAACTTCAGACGTTACTCCTCATGAACTCTGGTTCAAGGTCAGACCTAACTTGAATGTCATTCGAGTGTGGGTGGGGGTGTCTGGCATATGTCAAGCTTCCAGATCTGAAGTTTCAGAAGCTTGGGACAAGGACTGCTAAGACGATCTTCTTGGGGTATGTCGCGAAAAGTGATGCTCGGAGATTTTTTGATATTGAGTCAAATCATATCATTGAATCTCGTGACGCAGAATATTTTGAAGACAAATTTGCAAGGCACAAGAATATTATTCTTGTGGATGTACCGGAGAATAATGAGGGTGCGCCAGAGACTGAAGTCTTCAATGAAGATGTGGTCCAAGAAGATGTTGTTGAAACACGATTGAACCAGAATAAGCTGAGCCGTCAGCTAAGCGTATGAGGAGGCCGAAGGACTTCGGAAGTGACCTTGTCACCTATCATGTGGAAGCAAATCCGCTTACCTATGATGAGGCGATAAAAACCAGAGACGCAATTTTCTGGAAGGAGACGATTGACAATGAAATTGATTCCATCACCTCAAATAACACTTGGGTGTTGGTTGATCTTCCTGAAGGAGCGAAACCCATCGAATGCAAATGTCTTCAAGAAGAAGATGAAAGCAGACTGAACTATTGACAAGTTCAAGGCTAGGTTGGTAGTCAAGAGATTTTCTCAGAAGCAGGGGATTGACTACTTTGACATGTATGCTCCAGTTGCCCGGATGACCACCATCAGGATATTGATTGCTTTTGCAGCAATACATAAGATGGTGATACATCAGATGGATATGAAAATAGCTTTCCTAAATGGTGAGCTGATCGAAGAGATATACATGCAACAGCCAGAGAGATTTGTCGTCAAGGGTCTTGAAGACAAAGTCTGCAAGTTGGTAAATTTTTTGTACGGTCTTAAACAGGCTCCCAAGATGTGGCATGAGAAATTTGACAAAGTTATAAGGTCAAATGGCTACATGGTCAGCGAGACGGACAAGTGTGTTTACATGAAGTTCGCTAATGGAAGAGGTGTGATCGTTTGTTTGTATGTGGACGACATGCTTATCCTAAGTACGGATATGAGTTGTGTCATGGAGACAAAGAAATTCATCTTGAGCAAGTTCAGTATGAAGGACTTGGGGGAAGCTAATGTGATCTTAGGGATCAAAATCATTCGGACAAACACTGGACTAACGCTATCACAGTCTCATTATATTGAAAAATGATCACTCATTATGGGTATCGGGATCTTCCTGGGATCGATACGCCGTACAAGTGTGATCTGAAGCTGAAGCCTAATTCAAGAAAAAGTGTCAGGCAGCTGGAGTATGCAAGCGTAATCCAGAGTTTGATGTATGCTACTACTGCCACAAGGCCTGACATAGCTTTCGCGTGGGAATGCTGAGTCATTTTACGAGCAACCCAGGTGTTGAACACTGGAAAGTGAAACGGGTTATGAGATATCTCAAGAAGACTCAGACATATGCACTGTACTACAGCGGAGATCCGTCGGTAGTGGAAGGCTTCAGTGATGCTAGCTGGTGCTCAGAGGTGGAGAGCGAGGGTCCACAGGTGGATTTATTTTCACAATGGATGGAGCTGCTATATCATGGAGGTCGAAGAAGTAGACTATGCTCTCACTGTCATCCATGGAATCTGAGTTCTTTGCACTTGATACCGTGGCCGAGGAAGCAGAATGGCTTCGGAAGATCATGTATGATCTTCCAGTGGTTGGGGCGCAAATACCGGCGACACCGATATACTGCGACAACCAGGCGACTGCGGCGGTGGCATTAAATGACCTCTTCAATGGAAAGAAGAGGAGTGTGCGGTTGAAGCACAGGGCACTACACGATCTTATCAAGAGAGGTGTTATTGCAGTGATTGATGTTCGGAGTCAGGAGAACCTGGCGGATCCGTTCACTAAGGGCCTCAAGCGCCAGCTGGTCGATGACACAACTTGTAAAATAGGCTTGAAGGCATTCTGATATTGTATTATTGTATTCCTACCATAAAGTTTTATGCTAATAGTTCAAATAAAAATCTACTAGGCATCTAGCTTTTGGTTCAAGGGAGGACCACTAATCAGAAGAATATCAGGAACGGGGGGTACATGTTCTATTGGGCATGGAGAGGTTACAAACCTATAACCACTGTTGTCTACTATTGTTTTCTGCGAAAAACGGTTCCTGTAGGAAGGTTGGCGCTATTGCCTTAATGAGTTTTCAGGCAGAGTGAATGCCTGGTGTAATTTACAGGAAGCACGGTAGAGCAGCACTACAAGGAGTAAAACTCCATGCTACAGTGGGGTGACTCCACGATGAGGTTCCTATATGTGGGGTGCTGCCCAGGAATAGGATAAAGCCTTGGCTTTGCAGGCCAAGTCACAGCGACGTAGCATCACAAATAGGCAGTTAGCCTAATGGTGTATATTAAAATAAAGAGAGGTGTAGTCAGCACAAAGAGGAGGAGTTCCTCATGTTACAGTGGCACGACACCACGATGAGGTACCCGGTTAGGGATAAAGCCTCGGCCTTACAAGCCATGTCGTTGCATCGTAACACCGTAAGAGAGACCAAGGCTTCATGCTGGGTAGTTTGGCACTACAAAGGGGCGGTTGCCTCATGCTACAGTAGTATGACACTACGATGAGGTTCCCGGTACGGGGTAAGGCCTCGGCTTTAAGCCATGTCATAGCGGCGTACACCGCAAGGGAAGCGCAAAGCGCTTTATGCCATGTCTCTTTATAATGAACTCACCTATAGTATAGACAAAGAGATATCAGGCCGTCTCTTGGGTAAACTTGTAGACGCCCAAAATTATACACTGAAATCAGGCTGGCACTGGACCTTTAATGTGTAGCCAGAAGTAATATAACTATATTATGTGAGTGGGAAGAATTTTAGCTATGATGCAGAATTCAAAGCTTAGTCAATTCTTGTATTATAGTCTGTTGTTTGAACCATGCGGAAGATTCAAGTCGTCAACGACATCTCTCCTAATGCATGATGGACAGTTACTGTGGGGAACACTTATACTCATATATAGAGATATGTGGGGGATTGTTGGGTTTTGGTCTTTTTCAAAGTGAATTTTAGTCCCACATCGGCTAAACCAAAGGACTTGTATCTCTATATATTAGCTTTGCTAGTTTAGAGATGCACATGGTGTGGAGGTGCACATGGGTATGCTATGTGGGATTATTTTTCTAATATAAAAAAGGCTAAATCAACAATTGAAAGCATTCATGCTTTTTGCTCTTGGGAAATTTATTTCCATGAGAGCTAAGCCCCGTAGGGGCTTAGCGACTCGGACTCGGACTCGGGCTCATGGGCTCATAAGGCGTAATGTGGCGTTTTGTTGGCGCACTTTGCACTTAGCACGTCAGCATCGTTGCTAGGTGCATAGTGCGCTTTAGTTGCGCTCGTTGCGCGAGCCATTTGCGCTTCCACGTTGCGCGTCACAGGGTGCACGCCAGGTTGCGCACAGGTTATGCACAGATTGCGCCGGGTGCGCCGGTTGCGCATATTGCGCGTGTGGCACACGTGGCGCACGTGGCGCACGTTGCGCAAGTGGTGCAAGGTGGCCTAGGTTGCGCAGGTTGCACAGTGGCGCAAGGTGCACAGTGCGCACAGTGGCACAGGTTGGCGCAAGTGGCTCAGTGTGCAGTATGCAAGGCGCGCAAGGTGTGCGCAGTTGGCACAACTTGCAGCAGAACGTGCGTTTGCACGTTCTGGGCGGTTGCTACATGTTCGGGGTAATTTTTACCATGTCCCTAACTTTGTGACAACCGAGCAGTAACTGCAGGGCCTATATAAGGCATCCTCTCTCTCACAAGGCTACAGATATACAAGTAATAGAAGCCACCACAGAAGTTTACGAAGTGCTTTTTTTAACACAAGTAAACAGAGAATTCAGAAGTGTTCTTTAACACAGTTCTGATCGAATTTGCTTGCGAATTCCAGCAGCCTTCGAGAGAGAGGAAATGCGCCGCACCAGTGTTGCTTTTGCACGGAAGTTCGTGTCCATCCGAGGATTCAGAAGAGCAGGAGTGTTCAAGTTCTTCGACGAACTTGCTGGTTCCTGGAAGCTGTTCGTGTAGGGCGAATAAAGCTTTGAGCAACGGTGATTATTCACCCCAGTAGAAGTTCTTCCATCTTTCGCCAGTCACCTTCTTCATTGCTGCCAGTAATTCTGATTGTATCTTCTTTTTAGAAGTACTACGATCGATTGTTGTGGATTACGAAATCTTTTTAGTTTCTCGTAATACTAAAACGAAATCTTTTAGATCTTCGTTATACTCACGCAACCTTCCTAGAAGTGTTGCGTTGGAACATTGTTCTTACAATTGTTTCATCTTCTCAGTTTTTCATCGAAAAAATTGTGCCCCGGCACTAACAGAAAAAAACGTTTGTAGGTCACTAGAAGAATAATCACCTCATAATGAAACATTGGTCCCTCTATCTCCTTTTGACAAAGGCGAGATATCTCCAATGAGCCAGATACTTCAAAAACCTTCTATCTTGATACGCGAAGGATTTGATCTCGAAGTATAGTCGAAGCATCGGATTTTCCATGAGGATTAGTATCGGCCGATGCCAACAGTTTATGATAAATGACAACTTAGATGGGAGTTTGATAACACTTTACAAGAAGAATAGATTATAGTTTGAACTTTTATCAATTTTAGCCAACATTTGGATCCTCGATCGATAACTTTGTTTTTTTACTTTTCAGATTGTTGCATTAGTAGGGGAGAGTGGGAGTAGGAAATCAACCGCGATATCATTCATGAAGAGATTTTACGACCCTGATTCTGGTCACATTTTGCATGCCCATGCCTCTTCTTCCCTATACTTCGTAGGACATGAGACCCATTGGCATGTACTCCTAAGATAAGTAGCATGAGCAATGGAGACAAGGTTAAAGTTGGCTCATTTTGTATGGTTATTTTAAATAAGTATTGAATAGAAAGAAGTAGTGTCTTGAGAACATTTTAAAACCTGATCGTTGAAGTCACTTATTATTTTTGAGACAGATGTAATACTAGTTTACCTAGTTTTAAGTCATGCACCGAATGGAATAAAAAATTTAGGATGGACTGGAGTGGACTAGGATGGATGATGTATAGGCTGACTAATATGAGAAAAAACAAAAAAAATTTGAATTTTTTTCCAGGTAAACTGGAGCCTATCCAAGCCCCGACATGTTCCGACCACACTTAGGCTTCATTTCAATGAAAAGGACATTGACAACAAGAAAATTCGATGAATTTTTTCTGTCATAGATATAAATTGACAGCTCGACAAACTAGTGCAAAAAAGTCACGAAAAAATGTAATGCCATTGCTCTCTTTGCTCCACTTTCAATCAGAAACAAGAATTTGTCCTGCTAACACTACCAAAATAATACATATTAGCGACAAAATTAGCGACTCTTGAGGAAAACGTTGCTAAGTAATATGTATTTAGCGATGTCATAAAGAAAGGTCACAAAGATGTCGCTATTTACGACATTTCGCGACGACTATCGACACAGGTTTTTATTTGTAAAAAAACACCGCTGGACGTCGCTAAACGATGCTATTTAGCGACGTCTCTGTGACATCTATTGAGTCGCCAATATGTTTAAATATTGGCGACGTTTAGCGACGCAATATGAGTCGCCAATTTCATTAAAATTAGCATCGTCTAGCGACGTCCTTAGTCAGACGTCGCTAATTATTTAATTATACCAGCAGATCTTCACCAAAATCAAAAAATTTCCCTAAATTTTCCCCTCCCTCCCCCCTTCCGCTGCTCCTTCCCTCCCTCGCCGCGGACCCCGACCGATGCTCCCTCCTTCCCCCGCTGCTCCCCTCCAACCACCCCTCGTCTCCGACCACGTTCTCCCCTCCGGCCACCCCTCGTCTTCGGCCATACCCATCGATCGACCCCTCCCACACCAGCCGCTGCTCCCCTCCCCCACCAGCCACTTCTCTACTTCAGCCACCACTCGTCTCCGGCAACGTCCTCCTCTCCGGCCACGCCCCTCCTCAGGTAAACCCTAATCCTAATCGGACACACACACACACGCGGATGCAGACATGACATACAAAAACAGACACAACACACACATACACACACGAACACGACACATACACACACACACAAACTAATCTACCCACAACAACCCTCACATGAAGAATATGATCCAAAGTCCTACCCCCAAATGCCGATGCCATAAAATTCTCCAAGACTTTCAATTTTGTTTATTACACGTATTAGAACTATTTTGTTTGTGAGTACAAATTTTTAAAATTTGTATATATGTTATAAACGTATGATACAGACACGTTGTTAAGATATGATACATACATGTTAACATGAGTTGGTATTGACACGTCATTGTTATATGTGTTGATGGACCCTAAATTTATAAAATTTAGTATTGTATATATGAGTACCGAGTGGTAGATTATCGAACGGTAGGTGTGTATGTGTATATATTTGATTGAGAGATGAGTGAGCTAGTGAGGGTTAGTAATCTATATAGATAGATAGATAGATAGATAGATAGATAGATAAGGGTATAGAAATAGCGACGTTTGAATGATGCTATTATTTTTACAAGCCTTTGAACGATGAATGTATCTATCTTACAGAAGTATCTAAAAATGGATATGAATTACCTATGACGTCGGTAGATATAGCCAAAACGTCGCTAAATCCTGCAACTTCTACCGACGTTTAACGACTACCTATATGTCGCTAAATTTCCTACTTGTAGTCGGTAAACGTCGCCAAATTGGCGACGTTAGCAGCAACGTTTGGCGACGTTTTCTTTGTCAGCGACTTGTTGAAACGCGACAAGTGTGAAAACGTCGCAGAAAACGTCGTTGACCAGGATAGCGACATTTTTCTACATTTTAGTGACGTTTCTAGACGTCTCTAATATGTGATATTCTGGTAGTGTAACTTTATAAAGATCAACGTGCTCTAAAGAAAACTTGCATTCTTGAACTTATTTGTTTCTTTCTATATTAGTATTTTATGGATAAATCATGGATGAATTATAAGAAGTAGAATTCCGTCACAGGAGAAAGACTTTAGAATGTGTAAGAAAGTTGTGGTTGCAACATGCTCAGTGAACCAAAAAGTTGCTCTTTAATGGAAGAAGACAAGGGAAGACCTACACAAAATTTAAAAGCTGAGGTTGCTTAATTTTATTCATGTGAACCTATGTGCTTAAGCTATCATCATTCTAGTTAGTAATGAGAAGCTTGTAAAGGTGGTAGACCATATGGACGGCCCTAGCATAGGGCACAGACCCTTGTTAGCAAATCGACAAGCGAAACAAAATTCTGAACCACAAAAGTATGAATATAAATCGACACAGTATAAGTAAAATACGTCAAATGCAAATATTGAGATTAGAAACTTCACATGCTTAAACATGTGACAAATGTTGGCATGCCATAATATATTTTGGGTGTACGCCTCTTTCCATACATGTGCCCAACACGACGACCACGGAAACGACCAAGCGAAACCGGTGGCTTCTTGGTCACGACCAGTTAAAGCTAAAGTTCCATTAAAGAGCATTTCCACAGGGTAGAACCTAGGAGAATATAATGTTTTCATGAGGCTGATCCTGAGCTGCCTATATATATATATATATATATATATATATATATATATATATATCACAGCTACTGAATCCATTTCTCATTTGTTATACTCATGTTCGTTTACATGGGGTATATGGCAGAGCCAGTGTGGCAAAATGAACATCGGCTGTAATGGTTCGCGGGATATAATGGCACAAATAGAACAAATCTCTAATCTAAAGAACAGAGGAAGCAAATGGTATAAGGATGCACGGATGGGCTCTATCTGCGAGCGTTTGGCATATATGGAGAGAGCGAAACAAGTGCCTATTTGAAGGACTGCACACTGCACCAGTAGGAATACTGCACAACATTGAGTTTGATGTTACTCAAATGATGTAAAAACAAATGTGTGAATAATTATTGGCAATAAAATTTTTTATTTCCATATATATAATATATCTATATATATATGTTGTGTGTGTGTACATGGATTGCTCTAGTATTTGTTTTATTTTCTGCAGAAATTCAAACTTGGGAAGCAACCGCACAAGGCTTCCAATGATTGATCAGTTAAGGATGGTGAGGAAGTCCATATATAAGAATAACTAGATTAATTTCTTTGAATACTTTCCTTCAAAGGATACATAATATTATGTGTTTAATATTGATTTCAGCTGCAATGGACCTTCAAATAAGTGCCGCTTCTTCATCGGGGATCATGGGTCGAACCATGAATGAGTAAGTAAACTTGTCTCGATCAACTATGATACATTTTTTTTAGTTCCCAAGTAGAGGAAAAATTATTTTATCGATATTCTTGTTGGAATTGTGGTGGACCAACTAGCTAGGAGGAGCAAATTGGAGTGTGGAGTGTGAGAAAATTATAGAGAGAAGATTTGGTGGAAGAGAAGAATGGAAGAGAAGAAGAAAGAAATTTTATAATAGCACTAGGCTTCTTAATTTTGTTGTGTACAAAATGAGGGAAGAGCACCCCTTTTATTGGGCTCATGGAAGAGTCTACACTTACTAAATATAGTATGAAATCATTCTAGACTCTCTTACAATTAATATTAAGATATCTTTAGAACATAGATATTTTTCATGAACATAGATTTTTACCATGAACATTCTAGGTATGGAACATCCTAGAACATGGACTATACTCAAAACTAAAAAGGCCTAATGAAAAGCCCAATGGTAGTGGATTAATTTGTTGGGCTCAAAATATTCTCGCAAAATCAAGTTTATTTCCAACACTTCCCCTTAAACTTGACTTTGCGATTCCAAGTGAACTTCTTGCCTTGAATAGTGCTTCTTTCTCGATTTGCTTGGTTAAGATCTCGGTAGCTTACTTTTGCATTTTGACGCATTTCCTTCGCACTTGCTTTCTTATGATGCATATCTTTGGGTGGATGAACTTGCTTTTCATCATAGCCGCAGCCTTTTGTAAGTAGTCTATGCTTGTACCTCTTGACTTCATCTTGAGCATTGTTCATTGGCTTGTAGATACTTTTAATCTGATTTCATTTTGCCACTTTGAAAGTGTCTTTAGCTCCCAAGTGTCGTCCTTCATGATATTCTTGATTTCTTCATCCATGGCATCTCTCCATTTCTTGTTTTGTGTTGCTGCTTCGAAATCTATTGGTTCACAATCGGCAAAAAGGCAAAAAAAATGTTAGATTGTTTTGATTATTGGTTACCTCAATCTCCTCTTGCAAGCTTTTCAAGTTTGGAGCACTTATCTCATCCAAAGATGAAGGTGGAGAATCTTCTCGAGATGGTATTGATGTCAGCGGAGTAACAGACTCTTGTACTTTTTTACGTGTTTGCACTTTATCTTCTTCTTCCATGAGAGAAACCGAGTCATAACTTGATTCTTGGACATCCGATTGTGGTGAGCTTTCTTCATTGGACACAATGTCTCCATTAGTATCAACTTCTTGAATGATTTCTTCTTCACTCTTTTTTCCTTTCACCGGTGTTTCTAGATCATCTTCGAAAGTGATATAATTATCAAGGAACTCACCAAGATCCATAAAGATGTTTTGCTTCCACCTATATGGTTGTTTTCCTTCGTGTGAAGATACCATGTGTTTATATCTTCTTCTTCTTCTTCTTTGTATGCAAACAATAGAGTTGAGTTCTCTTGTATTTTTTCTTCAACATATTGAGCTTTCTCCTCAACATGTCCAGTTGTGTTTAAGCAGTCTGATGCATAATGTCCAAGTTATGACAATTATAGCATTCAACTTGTGATTTATCATACTTTGACTTTCATATCTTCTTGTGAAGCTTCCTCTTCCACGTCCTCTTGTATGACAGTTTTTTCCTCTTTCTCTATTAATGAATGTCTTGTAATGAGTTATTTCCTCTCTTCCACGATCTCGGCCATGATTTCTTTGATTGGTGCTTTCTTCTTTCTCCTTGAAAGTGATCTTTGTTTGAAGGACTTGCTCCAATGTATCTTGTTTTGCTTTTTTCCTTTCTTCATAGGCTTGTAATGAGCCCTTAAGTTGCTCAATGGTCATGGTCTCCAAGTCTTTAGTTTCTTCAATAGTTATTAGGATATGCTCAAATTGTGGACGCAAAGAGCGGAAAATTTTCTCCATCACTCGAGTGTTGGTCATGCTTTCACACATTTCTTTTTATTTGATTAACAATGGCTAAAACTCTAGCAAAGTAGTCCGGAATAGTTTCGGACTCTTTCATATGTAAATCTTCAAATTCACCTCTTAAAGTTTGGAGGCATACCTTCATCACTTTCTCCTCTCCTTTGCACGAAATTTGAAGTTTCTCCCATGCTTCTTTGGAGGTTGTTGCACTTGAAATCAACTTGAATGTATCATCATCCACGGCTTGGTAGATGGGAAAGAGAGCTTTCTTGTCACTCTTTCTTGAAGATTTCAACAACTCCTTTTGAGCTTGAGATAATGCCTCATCTTGTGGCTTATTATAACCTTTTTCGACAACCTCCCATGCATCTTGTGCTCCTAGAAAAGCCTTCATCTTGATCCAATTGGCATAGTTGCTCTTGTTGAGGACGGGAACTTGGAAGGGAGTCATCTCGCTTGCCATCTTCGACCTCGAACCGCCTTGCTCTGATACCACTTTGTTGGAATTTGTTGGAGTGGGTGGGGTTCCCACCTATGTGGAGAATACCCCGGAGAGCGACGAGCGGCATCCGTGTGTCGGAGAAGCTTGGGGAGTGCATGGATCTTATTTTGGTACATATATGGTAAGAAAATATGATTGGATTTTCATATTTACTTTGATTATATATTTATGATTGGACCCTTCATATAGTAGCTTTCCATATTTTTGGGTTTTCAATTATGGTAAGCTATATGATTAGTTTCCATTATAATGATTGATTTTATTGGAAGTTTCCATATATATTGGCCTTCCATGTATGGGTTACCAAGGGCTTATAAAAGGGTGATGCATGCTAGTTGTAAAATCATCTCAAAACAAAGAGTGCTTTACAATCTTTGAGAGAGAGAGAGAGAGAGAGACAGGATTAAGGACTATTGTGAAGGAGAGATTGCTTCGAATAATTTTTCGGCATCTCTTGTTCTTCGAAGTCCGCAATCAAAATTTTTTTCTTTCAAGTGAGTTGTGGTGATCCGTATTGGATTGGGAGGAGCTTGTAGATGTGGTGTTCTCTTTATTCCATTAGTGGAAGTTCTTCAGGGTTGGACTCCGATCGTCCCGTGATTTTTTCGCAAGGGTTTTCCATGTCAAAAATCTTTGTGTCTGCGATTGTGTTTGGCATTTTTGGTTTGTGTGCTTTTGCTCGGTTCTCTCGCAGGACTTTCTGGTTTGGGGGAACGGTTTTCGCGCTTCGTTCCTATCAGAGTGGTATCAGAGCTTTGGATTCAAAGAAGTGTCAGGAGTTAATAGTCAAACCAGGAAGCAGAGATGGACGCAAAGCCGGTGCGCATGGTGAACCTGAACGGTACCAACTACCATTATTGGCGGGGCAGAGAAGGATTTGTTGTTCGTCAAGAAGCTGCATCTTCCAGTATTTGCATCCGAGAAGCCCAGTGACAAATCCGATGAGGACTGGAACTTCGAGCATATACAGGTGTGTGGGTACATGCAGCAGTTCGTTGACGAGAACGTGTACAACCACGTTGCCAATATTGAGCATGCGAAGACGTTGTGGGAGAAGCTGGAATTTTGTACGCGAAAAAGACCGGGATAAACAAATTGTTCCTGATCCGGACGATGATGGGTCTGCGGTACAAAGATGGTACATCCATTACGGATCACTTGAATGAGTTCCAGGGCGTGGTGGACCAGCTATCCTCGATGGGAGTCAAGTTCGAACGAGGTTCAAGGACTTTGGTTGCTATGTACATTTCCAGACTCATGGGAGACCGTACGAGTATCTATGATCGCTTCTGCTCCAGAAGGCGTGGTCAGTCTGGAGTTTGCCAAGAGAGGGGTACTGAATGAAGAGATGCGGAGACGTTCTCAAGGCACTTCATCCACATCCCATCACTCAGAGGCACTAGTTTCGGAGAGCCGCGGAAGGGGCAAAAGCAGGGGTCCATGTGGTGGCAGAGACAAGAGCAGAGGGAAGTCCAAGGTTCGGTACGAGTACTCGGAGTGTTACCATTGTGGCAAGAAGGGCCACATCAAGCGGAACTGTTTTGCTTGGAAGAGAGAGAAGAAGGGCGACAAGGGAAAGCAAGATGAGAACACTACAGCGGCTTCGATACATGGAGGCGATGTGATCGTCGTAGGTGATGAGGTTATCACAAACCTCGCCTGCGATGACAATTCTTGGCTGGTGGACTCAGGCGCTTCAGCGTATGTATCTCACAACAGGGCACTATTTGCCACTTATACGACAGGCGACTGTGGAGTGTTGAAGATGGATAATGGAGATGTGTCAAAGGCGGTTGCCATTGGAGATGTGCATTTGAGGAGAGACGGGTGCAGTTCTTGTTCTCAAAGATGTTCATCATGTCCCTGATATCCGTTTCAACCTGGTATCGGTTGGAAGGTTGGATGATGAGGGATTCTTTAGTCTCTTCGAAAATAGTCAGTTAAAGCTTTCCAGAGGTTCGATGGTGATTGCCAGAGGAAGCAAGAAGTCCGGTCTCTACTATATGGAGGGGAGTGCTGTCACGACCCACACCCACTGTGAGGGTACGAGCACGTAACAACGCCCAGCCTACGCCGCAGTGTCGACGGTGGAACGCTGTCCTAGGTTACTATCTAATCAATAACTCACACAATTATATAATGTACTTGTCAAATCTCAACTCCGAACGAGAACAGTATAGTATAGATATAATGAGTCTCAATCACAGTCAAAGAACGATAAGATATTACAGAAGTTTAAAACTAAAACTAATAACAGAAATAAAACCAACAACTAATAATATAATCTCAACAATCTCAACTACAAATCTAAACTTATATACAACTCCAGTTCTAAAACATGAAAGCTAACGAAACATCTAGCAAATCTCCCGATCATTCCTGAGTGTCAGGGCCAAAGGTAGCTAAGCCATCTCCTACTCCAGGGCAAGTAGGGCAAATGTCCTCAGAGCAGTCATCTGTAATATTTTCAACAGGTCCAGTCAGGACAGGAACGAGTACAACTCATCAAGAAAACCCAAGTAAATGACAGAGAACTATAAGCAGTTATAGACAGTTTTATATATTGATGAATATGGCAGTTTATATACGTGATGGTATAGAGAACAGATAAGATACAAGGAAAGTAAGTAACTAAAACAAGAGAAGAATGATGGCAATGAAGACTGTAAAATAAATCTAGCTGAACTAAGGTAACATAATAAGTCCAGATAGTAAATGTAAACAAGTGCAAAACCCAAGTAAATCCAGACAACATGAATCTGATACCAGGTAGTTCCAGTACAAAATGAGTCCGGTATAAGGTGAGTCCAGTTGGTGATCAAAGGTTCCAGGGTGGGTCCAGCCTATACTCTAACAGTGTGTTTTAAAATATCAGGATCGACATGTGAACGACTGTAGGTAATACGGCACACCACACACTCGGCCAAGTGTGGGATGGCTATCGTTCCAGTATAATTCCAAGGGAGTGGTTCCAGTTATTTGGGTATGTTCACATGCCTATTCCAATATTTTCCCGTCCAGCAAGTACAAGTGAATCCATAATCCGACACAAAATAGGTATAAGTCCAGCCAGTATACGAATGGTTCCAGTAAATGATTCCAGGGTGGTTCCAGTAGATGATTCCAGTAGGTGGTTCCAGTAGGTGGTTCCAGAATAGGCGCCAGACTTAAATAAGCGAGTGTCACATGAAATGGATCCAGTAATATCAAATCGTGTTGTAATATAGAATCAAATAGAACTAGCTATAACTGAAGTATAGTAAACGACAAGTAAATGGAAGAACTATCAGAGAATGTACTCGCCTGCTACTCTGAGAAGAGTAGTGTAATATCAGATGCCTGCGCCAGAGTCACAATATCCTAAACAGAGTAACATGGGTTATAATATGTTTAAAATAAGATAGATAAAGTTTACAATGCAATCTACATGATTTCTAGGTCAATCTAGGTCAAAGTCAACTCTAAGTCAAATCTGGTCTACTGTCTAGGTCAAACTAGGTCCAAGTCAAATTAAGTCAAACTAGTCTACACTAGGCTAACAAGGCTATTCTAAGTCTAACAAGACTACACAGGTCTAATCTAGGCTCACTAGCTAAGCAACACAACCATAGGCCACAGGCTAAGAGACTAGGCCATAGGCTAAGGCAATATCATGCCTAAGACCAATCATAAATCATAAACACAAGATATTATCTATATCTAAGCAATACACACTTCTCTATATTAATAATCTATATAGGAATACACTCATAGATCCATTTAAATAATATAACTTAGAATATACCCTATAGGCTAATATGTATATCACACAACCATATTTGTATAATATGTGATAGGACACACATTATATATAATATACCTATACCTATATATCCCAATACATATATATATATACACATATGTATAGAGGGGGGACACATATACATGTGTGCAAGTGTATGTGTGTGTGTGAAACATGAGAGTGTGTGAGTGTAAGTGAAGTGAGGCATGAAGTGTATAATATGTGTGTGTGTGTGTGTGGCTTGAGAGTGTGGTACCAAGTGTGTGCTAGAGTGTGATAGGCTAGAGTGTGTGAGTGAGCATGTGTGATAGAGTGACAGGCCAAAACAGTGAGTGAGAGAGTGTGTAAGCATGTGTGTGACATGAGACATGTGAGTGTGTAATAGATATATGAAACAGTTTATAGGAACAATGCAAAACAGTGAACTATGGCAATCCTGAAAACAGGAACCACATTGCAATTCCAGATTACACAGAACCCAATCTCAGTTTTCCAGCCAAACATTCATTCACAGTTCAAACAAAACCCCCAAAAATCAATTTTAACAGCCCATACAAACTCAGTTTATATACATTAAAAAACATTTAAATCAGTTCAAATAGGAACCAAAATAAATCAATTCAGTCCCAACTTTCATTCTCAGAATTGAATTCAAAAAGAACCCAAAAAAAATAGTTTATCAATCCAAACAGTCCCCTACTTGAAATTCTCAGATTTACATAGGAATCCCCCCCTCTAATCTCAGTTTAAAACCATAGAAGAACCAAAAAGAAATAGTTAAAACAGTCCAACACAGTCCCCTAACTTAGCATTCAGTTTTAAGTATTAAACAATAGTTCAACAAACTCAATATCACACATAAAACCAATTAAACAGTCCCCATCAGTCCTCTAATTGAATTCTCAGTTTTTGAACCCAAACCTCATCAATTTGAACCCCAATTCAACCTACCATTAGATAATACATAGGGGTACACATTAGGGCTTAGAATTCATGCAATTAAGAGTTTAAAATGGTTTAAAATGATTGCTAAAAATTGGATTTGAAATCTAGACTGAAATAGAAATATAGGCTGATACTATGCATAACAGTAAAATAGGGAAAAATGAGAAATAGACAACGAATTTGAATTAAAATAGCAAAACAGAGGTTGGTAAAGTTTGAACACATTGCACTCGTGCTATGTGATGTGTTTGTGTCCACAAAAGTGGACACAAACGTGTCCAATCAAATCAAGATACGAAACAGTGCAAAAACAGGATAATTATCGTACACGTGTTCACGGTGTCCGTGCACTCGACACAACACGACACAACCCACGTGGTTGTGTCCAAGGGTCGACCTAGACTAGGGCTAGGGATAGGACACCCTGTCACGTGCCCACATCGCATGTACGCGACACGTGACACGCGTGTCAGTGCACGTTTTCAACAGAAAACTGCACGGTGCAAAAACGGTGCACGCGTTTGTGCGTGTCCGACATGAAACGTGGGGCTCTGAAACTTGGGGAGCCCCGTGTCAGTGTCGGCCCCGTGCTACACGTCGAGTCTCACGTGTCGAAGTGTCGTATCCTAGGTGCTGTGTCCCCCGAAGTACAGGGCATGTACAGTGCCCGTGCACGCGCGCGCGACCACGTGTTTGCGTGCCCAACACGACTCGACACGACTCTAAGACTCGACAAAAACTCCAGAAACGTGTAAGCGAGACCCAAATCTAATTTTCTATTCAAACAAAATCTCAAAAATCATACGAAATGCCAATTGGGGCATTTCAACAAACACATTCAATACGACACTGATACTTGTCCAAAAAGGACACGAAATGGACACAAATTTTGGGGATTCCTATTCCTATAGTTAGATTAGGTCTAGGGCTCCCTAAATATGCAAGAAATTTAGAATTCTATGGAGGGGATTGGAATATACCTATGTGTATCAAATTCTTCAAAAAACTTCAAAGAAGGGTGCTCCTCTTGATGGCCAAACTCCTCCAAAGTGCGCCCAAGCTGAGAATACTTGTTACCAACAGCAAGAATAGTAAAATTAGGTCCTAATGCAATTGGTTTGGAGGAAAAATGAATTAAAATGGATTTTCTAGGGATTAGGGAAGATGGAGACTCACCTCTTTCTAAACTTGCACAAAATTTCTAATGGAGGCTAGCCCTAACTTTGAGAGGTATTAAATAGGATGGGGGAGACTATCATGTCCAGCCATGGGCTGATTAGAATTAGGGTTAGCTACATGGTGTGGGCCTATGGGCTTTAAGTCTCAAGTCATTAGTCATGACTTATGAAGTCATAAGCCATTCTAGCCTAATCAACTCCAAATCTCTCCAAACAAGTTTTAATGACTTAAACCTCACTAACTTAGGTCAAACCAAGGTTACTTAACCTAGGTTAATCTCTAGGTTAGTCTCCTAGTCAACACTAGTCAAAGTCAACTATAGGCCTAAAATCAATTATACTAAAAATCACTAAAAATCATATTAATTCTAATAAATCTAAATAATACTAACTATCACTAACCATGGTTAGCTAAGACTAGCTGTGACTAATCTAGGTTAGGACCAAACCAAGTTAGGCTAATCATAAAACATGGCAATCAATTAAATAATATTTTAATCACACCATTCTTAATAATACATTAAAATCCAAATAATATTTATTAAATTCAATTAAATTCAAAATGACAAAAGTACCCTCGAACTGGAAATAATAAATGAAACACCCTAATCACATGGCTAGGCTCTAGGTTAAGCTGTCTCTAGTGTTACACTATCAAAACACCAAAATTATAAGTCATGATTTAAAATAGTTTTAAAATGATTTAAAATTACCAAAAATTACATCATGATTTAAAATATCATTATTAAAAGATAAAAATTACAAAATTTCAAAATTACCCTCATTTGAAAAACTGGGTGTTACAATCCTACCCACCTTAGAAAAATTTCATCCTCGAAATTAAAATGATCGTACCCTTCCTAGGTCAAACCCCCAGCAAATCAAGGTCGAAGCAACACAATCCTACTGGTCGTGATTTCACAGTCTCGAACGGGGTAGCTACACTATCTAGCAATTAAAACAATATCCTGGCAGGTACTAATGGAATCACACAGGAAAGTGGGAAAGAAGAATGAGAAGGACAAACCTGCTAACCCGTCACCCGTAGCGTCGGTCTACTCGACTGTCAGCACAAAAGCCCTGCCCCTCTGGGGTGTATCCCTCTGTTGGTGCGGGGCACGGTGATGCGCTACAGATGGCCTAGCTCCCTCTATCTAATCCTTGACACTCAAGTAATATCCACCCTGATATTCCACTCAAATTCTCTAGGGCACCACTATATGGTATCTATCCTGCAATCTAATAATCATACCCGTCTATCCAGAACCATGCCACCAGAATCCTCGTCACACCAGTAAGTATGGCTGCGATAATCCATAGAGTCCACAACTAATGTACATACATCTAGAATCATGGTATTTAAAATTTTCGTATTGCCGCTAGCTTGGCTGCGAAAACTTTAAATTCCCATACCGAGAAATATATCCAAAATCAGACTCTATCTCATCTCCCAACCAGCTGATATGGCTGTAGAAGACTCTAGATTCCATGACTAAGGCAACCTAGCCCATAATGCTATCATGGTAGAAAATCAAGTCAATAATGAATACCAAGAATCAATTTCAACGATGAATCCAGAAAGATAGATAGATACTGTCAGAATCGAAATTCGAGATAGTTTATAATAAGATTCTCAAGGGTCATCCCAGGAATCTTCTCAAGTAGTCCTATCTGTGATTGAGTACTCTCCCAACTAAAACATATTCCTTAATTCCTATCGCAGGCGCGCAGCAGTACAACTAATCGTTGCACTACCACGACATCGCACTGATGCAACTCTCGACTTGCATGGGCCACCACTAAAAACGTGTCACGACCCGCACCCACTGTGAGGGTACGAGCACGTAACAATGCCCAGCCTACGCCGTAGTGTCGGCGGAAGAACGCTGTCCTAGGTTACTATCTAATCAACAACTCACACAATTATATAATGTACTTGTCAAATCTCAACTCCGAACGGAGGACAAGTATAGATATAATGAGTCTCAATTACAGTCTAAGAACAATAAGATATCACAGAAGTTTAAAACTAAAACTAATAACAAAAATAAAACCAACAACTAATAATATAATCTTAACAATCTCAACTACAAATCTAAACTTATATACAACTCTAGTTCTAAAACATGAAAGCTAACGAAATATCTAGCAAATCTCCCGATCATTCCTGAGTGTCGGGGCCAGAGGTAGCTAAGCCATCTCCTGCTCCAGGGCAAGTAGGGCAAATGTCCTCAGGGCAGTCATCTGTAATATTTTCAACAGGTCCAGTCAGGACAGAAACGAGTACAACTCATCAAGAAAACCCAAGTAAATGACAGAGAACTATAAGCAGTTATAGACAGTTTTATTGATGAATATGACAGTTTATATACAGTGATGGTATGGAGAACAGATAAGATACAAGGAAAGTAAGTAACTAAAACAAGAGAAGAATGATGGCAATGAAGATTGTAAAATAAATCTAGCTGAACTAAGGTAACATAATAAGTCCAGATAGTAAATGTAAACAAGTGTAAAACCAAAGTAAATCCAGACAACATGAATCTGATACCAGGTGGTTCCAGTACAAAATGAGTCCGGTATAAGGTGAGTCCAGTTGGTGATCAAAGGTTCCAGGGTGAGTCCAGCCTATACTCTAACAGTGTGTTTTAAAATATCAGGACCGATATGTGAACGGTTGTAGGTAATACGGCACACCGCGCACCTCGGCCAAGTGTGGGATGGCTATCGTTCCAGTATAATTCCAAGGGAGTGGTTCCAGTTATTTGGGTATGTTCACATGCCTATTCCAATATTTCCCCGTCCAGCAAGTACAAGTGAATCCATAATCCGACACAAAAATAGGTATAAGTCTAGCCAGTATACGAATGGTTCCAGTAAATAATTCCAGGGTGGTTCCAGTAGATGATTCCAGTAGGTGGTTCCAGTAGGTGGTTCCAGTAGGTGATTCAAGTAGGTGGTTCCAGAATAGAGGCCAGACTTAAATAAGTGAGTGTCGCATGAAATGGATCCAGTAATATCAAATCGTGTTTGTAATACAGAATCAAATAGAACTAGCTATAACTGAAGTATAGTAAACGACAAGTAAATGGAAGAACTATCAGAGAATGTACTCGCTGCTACTCTGAGAAGAGTAGTGTAATATCAGATGTCTGCGCCAGAGTCACAATGTCCTAAACAGAGTAACATGGGTTATAATATGTTTAAAATAAGATAGATGAAGTTTACAATGCAATCTACATGATTTCTAGGTCAAACTAGGTCAAAGTCAACTCTAAGTCAAATCTGGTCAACTGTCTAGGTCAAACTAGGTCCAAGTAAAACTAAGTCAAACTAGTCTATACTAGGCTAACAAGGCTATTCTAAGTCTAACAAGACTACACAGGTCTAATCTAGGCTCACTAGCTAAGCAACACAACCATAGGCCATAGGCTAAGAGACTAGGCCATAGGCTAAGGCAATATCATGCCTAAGACCAATCATAAATCATAAACACAAGATATTATCTATATCTAAGCAATACACACTTCTCTATATTAATAATCTATATAGGAATACACTCATAGATCCATTTAAATAATATAACTTAGAATATACCCTATAGGCTAATATGTATATCACACAACCATATTTGTATAATATGTGATAGGACACACATTATATATAATATACCTATACCTATATATCCTAATACATATATATATACACATATGTATAGAGGGGGGACACATATACATGTGTGCAAGTGTATGTGTGTGTGTGAAACATGAGAGTGTGTGAGTGTAAGTGAAGTGAGGCATGAAGTGTATAACATGTGTGTGTGTGTGTGGCTTGAGAGTGTGGTACCAAGTGTGTGCTAGAGTGTGATAGGCTAGAGTGTGTGAGTGAGCATGTGTGATAGAGTGACATGCCAAAACAGTGAGTGAGAGAGTGTGTAAGCATGTGTGTGACATGAGACATGTAAGTGTGTAATAGATATATGAAACAGTTTATAGGAACAATGCAAAACAGTGAACTATGGCAATCCTGAAAATAGGAACCACATTGCAATTCCAGATTACACAGAACCCAATCTCAGTTTTCCAGCCAAATATTCATTCACAGTTCAAACAAAACCCCCAAAAATCAGTTTTAATAGCCCATACAAACTCAGTTTATATACATTAAAAAAAACATTTAAATCAGTTCAAATAGGAACCAAAATAAATCAGTTCAGTCCCAACTTTCATTCTCAGAATTTGAATTCAAAAAGAACCCAAAAAAATAGTTTATCAATCCAAACAGTCCCCTACTTGAAATTCTCAGATTTACATAGGAATCCTCCCCTCTAATCTCAGTTTAAAACCATAGAAGAACCAAAAAGAAACAGTTAAAACAGTCCCACACAGTCCCCTAACTTAGCATTCAGTTTTAAGTATTAAACAATAGTTAACAAACTCAATATCACACATAAAACCAATTAAACAGTCCCCATCAGTCCTCTAATTGAATTCTCAGTTTTTTGAACCCAAACCTCATCAATTTGAACCCCAATTAAACCTACCATTAGATAATACATAGGGGTACACATTAGGGCTTAGAATTCATGCAATTAAGAGTTTAAAATGGGTTAAAATGATTACTAAAAATCGGATTTGAAATCTGGACTGAAACAGAAATATAGGCTGATACTATGCATAACAGTAAAATAGGGAGAAATGAGAAATGGACAACGAATTTGAATTAAAATAGCAAAACAGAGGTTGGTAAAGTTTGAACACATTGCACTCGTGCTATGTGATGTGTTTGTCTCCACAAAAGTGGACAAAACGTGTCCAATAAAATCAAGATACGAAACAGTACAAAAACAGGATAATTATCGTACACGTGTTCGCGGTGTCCGTGCACTCAACACAACACGACACAACCCACGTGGTTGTGTCTAAGGGTCGACCTAGACTAGGGCTAGGGATAGGACACCCTGTCACGTGTCAACCTCGCGTGTACGCAAAACGAGACACGCGTGTCAGTGCACGTTTTCAACAGAAAACTGCACAGTGCAAAAACGGTGCACGCGTTCGTGCGTGTCCGACATGACACGTGGGGCTCTGAAACTTGGGGAGCCCCGTGTCAGTGTTGGCCCCGTGCTACACGTCGAGTCTCACGTGTCGAAGTGTCATATCCTAGGCGCTGTGTCCCCCGAAGTGCAGGGCATGCACAGTGCCCGTGCACGCGTGCGCGCGACCGCGTGTTCGCGTGCCCAACACGACTCGACACGACACTAAGACTCGACAAAAACTCCAGAAACGTGTAAGCGAGACCCAAATCTAATTTCCTATTCAAACATAATCTCAAAAATCATACGAAATGTCCATTGGGACATTTCAACAAACACATTCAAAACGACACTGATACGTGTCCAAAAAGGACATGAAATGGACACAAATTTTGGGGATTCCTATTCCTATAGTTAGGTTAGGTCTAGGGTTCCCTAAATATGCAAGAAATTTAGAATTCTATGAAGGGGATTGGAATATACCTATGTGTATCAAATCCTTCAAAAAGCTTCAAAGAAGGGTGCTCCTCTTGATGGCCAAACTCCTCCAAAGTTCGCCCAAGCTGAGAATACTTGTTACCAACAGCAAGAACAGTAAAATTAGGTCATAATGCAATTGGTTTGGAGGAAAAATGAATTAAAATGGATTTTCTAGGGATTAGGGAAGATGGAGACTCACCTCTTTCTAAACTTGCACAAAATTCCTAATGGAGGCTAGCCCTAACTTTGTGGGGTATTAAATAGGATGGGGGAGACTATCATGTCCAGCCATGGGCTGATTAGAATTAGGGTCAGACTACATGGTGTGGGCCTATGGGCTTTAAGTCTCAAGTCATTAGTCATGACTTATGAAGTCATAAGCCATTCTAGCCTAATCAACTCCAAATCTCTCCAAACAAGTTTTAATGACTTAAATCTCACTAACTTAGGTCAAACCAAGGTTACTTAACCTAACCAAGTGGTCTTAACCTAGGCTTAATCTCTAGGTTAGTCTCCTAGTCAACACTAGTCAAAGTCAACTATAGGCCCAAAATCAATTATACTAAAAATCACTAAAAATTATATTAATTCTAATAAATCTAAATAATACTAACTTTCACTAACCATGGTTAGCTAAGACTAGCTGTGACTAATCTAGGTTAGGTCCAAACCAAGTTAGGCTAATCACAAAACATGGCAATCAATTAAATAATATTTTAATTACACCATTCTTAATAATACATTAAAATCCAAATAATATTTATTAAATTCAATTAAATTCAAAATGACAAAAGTACCCTCGATCTGAAAATAATTAATGAAATATCCTAATCACATGGCTAGGCTCTAGGTTAAGCTGTCTCTAGTGTTACACTATCAAAACACCAAAATCATAAGTCATGATTTAAAATAGTTTTAAAATGATTTAAAATTACCAAAAATTACATCATGATTTAAATATCATTATTAAAAAATAAAAATTACAAAATTTTAAAATTACCCTCATTTGGAAAAATGGGTGTTACAAGCGCACAGGGGGCACAAGAGGTGAACGCAGTCAGTGATACGTCTACCGAGTTGTGGCACAGGCGGCTCGGCCATATCAGCGAGAAGGGGATGAGCTACTTGGTGAACATGAAGGTGATTCCATGGCTCAAGTCTACAAAGTTGGAGAAGTGCACGCACTGCTTAGCTGGAAGCAAAATATGGTGTCTTTCAAAGTCACCCAAGTTCAAAGAAGCCGACGTTGCTCGAGTTGATTCACTCAGATGTCCGCGGTCCTATGAAGGTAAAATCTATTGGTGGTGCTTCTTACTTTGTAACTTTTATTGATGACTGTTCCAGGAAGGTTTGGGTCAATACCTTAAAGACCAAGGATCAGGTGCTACCTACTTTCAAAGAGTTTCAAGCCTCTGTTGAAAGAGAGACGGGCAAAAATTATTGTGTGTTTGATCCGACAACGACGGCGAATACATTGATCCCTTTGATGCTTATTGCAGAGTGCAGGGGATACGACACCAGAAGACTCCACCCAAGACACCTCAGCTCAATAGTGTATCGGAGCGCATGAACAGGACACTGATGGAGAGGGTACGGTGTTTGCTGTCATAAGCAAACTTGTCGGGCAGTTATTGGGATGAGGCTCTTCTCACAGCTGCTTATGTTATTGATTTATCTCCTAGTACACCTTTGTAGGGTGATGTGCCTGACAAAGTATGGTACGGCAAAGAGCCGTCATACAATCACCTGCGAGTGTATGGCTGTAAGGCCTTCGTGCATGTACCGAAGGACGAGAGGACCAAACTTGAAGACGAGGCAATGCATCTTTGTCGGCTACGGTCGGGATGAGTTTGGTTATAGACTCTACGACCCGGTGGGAAGAAAGCTCTACAGAAGCAGGGACGTAGTATTCGTCGAGGATCAGACCATGACCAACACTCAGGATTTCGAGACGCCATCTGAGGCTGAGGAATTGCATGAGTTAGAGTTATTTCGCTTCGAGCAGTTTCCAGAGGACATCGCAGAGGATCCAATTATGGGAGAGCCAGTACATAGAGTTGCTCCCAACCTTGATCATCAACCTGCTGATGGTGGTCAGGGTGTCCCTCAGGAGGATGCGCATGCCGGGGAGGCAGTTTCTGAAGAGGAGGAGACTGTTGGTATACAACCAGCACCAGTGGATCCACTGAGAAGGAGCGACAGAGAGCGTCGACCATCTACGAGATACTCACTGGGTGAGTATGTGCTATTGACTGACGGGAGAGAGCCCGAAAGTTTTGCAGAGGCTATAGAAGACGAACACAGACAGGAGTGGATAGAGGCTATACAGGAGGAAATGAGTTCCTTATATGCTAATTCCACTTATGAGCTGGTGCGGTTGCCAAAGGACAAGAAGGCTTTAAAGAATCGATGGGTGTTTAGAGTGAAGCAGACGGATGATGCTACTCGCCCTCGATACAAAGCGAGGCTGGTAGTTAAAGGCTACGGTCAGCGGAAAGACGTAGATTATGATGAGATCTTTTCGCCAGACGTCAAACAGTCGTCTATTCGGGTGGTGCTAGCATTGGCAGCCAGTTTCGACTTGGAGGTCGAGCAGATGGACGTGAAGACGGCATTCCTCCACGGTGATCTTGAAGAGGAGTTATACATGGAGCAGCCAGAGAGATTCTGTGAGAAGGACAAGTCATATTTGGTCTGCCGGTTGAGGAAGAGCTTGTATGGTCTGAAGCAGGCTCCGAGGTAGTGGTACAGGAAGTTTGAGTCATTTATGGGGAGCATGGCTATGCACGGACGATGTCGGACCATTGCGTATTTATAAGGTACTTTGTCGAAGATCATTTCATCATTTTATTGCTCTATGTAGATGATATGCTGTTAGTGGGTCAGAATGCCACTAGGATAGTGGAGTAGAAGCGCCAACTGGGTGCGGCCTTCTCTATGAAGAATTTGGGCACAGCAAAGACTATTCTTGGAATGGAGATCAGCCGAGAGAGAGAGAGTCCAAGCTGATACATTTGTCCCAAAAGAAGTACATTCACCGGGTACTTCAGCGTTTCGGTATGGACGAGTCGAAGAAAGTGAGTTGTCCCCTTGCGGCTCACTTTAAGTTCACTGAGGAGCATTGTCCATCTACCGAGGACGAAAAGGAAGATATGGAGCGGGTTCCATATGCTTCAGCTGTAGGAAGTCTTATGTATGCTATGGTGTGTACGAGGCCAGACATCGCTCATACAGTTGGCACAGTTAGCAGGTACCTTTCAAATCATGGAAGGGTACATTGGAGTGCGGTCAAGTGGATTCTACGATACCTTCAGGGCACTGCCGATTGGAGACTTTCTTTTGGTGGTGACGAGCCGAAGCTGGTTGGGTATACTGACGCTGATCTGGCTGGAGATGTAGACACGAGGCGATCAACTTCGGGCTATGTGATGATGTTTGCTGGAGGAACGGTATCGTGGCAGTCGCGGTTACAGAAGTGTGTTGCCTTGTCGACGACAGAGGCAGAGTACATTGCGGCGACGGAGGCTTGCAAGGAAGTTGTTGTGGATGAAGAAGCTGCTGCAGGAAATGTGACTGAAGAAAGAGCAGTATACTTTGCTTTGCGACAGTCAGAGTGCTATTCATCTTGTGAAGAACCAGACATTTCATAGTCGGTCCAAGCACATCGAGACTCGGTATCATTGGATACGGGATGTGGTTGAGAAGAAGGATGCAGCGCTTGAGAAGGTTCATACTGATGACAATGGAGCGGACATGCTCACGAAGGTTCTTCCGAGGGAAAAGTTTGAGTACTGCAGGCAGATCGTCGGGATGACGACCTCCTCCATATAGTTGTGAATGGGAAGATTTGTTGGAGTGGGTGGGGTTTCCACCTATGTGGAGAATACCCCAGAGAGCGACGAGCGCCATCCGTGTGTCGGAGAAGCTTGGGGAGTGCATGGATTTTATTTTGGTACATATATGGTAAGGAAATATATGATTGGATTTCCATATTTACTTTGATTATATATTTATGATTGTACCCATCATATAGTAGCTTTCCATATTATTGGGTTTCCAATTATGGTAAGCTAATTATGATTGGATTTCCATTAAATATATGATTGATTTATATTGGAAGTTTCCATATATATTGGCATTCCATGTATGGGTTACCAAGGGCTTATAAAAGGGTGATGCATGCTAGTTGTAAAATTATCTCAAAACAAAGAGTACTTTACAATCTTTGAGAGAGAGAGAGAGGATTAAAGACTATTGTGAAGGAGAGATTGCTTCGAATAATTTTTCGGCATCTCTTGTTCTTCGGAGTCCGCATTCAAAAATTTTCTTCTTTCAAGTGAGTTGTGGTGATCCGTGTAGGATCGGGAGGAGCTTGTAGAGGGTGTATTCTCTTTATTCCATTAGTGGAGTTCTTCAGGGTTTGACTCCGATCGTCCCGTGGTTTTTTCCGCAAGGGTTTTCCACGTCAAAAATCTTGTGTCTGCGATTGTGTTTGGCGTGTTTAGTTTGTGTGCTTTTGCTCGGTTCTCTCGCAGGACTTTCTGGTTTGGGGGAACGGTTTTCGCGCTTCGTATCCATCAGAATTGTGGTGGACCAACTAGCTAGGAGGAGCAAATTTGGATGAGAGAAAATTATAGAGAGAAGATTTGGTGGAAGAGAAGAATGGAAGAGAAGAAATTTTATAATAGCACTAAGCTTCTTAATTTTATTGTGTACAAAATGAGGGGAGAGCACCCTTTTTATAGAGCTCATGGAAGAGTCTACACACTTATTAAATATAGTATGGAATCATTCTAGACTCTTTTACAATTAATATTAAGATATCTCTAGAACATAGATATTTTTCATGAACATAGATATTTTACCATGAACATTCTAGGTATGGAACATCCTAGAACATGGACTACACTCAAAACTAAAAAGGCCTAGTGAGAAGCCCAATGGTAGTGGATTAATTTGTTGGACTCAAAATATTATCGCAAAATCAAGTTTATTTCCAACAGTTCTTGTGTAAAAAAATTGTGATGTATCTATGTTTACAGTAGGAACGTCCACGTCTCGGAAGAACTTCGGATGCCAATGGAAGTGCAAAGAAGACTACACGAACAACTAGAGGTGTACTATCGACCTGACATGAAATTAATTTCTTTGATATTGTCAATTTTGCTGACAATTTTTTTTAATTTTGTGAATTGTTGATCGAATAGGTGCAGGAACATCTACAGTTGAGGATCGAAGCACTAGGAAAATAGATGCCTAATTTTGCTTTGGCAACAGGTATTTGATCATTTTTGCCATATCACTTGGCTTTCAATGTTTGGTAATTCTTCTTCTGCATTATCAACTTTACATGTTTGGTTATTTATTCTGTCTTCTTTGTCGACATTCATCTTGAAATATCCTTTATTTATTATTTATTCTCCTGTTGAAAATTCAAACTCTACCACATTTAATAATATCTTTGAACTAGCATAATTCTGGAAATTTAGTGTTGAGAATTTAAGTTTCATTTCATTTGACTAGATTCTAATTTGTCATGGGAAAAGTAGTTTGTCAAAATGATGCATAATCATGTAATAATTTATTTATTTTATCAAATTTGTTTAATTTGCAAAGTTTCTGATACAAATCTTAGATGTGGATAAAGAAGAGAGGCTAGAGAGCACAAGTGGTCGATTAGCTTCTAGGGACATTGTGCAATTGGTCCTATGTGAGACGTGCAAAGTATGCCATTTATTTCTTATCTGAATTTTATTTATTTTTCTATTTAGTATCAAATTTTGATCCATTTTCTCAAATCTTTTGCATTATTAGGTTATGGCCACATTGCTAAACTGTATTAAACACATACATCAATAAAGAATTTTAGCATGACTTTTTGGCATCTTTTGTTCCACGGAAAGGGAGTTGTCCTTATAAATCTCAAGAAGTGCTTATATTTCTTAAGTCTGGCTTTAAAACTTAATTCACTGAAATTTCTTACATTTGGTTTTAAATCTCAAAACATGCTTAAATTTGAACCATGCTTTAACTTGCCTTCAATGTTTAAAAATTCTTCAATATATTATAATGACACCATTGATTCAACAAGCTTGCTATATTGCACTATCCTGTCCTCATTATGCATGTCAGGAATCTCCAATATTTTTTATTGTATATAGGCTTATCTTTGTTTTGTATAAGATCAAGATCAAGGACAACAATATATATTCCTAAAAAGTACTATTAGAAGCCTTAAGAGCAAATAACCACAATGTATCTTATCATTTCCTTGTTTTTATGCTACACAGGTTCATTCCTATTATATCAGGCCACAGCAGATCCAAACTGCTGCACATAAACATTATCCCATTTATCCTGGATACTGCTACTACCAACAATATGTAGTTCAGAAATCAGAACTTCTGTTCTGCAGGCCACAACTGATCCTGTCTACACATAAGATACACACTTAATCACTGGTTCTAACATCGATCTACCCTGGGCACACTACACTAATCGAATTGGCATTCCTGCCCAAACTACTATATATTGTAAAATTTCTATGTGACAATTAAAAAAATTGAGGGCGGGGTTGGGGGGCGGGTGGTGGGGGGGGGGGGGGGGGGGGGGGGGTGGGGGAGGGATTGCATTGGACTTAATAATCCTGACCCTTCAGCTAACTTAAGAATAGGAAAAAAGAAAGAAAAAAGAATCTCTTAGACCTGCCACCTTACCCAATTCATGTGCATGTATTATGAACCCTCCACTTGAAGACACCTATCATATGTTATGTACACGGTGCTGCAATTCTCACCTACCCACTACCCACTCCCCTCTTCACCCAATTTGTCGTTTATTTTTCTGTTACTCTCGTAGTAGCCGTAGCTTCGGCGAGGCTTATTTTTCAATACTCTTTCTTGTCCAGGGACATCGTGGGGTCGGCCAACATTCATTTTACGACCCATTAAGGAATAGATTAGTGTTACTGAACAATGCTTAATTTGTTGTTTTGTTACCGACTCTAGCAAAAATCACCTCTTAGTTCTCTTGCTTTTGAAGTGGCTCTCGGGAGTGCTTCTTTCCCTAATCTAGGCCATGACTTTGACTAATGATACCATTGTTTCCCTTTGACACTTACTTTCACATGGGCATCTCTTGCTTCCATGCAGCTAGAGTCTCGCTAGGTTTTTAATTAATCATAGATTTGCATACTTCGTCTGATTATTATTGAAAGGTATAATACTGTGCATGTTCAGAGATCTCTGTCCTCACCTTTCAACTTTACTACTATTGCACGGTCGACTAAAGCAAGTAAAGAGTAAGATACAGGTTAAACCCTCCAAAATTCAACAGTTTCCAGTAGGAAAATGTGCAATATATACCTTATACCTTTCATATGCTAAGGCGTCTGAACGTGCAACTTAACCATGATCCACAAGACGTATCTGATTTTGCTTAGAAACATTTTGTCAAAATTACTATAACTTTTTAATGGTTAAACGTTAACACAGTGTTTGGTGATGTGTATGTCTAAGATCTTAGGTCATGATCCGTAAGTCCAGGTCCAAGGACATCTATAGATTTCCATGGAGGTCATCCGCAGCTAGTTCAGGCCTAGACATCCTTATATGACAGGTACGTAGTCTACGCACATATCGTCGTCATTCAAATCAAGGATATGAGCAAATATCCTAGAGAATCGGCCATAAAATCTTTACGGTCGCCCATTCGACTCTAAAAACATTAAACTTCTCTCTCCCTTAATTAATTCCCTTCTATATCTCACACACTATCGAGTTGCCATGACATGACCCTACCAAGGCCAGCCTAGGCATCAAGTAATGGAACGAGACTTGTGCTCATCAGATTCGACTTGGAGAAGGACCTCAAGCCCAACTTTGATAGTTATAGACTCAATAGAACACCCAAGACATGTACACATTGCTTATGATATACATGCTATGACTGGATGTTTTTTATTAATTTTATGGATCCTCGACGTACACACTCACGAGCCGCTAGGGCTCTTTGTATGTAGAGTACTTTGTGTCAATTGTTTTGGATTTTATGACAATGAATAGGCTTTCTCATAATGGACTTAGATTTCTTGATTTCCTTGTGCTCCTTGACACAAGTAGATTACTATGGACAATTCGCTTAATAAGTACCTTTGATTCTAGCAATGGGATAGATCTTGACAATTTGTATCATGTGTTTTGACACATGGGATAAATTGTGATAACATGTAAAATACTTCATGAGATGGCACGAGGCCTTGTGTATGCTCGAAGCACTTTTATTACGGAGCTAACCTAACTTTTCCGAGAGAATTTGTCACGATCCGATCCCAACATACTGGGTCCAGTCGGATCATGCCCAACCTGTACCATTGTGAGATGGCGGCGGTAAGCTTTTTCAAGTGGTAGTACACAAGCAGATAATTCTAAATGTGAGAATAAATTTTTTTATTTGGAACTTGGAATAAAGCTAAATGTCTAGATGAAACTAACATACAAGCAAGTAAAACATTTGGTTATTACACTTGTTTTTTATTACAACTGAAAAATAGGAAAAACAAAACCACGGACACAACTAGTAGTCCTGGGCTCCCTGGTTAGGTTCAGCTACCTCTTCGGGACTCGGATCGGGTCCGGAAGGAACTAAAGGCGAGCTCCTCGACTTTACAATCACCTAAATATTGGTCTCCAGTCAGGAGGGGAGTAAGAACATATATCCACATCCAGCATTCTAAATAATATTAAAGAATGCAAGGGCAGTTCAAAAGCATTATATTTTTTTTTAGATAATAATAAAGAAGTCAACATGCATGAAATCTCAGGAGCTACAATGATGCTATATACAATGAGTCAATAGTGATTTTGAGCGTATAGCAGATCTGTGACCGGCTGGTAGATCCAATGTATATACTAACATTTTGACCAAATGCTAGTATACAATATGACTCAATCCGCTGTGCAATAGGGGTTAGCGCGATAGAGGCAATATCAGTAACAATGAATTTGGTCACAAATGTTATACTACTCCCCCAATCCCTGAGTCAATGAGTCAATCAAGCAATCAATCTGGGGTCCGAGAGGGATCTCCTGTAAATTAGTGTCGATAATATACATAGTCATACTAATGCAGTACATTTAATTATTAAATAAAATATGGATATGAATAGTATGAAACTTGTTTTGGATTTTTCGATGCTGAGACTGATGACATGAAGGTATTCGGGCTAAAGTTCGAGACCTGAACCTACATTAATTTAATACTCCGCCTTATAAACCAATCCAAGGGTTTAACTAAATATACCATTAATTATAACAACACTCGTTGAATTATCAAACATTTTTAGAGAAATAAAACTATAATTATTTAATACGTTAATTCACTTATAATAATTGATAAAAAGATTTTCCAAAATTAACTATTTTTTTTTGTAAATAATGCAAAAATATTATACTTAATTTATTAGTAGATAATAAACAGTTTTTCACAACTACTATTATAATCTAGAATTTCTTTTATAAAATATTTGGAAATACTTTAAAATTATATAGTATTTTGTTCACATAAACTAACTGATTATTTATTAAGAAAACCATTTTAATAATAAAAATTATGGAAAACATTATTTAGTAAAACCTAAGGTTTTTAGAAACATATTCAAGATTCTTATTGGAATTTCATCTAAAACTTCATTTTTAATAAGATAAAGGTTTACTAAACAATTTAACGGTTTTATTATGAAAATATTTGATAATTAATAGGAAACATTTTGATTACGCGAATAACTTAAAGATTTACTAAGGAAATGATAGCTAACAATATTCCTAAAAGTATTAAACATACCTTATGAATGTTATTATAATTAGAATTACATATAATACTGGAAAATCTCTTGAAATCAAATAGCATTTATTTACTTAATCTATAAGAAATATTTTAATGGATATTTAAACAATAAAAAACTCTTTTTTTAGTAAAATTATGGAAATTATTTATTTTAGAAATAGCGAATATATTCTTTTAAATATAATTAGGGTGAAATTTATTATGAATTAAGAAAAATATTTTAAGCAATTTTATTTGAAATGTGAACGTTACTAATTTAATCATAATAAATAGGTAGAAACCTTAAAATATTCTTTTGGTGAATAAAAACATTTTTGTCCAAAATAGTAAATAGCACTATTTCCTATATTTGTAATATATTTTGAAACAAAACCAATTTGAAACTAATTTACTAATTAATAATACGTCAATGACAATAATAATATAAATATCTGTATATCTAAGTAAAGCGATTATTACATTATTCGTAATTAACGCTTAGTTAACCATATAACGTTATTCATTTAAATCCAGTAACCTATATGTTAATATAACAATTTATATTCATTACGACAAAATTAATAATAATCTGACTATTAATATTATTTACTTACAAGAATCCTTTTACCAACATAGGTCTAAATTAAAAAAACTAGGCTAACTATCTATCCCGAAATTGATAGAGCTTTATTCTGTCAATTTCGGTCGAAACAGGGACATGTTTTGTATTCTGTAAAAAATACACAAAAGGTCAGGCTTATCGAGTGGTTGATGACGGAGCACCGAGGGGAGGCCTCGGACTCGGAACGCACATGGGGAACGCGCGTACGGGTACGTGGGACATGCGCGGACGCACGGGAGGGGGACTCGCGGGGCTCGCGGAGGAGGGCGACCATCTCTGGTCCCAGCATGACTCGATCTCCTACGCCGTCCTATGCTAGTAGAGTGTGGCAACGATGTCCATATTGTCATAGTTGGTTTCAAAATTTATTTTATTATTATTATTATTATTATTATTATTTATTTGAAAATACGAGTTCTACGAGAAAATATCTTTACGAATTTTTTTTCATTATTTTAATAATAAATTTTTTTTGAACTGGATAAATTTTAATATAATAATAATAATTTTTTTGCATACAAGTTTTATTATTATTATATTTGAACATAAAGGCATACGAATGCTAGCCTTCCAACTCTTTCTTTCCTTCTTCATGTAAATTCTAACTCTTTCTTCTCAACCCCCATTCCACCCTTCCTCAACCGTACAATATCTTGGCTCCTTCTCAACCTAAAAATATTTCCTCCATTTCCACTTCATCTCATATATTCAAGAACATAAAGGCAAGTCCTCTACTTTACTTGAAGAAAATCCAATTTTTGTCATTTCCTTACATAATTTTGATTTCTTTCATGAATCCTCTTGGAAATTAACATGAGAGATTGTAGTTATGCTATTTATAAGAGGTCTATATCACATTTTCAGGGGATATTTGAGAAGATGACACACCTATATGAAGAGCTGGACTTGATTAGAACAATTACATGTATGCTGAATTTAAATTCCAACTACATAGTAAATTTCTGGGACAGTTTCGATCTAGTAAATGAACTCAAATTAAAAATATGTCTAAACGAATTATTTAGAAAACTCGACGCCATTTCCGAAAACATATAATATGTTGGTATTATGAGCTACAGGCCGTACAACAAGGATGTAAAATTCTGGAATTTAAATTGTAGTATTTTTCGTGCCAGTTTTGATCTAGCAAATGTCATTAAAACTAAATTATGTCTACTGAGAAAACGTAGAGAACTCGATAAGCTTTTCGACGGTATATAATATGATAGTATCTCGATGTATATATTAGGAGTTATTAACCGTGCGATATCGTGGTCAAAACCTGGAAATATTTTCTGTAATTTAAGGACACAGAAGCTTGTACCACAGTTTTGACCTATTAAACTCTATCAAATCCAAAATGTGTAAACATGTGTTTCATAGGAAATTTTATAAGCTTTCCAACGATATATAATATGATGGTTTTCAGATTTATATGATAAGAGTTATACTATTTACAAGTAGGGGATACATGTTTGGAATTTTGGGTAAACTTAATTTTGTGTTTTTATACAATTCTTATCAACTATATTAACTGCGTGTGACCGGTGTAGAGTTGTTCCACCGAAGGGACTTTGACCCATGTCAATTCTACGGAGAGTTGCTCCAGGTCGGTTATGTTACTGTGTTTGGAGCTTGAAATACAAAAGAGACTCTTCCGAAAATCTAAGGATTTCGGAAGATAGCCTAATTTCAAAATTTAAACGTCGTGGTATCGTACCGAACCCTAAACCTATATATATATATATATATATATATATATATATATATATATATATATATATATATATATATATATATTCCAGAAACATAGATTAACATGTATACTTAATCAAGGAAACGAAGTTTCAATTATTAGAAAAGGCTTAGGATTGATTGTGAATGTAGAATAGAGCATTGGGCGGGGGAGAACAGTTTGGATCACATCGTATGAAATCTGGGCAATATAATTAACAAAACTGATCAGTACTTGTAGGTCCTTCGCAAGGCCTTGCGTTGAGACTGGGTGAATGCTTAGATCACCTACCTACCTGATGCTCGTGTTATTTGTAAATGTGTACCTCGATAAAAAGTCAAATTTAGTTAATTGATATTATGATTTAGCTCTCGAAGAAGAGTGGCCAGACTACTAAGCATCGTGCCTACATGCTACCACCTGATCCCTGGTAACAGGATTATTGCCTAGATAGTGCTCGTGCCACTACGAATGTGAGATCCAAACATGTCCTCTAAACTTTGCATCATCGTATAAAAAAATTGTCTTATGACTGTGCTAGTGACTTTAGGACTTAAAGGGCGGTTTTGGATACAATTATTTTACTTAAGTAAGATCACTTTAGAAGTTAGTTCAAATTTATATCTAATCTTGTACTTAGAGTTTATTCGATTTACATTTCCGTTGTATTTGATTTTCAGTATCATATTATTTATTTCGCCTTCCTTGAATCGAGGATTCGCATGTCTTTGATGACCTAGTTTTGTTCACTAGATGAAGGCCAGGCCGAAGACGAGGTACTTCCCTTATATAATATGGATGAATCAGAAGAGAGGATTATTGTAGAACAAATTCATTTTGTGTTCTTGTATAGTTATATGTATATTAATCCTTATGGGAGATACACATATGGTTGTATAATTAGTGAGTAGCTTGTGTACTATCTTTTGAAGATAGAACTCAAAGTTGTGAGATGTAAATTGCAGAAGAATGGTACTGTGATTGTGTTTAGTTGTTATTTATTGATGGTTTAGCTTTACCCTATACTTTATCCTAGAACTTACAGGCAATAATCGTGGTTACGAATACCAATTTATTCGTAAAGTACGTAGCTTAGGGATGCTGTTTACGTACTCGACTCACCGTAAATGGGAGCGGGGCGTGACACATATAACACCTCAAACGGTGTCATACGAATGCTAGCCTGGTAACTAATGTTATAAAAAACTCAACCAGGTACCAATGATCTTTCCAAGATCCTCCAAACTGTAAGACGCATGATCTCAGCATGTCCTCTAGCGTCTGAATACTCCTTTTAGACTATCCGTCGGTCTATGGGTGGTACGCAGTGCTGAGCTTTATCCGTGTGCCCAAGCTTTCCTGCAGACACCTCCAGTAATGTGAAGTGAACCAGATATCCCTATCTGATACAATGCTGACTGGAACTCTGTAAAGCCGGTAGATGTTCCGCATGTAGAGGGCTGCTAACCTTTTGGTGGATAAACTAACTTTGAAAGGAATAAATGGACAGACTTGATCAGTCTGTCCATAATTACCTAGATGACATCCTTCCCTCCTTGGAATCTAGGTAATCTTGTTACAAAATCCATGGTGATATGCTCAAATTTCTACTCTGGAATGGAAAGCGGTTGTATTAATCCTGTTGGCCCCTAATGGTCTGCCTTCACCTGCTGGTAGATCAAGCACTTAGAGATGAATTCTGCCACGTCTTTCTTTATTCCAAGGTACCATACACGTGCCCTCATGTCCTTGTACATCGTGTTTGCTCCTAGGTGAATAGAATGCTGTGATTGATGTTTCTCCTTCACCAGCTCGTTCCTCAGTTTGCTTGTCGGCACGCAAAGTCTCATGCCATGCCTTAAAGCTCCATCTCCAGCTATGGAGAAACCCTCAAGTATTCCAGCTAACACTCGGTCTTTCAGCTTGCACAGGGTCTCATCCTGGAACAGAGTCTCCTTGACTCTGTTGATTAGGCTGGACTGCACTTGTAGTTGTATCATGAGCGAATCCACTCCTGGTACAATAACTTCTTACCCAAGCTTCAGCGTTACTGCTTCTGGTAGCATAATATCTAGCCCAAGCTTCTCCATATCTTCTAGCAGATGCCGGTCCTTCGTTAAAAATATAGCCATCGGGTACATGCTAAGCGCATCAACAACGACATTAGTCGTACCCACATGGTACTGTAGGTTGATATCAAAGTCCTTCATAAGCTCCAACCATCGCCTCTGGCGCATGTTGAGTTCCTTCTATTTAAAGATATACTTTAGAATTTTATAGTATGTGTATATGTCCACTTCTCGCTATATAGATAATGCTTCCAAAGCTTCAGGGCGAAGATGACCGCTGCTAGCTCCAGGTCATGCGTCAGGTAGTTCTTTTCATGGTTCCGTAACTGCCGAGAAGCATAAGCAATTACCTTTCTATGCTGCTGTAGCACACATCCCAATCCTTTGTCGGAAGCGTCGCTGTAGATGGAGAATCTATCTGATCTTGAGGGTAGCGACAAAATTGGTGCTGATGTCAATCTTCTCTTCAGTTCTTCAAATGATGCCTGATATGCTTTGATCCAAACGAATTCTTCGTTCTTCCTGGTTAGCTTCGTCATGGGTTCAGTAATCCTTGTGAAGTCCTTCACGAACTTCCTATAATACGCACCTAAACCCAAGAAGCTTTTGATCTTTGCAACTGAACTGGGGGTTGTCCATGACTCTACTGCTGCTATCTTCTTGGGATCTATAGATATGCCTTCTCCTATGACAACATGGCCAAGAAAATCTACTTTGTCTAAGAAGAACTCATACTTAGACAGCTTACCATATAACTTCTCCTTCTTCAATGTCTCGAAGACTATCCTCAAGTACTTATCGTGTTCTTCTTGAGTCTTCGAGTAGATCAGAATGTCGTTAATAAAGACAACGACAAATTAGTCCCGGTACTCATGAAAGACCTTGTTCATGAGATTCATGAACACTACTGGGGCATTTATAAGTCCAAAGGACATGACCAAGAACTCATATTGTCCATATTTTGTGTTGAATGCCGTCTTTGGAATATCCTCTTCCCGTACTTTGACCTGGTGATATCCAGACCTGAGATCAATCTTTGAGAAAACCTTTGCCCCGCTCAGCTGATCAAAAAGGTCGTCGATCCTGAGCAAAGGATACTTGTTCTTGATGGTGATGTTGTTCAATACCCGGTAGTCTATGCACATCCATACGATTCCGTATTTCTTCGGCACGAATAGGACTGGTGACCCCAGGGTGAAGCTCTACTTCTAATGAATCCCTGGGCCTTGAGCTCATCAATCTGGTCCTTCATCTCTTTGGCCTCCTTGGGGTTGACTCTGTAGCATCGTTACGAGATAGGGGAACATCCAGGTACTAGGTCGATAGTGCACTCCACGTCACGATCAGGGGTAATCCTGAAAGATTGTCGGAGGAGACATCTAGGAATTCTACTGTAAGGGTATGAAGGGGTTCGGAATCTTCTATGATAGAGGTGTAGGAGACATACCCTATGCTCTCTGGTGCTCGAGCTACCTCAAACTTAGGTCCTCCAGGTGGACTAAAGATGACACAACCCCGATGATTGTCTATCAGGGCATGCTGCCTGCAGACCCAATCCATTCCCAAGACTACATTGTAGTTAGGGAGAAGGATAACTAGAAGGGGTGCGAGGAAGGTATGACCTGAGATAGTGATATGGCAGATGTAAGTCTCTGTGATAGGGATAGGTCTCCCTCCGGTTATTACTCTACAGATCATCTTACTACATCCTACGTCTATATGATATGCAGCAATGAAGTTCGATGATATAAAACAGTGTGAAGCTCCAGAGTCAAATAAAGCTAAAGTCGGGTGCGAATGTAATAAACTGGCACCTATGATGACATCTACTTCAGTCTCTGGCTCTATTTTTGGCTCCTCAATGGCTAAGCAAAAACTTACCCGACCCTGTGCTAGTTATAGCGCTGCTGCTAGGTAGGTAGTGGAGCTCTCTGCTATCCAGCTCCAGTTCTATTGAATGCAGAGGGATAGTCCTTTACCTAATGGGTGGCAGACCCACAAGCAAGGCAATATCCTAGCTTCTTCCTATAGATCTCCGTAGTGTTCCCTGGCCTCTTGCAGTAGATGCAGTTGGGTGCCTTCGGTTGATTGTGCTCGGGTGCTCTGTGCTCCTGTTGTTGCTGATGATGAGAGGGCCTGTTGTTGTTATTGTTGGGCCTCTTAAAGTTGCCTTGATCGTTGCTGTTGGATCCTGGGTGCTCCCTCTTAGGTCGGGTAGACGAGCTAGCCTCAACATCCTGGCCACCTTCAGCATCTTGTCATAGGTTCTGGCTCTATTGGCGGCAACCATAGTACGAATCTCCTTTCGTAATCCATGCCGAAACTTCTGGGAATGCTCCACTGGGTCTACTATCAGGTATGGTGCAAATCTATCGATCCGGTTGAACTCAGCTGCGTACTCCTCAATAGTACGGTCTTCCTGCTTCAAGTCATGGAACTGCCTCCCCATAGCTTCTAGGGCAGCTTCCGAAAAGAATTTCCAATTGAACTGCTTCTTGAAGGAACGCCAGGAGGTTCCTCCAGTCTGGAATTTGGGCTAGTTCTTGTACCAAATACTGGCAAGATCCTTGAGATGTAGAGCTACATCCTTTACTATAAGATCTGTTGGGAGTTGAAAGAAGCTGAGAAGTCGATCCATGTCGTCCAGCCATTCATCTGCATATATGTGGCCCTCTATTCCTTTGAAAGGGCGCGGATCCAGCTTCTTGAAGCTCTCGATGTTTCCAACCTTTTTATGGATAATAGACTGCCTATCAGACTTATATTTCTCCAATAAAACATAAACTTAACAAATTATTCTTATCGTATATTGGCAGGCCTCTATTCTGACTATGCTGAGTCCAGCGCTACCACAGCCACATTATGGGCATTCTCTATACCCTCTCTCATAATCGCGGTTTGCTCGCGATTAGCTTCAGCTTGAGCCCTATGGTCCTCAAGAACTCCTCGTAGCAGGCCTACGAGCTCGGCAGGGTCTACTGGCACTGGTGGGGCCGCTGGAGGAATCATATTCGCAGGTGGAGGTATGGTCCTCGAAGGAATCGGTGCTGCTGTATGTACTGTGGAAGTGTAAGAAGTGCGGAGAGTTCGTCAAGCATGAGGGCGATCAATGAGCTATAACGGATAGGGGTCGGATTGGGCCTGAGTTAGGGTGTTCTCAGAGGATGAAACCTCTTCGAAAGCATGCCCAGAATGGGTCGTCTTTCCTTTCGCCACTCTCTGAAATGTTTAGGTACAAACATAAGCAAGGTAACCTACGGAACTATAATCAAGCTAAAATAGATATTATAAATAAATAATTCTGGCCCTATGTTTTGACAGGGTGAAAATAGTCTTAGTGTTATAGTTGTTTCTAGAGTCTGTTTTCCTAAAGTTATACCTAGACCTAAGTCTGATTCATAGGATTGCATGCTGGTCTAGACTAAGTTGATTAGACCAATTTACAGAACTGGACCTGCATAGGCCACCACTGAAAATATGTCACGACTCGATCTCAAGATACTGGGTCCAGTCGGACCATTCCCAGCCTATACCGTTGTGAGACGGCGACAGTAAGCTGTATCAAGCGGTAGTATACAAGCAGATAATTCTAAATGCGAGAATAAAAACTTTTATTTGGAACTTGGAATAAAGCTAAATGTCCAGATGAAATAAACATGCAACAAGTAAAACATCTGGTTATTACAGTTTTTCTTTATTAAAACTAGAAAATAGAAAAAACTAAACCACTGGCACAACTAGTAGTCTTGGGCTCCCTGGTCAGGTTCAGCTACCTCTTCGGGACTCGGATCGGGTCCGTAGAAGGAACTAAAGACGAGCTCCTCATCTTCGTAATCACCTAAAATATTGGTCTCAAGTCAGGAGGAGAGCAAAAACATATATCCACATCCAACATTTTAATTAATATTAAATGATGCAAGGCAGTTTAAAATTATTATATATTTTTCTAGATAATAATAAAGGCACGTATTCTTTATTTTGTCAATTTCGGTCGGAACAATGACAGGTTTTGCGTCTATAAAAATACACAGAAGGTCAGGTTTGCCTAGTATTTGATGACGGGACACCGAGGGGAGGCCTCGTACTGGAAACGCTCACGAAATGTGTACGTACGCCGGTAGCATGCGCACGGGTACGCGGGACATGCAAGGACACGCGGGAGGCCAGACTCGCAGCGGAGGAGGCGGCCACGAGGCTGCTGGTGCATTGTGGTACAGCCTGGACGGCATGTTGGGGAGCTGAGGCGGCCTGGGCGACACGGCCAACGGGATGCTGCACCGGCAGGCTAGCGTTGACGTGTGCACGGGATACACTGACGTGTGCACGGGCGCGCGGGAGGCACCGCGGATGCGTACTGACGCGCGCTGTGGTGTGCAGGGCCGGTGGGGATCCGACGGGAGGCCGGTGGTCTGACACGGCCGGTGGGACGGCACGCGGAGGCGTCGGCTGGTCGTGAGATCGATCGACGGGTCGACGGGAGGCATGTCTCGGAAACACCCCGAGATGGATGTTGGAATGACCGGGTGTCTCTACCACTTTTTAGCTTTGAGGGTATTTTGGTCATTTATGAATTAATTGATTTTATTTAATGTTTATTATTTAATTAATTGCTAAGTGTCATGTTAACCCTTAACCTAGTTTTGATCTAATCTAAGGGTTAGTCATTAATATAGAGGCTAAGTTAGAAGATGTTAACTTTATGGCTAAGTTAGAAATATCTAGATATTTAGTGAAGTTAGATATCTTAGTTTGAGGGTTGAATATACACATGGGCCTTTACTAAGGGACTTAGAAACTTACCAAGAGGAAAGCCCATAGCTACCTAATGAATCAAAACCCTAACCCTAATCCCTACATGGCTGGCCAAGAGAGGCACACTTCTATATAATATCTCTTCATTAATGCTTGTCTCCTTTCATTACACATTAAGCCTAGTTTAGTGTTCTTCCCCAAATTTTCACCATTCATCCAAATTACCCCCAAATTGAGCCTAATCCCTTGCATTGGGATCCCTTACTGTTGAAGAAGGACTTGGAGGCTAGCTTGCTAAGGTTTGGAGCTCACTTGGCCATAGCACTTGGAGGAGGACACCTTCCTTTAGAGTTATTCTTGAGATTTGCTTCCAATAGGTAAATGCCCTTAAATCCTATTAAATTTTTGTTCTTTCCATAGATGCATCCATCTAGGTGTCTCCTAGCTGTAGGTGCAGTTTGGTAGGAAATGGAATTGGTTTGTTGTCCGTATCGGACACGTATCAATGTCTATGTCTATGTGTTTAACGAAATGCCTCAAAGAGGTTTTTATTCAAATTTTCAAAATGTATTTTAACAAATTTGTAGATATATATGTGCTATTTGATTTTCTATATGATTGAGTTGGATACCGGCTTCGTGTTGTGTCCAAATGGGGGCAGGACACGCCGTACGACCATGCAGGCTGTGTCCTGCTACTCGATTGCATTTTCTGCTTGTCCATGTCACTTGGACATGGGACACTTGGCATGCGGCTAGGGGCAGTGACTTACACGTCATCCCCCAAGTAGCATGACATGTCGTGTCGTGTCGGCCTCGCATTTTGGATCGCACCGATTTTGCGTACACATCGAGTAGGCGTGTCTGGGCTCTGATACGCGTATCATGCAGAGTGTAGATGCATCATGGACACGTCGTGTTGTGTCGAGGGTGTAGCCCTATATATGGGCTACATATGGACACAACCACGTGGCTCCACGTGAGCCGTGTCGTGTCCACGAGCTTGTAGACTCGCCGCACGAGCCTGTGCTGTGCAGGCGTGTCTTTGTGTGTTCTCGTGTGATTGGACACCTTGTGTCCTATTTTATAGACACGAGACGACTCGTGTGACACCATTTCATACGCACGAATCATTACCACATGTTAATTTGTCATTTTATTGGATTTTGAGATGTGATATTAGGGTTTTCCTCTGATTCTGATACTATGTTCTGATAAATGCATTTTATGAGATTTTAATGAATATTAATTGATAACTAAATGTTAATTATAATGTTTAGACATGTTATCATGTCTGGTATATGTGTTTATGCAACTGGGTTCTCACAGATACTGTTACTGAATAGTGAGTTGGCTTGCTTGTGATATTAGTTGGCAGTAGGAATTTCCAGATTTCCCATTTCATTTCCCGTCCTTTTCTTTCATTCCCTTTCAAGTTTTTAATGTTGATTTCCATTTCAATTGCAACTGTGAACATTGGTTTTGTATTCATACTTGATGTTTCTCTCAGATTTTCCATTCCTTTCTTTCCATTTCATATTTGAGATAGTTCTCAGGTTTTGAATACTGAGATTATTCTTAGTTGTATTGAGAGTGTGTCTCAGGTTTTCATTTCCAATTTGATTCTCAGGTTATCAGTTTATGTATTGGTTTGGTTTTGATTTCCAAATATTAGTTCTCAGTTTGGCCATTGATTTAGTCCTCAGTTTAATGTTGTATTCTCAGTTTTTGATATACTTAATTTTGCCCTCAGTGTTGGGTTCATATTCAGGTTTATGGTTCCTTTTCATTCTCAGATTTTTCCTTTCTTTCCTTTTTCCTTTCTTACATTTCTTTCCATTATGTTTTCATTTCCGTTTGATAGTTGTATGCTTCTTGTGTAGTAGATAATTGAGATATGTGATATGTTATACCGATATTGTGTAATCCTATTGGTTTGTTTGTTATAGATAAGCTTGATATGTATCTTGATATTGCTATCTGTAATTGGTATAGGATATATATAGCTTATAGATGTGATATATCTAGTTGTAGAAGCATGAAGAGTAATTCTTATGCGGCCCAGAATCAACATGAAACTCCATGCGGCTCTGAACTTGGGGAGTTTCATGCGGCTTAAAATTCCTGGGAGCTTCATGCGGCTCAGAAAGTTCCATGCGGCCTTATGCGGTTCAAAAGTCTGCCTGTACAGCTGGCCATACAGCTGGCCATTATTACTCTGACAATAAAGCGACAGCTCTGACATAAATGATGGCTCTGACATAAAGACGAGACGCGACATGCTCCTAAAATGACAAGAAAATCTTCATAATATCTGACACATTTCACAAATTCTGAAAGAAGTTCTTTATGCGGATCGTCTGTGCGACCTTCATGCGGCCCGGACATGGGACCACTCCCATGCCGATCGGCCTTAAGACCACCTTCATGCGGCTCGGCCATGAGACCACTCTCATGCGGCCCGGTCATGAGACCACTCTCATGCGGCTCAGTCAGTGTACCACTCTCATGCGGCTCAGTCATGGGGACTACTCTCATGCGGCTCAGTCATAAGGCCACCCTTATGCGGCCCGGCCATGAGACACTCTTCATACGGCTCGGTTGTGGGACAGCCCCTCATGCGGCTCAGCTTGGACGTATCATTTATGCGGCTCACCACAAGAGTATCAGTTGAGACACGTGGCAGGAGTTCACCAAGTCTTAACAATTCAGATTTATTGCGACCAACATATCATAACAGTTCAGATTTATTGTAACAAACAGATTAAGATTAATCTTAACCAATTCCCAACTGCCCACTTCTCAAGGTGCAGTTACGAGGATGTGGCATAAAATTAGCCATGTGGCTGTACACCCCACTCATCACAAATTCCTATAAATAGCAAGGTGCTATTCCCTTTTATATAGAGGCACACACAGAGGGACACACATATACATACAGAGAGCATTTCTTTGCCGGAGCCGAGGTTGCGTTCGATCGTCCAAGGAGTAAGGCAGAGTTGATAGCACTTTTTCGAGCCTCTACCGTCACCGCCAGAATCCAAATTAAACAATTGTACTTAGATTGCTTTTCCTAGGTTTTGTTCCTAGGCTCTCTTTTGTACAAGCGAGTTTGTAATTGTGAATCAAAGTTCAGTCCTCCAATAAAACTGTTATGTTCTTAGATAATCAATGACAAGCACGATGGCGACTCTGCTGGGGACTAACTTCTCTACTGCTGAGAAGTTGGTGACGCAATCGGACGTCGCCAAACTCGGCTCCACGCAACAGATGCTGGTTGTTCGCTTCGACCATCAAGCGTTTGAAGAAATGCTCTCCGAGGGGAGCGCTAGCCCGACCCAGAAGCGAGCCGGCTCAAAAAAGGCCTGCAGGGAGTGGAGGCCCAAGACCGTTGCTCCTCCCCAAGCTCTGGAAGAAGTGTTCTCTGTTGCCCAAGACGGCGGAGAAGACTCGCATGCGGCCCCACTTCAGGCTGCAGAGGACCCTGATGTCCCCAAGTCTGGCAATGGAAAACACTACGATGCTGGACTTGCAGGGGCAAATGGGAACTCTATGCGGTCCAAGAAGAGGCCGCATAAGGGTGCCAGCTGCATGCATAAAGCTCATACGACCACAAATGCCAGCCGCATGCAGAAAGCTCATGCGGCCATAACTTCCAGCCATATACAGAAGGCTCATGCGGCCACAAATTCCAGCCGCATATAGAAGGCTCATGCGGCCTCCAATCTCAGTCGCATGCAGACTGCTCATGCGGCCACCTATCACAGCCGCATACTGAATGCTTATGCGGCCGCCAAGCCCAGCCGCAGGGAGATGGCTTATGCAGCATCCAATCCCAACCGTAGACCATCCACCCTATGCGGCTCGGGTTCAGTCTTCGACTGCCTCTCATGCGGTCCTGACCTCAGAAGATCCCATGAGGATGTGCCAGACTGTGCGGCACAGCTTGGACTCTTCCTGCTATGTGCCCTTGGGTGCTAGGACGAAGAAGTCTAGGACAGCGCGGGCTCGTCGAGCTCATTCAGCTGTCCCAATTTCTGACCATCAGAGAGTCCCGCTAACTGTTATGCGGGCCTCTGACGAAAAGTTGTACAAAACTGCCCGTGTCCAGCCTCCAGCGGCCAACGGACAGGGTGGTTCTCAAGAGTCTCCCAACAATGATTAAGGGCAAGTATTTTTACTAGCCCCGCACCAGGGAACAAATATGATACCAACGCACTCATGTGCTCGGGACTGCCGTGCCCACAAAATAAGTATAAAGGTTGCTCGAGATGCACTTGACTTGCGTGATGTGATCCTTCACAAGTGCAAGGAAAGAGAGAAAACCTTGGTGTGCAGAGTCCTTTCATGGAAATCACTGCACTCAAGTCATTGTCAACTGCTGCTACAACAAGATAGCAGTACAAGAGGACCGACAGTTCGTCTTCCAACGACTGCAGCAGCCAGGACCGGTCCTAGAACAAAGCTCGAGAGATGAGGCGCTTCCTTTCACCTCTTACAATTCTGCCCGGAAGGTCCCTACCGACAAGGGAGGGAAGAAAATAAATACCTCCAGCCAGATAATCTCATCCAGTGTGGCCAAGAAAATCTCATCTAAGTGGTTGTCCACAGCCGTCACATGAGGAGTTTATCTAAGCACCCACTCAAAGACGAAATCTTCAACACTTGGTGGTTCGTCATCGTCATCCATGGGGGTAGTTGAAGCTAGGTGTAACGCCCCAGTCCCAAAATACGTAGGATCAAGTACGTGAACATGCCAGCTGCACATATACGAAGAATACTCCAATAAATGGAATCCTCATATATGCACATAAGCTGTAAATAAATAATCACAGGCCAGAATAACATATCTAATCTCATCACAGCTCAACACCGAAGATAATGAAGTCCAAATAAATAAATAAGAGTATCAAAAGATAGCCGGATGAACATATTCACTCCAAACAGCTATGAAAAATAGTCTCACAAGATCGGAGTTCGACCACCGCAAAATAGAAAGAAAAGAGATGTAAAATAATGTCTACAACTGTCTCAAATATAGAATAAACTAGAAATCAGTAGTGACTGCCTCGTCATCAATGTAGGATAACTCCAATGTCGCTCCGTACTCTTGTGGAAAATCGTCAAAACCTGGAGAGATAACCAGGTCCTCAGGGGACATAGCAAGATACAAGAAAACACCATGCCATATAAACTGTGATAATATAATAAGAGAGAAAGGTATGCATGCAATCGAGTTCCTGACCATTCTACTGTGAATATGCAGTTGAGATACATTCCTTCGACGCATGAGCCCTGGCTGAATATAGGATCCGGTATAGTCCCCTCTTGGGCACCAGTGACCAAGAGCATGACGTTGAAAAATGACTGTGGCCAACCTGAGAGGCTCATACCCGTATCTCCAGCGGAGCTTTCGGGTTACAAGGGAAGTGCAATCGAAGCCCATACGTCAAGTAATGTTCTCTCCACCCAATGCCTCGTATCATCATCTCCATGACTGACATGTACCTCTAGTAACCGCCAAGTCTTCTAACATGCAATTCTATTGGCAGTTACCCCTATCCGTCGTACGCTCTATACGTATCAGTGGCCAGCCGACTACGCAGAAATGTGTCCTACATGTGACTCACATTACGTGATACAACAAGTGTCAAGGCCGTATGAGATATACCAATACCTCAACATAATGGGTGGTCAATAAACTAAGTCAATGCAAGAGAATAAATAAAGCAAGAAAAACGACCGATAGAGTCGCTTGCACCCAAGTGTGACTTGGATGCACAGTTTAAATATCATGAAACAAAATGTTGAAAATAACAACTGAAAATAAGAATATAGTAATCACAGAGTAAGGTGGCAAGGTATCTTGCCTGGTGGTGCAAAGTGGCAAGTCCAAGAGTAGCAAGTGTCAGCACTCTAATCAAACTTACATGGAGATGATCATTAGGCAATGCTGCCTTGATGTGCTCTACTAATGATGATTTCACCTGGAGCTTGGTATTGAGGTAGTATTACCGGAAGCAGAAGGAATTGATTAGAGACTTGGAGCCTCAATCCGGTAATACTACCTCAATACCAAGCTGCTCCAAGTCTCTAATCAATTCCTTCTGTGTAGTAAAAAAGTGTGCCATGGGCTTACGGCTTAATGCGTCTGCCACGATATTAGCCTTGCCCGGATGATAATGAAGCTCGATCTCATAATCCTTCATCAACTCCAACCAACGTCGCTGTCGCATATTCAACTCCTTTTGTGTGAACACGTACTTGAGGCTCTTATGATCAGTGTAGATATCAACCTTCTCGTCGTACAAGTAGTGTCTCCATAGCTTCAAAGCAAAGATAACCGCTGCGAGCTCTAGATCGTGGGTCGGATAATTCTTCTTATGTACTCTCAACTGTCGCGATGCATATGCTACTACCCGACCGTGCTGCATCAATACACATCCTAATCCCTTCCCGGATGCGTCGCTGTAGATCAAAAATCCTCCTGGGCCCGATGGTAGTGTCAAGATCGGTGCTGTGGTCAATCGCTTCTTCAACTTGTCAAAAGCGGCTTGACACTCGTCTGTCCATACAAACTCCTGATCCTTGCAAGTCAATCGAGTCATAGGCCCTGCTATTCGAGAGAAATCTTCTATGAACTGTCGGTAGTAACCCGCAAGTCCGAGGAAACTTCTCACTTCAGAAGCTGTTGTGGGAGCGGGCCATGATTTGACTGCTGTGTTCTTCTCTGGGTCTACCGATATACCATCGCCCGTAACAATATGACCAAGGAATGATACTTCCTTGAGAAAGAAATCACACTTGCTAAGCTTCGCAAAGAGTCTCTCGTTCTTCAATGTTCCCAAAACTATCCGTAGATGCTGCTCATGCTCCTCTTGGCTCTTGGAGTAAATCAAGATATCGTCTATAAAGACTACTACAAATTTGTCTAAGTACTGGTGGAAGATCTTGTTCATTAAATTCATGAAAACTACGGGAGCATTGGTCAAACCGAAAGGCATGACCAAGAACTCGTAGTGTCCATACCTCGAACGAAAGGCCGTCTTAGCAATATCTTCCTTCCGAACCTTCAATTGGTGATAGCCTGATCGTAAGTCAATCTTGGAGAATACTTTTGCTCCACTCAGTTGGTCAAATAGATCGTCTATACGCGGCAAGGGATACTTGTTCTTCACCGTCACTACATTCAATGCTCTGTAGTCAATGCACATGCACACTGTCCCGTCTTTCTTAGGTACAAAAAGAATGGGTGCTCCCCATGGTGACGCACAGACACGAATAAATCCCTTCTCTAATAAGTCATCAATCTGCGTCTTCATTTTTACCAACTCTTTGGATTCCAGACGATATACTCGAGATGAAATAGGCTCGGCTCCGGGAATAAGCTCAATAGAAAACTCAATATCTCGGTCAGGTGGTAGTCCTGGCAACTCCTCGGGGAATACATCCTCGAACTCGGTGATAATATGGTGCTGTGGGGTGTCATGCATCATCATATGTGTTTTCGATGTGGGTGCATCACAACTATCTCCGTTTTCTTTGGTGAACTCAAACTCTGCCGTATTCGATGGTCTAAAGATAATACTGCTCCTATGGTAGTCGATGAGAGCGAAATGCTGGCTCAACCAGTCCATTCCAAGAATCACATCAAATGTCGACATAGGGAATACAAGAAGTCGTGCCACCATCTCTCTACCATTTATCACTACAGGACAAAGTCTACAAACACCACTAACAGGTACTCTCCTCCAGTGAGGATTTTAACATTCTTAGCTAAGGGTGTGATGGGAATGCTGTGTCTAGTGGCAAAACTAGTGGCTATAAATGAATGTGTGGCTCCAGTATCAAATAATGTAATAGCAGGAAAAGATGCAACTAGAACCATACCTGCTATAACCTCCGCCTCTGTCTCTATATCCTCAACAGCAAGTGAGAATGCCTGCCCATAATTTTGTCCCGGGCCCTAAGCTCTGGCCTTGTTGTACTGTGTGCCTTGGGAAGGCAATGGTGGACGAGGTGCTCCTGCTATAGGCCGTGGTGCTGGAAGAGCTGGGGCTATGGGTCTCGGATTTTGCCGAGCTTGTACTATTGCATGTTGCTCCGGACAATCCTTGAGCATGTGCTGATTGGATCCACATCTCAAGCATAGTCCAAGACGAGTCCTGCAGTCGTTCTGGATATGTCCTTGTTTTCTGCAGTAATAGCAAACGGGCTTCTGATAAGGTGAGGGCCTCTGCTGGAACTGTCCTGTGGTCCTCCTAATAGGTCCACTCTGAGTGGCTCGGGTTGGTGTAACTGCTGGGGTATGACGCCTCGATGTCTGCTGCTGTTCCTTGCGAAGAATCTCCTGAGCACGAGCTTCTTCCAAGACAGCTGAATGGGAGACTCGAGACTGAGTAGTCGTATAAGACATGAGCTCTGGTGCAAGCCCCTGGTGAAATCTCCTTGCCTTCTCTAACTCCGTCGGAATCAATCCCGTACCAAATCGACTCAAGCGATTGAACTCCGAGTCATACTCATCAACTGTCATATTCCCTTGCTTCAGATGAAGGAACTGGTCATATTACTTCTGTCATCCAATCTTGAGCTGGCAACTGGGATGCCTTCAGTAGCTTCTCGGTACTAATAAGCCACTGTGACACCTCTAATGGCTTGTCCGTTCCCCTAAAGGCCTTGGGGTTCATATCTGTGAAATTCTTGATAGAGCCTTCATAGGAATGCAAAGCCGGTGCTGGTACTGGTGTTGGAGGTGGTGGTGGGGGTCTAGCCATAGCTTCCATCATCGTCTGTCTCATCAGCTCAGTCTGTTGCCACTGAGCCTGCATCATGGTATACATAAACTGAGTAGTAGAGCTCCCATCAGTCGGTGGTGGAAGCATTTGAGGTCCCGACTGTGGAGGAAACTGCTGAGGGAATGGTGGTGGTGGAGGCAGTGGTACATTCCCTTCCGGTGGCATAGTAGTAGTCTGTCCAGCCTGACGGCCTGAGGGTGCTGCGACCTCTGGGTACTCCGTCGTCGGTGTCGTAGTAGGCTGCAACAGTCCTGGCTGGTAAGGTGTCGCTGGAGTCATGGGAGGATTCTGTCCATCCGAAATAGCCTCTTCACCAAATGTGAGGGCCAAAGCAGAAGTGCGTCCTCTTCGTAGATTCATGCTGTTGGCACGAGGAAGATAAGTTGATATTAGGAAAGATTAGATATGGGATAATTCAAATAATCAAGGAAGTTTCAAAAAGATTGGAAGTCAAGGAATAATAGTAGTTCTGGATGAGATATTCCTATTCCTATATGCAGGTTTGTTAGGCACAATCATGTAACCCAACAATATTAAATCTGACCTGTATGGGCCACCACAAAAACATGTAACGCCCCAGTCCCAAAATACGTAGGACCAAGTACGTGAACATGCCAGCTGCACATATATAAAGAATACTCCAATAAATGGAATCCTCATATATGCACATAAGCTGTAAATAAATAATTACATGCCAGAATAACATATCTAATCTCATCACAGCTCAACATAGAAGATAATGAAGTCCAAATAAATAAATAAGAGTATCAAAAGATAGCCGGGTGAACATACTCACTCCAAACAGCTATGAATAATAGTCTCACAAGATCGGTGTCCGACCTACGCAAAATAGAAAGAAAAGAGATATAAAATAATGTTTACAACTGTCTCAAATATAGAATAAACTAGAAATCAGTAGTGATTGCCTCGTCATCAATGTAGGATAACTCCAATGTCGCTCCGTACTCCTGTGGAAAATCGTCTAAACCTGGAGAGATAACCAGGTCCTCAGGGGACATAGCAAGATACAAGAAAACACCATGCCATATAAAATGTGATAATATAATAAGAGAGAAAAGTATGCATGCAATCGGGTTCCTGACCATTCTACTGTGAATATGCAGTTGAGATACATTCCTTCGACGCATGAGCCCTGGCTGAATATAGGATCCGGTATAGTCCCCTCTTGGGCACCAGTGACCAAGAGCATGGCGTTGAAAAACGACAGTGGCCAACCTGAGAGGCTCATACCCGTATCTGCAGCAGAGCTTCCAGGTTACAAGAGAAGTGCAATCGAAGCCCATATGTCATGTAATGTTCTTCCCACCCAATGCCTAGTATCATCATCTCCATGACTGACATGTACCTCTAGTAACCGCCAAGTCTTCTAACATGCAATTCTATTGGCAGTTACCCCTATCCGTCGTACGCTCCATACGTATCGGTGGCTAGCCGACTACGCAGAAATGTGTCCTACATGTGACTCACATCACATGATACAACAAGTGTCAAGGCCGTATGAGATATACCAATACCTCAACATCAATGGGTGGTTAATAAACTAAGTCAATGCAAGAGAATAAATAAAGCAAGATAAACGACCGATAGAGTCGCTTGCACCCAAGTGTGACTTGGATGCACAGTTTAAATATCATGAAACAAAATGCTGAAAATAACAACTAAAAATAAGAATATAGTAATCACAGAGTAAGGTGGCAAGGTATCTTGCCTCGTGGTGCAAAGTGGCAAGTCCAAGAGTAGCAAGTGTCAGCACCAAAACTCACAACTCACAGATGACTCCAAACGCTGAAACAAACATCAAAAATGATCTCGGTGAAGAAGATATACCAAGGAAACGCCTGTCCAAAAGTCAAATTCTGGAACAGGGGCAAAATCATAATTTCGGGTCAAAACGATGTCCATCGTTGGACCCGCTTTGCACCAAAATGTGTGCCAAAGTCTACGGTCTCTAAAGTCATCAAACTATAAGTCTATGGTTTTAGTTTGAGGAGAGGAACTCAACGGTATGTCCAGTTTTCGATTCCGAGGAGCCGTGTACAAAATCGCCCGTTTGAGTAGGTCGCGGGCCCGCCAAAATTGGGTTCCGATTCGACCTTCTAAGAATCGAACCAAACTTGGAATACAGGACCAGAATTTTGATCCGGACCTGTTGGCGCAAGTTTCATCTTGCTCCGACGACTGTACACGAAGTTATGGGCAAGTTTGTAAAACGCCGATACGGGGTATCTCGACGGATACGCGTTGGTTTCGTCGCGCACGCACGACGAAACTGAGTTCCGTCAGTTTCCACACGTCCGCAACGTCCATACGCGTCTTTCGATGCGTATAGTGCACGACCACGTCGCCCGGTTTGTCAGGGTGTACGTCGTATCAGACAAAATTCCAGAATTTTTGTGATTAAGAAACCAGTTTTTTTTGACAACTTCTCATACAGTTTTCTTCCTACATATTAAACAAGACTTCGATCCAAAAGTTGCGTTCTACTCTTGGTTATATTGTTAACGACTATTTTTAATTAGTTCCTGAAAACTCTCAACCTACAGATCGGAATCGGGCTTCTAAGGTGTGGTTTGGGACTGGATTAAAACTCTGTTTTCAACAGTTTTTGGGGGCACCTTTGCCTCAATTTTTCGAGCAATCCCCTGGGGTTCCCAGGATTCTATCAGAAGGGGATTGGAGGGGTGCATATGGGCTACGCACAGAAATTATAGTTCGAGAAATCATCGAGTGTGCGTGAAGAAAAGAGGATTGGAAGAAGGGTACCTCGCTGTCTAGTTCCTGAGCGGGGTCGGTTGTTGTCGGTTGGGGCGGCGCTCCGGCGATCCTGGCGGTGGCGTAGCACGGTCAGGCTGTCGAGGATGGGCGCTCGAGTACGAGGCTCTAGGTGGAAGATGAGTAATCGGCGTTAGGGTTTGGTTTGATATGCGGTTGTATATATACGCGCCACTACTCTTCGATTCCTATTAGTATTAGTATACAGGGGGGCTCGGGTTTATGAAGTGTGGGGTCGGGTGCTAAAGTCCACAGCAGTGTTTATTAGCAAAGCATGTGGGGGTCGGGTGCTAAGTTATTGCAGCTACAAGCTGCTGTTGGTGCTCGGTTGTGTGGGGAGTCGGGCCCCACCGCAGCTATTGCTGCTGCCGTTGTGGGGGGTTCGGCCCTCCACTGTTATATATATATATATATATATATATATATATATATAGTTACTGTTTTTATAAAATATATATATATATATATATTTTATAAAAACAGTAACTATATATATATATATATATATATATATATATATATATATATATATATATATATATATATAACTATATATCTACATATATACATATATGTATGTATATATTCACAAGAAAAATTTCTAAATTCGTAATGAAATATAAAAATATTTTTGCACCCAAGGTAGTCTATATTTAGTAGTGTAAAATATCAAGCTCACAAACATGCATATATTATATACATCTATAATTACGTATATATACCAAATGATTTCTATTTAATATAGAAAAATAGTTTTTAAAGCACTAAAATAATTTAGGAAAATATTGGAGGTTTACACTAGGGGTAGCACTCCTCGGAGCATCTACAACAATCCAGTGTTCCAAGAAGAAGAACCAGGGGAAACAATTCCCCCAATAGTGCAGCAGACTCTGACATCCCTACAGATCGGAATCGGGCTTCTAAGGTGTGGTTCCTGAGCAGACTGGATTAAAACTCTGTTTTCAACAGTTTTTGGGGGCACCTTTGCCTCAATTTTTCGAGCAATCCCCTGGGGTTCCCAGGATTCTATCAGAAGGGGATTGGAGGGGTGCATATGGGCTACGCACAGAAATTATAGTTCGAGAAATCATCGAGTGTGCGTGAAGAAAAGAGGATTGGAAGAAGGGTACCTCGCTGTCTAGTTCCTGAGCGGGGTCGGTTGTTGTCGGTTGGGGCGGCGCTCCGGCGATCCTGGCGGTGGCGTAGCACGGTCAGGCTGTCGAGAATGGGCGCTCGAGTACGAGGCTCTAGGTGGAAGATGAGTAATCGGCGTTAGGGTTTGGTTTGATATGCGGTTGTATATATACGCGCCACTACTCTTCGATTCCTATTAGTATTAGTATACAGGGGGGCTCGGGTTTATGAAGTGTGGGGTCGGGTGCTAAAGTCCACAGCAGTGTTTATTAGCAAAGCATGTGGGGGTCGGGTGCTAAGTTATTGCAGCTACAAGCTGCTGTTGGTGCTCGGTTGTGTGGGGAGTCGGGCCCCACCGCAGCTATTGCTGCTGCCGTTGTGGGGGGTTCGGCCCTCCACTGTTATATATATATATATATATATATATATATATATATATATATATATATATATATATATATATATATATATTTTATAAAAACAGTAACTATATATATATATATATATATATATATATATATATATATATATATATATTTTATAAAAACAGTAACTATATATATATATATATATATATATATATATATATATATATATATATATATATATATATATATATATATATAACTATATATCTACATATATACATATATGTATGTATATATTCACAAGAAAAATTTCTAAATTCGTAATGAAATATAAAAATATTTTTGCACCCAAGGTAGGCTATATTTAGTAGTGTAAAATATCAAGCTCACAAACATGCATATATTATATACATCTATAATTACGTATATATACCAAATGATTTCTATTTAATATAGAAAAATAGTTTTTAAAGCACTAAAATAATTTAGGAAAATATTGGAGGTTTACACTAGGGGTAGCACTCCTCGGAGCATCTACAACAATCCAGTGTTCCAAGAAGAAGAACCAGGGGAAACAATTCCCCCAATAGTGCAGCAGACTCTGACATCCCTGAAGACGTCCAGAACTACCAAGATGAGGCAACCTCCTATGCAGGGGGTGGCACTTCCTCTGAGTCTGAACCAGAGGAGAACATTCTCACATACCCCGATGACTTCTCTATTCGAGGGTATGATTCGGAAAGCACGTCTTCTACAGTCCCTTCCACTGCTCCCCATGTGAGAACAGTATTCATAACTGAGAATGACCAAGACGGTCCCAGTGATCGGCAACGCCTCGACACTCTTGAGGCCATACTTCATACCTTGGTTAAGTCGGTGGACGAGATCAAGGCGGCCCTACCGGCTCTCCAAGGAAGGACACCTGGCCAAACATGCTTGGGTCCCACCGTCAATGCAGACTCAAACACAACCGCACCAACCCCAGGCGATAATCCACCCGGAATGTCGGCTTCCACTGCTGAAGAAGAGGCCAGGAAGGCGTTGAGAGAAGTCCAGGAGCTCCGGTCAATGTTTTACGCCCGAGAAAACTCTCAGGACCTCAAGATACGACAGCTGTATCCAGCTGTATGGAGAGATGTCCCCTTTCCCCTACGATACAAACCATTCAACATCAATCCATATGACGGGAAGACATCTACAAGCCGGTATATGACCTACTTTGAGGTCACGACAGATCATCTGCCGTATGACGACGCCATCCTTACACGATTGTTCGTCAGAGAATTGGAGGGAGTCACATTCGACTGATACCGTAACTTGCCGGACAACTACATCCATTCCTTCGTCGGTTTCAAACATATATTCTTGGAGAGGTTCTATGAGGTGGGACAAGATGTGACAATGTCAACCCTCATGGACGTTATTTAAGGAGAGAAGGAGCTGACAAGGAACTTTATTGAGCGGTTTCACCAAACCGCGATGAAGTTGCCCTCCGGTAACCCAGACTCTTCCTTAATTAAAATTTGCCAAAAGAGGCTGCTCCCCACAATCAGCCTCTGGATGGGCGAAAGTCAATTTAAGGACTGGAAGACCTTCATCATCAGCGCCACTAGCATAGAAGCCAAGTTGAAGAAAGCCCGCCAACTGGGATTACACATCTCAGATGGAGAGGACAAAGGTAAACGCCATAATGCCAACAAAAATACCGACGGTAATTTCTCCAACCGAGACAACAAGGGCAAGCATGCTATGGTGGCCGACACAGCCCAAAAACCTGAACCAAAGCAGGCAGAGAAGTAGTGGCCTTAGGTGACTTACTCCTTCGAAGGTATCCATGTCAAGCCCATCTTTGACATGCTCTTTCAAGGAGATAGAATTCAACCCCCTCTGTCGAGACGTGAACCTCGACCTGCAGAGATGGAGAGCCCAAAGTACTGTCACTATTACCGCCATGTCCACCACGCTACTCAAGACTTCTTCCAATTGAAGCGGTACATCCAGAACCTCATCGATTCCAAGGTCCTGGCCATTGATTTCGCGGAGGTAACAGTCGCTGCCAATATGGTGTCAGTCAAATTTAGCAGCTTCCCTCCAATGAGGACCTAAGATGGCGTAGTACCCGTGCCCCGGGCAACAATGGAGGTCACTAATCTTCTACCTCCCCGAGACCATACGACTGGGCTGGTGCCCCTCACCACATCACGAGGGGAGGTCATGTGGGTCCACCAGGACTTGGTACCTGAAGTAACTCAGTCTGCGTCACCCTCCACCGGCAAGAATAATGGCGGAAGAGTTAAGTCCTATCGCACAATCTCGGTCGATGTCGAAGAAGCGACAGCTATCATTACCCGGTCCGGTGCACAATCTTAACCTACACCAGGTAACTCGGCTGAAGAATGCCAGCTAGCCACTGCTGATGCCCCAGGACCTTTTCAGCCTCCGTCGGCCGACAAGCCTAAGCCAAAGGAGACCCGCTTTGATAAGCCGCTCCGTAAGGACGCGTCTCAGGGGCTGGAAAGGCCTTATAATTTTGACATTTTGGCACAATTGGCCAACACACCAGCCAAATTGTCATTAAATGAGCTCTTGAGACTCTCCAAAGATGTACGCATCGTACTGAGCGAAGCACTCCAGAATGCCGACGCATATCTGGCTCAGGTCAAGCTTACAGGGGAGAGCTCGCCGACGGTTCTCCAGGACAGCGCTTGTACAGGTGGAATGCCTAACATTGTGGTCACTCCACAGGATATGCTTATCAAGACTAATCTGCACGATCGCCCTCTGTATTATACTGGATACATCGGCGACATCAAGGTGGATCAGATGCACATTGATCCCGGTTCTTCGATAAGCATTATTTCGAAGAGCTTGCTTCACCTCCTGCATATCCCTATGCATCGGCTGACTCCTACTAGCACCGCCATCAGCAGTTTTAATTCAGGAAGAAGCTGTACCATTGGAAAGATTTGCTTGAAGTGCCAAATTGGTGACCTTAAGTCGGAAGTAACCTGCTATGTCATAGACGCAGATACCTCCTATAATATTCTTCTGGGCGTCCGTAGATACACGATTATATGATCGTGCCCTCCATATTGCACCAATGCATCACATATGTCGACAAGCACGGCTTCGTAAAGACAAAATTTGTCGACATCGATCCTTTCAAAGGAGTCGAATCCTACTATTCGAATTCCTGCTTGTACGAGAAATCAAAGAGGCACCTGATCAAGGTGGATGTTCAAGAGCAGACGGAGGCCATTGTAGGGCCTGAGGAACCCTTGAGAATCTATCTCCAACCCCACAAACTAGACAGGACTGTACCTCTTACAACCACAACTAGTCTTCCGGTGCTCACTGCACAAAAGGAGTAGATGACAATCCGACTGGCAAGGTCTGGCCAAGGGTCGAGAGCCATTACGGAGCCACTGACAATCAGGCTTCCTAGAGCCGGCCAACATCAATCAGATGAGATCAATCCTTCTGTTAAGTCGATGGTCATTCACCTGCCCAAGACAAGTCGACAGCCAAGCGCTAAGCTAGGGACTGCCAGTGAGCCAACAACTCTACGTCCAGCACCAAGTGCTAAGCTAGAAAGCGCTAGTGCGCCAATGACTCCACGTTCAGCACCACCAATGGAGCCCCTAATGATCAAGCTGTCCAGGTCATCCTCCCAGCCTTCATTAATACAGGGGTTGGCTGAAGGGGAGTTAGAGCTAGCCAAGTATGTGGCTACCCACACTGATGTTCCTTCTGCTGACGATATAATTCCACCCGAAAAGATACCTTATTTCATCAATAAAGGGCTATTTTTGAACTACCTTGAGCTTGAAAAGCTTTGTATAATGTATGCTATGGAATACGGTATAGGTACCAACTTACACACACAAGTGACAAACGTCTATACCGCGAACCAACTTACTCCCGTGGAGGGCGCTTGCTTCGTAGTCCCGGGAGAGGACCATCCAATCATCTTCGGTCGAAAGAACGGTCAACAGTCCTTCAGGCCAGAAAAAGTCGATCTCGGACCCGACATCGGAAGACTGCCCCTTTATCTGTATATCTCCCGGTCCAAGTACCTCATGCAAAAATAGGGGTATGATATGGAGAGTACACCAGGCTTGAACTATGGCACCGGCCGGTGATTACCCTTACAATTGCCAGTCCCGACTGGAAAACTACATGATTATTACAACAAGACCAGACGTGGTCTAGGCAATATTACACCTGTAACAACTCCTGAAAGCTCGGATGAGGAATGCGAATGGCATTCATATTCAACCGAATCGGCCACTTCTGATTCGGATGTCAGCATCGGAAATGTACTCAGGCAAACTTGGTCTGTCAATATGGCGTTTGCTAACGCCTATGAAGAAGGCGAAGACATACCTGAACTTCTCAAGTTAGAGCCTTGGGTACAACAGCTAGATGCGCAGTGGGAGAAGCATTTCAAACGAAGAGATCCTCCTACTAAAGAAGAGGTCATGCAAGTTGACCTCGGCGATGAATCCTCTCCAAAACCAATCTTCGTTAGCAAACGTCTGACCGATGAAGAGCGGGAGTCGCTATTGCAACTCGTTAGAGAGTATATTGACGTGTTTGCCTGGAGCTATGAAGACATGCCAGGGCTAAACCCCGAGATTGCACTCCATAAGCTCAATATTCATCCGGACGCAAAATCGGTCAAGCAACAACAACGACGTATTCGCCCAGACATCATGAATTCTATCGAAGCTGAGGTCAAAAAACTAATAACCAGCGGCTTCATCCGTGAGGAACAACATCCCGACTGGGTTGCCAACATAGTACCGATCCTCAAGAAGAATGGAAAGATCTGAATCTGCATCGACTTTCAAAATTTGAACGAAGCATGTCCTAAGGATGAGTTCCCTCTTTTTATTATGGACATAATGATTGACAACACATGTGGCTTTGAGTGCATGTCATTCATGGATGGCTTTTCAGGATACAACCAAATCAAGATATTTCCTGACGACGAAAAGCATACATCATTTCGAACGCCAATAGGTCTGTACTGCTACATAGTCATGCCCTTTGATTTAAAGAATGCTGGTGCCACATATCAATGAGCCATGAGTTTCATCTTCAGAGATCACCTGCATAAAATCGTGAAGTGTTACATCGACGACATCGCCATCAAAAGCCGCTCTAAGGAAGATCATCTGTACGATTTGAGAACGATATTCGACCTGATGCGAGCACACAACTTGAAGATGAATCCCACCAAATCCTTTTTGGGCATATCCAGTAGAAAATTCTTAGGCTTTATCATTACCGCCCAGGGAATCCATATAGACCCTGAGAAGACGAAGGCAATCATGGAGATGGGTCCCCCGAAAAATCTTCGAGAACTCAGAGGCCTTCAAGAAAGGCTAGCATATATCAGGAGGTTTATCTCTAACCTATCCGGGCAATGTCAACCGTTCACACACATCATGAAGAATGGCTTCTCCTTTGTATGGGATGAAGAGTGCCAACATGCCTTCGACAACATAAAATAATATCTGTCGAACCCTCCAGTCCTGGTAGCCCCGGTCGCTGGAAAGCCATTTCTGCTCTATGTGCGAGCGATGGAGCATTCCCTCGGTGCTCTACTAGCACAAAACAATGATGCAGGGCATGAACAAGCTATCTATTATCTCAGCCGAATGATGATAGGGCCTGAGCATACACTACAAGAAATCTTGCTTATAGTGACGGAAGTCAGTGACGAAATAAATATTCAGTCACTAGTAAAAGATTAATTGTGTCGGATTAAGGAAAACGTTAGTAATACTATTTCTGACGGAATAAATATTTAATGATGACGGACTATGCAGTCACTAAACTTTATTTAATTATTAAATGAGAAGATAGACGTGAAAATTTTAAATATGTTTCATGAAAAATATTAGGGACTTTTAGATCGGTCACTAATAAAAAAAAGCTTAATATTAAATAATAAATTTAATAAGAAAAAAATAATCTAATAGTTAAAAATATTTGTGGGACCGAGTTAGCGGGATTAAAAAAATTGGACGCCACTTTTTTCTCACCTGTGCCATCATTTTTTTTTACAGAATATTTGGTCATAAATGGTTTATGATTTTCTCCTCCTCTAAATATTTACTTCTGTAAAATTTTCTTTTCCTCTCATCCTCCTCTAGGTCATGAGGATTTTCTTCTCTTTGTAATTCTCTCATCTCTTCCACTATTTACTCATCTCCTCATTCTCTAATAATTTTTTGTTTTGTTTTAAAGGTGCTCATCTAGAGAGATCAGCGGAGTTCAATTCTCTTCGACCACTCTAGGTCAGTGGAGTTCAACCCTTTTATACCGTTTTTTGTCCAAGAAGGAAGTCCCATCGGCTCCATGGAGAAATCCTACCGGCTCAAGTAAATTTTAAAACCCTAACCATAATTATTTTCCCTATTTACGCTATTTTTATATTATTTAATTGTTTGTTTCTATAATTTTCTAATTTTATTTGTGTAGGAATGTGACTATATCTTTTTAGTGACATGAGACGTTGGAATTGCGACGAAGAGCGTATATCCGAGCTGTTTGCCATGAAATATAAAAGAACAGAACAATTATCGGAGGACCGGACTTTTACTTTACGTTACAAACTCGCTTGTACAAAGAAAGCCTAGGGACGAAAACCTAGGTATAGCAGTCTAAGTACAATTGTTTATTTTAGATTCTAGGGGGTGACAATAGAGGCTCGGGAAGGCGACGGCAGCCCTGCCTTACTCCTTGGACGATCGGTATGCAGCCTTGGCTCCTGTGAAGAGATGGTTGGCGTTGATAAAGAAATGCTCTTCTTGCTCTCCCTCTATTACTCTTCTGGCTTCTCTTTCTGTGTATTTTCTCTCTAATTATTGGGGGAGTCTCTCTGTATATCTCGCAAGGGAATGGCACCTTGCTTATTTATAGGAGTAGGGGCATCATTAGGGTTTGGATGATTATACATTCTCAAAGTGGCGGCGGCCTGATGTTTAATCAATCTGGACCATTAGTTTTAAGCGTGAAGGATCTGGGCCATAAATGGGGATAATATTGAATCCTGTGAATGATTAATGCTGATTACTTTAAATCTTTATGATTGGTTGTGTCAAGCTTGGATCTCTCACCACGTGTCCCATTGGCTTGATCACGAGTGATATGCCCTGATCTCATTAATTATGAGGATAACGTTAAATATGGTTATTAGGATCTGGTAAATCTCTGATTGATTTAAAACCACGCGTCCCATAATCACCCTGCTACCAGCTGTCAAGTCATGGGGGCAATTGAATCTCTGCCACGTGTCTTAATGGTGGACCCTGCCAGAGCCGCATGATATCCATGAACCGCATGAGACAGGGTCTCAGTGAGCCGCAAAGGTATAGTACTTGCGAGCCGCATGGGATGGCTTCTTGGTGAGCCGTATAGGTATAGTACTTGTGAGCCGCATGGGATGGCTTCTTGGTGAGCCGCAGGAAGATGATTCCTGCCAGCCGCATGAAGCTGTTCTTCAATTGAGCCGCATGGGAATAGCCACGTGGCAATCTTGGATCGTGTCAGAGATTTTCTCCTATTCCCGAAGAGCCTGTCAATACGACAGGACCATCATGGCACTTTATGCCAAAGCCGTCAGCTGTTAAATCAGAGCATTAAATAAGGCCATTACTTGATGGTCAGCTGTGTGAAGGGATCCCACGGGACACGTGGTGTTGATCGAGCTGCATCTCTCTGTTGGTCGTTTGTGAGCCGCATATACTTTCGAGCCGCATGAGGCTGGAAGACTCTTTGAACCGCATGGGACTGTCCCTATGTAAGCCGCATGGATTCTCCTGCTCTGAGCCGCATGAGACTGAGAGTCTCTCCGAACCGCATGGGACTGCCCCTGTATAAGCCGCATGGAGTTCTCCTGTTCCGAGCCGCATAGAGCATCATTCTGATATTTTCTATGCTTCTACAGGACCCCCTTCAAAGTTTTCAATTTGTAAAATTGAAATACTTTGAATAAGAAGCATGGCCTTTGCTAACCGCATAGATGGTTCAGCCGCATGGATTTATCTGGCCGCATGAACTGTTAGGCCGCATAGACTCTTTGCCACGTGTCCCAACCACGTGTGCAAATCTTCTGCATTAAATGCCCTTGATTCATTTTTTGAATTAACGCCGCCTTTTGGGGGAGGATCCCAAGGGTCAGTTTTGCTTTGACCGAAGCGTTTTGCCCTTATTCTTTTAGACGGCGTATGGATCGAGGCGTTTGTTGTTTTACGAGCCTCCTTCGCCTATAAATAGGAGTAATTTATTCTTTGAGGGTTTCTTTACCTTCTCTCTTTGCTCGAACTCCTTGTTACCAACTTTCTTTTCGTCTTCTCCCATCAACGATCGGCAATGGCTCCCAAGAAGACTACCGCTGCTACGGCCAAGAAGGCCGCGTCGTCGTCTGCGGCCGTGAAGGGCAAGAAGGCCGCGTCTTCATCGACTGCGACGGCGAACGTGGCGGCTCCTCCGCCGACTGACATGCCTATTTTTTACCCCGACGTTCACCCGTCTATTGCTGGTAGGACCATCAACATGAACTGTCATGGCTATGCCGCATATCTTATACGCGAGCCTGTATTTCCAAGTGTGCTGCATGTCCGACTCGTGTTCGAGCCGCATGGGATATGACCCAGGCCTGAGCCGCATGAAAGTTGTCGTTTGCAGCCGCATAACTACTTCATCATCAGGGCCGCATAAGCTCATCTAGACTGGACCGTATGAGCTTTTTCAAACTGAGCCGCATAAGCCTATTTCAAACTGAACCGCATAAGATCATTTGAACTAGACCGCATAAGCTCATCCGTACTGAACCGCATAAGCCTATTTCGAGCCGAACCATATAAGCTTATTCGAATTAGACCGTATGGGCTCATCTGAACTGAACCGCATATGCTCCTTTCGAACCGAACCGCATAAGCTCATTCGAACTGAACCCCATGAGCTCTTTCAAACTGAGCCGCATGAGACTATGCTGAGCTAAGCCGCATAAGCATCAAGTAGTTTGCGTTTCGGCTATCTTTTTGACTTGTTTCTTTTGTCTTTCTTCAGTGAATCTGCCAGTAAATCCTGCGGGGGCACTTCTTGTTGGCTCGAATCAATTTGCCATGGATGTGCGATGGGACGATTTAGTTCGTCAAGTGTCCGAGCAGCTCCTTGATAATGAACCTTTGGAGCGACTAAATGCTATAAGGGTTCAATCTTTCCAATTCCTTAGTGACATGATGAGCTCCGGGAAGCCTAATGGGAAGCATCTGAGGCCGGTCTTCCTCTTTGGGGATGCGTTGATCATAGAAAACTCCCGAGTGTTGGATGTTTCCGAGAGTTAGGATTTTAATCTGGACGGGACGCCGATTCACATCCCCATTATGAAGCGTTATTTCCCTTTTGCGTGGTTCAACATGATCTTATTGGATAGGCAGATGACAGAATCCCTCACTCCTACCAGATCGGGGATGTTTGTTGGTAACATCCGTTACAACAAAACTACTGGGTCAGTAAGCGCGATCAAGGATCCGGCCAGTCGATCTGTGATGGGGTTAGCTCTGGGTACCTTTATCAACACACCCGGTCCTAACTTCTCATTCTCTCAGGCTGATACCTTCCTGAGCCAGCTTGCTCGCAAAGGGTCCTATCCTGTTGGCAGATTGGTGCTGCCGAGATGGTTACACCCCATTCCCCCGTGGGCTAACCTGACCTCGTGGATTCTGCGGAACTACGGGGAATTGCGAGAAGTCAATCTTTATGATGCTATCCGGGGTACCAGCCACGGATTGCCCGTTAATAAGCCGTTATTCATGGCCCTTCTGGAGATATATAATCATCGGACAGGAACTTTCTTCACACCTGTAGGGGAGTTAGGGCTCGCTCTTCATGAGATGTATGCTGTCTCCAAGCTCCCCTGGGGAGACGAACCCTTCGAAGCGTACACTCCGACAAATGAGGAGTTCCAGGATTTGGATCGACGATTCCCGGGCTTTATCACTGTATATCAAGAACTGTTGTGTCATCATAGCACCTGTCACCGAACGGCTATCCAGAAAAATGATAGCTCGGAAGGGGACGCTCCCCATACCAACTCTTGGGTCTCATATCTCTTCAAATTCAGTGCTGCTGGCCGAGTTACTTCCCGAGATCGTCAAACTCCTAGGAAAGTAGAAGACTTGGTGTCGACTTCTAGGAGGTCGAAGTCTAAGGGTGACAAATTTGGGAGCTAGATTGACTCCTTCAGCTATTTTTATTATAGTACTCGGCGGCTGTCAGAGAAGGCACTCTTGGCAGGGTTTTTAATGGTATGGCTGCGCAATTATGTGGTCTCAGGAGGGGCAGGTGCTATTGAGAGGATCGGCCGTCACTTCATTCTTCCTGCTGTGAAGTTAGCCTTTGGGGTCAGGCTGGCTCTTCTTCCTGCTATGGTGTGCAGCATTCAGCATGGTCTCCGTGCTTTCTCGTCCAAGGTCATCGTTCGTGACATAACGATGGACTTTGAACGTATAGAGCTGCCTTATCATTACTTGTTGGGATGGCTGCTGTTGCATTATCGGTCTTTGATGAGGCCTGGGATGGAAGACGGTGTTACGGACGATGACGCTTTTCTTTTCAGACACCGTCATCAGCCTTGGAAATATAGTACCATATCGGTGTGTCGGAGGATGCTGGCGAGGGCGGACGGATATGATTTCTTCGTGTCCGTTCCCTGTTTTACCGACCAGGAAGTGAGGAATGTCCATGTTGATGGCGTTAGATCTCCTCATTTCTTACCTGAGAAGATGCGTTTCTGGTTGCGCAACATTCGCCCGGCGCATTTAGTTTATCGCAATCGCAATACCGTGTACCTGGCGCCCTACTTGCCTAGTAAGTTTGCCCGTCAATTTGGGTACAGTCAACTATTCCTTGGGCGTCCCAGTTCCTGCTTGGGATTTGAGGGTAGCATTCTCGATGGTATTAGAGCGTGAAGCTACTATGACACTTGTCATACTCGAACTAGCTTCTCGGTTCCTGCAGCAAATATGATAGGAGAAATCTTGCATATGGCGACCCTATATCATGTTACAGCAAATCAGCCTCCTCTCGATTTTGACCCGAGGACTAGCCTCATCGTGGGTACTCGTCTGGCGGAGAAGGCTACGGTGTCGTGGGCAAAGAAGAAAGGGGCGAATAGAGTTCCTACGTCCAATTTCGAGTCCTTTGACACAATTGAGGAAGACAACGAGCTGGATAACGAGGACTATCTCTCTTCTGGTGGCGAAGCAGAGGCGGGTCAACCGCCCATCATGGCAGATGATATGATGACGGATCAACCGTCGATCGTATTAGATGAGGCGGTAGATCAGTTGCCACCTGTATCGGAGGTGGTATGGGTAGAACTACCGCCTATCGTGCCTGGTCCCTCGCGTAAGCGAGGCAGGCATGAGTCTGCTGGCGAAGGAGTAGCCTTTTCTGTGAAGAGAGCGGCGGTCGGACCTCGTAGGCTACTTATTACGGAGAGGGGTGAGGATGATGACGATGTCCCGGAGGTAAGCCTATTTTGGAGCTATCTCCTTGTTGTGGCTTTCTTTTCTCTCGGAGATATGACCTGACCATTTTTTTCTTTGTAGGTGTCTGACGAACCAGGCTCTCCTGAACCGTCTGCTGCCCCTGGAGTTGATCCGGCCCTTGCTACTTTGATTAGCGACATGTGTGCCGCGGTCCTTTCTGCAGGGGCTCTCTCAGCGGCGGCTGGGAGCTCCCAGGTTGTTGAGGCCTCAGTCCGGGATGTCGAAGGTTCCCTCGGGCCTGTCTCCGAGGTTGCTGAATTTCTGCAAGGCGACACCGATCTCGTCGCATCCCTTCCCGAGGGTGCAGGGGCGGAGGAATCTATTATACCTGACTCGAAGACTGCTGGTGAAGAGGCTGCGGTGGCTGTAGGCGGATCTCAGCCTCCACACTCCTCCACTGGTACGATAAGCCAAATATTGACTAGTAAGGGGGCTTATTTGCTCTATCAACATATCCTCCGGGTCAAATCGATTTATGGTTGCCTTAGCCCTACAGGTCCTGACCCTTTACTTCCCATCGCGGATGTTCTTGGGGAAGGCTCGGCCTGCCACGATCTGGAAGAAAGGAGCATTTCCTCTCCTTTGCCGTCTCATGTCGAGGGGCCTCCCGCTAGCCCCGGGTAGGTAGGAATAGAGCTGGCGATGGTCTCTACCTCATCCTCTGCTGATTATACGGCTTCGGAGATTGACCTCTCGACCCTGCCGAGCATTCAAGTTCTGCGGGCCGCTGAAGAGGAGTTGGCCGCTGTTCATGCATCCTTCCATGCGGAGTTTGTTTCTCTTGTGGCAGGAGCGGCAGATTCTGTTGCATCTTCTTCAGCGTTGCCGGCTACACTCCCGTTGACACCGGCTTCCTCGGAGGCTCTGGACGAAGTGACGCAGGATGTGGTCGACAGCTTCTATCACCATTTAAAGAGGGGCGTAGATGCTGCTGTAGAACGGGGGATCCCTTTTACTCTGTCTCTGCGGTGCGCTCGGGGTCAGGTTGTAACTTTGAAGTCTCTTCTTGGCGGGGTGGGGTTGGCTGCACTCCTGGAGCCTAAGTTGGCAGCGGCTGATCAGCTTGTGACCCAATTGCTGGCAATATGGCAGGCGGGCTTGCCTGCTGCGATTGAACGGGAGCGGGGCTTCCTCATTGCTGCTCGGGATAGGATCAAGCTCGCTCGAGATACTGTCGGGCCAGTTGTGCAGGAAGACCTTGACAAGTTCTCCGCTTCGTATGACAGGCTGGGTCGTCGAAGTCAGGCTTGTCGGGCTCGGAAAGAGTCTGCTTCTCGTGGAATCGCTGACACGAAGGAGCAGATTCTCGCACTCCAGAGGGAGTTGACCTTCTTAGAGTCAGAGCTGGAGGCTGCTCGTACGGAACAGGAGTCGATTGCTCGGGAGACCGAGAGGGTTTTTCGATCTTCTGTCAACCTGGAGCGGGCCTTTAAGAGATTCGAGGATAACTGGCAAGCCCATGCTCAACTGGAGGATGAGGCGGTGCTGACTCGAGAGGCAGAGCGTCGAGCTATCCAGAGGTTTGAGCGGTCGGTAGCCTTGCTGACGGACCGTCTCAGGGCGTTATGTGCCCCGGAGTCGTGATCAGCTTTCTGTTTTTCTTTTGCTGTTGTTTTTTTTCGTCTTTTTGTTTTGATTTTGTAAAGGATGTGATCCTAAATGATGTAGCACTTTGAATTTTAAATGAATGAGCATGTTTCAACTCATCTTTTCTTTCATGTACTTGCGGTGTTCGTGGAACTGGACTTGCTGGGGGATTATTTATGGACCTGTTACCCTAAGCGTACCTTGGTTTTAGGTACGAATAACAAGTTTTGTCAGGATATCCGGAACAGCCATGGCAAAGTGGTCATGGGTGCTCTCGGTATTGGGAAAAAGAATGCCGTAGAGCAGCTGGGCTCCCGGGGTATGGTGAGATGGTAGATTTATGCTAAGAAGCTTAGCAAGGGATATTTGTGGACCTATTATCCTTGGCGTACCCTAGTTCAGGATACGGATAATGGGATAAAAGGAAACCAACATATTTGCTCAGAGCTTATGAGGACATGGCAAGCATGAGGGTTTTACCGTGGAATCTTCCTGCTCAGAGGTAATGAGGACATAGCAGGGGAGACTTCATGGAAGATATTCGTGGTCAACAGCGGACATTTGTGGTCAACTGAGGACATTTGTGGTCAACATAGGACATTTGTGGTCAACAGAGGATATTTGTGGTCAACAGAGGTCATATGTGGACCTATTATCCTTGTCGTACTCCGATTGTGGGTACAGATAATAGGTTGAAAGGGGATCGACATACTTACTCAGAGGTAATGGGGACATGGCAAGCATGAAGGTTTCTTCGACGGAGCCTTCCCACTCAGAGGTAATGAGGACATGGAGGAGTGGGCTCAATGAAGAGGGGGTACATAGAACGACTCAGAGGTAGAAGAACATGGAAGTTCTATGCGAGGGGGCGGTTTGTTTTTGGTGGAAGTGAAAATGACTCAGAGGTAATGAGGACATGGCCGTTTCGGAAATTTGTGGATCGATTACCCTTTTTGTGCACTGGGAGCGCGGGTAGTGGATCATGAGGGAGGATCTCTTCCAGGAAGAAAGTTCAGAGGTATAATCATACGTGACTTACTATCTAAAAGAGTGATTGGAATGTGAGTTCAGAGGCACCAGCGGGTACATAACTCGATAATTTAGAATATTGAGAAAGTGTGAGTTCAGCGGCACCATCGGGTACATGACTCGATAATCTGAAGGGAATGTGGAGGTGAGTTCAGCGGCACCAGCCGGTACATGACTCGATAATCTGAAATGTTGTGGATGTGAGTTCAACGGTACCAGCGGGTACATGACTCAATGATCTGGAGAGAATGTCGTTTAGACATAATATTTCTTCAGGAACTTGCCGTTGACGGGCAACATAAGGAAGTCTCCGTTTTGTTTTGCGAGGCGGTAAGCACCGTTGGAGAATACTGCCTCAATGATAAATGGGCCTTCCCACTTTGGCTGGAATTTGCCGGCGGTCTTGTGAGTCATGACCATCGGCCTCCGGACTGCCAGAACGAGATCGCCCACCTGGAATGTTCTGATTTTGACCTTCTTATTGAAGGCTCCAGAGATGCGTGCTTGGTATAGCTCAATTCGTTGCTGAGCCAAGAGGCGCTTTTCATCTAGTGCCTCCAACTCCTGTAGCCGGCGATGGTGGTTTTCGTCTGTCGTCAATTGATGTGTGAGGGCGATGCGTAGTGAGGGGATCTGAGTCTCCAATAGAAGGACCGCCTCACTTCCGTACACCAGGAAGAATGGTGTATTTCCGGTGGCTGTTCGAACTGTGGTGTGATAAGCCCATAAGCATTCGCCGAGCTTCTGGTTCCAGTCGTGTTTGTTGGAGAAGACAAACTTCTTGAGGAGTTTGATGATTGTTTTGTTGAATGCCTCCGCCAACCCGTTCGCTGCCGGGTTGTACGATGTCGAAGCGACATTCTGAATACGGTGCTTATCGCAAAACCGATAGAATGCGTGGCTTGCAAATTGCGGACCATTATCATGGATGATCCTTCGGGGCAGTCCAAAGTGGTAGATGACGTGATGCTTAAGGAAGCTGATCATGTTTGAAGTCTTAACTTCTGCGAGTGGGACAGCTTCCACCCATTTGGAGAAGTAATCAGTGATCACAAGTATGAAGCGATGTCCTCGAAAGGAATGTGGGGTGATTGGACCAATGATATCCATTCTCCATGCTTCGAATGGCCAGGATGCCACTGTCGGATATAGAAACTCGGATGGTTGGTGAATGAAGTCAGCGTGGACTTGGCAGGCTTTGCATTTTCTAGCATAATCTATCGCGTCTGCCACCATTGTGGGCCAATAGTAGCCCATTCGGCGAAGGCGGTCTTGCAGTTTTGGGCCGGGCTGGTGGGCCCCGCAGACACCGTCATGAGCTTCTCGTACGGCTTCTTTGGCTTCTGCATTTGACAGACACCGAAGCAGTAATCCGTCGTAGGAGCGGCGATACAGCATTTGCGTCTCTGTATCGTAGAAGAATCTGAGAGAACGCCGTCTGATGGAAGTGGCTTCCTTTGGGTTCTTGGGCAGGATGTCGTAGACGACGAAGTCGATGAATGGTTGTCTCCAATCTGGGGCATCCTCGATCGTCTGTGCGGAATAACTTGCCACGAATTGTACATTGTTCTTGGGACAGACCAGTTCGTAGCCTATCACATCCACTGATTGGCGATCATGATTCGGAACTGCTAGGGAAGCGACAAGACCAGCTAAGGCATCAGCTTCGATATTTCGGAGTCTGGGGACATGTTCGATGAAGAACCCCTCGAACGACGAGATGATGTCAATCGCTATTTGGTGATAAGGGATCATGTCTTCGTGGCGGACCTCATATGAGCTCCGTATCTGATTGACGATTAGTTGGGAATCGTCGTATGCTTCAAGGTATTCTACCCCCAGCTCTCTTGCGAGTTGGAGGCCAATGACCAGAGCGTTGTACTCGACCACATTGTTAGAGCAGGGCTCGGTGAGGGAATAAGTGCGATTAATCACCAATCCGGAAGGGGAGATCAGCACTACCACTCCGACGACTATATTGCCTTTAGGTTCGGTCCTCGAAGTACCGTCGAAGAACATTCGCCATATATTATCGTGAGAGGTTGCATGCGAGTCGGCAACCTCATCTGGAATCTCTTCATATATTCTGGAGGACTCCGAGCCTGGGTGGGCTGCTAAGAAGTCCGCCAGGGCTTGACCTTTGACTGCCTTTTGTGGGACAAAGATCATATGATAAGGGGACAGCAATATTGCCCATGTAGCGAGTCGAGAGCTGAGTGCCCCTGGTTTAGTCATGAGGACCCTGAGAGGGATGACTCGTGAGATCACATGTATCGTTTGTCCGGTGACATAGTGTCGCATTTTCTGAATGGCGAACACCAGGGCGAGGCATTCCTTCTCCACAGCGGTGTATCGGTGCTCTGGCCCAATCATCATTCGGCTGAGGTAATATATGGCTTGCTCATGGCCTGCGTTATTGTTTTGTGCCAGTAGAGCCCCGAGGGAGTGTTCCATTGCTCGTACATAGAGCATGAATGGTTTTCCAGGAACCGGGGCCACCAAAATTGGAGGATTTGACAAATATTCTTTGATGCTGTCGAAAGCACGCTGACATTCCTTGTCCTATACGAATGAGACTCCTTTTTTCATAAGATGGGTGAACGGTCGACATCGCCCGGAGAGGTTGGAAATGAACCTCCTGATGTAAGCTAGCCTCCCTTGAAGGCCTTTGAGTTCGCGGAGATTTCTCGGGGGACCCATCTCCATGATTGCTTTTGTCTTCTCAGGGTCTACATGGATACCTTGTGCCGGGATGATGAAGCCCAAGAACTTATCGCTGGATACGCCCAGAAAGGACTTCGTAGGGTTCATTTTCAATTTGTGCGCTCGCATTAGGTCGAATACCGTCCTTAGATCCTGCAGATGGTCTCCCTTGCAGCGACTCTTAACGGCTATATCGTCAACATAGCACTCCACTGTCTTGCATAAGTGGTCTCTGAAGATGATGCTCATGGCTCTTTGATAGGTGGTGCCAACATTCTTCAAACCGAAAGGCATGACTGTGTAGCAGTACGTGCCAATTGGCGTTCAGAATGATGTATGCTTTTCGTCATCAGGAGACATTTTGATTTGGTTGTACCCCGAGAAGCCATCCATGAATGACATACGTTCGAAGTCGCAGGTATTGTCGATCATAATGTCTGTGATAGGAAGGGGGAATTTATCTTTGGGGCACGCCTCGTTCAGATTACGGAAGTCGATGCAGATTCGAATCTTCCCATTCTTCTTGAAGACGGGTACTATATTGGCGACCCAATCGGGTTGTTGCTCCTCACGAATGAAGCCGCTGGCTATCAATTTGTTGACTTCGGCTTCGATCGCGTCCATGATGCCTGGGCGAAAGCGTCGTTGTTGTTGCTTGACTGGCTTCGCATCTGACCGAATGTTGAGTTTGTAAAGAGCAATGTCGGGATTTAACCCTGGCATGTCTTCATAGCTCCAGGCGAACACATCAATGTATTCTCTGACAAGTTCTACCAGTGACTCCCGTTCTTCGTCTGCTAGGCTTTTACTGACAAAAATTGGTTTTGGAGAAGATTCGCTGCCGAGGTCAACTTGTATGACTTCATCTTCAGTAGGAGGTTCTCTTAGTTCGACCCGTTTTTCCTATTGTGCATCCAATTGCTGGGCCCACGGCTCTAGCTCAAGGATCTCGGGGATGTCTTCGTCTTCTTCGTAAGCGTCGGCAAATGCCATGTTGACTGTCATGACTTGTCTGAACATATCTCCGATGCTGGTATCCGAGTCAGAAGTTGGTGACCCGGTTGAATGTGACTGCCAGTCGCATTCTTCATCTGAACTCTCAGGGGTTGTAGTAGGCGTTACATACCCTAACCCGCATCGAGTTTTGCTATAGTAGTCTCGTGGTTTGCCCGCCGGGACCGGCGGCTTCAAAGGTAATCGTTGCCCAGTGCCGTAGTTCAAACCTGGCATCGTCTCCAGATCATACCCCCTGTTTCTCCATAAGATATTTGGATTGGGGGCTATAAAGATACAGAGGCAGTCTTTCGGCATCTGACCCGAGGTCGGCTTCCTCTATGATGAAGGGATGCGGGTTGTTCGTCCGGCCGAAGATGATCGGATGATCCCCTCCCTCGATTATTCGGTAAGCGTCTTCTACTGGAGTAAGCTGGATCGCGGTGTACACATTTGTCACTTGTGTGTGTAGGTGAGTGCCTATACCGTGTTCCATAGCATACATTGTATATAGCTTATTGAGCTCGGTGTAGTTCAAAGATAACCCTTTATTGATGAAGTAAGGTATCTTTTCTAGGGGGATTACATCATCAGCGGAGGGAACATCAGTGTGGGCAGCCACATACTTGGCTAACTCTGGTTCCTCTTCGGCTATCCCCTGTGTGAATGAGGACTGAGAGGACGTCCTGGGAAGCTTGATTGTCAGTGGTTCAGTTGATGGAGCAGAGCGTGGAGTTGTTGGCAGACTAGCGACCCCCAGTTTGGCACTTGACGTGGAGCGAGGAGTGGCTGGTTCGCTAGAAATGTCAGACCTTGCATCGGGGTGACGACCCTTCTTGGGAAGGCATATCGTCAGTGGCCTATCGGAGGGATGAGCTTCTCCGTTTGGGGTTGACCGACTCTCGACAGTCTGATTGTCAGTGGCCCCGTTGTGGGTCTCGGCACTTGGCCAGACCATGGCAGCCGGATTATTATCTACTCTTCCTGCGCCGAGAGGCTGATCGCGTCCTTCCGCAGAGTGGCAGTAAGGGGTACGGACTTGCCCGGTTTGTGAGCTTGGAGGTGGATCGTCAGAGGTCCTTCTGATCCTGTGGCCGTTTCGGTAGCAGCTTGCTCATTTCCTTCATCAAGGTGCCTCTTCGACTTTTCGTATAGGCAGGAGTCTGAGTAGTAAGATTCGACCCCTTTGAAGGGATCGATATCAGCAAATTTTGTCCTCACGAAGCCGTGTTTGTCGACATATTTGAAGTACTGATGTAGCGTGGAAGGCACGATCATGTACTTGTGTATCCATGGGCACCCCAAGAGGATGTTGTAAGAAGTGTCTGCATCTATGACGTAGCAGGTGACTTCAGATTGGAGGTCGCCAATTTGACACTTCAGACGAATCTTCCCAATGGGGTAGCTCCTGCCCGAATTGAAACCGCTGATGGTGGTGCTTGTAGGCGTCAGGCGATGCATTAGGATACGGAGATGATGTAGCAGACCCTTCGGGATGATGCTTATGGAAGAGCCAGGATCTATGTGCATCCGATCCACCTTCACGTCGCCGATGTATCCCGTGTAGTATAGCGGACGATCGTGTAGGTTGGTTTTGATGAGCATGTCCTGCGGAGTGAAGACGATGTTGGGCATTGTTCCCGTGCAGGCACTGTCTTGGAGATCCACGGGTGAGTCCTCCCTGGTGAGGTTGGATTGAGCCAGATAGACATCGATATTTTGGAGTGCTTCGCTTAATGCAATACGAACGTCCTTGGAGAGTCTTAGGAGTTCGTACAGTGACAACTTGGCCGGTGTGTTAGCCAATTGCACTATGATGTCAAAGTTGTAGGGCCACTCTAGCCCTTGGGCTGCCTCTTTTCGGAGGGATTTGTCGAAGCGAGTCTCCCTTGGCCTAGGCTTGTCGGTCGTCGAGGGCTGAGCCGGTCCCGGAGCATCAGTTGTAGTGGGTTGATGATTTTCAGCTGGATTGTCAACCACAGGTTGGGATTGCGCTCCGGACCGCGTGACGAAGGCTGTAGCTTCCTCATTGTCTGTCGTGATTGTGTGGCAGGTCCTGACATTTCCACTTTTCTTTTTGTCGGTGGAAGATGGTGTGGGCCGAGTCACTTCTGACACCAAGTCTGGATGGATCCACATGACCTCCCCTCGTGATGTGGTGAGGGGTACTAGACCGGCGGCCTGATCTCGGAAAGGTAGAAGATTGGTAATCTCCATTGTCGCTAGAGGGACGGGGACCACCCCGTCTTGAGTCTCTGTCCGAGGGAAGCTGCCGAATTGTACGGACACCATGTTGGCCGCCACGGTTACCTCTTCGAAATCGATGGCCAGAGCGTTCGAATCGATGAGGTTCTGGATGTACCGTTTCAGCTGGTAGCAATCGTGTGTAGCATGATGGACATAGCGATGATAATGGCAGTACTTGGGATTCTCCATCTCTGCCAGCTGCGGTTCCTGTCTTGGTGGAGGAAGCTGAATCCTGTCCCCTTGTATGAGCATGTCCAAGATGGGCTTGACGTGACCGTCTTCGAAGGAGTAAGTGATTTACGGCCATTGTTTGTCTGCTGGCTTCGGCTCAGGATTTTGTGCTGTATCGGCCCCCATAGCCTGCTTTCCCTTGCTGTCCCGATTGTTGGAGGGGCTACCCCCATTATCGTTGTTGGGACGCTTGTCCTTATTTTCTCCTTCTGAGATGTGCAATCCCAGTTGGCGAGCCTTCTTCAGTCGTTCTTCGGCGCTTGTGGCGCTGATGATGAACGTCTTCCAATCTTTGAATTGACTTTCGCCCATCCAGAGACTGATCGTTGGAAGCAGTCTCTTTTGGCAAATTTCAATTAAAGAAGAATCTGGATTTCCGGAGGGCAGCTTCATGGCGGTCTGGCGGAACCGCTCAATATAGTTCCTTGTCAGCTCCTTCTCTCCTTGGATGACGTCCATGAGGGTGGACATGGTGACGTCCTACCCTACCTCGTAGAATCTCTCTAAGAACATGCGTTTGAAGCCGACGAAGTAGTGGATGCAGTTGTCCGGTAGATTGCGATACCAGTCGAAGGCGACTCCTTCCAATACCCCAATGAATAATCGCATGAGGATAGCATCATCATGGGACAAATGGTCGGTGGTGACCTCGAAGTAAGTGATGTACCGACTTGCTAAGGTCTTGCCATCATACGGGTTGATATTGAACGGCTTATATCTTGGTGGGAACGAAACATCCCTCCATTCAGCAGGGTATGGTTGTCGTATTTTGAGGTCTTGAGCGTTTTCTCGGGCATGGAACATGGCTCGGAGCTCCTGAACCTCTCTTCTTACTTCTCGGGCCTCATCTGTCGCGGTAGGGGCTGTTATTTTGGGAGGATTGTTGCCCCGGTTCGGTGCCACCGAATTCGAGTCCGCATTGACCGCGGGACCCTCGCTTGTTTGGCCAGGCGTCCCTCCTTGCAGAGTTGGAAGGGCCGCTTTAATCTCGTCTACAGACTTGACCAAATCAAGTAATATGGCTTCGAGATTGTCGATGCGCTGGCGATCACTGGAACCACTTTGATTGCTGTCTGTCATGAACGCTGTCCTTGTATGATGAGAAACGGAAGGGACGGTGGAGGATGTATCCTCCGAGTCATACCCATGTACCGGGAAGTCATCGGGATATGTGGAAATATTCTCTTCTGGTTCGAACACGGAGGGAATAGTACCCCCGGCTTCAGAGCTTGCTTCATCTTGAGAGTCGTGGACGTCCTCGGGGATGCCAGCCTCGGCTATATCTGATGGGAGAGTTATCTCCCCTGGCTCGTCTTTTTGGAATATTGGATTGCTGTGGAGGCTCGGAGGGGTGCTATCCCCGGCCCCAGCAACCCTCTGCGTTACGGACGACGGGCCTCCCACCGTAGCAGATTTCGTCTTAGAGCGAGTACCTTGGAAAACTCCGGTGGTGGGCACCCGTTTAGACGACAGTCTTTTAGTTGCAGTGGTTGAGGTCTTCGGGGTAGAGATGCTTGCCTTCTTCCCTCTCCCCTCGGCGGGGACTTTCTGAGTGGAATTGCAGGAGACAACAGGAGGTGCCTCGTCCTCTGAGCTCGGATGCTGTAGTCTTTGGAAGACTGACGGTCGGTCTTCCGTCACTGCCGCGTTGTTGCAACAGCAGTTGACGATGATTTGGGTGCAGTGACGTCCAAGCGAGGACTCTTTGCACACCGAAGCCCCTTCTCTTTTCTTGCGCTTGTGGAGGATCGCCTCACGCAGGTCAGAGGAACCACTTTGTCCTTTTGTCGCCGGGGGCTGGACTCGAGCGGTCTTATACAACTTCCCATCAGAGGCCCGCATGATAGTCAACGGGACGCCCCGATAGTCAGAGGTTGGGGCAGCTGACTGGGCTTGATGAGCCCGTGCTGCCCTAGACTTTTTCTTTTTAGCACTTGCGGGTGCATAATAGGAAGAGTCTAAGTTGAATACCACAGAGTCTGGCTTATCATCCAGAGACCCATCAGGGTCAGGACCGTATGAGAGACGGTCGAAGACTGATCGAGAGGAGCGTGGAACGGCCGCTATGCGGCTAGGATTGGGAACCGTACAGGCTGTTTGCATGCGGCGGTTTTTAGCTGCCGGAGGAGTTGCTTTGGTGCGATTAGTAGGAGTCGCGATCGTGCAGGCTGGCCGGATGCGGTTGGCAATTGTGGCCGCATGGCTTTTCTGCAAGCGATTGACTTCAGTAACCGCATAAGCTTCGTCCGTGTGGTTGGCAACTGTAGCCGCATAAGCTATGCGGCTGACAGATGTGACCGCATGAGTTTTCTTCATGCGGCTAGCGGATGTGGCCGCATGAGCTTTTTTCATGCGGCTAGTACCCTTATGCGGCTCGGATTGCGTAGAGTTCCTCTTTGCCCCTGCAAGTCCAGCACCATAGTATTTTCTTTTGCCGGACTTAGGGACAGCAGAGTTGCCTACGGTCTGAAGTAGGGCCGCAGGAGAGTCTTGCTCGCCGTCTTGAACAACAGAGGGTATCTCTGCAAGAGCTTCGGTAGGAACGAAGGATCGGGGTCTCCACTCCTTGCGGGCCTTCTTCGTGCGGGCTCGCTTCTGGACCGGGCCAGTGCTCTTGTCGGAGAGCATTTCTTCGAACGCCTGTTGGTCGAACCGGCGACCATCTTCTGTTGCGTGGAGCCAAGCTTGGCTGCATCCGATTGCATCACCAACTCCTCAGTCGTGGAGAAGTTTGTCTCCAGCAGAGTCGCCATCATGTTTGCCATGAAATATAAAAGAACAGAACAATTATCGGAGGACCGGACTTTAACTTCACGTTACAAACTCGCTTGTACAAAGAAAGCCTAGGGACGAAAACCTAGGTACAACAGTCTAAGTACAATTGTTTATTTTAGATTCTGGAGGGTGACAATAGAGGCTCGGGAAGGCGACGGCAGCCCTGCCTTACTCCTTGGACGATCGGTATGCAGCCTTGGCTCCCGTGAAGAGATGGTTGGCGTTGATGAAGAAATGCTCTTCTTGCTCTCCCTCTATTACTCTTCTGGCTTCTCTCTCTCTCTGTGTATTTTCTCTCTGATTATTGGGGGAGTCTCTCTGTAAATCTCATAAGGGAATGGCACCTTGCTTATTTATAGGAGTGGGGGCATCATTAGGGTTTGGATGATTACCCATTCTCAAAGTGGCGGCGGCCTGATGTTTAATCAATCTGGACCATTAGTTTTAAGCGTGAAGGATCTGGGCCATAAATGGGGATAGTATTGAATCCTGTGAATGATTAATGCTGATTACTTTAAATCTTCATGATTGGTTGTGTCAAGCTTGGATCTCTTACCACGTATCCCATTGGCTTGATCATGAGTGATATGCCCTGATCTTATTAATTATGAGGATAACGTTAAATATGGTTATTGGGATCTGGTAAATCTCTGATTGATTTAAAACCACGCGTCCCATAATCACTCTGCTACCAGCTGTCAAGTCATGGGGGCAAGTGAATCTCTGCCACGTGTCTTAATGGTGGACCCTGCCAGAGCCGCATGATATCTATGAACCGCATGAGACAGCGTCTCAGTGAGCCGCATAGGTATAGTTCTTGCGAGCCGTATGGGATGGCTTCTTGGTGAGCCGCATAGGTATAGTACTTACGAGCCGCATGGGATGGCTTCTTGGTGAGCCGCAGGAAGATGATTCCTGCCAGCCGCATGAAGCTGTTCTTCAATTGAGCCGCATGGAAATAGCCACGTGGCAATCTTGGATCGTGTCAGAGATTTTCTTCTGTTCCCGAAGAGCCTGTCATTACGACATGACCATCATGGCACTTTATGCCAAAGCCGTCAGCTGTCAAATCAGAGCATTAAATAAGGCCATTACTTGATGGCCAGCTGTGTGAAGGGATCCTACGGGGACACGTGGTGTTGATCGAGCCGCATCTCTCTGTTGGTCGTTTGTGAGCCGCATATACTTCCGAGCCGCATGAGGCTGGAAGACTCTTTGAACCGCATGGGACTGTCCCTATGTAAGCCACATGGATTCTCCTGCTCCGAGCCGCATGAGACTGAGAGTCTCTCCGAACCGCATGGGACTGCCCCTGTATAAGCCGCATGGAGTTCTCCTGTTCCGAGCCGCATAGAGCATCATTCTGATATTTTCCATGCTTCTACAAGAGCAATGGAACCGGAGACGTAAAATCGAGTACGTGGTCAGGGACTTGGTGTGACGTGAAATCAAGTGTTTTATCATGTTTCATCATTAAAATTTAAAACATCAATTTGTGTTGATGTACAATATTTTTTTTTTGTTAATAGCAGACTTAACTTTGTTTTGGAGTATATTTTATTTTTGAGTTGTTTCTCTAATCTGATGAATATATTATTTTTTTGCTTCAATTTTTTTAGTAAGAGTCCATTTATACTCTCTTGGATGAAGAAATTGTAATTTCAGCAGAATGTGGTGGAAATAAATTAGCTTCTACTTATGGATCAAGTAGTAATGACTGATTTACTATATTATTAATGACATATCAAATAATTAGGAATGTGGTTCAAAAAAATTCTAATTTTATTAATGACCCAACATTAGTGACTGACCTATTAATTAGTGATAATTTTATTAATGACCAAACAATAATGACTGATTTATTATTGGTAATAATTATTATTGACCAAACATTAGTGACAGACATATTAGTTAGTAATAATTTTATTAATGACCAAACAATAGTGACTGACTTATTAGTTAGTAATAATTATTAATGACCCAACAATAGTGACTGACTAATTAGTTAGTAATAAATATTAAATACTTTTTTATATTGAAAGATAAATACTTATCTACGTGGCATGTTCAATTATAGTGACGGATTTAGGAATTCTTCTATCACTAGTAGTATTAGTGTCGCTCGTAGTAGTGACTGACACTAACTTTGTTACTCAGGTGTTTAGTCTGTCATTAATACCATTTCTGACGAAATTCAGTCACTATTAATATATATTAGTGACTGATCTTCGTCGTAACTATAAGCAAATTTTCTTGTAGTGATAGATACACCGCCGTGGAAAAGGAATGTCTCGCTTTGGTGTTCGCTATTAAGAAGATGCGACACTATGTTACAGGACAGACCATCCATGTCATATCACGAGTCAACCCTCTTAGGGTCCTCATGACCAAATCAGGTGCACTCAGCTCTCGCTTTTCTACCTGGGCAATACGAATGTCCCTCTACCATATGATCTTCGTCCCGCAGAAGGCTGTTAAAGGTCAAGCTCTGGCAGACTTTTTAGCAGCCCATCCAGGTTTGAAGTCAACCAGAATATACAAAGAAATCCTAGGCGAGGTCGCCAATTCAAATATGGCTTCCACAATACCGTCTGGCGAATGTTCTTTGATGGTGTTTCAAGAACCGGGCCCAAGGGCAATATTGTCATTGGGGTCGAAGCGGTTCTGATTTCTCCTTCGGGCTTGGTGATCAACCGGGCATACTCACTCATGGAACCTTGTTCAAACAACGTGGCCGAGTGCAACGCCTTGGTCATCGGCCTTCGACTTACGAAGGAACTGGGGTAGAGTACCTGGAAGCATACGACGATTCACAGTTAATCGTCAATCAGATCCGGGGTTTATATGAAGTTCACCATGAAGACATGATCCCCTATCATCAGATAGCAATCGCCATCATCATGTCCCTGAAAGGGTTCTTCATAGAACATGTTCCAAGACTCTAGAACATTGAAGCCGATGCCTTAGCAGGACTGGCCGCTTCTCTGGCGGTCCCAAATCATACTCATCTTTTGGTTGACGTAATAGGCCATGAATTGGTCTGCCCTAAGAACAACGTCCAATTTGTTGAGAGTTATTCTGCCCTGACGGTCGACGAGACGCAGGACTGGAGGCTCCCATTTATTGACTTTGCAGTCTATGGCATCTTGCCGGAAAATCCGAAAGAAGCCACCTCTATTAGAAGATGTTCTCTCAGATTCTTCTACGATACGGAGACAAAAATGCTGTATCGACGATCCTATGATGGATTACTGCTCCGGTGTTTGTCAAATACAGAAGCCAAAGAAGCCGTATGCGAAGCTCACGATGGCGTTTGTGGGGCCCATCAACCTGGCCCGAAACTACAAGACCGCCTTCGCCAGATGGGCTATTACTGGCCTACGATGGTGGCAGATGCGATAGACTATGCAAGAAAGTGTAAAGCTTGTCAGGTCCATACAGATTTCATGCACCAACCATCCGAATTTCTACATCCGACGGTGGCATCCTAGCCACGTAAGGTGTGTGGAATGGATATCATTGGTCCAATCACCCCACCTTCATCCAGAGGACACGTTTTATACTGGTAATTATGGATTACTTCTCCAAATGGGCGAAAGCTGTTCCGCTTGCAGAAGTGAATACATCAAATGTGATCAGCTTCCTCAAGAATCACATCATTTATCGATTTGGACTGCCTCGAAGGATCATCCACGACAATGGTCCATAGTTTGCAAGCCATGCCTTCTATCGGTTTTACGACTAACATCGAATCCAGAATGTTGCTTCAACACCATATAACCCGGCGGCTAATGGTCTGGCTGAAGCATCAACAAAACAATAATCAAGCTTCTCAAGAAATTCATATCCTCAAACAAACGCGACTGGAATGAAAAGCTTGGCAAATACTTATGAGCTTACCGTACTACAGTCCGGACAGCCACTGGGAACACACCATTGTCTCTGGTATACGGAAGTGAGACATTTCTCCCATTGGAGACTCAAATCCCCTCGCTCCGCATCGCCCTCACTTACCGATTGACAACGAATGATAATTACCGTTGTCGGCTACAAGAGTTGGAGGTCTTAGATGAAAAGCGCCTGCTAGCTCAATAATGAATCGAGCTTTATTAAGCACGCATCTCTGGAGCCTTCAACAAGAAGGTTAAACTGAGAACATTCCAAGTAGACGATCTCGTCTTGGCGGTTCGGAGGCCGATGGTTATGACCCACAAAACTGCCGGCAAGTTCCAGCCAAAGTGTGAAGGCCCATTTATCATCGAGGCTGTATTCTCCAATTATACATACCGTCTCGCAAAGCAAAACGAAGACTTGCTTATGATGCTCATCAACGGCAAGTTCCTGAAGAAATACTATGTCTAAACGACATCCGTCGAATCAACCGGATTGTTGAGTTATGTACCCTTAAGTACCGCTGAACTTACACTCTGGTCATTTCAAATGAATCCATATCGCATCTTCTGGGTAGTGAGTCATATATGATCATACCTCTGAACTTCCTCCCTAAAATTGCATCTTCCTTATAATCTATTATCCGTGCTTTCAGCGCATAAAAAAGGATAACAGGTCCACAAAATTCCCGAAACAACCATGTCGATGTCACTTCTGAGTTGTTTCTATTCCATCACAAACAAATCACCCCTTACGTAGAAATTTCACATCCATATTACCTCTGAGTTGTTCTATGTATTCTTCGTTGAGTCCATTCCTGCCACGTCCTCATTACCTCTGAGTAGGAAGACTCCGTTATAAAACCCTCATATTTACCACGTCCTCATTACCTCTGAGTAGGTGTATTGGTTTTCTCTCGACTTATTATCCGTACCCAAAACCAGGGTACGCCAAGGATAATCGGCCCATAAATATCCACAGTTGACCACAAATGTCCACAGTTGACCACCAATGTCCACAGTTGACCACAAATGTGCTATGTTGACCACAAATGCCGTACTAGGTCCTCTAGTACATGCGCCTCTTTTCTCACCACCTCATGCCTCTGGAGCCCAGCTGCTCCATGGCATTCTTTCGCCCGATACCAAGAACTTCCATATCCACTTTGCCACGGAGTTGTTCTAGGTATCCCTATCAAACTTATTATCTATACCTAAAACCAAGGTATACCAAGGGTAATAGGTCCACAGAAAGTCCCCCAGTGGGAAAAATACCATAATACTCAAGATACGGTACAAGCACAACAAATAAAGGATGATGTAAACATAGTCATTCATTTAAAATCAAAGGTACTACATTTTTGGGACCACGTCCCTGTCAAAAAGATGAATAAACATAATGAAAAAAAAAGCCGATTATGGTTCGGCTACGTACAACTCTCTGAGACGGTCCTTCAGCTTGGACGTCGACCGCTCAATTCTCAGGGTAGCCCGGCGCTCAGCCTTTTGCGTCAACTTCTCTGCATCCTCCAGATGCACATGTGCCTGCCAACTGTCTTTAAGTTTCTTCAGTGCATGCTCCAAGGCATCTGAGGTTCGGGTGACCTTGTCGGTCTCTCGGAAAATTAGCTTCTTGTCTTCGCACGAGGCCTGGAGCTCCGATTCCAAAGAAACCAATTTTCTCTGAAGCTGGAGGATCTGCTCCTTGGTATCGACGATCCCACGAGAGGTGGCCTCTTCCCAAACGATACAGTCCTCTCCACTGAGGCTCAATTGATCATACTTCAGAGACAAATCTCGGAGGTCCTTTACCAGAGCAGGCTTGGACGTCTCCCGTACCATCGTTACCTTTTTCATGGCTGTTATAAGGAAGGCACGCTTCTGATCTATTGCTGAAGACAGATCGACTTGCCGCAGTCCTTGAAATTAAGCCACCAGCTGATCAGCTTCTGGTAACTTGGGCTCCAAAAGCTCGACCATCCTTGCCCCACTGGGGAGGGTTCTGAGGTGCTCAATCTGGCCACAGGCACATTGATGGGCCAATGCAAAAGATGTCCCCCTCTCCACGGCAACCTCAACCCCTCGCTTCAGATGGTGGTAGAAACTATCAACCACGTTATTCGACGATTTATCCAGAACTTCCGAAAAAAGACGGCGTCAAAGGAAGAGTAGCTAGTTGAGTTGAAGAAGATGCACCAGAATTTGATGCCCCTGCCACTAGGGAAACAAGTTTCGAACGATAAGATGCTTGAATAGCAGCCATCTCCTTCTTCGCAGCTTGAAGGATCCGGAGACAGGACAGGGCAGAAAGGTCGACCTCCGGTGTTGGAGCAACATGAACTAAGAAGGGTGCATGGACCATTTCTCCTCGCCCCATTCGTTTCACTGTTTGTTCTCCTGAACTCGATCCGGTAGGATGTCCCTCGATATAAGTTGGAGGAGGAGGAGGCATAATTTCTTCCATCAGATCCCCTCTAGTAACTTCTCCTCCGATGATGTTCATCGTTGGCAGTGAAGGAGCAGTACCTGTGCGTCCGGAGCAACCATCGATCAGCTTAACCCGAAAGATGTGAAGATAGAGCAAATGAACCTCCTCACTAGTCAAGACATGACTTAGCTTACCATGAGAGGATTGCTGAAGCTGAGGCTCACTCCCAGCCACCGTATCCTCTTCACCAGCGACATCTGAGCCGAATACAGCTGGTTCTTCTGTCCCAGCCGCCCCGGAGGTAGACACAATTGGGTCAGCATCACCTAGATGAAGTTCAGCAACCTCGGGGATTGGCTCAGTAGAGCCTACATCGCCCTGGGCTGAGATGTCAGCAACGAGAGGAACCTCAGCCGTCGCCGGAAGAACCCTAGCGGAAATAAGCTAAGCACTCATATCACTAATTAAAGTGGCTAGAGCCGGGTCGACCTCAGAGACAGTAGCCGGCTCTCGAGAGTCTACTTCTCCTGATGCCTACAAAAAAAATGAGAATGATCAGATCATAGTGCAGAAAAGAAGAGCTAAAAAAATGGTTGTAATTCGATTCACCTCCGAAACGGTATCAACATCCTCGCTTCTCTCCCTAATGATTGGCCAACGAGGCTTGACAGTAGCCTATTTTCGGAAGTAAGTTATGCCGCCAACAGCGGACTTATGCCTGCTTCGCTTACGAGAAGGACTAGGCACAATAGGGGGCTGATCTGCCACCATATCATCTGCAGAAGAAAGACGCAAGTTATCGGGGTCATCCTCTTCGTCCGCATTGGTAGACTCTGAGTCTGACACATCAACTGCATTCTCCTTCTTTGTCCTCGTCTTGGACCCTTTTGGTTTCTCCTCCAAACCAGTACCGACAATAAAACTAGTACTTGGGTCAAAATTGTTAGGGGGCTTGTTCACCCTAACATGGTACAGAGCCGCCATGTACAAAATTTGCCCCGACTCCCTAGCATTAGGCACAGAAAAGCTGGTACAGGTGTGAACAATGTTATAGTAATGCCAAGCCCGAATGCCGTCAAGGACGCTACCCTCAAAACCCAGGCAGGAGCTGGGATTGTCCAAGAACAGCTGACTGTACCCAAACTGTCGGGAGAACCGACTGGGTAAGTAAGGCTCCAAGAAGACGGAGTTACGGTTGCGATATACCAGATGTGCAGGACAGATGTTCTACAACCAAAGGACCATCTTATCATACAAGAGGTGGGAAGGCCCAGTACAATCAAGATGTACGCCCCTCACTTCTTTATCAGTAAAATGAGGGACAGACACAAAAAAGGTGTATCTATCCACTCTTGCCAGGGCCATCCGACAGGCTGGCATGATACTACACTCCCAGGGCATACGGCGATACTGGAAGATGAAGGCATCGTCAGCAGTTACGTCCTTCTGGGCCAGGCCCCATCAAAGACTAACAATGCATTAACAACCACCCCATCAGATAATGATAGGGCAGCTCGATTCGTTCAAAGTCCTTCACCGTATCACGGGCAATGACCTTGGACGAGAAAGTACGGAGGCCACGATGTATACTACATACCATGGCAGGAAGAAGAGCTAGTCTGGTCCCAAAGACTAGCTTCACCGCGGGAAGGATAAAGTTACGGCTGATTCTCTCAATAGAACCAGCTCCTCCTGAAACTATGCAGTTTCGCAGCCATAACATCAGAAATCCCGCCAGGAGAGCCTTATCAAACATCTGCTGGGTATCCTGATAAAAATAATTAAAGGAGTCAATTTGACTCCCAAATCTGTCACCCGTGGTTTTCACCCTCTTGGCAGTCGACACCTAGTTCTGCACCTCCTTCCTGGTTCGAGGACATCGGGGAGAAACCCGTAGCTGAGCCAGGCCTTCGTATGAGGAAGGCTCCCTTCCGAGCTGTCGTTCTTCTGCTGGCACGTGCTGTGGTGACACAGCAATTCCCGGTAGATAGCCATAAAGCCCGGGAACCGCTGCTCCAGCTCCTCGAACTCTTCATTCGTAGGGGTATATGCTTCAAAGACTTCGTCACCCCAGGGCAACTTAGATACTTCACGCATCTCGTGGAGGGCGAGTCCCATTTCCCCTCGAGGTGTAAAGAAGGTCCCCGTACGCCGATTGTATATCTCGAGGAGAGCCATGAACAACTTCTTGTTTATGGACAAACCATAACAAGTGCCCCAAATGGCATGATAGAGGACAATCTCGCCCAAGAGATTCTCGTATGTCCGCAAAATCCACGTGGTCAAGTTGATCAGCAGCGCTAACCGAACAATGGGGTAGGATCCCTTCTGAGCAAGCTGGTTCGTAAAAGTGTCAGCTTGAGAGAACCAGAAGTTGGGACCCTGCACATTTAAGAAACTACACGAGGCCAACCCCATCACATAGCAACTGACCAGTGTCTTGCTCGCGACCACCGACCTCAAGTTTCTGATATAGTGAATATCACCTATGAACATCCCATGCTGGGTCAGAGTCAAGGAGTCCACCAGTTTTCTGTCGGTTGGCAGCATGTTGAACCACGACAACGGGAATTGACACTCCATCTGAGGAATATGGATCGTCATTCCGTTAGAAGAAAAACTCCAACTTTCAGATATATATAAAACATTGGAGTTCTTTACAATTTGGGCATCCCCAAAGAGGAACGCAGGTTTCAGGTGTAGACCCTCCAATTTCCCCAGTTCATCATGCCCACGAGAAAGAAGAAAGATTGGTTTTTGATATCCCTCAGCCTCTAATCAGGTTCAACTTTGGAAAATTGATCTGACACATAATCAACTATGTGGTCGAACCTCACACCCACAGCAGATTGGGCACGACCTACCAAGAGTTCTCCTGCAGGATTGACTGGCAACTTCACTAAAAAAAAGAAGAAGTCAGAAAATAGCCAGAGAAAAACTACTTAATGCTTTCTGAGCTTATGCGGCTCTGTTAGGTGGGTTGTTATGCGGCCTAATTTATAAGGAGCTTATGCGGCTCTGTTTAGTGGGTATTCATGCGACCTAGTTTATAAGGAGCTTATGCAGCTCTGTTTGGGGGGTCTTCATGCCGCCCAGTTCATAAGGAGCTTATGCGGCTCTGTTTGATGGGTCTTCATGCGGCCCAGTTTATAAGGAGCTTATGCGGCTCTGTTTTGTGGGTCTTCATGCGGCCCAGTTCATAAGGTATTTATGCGGCTACGAGATGACTCTCATGCGGCTCGGACATGAGGATTACTCTCATGCGACTCGAACATGAGGCATACTCTCATGCGGCTCCGTCATAAAGCCAACTCTCATGCGGCTCAGACATGAGACATACCCCATGCAGCTCGGACATAAGGAGTTCATGCGGTCCATACGGCACACTGAACTTGAGCAGTTCAGTGAAGAACGAAGAAGGCCCGTACATAAAACATGCGACATAGCCATTATGGTTAGGGTTCGAAGCCATGCAATTTTCTTCCCAATACTCTTACCATCAATAGCAGGATGAACGTCGGGGTGAACTGAGATCGCCGACGAGGAGGCAACTCCTTTGCCCTTCGCCGCAGCACTGGAGGAAGTCTTGGGAGCCATTGATGATCGAAAGAGGAGAAGAGACGGAGACTAGGGCAAGAAAGCTTCAAGAAAGAAGAGAGTAAAGAATCTCTCTCTTCAAAAATTGCTCATATTTATAGGTTGGCGGGGCGTGAGAACCGATAGACGCTTCGAATTTCATGCTGCCTAGAAGATAAAATCGACCCTTGGGATTCTATCCCCTTTCATGCAAAAGACTGCTCAGAATCATCAAAGAAAATCTAAATATTTAATGCCGACTCTTGGGTTCCTATCCAAAAGACGACATTAAAATCAAAACAAATCAAGAGCAATTAATGGGACGCTTACGTGGCATAAGACCAGTTTGTGGCCAGAGAAGCCTATGCGGTCAGAGAAGCCTACGCGGCCAGAGAAGCTTATGCGGACATGCCCATGCTTCTTATTCAAAGTATTTCAATTTTACAAATTGAAAACTTTAAAGAGGGTCTTGTAGAAGCATGAACAATAATTTTTATGCGGCCCAGAATTAACATGAAACTCCATGCTGCTCAGAACTTGGGGAGTTTCATGCGGTTCAAAATTCTAGGGAGCTTCATGCGTCTCTGAAAGCTTCATGCGGCTCAGAAAGCTCCATGCGGCCTTATGCTGTTCAAAAGTCTGCCTGTATAGCTGGTCGTATAGCTGGCCATTATTACTCTGACAATAAAGCGACAGCTCTGACAGAAATAATGGCTCTGACATAAAGACGAGACGCGACATGCTCCTAAAAAGACGAGAAAATCTTCATAATATCTAACACAGTTCATAAATTCCAAAAGAAGTTTTTTATGCGGATCGCCTGTGCGACCTTCATACTGCCCGGACATGGAGACCACTCCCATACGGCTCGGCCATAAGACCACCTTCATGCGGCACGGCCATGAGACCACTCTTATGCGGCCCGGTCATGAGACCACTCTCATGCGGCTCAGTCAGGGGACTACTCTCATGCGGCTCAGTCATGGGGACCACTCTCATGTGGCTCAGTCATGAGGCCACCCCTATGCGGCCCGACCATGAGACGCTCTTCATGCGGCTCGATTGTGGGACAGTCCCTCATGCGGCTCAGCCATGATGCATCATTTATGTGGCTCACCATAATAGTATCAGTTGAGACACGTGGCAGGAGTTGACCAAGTCTTAACAATTCAGATTTATTGCAACCAACAGATTATAACAGTTCAGATTTATTGTAACAAACAGATTAAGATTAATCTTAACCAATCCCCAATTGCCCACTTCTCAAGGTGCAGTTACGAGAATATGGCCTAAAATTAGCCACGTGGCTGTACACCCCACTCATCACAAATTCCTATAAATAGCAAGGTGCTCTTGTCTTGTATATAGAGAGACACACAGAGGGACACACATATACATATAGAGAGCATTTCTTCGCCGGAGCCGAGGTTGCGTTCGATCGTCCAAGGAGTAAGGCAGAGTTGATAGCACTTTCCCGAGCCTCTACCGTCACCCCCCAGAATCCAAATTAAACAATTGTACTTAGATTAATTTTTTTAGGTTTTATTCCTAGGATCTCTTTTGTACAAATGAGTTTGTAATTGTGAATCAAAGTTCAGTCCTCCTATAAACCTGTTCTGTTCTTAGATAATCAATGGCAAACACTAGTATCTAAGTATATAGACTTGTGTGGTTCATTTTGGCTCGGTAATGTATTTGATTGGTAGTATAGGCTTGGTTAGGCCAAGAATGACTTGTTAGACTAGGATTAGACCTAGAATAGCTTAGTTGACCTAGTTTGACTTTATAAGTTGACCAGAGTTGACCAAGAGTTGACTTTAGTCTAGATTGACCTAGAAATCATATAGAATGCATTGTAATGTTCAATATTACCTTTCTGGACATGTTGTGACCTGTGTCGCTCTAAATAGGACTCATCTCCTCCGTTTGGACATCTATAGTCATCAGATACTCAGGATATCAGGCGAGTACATTCTCTGACTATTTCATACTTGTTAGGATTTATATTTATGCTTTAGATTACTTTACTTGATGTTGTTATGTTGTTAACACGGATTGGTACTATATGGATCCTTTCATAAGATGTTATCCCCCTCGGGAGCATCGGGATACGTTATGTCATGTCATGTGCTTTTCATATACATCATGTATTCATGTGCTTTCATCATTCACTACAACAAAAAACCCTTTTAATGACGGCTAAAAAGCGTCATTAATGACAAACCATGACGCTTTTTTCTTCTTCAAAGCAACCGTTATGAAAATGGATGTTATAAATATTTTTTAAAAGCGTTATAAAAAACCGTCATGAATAGTTTCTATAAAAGCGTTATGAATATTTAATATATAGTGCACAATTCAGGACTTTTGTAAACGTTATGAATAGATAATATGTATAGGCTCAATGCAGCATATTTATAACACTTTATACTATTCAAATTAGCATATTTATAACGCTCTATACTGCATATTATATATTACATTCCAAAAACTTATCATTATATATCACCATCTTTATTGCATTTCTCAAAAAAGAGTACATATCAACATCTTCATTACATTCTCAAAATAGAATATCCAAATACATATATATATTTACAACTACCAAAATTGTCCACATCAAAACTTGGCCACATAACCAATAATCATGAAAGATCAACGACAGTCGGAACACCAGTGAAATTTTGAGAAAAAGAGAAGACAACCAAATCAGTTCATATAATTGTCAGGCCTAAAAATCAAATCTAATCATGAAATATCAAGAGAAAGGAGTTAAACAAACTAGGTCATGATAGGGATCATGTATTTGTCCCATATCTGGAGCAAGCTTGACAGAATAATCCCTTAGAAAAGAGTTTTCATAAAAATGGGAATAATCATAACATTATATAGAAACCATAAAAAACTATTGCAGAGATTTTGTAAGAAAAAAACAAATTCCAACGACGCCAATGCCTTTAAAAGGAAAGAAATAGAACAGTATCCTGAAGGAATGAGGACGTTTTGATTTCCTTCACCGTCTATCAAAACAAACACAATATAAAAGTATAGTTGGGGAAAGAAGCTAGCAACAGAACAATTATCCTACGTCCCAGCAACAACCACAATATAAAGGTACATTTTACAGATGATTATGTTTCATGTGTTCAATGGTTCAAGAATATCATTAATGGGACCAAATTAATTTAATTAGAGCAAATTGGCCTCTATATATGCACCACCAAATAATGAATACCTGGTATAAAGAAATAAACATTCATGCATATAAATGTACCAATAATTCTGATGTTCTAGATGAGAATTGAGATCGTAGAATTTATTACAGAGTACTAAATAAGAACACCATCACAAAACACCCTAGAGGATTTGCATCCTTATCGTGTTTGTAAATTATCTGTTTTCACATTGGTGCAACATACGTGACTACCTTTGTACCTATTTTGAAAATATCTCTATCCCATGTGCAAAATAGCACGAGACAATTCAACAAAATAAGCTATGGGCATCAAATCTATACTTACCCTGGAAGAATCCAGCTAATTTTTTAGCAAGTTAGCATGGTCCCTCAACCCAGTGAGCATTTCCATCATAGCACTTTTCTCCTTCTGCAGCCTTGGGATGGTTTCTCCATTTTTAATAGTATCAGCATGAAGATTGCTATTGTACTGCTGCAAACTAGTGTTGTACTCTTGCAACCTCAAATTTGTTTCTTGCAACACTTTAATCTAGCATTACCATATAAATGAATCAAAGTCAATACAAAATCTTTAATCAGCATTCAGGTTATTTAAGAAGTGATTCATCACCTGATGATTGCTTTGTTATAACTCTTGAGTGATCCTTAATTTCAAGATCTTCTGACAAAGAAGCACATAAGTTTTCAGATGTAGCCCTAGTCTCTGCTTCTTCCTCGAAAGACTTATACTTGTAATTGGGCTTCTACTTCTTCTTTTTGTGTCCAGATACCACTTAGAACCATAAAAAGACAACAGAGGGAAGTACTCACAATTAAAATATAAACACACCAATTTCTTGTCTCTTTTCTTGCTCAAACTCTTCTACAAAGATAAACACTCTGTGAAGGTCCTCGATAATTGCATTCAATTCCTTAAGCTGAGCATTCCAATGTGTCTCTTCACAAACAGATAGAAAGTTTACATTAGCAGTACAATGACCAGGTGCCGATAAAAAAGATTAAAATTAAAAAATATGATAATCAACAACTACTCACTGTTACTAGTTCATGCTTCCTCAGTTGAGAAATTGAGTCAGCGAAAACTTAAATTTCTAGTTGTAAAGTGAGCACAAACTGGCATTTGATGTTTTTCTTGCATTTCTGTGCACAAGAAGTTTATTAAAGCAAAATGACTTTCAATGCCATTTAGTTGCTCATACTTAATTTGACAGAAGCAAAAAATAGGTATGCTTACAACCAGTCCCTTAAGGTAACAATATGCTCATTGTACAACTGCATTTTGAGCCTACCTCTGAATTCTGTAAATTAGCCAAGGAAAAACAATACAAGTGATAAGTATTGGCTAAAGAAGGGAGAAAAAATAGTTGTACATATCAAGTCTCTTTAAGCTACGTACAATTATCAAAACATAAGTAGCTATATATCTATCAATATATGCATTTTATATTCTTTCACCTTCAAGTAATTGGAATTTTAAGATGCAAATTAAATACTAAGATGCACTGGTACCTCCTCTTTAGTTTCCTTTAAACACCTCTTAGTTAACCAATATAATCATTCCACATAACACTCAAATTATGTTCCAAAGGGTTTGGAAGAAATTTTGAAAAAAAAGAAAAAAAAAGCCTAGCTGAAACTAACCTTGTTCATCTCGTTGCTCATCATTCCTGATCCATCGCTGGCGGCAGTTGCGGCAACTCGGTCCGGCTGGGCGCTGCAGGCGTAGGCGATAGCCCCTATTGAAGAGGCGAAGGCGGTGGGAGGTGACTGAACTCACCGTGCAATGATCCTTCTGCCGGTAGTCTTCGTTTTGTTCAGAGCAGTCGAGATTGACTCTGAAGAGACGGACCCGCTTCGACTCTGCCGCACACACGGGCACCGATGCCAGTATCCTCTCGCACATTGGCGGACCGGCTAGTCGCCGCCTCGGCCGCCGGAGCAGTCGAGATCTGCGATCGTCGGATTGAAGAGATTAAACATAGGAAAGAGGAAAAATTAATGGGGGAGGGGAAGGGGTGGGAAATTTGGCTTAGGTTTTGGGACGAACCGAAGGAGTCACCGAGGCCGAAGTCGTGGCGGATGATCCAGCCCTTGCTGGTGCCGAGGACGATGACATCGTTGCCGGAGGCCATGGAGGTGATGGTGCAGCGTCCGCTAGCGGTGTTGCGCTCGAGGGGGTCGACGGAGATGAGGGCGCCGGAGGCCCCGTCGGAGTCCATGGCAGAGGGGATCGGACGGATAGATCGGTGGGAAACCCTAAACCTAACCCTAGGCCTGGACGATGGACCGAACCCTAATTCTGAGCATGGGAGCGGAGGAAGAGGAAGAGGAGGAGGAGAGGGGAAATGGAAGGAGAAGAAGGTATTTCGAACGCTTAATATTAATAAGTTTGCAAAATATTATAAGTTTGCCGCCGCTCTAAAATATTAATAATGCTTTGTTTTATAAACATTATAAGAAGCCCAGAATTAGCCCGAAACATCATAGAAAAAATATATTTTGAACTTTGATAACGCTTAGTTATCAGGCGTTATCAATACGTCTTATCGAGCATTATTAATAGGCCTTTTTGTTGTAGTGATTCATGTGTACTCTTGTGATTCATGTACTCTCATGTTCACAGAGCTCCCATGTATACTTCGTGTGCACCCATTTATGGGCCCTCCATGTGAAATCATGTACAATAACATAACTTGTCTGGATCTTTGTGTATTGATTGGGGTACGGGGAGTATAAGTGGTCATGTGAACAATTCCAAAGTAGTGTAATCATGTGCAAACTCTTTAGTATAATCATGTGCAAATTCAAGCCGTTCACATATCTATCTTGTACTCTTCATCACTAGCCACTGATAGTTCTTTACTTGTAGTAGATATTTTCTTACAGTAATCTCTTTTACTTCATGTATATTTTTCAGCATTTTATGTATCTTACTCTATAGCATGCTTACATTTTCTGTCATGATATGATCTGCGTGAGATGTATTGTGCACGTTTCTGTCCTGACTGGACCTGTTGAAATATTACAGATGACATTGAGAAGTTTTGTCCTACGTACTATGGAGCATGCCTAGATGACACCTGCGAGCTGGACTCCCAAGAGGACCTAGTCATTGCAGAGGACATTACCCTAGTAGTCTAGGCTAGTTAGCTAGACTAGTTATCTTACTTTATTATCTTATCTTATTTTGGATACATTATGTATTTATTTGGGATATTGTTGTTATTCTGGATGTTTGTGGAGATGTTATCTTAGACACTTAGATTTTATCTCCTATTGTATTCCTTTTGGTGATTTTTATATCATATCTATCTATCTTATCGTACTTCTACCTTACCTGTGATTGAGTTGTATATTTCTGTATTGTCCTTCGATTGGAGAGTATATACTGTACAGGTACCTTATAATTGTTAGATGTATGTGACCTAGAACAACGTTTTACTGTCGATACTGCGGTGTAGGCTGGACGTGCCTACTTCTCGTGCCCCTATACTGGGTGCGGGTCGTGACACGTTTTTAGTGGTAGCCCATGCAGGTGTAGATTTGTAGTGGTATTCGAACTAGAGTATCACTACAACCTGTAATAGGATCTAGGATATAGTTTTGAGGTACTCAATATGATTAGGAAAACTCATATCCAGTACTTGCCATCTAAATTCTTGTTGATTAAATGCTTTCCTTTGAAAAAAACTGTCCTCCTTTGATTTTTTGCTTCATTCACAGTAATTGATTCTTGTTTGATCTGTCTTAAGGATGGTTATGGAGATACGATCTCATCGCTCCGGTCCGGGGGATACTATCGAGAGGTCGGCCACTTCTCATCCTGTTCAGCAGGGCCTCGAGACCACAGCTCCTGTTATGCCAGCTCAGGTTGGCATTTCTGCTGTATTTAGAGGTGTACCTCCGATTGTACAGAGACCTTCCCCTGCCATTCATGATTTCTCTCAGCAGCAGTCGCTTTCGGGATCGGTTGACGCAGCACAGCTGCTTGCCTTCTTTCAGAGGATGGTAGAGGCACACCGGCAGCAGTCTGCTCATTTTCAGTAGGGCACAGAGAATGCCCATCAGCTTGTCCTAACGACGGTAGAGAGAGTCATTGTGCAGCCCCAGGCAGGCCTGTTGCAGCAGTATCAGCCGAGGACACCAGGGATTTAAGAGTTCCAGAAGATGCGTCTGCGGAACTTTTACGGCACAGAGAGGATTTTGTATGCACATGACTGTATAGAGCACATCGAGGAGGTCTTCCGGCTGGCAGAGATTCTAGCACGACTGTAGATTGAGGCGGCAGGTAGTCAGATACAGGACCTAGCCAGCACATGGTACCAGACGGACCCGAGGGTCGGTATAGAGGGACAGACTTGGGCAGCCTTCAAAAAGCTGTTCAAGGAGAAGTTTTTTCCTGACATAGCTCTTGGCACCCTGGAGACGCAGTTTGAGAGCTTAGTTCAGGGTAGTCAGACAGTCGAGGAGTACGCAGGGGAGTTCTGCCGTCTGAATAGATTTGTTGATGGACTCAGTAAGACAGCGAAGGCCCGGAGATTCAGGAAGGGGTTAGTCAAGTCCTTGACCAAGAGTGACCGGAGTGCCACTTTTGAGGAGATTCTGGTAGGTGTCCTAGCAACAGAGGATGATCTTGAGCTGAAGCTCAAGAGGGGATGAGATACTCATGGAACCAGCAGCAGCAGGAGGCCAGGCCAAGAGGCCTCAATTTTAGCAGTAGCAGTAGAGGCAGTTCCAGCCACAACAGTTCCAGGGGTAGGGCCGTGCACCTTTCCAGCAGGTAGCAGCAGCAGCAGCCGAGGTTTCAGCCACATGCACTCAAACAGCAGCCCGTTAGTTGTGGCTTCTGCAAGAAGCCAGGGCATGTATGGAATGACTGCAGTAAGAGGCTCGGGAGGTGCCTACTCTGCGGTTCGGCAGAGCACCAGCAGAAGGAGTGTTCCATATCTTCGGGACGAGCAGCTCAGGGAGCGGGAGCCAGGGCTCCAGTAGTGCAGCAGAAGGGACCCTTGCAGACTCAATAGCAGAGGTTCATTCAGCACCAACAGCAGGCTAGGGGAGGTCAGCAGGGAAAAGCTTTCGCCATGGCAGCTGAGGACGCAGAGCCTATCGGAGAGCTGATCGTAGGTTCTATTCTTCTCGACTCCATTCCAACTTTTATATTGATTGATTCTGGGGCTTCCCACAGCTTCGTGTCTGTATCTTTTGCTATTAGACACCATCTTGTTACTGAATCATTGCCTAGGACTTACAAGATCATGACCGGGGGTGGCATCATCCTTGTTAGTGATATTTGCAAGGGACGAAGAGTTGATATGGGAGGCCGATGATTGGATGTGAGTTTGTTCATGATGCCACTACCGAACTACGATATCATGCTCGGTATAGGATTGGTTGAGCAGGCACCATGCCAGTATAGATTGCCGCGGGGGTAGTGTTCTTTTCAGAGCGCTAGGAGAGCCAAATTTTGAGTTCACTTCGACGGCAGACAGAGCAGAGCAGCAAAATTTTCTGTGAAATATCAGTTGAGGAGCAGGCAGTGCCATACCCTTTGATAGCGGAGTTCATGGACGTCTTTCCGAAGGATTTGCCCGAACTACCAGTGGACAGAGACATTGAGTTTTCTATAGACTTAGTGCCCGACGCAGAGCCGATATCTCAGCACGTCTATAGGGTGAACAACAGTGAGCTAGTAGAGCTGAAGAAGCAGGTGGATGTGCTGCAGGATAAGGGCTTCATCCGATCGAGTTCTTCACCATGGGGTGCACCGGTCCTTCTTTGTACCGAAGAAGGATGGGTCGATAATGATGTGTATCAACTACAGGGCACTCAACAACCTCATGATCAAAAACAAGTACATGTTACCGAGGATCGACAATCTCTTCGATCAACTGAGTGGGACAAGAGTATTTTCTAAGATTGATCAGAGGTCAGGTTACCATCAGGTGAAGGTGAAAAAGGAGGATATCCCGAAGACCACATTTAGGACACGGTATGGCCAATTTGAGTTCTTGGTGATGTCGTTTGGTTGACTAATGCCCCGGCGGTATTCATGAACCTGATGAACAAGGTGTTCCACCAGTACTTGGACAAGTTCGTGGTAGTGTTCATCGATGATATCCTTGTGTCACTACAAGAAAAAGCATATTTTATGGCAACGTCTTACGGCAACATAAAATGTTGCCATATAACATAGTCATAATACAGCAACATTAATATTGCCTTAATACACAAGTTTGTTTATGGCAACAAATAGTGTTGCCTATAATTGTCACACTTTATATGGCAATAAGGACGCATGCCATATTTAATGGAAACGTTTATGGCAACAATAACGCGTGCCATATTTGATTGCAATATATTATGGCAAGCTGGATTTGTGACATAATATATTACAATCAAGTATGGCAATATTTTACATTGCCATAAAATAATTAGTTTATGGAAAAAATGTTGCCCTAAAATATGTAATATATTTTTCCTCCATGAACAAAATAAATATGGCAATATTTTATTTGCTTACTTATGGAAACTTTTTTCTGTTTTAATGAGAAAAAAAAATTCGTGTCTATACATATGACCGGCGGGGACATAAAAAGTTGAAATATTTTTTCTCCTTTATTATTTTACCAATTCCTAATTCCTATTCTCTCTCAATCTAGGTCTCTCTTTAAACTTTGGTTCTCTTTACCCCCTTCAACCTAGATCTCTCTTCCCCTTCTTCAACCTAGGTATTTCATTAACCTCTATTTCTATTTTGTTTTTTTTCTTTCATTTGTGGATTTCTTTTGGGAACGAGAAGTTTTGGATTTTAGAAGGTCTCTACTACCATCAAGTCCGAGTGATCAACGACTAATCGGTATGGATAATTATTTAGAATGTTGCTTTATTTTGTGTTCTAATTTTTGGTTAATAAATGCGTTTGATCAAATTGTTAAAATTTTCTCCAACTAAATTACTCTGGAACACACGATAAATTTTTCTCCTTACTTTTCTACATTACTCATGGACCCTGAACCTTCAAATCTTCTATTATCACTTTTTCTAAAAAGATTTAGAGGAAATAAGATTTGATAATTTTTTTGATAATGAGTTTGTAAATATTTTTCTAAATATTAATTAGGTTTGTTTTTTACTTGATTATCATCCTAATAGTTCTATAATATACTATTGAATATTTTACCATATATTTATGAAGATAAAATAAATCTTTTTTTTGTTTAGTATTCGATTCACTAGAATCAGAATATTCTTTTAATTATCTATGGAAGGTTAAGATTTTTTTTAAAACCATATATGAAAGGTTGAGAACCATATATGCATATAATATTCTTTTAATTATCTATGGAATATTTTTTTAGAGCTATCTTTGGAAGGTTGAGAACCATATATCCATAGAATATTATTTTAATTATCTATGGAAGATTTTTTTACAGCCACCTGTGGAAGGTTGAGAACCATATATGCATGTAATATTATTTTAATTATCTATGGAAGATTGTTTTAGAACCATCTATGGAAGGTTGAGAAGCATATATGCACATAATATTCTTTTAATTAATCTATGGAAAAAAAATTTACAACCATTTATGGAAGGTTGAGAACCATATATGCATGCATGAGAATAAACTTGAAAAATATTTATAATGGTGAAATTGTATATATTTCCCAAACATATTTTTATAAATGTGAGGTTGTCATTGCAAATAGAACAATTTTAGGCCAATGAATGAGTTTGGTTGTAAATAGATTATTTCCATTAGTTTTTATCCTTAAAGTAAAATATTTATACAAGTTTCATCTGTTGTAACCATTCATATAAAACAAATGAAACATAGGAATTTCCACTACCTTAAAATATAATTTTTTAATTAACATTTTTTGGTCTATAGGCTAATTTTATTGTTTATCCATACCAGGGTATATAAAGATTGTATAGTTGCGAATTGGCGCACCACAACTGTCAAAGAAATCTTTGTAGACATGTTATATATATGGAGGGAACAAGGAGGCAACGAATTTAAGTTTAAGTTGGGGGTGTCAAGTTCTTATTTGAATTTTGAACCTCATATAAAAGAGGATTTGTGCCTCATAATGTTGGAAATGATAAATATGGATTCCTGGCGTAGTTGGTTTTATGTAATATTAATGATGTAGTAATGAATCTACCATATTTAATTAGAAGTTATTTTTTTATTTGAAGTGTACAAATTGAATTATTGCCTATATTTAATATTTGGTTAATGATCTACTTAAATTTTGGCAATTGAATTTAGTTGATATTTCAAATATTGGAATCTATTCATTGTCACATTTTGTCGATCATGGCAATAAATTGTAAAAATTAATTTTTTAAATATGGAATCCGGCAGTTGCCTTACGTTCTTAAACATGGAAATAAAGACATGCCTAACGAAGAATTTTCATATGGGATTGCAATATGGCAATATATAATGCCATATAATACTAGTAGTTTACGACAACAAAATATTGCCATTAGAATAAATACAATATCTTGCAACATAATCTTGCCATTTATGGACTGATGATATATGACAACAATATATTGCCATATATTATTCGAAATTACGGCAACTAAATATTGCCATTAATAATAATCTTTAAAGGCAACAAAAAGATTTCTTATAAGGCAACAATTAATTGCCGTAAATTAGTTCTCTTATACGGCAATAATTGGAAGATGCCGTAAATAAGCAATACTGACGCAACCTTTTACGGTACGCTATGGCAACATCAAATTGTTGCCATATTTTTGTTTTTGTGGCAACAATTTCATTATTAACGACATTTTAAGGTCGCCGTATAATAGATTATTTCTAGTAGTGTGTACTCGAATATCGAGGAGGAGCATGAGGAGCACTTGAGAGTAGTTCTGGAGACTCTCATGAGGGAGGAGCTTTATGGCAAGCTCTCAAAGTATGAGTTCTTTCTGGACAGAGTTGACTTCTTGGGTCATGTGGTGACTGGAGATGGGATCTTAGTTGACCCGAAGAATATCACGGCAGTTAAGGCTTGGACATCATCGAGTTCAGTAGCGGAGATTAGAAGCTTCTTTGGATTGGCAGGCTACTACAGGAGATTCGTGCAGGATTTCTCATGGGTTGTAGACCCATTGACTAGTCTGACCCGAAAGGATGCAGAGTTTATCTGGTCAGAGTAGTGTCAGGTCGCTTTTGATGAGTTGAAGAAGCGGCTGACGACAGCTCTTATTCTGACATTGCCATCAGGATCATGAGGGTTCACTATCTATAGTGATGCCTCAGGAAAGGGTTTGGGTTATGTCTTGCAGCAGCATGGAAAGATGATTGCTTATACTTCCAGGCAGTTACGTCCCCATGAGAAGAACTATCCTACCCACGACTTGGAGTTGGCAGCAGTCATTTTTTTGCTCTGAAGTTGTGGAAACACAATTTATACGGAGAGCGGGTGGAGATCTTTACAGATCATAAGAGCTTAAAGTATGTGTTTACACGGAAGGAGCTCAATATGAGATAACACAGATGGTTAGAGTTGATGAAGGACTACGACATTTCCTTGCAGTATCATCCAGAAAAGGCCAACGTGGTTGTCGATGCCTTGAGTAGGTATCCGACATCCATGTGTTTGACGACGGATCGTCACTTGCTAGCATATTTGGAGAGCCTGGGGATCGAGGTGGTTGTGCCAGGAGTTCAGATACAGATGTGGGGCCTTCAGATTCAGTCGTACTTGGTGGAGAGGATCAAGTCGACTCAGTTCGAGGATGTTGTTCTACGGTGTATCCGAGAGCAGGTTCGAGTAAGAATTGTAGATGATGAGTTTGTTCTTGCAGAGGATGGCACATTGAGACATGGTTCCAGACTGTGTGTGGCCAACGGAGAACTTTGGGAGCAGGTCATGCAGGAGGCCCACCGTTCTTAATATTCTATACATCCAGGGGCCAATAAGGTGTATAGGGATCTGAGGGAGCATGCTTGGTGGTATGTTATAAAGTGGGAGGTACCTTACTTCGTAGCCAGATGTTTGGTCTATCAGCAGGTAAAGGCGGAGAGACAGAGGCCAGGAGATTTGTTGCAGCCATTGCCCATTCTAGAATGGAAGTGGAAGCACGTCACGATGGACTTTGTTTCTGGATTGCTGCGTACACCATGAGGAAAAGACGCGATTTGGGTCATCGTAGACAGGTTGACAAAATTAGCCCACTTTTATCTATTTAAAGTGGGTACGTCTACTGAGAGACTAGCAGAGATATATATGCGGCAGATTGTCAGGATACACGGAGTTTCGGTAGCATTGTCTCGGATCGGAATATTCGTTTTACTTTCCATTTCTGGCGGAGTCTGCAGACTAGTTTGGGCACTCAGCTTAAGTTTAGTACTACATACCACCGTCAGACGGACGGACAGTCAGAGAGGACTATTCAGACACTGGAGGACATGCTGTATACTTGCGTCTTAGATTTTGGAGGATCCTGGGAGGATCCTGGGAGGATCATCTGTACTTAGTAGAGTTTGCATATAACAGCAGTTTTCAGGCCAGCATTGAGATGTCACCATTCGAGGCACTGTACGGGCGCAGATGTCGTACACCCTTATCTTGGGATGTGTAGGTCCTAACAATCAAGTTATACCCATCAAGAAAGCAATGAAAACTAAATTGTGCACCCTTCAATGAACTGCGCAGGAAGTACACTACGCAGCAAATCAACTGAGCAAAGTTGAACTGCGCCAGTATCCAAGCAAGCTAGGTTGACGTGGCAACGTCATTATTACCTGACACAAAATCAGATCTTCTGACAACTGACAGCCCGAAAGGCGAGGAGCCTCTTCGTTTCTCGAGCCGCGCCGCATTTAGGACAACTGTCCAAATCCTAGCACGGTCCAGCTGCCAAAAGCCAGCGCAGTCTGCTAGCCCAACCGAAGCGCAGTCTGCCAGATCCTCTTCAGCACAGTTCAATCCCAGCGCAGTCTGAAGCTAGCGCTGTTCAAGTGGCACAATCCATCAGGATAACTGACATTTATTACATGGCTTACATGCCATCAATTGTTCGCCACGTGGCAACCGCCTGTACACGACCATGCGCATTTCAATCAAACAATGCCACGCGTCTAATACAGTTGGCCTACGATCGAGTAACTGCCAACGCAGTTCGCCGTTTGCGCAGTCTGTTGTTAGCGCAGTTCATCATGCACAATCCAGAATAACTACAAATTAGTAATTTCTAAAACTCTATTAATTGATTTTCAAGTCTTCATTAATCAGATCATTATCATCATCAGAGATCAGGAGTTCTTGTCCAAGTGCTGCTGCATTCTTCAGAGGATATCATCTTCAAAGTTCACATCGTCCAAGGGATAAAGCGATCGTCTTAAGATCGGATTCCTATAGTTGTACTTTTCTAGAATTCAATTGTAATCTTCTTACAAAGTTTGTGAAATAAAAAATACTTTTGTTTTTGCAAACAAAATGGCGACTCTGCTGGGGACGACTTTCTCCTCCGACGAAAAAGTGATAACTCAATGTGACGTTGCGTCTATCGGAAAGATACAGAAGACACTGGTTATGAAGGTCAACCAGACTGCCTACGAGGTGATGATCAACTCAGGGGCCACTCGTCGCACTGCAACCTCTGCCAAGAGCAAGGTTCGTTCAGTGTGGACTCCAAAGTCCTCTGTGCAATCATCTGCGCAACCTGCTGCCTCTGCTACTAAGAAAGCAATAGCAACTGCTGCCCTTGTGCAACACACTACTCTTTCTGCCACAGCACAATCTACTTCCTATGCTACTCTGGCAAAATGCAAGACCCCTCTCCCCCTGGCACAGTTGGCGACCTCCTTTTCTCCTGCGCAATCCACTACTCCTGCAACCAGAGTGCAACTTAAACATTCTGAAGCCAGGACTCCTGCTGCGCAAACTATATTTTCTGTGGCCAAAAGGTCATCTGTCAAAATTTCCCAAGCGCAATCAGCCAATGCGCCTATTGTCACTTCAACCTCTGCGCAAGCTGTTCCAGCGCAGTCTAATAGGGATAGCCCTTTGGCTAATCTTCCTTCTTCTCACAGTAAGGGGAAAAACTCTGCTCCTCTTCCCAAGCACCCTGTTGCTCTAGCGCAATCTACTGGGGGTAGTCTATTGACTGTTCCTCCTCCTCCTCAGAACAAAGGAAAAGGCCCGTTGGTCTTTTCTCGAATTTCCTTGTTCCACGACTTGGAAGATAACAGAGGGAAATGCTTTTTAGCTAACCCTTCTTCACAAAACAAGGGAAAAGGTCCTTTGGTCTTTTCTTAGTCTTCTCCGGTTTTTACCGTAGAAGATCCATCTGAACGTGCCTCTGCACCAATCAGTACAAGAACTCTCTCAAACAAGAGCTTTTCTCTCCCTGCCAAAGGGAAATGTACTGATCAAAGAGGTATTCTGCCTGCTCCGGTAGCGGAACTCCAATATCTTCCAACTCTTCGAATATCCTGCTCAAAATAGGGAAAATTACTGGTGTCTCAGACAGAAACCCCTGGGGGTGAGTTTGCTGATCTACGGACTTATCTCAATAGACCAGCTTCTATGAAACGTAAGTAGCCATTGCCAAAGATGAACCTACATCAGAGGCGAATTTCCAGGGTGAACAATCCTGACATCTATGCTAATGAAGTGAGTACTTCTCTATATACTCACGGGACAAAACATCTGAAGAACTGAAACCATGTTTCGAATATGGTCAAAGAACATATCCTTCAGACGTTTTCTCGTCCCATTATCATTCCTGACCTCCGAGCACCTCAAGCAAAAATGGGACAACATCTCAACACCTCCAGTTCAACCACTTGAACATCATTGTAATCATAAAGTTGTCATCAAGTGCTGTTGCCAGATAACAAAATGATCTGTTTTCGATCGTCTAAATTTTGCAACTTCTGAACCAATGTCAGAAGATGAAGATGAAGTGTTGTATGCTTCTGTCAACATGGCTTTTCGAGACACTGGGCGGTAGAAAGTGCTCCAAACAAGGCAAGCCTCGCAGGCCCAGTCGGCGGTACTTAGATTTACTCCAAGAGTCTTCTGAAGGGGTATTTCGATATACCCGATCCCGAAGTCGAGACACAATGGGGCATGAGAATCTTCTCCAAGATCCCTCTGGTCACCTCTCTATTTCTTATTCCGAAGATGATTCCTTCTCTAATTATGATGCATATAGCGAAAGATCTGAATGGACAGTGTCTTCTATTGTACCTAGGGAAGTGTCAGCTTATGTTGTTACTGAAGACCCAGATGCTTCTAGTTCAGTAAATCAAGAACAACGAATAGCTGCACTGGAAGACAAGTTGAAGACCATGGCTGAAATGGTCGCAAGTATGCATTCTATCATCGTGGCTCAACATACGGTACCACCAACCGCACCTGCTACAAATCCTGAGATTATAGCATCGTTGGTACCTGTCAATGTAGGTCTGGGGGTAGTATCTCCTCAAATACTCCCTGTACAAATTCAACCCACACCCAGTCAGTCAGGAGCTGGGGGTAGCACTTACCATGCTGTTCCGCCTTCTAACACTCAGCCTGCTCCTTTTTCGTTATCTAAGGATGCTAATGAAGCTGTCAAACTCTTGCGCACTCAATTTGAGACCTTCAAAGAGAAGGACAACTTACAGAGATTAGGGATCAAACAACCCTATCCGGTTGAATGGAAGGAAGTCCCATTTCCTCCAAAGTACAAGATTCCCATAATTTTGCTGTTTGACGGCAGCACTTCTCCAAGTCAATTCATTAACCACTTTGAGGTAATGACTGTTCAACTTCAGCCAAATGACGCTCTTCTTACCAGGGTATTCGTCGGCTGTTTAGCCGGTGGAGCATACGATTGGTACATTAGCTTGCCTGATGGTTGTATCACCTCTTTCTCGGATTTGAAACAAATCTTCTTGGAGTGATTCTAGAGGGAATCAACGACATGACCATGTTGGCCCTCAACAAGATCAAACAAAGACATAATAAAATCGTTGAGAGTTTTATTGAAAGATTTTGCTGAGATCTAAGCATTAAAGATGCCTCCTGGAACTCCAGCCGCTGTATCTATAGATACCTGCAAGGAAAATCTTTTGCCTATCATTAGCATGTGGATGGGGTCAACTCAATTTCAAGACTGGCCATCATTCATTGTCAATGCTAAAGTAGCCAAAGTTAGCGCTGACAAATTCAAGCAGTTGGGCGTACATATGTCTAACCCCGACCGGGATGAATACCCGACAGCTAGTAGCGGTAATCGCCAGAACAACCGCAAGGGTAAAGAAACCTTGAACATCAGTTTGAAGAACAAAGAATCTCTGGCTGTCAACGTGGCTCCACCTACGTCTACTTCTACTCCTTCTGCCCCTCCACCAAGGGAACGTCATCCTAAATAGAATACTCCTTTGACGAGAACGACACCGTGAGTATCTTTGATTGCTTGATCAAAAGTAATAAGCTCTAACTTCCAGACCCGAAGAAGCCTGACGAGGTCGGTAAGACTGATCATCCCAAATATTGTGTTTATCACAGGTTCATTGGTCATCCCACTCGAGCATGTTATGTGCTCAAAGGCAAGATTCAAGAGCTAGTCAATGCTGGTGTTGTAACCCTTCAACAAGATGAGAAGACTGTTACTGCGAACATGGTCTCAGTGCAGTTCGGTAACTTCCCTCTACAGATGGTACAGTATGGTGTCATCCCTATTCTTAAGGCCACTCTTCAGATCGAGAATCTCCCTCCTCCACAGAATGAAGGTCTCGTTCCTCTATCTCTTCATAACGGCGAGATTATGTGGATCCATCCCGACCTTGTTACAGACTTCGAGGCTCCTTCCTCGTCTAAATGGAAATACCACACCAAGAGCAGAACAAAGGTCTGCAATATGGTGTCTTTTGACCCTATAATTGAAGAAGAAATCCTGCTGGTCACCAGGTCAGGAAAAGCCTATCTACGAGAATTTTCCGAAACTCGAGAAAACCCTACCTCTTCTTCTGAGTCTGCTCCAGTACAACCTATTTCTACTGAGGGCATCCCTACTGTGTCTTCACCGATTGTGGAACCCATCCCCCTGAGCCGGTGGCAGCCGACAAAGGCAAATAACAAGTTCGCTTTGATAAGCCTTTGAAGAAGTCATCTCCTTCTGGACGTGAGAAACCATACAATTTTGATATTTTGGCTCAACTAGCCAATACACCAGCTAGGCTGTCGATCTTCGAGCTCTTACGCCTCTCCAAAGAGACTCAAGAAACTCTAAGTGAAGCTCTCATATAGGCGAAAACCTGTCTTACTTTTCTAAAGAAGCCAGAATCAGAGCATGTCTCTTGCCTCCACTGTCATAGTGTATTAGAATTAATTCCAAACATTACTTTCACACAGGATGATATGCTGGTGCAAGACTATAGACATGACCGTCCTCTATACTATACAGGATACATCGACACGTTGAAGGTCGATCGTATTCTGATAGATCCTAGGTCAGCACTCAGCATCATGCCAAAGACAATGCTAGATGCACTGAAGATCCCGGTGCGTAGTCTTTCTAGCACAATCACCACCATCTTGGGGTTCAACCAGGGAAGAAGTGAGCCTCTGGGCAAGATTCTCCTAAAACTCGAAATAGGCAATCTTCGCACAAAGGTGACCTTCTATATCATAGATAACCATGGTTGCTCTTACAATGCTCTTTTGGGGATACCATTCCTTCATGAACACAACATTATTCCTTCAACTCTCCATCAATGTTTTAAGTACGTTGATAACAATGGAGAGGTTCAAAAAAAGGTGGCAGATCTCTACCCTTTTAAAGGTGTCGAAGCATATTGTAACGATGCTCACATGTATAAAGATGAGTTCATGAAGGTAGTGCTGGCTTTAGATACTGAAGAAGACCAAGAAGCAGGGCCCAATGACACCTTCATCATACCCGTTAAAGGGCGTGTTTCTCATCCTCAGTCCTCCAAACCACTGGCTATTCACTTTCCAGTCCGGAAGCAACCAAACGATGGTGGTCAAAATCAAGGGGAGTTCACCTCTTCTGAGCCACTTGTTATCGACCTACGTCGTAACAAGGATAAAAGGCAGCTCACCTCTTCTGAGCCACTTGTTATTGATTTATCTCATAACAAGGATAAAAGGGAGCTCATCTCCTCTGAGCCACTTGTTATTTACCTTCGTCGTAGCAAGCCTCCTCCACGTTCTTTTTCTCCCCCTCTTGTAATCAATCTGACCAAGACTGCTAAGGCTGAAGGTCCTGTTGTAAATACAGATGTACAAATCAATAAAAAAGCATCTCCTTTCCAGTATATTGATGTCATTTATCATACTAAATGCTATTTGGATATGTTAGATAGCTTTCAGTCATTTACAATAGGAGTTGTGCAGTCTCTTCAAACAGTGGTCTTACTCGAACACCCAGATGACTCATGTTTTGTTGTCCCCTCTCGAAAGAGAGGTGAGAGTCCAATACTTTTCAGTAAAGGGCCAGAACAAAAATTTAGCTATACGGATGATAACAAAAATAACGATATGAGACGTCTCCAACTACGTCGTTATAGCCAACAATCAAAAGACATTATCCGAAAGATGGGTTATGACTTCAAGAATGGCCACAACTATGGTAAGGGTAGACGAACTCCTATCCGTACGGCCATTCCGAAAGGAAAATCAGAGATGTACTACAGCAGGACGAAAAGAGGTCTCAGATATACTTCACCTCCAGTCTTATCTCCAGAAGTCTCCGAATCCGATAATGAAGAGCGTTCCAACTCTTCTGATTCAAGATCATGGAATTCTGACACTAGCATCGGTCAAGTTCATCGATTGATTGTATCTTCTAATATGGTCTCCACTGAACTTCCAGAAGGCTATGACGAAGATATCGAAGAAAATCCTGAAATAGATCCTTGGGCTCAACGAATGGATACTCAATGGAAACTCCGATTCGAACAACGGGAACCTCCTACGAAGATCAATTAGTTCAAATTGATGTAGGAGAAGATGGGTCACTTCGTCCGATATTCATCAACAAGAATCTCCCCGAGGCAGATAAGCAAGAGTTAATTCTTCTTATTCGAGAATACATTGATGTCTTTGCCTGGAGTTATGAAGACATGCCAGGTCTGGATCCCAAAATTGCCACTCATAAATTAAACATTTTGCCTAATACAAAGCCAGTTAAACAGCAACGGAGGCGGTTTAAGCCAGAAATGATGGACGCAATCGAGGATAAAGTCAAAAAGCTCATGGCTTGTGGTTTTATTCGAGAAGAACAACATCCTGATTGGGTAGCTAAAGTTGTTCCAATCTTGAAGAAAATCGGCAAAGTTTGAGTTTGCATCGACTTCCGGAATCTTAATAAAGCCTGTCCAAAAGATGAGTTTCCCCTCCCTATCACAGATGTCATGATCGACAACACTTGTGGGTTCGAAAGGATATCCTTCATGGATAGATTCTTCGGATACAATCAGATTCGGATTAATCCTGAAGATGAAAAACATACTTCTTTCCGTACTCCTCGCGGAGTCTACTGCTATACAGTGATGCCATTTGGTCTTAAGAACGCTGGTGCGACTTACCAACGAGCTATGAGTACCATCTTTCGAGATCATCTGCGCAAGACTGTCGAATGCTATGTCGACGATATTGCTGTCAAGAGCCGTCTAAAGGAAGATCACATCCAGGATTTAAGAACTATCTTCAATCTAATGCGCCAACATCAGTTGAAAATGAATCCCACCAAGTCATTCTTGGATATCTCTAGTAGTAAATTTCTCGGCTTCTTCATTTCCTCTAAGGGTATACACGTGGATCCCGAGAAGATCAAAGCCATTCAAGAGATGTGTCCTCCACACAACCTAAAAGAGCTACGAGGATTCCAAGGTCGACTTGCATACATCAGGAGATTCATTTCAGATCTGTCTGGACGCTGCATACTATTTACCTAGTTAATGAAAAAAGGCGTATCTTTCATTTGAACTGAAGAATGTCAACGAGCATTTGACGACATAAAACAATATCTCATGAACCCACCAGTCTTAGTGCCACCAATCTCGGGCATACCATTCTTAATGTATGTGCGTGCTATGGATCATTCATTGGGTGCTTTACTTGCCCAGAAGAACAAAGAAGGCCATGAATAAGCCATCTACTATCTTAGTCGCACTATGATTGGTGCTGAACACCGTTATAGTTCGGTTGAAAAATAATGCTTAGCTCTTATGTTTGCTGTTCAAAAGACAAGGCATTACATCATTGGACAAACTATTCATGTCATATCCCGAGTTAATCCTCTTCGGGTATTAATGAAGAAACCTAGCACACTCAATTATCGACTGGCTATATGGGCCATTCTGCTAGCTCAATATGACATGGTTTATGTTCTACAAAAATCTGTTAAGGGTCAAGAACTGGCGGACTTCTTAGCGGCTCATCCTATTCCAGAAACATCTAAACTGTACGATGAAATTCCAGACGAGACGTTGGAATCAAACATGATCTCTGAAGAATTTTCTACCTGGCATCTATTCTTTGACGGTACATCCAGGATCGGGCTGAATGGTGCCATCGTCGTAGGAGTTGGGGTTGTTCTTGTTTCTCCAGACGGGTTAACTATCCAAAGAGCCTATTCCCTAGATGAACCCTGCTCCAACAACGTAGTAGAATACAATGCCCTACTCATTGGCCTTCAATTAGCTAAACAACTAGACGTCGAATATCTTGAAGTCTATGGCGACTCCAAGCTGGTTGTTAACCAGGTTAGAGGAACCTATGAAGTTCGTCATCAAGATCTAGTGCCTTATCATGAAGCGATAATCAGTATGGCTATATCATTTAAAGCCTTTTTCATCGAATATGTCCGCCGAGCTTGCAACACTGAGGCAGATGTTTTGTCCAATCTTGTAGCAGTCTTAGCCATACCTGTCAAAAGACAACATGTGGTGGTTGTCTCTAATCGGGAATTATTTTGCATCGAAAACAATCGTAATATTGAGTTCAGTAATTTTACTGAGGCCAATGTTATCAGTGAAGATTGGAGAGCTCCCTTCATCGACTTCGTGGTTCATGATATACTTCCTGAATATCCCAAGGAGGCTACGAGTGTTCGTCGACGGTCTCTGCGATTCTACTATAACCAGACCACCAAGACTCTCTATCGACGGACTTATGACGGCCTACTTTTGCGCTGTCTTGCTGGTGATGAAGCGAAGCAAGTATTACGTGAAGCTCATGATGGTGTTTGTAGAGCACATCAACCCGGCCCTAAACTACAAGATCGTATCCGACGTATGGGTTACTACTGGGCCTCTATGGTATCAGATGCCATCGAATATGCAAGGAAATGTCGAGCATGTCAAATCCATGCAGATTTTATTCACCAACCGTCGGAATTTCTGCATCCAACTGCTGCTTCCTGTCCTTTTGAAGCTTGGGGCATTGATATTATAGGTCCTATCAATCCTCCTTCTTCTAAAGGACATCAGTTCATACTAGCTATAACCGATTACTTCTCTAAATGGGCTGAAGCTATACCTCTGGCTGAAGTTAAGACCAGTAGCTCATCAACTTTGTCAAACACCATGTCATCTATAGATTTGGTGTACCTCGAAGGATCATTCACGACAATGGACCACTGTTGATTAGCCAGAAATTCACCAGGTTTTGTGACGATCATCGGATTGACAATGTCGCTTCGACAGCTTACAATCCTGCTGCTAATGGTTTAGCTGAAGCATTTAACAAGACTATTATCAAGCTCCTTAAGAAGTTTGTGTCCACTAACAAACGGAACTAGAGTGAAAAGCTTGGAGAATGTTTATGGGACTATCGCACTACGGTCCGTAACCCTACTGGCTGTACACCTTTTTCTCTTGTGTATGGTTGTGAAGCAGTTCTACCTTTGGAACTTCAGATCCTATCCCCGCGGATTGCCATTGCCAACGAGCTCACTACAGAGAACAACGACCTCCTTCGACTTCAACAATTAGAAGCGCTCGACGAGAAACGGTTATTGGCTTAACAGCATATTGAGTTATATCAAGCCCGAATCTCAAAAGCTTTTAATCGCAAAGTTAAAGTCAGAGCCTTTCAGAAAGGAGAACTCGTTCTTACAGTCAGACGTCCTATGACCATGACTCATATGAGCAAGGGTAAATTCGATGCGAAGTGGGAAGGTCCATATATCGTGAGCAAAGTCTTCTTAAATGGAGCCTATCAACTTACAGAGTTGGACTGTCGAGTTGCAATGATGCCTATCAATGGCAAATTCCTTAAAAAATACTATATATGAATGTAAAAGGAATTTCTTGTAAATATGACAAAACAGTTCATAAATAAAGTTTTATTTTATCATAAAGGAAGTTACAAGATATCATGGACGAACATCACTATCGTCCTTCTTGAAGACAGGACGAGGACCACTGCCGTCCTTTTCAAAAATGTAATCAGCAAAAGAACAGAGGACATCTTTGCTCGAACCCCCCAAAAATTTATGAGCAGCCATCCTCATGGCTTCCTCCTCATCCGTCATCCCTGGTTCAAGTAGGAAGTCCAAGATATCCTGTGGTGGCTTAGGTGCAGACGTACCTTTGCCCGCTTCCATCTACTTTGGCTGGTTTACTTCGGCTGGAGGTTCCTCTAACTTCGGAACAATTTCGGCCTTCTTGGATGCATCTTCAGACGACATTTTTTTTGTGTTGAAGAGTGAAAGTGATCATTCCATTTCAATTTTTGTTCTATTTATATGCAGAAATTCTTAAAACATCGAAGCGACGCGTTCTTCGTAACGTTCATTACATCCATCTGACGGTTCATCCGTTCATTCCATTCATTTGACGGTTCACCCATTCATTACATTCATTAGACGGTTCACCCGTTCATTCCATTCATCTGACGGTTTGCCCGTTCATTCCATCCATTTGACGGTTCGCTCGTTCATTCCATCCATTTGACGGTTCGCCCCTTCATTCCATCCATTTGACGGTTCACCCGTTCATTCCATTCATTTGACAGTTTACCCGTTCATTCCATTCATTTGACGGTTCGCCCGTTCATTACATCCATCTGATGGTTTATCCATTCATTTGACTGTTCACCCGTTCATTACATCCATCCGCCGGTTCACCCGTTCATTCCATTCATTTGACGGTTCATCCGTTCATCCCGACGATTCATTTTCGTTCATACATCCTGACAATTCATCCATCCACCTATATCAGCAACTTGTCGCATTTTTATTTTTCATTAAGTTGTCTATCGAAATAATGATATTCAATGAATTATATTCTGCCATGTCCACATTACCTCTAAGCAGATATAATAAGTATAATCATTTTCTAAAATCAAGAAATATATCATGTCCTAAACCTCTGAATATATTTTCCCATCGCTATTATTTATATCCTTAATGAGATATGCAAAACATAATAGACCCACAAAAATAATATCTTTTCATTAATCAAAATAAAAGGCATTACAAAAAGACGTATCATAAAAGAGAAAATACAAATATTTCTTTATTCAGCTGGAGGTATCATCAAACTAGCTATCTGCTGCTTCAATGCTTGAAGTCGTTCGTCACGCGAATCCAACATCCGCCTTCTAGCTTCCGCCATTCCAGATTCATCGTCAAAGGATGGCAAGGTCACTAGGCGGCGAGCGATTTCATCTTGATGGGAAGTGACAAACTCATCCTTCTCGTGGGTAAGAACGTCTAGTTGCTGAACGGCAGCTTCATGCTGTCTCGTCTCTTCCTCAAGAGCAAGCTGAACGATTCTCAACTCTTCCTGAAGTCGAGCAAACTCTGCATTCAGCTCAGCAACCTTCTTTTCTTTTTCTCCAGCAGCAGATGCTAATGCCTCCATCCAGGAATCATACTCTGAAGCCTTTGTAGCATAAGTGTCCAAAAAAGTCTGGAAAGCAGCTTTTGTGACTTTAGCTTCGCGAGTCATCCGTTCAAACTCAGCATTTACTAGGGGCTCTACTTTCCCCCGATTAAGATCTTTGTAGATCTTAACTGATGACTCCAGCTCATCCAATATGTGCTCAAGATAGGCAGCTTGAGCTTCATCACCTTGACTTCGGATAGCACCTATCAGATAAGTAGTTGGGGTTCTAACGGTGATGAAACCAACATTCTCTCTCTCCATTACCCTTTCTACTAAGGGTCCTAATGAAGTGAAGAAGAGGTTGGTAAAGGAACCAATTATAAATCTGTTAGTAGCTGCTGCGCCAGGCGTAGCGACTACTCCTATGGAAGTCGAAACAGCAGATGCTTGTATAGGTGGACGTTCAGCTTCTTGAACATGAATTAAGGTCTCTCTAGACAAGGGAGCCATGGTGGAGCTAGTCGCTCCTCCCAGATGTTCCTCTATGAAATCAAATAGACAACATTAGTTTGTTGTCATTAACGACTATCAAAAAGGATCAAAAATAAAGGCAAGCTTACCATTGCTTGGTCTAGTGACAAGTTTGTCGTCTGTCGACATAGGTTGCAGCCTAGCAGAGGTAGCTTCAGACATTATTGCCTGACTACTTCCTGCTTTAGAGCCGTCTGAAAAATGTCGGCTGTTGCTAGCTATCACCGTTATTGGCACTATATCAGTGCATACTGGAGGAATTGAAGAAGATTGAATTTCTGCATAAATGAAATTTAAGATGGTTAGTCATTTGATCTATAAAAGAAAATTGTCAATAGCATTCAATACCTCTCTGATTAGTGACAGTAGCGTCCTCCGGTGCTGTCATTAATATCATTCTTTTCTCAGGATGCATGAGCATCAGCATCCTCTTCCGGATTCGGAGTATCATCAATAGTCTCTGCTGATGTCTCTTCATCATCCGTACCTTCTTTTTTGGCTTCCTCGCTATCACTTACGGCAACCGGATCTATATCATCACGGAAGCCGAAGTCACAGTCTTCTAGAGCCTCAATCATTAATTTGTCTTCTTCAGCACGAAGTGATCTTGGAGAACTAGAAGATGGGCAGTTTCTGGTACAAGTGTAGAAGATCGCGCTTCATCCTCTATCTCCGCGATCTCCTTTCTTGTCTCTACAACCTCGTCCCTCTTCGCTGCACTGGAAGATTCCTGTCTGGGCTTAGAGGCAGGTGTAGGAGACGACATCATAACTCCGGCGACCGTACTTGTCAGGGCCGATGCCAGGATAGGTCTTGGAGGTGTGACTACTTTCTTTCTTCTGAAGACTATTTTCTTTCTGTGTAGAGGTCTCTCCGAACTTTCTATGTCTATAACATGATCTTGTCTTTGAATGGAGGTCGGGGTCGTCGCCTCTTCTCTCTGAACTGACTCAACCTGTTGCCGAGATTGCGACCGGGTAGTGACCCTTTCCGATGATTCTAAGACAAGCTTCTTCTTAGAGATTGGAGAAGAAGGTCCTTCGGCCTTCCTCTTCTTCTCCTTGGCCGAAGATCTTAAAACTTTCAAGGAGATGCACAACGGCTTGTAAACTTCTTCAGAGAAGTTAGCTTCCCTCGAAGCTTCTAATGGTGCATCGGCCAGCTCATGCTCCTCATCATTACCAGAAAGCACCAGAACAGGTGCTCCTTTCTTAAATCGAGTCGCAGTTGCGAAGTTGTCTGCCAGATTGAAGTTTTCAGCAAAAGTGTTTGCTGATGTATAGAAGATCGAGTACGTATACAGCATACGAGGACCTCGATCATTTCTGGACGGCATCGAGAATGTCGTCCTTGTGTCCCCAGCATTATAATATGCCCAAGCCCGGGCTCCATCAATTAGAAACCCTTTTCCTTGTAGGCATGTGATAGCATTACCTACATGGAACTGGTCATAACCGAATTGGCGTACAAAATGGCTGGGGAGATAGGGCTCCAGACAATATTCATCTTCAAATCGGTAAACCAGGTGTGACGGCCGGATTATCCTCAGCCAATCGAAAGTTGTGTGGCCCAAAGGCTGCATCCTCCCGGAGTCCACAAGGTTTATAGACATATGCTCATAACCGACCGGAGGGGTAACGCAATAGAAACTCCATCCTCTTCCGAGATTCAGTGCGCGTAGGCAATCTCTCAAAGTGGTGTAAATCCACTTGCATCCAGAAAATCTTCTCAAAAAGCTGCCACCTACTTCCCCATATCCGGATTCATTAGTGAAGGATGGTGTAGAAGTAGCCATCCGAACAAGTATGTGTATGGTAATTCCAGCCGGGGGAAGTGTCCTTTCTCGCCTTTCTCTTTAATCATTGAATCGACAAAGAGGCAAAGGTCGACATTCACTCTGTATGTCATTGCTGACAGCAGATCCATCCGGTAGCCAAAGACCAGACGGACAGCAGTAAAAAGTACACCGCGGTGGAAGCGGTCAACTGCATTGGCTCCAGGGACGACGTATCCTCGAAGCCAGTAAGTGAGAAAACCCGCCAACTGGGCCTCCTTCGACATGGGCCTATAGCCCACCCTCATGTAACTCTCAATAATGTCATCTTTCTTAAGAGGGGGATATTGAAGATTATCCTCGATCTTGATATCCATATCTCCATGTGTCTCCATTAGCTCTATCACTTCACTATTGCTGAGTGGTCGAAAAAAGTTAGGATTGCAGTTTTCGTGCTCCCTGGTCTTCTTCTCAACGATGTGGTTGAGGAAGAGATATGGCAACCATTTAGTGGAGTAGCAGGTGCCAGATGTGCCACTCTTATAATATAGAGACCAAATCTTGTAGTGGCAGAGGAGTTCTTCAAAGACAGATACTATATCAGCATTCTCCTCACGCAGTTTGTCCAGTTCATAGTTTGTTGGGACAAACACTTCATAGGGGATATCCCCCAGTGGCAGGCTGGAGATGTACTTCATCTCGTGCAAAGCTAACCCGATCTCTCCACGGGGCGTCATGAACGTCCCAGTTCTATAGTTGTATCTCTCGGCCAATGCGAGGAATAGATGAGGATTGGGGAGAAAACAATAAACAGTGGCATACACTGCTTGGTATAGATTAATCTCCTTAAGCCGCTCTTCTTGGACAAATATCCAGTTGGATATACAGATCCATCTCTTATTATCTGGATTCACGAGGCCTGTCATCCGCAACTCCTGATCCAGATATCTTCCTTCTACCTTCGCAAACTCATTTGCAAATATCGGAGTTCTCACTGGTAGCAGCAAGGAAGAATCTTCTGGCGGGATACAACCAGGCTTTAGTCCTCTAAGCAAAGAGCTATGGCGCTCAGAGGAACTGTAGAATATGTCTTTGTTGTCAGACCCCTTCTTAACACAGATGTTCCCTGTCCAGGCTTGCCAAAGTGGGGTTATATCCCATTCCATTCTTCTCGGATAGCTTGCAAAAGCATATCGAGATAGAGGAAGGCATCTAGAGATCTCCGGCAGAAGGATTGTCTTCTCACCCCTCTGGATAAGTCTCTGTTCCATTCGAGGTCTTGGCTGAGAGTTCATGTCAAAGGCCTCACCAAATAAGAACAACGGCTTCTTATGAGTGACGGTGTCAGCAGTTTGTAGAGGCTGCCCGTTCATCAAACACAGTAAAGTCTCATTATCCTGTGCAATCAATACGGCTTGTCGAGATGACGGTAAGGCGTACTGAAGAAAAGTCACATGAGATAGATCTTCTTTGTATTCTCGTTCAGCCAAGGATCCTGCAAAGACCTCATAGTTGGGGTCTTCTCTGAGGTTAACTGCATCAAATAAAGAAACAAGGATCAGTACATACAAAATCGAAAGTTTCTACAAAAGATCATCAATTTGCACAAATTATCAGATTGCACCAGCAACATCAATATGCGCAAGTGATCGGATTGCGCCAGCACAAACAACCTGCACAAATTATCAGATTGTGCCAGCAAAATCAATATGCGCAAGTGATCGTATTGTGCCAGCACAAACAACCTACGCAAATTGTCAGATTATGCCAGCACAATCAGCTTGCGTATGTTATCAGTTTGCGCTAACAAACTTGTGCAAGATATCAGTTTGCGCTGACACAACTGACTTGCGCAAAATGATGGATTATACCAAACATTTTGTCAGCGCTTTCCATCCAATTGTGCAAGAGTATAGTTTTCATAAAAATGCAAACTATTGTGAATACAACCGAAACCCTAAACAGGGTGACGCAAATACCATCAATCTCTAAAAAGAGAGAGGTATGAAGGTCTGAAAATATCAAGAACCCTAAAAAGGGTTTCGATCTTCGTTTGTCATTTACCTTGCAATGCTGGATGCCCTATTTCATGACAAAAAATTCAGGGCACAACCCGAATCGAAGGTTCGGCGGGGGCCTTGCCCTTCTCACTGGCTGTACGCTTGGGAGCCATCACTGTCGTCGACGAAAAGGAGAAGAAATAGTCAGAGTTGGAACGAAAGCTTTTGTCTCTTGAACAGTCGAAAACAAGTAAAATATGAAAGAAAGAAAGAAACTATTTATAGTTTTTCAAGTGTAACGACTACCTCCGATTGTGCCACAAAAGTCGGAGCTGATTCCTCCGAATGCGCAATCACAGCGCAACTTGCGCAACTTGATTTTAAATTTGAAATTCAAAGTATTTTGAAACTTTGAATATTTTCAAATTTCAAAAACTTTGAAGGGGGTCTTGTAGGTCCTAAAAATCAAGTTACACCCAACAAGAAAGCAATGAAAACCAAAATGTGCACCCTTCAATGAACTGTGCAGGAAGTAGACGGCACAACAAATCAACTGTGCGAAGTTGAACTGCGCCAGTATCAAAATGCGCTAGGCTGACGTGGCAACATCATCATTACCTGACACAAAATTAGATCTTCTGACAATTGACAGCCCGAAAGGCGAGGAGCCTCTTCGTTTCTCGAGTCGCACCGCATTTAGGACAGATGTCCAAATCCTAGAGCGGTCCAGCTGCCAAAAGCCAGTGCAGTCTGCTAGCCGAACCGAAGCGCAGTCTGCCAGATCTTCTTCAGCGCAGTTTGATCCTAGCGCAGTCTAAAGCTAGCACTGTTCAAGTGGCGCAATCCATCAGGATAACTGACATTTATTACGTGGCTTACATGCCATCAATTGCTCGCCATATGGCAACCGCTTGTACACGACCATACATATTTTAATCAAACAATGCCACGCGTCTAATACAGTTGGCCCACGATCGAGTAACTGGCAGCGCAGTTCGCTATTTGCGCAGTCTGTTGTTAGCGCAGTTCATCATGCGCAATCCAGAATAACTACAAATTAGTTATTTCTAAAACTCTATAAATAGAGTTTCAAGTTCTTCATTAATCAGATCATTATCATCATCAGAGATCAGGGTTCTTGTCCAAGTGCTGCTGCATTCTTCAGAGGCTATCGTCTTCAAAGTTCACATCGTCCAAGGGATAAAGCGATCGTCTTAAGATCGGATTCCTATAGTTGTACTTTTCTAAAATTTAATTGTAATCTTCTTACAAAGTTTGTGAAATAAAATACTTTTGTTTTTGCAAACAGGATGACGTTGGAGAACGAGCTTTATTGGGACCTGAGATGGTTGTGGATGTAGCCGAGAAAGTGAATCTCATCAGAGATCGTCTTCGCGTGGCATAGGATAGACATAGGTACTGGGCCGATAGCCACCGCAGACCTTTGGAGTTTGAGGTACAGCTTAGAGATATGATTAGAATTAGGAGTTATTTTGTTTGTGATTTTGTTTGAATAGATTAGTAATTGAGACCTTGTTTGTGATTAGGTTGAAGATCTGGTTTTTTAGGATTTCTTCGACACGTGGTACAATTCGTTTTGGTGGAGGTGGGAAGCTTAGCCCGCGCTTCATCGGACCTTTCGTGATTAGCGGGAGAGTCGATGACATGGCTTACAGGCTAGACTTGCCAGTTGTATTAGTGGGAGTCCATAACGTATTCCACGTGTCACAGTTGAGACGGTATGTGGCAGATGCTAGCCATGTACTCGATCACTCAGAGATTGAAGTGGGACCTACTCTTAGCTATCCAGAGCAGCCTGTGGAGATTCTGGATCGACGAGAGAAGGTTCTGAGAAACCAGGTAATACCCTTAGTTCGAGTCGCATGGAGGCATCATTCTCCAGGCGAGTCTACCTGGGAGCGGGAGGATGAGATACGCGAGCGATACCCATTTCTTTTTGGACCTTGAGGTACGATTGTGTATCCTTCTCATCAGGTCAGTTTTGCCTTTCAATTTCGAGGACGAAATTTTTTTAAGGAGGGTAGATTTGTCACTACCACTTTTTAGCCTTGAGAGTATTTTGGTCATTTGTGAATTAATTGATATTATTTAATATTTATTATTTAATTAATTTCTAAGTGTCATGTTAACCCTTAACCTAGTTTTGACCTAATCTAAGGGTTAGTCATTAACATAGAGGCTATGTTAGAAGATGTTAATTTTATGGCTAAGATAGAATGTAAAACCCCTAAATTTCTACTACGAATTTTTTTATAAATATGGTATTGATTTTTGTACTTCGTATTTGTACGTCGCATACGAGTTTGCGTTTCGTAAATTTCTCGTCAAGTACGAATAATTGTGAAGTACATATTTTTATAAAACATTTTAATTATATAGATGTGGAAAATATTTCAAAATAATAGACGATAAATATTTTATATTGCTTGAAGTTGTAAATGCGTCGCGCTGAGGATTACCAAACCTTATTTTTATTTAAAAAGGCCATTTTATTTTATGGTACAAGTATAACTAGTAATTTAAAAAAACTGTATTTTATGTAAGTATTATTTTTGCATGTGAGTGTATTGTATTTTCAAAATTAATTATTATCATTAATATATTATTTTAAAAAACGTATATTAATTATGGTTAATATTATGGTGATTTAAGGTGGAAAAAAATAAGTTATTTAAATACAGTTTAAATTAGAGATAGAATCTATCTACTTTGGATTATATTTGATTGAGTTACTTTTAAATCAATTTGAATTAAATAGTGGAAAATCCATGGGGAATTAAAAATCTTCTTAGTCCTTATCTAGATAAGACTTTTGTAAACCCCCTGATTTTTCAAAATAAATATTTGTGGATTTTTTGGACTTTAAATAACTATTTATTGACTTATTATATAACTTGTATTATTTTACATATATTTAGTATAGTGCTCATTAGTGAATTTAGTATAAAAATATATAAAGCTATTTTTCTAGTACATTTAGGATCTAAACTATATTATACAAATTTTCTCAAAATTTTAGTTTTTATTTCATAACTTTTATTATTTTTTACATGTTACTTATATTGTACACTATTTACATAATATAGAATAAATGTCAATTTAGTATTAAATATTTCAGTTTGTATAAATGAGATTAGATAAAGGTTGTTTAAATAAGTATTAACTCTATTTATTATCTATAGTAATTTTAAATAATGTTATTAATAATTTAGATAAATATGAACTATAATTTAAGTTAATCATAATCCTAAGTCTAATAAGAAAGCATCCCTATCTATATTATATCATAACAAAGTAACTCCTATCAATTTAAACCAAATCCTATCTAATTTATGAGATAAATCTAAAATAAATACCTATATAAACCCAATACATCCCCCTTCTATCAGCCATAATTCGAAATTCTTTTTAGTCCAATAGAAACTCTAAAATTCGTCATTAGAATTCAGCCCCGCTTTTTAGCAGCAAGAGCAACTTGGAACGACTATATCTCCTAGCTCCGAACTCCATTTTGTCTCCAATTTTTTTAAAAATAAGCGTATCGAGGTAAGGTTTCCAAAAACATATTTTTGTAGACAAAATTCGTTCTGTAAATTTTTGCAAAACTGTTTGAGTATCTAGTGTCCAAAAAATAAACATGTTTCGGTATTTTTACGATTTTGGGAGATTCCGAAAATAAAAATACGATCCGTTTAGTTTTTCGAAAGATGATACAAAAACCTATACCATATCCTAACTTCAGAATTTATTAAATAAATGTAATAGGTGCAGTATTAATTATAATTATATAATAGACTATTTTCAGCATCCGAAGTTGTTCCTACACCTTTCTCTTTGTGCGCTGTTGTTGATTCGTCGCCAGGACATCATCTTACCTCACTCGGACAACATGCAAGATACCTTGCCATCTTTACTGTTTATATTTAGTTGCATTTTATTTCAATTATTGTATCTATATTTCTCTTTTATTATTTTCTTCTTGCATGTGGACTTAGAGTTAAGAGATTACCGTCAACTTAGTGTCTCATTAAACTTGTCACAATTGTATCACGAGTTGTGTGTGAGTTGTGAGTATCATATAGAGGTCACTTGCATGTCGGCTGATCCCCCGTACGTATGTGTAGGAATAACTGTCAATATATGCATGTTAGAAGACTTGACAGTTGTTAATATAAAACCGTGTTGTGGAAGTGACACGTGTTGGTGCGGTGTAGTTACGACACATGTATAGTATCATGGGGAGGGAGATGACAGCTACTAGCGTAGGGGCTATATTTATTTTTACACACATTATGGAAGATAGTGACTCGGATGAGCGCTACGTGTTATCCGGCCGATAGTGTCTCGAATGAGCGCTACTTGTTGGCCACTCTTGATTACTTGCATGAATCCTTACAGCCCCTGCGTAGAATGTTGTCCTCAACGTGCATATCACATAAATGGTTAAGGACCCAGTCGTGTCGTAGTTTTCTAGTATTTACACTTGCAGTTATAATGGCATATTCTTCCTGTATCTTGTTACGTCCCTCTGAGGACTTGGTGATTTCTCCAGGTGCGTTTTGTGATTTTTGCAGGTGCTCTAGCCAAGGCCATAGTTTATAATCTACCTTCGCGATGCTAGCTCTTGGACCGTCCTTCGCTTTGCTCGACTCTTCCATCGTTGCTATGTATTTCTCTCTCTTTTTGTTCGTAGTAGATTTGTCTCCGCCCAACGATTATATACATGACAAACTCAAAGTTGCTTTTATATCATTATTTATCTTCGTGGATGAGATTTAGTGTCTTGGCTTTCTACATTTACAGCTTATGTATACATACGAGCCTTTTATTTACTCGTATGTATACAGCTGGCATTATACGTTTCTAGTCCTATTTTGGGACTGGAGCGTTACATGTTTTTGTGGTGGCCCATGTAGGTCAGTTTTATCACTTCGGTTATGTGACTGTACCGATGTGAGCCTGCACATAGGATTAGAGTCTAAAATCTCATCCACATACTTGATCTCCTTCCTAGACCTTCTATTTTCAAAATCTCGTTTACCATCCTTGATTTGCATCCTACTTGAACTCTTCCTATCGTGAATTCTTGTTTTTTGTGTGCTTAGTGACAGCTAGGAAGATGACTACACTAGTATATGCTCATAGGTCAAACACATGTATTACATTAACAATTTGCCTGCATTGAGGTCTTATTTGAGTTATAAAGGCATTAGTCACTATAAGGATAAGTTAATCCTAAGTTAGGTAGTAGAGATGGAGATAAATTTCATTTTGATACTACTAGAGGATTGATAGATTCTATAAAGGATTAAGAAAATAAATTCTTGAACTACGATTTTTGATATTGTGAAATAGTTATGATTTATTGGGATATGAAATAGATTTGAGAAATATCTTAAAGTTTTAAATTATGACGCATGATTTACGGTTAAGTTTAAGTTTGGATTGTAATATGATAAAATTTATCTCGAGTTTTATTAAAAAGTTTTTTTTGATTTTATAGACGACTAGAGAAGGTAGAAGTTTAGTTTGAAAGAAAAAAAGAGAGCTTGAGGTTTTAAATTGATTATATGATTTACAATTTAGAAGTTTATTTAATTTTGAGCTTGAAGAGATAATGGTAAAATTTTGTTTTAAAATATTTTGGAAAATATGAATTCGACTTTGAAGAAAAATTTAAATTTCAAGTTGTGCCTATGATTTATGATTTCGAGTTTAAAAGTTTCGTTTATGGTAACTGAAAATCTTGGAAAAAAAATTTTAGATTTTAAATTTAGTCACATGATTTACGATTGATGAAATTATTTAAAAATATTGAGCTTAAAATTTGAGATTGCTTTGTAATATGCTAAGAGTTTATCGAGAGAGTTATTTGAGAAAAAAATATAATTTAGAGCTTTAAAGTTATGATTGTTATGACATTTTTTATAGATTCAGGATTTATGAACACTGGAGTTTAAAAGTTGGATTGAAAATATTAAATTTTGAAAAAGTTAGTAGTAACGTGATAAAAGTTTACTTTGAGATTTATGAAAGAGGTTTAAATTTTTAGTCATGATTAAATTGGACGGCTTAGAGTGAATACAAATTATGATAGTTTATTTTTGAAAATTTTATTTAGAAACTTCTTGGAGAAAACTCGAGTTAAAATTTTAATGGTAGGCCACCAAGATAATCCTAATAAGTTAGAAGTATTCCACACTAATTGCCATATCACTCATGACCATGATAGTAGTTTATACACAAGTGTTGATAGTCATCTACCAAACTCTGTGACTGTATCTCAACATTGACTCACTCGACCTTCCCTTGTGACCTACTAACCGTTTGCAATTTGAATAATGAATTGATCGTTCCTTAACTGTATTCATCTACAAGACTATCTTCTCTCTAGAACTGCGTCCCTAAATTATTTTACTAGATTGCTTAATTAATTTTATTTCATGCTTCAACTCTTTAATGTTTGTGCATTAATAGTCACTCATGAACTCCCACTTTCTATTTTAGATCTTTTTGTGTCCTTTACCGTGACTTTGATATTTGGAGTGTAATACTAGATGTTATCTTCCAACAAATTTTATATGTAAGACCTAGACGAGCTCACCTTCATGTAGGTATATCATGTCCCACTCAAATACGTCCCTTGGTACTCTATTTTTATGATATAACTTTCGGGTCATAAAGACTAGACTATAATCTTTACCATGATACCGATATATTTTTCGACCAAGGATAGGGATTCAACCTCGACTCAATTCTTTCGATTCGATATGTGATTTTGTTCTACTTAATTCCTTAAATACATAATTTTGTTCTTTATCTTGATTGCTTGACCCATTGTCCCATCACACTACTAGTTTAACTCTTGTAAGTTGGGTAGAATACCTTATGACCTAACAAAACTTTGTCCTTATGACCCATATTGATAAGTTTACTTAGATTATAGAATTCAGAGGACCCTAACTTATCTAGTCAACCAAGCTATAGATAAGAAAATACTAGGACGACTGCATAATCCCAAACTTCGGGCAAGACTTAGATTTTAATGGATCTTCGACTTTAATTTCCTTCATTAGTATTCTTTACTTATATTTTGACTATCTTATGATGCTAATTTAGCCTTAGTTTTGCAAGCTTATTCTTTTATCGTGTTTGTTCACGACATGTGTTATTGGGGACGCCCACTAGTACATTGTCTAATCAGAACCGATGAATGATGGACCGATCAACCTAGTGCACTTTGGTTCGCTTTTTATATATTGTTCGACGTTGATGGAGATATAGTTAAACTTGGCCTCTAGAATTCCATCCGCGACTGCCTTGGCAATTCTTTTTGAAAATATCCAATTGTATTTGAACCACTTATTCGTATTCGATAATATCTTCTTCGAACTCTTTATTATTTTCGTCTTTCGCCTATATTAGAAAGACAAACACTCGTATTTGATATCCCCTTAGTTGCCCACCATCTATTGCCAAGATAGTTAACCACTGAGCAACCAATGTGACTATATCCCTGTCTTGAGTTACCTTTTTCCTCTACCCTAAATTCATTATCGCAACCTTCTAATCGTTCTTGAAACTTGAAAATAATTCAAATCATTTCATTAACCATATCTTAAACCAAGACGACTATATTCGCTCAAGAAACCATCTCTTATAAATGTCTAAATTATTCTCTTTGACCTACTCAATTCCTTTCTATTCTCTAATTCGTGTTATCATAATTTTATTACCTTAACTAGCGCCCTTCTTCAATTCCATAACCATGATGTATTTTTGCAGATATCAAAATTACGATAATGCATGTTTTTGTCGAACATCGTTTCTTCGCTTCATCCAAAAATTTAATCGTATTTCGGTATTGAGGAACTCTTTCTATCTCCCCTACCCTAGCTATTCCTAAATTTTGATGACGAAATTCTTGTAAGTTGGGTAGAATGTAAAATTCCTAAATTTTTACTATGATTTTTTTATAAATATGGTATTGATTTTTGTACTTCGTATTTGTACGTCGCATACGAGTTTGCGTTTCGTAAATTTTTCGTCAAGTGCGAATAAGTGCGAAGTACATATATTTATAAAACGTTTTAATTATATAGATGTAGAAAATATTTTAAATAATAGCTGATAAATATTTTATATTGCTTGAAGTTGTAAATGCGTCGCACCGAGGATTGCCAAACTTTATTTTTATTTAAAAAAGGCCTTTTATTTTATGGTACAAGTATAACTAGTAATTTATAAAAACTATATTTTATGTAAGTATTATTTTTGCATGCGAGTGTATATATATTTGTATTTTCAAAATTAATTATTATCATTAATATATTATATTGAAAAACGTATATTAAATATGGTTAATCTTATGGTGATTTAAGTTGGAAAAAATTAAGTTATTTAAATACAATTTAAATTAGAGATAGAATCTATCTACATTGGATTATATTTGATTGAGTTACTTTTAAATCAATTTGAATTAAATAGTGGAAAATCCAAGGAGAATTAAAACTCTTCTTAGTCCTTATCTAGATAAGACTTTTGTAAACCCCCTAATTTTCAAAATAAATATTTGTGGATTTTTAAATAACTATTTATTGACTTATTATATAATTTGTATTATTTTACATATATTTAGTATAGTACTCATTAGTGAATTTATTATAAAAATATATAAAGCTATTTTTCTAGTACATTAAGGATCTAAAATATAGTATACAATTTTTCTCAAAATTTTAGTATTTATTTCATAACTTTTATTACTTTTTACATGTTACTTATATTGTACAATATTTACATAATATAGAATAAATGTCAATTTAGTATTAAATATTTCAGCTTGTATAAATGAGATTAAATAAAGGTTGTTTAAATAAATATTAACTCTATTTATTATCTATAATAATTTTAAATAATGTTATAAATAATTTAGATAAATATGAACTATATTTTAAGTTAATCATAATCCTAAGTCTAATAGTAAAGCATTCCTATCTATATTATATCATAACAAAGTAACTCCTATTAATTTAAATCAAATCATATCTAATTTAGGAGATAAGTTTGAAATAAATACCTATATAAACCCAATACATCCCCCTTCTTTCAGTCACAATTCGAAATTATTTTTAGTCCAATAGAAACTCTAAAATTCGTCATTAGAATTGAGCCCCGCTTTTTAGACGACGATATCTCCTAGCACCAAACTCCATTTTGCCTCCAATTTTTTTAAAAGAAGCGTATCGAGGTAAGATTTTGAAAAGTATATTTTAATAGACAAAATTCGTTCTATAAATTTCTGCAAAACTGTTTGAGTATCTAGTATCCAAAAAATAAACGTGTTTTTAGTATTTTTACGATTTCGGGAGATTCCGGAAATAAAAATACGATCCGTTTAGTTTTTCGGAAATATGATACGAAAACCTATACCATATCCTAACTTCAAAATTTATTAAATAAATGTAATAGGTGCAGTATTAATTATAATTAGATAATAGACTATTTTTAGCATCCGAAGTTGTTCCTATACCTTCTTCTTTGTGCTCTGTTGTTGATTCGTCACCAGGACATCATCTTACATCACTCGAACATCAGGCAAGATACCTTACCATCTTTACTGCTTATATTAAGTTGCATTTTATTTCAGTTATTGTATCAATATTTCTCGTTTATTATTTTTTTCTTGCATGTGGACTTAGAGTTAAGGGATTACCGTCAACTTAGTATATGTCATTAAACTTGTCACGATTGTATCACGAGTTGTGTATGAGTTGTGAGTATCATATAGAGGTCACTTGCGTGTTGGATGATCCCCTGTGTGCATGCGGAGGAATAACTGTCAATCGATGCATGTTAGAAGACTTGACAGTTGTTAAGTATAAACAGTGTTGTGGAAGTGACACGTGTTGGTGCGGCGTGGTTACGACGCATGTATATTATCTTGGGAGGGAAAGGACAGCTACTAGCGTAGGGGATATATTTATTTTTACCCACATTATGGGAGATAGTGACTCGGATGAGCGCTACGTGTTACCCGGCCGATAGTGTCTCGGATGAGCGCTGCTTGTTGGCAACTCTTGATAACTTTCGTGAATCCTTACAGCTCCTGCGTAGAACGTTGTCCTCAAAGTATATATCACAAAGATGGTTAAGGACCCAGTCGTGTCGTAGTTTTATAGGATTTACACTTGCAGTTATAATGGCATATTCTTTTTGTATCTTGTTACGTCCCTCTGAGGATCTGGTGATTTCTCCAGGTGTATTTTGTGATTTTTGCAGGTTCTCTAGCCAAAGCTATAGTTTACAATCTACCTTCGCGATGCTAGCTCTTGGATCGTCCTTCGCTTCGCTCGACTCTTCCATCGTTGATATGTATTTCTCTCTTTTTGTTCGTAGTGGATTTGTCTCCGCCCAACGATTGTATACATGACAAACTCAAAGTTGCTTTTATATCATTATTTATCTTCGTGGATGAGATTTAGTGTCTTGGCTTTCTACATTTACAGCTTATGTATACATACGAGCTTTTCATTTACTCGTATGTATGCAAGTGGCATATACGTTTCTAGTCCTTCTATTTTGGGACTGGGACGTTACATAGAAATATCTAGATATTTAGTTAAGTTAGATATTTTAGCTTGAGGGTTGAATATACACATGGGCCTTTACTAAGGGACTTAGAAACTTACTAAGAGGGAAGCCCATAGCTACCTAATGAATCAAAACCCAAACCCTAATCCCTACATGGCCGGCCAAGAGAGGCACACCCCCTTATATAATATCTCTTCATTAATGCTTGCCTCCTTTCATTACACATTAAGCCTAGTTTAGTGTTCTTCCCCAAATCTTTACCATTCATCCAAATTACCCGTAAATTGAGCCTAATCCCTTGCATTGGGATAACTTGCTGTTGAAGAAGGACTTGGAGGCTAGCTAGCTAAGGTTTGGAGCTCACTTGGCCATAGAACTTGGAGGAGGACACCTTCCTTTAGAGCTATTCTTGAGATTTTCTCCCAATAGGTAAATGCCCCTAAATTCTATTAAATTTCTGTTCTCTTTCCGTAGATGCATTCATCTAGGTGTCCCCTAGCTGTAGGTATAGTTTGGTAGGAAATGGAATTGGTTTGGTATCCGTATCGGACGCGTATCAGTGTCCATGCCTATGTGTTTGACGAAATGCCTAAAAGAGGTTTTTATTCATATTTTCAAAATGTATTTGAATAAATTTGTAGATCTATATGTGCTCTTTGATTTTGTATATGACTTAGCTAGATATGGCTTCGTGTCATGTCTAAATGGGGGCAGGACACGCCGTACGACCATACGGGCTGTGTCCTGCTACTCGATTACATTTTTTGCGTGTCCGTGTCACTTGGACACGCGATATTTGGCATGCGGCTAGGGGTAGTGACTGACACATCAGCCCCCTATGGACACACATAAAAAAGAAGAAAAAATGTTGTGTTTTCTTTATTGGCACAAGGCACCACAAATCGAGTACGCCTGAGAGATCCTGCGCTGGGGATCCCCGAGTACAAAAATGAATTTTGGGGAATGGGACGATGGAGATCGAGCGGCAGTTGATAAAAGGAATCAGTGAACAATAGGGTGGTGGATGAGTGTAGTGAGAAATCAATCTCAGGACTCTCACTGACAGTTCAAAATCTAGGCAATTAACATATCAAAATCGATTCCCAAACTCATGCATCTACCAAATCAAATTGGCCTATCCATCATTCATCAATTAACAATTATGTTGGTGAGTCCTATTTATCATTCAATCATCATAAAATCAGGAAAACGAAGATCAATTTCCAGTTAGCATATTCATTTCTCTGTTTCAGTTAACTGACAGTTAACTCCTTTGAATCCCAATATGTGACATCACACAAGTTACTAATTACAAGTATTAACATCATAATTTATGGACTAAAACAACAGTTCACTCTACATCTTGAACTCTGAAACAATTTTAAACCATGGTATCAGAACATGGCATTCAGACCCTATTCGAAACAACATGATTTTACAATTAATCCCCAGTCATGCAATTACAATCCCAGTTTTTTTTTACATTCAATCTAACATTCAAACCATAATCAAATCTAAATCTCAGTTTAAAATTCAGGAAGTAACTCAGGAAATTTCAGAAACTTGACAGTTCATATAAACCAATACATTATCAAAACAATTTCGAAAACCAATACAAAACATGAAACCCGATCCTGAACAATCTGAAACATAAACTAAACCTTGAATCATAATTGAAAACTTATTAAAAGAATTCGAATTCAAAATCCCTTTTTAACTCTTGAACTGTTAACAGACATATCAAAAAATAGGGGTTTTTCCTATTTTCGAATTGGAAAACATAGCAAAATGCCAATTAAATGGTTGTTAACTATAGTCACACATGTGTACGTGTCATAGGGCGTGTTTGTGTCCAACTAAGTAGACACAACGTGTCCAGACAACCAAACACACACACAGATACGAACTGTACACTGACAGTGTCGTGCACACGTGTACATCACTCGTGGACACGACACAGTGCACCACGTGTCACGTGCACATGCCTGCGTGTTCGCCTAGGGTAGATCTAGGTGTCTAGGACCTTGATTCGTGTCCAAGTCGCGTCGTGTCTCGACACGAGATGCGTATCAGTAGCTAAATTCCGCGCGTGCACAGCGCACGCACGCGGCCAGTGTGGCCAGTGCGCGTGGGATTGCTTCGCGTGTGGTGAACCATATGCTCCCAAAATTTGGGAGCATAGTGTCAGTGATTGCCCCATCATTCCTAAAAATTTTCGTGTCCCGACGTGTCCTATACAGTGAGATATTGTGCCCGAGTAGAAGGACAGTGCACCCGTGTCGTGCACGCGTGTCCAACACCAAAAACTGACACAAAACGACACCAAAATACCTAACATCCTTCACAACAATTAATGTACATCCTTAGATCTACAAACTCATGTAACTACATTTTCAAAAATCAAAAATAAATTCCTAAGTGATATTTCATCAAACACATGCACACATATCATGATACGTGTCCGATACTGACACCAAACGGACACGAATCGACACAAAACCAATAGCTGCGGCTAGGGGACACCTAGGGCTTCCTATCCATGCAAAGAAAACGAAATTCTATGGAAGGAATAGGAAGTTACCTATATGTTCAATTTGCATGAAAAAGCTTCAAAAAGGGGGGTTTCTTCTTGATGGCCAAGTGCTCCAAATTGGTCCAAACCTGAGATTTTTCTCCATGGACATTAAATAGAGCTGGATTAGGAACTAATGCAAAAGACTAGAGTGGAAAAGGAATTAAAATGAATAATCTATGGGTTGGGGAAGAATGGACAAACCTCTTTCTTCAAAACTTGAAGAAATTAATAAAAGAGGCAAGAACAAATGGAAGAGGCATTAAATAGGGTGTGGAACCCTAGGTTGGTTGCCATGGGTGGGCTTATTGGGGTTTGGGCTTAAGTCATGGGCCTATGGTTCAATTCACAAGTCATTAAATCATAAGTCATTGCATTAAATCAAAAGTCATGACTTAATTTCACTAAACCTAATCCCCTCATTCTAAAACCAATCTCTAATGACTAAAATGGGTTAACTCTAGTTAGGCTAGGGTTACCGTAGCTAGGGTTAGGTTCTAGGCCAGTCTACAAGTCTCAAACTTGTCAAGACGAACATAACACATAGCAATATTTAATTAATATTAAATTCACAGAATTTCCCATAAATCATAATAAATTCAAATAAATCCTAAAATGACCAAAATACCCTCTAGGCTAAAATGATAATTAAAACACCCTAATCACATGGCTAGGCTCTAGGGCAAACAGTCTCTACGGTTACACTAGCCAAACACCAAAATCATAAGTCATGATTTAAATAGTTTTAAAATAATTAAAAATCACTAAAAATTATATTAAAATTTTAATTACCATAATTAAATAAATTAAAATACAAAATTTCAAAATTACCTTCATTTTAGAAACTGAGTGTTACATCCATCCAGATAACATTTCATAGGCCGGAAAGTCGTTGATGGTCCACATAAGGGTTGCTTTCATCTGAAAATTCTGCTTCCTGGAAACATCGTACGTGTTAGCGCCTACTTCCCATAACTGATTCAATTCATCTATCAAAGGCTGTAAGTACACATCAATATTCCTCTTAGGATTGTTCGGACCAGGAATTATAACGGTTAGAAATATGTACTGAGTCTTCATGCACATCCCAGGCGATAGGTTATACGGAGTGACAATCACAGGCCAGCACGAATACTGGGATCCCGAAAGACCAAAAGGAGTAAAACCGTCAGAAGATGGCCCCAACCTGACATTACGCGGATCTGAAGCAAAATCAAGATACACTCTATCAAAGTGCTTACACGCTTCTCCATCGGATGGGTGATCCAACACTCCTTCAATCTGTTCTCGCATGTGCCAACTCATATTTTCGGTCGTACCTTTTACCATAAATAATCTTTGCAACCGCGGCGTTAAAGGCAAGTAGTACATTGAATCGGTCGGTCTTCTTGCACCGGTAGACCTTCCTGTACTAGTTGTCTTATAGCGATCAGCACCACAAAATCTGCACACATCTGCGTCCTTGTCGTCTTTGTAGTACAGCATGCACCCATTGCGACAAGAATCGATTTTTTCGTATTCCATCCAGAGCGATCTCACCATCCTCTTAGACCGACAGAAGTCTTTAGGCAACTTAGCACCCTCAGGCAATATTTCTATAAGCAACTCCATAAGACGGTTGTAGCAATTTTGCAACATATTAAAATCGGACTTGATGCTCAACAATCTTGTAACCACCTCCAACGGTGAATGATCCTCACAACCAGGATATAATGGAGTCCTTGCATTCTCCAGCAACTCCATGAATTGTGCAGCATCGGCGTTCGGTGCCTCCTCAGGTGCATCATGATCGTCCGGATCGAAACTAGGCCCCGCCGCGTCAAAAATCATGTTCACCGACCCATCGTCGTAAGCAGCGTTGTTATGGACATCCACATAAGACTCATACTCCGATGCTAAAGACACAAGTTCTCCGTGCGTGCTCCACTGATAGTAATTCGGCGTGAAACCCTTCGAGTATAAATGATACGTGACTTCCACTTATGGATGATATTTCAAGTTGTGACATCTCACACACGGACACTTAATTTTGGTACCGTCCATGTACTGAGGGAATGCCTTGGCAAACTGCAGGAACTGCTGTACACCCTCTATGAATTCATCTCGCACACCGCACATGTCATCAGAATGACGGTTACATCCACGAATGATTCCGTAAGTAGTAATTCATATTCATATCCAATTGAGGATAATTATGTAAGATAGATACATGCACATTGCAGTCAGTGAATGAATGTTAAGACAGTTTAGATATGGGTGCGTAACATAAACTGTTCATTCATTCCCCATATTACAAACAAAGAATTTGAAGGAAGAAACAAAAACAACTGTGTTGGGACTAAAATAACTGTCTTGTGTTAAAGTGTCATATCCGATAGACCGATACTAATCCGATACGGTCGATACTAATTCGATACCGATTCTGATACTCATCCCAACTGTCCAATATCGACCCTTTGGGTCTACAAGAGTTCTTCACCCAGTTTGTCAAGAAAGGTAAAACTTTTTAAATTAATATCCTATAACTTGGCCTTTGGCCTGTGCTTGAGCAGTATCCTAACTCAAACCATCTATCCTAACTAATAAATTAATATCCTACTTTAACATCTACTAACTCTCATATTCCTTCTAACATAAACTAATATCCTAATCTAAACTAACCCTTTAACTGAAACTAATATTTAAACAATGCTAATCATGAACTAACCACCTAACCTGGAAGTCCACACTGCTTAAGCACAGGCCAAAGGCCAAGTTATAAGGCAAAATGCAGGCTACTGCTGTAGCTACAAGGCAAAATCAAATATTGACGGTATATATATCGTCAACATTTAAAAAGTTTACTTATCTTGACAAAATGAGTGAAGTAACTCTTATAGACCGAAAGGATACTCTATACACTCTATGTAATACGATATACCAATCATACCTACACTTCTAGGATACTCTGTATACTATAGTAATGAATTGCCCTTACTAATGATGCTCTTAGGTAACATATTTAACAGATGAGATTTTCATGTTGCACTTACGCATTTGTAGCTATAAACTGCTTGAGCAACAACATATAGGTATGGAAATCGGTATCAGACTATTCCTATGAGTATTAGTATCGACGATATCAGTAGTAGACTTACTAGTTAGGGTTTTGGTCAAAACCAATTATTTTCAATTTTTTTAAGAGGATACGCTTCAAAGGACAACGTACATGATCAGTTTAATTAGCTCACCGGATAAATAGGATGACCAAAAAAGTCAATATTGCTGACCACCTCCGCTAATTGCTACTTTTGATTGCCAACCACATAAATAATAATAATAGTAATAATAGTAATAAATTCAACACACTAGACTATACTAGACTACACTTCACTTACACCTCTGGATGACTTTGGCTCAAACCAGCCAAAGCTAGTTCAACGAGAGCTCCAAGAAAAAAATGGCTCTCCTCCCACAAACCACAATGGAAACTATACTTGAATAATTCACTCTATTCATTTGCGACTATTCCAGGTGTCCAAATTATAAGCAACCCTATATACATGATACAAATTTCTAACATGTGACATTCATCCATAGCTACTGCTTAATTGTTTCATTCGGGATTCTATTATGTGTGAAGTGCAAGACGCAAGTTACATTCTGGATGGACTTTTTTTTATATCAAATTGGCGTTTCTAAAACACTAGTCCAATTAGAGATCTCTAAGAACATTTGAGCATACATGATTAAACAAAATTGTAGCCCGCGCTATTCCTGGACTCTACATTGCATTCTATAGTACTCTGAGAGTGTGACTGTGCTCTGGTGTGGTATTTATTTGGAAATAAGATGTCGACAAAACCATTATTTTCTATTTTTCTTCCTCCTGAAAACTTTAGTATTGTCCGATTGTGAACTATCAAAACCATTATATGAATCAGGTTTGAACAAAATTAAACCTAAATAAAACCCAAAACATGTCCAAGGGTCAAGTCAGTGTCCAAGGGTCATGTCAGTGTCCAAGGGTCGTGTCAGTGTCAGTGTCCAAAACACGCACACACAGTGTCAGTGTCAGTGTCCAAAACATGTCCAAGGGTCGTGTCACTGTCCAAGGGTCGTGTCAGTGTCAGTGTCCAAGGGTTTGAACAAAAATAAACCTAAATAAAACCCAAACCACGCACGCACAGACAATGGGTGTGTGTAGGGTGGAAGAGGAGGAGGAGGAGGGAGAGGAGTTAATTAGGTTAGGGTTTACCTGAGCTCGAGGAGGAGGAGCTCGACGGGGGGGAGGTAGGGGTCGCCGGAGGGGGAGGGAGTCGCCGAAGGGATAGGGGTCGCCGGAGGGGGAGGGAGTCGCCGGGGGGGAGGGAGTCGCCGGGGGGGGGGGTGGATGGGGAGCTTGAGTGAAAATTGGAATTTTCGAGCGAGGGGAAAAAAATGAAACACTGTGCCCTAAGTAAAAATTTTAGCGACGTCAAGAGATGCCGTCGCTAACCGTCGCAAAATTTTAATAGATGACGACATATTTTAATAATATGTCGCTGTACGTCGCTATTCAGTGACGTAATTTAACTCCTGTCGCTGAACGTCGCAAGTCAGCGACGTTTTTGCGATGTATATATAAAGGAGTCGCTATATTCTATATTTAGAGAAGGCATTTTATGCCGTCGCTAAATTACGTCGCTAATAGATCATATTTTAGTAGAGGTTCCATGTGCCCAATAAATGTGAATCTAGGGCAATGGATGCCAGGGCCATATTGCGCCGGACAAGGAGGTAAGATACGCTCGTACTAAGAAGCCTCCGGGCAGGGGAGTACGCTAAAGGAGTACGCCCAGCAAGAGGAGTATGCCAAGGGAAGTATGCATGAAGGAAGTACGCGTAAAGGAAGTACGTGTAAATGAAGTATGCATGAAGGAAATACGTGTAAAGGAAGTATGCATGAATGAGTATGCATAAAGGAAGTACGCGTAAAGGAAGTATGCATGAAGGAGTACGCATAAAGAAAGTACGCGTAAAGGAAGTATGCATGAAGGAGTACGCGTAAAGGAAGTATGCATTAAGGAGTACGCGCAAAAGAACCCCGCGTAAAGGAAAAAAATATACGCGTGAAACTTGTTTTACGCCAAGGCAGAGTAGACTTTGTTTTACGCGTAAAACAGTCTTGACTTGCGTAATCCAGATTCACACTGACACGAATAAACGTGGGCGTATAGTTTGAAATTATGCTGGCACGAATAAACGTGGGCGTAGAGTTTGATACTACGATGGCACGAATAAACGTAGGCGTAGGGTTTGATACTACGCTAGCACGAATAAACGTGGACGTAAGGAACCTCCAGAACTCCAAATTTAATGAAACCTTCAATCTAAGCCAAAAATGAGACTTCTATAAATTAAAAAGAGGTATAACACAAATCTCAACAACCTGGAACGAATCAAACCTTGAAAATAAGGAAATTTGATAGATCAAAACCACCAAAATTCGAAAATGGCAAATTTCAAGATCTACAAACAATAAAACTTCAAAATACAAAATGTCAAGTTCTAAACTATCTTAGAATCACGAGAGGAAGATAAATGAACCATAAAATGGGTTCTTATATGGAAGCAAGGTGTACTTGCCTATGGGTTTTCTGAGGTTAGAGGAGAGGTTAATGGAGAAGAATAAGAGTAAATGAGAATAAGTGAAGAGAAAGAAAGTAGTTGGGCTTTAAATGGAGATGGTAGTAGGTAGGGAGTTGGGTTCATGATGAACCACCCTAAACCAAAACAAACCAACTCAAGCCGAACCCAAGTCAAAATAAACCAAAATAAACCAAGTCATGCAAGAATAAGCTAGACAAGTCTGATTACGGGCCAGAATTTCATACACGTATACTGAAAATACATATAACGAAAAACGGAGGTGACAACAGTCTGCTGGAAATGCGCTCTACTCGTCGGCATGCTACAAGTCCACAGGTGTGGCCAGGATAACGAGATTGCCTGTAACTTGGAAATCTCTTTATATGAACTACTTGATCAAACTAGTCTTTAACCTTGCCAGATTAGTTATGAATCCCTGACCATGGTAACGAGGAATCCATGTCCTAAACATGATGCAAGACGAGACATGTAGCTTATACAGGCACAATCAACCAAGGAGTCAAGGCAAGAGTTACACTAGTAAGACAGGAGTAGCCGTCGCAACAGCAACCAAGATTATATAAGTTATGTCAGGTTTATTAGTCACTTGTCAGGAGTACTTGTCTGGAGTGCGCCTCGATGGGCCACTATCAAGAATTATCAAGACGGGCTCATATTATCATGCGAGTTCATGTCAAGTCCAGTCAAATCTTATCAAGTTCAAGCTCTATCATGCTCGACAAGTTATTAAGTCGGGTCATCATAAGGCAAGTCAAGTACAAGGTACAAGCCTAGATCATAACATTATACTAAGAACCATGAGAACAACCATGGATATAAGCAACAAGAGTTACCGTGGCAAGAAATGGTGCAACGGTCAAACGCGGTGCCGGGGACAGCACGCGCCGGGGACAGCATGCGCCGAGGACAGCAAGCACCGGGGACAGCATGTGCCATGGGTCAAAAGGCGCCAGGACCAGGATACGCTAGCGCCAGCATGTGCCAGCATGCACTGCTTGCACCATCAGTACCAGCATGCACTGCTTGTGCCAGCGCCAGCATGCGCCAGCATGCACTGCTCTTTTTCTCCAATGAGCCTCTAAATGTTCGTGGGAATCTATGAACTCGAAATGGCATAAATCCCTCAAATCAAGTCGGAATCTAACTTTTCAAAGGTTAAAATTGGGTAGAACGAGATTTCCTACAACATGAAGCAACTAATTTTTGAAAATAGCAAGTTTTAATAGATCAAAACCAAGGAAAACGAAAAAAATTCAAAACTTAGATCTACAAAAATCCATCCATCAAAACCAAAAATGCCAAGTTCTAAAGAGCCTTAGACTCAAGTAAGGAAGAGAATGGAACAAAGAAACTTGAGATACATCATGAAGCAAGTTGCACTTGCCTAGGGTTTTTGGGTGTAGGTGGAGAGGAGTAATGGAGAATAATAAGAAATAAATGAAAGTAATGAAGAGTGAGAGAAGAGAGTTGACTTATATATCAACCTTTCTCATCTCAAACCAAAATGAACCAAACCAAGCCAAGCCAAGTCAAGTCATGTTGAACCAAACCAAATAAACCAAGAAAAGTTTAAGCCACGATGAAGCTAAGCAAGACAAGTCTAACTACGGTCCACCTGACAATTGTTAGAGATCCGTACACATATACAGAGAATACGTATAACAGAAAATGGGAGTGACAACTCTCACTATAAAAATATTGGTATTTAGCGACGGACAATCCCGTCGCTAAAAACGTATTTTCTGTCGCTAAACCTATTTACCGACAGATTACCGACGAAAACATGACATCGATAAACATAACATCGCTATAACAAAATTGTCGATAATCCGTCGCTATAGCGACGGATTTTCGACAGAATTACTGATGAAATATAACGACGGATTAGCAACGAATTTTAAAAGTTGGTAACCACAACGACATATTAGCGATGGACTACCGATATTTTTTAGTGAGCTAAAATACTAAATTTTCTAGAAGCACATCGATGAAAATTTTCGTCATTGACTCGTCAGATACCATTTTGGTATCAGATAGAAGCGCAGCGATGGAGATTTTCGTTGCTGAGTAGTCGCTAACGTAAGAAAATTTCTAGTTTTCTGTCGAAAATCAGTCGCTAGCCTGTAAAATTTCTAATTTTTTGTCGTAAATTCGTCGCTGGTTAGTCGCTAAACTTTGTATTTTTACCCGATTAAATTATTCCAGCTTTGCTCAAACCTGTGAATATAGATGTACATTACATTCAAATGATATACATTAAATATAACCCCAATATATAAAAAATTAACCCAAGCATATCGATCAAACACCTCAAATAGTCAAATATGTTCAGTAATACATAAAGTCATCCAACAGTCGCAATGTAGTACATATACAAACACGTCCAACTGTCAAATGATACAAACACGTCCAACCATCGCAATATAGTACAAATACAGAAATATGTTCAGTAATACATAAACTCATCGATCAAAACCCCCTAAAGTTTATATAAAAATATCGTCAAATACAACAAAAAATAAATAAAACTCAAACTAATGGTGGAGGAGGTGGCAGAGGCATAGCCGACCGTCCGTATGAATATAACTACCCCAGGACCAATGTGATGATCCATTGTACATCCTGGGCAAGAACGTTTGGAAGAGTCGGCGGTACGATAAGAGGCACTGCGATCGGAGGAGAAGTCGGTGTAGTAGGCACCGTGGTCGAAGGAGAAGTCATTGACGGAGGCGTTATGGTCGAAGCAAGAGCCGGTGCAGTAGGTGTAACGCTCCAGTCCCAAAATATGTTAGACTAGGCACGTAAACATGTCAGTTGTATACATACAAAGTATACTCCAATATATGGAAACCTGATATGAATACATAATCTGTAAAATGTACTAGAACCATAATTAATCTCATCTACACAAAAAGTAAATAAATAATAGATATCATATAATGATAATGAATTGTCTTGATACAATATGTTGGGCGGAGAGAAATCCGCTACCAACAAATAAGGAAAAAATACATAAAAAATAAAATGAGTTTGGCAAGCGAAGCAAAGACGATCAAAGTGCAATCATCCTCAAAAAAATAGTGATGATCATGGCTACGGCTAGAACACCTGCGAAAGACAAGAGCACACACCTAGAGAGATAATCAGTTCCTCAGAGGGACCCAACAAGGTTCAATACCTTCTCATCGAAGTAGTAAGCCACACCTACAACCAAACAAGGATAAGATGTGACGAACTAATCCGTGACAAGTTATTGTTCCAAGCCACGGTCAGATACAAGTACCCAAACCAAGAGTACCCATACCGAACGAATAAGGGCGCCTAACCAAATCTAAGTGAATGCAGTTTTAAGAACAGTTTATGGTCGCATGACTGCCGGGTCAAGTCAAGAAAATACCAATACAGTATCTCAGTAGTGAGTCACAACACCATATACTATTCCTCAGTATCGAGCGAGTCTATAACATATAGTCTACCCATCGTTCCTCAGTAGCGAGCGAGTCTACGATAGATAGGGTGGTAGTCAACTTCCAATCATGTTCTTCCCGTCAAATGCTAACTCATAACTGCTAAGTCTTCTAGCATGCAATTCTATTAGCAGTTATTTTCTAACGCACGATTTATACATACTGGTGGCCAGCCAATCACGCATGTCCGAGTCCTATATGTGACTCACAACAACATGGTATAAATGTGTCAAGGACTATGAATGCAACACACAAGGTGGTCCCTTAAATCTAGGTTTAATGTGTAAGAAAAATAATTCATAGCAGGAAATATAACTGAACAGTAAGATCTAACAGTTTATGCCATGTATCACAGTTTATTTTATATAAAGAAAATAATGAGTAATGCATGAAGTATGAGCTAAATAAGTAAACAGCAAATGGCAAGGTGTCTTACCTGGTAGGACGCCTGGTGTACTGCAATGATCAATATGGCACGAACTATGACTTTGGTACGACAATTACGTAAGGTGACCTCGGATGGTGGTACGGATAGTTCCATCGGGTCCAGAAGGGTCAAATTATTTAGGAAAGACTTAAGGTAGTATAGGATTGATGAAGGAATATGAATGATGGGTTGTATCACGGGATGGAGAAAAACCATAGGAAGTCAATTAATATATTTGGTTTTAGAAAAATATTTTTATAATACTTAAAATATAATTTATTAGTCTTTCAATTAAATACTCAAAAATCGAAAGTCGTTTTTAAGACAAAAATTCTAAGTTTGTCAAAATAAGATTTAGCAAGAAACTACATATTTTTATTTGCCAGAATTAATAAACTAGAAATTTATAGTATAATTTGGTGACTACTTTTATTGACCAACATAACATATAAAATCTAAAAACAAAAAATAGATAAATTAGGGCTATAAAATAGATTTTGTCAAAGTAATATTTTTGGTAAATCTACCTTTTAAAATAGCTAAAAAAATAATATTTTTACAAAATCCTAAAATAATAATATTAGCCATTAATAATTTTAATAGTATCATAATAAAGATAATAGAACAATAATATTATTTTTAATAATAAATTATCATTAATAATCACCAGCCGAATATACTGGAAGAAAACCAAGAATTTAAGTAATCAGGTAATAATGATAATAATAATAACAATTATGAGTAATATTAATGGTGTATACATAATTACAGAATAGGATATAGTAGAATATAATAATAATAATGATAATGATAATAGTAATGATAATAATAATAACCATAATAATAATAATAATTAACAAAAAGTAAAATAAAAAAATAAAAAAAAAGTCGTGGTTCTCCTCTTTCGAGGAGACCCACTTTTCAATAAAAATCAAAGCAAAATATAGAGAGAAAAAGATTAGAGAGAGGGAGTGAGAAGGAGGATGGGAAGTAAATAGACGAGTGGAAGAGAGAGAGGAAGGAGCTCGGGAGAGAGATCTCGTCGGCGGGGGTCGGCAAGGTGGGGCGGAGCGGAGCCGGAGGCGCAGAGAGGAGGTTCGGGGGCTGGGCTAGGCTCGCAGAGGCTTAGGCGGTCGGGGCAGCAGTCGATAGGAAGGGCTCGGAGATTGGAGGCACGGCGACGAGGAGGCACTACGAGGCGGCGCTCGCGCGGCGGTCGGAGAAGGAGGAAGAGCGCGAAAGATCGGAGGGCAAGAGAATAAGAGGGAAGAAGGGGACAGAGTCGCCGGCCGAGGAGGAGGAGTGGGACGGCTCTGGTTGTGGTGCTCCGACGCTGCAGGGAGGAGGACCCGGTCGCCGACTCGCCACAGTGGAGGTTCGACGCACGGCCAGATCTAGAAAAGCGGGGTACGGTGGAGGATGGCCGGGCTCGCGGCACCAGAGGGAGGCGACAGCCGCACGGATTTGGTAAGTGCTGGTGATGGTGGTTTGTTTAATTTAGGGTTTTTGGTGGCTTTTGGTGGTGGCGCCGGCGATGGCCGTGGCGGCGGTGGTGGTTTGGGTGGTGTTGGTCGGATGGTGCACGGGATAGGGAGGTCGGACGGAGTGGCCGATGGCAGTGTCTGTGGTGGTGATGACCGACGGTGGCGGCGTAGGTGACAGCGGCCGGGATAGCCGTGATGACGGTGGCGGTGGTGATTGTTTGGCCCGGGACTCACGGGTGCCGGGATGGGCATGGTGAAGGTGATAGTGGTGGAGACGAATGGGGGTTTTGTCGGTGGCGGCTTTCCACGTCGTCGCTGGCCGGGGGTCGCCGCGGCGGTGGTGGGGTTATACTGTTGGTGGTGACATCGATGAGCGGTAGGGGTTTGTGGAAGTCAGGGGGTCGGGTAAGGTGAGAATAGGTGGCTGTGATGATGGTCGAGGCGAGGAAGAGGTGGACAGCCGGGGGATGGCCGGGTTAGGTTTAGGTTTATGGAAATTTTGGTTCGTGTCGGGGGTTTGTGTTGGGCATGTCGGACACGAAGGGGTTGATGTATTTATATCAAATTTTGACATATTGGAAGACACCCGAGGTCAGACCCGAGGCTGTCACGGCAGACACGGGAAGGTATAGACACCGACACGATGCACTCACTTTTGTGGTGGAAATTTGTGGGGGAAATCATGTGGATGAGTACTCTCCTTATATAGGAGGTGAGAATTCCCAGTTGGATAAGGATTAGGATTTATTTAAATCCCCTTAGATAATTCACCTATTAATTTAAATCAATTCAATAAATTCAAATCCAAATCTAAATTAATTTAAATCTAGATAATCGAAACTCAAATTAAAAATAAATTCTATCCTTAAATTTAAACTATTTAAATCAAATCAAAAAAATCAAATCAAGATTTAAATCGCCACAATAATTTCAAAATATAGTTTCCAAAAATACCAATAATAATAATTTCCAAAATAATAAATATTTTTAAAAAATTTTTTGAATAATAAAATATTAATATTAATAAATTCGATAATCAAATAAAATATTAATAGGAAGTACTTCAAAAATACCTTTTAAATAATTTAAGATAATTAATAAATAATTTCAAAAATTAATTTATACATAAATTACATCTACGTATTTGCATGAGCAGAAGATATTTTTATGAAACATAGTTTCCTAAATTGCCAATAAAATGAACTCGCCTTTTTATAATAATAAAATTAAGTAACCTTTTTTGAAATTTCGAAGCGACGCTTTTCACAACCTTAAGTAAACAAAAGTAATTACTATATATATTATTTTGAAACTATAAAATAGAAAAAATATTTTTCTAAAAATATGTACGCTCGCACATATTCGCACTTGTCGAGCAATTACGAAAAACAAAATTTCGCGCGCGACGTACCTACGCGACATACAATAAAAAAATAAAAATATAAAAAATCAGTAACAAATTTATTTTTTTAAAAATGTAGTAGAAATTTAGGGATTTTACATCCTACCCAACTTAAAAAAAATTTCGTCCTCGAAATTAAGAATTAGTAGGGGGTGAGAAGGCACAAAGGGGGTAGCGATGAGGAAAATTAATTCACAACGTTCAACAAAAGATGCATTAGGAAATAGTAATTTCAATAATGGCGGGGATAGTCATGGGTTAGCGCACTAAGTAAATTGGGTAAGGGTTAAGGTTAAAACAAGATAACAGGCAATAAAGAATATTACGGTAACAAGAGAAAATAATTTAGGGATTTAAAAGGTATGCCTTCTTGAGAGTAGGTTGATGGCACGATTAAAAGAACGAATTAAGTTCACTCTTAAATTAAGTGATTAGACGGTCATGATAGGGCCGAGAAAAGGATGAGTAGGTTAGGATGAAGATATAGCAACATCAAGTGATAATGGTCACAATCGATAGGAAGGCTAGAAGAAGTTCTAGTACAACGCCTTCGTCCTTCTAAAATAGGTGAAGGCGAAAGCAATAAGGAGTTCGAAAGATGATATTATCGAATACAATACGTGGTGCAAAGATGATCGAATAATTTTAAATGAATTGTCAAGGCAGTCGTGAATGGGATTCTAAAGGCCAAGTTTAATTATGTTCCATCCACGTAGAATAATAGACAAAATCGAACCAAAGTGCACTAGGTTGATCAGACCATCATGCACTGGTTCTGAGTAGACAATACGTTAGTGGAGGCCTCCAATAACATATCTCATGAACAAGCTTGATAAAGAATTGAGCTTGCAAAAACTAGGCTACATTAGCATCATTAGTCTAGATAGTAAAAATATAGGCATGTGAGATTAAGATGGAAAGAAAGCAGAATTAGTTTAACTCCTTACGATTCTAAGTCATATCTTATGTTGGTCTTTATACCGTCGTCCTATAGTCTTCTTGTCCAAGTCCTTGGTTGGCTAGATGGGTTAGGGTCCTCTAAATTCTAGAATCTAAGTAAACTTGCTAATATAGGTCACAAGGACAAAGGGATTGCTAGGTCATAAGGCATTCTACCCAACTTATAAAATTAAACTAATGGTGTTTTGGGACAAGGAAACACGTCTAACTAGTAGGGGTAACATTTCTAACCTCTAGCAAGCACGAAGGGGAGATAAGAATAATGATAGAAGGAATCAAGCAAGATGCAATCGATGAGTCGAACGGTAGTTTGAATATGGAATCGAAGAAAGATGTCAAGTATGTGGACGAGATCCTCGACTTCTAATCCTTTTTGCAGGCTTGCTTGGTACGATAAAGTAACCAAACAATTTATGTAGACCTGCATGGGCTACCACAAAAACATGTAACACCCCAGTCCCAAAATACGTAGGACTAGGCACGTAAACATGACAGCTGCATACATACGAAGTATACTCCAATATATAGAAATCTCGTATGAATACATAAGTTGTAAAATGCAGTAGAACCATAACTAATCTCATCCACATAAAAGTAAATAAATAAAATATATTATATAATGATAACGAATTGTCTTGATACAATATGTTGGGCGGAGACAAATCTGCTACCAATAAATAAGGAAAAAATACATGAAAAATAAAATAAGTTTGGCGAACGAAGCGAAGACGATCAAAGTGCAATCATCCTCGAAAAAATAGTGATGATCATGGCCACGGCTAGAACACCTGCGAAAGACAAGAGCACACACATGGAGAGATAACCAGGTCCTCAGAGGGACGTAACAAGACACATAATATCATGCCATTATAACTGAATATAAATTGCTCAAATAAATAAGTCAATTGAATTGTAACATGGTCCAATACACACCTATTAAACTAGCGTACCATCCCCCCAACCAAACAAGGACAGGAGATGGTAAACTAATTCACGATGACGTATCTTTCCATGCTATAAATCTAATATGGTATCGGGACCCCAACAAGGTTCAATACCTTCTCATCAAAGTAGTAAGCCACACCTACAACCAAACAAGGACAAGATGTGACGAACTAATCCGCGATAAGTTATTGTTCCAAGCCACAGTCAGATACAAGTACCCAAACTAAGAGTACTCATACCTAACGGATAAGGACGCCTAACCAAATCTATGTGAATGCAGTTTTAAGAACAGTTCATGGTCGCATGACTACCGGGTCAAGTCAAGAAAATACCAATACAGTACCTTAGTTGCGAGTCACAACATGATATACTATTCCTCAGTATCGAGCGAGTCTATAGCATATATCTACCCATTATTCCTCAGTAGCGAGCGAGTCTACGATAGATAGGGTGGTAGTCAACTTTCAATCATGTTCTTCCCGTCCAATGCCAACTCGTAACTGCTAAGTCTTCTAGCATGCAATTCTATTAGCAGTTATTTCCTAACGCACGGTTTATACGTACTGGTGGCGAGCCAATCACGTATGTTCGAGTCCTATATGTGACTCACAACAACGTGGTATAAATGTGTCAAGGCCTATGAATGCAACACACAAGGTGGTCCCTTAAATCTAGGTTTAATGTGTAAGAAAAATAATACATAGCAGGAAATATAAGTGAACAGTAAGTTCTAACAGGTTATGCCATGTCTCACAGTTTATTTTGCATAAAGAAAATAATGAGTAATGCATGAAATATGAGCTAAATAAATAAACAGCAAATGGCAAGGTGCCTAGTCTGGTAGGACGCCTGGTGTACTGCAATGATCAATGTGGCACGAACTGTGACTTCGGTGCAACAATTATGCAAGGTGACCTCGGGTGGTGGCACGGACAGTTTTATCGGGTCCAGAAGGGTCAAATTAGTTAGGGTGGACATAAGGTAGTATAGGATTGATAAAGGAATGGGAAAGATGGGTTGTATCACGAGATGGAGAAAAACCGTAGCAAGTCAATTAATATATTTGGTTTTAGAAAAATATTTTTATAATACTTGAAATATAATTTATTAGTCTTTCAATTAAATACTCAAAAATTGAAAGTCATTTTTAAAGCAAAAATTCTAAGTTTGTCAAAATAAGTTTTAGCAGGAAACTACATATTTTTATTTGCCAAAATTAATAAACTAGAAATTTATAGTATAATTTGGTGACTACTTTTATTGACCAATATAACTTATAAAATCTAAAAAGAAAATAATAGATAAATTAGGGCTATAAAATAGATTTTGCCAAAGTAATATTTTTTGTAAATCTACCTATTAAAATAGTTGGAAAAATAATATTTTTACCAAATCCTAAAATAATAATATTAGCCATTAATAATTTTAATAGTATTATAATAAATATAATGGAACAATAATATTATTTTTAATAATAAATTATTATTAATAATCACCAGCCGAATATACTGGAAGAAAACCAAGAAATTAAGTAATCAAGTAATAATGATAACAACAATAATAATTATGAGTAATATTAATGGTGTATATATAATTACAGAATAGTATATAGTAGAATATAATAATAATGATGATAATGATAATAGTAATGATAATAATAATAACCTTAATAATAATAATAATTAACAAAAAGTAAAAATAAAAAGATGTGGTTCTCCGCTTTCGAGGAGACCAACTTTTCAGTAAAAAAATTAAAGCAAAATAGAGAGAGAAAGAGATTAGAGAGGGAGTGAGAAGGAGGATGGGAAGTAAATAGACGAGTGGGAGAGAGAGAGGAAGGAGCTTGGGAGAGGGATCTCGTCGGCGGGGGTCGGCAAGGTGGGACCGAGTGCGGCGGAGCCGGAGGCACGGAGAGGAGGTTCGGGGGCTGGGCTCGGCGCGCGGAGGCTTAGGCGGTCAGGGCTGCAGTCGATAGAAGGGCTCGGAGAGTAGAGGCACGGCGACGAGGAGGCACTGGAAGGCGGCGCTCGTGCGGCAGCCGGAGAAGAAGGAAGAGCGCGGAAGATCGGAGGGCAAGAGAAGAAGAGGGGAAGAAGGGGCGGAGTCGCCGGCCGCGGAGGAGGAGTGGGGCGGCTCTGGCTATGGTGCTCCGGCGCTGCTGGGAGTAGGACCCTCGCCGACTTGCCACAGCGGAGGATCGGCGTGCAGCCAGATCTGGGAAAGCAGGGTGCGGTGGTGGACGGTCGGGCTCGCGGCACCAGAGGGAGGCGGTGGCCGCACGAATTTGGTAAGTGCTGCTGGTGGTGGTTTGTTTAATTTTGTGGTTTTGGTGGCTTTTGGTGGTGGCGCCGCGATGGCCGTGGTAACGGTGGTGGTTTGGATGGTGTTGGTCAGATGGTGCATGGGATAAAGAGGTCGGCCGGAGTGGCCGATGGCAGGGTCGGTGATGGTGATGACTGGCGGTGGCGGTGTAGGTGACAACGGCCGGGACGGCCGCGATGACGGTGGCGGTGGTGATTGTTTGGCCCGGGACTCATGGGTGCCGGGATGGGCATGGTGAAGGTGATGGTGGCGGAGACGAGAGGTGGTTTTGTTGGTGGCGGCTGGCCACGTCGTCGCTGGCCGGGGTTCGTTGCGGCGGTGGTGCGGTTATACTGTTGGTGGTGACATCGATGAGCGGTAGGGGTTTATGGAAGTTAGGGGGTCGGGTGAGGTGAGAATAGGTGGCTGTGATGATAGTCGAGGCGAGGAAGAGGTGCGCTGTCGGGGGATAGCCGGGTTAGGTTTAGGTTTATAAAAATTTTGGTTCGAGTCGGGGGTTTGTGTCCGGCATGTCGGACACGAAGGGTTTGATGTATTTGTATCAAATTTTGACATATTGGAAGACAACCGGGGTCGGACCTGAGGCCGTCACGGCAGACATGGGAAGGAATGAACACCGACACGATGTACTCACTTTTGTGGTGGAAATTTATGGAGAAAATCATGTGGATGAGTACCTCTCCTTATATAGGTGGTGGAAATTCCCAGTTGGATAAGGATTAAGGATTTATTTAAATCCTCTTAGATATTTCATCTATTAATTTAAATCAATTCAATAAATTCAAATCCAAATCTAAATTAATTTAAATCTAGATAATCGAAACTCACATTAAATATAAATTCTATCATTAAATTTAAATTTAAATTATTTAAATCAAATCAAAAAAAAATCAAATCGAGATTTAAATTGCCACAATAATTTCAAAACATATTTTCCAAAAATTCTAATAATAATAATTTCAAAAATAATAAATATTTTTAAATATCTTTTTGAATAATAAAATATTAATATTAATAAATTTTAAAAATCAAATAAAATATTAATAGGAACTACTTCAAAAATGCCTTTTAAATAAATTAAGATAATTAATAAATAATTTTGAAAATCAATTTATACATAAATTAAATCTTACATATTTGCATGAGAAGAATGTATTTTTATGAAACATAGTTTCCTAAATTGCCAATAAAATAAACTCGCCTTTTATAATAATAAAATTAAATAATGTTTTTTGAAATTTTGAAGTGACGCTTTTCACAACCTTAAGTAAATAAAAGTAATTACTATATATATTATTTTGAAACTATAAAATAGAAAAATATTTTTCTAAAAATATGTATGCTCGCACATATTCGCACTTGTCGAGCAATTACGAAAAACGAAATTTCGCGCGCGACGTACAATACAACTACGCGACGTACAATACAAAAAAAATAGTACCAAATTTATTAAAAAAAATTAGTAGAAATTTAGGAGTTTTACAGTAGGGGCAGGCATCAGACCTGTTGTGCTCAGAACTCCACTCATCTGTCCCACCTGAACTTGAAGGGACACAAGAATCTGTATAATCTGTCGCAAGGTGTAGGTGTCGGCAGTATGTCGGTCTGTGGAGGTGGAGGTGGTGGAGATAGAGAAGCTCTGGAATAAACGGATGGCTGGGATACGAACGATCTGGTTCCGTATACACTACCCCCTTTCCATCTACCGACGACTTGTATCCACAAGTCGTTCCTCACAGCCGGCGATGTGGGCTGACTAGTCCCAGCTCCCTCGACAGTCCCTCCCACACCGACTCGACTCTCTAAAGTCTTATGTGTTTCCTATATTTATATAGGTGATTAGATTTAGAGTTAATATTGGTATTTTAGTTACTATTAAGTATTGTTATGGTTACGTTCTCATACGTCTCTTAAACTATTCTTTGATTTATAATGCTACTTAGGGTTATGATTTAGAGTTAATATTCATATTAGAGTTCGGACTAACTATTTCGGTAAACTAAATATAGTTAAGTACGTAAAGACGAAGAAAAAATGTAATTAGATATATGACTCGAAAAACTTACATAGGCTTTGGTCGCCCGATCATCTACGAGCTTCGCATCTTTCTTTCGCTTATGGGTACGCTCGAAAACTTTAAAAAAGTCGACGGCATTCGGATCTCCGCCTGCATTGGTGACCTCCTCGTTCTATAACAATTAAACATCAATTTATAACTAAACAATAAATTTAAACAATTGAAGAAATAACAAATAAGAATACTCACCAGCCGTCGATAATTCTCTGTAATTGGGATGGATCCACCCGTGTGGTGACCACCCTTAGCACAGACAGCCTTTGCCTTCTCACACTTGGCCTTATAGGTCGGAATGTCCATCTTCTTCTTCATCTCCTCCCAGAATTCCTCCTTCAACCACTCCTTGCGAAGAGCACTATTTATTAGAGCCAACGCCTTCTGGTCGTTGACCATATCCATCAACCTCTTGCTGGCGACGGACTTGTAGCACTTCCGGATCGCCTGATCTTTATGCGCCGGCCACCTATACAACTTCTACAAATAAGGACAAATAAAAACAAATGAGCAAATATTTAAGAAATGTTGTAAACAAGGACAATATTATTCAGACATACCTCAAGAATCTCGAGCAAATTAATCATCTATCAACTGGGATGTCCCCAAAGTTCAGATAGGGACCATAGAATTGACGATACATCAAATCCCCTAAATCTCTACTAGCCTGGACTAGAAAAAACATAGAATAAACAAAACAATGTACGATTAGATAATAAATAGAGTATGAATAAATGTGTCTACTAACATTAATATATTTACGCCGTTCTATCGACCCATAGCTCGGTACGAGTGATGTTGGCTGGCTGCTTTGGCAGAGTAGCGTCACGACCCGCACCCTAGAGTAAGGGCACGAGACGTGGGTACGTCCAGCCTACGCCGCAGTGTCGGCGGTAGAACGCTGTCCAAGGTCACAACATCTAATAATATATCTCTAAACAGTTTATACTCCCCGAATGGGGGTGATATAGCAATAGTAAACTCAATCACAACTAAGGAAGAGATAGCACGATATGAAATAGAACTCAAGGAATAAAATAGATAAAAGCAGTCTAAGATAATCCCATCAATATCTAACAGTACAAGGTCTCAGATGAAAGAATATATACAACGCTGAACTCCAATGAGGTCTAACTAAACATGCCTCTAACTACATAAAGATAATCAGCCTAACTAATCTAGTCTAGGCAGTCGGGGGAATGTCCTCAGCTACTGCTGGATCCTCCTGGGAGTCCAGCTCACAGGTGTCATCTAAGGCTGCCCCGTAGTAGGTGTCCAGGCAGGCCTCCTCCTCGTCCTCTGTAATATTTTAACAGGTCCAGTCAGGACAGGAGCGAGTACAGTATATCTCAACAGATCATAGCAGGTTAGAAAATATAAACATACAGTAAAGTAAGATACAAGTACTAAAAGAAGTGCATTATATAAACAGAGAGAGAACTGTAATAGAAATATCTACTATACATAGAGAACTAGCAGTGACTAGTGAGTCAGAGTACAATATGAACATGTAAATGGCCTGGGATGATTCTGATAAGACACTAAGGAATAATTCTGATAAGATACTACTGGTGTATTATTCACATGTCCAATTCTACTCTCCCGTACCCCCAATCAATACACAAGGATCCAGCCAGGTTATGTTATATGATGCTATGTAACAGCCCCCGAAGGGTGGTAGACCCCGAAGGTGATAAGCCCCCGAAGGGTGGTAGACCCCGAAGGTGATACATAGTAGTCCTATAAATGGGATAAGGATTTCAGGAAGACTCTACGATCATAAGAGTATATGTCGTAAGTGATCAAAGAACCAATGAAGCATAGTGATACGTCATGTAAGTGAAACGCACAGAACATATAGTACCCGATGCTTCCTAAGGATAACATCTCAAGAAGGGATCCATATAGTACCAATCCGTGTGACCAACGTGACAGTACAAGTAAAGTAATCTACTGCAGGAAATAATTCTAAGCAGGATATGAAATGATCAGAGAATGTACTCGCCTGTATCTGAGTGTCCAATATGAAAAGTACCGTCCGAGGAGTGGTGTCTGGCTCCTAATCAGAATAGCACAAGTCACAACAAGTCCAAAATAGTAAAATGGAGTCCTACTATGCATTCTACATAATTCTAGGTCAATCTGGGCCAAAGTCAACTCTTGGTCAACTCTGGTCAACCCTAGAAGTCAAACTAGGTTAACCAAGTCTAAATTAGGTCAATCTAGCCTATACTAGTCTATAAGTCAAATATATATATCTAAAACCTATCACTCTACATATATATTGAAGTCTAACCCTACCACATATCTACATATCCATCACACTACACATTATATATACATACACATTCTATATTCATATAGATACTAAATACTTACCTTTATATTACACTATATATAGATACATACACTTATAATATATGTCTACATACTAGACATATAGTCTACACATGTAAAGACTAGGAATATAGAGAGAATGAGAGAGAGAGTGCTTGTGTGTGTGTGAACATGAATTTGTGTGACTGAACAAATGGAAAGTAGTGTGGTGAAGGGTGTCTATGTTAAAATAAAAATCTGGAAATTACCAAACAGTGAGCAATAAACAATGTATATGTGCAGGAAAACACAAACAGTGAAAGAGAGGGGAACACTAGGTAATAGTGTGTGTGTGTGTACATTGTGGCATTCATGAAGCAATGTGCACATAACTAGTGGGCAAAACTGGAAACAGTGCACACATTCAACAGTGTGTGTGTGATGTTTGTGGGTGCAGGAAATTGAAACCAGTGAAGAGGAGAGAGGAACTTGTGTGTTAGGGAAAACCAAAAGTGTGTATACAGTGATTACCTATGTGTGCAGGAACATAAAAACAGTAAAAACTAGCCCTTAACTCCCCTTGGTCAGTCCAGATTTCAATTCCTCAGTTAATCTCAGTTAAGAAGAAAAAGGAAAAAGGAAATCAATTCATTGTCCCCCCTTCCCTTCAATCTCAGTTTATAACTTTAGTTCAAAACTCAGTGAACATCAACCCAGGAATTTCCTGAACAAAGGTTCAGTTCAGATTTCAGTCCCTCCCCAATCATCAAACTTAGGATTCCACCTCAATACAAAACAGTTTTATACAATCTTAGGTTTACTCATGTGATACTTAGTTGACAATGAGGCTTAGCTATAGGCTAAATCAAAAAGGAAACAATTAATGAAACAATGCAAACCCCAATCCATGCCCAGGTTAAACCTATTTTCAGAATTCAGAGCAACAATGCAACTTATGTCAGGTAATCTCAGGTTTACATGACTTCCTACAGGATATGCACATTACATTTCATAAAGCAAATACTCAAACAGTCCCCAATGAATTTCCAGTTTTGAGCCCCAAAACCCCATCATTTCAACTCCAACTCGACACACGGGCAGATGACAAATAGAAGCATAGGTTAGAGTTTATAAAACCTACATTAATCAGTGATTAACAGGTTAATCCATCAAACAAAACTCGACCTTGCAAACTGGAGGAGTAACAGAAATTAAATATCAGTTAACCTTGGTTAAATGGGAATCAATTAGGAAAAGTTAAACAATTCAGGAATCTAATGGTTGGTAAATAAAAACAACCCATGTGCACAACCCCTCACATCCATTTCGTGTCATCCAAGGCCTGACACGGCGTGTCCAAATGCACAGAACATAAAAACACATATATAGTGCACTGTCAGTGCACTGTCTCGTGCACACGTGCACTTGTGTTGTGTGCACGACACAAAAGATGAGGAAGTCTCGTAGTCATACACATGGGTAGCCCACCTATAGGGCTACTTCATAGGCCCACTGGTCTGTGTCTACGACGTATCAGGGTCGGACACGAGACCCGTATCAGTGGCCAAAAACTCGTATGCACAGACACTGTAAAAACACGTGCACAGCTGATTTCTCTCTCGACACGACACGGGGACACGTGGAACTTGACACGTGGCATGTCAGCCAGTGCCCCATGGCTCGTGTCGAGTTTCGTGTCAAACAAATGTGTGTCGTGTCCGCTACAGACCCCGATAGGCAGGGAAGTACTGTAGCACGCGCACGAGCATGTGCACGCGCGTGTCCAAGTCGAGATCTAACACAAAACGACACTGACAGCAACACACAAGATCAGGAATCAATAAAGAATATCTAAACTAACATTTCTATTTAAAAATATTGAACAAACAAGATCGAAATGCCCTTTGAGGCATTTCGACAAACAGTCTACACTAGCCCTGATACGTGTCCAGAACGGACACGAAACCTCTGATACCCGACACAAAAACTATCCAGACCTTAGGGGGACCCTTAGTGCTACCTATTCATGAAGACTAAGTGAAATTTCAGGGAGTATTGAGAGAGTTACCTCTTGATGAACTTCAATAAAAAATCCCTATTCAAAGCTCTCATCTTGATGACCCAATTAATTCAAAACAACTTCAAACTGAGATGAGACCTTAGCAACAACAAGAATAGTCATATTAGGACCTAATGGAACAATTTAGAAAGAAAAAGGAAGAGGAAAGGAGTTCTAGAAATTAAAATGCAATAAAACTAACCTCCTTGAAATTAGGGCTTTTCCTAAGAAAGAGGCAACCCTAGATTTTAGGAGGGCTTTTATATGGTGAGGAACCCTATGTGGATAGGTGGCCGGCCACTACTTCTTAGGGTTAGGGTTTGGTCAAAACTTTAGGCCTTGGGCCAAGTTACATAGGTCATGGTTGATTTAATTAATTCAAAGCTCTAAAAACATAAGTCATGGCTTATGGCTTTTCTAATTTCTATAGCTAAAAGGGTTCTAATGACCTAACCATAGATTAGGCTAGGTTAGACTAGAGTCCCAAATTCTAACCAAGCTCAAACTAACTAAGGTTAGCTCCTAGGCTGGTATACATGAGTCCAATTGCCAAAAATTAATCTAGTCCAACCAATTCCAAATAAATCCTAAAAATTCCCATAAATTCTAATAAATTCAAATAACCCCAAAAATGACAAAAATACCCTCACACTAGAAATGTAGTAGTGACAAATCTACCCTCCTTAAAAGAATTTTGTCCTCGAAATTGAAAGGCTAAATACAACTGATGAGAAGGATAGAAAGCATACCTCACGGTCCAAAAAGATAAGGGTACTGCTCGCACATCTCATCCTCCCGCTCCCAGGTAGACTCTCCTGGGGAATGATGCCTCCATGCGACGCGTACCAAAGGTATCACCTGGTTCCTCAGAACCTTCTTCCGTCGATCCAGAATCTCCACTGGCTGCTCTGGATAGCTGAGAGAAGGCCCAACCTCTATCTCTGAATGATCGAGCACATGGCTAGGGTCAGCCACATACCGTCTCAACTGTGATACATGAAATACGTTGTGGACCCCCACAAGTGCAGGCGGCAAGTCTAGCCTGTAAGCCACGTCACCGACTCTCCCGCTGATAACGAAAGGGCCGATGAAGCGCGGGCTAAGCTTTCCGCCTCCACCAAAATGTATCGTACCACGAGTCGGAGATATCCTCAAGAAAACCTGGTCTTCGACCTAATCACGAGCAAGGTCTCAATTAATTATAATAAACAAACATGATCAAAATCATAAACAACAACCTAAATCTAATCCTACTCTAATCTGTACCTCAAACTCCAAGGGCCTCCGGTGGCTATCGGCCCAGTGCCGATGTCTGTCCTGCACCACGTGAAGTCTGTCCCTGATGAACTTCACCTTCTCGGCTGCATCAACAACCATCTCTGGCCCCAGCAAAGCTCGCTCACCAACATCATCCCAGGATAAGGGTGTACGGCACCTATGCCCGTACAGAGCCTCGAAAGGTGACATCTCAATGCTGGCCTGGAAACTATTGTTGTAGGCAAACTCCACCAAATGAAGATGATCCTCCCAGGAACCTCCAAAGTCCAGGACGCACGTCCGCAGCATATCCTCAAGGGTCTGAATAGTCCGCTCTGACTGTCCGTCCGTCTGGGGGTGGTATGCAGTACTAAACTTGAGCTGAGTGCCCAAGCTGGTCTGCAGACTCCTCCAAAAATAGGAAGTAAAACGGCTATCCCGATCTAAGACGATGCTGACCGGAACTCCGTGGATCCTGACTATCTGCCGCATATACATCTCCGCCAGCCTCTCTGTAGACGTACCCACCTTGAATGTCAAAAAGTGGGCCGATTTGGTCAACCTATCAACGATGACCCAAATCGTGTCTTTTTCTCCTGGAGTACGCGGCAATCCTGAAACAAAGTCCATCGTAATATGCTCCCATTTCCACTCGAGAATGGGCAGTGGCTGCAACAATCTACCGGGCCTGTGCCTCTCCGCCTTGACCTGCTGACAGATCAAACACCTAGCCACGAAGTGGGATACCTCCCGCTTCATTCCTGACCACCAAACATGCTCCCGCAGATCTCGGTACATCTTGTTGGCACCCGGGTGTATAGAGTACTGAGATCTGTGGGCCTCCTGCATAACCTGCTCTCTGAGCTCCCCACTAGGCACACATAACCTGGTACCGTGCCTCAGGGCACCATCCTCTGCAAGTGAAAACTCAGCATCCTCTACTCCTATACTGATCTGCTCTCTGATACACTGCAGGGCCACATCCTCGAACTGGGCCGCCTTGATCCTCTCCACCAAGTCTGACTGAATCTGCATCCCCCATAGCTGCATCTGTACTCCGGGCACGATCACCTCAATCCCAAGGCTCTCCAAGTCGGCAAGCAAATATCGATCCATGGTCAAACACATGGCTGTTGGATACCTACTCAAGGCATCGGCAACCACGTTGGCCTTCCCTGGATGATACTGTAGTACAATGTCGAAGTCCTTCATCAACTCCAACTATCTGTGCTGCCTCATGTTCAACTCCTTCTGAGTGAACACATACTTTAAACTCTTGTGATCTGTGAAGATCTCCACCCTCTCACCATACAGATAATGCTTCCACAGCTTCAGAGCAAATATCACTACTGCCAGCTCCAGGTCGTGGGTAGGGTAGTTCTTTTCGTAGGGACGCAATTGCCGGGAAGCATAGGCAATCACCTTCCCGTGCTGCTACAACACACAACCCAGCCCCTTCCCTGAAGCATCACTACAAATAGTGAAACCACCTGATCCTGAAGGCAACGTCAGAATCGGAGCTGTCGTCAGTCGCTTCTTCAACTCATCAAAAGCTGTCTGACACTCCTCTGACCAAATATACTCAGCATCCTTCTGGGTCAACTGAGTCAACGGCTCTGCAACCCGGGAGAAATCTTGCACAAATCTCCGGTAATATTCTGCCAGCCCTAGGAAGCTCCTGATCTCTGTAACTGAAGTCGGCGCTACCCATGCCTCAACTGCTATAATATTCTTGGGGTCAACTGAGATACCATCTCCAGTCACCACATGCCCCAAGAAGTCCACCCGATCCAAGAAGAACTCACATTTGGAGAGCTTCCCATAAAGCTGCTCCCTCCTGAGAGTCTCCAGCACGATCCTAAGATGCTCCTCGTGCTCCTCCTCAGTCTTGGAATATAAACAAATATCATCTATGAACACTACCACAAACAGATCCAGATACTGATGGAACACCTTGTTCATAAGGTTCATAAACACTGCTTGTGCATTGGTTAGCCCAAACGGCATAACCAAAAACTCGAACTGCCCGTACCGCGTCCTAAAAACGGTCTTGAGAATATCCTCCCCCTTCACCTTCACCTGATGATATCCTGACCTCAGATCAATCTTGGAAAATACCCGAGCTCCGCTCAACTGGTCAAATAGATCGTCGATCCGCGGCAGTGGGTATCTGTTCTTGATCGTGAGGTTGTTGAGAGCCCTATAGTCAATACACATGCGTACTGACCCATCCTTCTTCGGTACGAACAACACTGGTGCACCCCATGGTGACGAACTCGAGCGGATGAAGCCCTTGTCCTGTAGCTCATCCACCTGCTTCTTCACCGCCACCAGCTCGCTGTTGTTCACCCGATAGACATGCTGAGAGATGGGTTCCGCTCCTGGAACCAAGTCTATCAAGAACTCTATGTCCCTGTCTGGTGGCAGTCCCGGCAACTCCTCGGGGAAAACATCCATATAATATGCTATCAAGGGGTGTGGAATCGTCTGCTCCTCGACCGAGACTCCACAGAAGACTCCGCTGCTCTGCTCTGCCTGACGTCTGGAGTACTCGAACTCGGGCTCCCCCGGTGCTCTGAAGAGAACTCTACCCCCTCTGTAATCAATGCTGGCGTGGTGCATGCTCAACTAATCTATGCCTTGTACTATATCGTAGTTCGGTAATGGCATTACGAGCAGGCTCACCTCCAACTCATGGCCTCCCAAAACTACTCTCCGATCCTTACAAATATCACTCATGAGGATAATACCACCCCCGGTCGTGATCTTGTAAGTCCTAGGCAACGATTCAGCTACGATACCGTGTCTAATCACAAAAGATACTGATATGAAGCTATGCGAAGCACCGAAATCGAATAAGGCAAATGCTGGACTGGAGTCAAGAAGAATCGAACCTACAATCAGCTCTCCTATCACCTCTGCATCCCCAGCTGCCATGGCGAAAGCTCGCCCCTGCTATCCTCCCCTGGCCTGCTGCTGGTGCAAGACGAACCTCTGCTGCTGTATCGGCAGGGCTGGTCCCCTCTGCTGGCCTGCTGGAGCTCTGGCTCCTCCTCCCGGGCCTGCTCGTGCTATGCGGCACTCCCTCATCTGGTGGTCTGTTGAACCACATAATAGGCACAGGCCTAGCCTCTTCCTGCACTCACTGGCAACATGCCCAGACCTCCTACAGTATCCACAAGTGGTAACCTGCCTCTGGCCCTGCTGGTGCTGTCTCGGCTGCTGCTGCTGGACTGGCCTCTGCTGGATCGGCTGCGGCTGAAACTGCCTCAGCTGCTGATGCTGAAAGTGGGGCCTCTTGGCCTGGCCCCCGCTGCTGCTGCCTCCAACTGGGTCTCTCCCCCTCTTGAGCCTAAGCTCAAGATTATCCTCTGCTAGCAAGGCTCCCGTCAAGATCTCCTCAAATGTAGCATCTCTGCTGCCCATGGTCAGGGACTTGACCTCCTTGACCAGACCCTTCCGGAACCTCTGGGCCTTCGCCGTCTCGCTCAAACCCTCTACAAATCTGCCGAGACGACCAAACTCTCCAGCATACTCCTCTACTGAGAGGCTCTCCTGGACCAAGCTCTCAAACTGCGACTCTAAGGCTCTGACTGCTGAATCTGGGAAGAACTTCTTCTTGAAGAAGCCCCTGAACTGCTCCCAAGTCTGCCCTGGTACCCCCACCCTCGGGTCTGACTGATACCAGGTGCGAGCAAGATCTCGCATCTGGCTAGCTACGGTCTCGATCTGAAGGTCTGCTGGAATCCTAGCCAAGCGGAAGATCTCCTCTATATGCTCGATCCACTCATCGGCATATAGGATCCCCTCTGTCCCCAGAAAGTCTCTGGGGCTCATCTTCTGAAACTGTTCGATCCCCGGTGTCCTTGGCTGCTGTACCACTGGTCGAGCTGTGGCTGTCGTGACGGCCAACTCCATGCCTCTGTCCTGCCGAGCCTGTTGTCGGTCCATGAACTGCTAGAAATACGTGAACATCTGAGCTGCATCCACATGTCCTGGAGGCGGTGGCGGCTGGAAGGGATCCTCTGGAATGACCGGGTCCTGCCTCCCAGTCGGTGGATGCATACCTCCTGCTGCGGCTGCCGAGGTCTCAACACGAGCTGAGGTGGCAGGAGCTGCAGTCCCCTGGCCTCGCCGTGCTGGCTGAGAGGTAGTAGTCCCCTCTATAGCATCCTCATGAATGGCATGCTGCGATCTAGTCTCTACCATCCTGAAGATAGATAAACAAGAGTATCAATTTCTGAGAAAGAAGCGAATTAACAAAGGTGGACAATTATAATTCAAAGGATCAGCTGACAAAGGATTTAGATGGCAATAAAAGAAATTTTTTTCCTAACGTGATTGAGTACCTTAAAATTAATATCCTATATCCTACTGCAGGCTGTAGTGATACTCTAATTCGAATACCACTACACTCCTAGTCTAGGCCTGCATTGGCCACCACTAAAAACGTGTCACGACCTGCACCCTAGAGTAAGGGCACGAGACATGGGTATGTCCAGCCTACGCCGCAGTGTCGACGGTAGAACGCTGTCCTAGGTCACAACATCTAACAATATATCTCTAAACAGTTTATACTCCCCGAATGGGGGTGACATTGCAATAGTAAACTCAATCACAACTAAGGAAGAGATAGCACGATATGAAATAGAACTCAAGGAATAAAATAGATAAAAGCAGTCTAAGATAATCCCAGCAATATCCAACAGTACAAGGTCTCAGATGAAAGAATATATACAATACTGAACTCCAATAAGGTCTAACTAAATATGCCTCCAACTACATAAAGATAATCAGCCTAACTAATCTAGTCTAGGCAGTCCAGGGAATGTCCTCAGCTACTGCTGGATCCTCCTGGGAGTCCAGCTCACAGGTGTCATCTAAGGCTGCCCCGTAGTAGGTGTCCAGGCAGGCCTCCTCCTCGTCCTCTGTAATATTTCAACATGTCAAGTCAGGACAGGAGCGAGTACAGTACATCTCAACAGATCATAGCAGGTTAGAAAATATAAACATGCAGTAAAGTAAGATACAAGTACTGAAAGAAGTGCAGTATGTAAATAGAGAGAGAACTGTAATAGAAATATCTACTATACATAGAGAACTAGCAGTAACTTGTGAGTCTGAGTACAATATGAACATGTAAATGGCCTGGGATGATTCTGATAAGACACTAAAGAATGATTCTGATAAGATACTACTGGTGTATTATTCACATGTCCAATTCTACTCCCCCGTACCCCCAATCAATACACAAGGATCCAACCAGGTTATGTTATATGATGCTATGTAACAGCCCCCGAAGGGTGGTAGACCCCGAAGGTGATAAGCCCCCGAAGGGTGGTAGACCCCGAAGGTGATACATAGTAGTCCCATAAATGGGATAAGGATTCCAGGAAGACTCTACGATCATAAGAGTATATGTCGTAAGTGATCAAAGAACCAATGAAGCATAGTGATACGCTATGTAAGTAAAACGCACAGAACATGTAGTACCCGATGCTCCCTAAGGATAACATCTCAAGAAGGGATCCATATAGTACCAATCCGTGTGACCAACATGACAGTACAAGTAAAGTAATCTACTGCAGGAAATAATTCTAAGCAGGATATGAAATGATCAAAGAATGTACTCGCCTGTAACTGAGTGTCCAATATAAAAAGTACCGTCCGAGGAGTGGTGTCTGGCTCCTAATCAGAATAGCACAAGTCACAACAAGTCCAAAATAGTAAAATGGAGTCCTACTATGCATTCTACATGATTCTAGATCAATCTGGGCCAAAGTCAACTCTTGGTCAACTCTGGTCAACCCTAGAAGTCAAACTAGGTCAACCAAGTCTAAATTAGGTCAATCTAGCCTATACTAGTCTACAAGTCAAATATATATATCTAAAACCTATCACTCTATATATATATTGAAGTCTAACCCTACCACATATCTACATATCCATCATACTACACATTATATATACATACACAATCTATATTCATATAGATACTAAATACTTACCTTTACATTACACTATATATAGATACATACACTTATAATATATGTCTACATACTTGACATTTAGTCTACACATGTAAAGACTAGAAATATAGAGAGAATGAGAGAGAGAGAGAGAGTGCTTGTGTGTGTGTGAACATGAATTTGTGTGACTGAACAAATGGAAAGTAGTGCGGTGAAGGGTGTCTATGTTAAAATAAAAATCTGGAAATTACCAAACAGCGAGCAATAAACAGTATATATGTGCAGGAAAACACAAACAGTGAAAGAGAGGGGAACACTAGGTAATAGTGTGTGTGTGTGTGTACATTGTGGCATTCATGAAGCAATGTGCACATAACTAGTGGACAAAACTGGAAACAGTGCACACATTCAACAGTGTGTGTGTGATGTTTGTGGGTACAGGAAATTGAAATCAGTGAAGAGGAGAGAGGAACTTGTGTGTTAGGGAAAACCAAAAGTGTGTATACAGTGATTACCTATGTGTGCAGGAACATAAAAACAGTGAAAACTAGCCCTTAACTCCCCTTGGTCAGTCCAGATTTCAATTCCTCAGTTAATCTCAATTAAGAAGAAAAAGGAAAAAGGAAATCCATTCATTGTCCCCCCTTCCCTTCAATCTCAGTTTATAACTTTAGTTCAAAACTCAGTGAACATCAACCCAGGAATTTCCTGAACAAAGGTTCAGTTCAGATTTCAGTCCCTCCCCAATCATCAAACTCAGGATTCCACCTCAATACAAAACAGTTTTATACAATCTCAGGTTTACTCATGTGATACTTAGTTGACAATGGGGCTTAGCTATAGGCTAAATCAAAAAGGAAACAATTAATGAAACAATGTAAACCCCAATCCATGCCCAGGTTAAACCTATTTTCAGAATTCAGAGCAACAATGTAACTTATGTCAGGTAATCTCAGGTTTACATGACTTCCTACAGGATATGCACATTACATTTTACAAAGCAAATACTCAAACGGCCCCCAATGAATTTCCAGTTTTGAGCCCTAAAACCCCATCAATTCAACTCCAACTCGACACACAGGCAGATGACAAATAGAAGCATAGGTTAGAGTTTATAAAACCTATATTAATCAGTAATTAACAGGTTAATCCATCAAACAAAACTCGACCTTGCAAACTAGAGGAGTAATAGAAATTAAATATCAGTTAACCTTGGTTAAATGGGAATAAATTAGGAAAAGTTAAACAATTCATGAATCTAATGGTTGGTAAATGAAAACAACCCATGTGCATAACCCCTCACATCCATTTCGTGTCACCCAAGGCCTGACACGGCGTGTCCAAATACACAGAACATGAAAACACATACACAGTGCACTGTCAGTGCACTGTCTCGTGCACACGTGCACTTGTGTCATGTGCACGACACAAGACACGAGGGAGTCTCGTGGTCATACACATAGGTAGCCCACCTATAGGGCTACCTCATAGGCCCACTGGCCTGTGTCCACGACGTGTCAGGGTCGGACACGAGACCCGTATCAGTAGCCAAAAACTCGTGTGCACAGACACTATAAAAACACGTGCACAGCTGATTTCTCTCTCGACACGACACGAGGACACGTGGGACTTGACACGTGGCGTGTCAGCAAGTGCCCCATGGCTCGTGTCGAGTTTTGTGTCAAACAAATGTGTGTCGTGTCCGCTACAGACCCCGATAGGCAGGGGAGTACTGTAGCACGCGCACGAGCGTGTGCACACGCGTGTCCAAGTCGAGATTTCGACACAAAACGACACTGACACCAACACACAAGATCAGGAATCAATAAACAAGATCTAAACTAACATTTCTATTTAAAAATATTGAACAAACAAGATCGAAATACCCTTTGAGGCATTTCGACAAATAGTCTACACTAGCACTGATACGTGTCCAGAACGGACACGAAACCTCTGATACCCGACACAAAAACTATCCAGACCTTAGGGGGACCCTGAGGGCTACCTATTCATGAAGTCTAAGTGAAATTTTATGGAGTATTGAGAGAGTTACCTCTTGATGAACTTCAATGAAAAATCCCTATTCAAAGCTCTCCTCTTGATGACCCAATCAATTCAAAACAACTTCAAACTGAGATGAGACCTTAGCAATAGCAAGAATAGTCATATTAGGACCTAATGGAACAATTTAGAAAGAAAAAGGAAGAGGAAAGGAGTTTTAAAAATTAAAATGCAATAAAACTAACCTCCTTGAAATTAGGGCTTTTCCTAAGAAAGAGGCAACCCTAGATTTTAGGAGGGGTTTTATATGGTGAGGATCCCTATGTGAATAGGTGGCCGGCCACTACTTCTTAGGGTTAGGGTTTGGTCAAAACTTTGGGCCTTGGGCCAAGTTACATAGGTCATGGTTGATTTAATTAATTCAAAGCTCTAAAAACATAAGTCATGGCTTATGGCTTTTCTAATTTCTATAGCTAAAAGGGTTCTAATGACCTAACCATAGATTAGGCTAGGTTAGACGAGAGTCCCAAATTCTAACCAAGCTCAAACTAACTAGGGTTAGCTCCTAGGTTGGTCTATATGAGTCCAATTGCCAAAAATCAATCTAGTCCAACCAATTCCAAATAAATCCTAAAAATTCCCATAAATTCTAATAAATTCTAATAAATTTAAGTAACCCCAAAAATGACAAAAATACCCTCACACTAGAAATGTGGTAGTGACAAGTAGGAGGGTCTGCAGATCCTGGTCGACATATGTACACTCTACGGTCGACCAAAAGGCCAGGATATGGGTTTATCGCAGTAGGAGCGACAGGTGTAGTCTCCAGCATAGAATATGGGGGGGCACCAGCACCAGTTGGAGTAGATGTTGAAGGAATATCAGGGCTAGCTCCGCCGACCGAAGAATGAGTGAACGACGGAGATAAGCCATCCTCCTCATCAACCAAATCGTCCTCACTAGCTCCTCTGCGATCTGCAGCTGGAGTACTAGGAGGAGCATGAGTAGGAGGATGGGTCAACGCAGATCCTCGAAGTCGACGTGTACGGCCTCGTCCTGCCATATGTAAATCTGAAAGAAATAAAAAATGATGTGATGATGCATTATCAACGCAAATCTAATAGAAATTAACTAAAGGTGTGTTGATACAAGTAATCAATGAAAATCTAATAGGTAATACGTACTAATCTTCTTCATCGTCTTTGTAATCTGATTCTTCATCTTCATCATTTTTACTATCACTTCCACTTTTACTTTCATCAACATCGCTATCATCTGAAAGTTTTGCTCCATCGATATATCATACGTCTGAACACCGAACTACCACAATTATTTCAACTCGTCCACCAATGGCTGTAAGTAGATATCAATGTTCTTCTTTAGATTTTTTGGACTGGGTATGATAAGTGTCAAGAACATATAAGGAGTCTTCATGCACATCTACGGTGGTAGATTATAAGGGGTCAAAATCACCGGCCAATAAGAGTACTGAGCCCCCGATTGTCCAAAAGGAGTGAATCCATCAGAACATAAAGCCAGCCGAATATTCTTAGGCTCTGCAGCAAATCTAGGATGGCATCGATCAAAATGCTTTCATGCCTCTCCTTCAGATGGGTGAGATAATTCTCCTTCATCCATTTTTCGCTCTTTACTATGCTATGGCATGTGTTCTGCAGTATTCGAGGACATATACATTCTTTGTAGCCTCTTTATGATCGACAAAAATTATATGTATTTATAGGGGCACAACCTTGCTCGTGCAGTTGATTTTTTTGCCCCGAATGGGCTTATTCCGGTCCTCGTGACAAAAAATATATTTGTTTTTATTATTATTCTCCTTGTAGTACAACATGCAGCAGTTTCAGTAACAATCTATCTTTTTGTAGCCTAATCCGAGCTTTTGTATCATCATCTTCGACTTGTAGAAGTTTTTTGGCAAGTCCTTCGCTCCTTTTGGCAGCAACTCTCTAACAAACTGAATTATCCGATCGTAGCATTCTTGTGGTAAGTTAAAATCAGACTTGAGGTTCAACAATCACATCACCACCGACAGGACAAAATAAGAATCACAACCCGGATATAATGGAGTATCGGTAAGGTTGAACATATCATAGAACTCCTTTGCAACAGGATTTGGATCCGCCGGATCAAAACTTGGACCGGCACAAGCCTCATCAAATACCAACTCACGTGCCAAGTTTTGATGCCGATATTGGAAGTGGTCTCTAAGAGAGGGGTCTTCCACCTCCGTATTGAAGGAGGACTGATATTGTAGAACAAAAGGTTCTCCTTGAGCCATCCACTCGTTGTAGTTCGGTACGAAACCCTTCTTGTAGAGGTGCTCTCTCACGAGATCTACCGCTCTGAATGATATATTACGACAATTGACATAAGGGCACTTTATGAGCCTTCCATTCCTGAAATAAGGTTGGCAACAGGCGTATCTCAGAAATTCGTCGATGCCCGCCTTGAAATCATTCGTCAAACCAATCTTGCTCTTATGTCGCCGATTATACATCCTCGAACGGTTAACTAAGTAACGATTCATTGTTCAAACCAATTCTGCATAAAGTACCATATATTTTGTAAATACAAGTAAAAATTAATATAGTACCTAATTGTAACAACCAAAGTTAACAGTATCAGTATCGAAATCGGTATCATACTATTCCTATGAGTATCAATATCGAAGTCGGTAATATCGACCATTCCTACGAGTATCGATATCGAAATAGGTAATATCAAAATCTAGTTAGTATCGGGTTAGTATCGGCCTATCGGATTATTATCGGATTAGTATCGGCCATATCGGGTTAGTATCTGGTTAGTAAAGGGTTAGTATCGGCCTATCAGATTAGTATCGGGTTAGTATCGGCCTATAGGATTAGTATCAGCCTATAAAAATTGGAATTGGATATCCTTGTCTGGTTAGTGTCGGCTGTATCAGGTTAGTATCGGCTTATCGGATAAGTATCGGGTTAGTATCGGCCGTATCGGGTTAGTATCGACCTATCGGATTAGTATCGGCCTATCAAAATTGGAATCGGATATCCTTATCGGGTTAGTATCGGTCGTATCGGGTTAGTATCGACCTAGCAGATTAGTACTAGAATCGGCCTACCGAAATTGGAATCAGATATCATTATTTCATAATCCAATAGTAACGGATTCAATATCTTAATGTCCGTATCGGGTTCGTATCGGTCGTATTGGGTTAGTATCGGCCTATCGAAATTGGAATCGGATATCCTTATATCATAATCCAATACTAACGGATTCAATGTCTTAATGTCCAAAAATATTTGGATATCCGAATCCAATTTTATGAATCTCGAATAATTTACGAAAACCTAAAACCCTAGCTACTACATTGTGTATGTGTTCGTGTCCGTGTCTAAAACCCTAGCTACTAAATTGTGTACGTGTCCGTGTCTAAAACCCTACCTATAATATTTACATAATTAAATTATAATGTCATAATTTTTGTGTCAAAGTATATGTTAATTAGACACCTAAAAAATTTATACCTGAAGGAGGAGGAGGCTATCTCAGATATCAACGAGGAGGAGAAGGGTTCTTTTGGTGCCGCCACCGTTTGAGCCGGAGAGGAGGGGGTCGGGGGTCGGGGGTCGCCGCGTGAGGAGGGGGTCAAGGGTCGCCGCGTGAGAAGGAGGGGATCGGGGGTCGGGGAACGGTCGCCGAAGGACAACGGAGGAGCAGGGGGTCGGAGGTCTAGGGTTGGGGGTTGCCATGCGAAGGAGAAGGAGGTCACCGAGGGAGGAGGAGGGGTCAGGAGTTGATCGTCGAAAGGGATCGGAGCTTTAGGGGAAAACGAAAATTTGGGTGAAAATTTGAGAATGATAAAGAAAGAGTTATTGATTTACTTTTACTCGTGTCCAGCGACGGAATTATCTGTCGCTAAACCGTCTCTAGTTTTGAATACTATATTTTACATAATATATCAGTTGCTAGTCAGTCGGTATTTCATCGCTGATTAGCGATATTTTAACTTCTGTCAGTTAATTCAATCGCTAATTAACAATATTTTTGTAGTGTCTACCCACCTTAAAATAATTCCGTCCTCGAAATTTAATTAAGAGGCTAGAGATGTTAGGGCAAGCTATACTAACCACAGGCAATCTATGAATAGTAGTTAATCAAGCAATCATTCATGCAAGCAAGGAGTTAAAGCATAAGGCATAAGGAAGACATTATACCTCATGAGTCAAACAAGTGTGGATATCGCGATTGGATATCATCCTCACGTTCCCAAGTTGACTCACCCAAAGAGTAATGACCCTAAGCAACATGGAATAAACTAATAGTCTTGTTCTTGAGTATTTTTTTCCTTCGGTCCAATATGGATATGAGCATTTCCTCATACGAAATATTGGTACCAACAATCAATTTCGATTGATCAAGGATATGGCTCGTATCCCAAATGTACCGTAGAAATTGGGATATATGGAATACGTCATGTACCTCACATAACGACGATGGAAGAGCGAAATGATAGGACATATCACCTACTCCCTCGAGAATATCAAATGGCCCTATATACCTAGGACAAAGCTTTCCCCGTATGCCAAATCGAATGACGCCGCGAGTAGGCGAGATCCTAACGAATACGTGTCACCGATAGAAAACTCAAAAGGACGTCGATGAGAATCGGCACAATGGCACTGACGATCTTGTGCAACTCGAAGATGATCTCTAACTTGTCTGACCCCCTCGATAGTCTGCATAACCATTTCTGGACCAAGCATCTGTCTCTTGCCTACATCATCCCAGGCTAAAGGTGATCTGCACTTTCTACCATACAGTGTCTCAAATGGTGCCATCTGGATACTGGCCTGAAAAATGTTATTGTAGGAGAACTCTACCAAGTGCAGGTGATTTTCCCATGAACTACCGAAGTCTAGTGTATATGATCACAACATATCTTCAAGAGTTTGAATCGTGCGCTCTGACTAGCCATCTGTCTGTTGATGATAAGCTGAACTAGTCTTGAGACTAGTTCCTAAACTTTTTTGAAGACTCAGCCAAAAGTGCGATATAAATCTTAAATCTCTGTCTGATACGATACTGACTAGCACTCCATGCAATCTAATTATCTGCCTGAGGTACATCACAGCTAGCTGATCAGTCGACTGACCAATCCTGAAAGAGAGAAAATGAGCTACCTTGGTGAGTCGGTCAACTATAACCCATATAGCATCTCTTCCAGTTGGGGATTTAGGTAACCTAGTTACAAAATCCATAGTAATGTGCTTCCACTTCCATTCTTGGATTAGTCAAGGTTCAAAAAGTCTAGCTGGTCTCTGATGTTCAACTTTAACTTGTTGGCAAACTAAACAACGAGAGAAAAACCGAGCTATCTCCCTCTTAATGTCATTCTACCAGAAATGGTGACGGATATCACGATACATCTTTGTACCACCGGGATGAAATGAATACTGTGAACTGTGAGCCTCTTCCATGATCTCCTACCTAATGTCACCACTAGGTACACAAAGATGCCTTCCATGTCAAAGCGTACCATCTTCGTGAATACATAAATCTGCTCTTCGTCCTGTTCTACATTCTTCCCTAAGCCGTTGAAGCTTAGAATCTGTTGATTGAGCAACCTTGATTCTCTTGACTATGCTGGACAGAACTTGCATACTAGCCATCAATTCCATATTAGTAGGTAGAACTATCTCTATACCCATCTTCTGAAGATCTGCTAATAACTTTGGCTGTGCTATTACAAAATAAGCTCCTGCTCTTCTACTCAACGTATCTGCAACTACGTTGGCCTTAGGATGATACTGCAGGTTGATATCATAATCCAGTAGCAACTCTAGCCATACATGTTAAGATCCTTCTGGATAAACACATACTTAAGACTCTTGTGGTCGGTGAAAATCTCTACCCGATCTCCATACAAGTAATACCTCCAAAGCTTAAGTACAAAAACCATCGCTGCTAACTCCAAGTCATGGGTTGGATAAATCCTCTCATAATCACGAAGCTGATGTGATGCATAAACTACTATCTTGCCATGATGTATTAAGACACATCCTAATCCTTTGCCTGAAGCGTCACAATAAACTGAGAATCCTCCAGTCCCATCTGGAACCGTGAGAATGGGTACCATCATCAATCCTTGCTTCAACTTCTCAAATGAACTCTGACACTCCACTGTCCAAAAAAACTGCACATCCTTGCTGGTCAACTGCGTCAATGGTGCTGAAATTCGAGCAAAGTCTGACACAAATCGTAGGTAATAGCCAGCCAATCCTAGGAAACTGCGAACTTATGTGATGGTGCTAGGTACTGGCCATGTCTCTATAGCCACTATCTTCTGGGTGTCCACTTCCACTCCATCTCTGTTGATGATGTGACCTAAGTATGAAATGCGATCAAGCCAAAATTCGTACTTACTAAACTTCGTATGTAACTGGTGCTCTGTGAGAATCTTAAGGACAACTCGAAGATGTTGTTCATGCTCTGCTTCACTCTTGCTGTAGACTAAGATATCATTTATAAACACAATCATAAACTGATCCAAATAAGGCATGAAGATACGATTCATGAGATCCATGAATACTGCTAGTGCATTGGTCGCTCCGAATGGCATAACGAAAAACTCCCAATGTCCATATCTAGATCTGAATACTGTCTTCGGGATGTCTTTTCCTCTCACTCTGATCTGATGGTATCCCTATCGCAAGTCACTCTTTGAGAATATTGTTGTCCTACTGAGTTGATCGAATAAGTCAACTATCCATGGTAGAGGATATCGATTCTTAATTGTTACAAAATTTAAGGTACGATAATTAACAAAGAATCTTGACATACCATCCTTCTTCTTCACAAGAAGCATCGGGGCTCCCCAAGGTGATCTACTGGCATGAATGAATTCCTTGGTTCTGAGTTCTTCAATCATCTTGTACAGGATCTCCAATTCTGATGGTGCCATTCTGTAGACTCTCTCTGATACTGGTGCCATCCCTGGAATCAAATCAATGACGAACTCTATCTCTCTTTCTGGCAGCATGCCTGGAAGCTCTTCGGGGAATATGTCAGGAAATTCTTCTACTACTCTAGGAAACTGAACTGGTGCTGCTACCGCCATCCGCAAGACTGGTGGAAAAGGTTCTACTTCACCTCTGGAAAATAAAAAATTTTCGTTGCCAAGAATACCAAAAATAATCCTACCAACGTGGCAGTCTATTTTTGCGTGTTGATCCTGCAACCAATCCATTCCTAGGACCATATCATATCATATCTATTTTTGCGTATTGATCCTTCAACCAATCTATTTTTGCATATTGATCCTTCAACCAATCCATTCTTAGGACCATATCAATCTAGAAAAAAAACTCTCTATACTTAACTACGATTCGACACGAGAAAAAGACTCTATCTACTCCCACAAGACCTCAGTAAGTATATTGAGCCTTAATAATAATGACTCGAGCTCCAGTCCTATCCATGTAGCGAATCGTATAGACATAACTGAATACGATGCACCCAAATCAAATAATATTGATGCTGGAAAAGAGTTGACGAGAATGGTACCTGCCACCACCTCACCTGATGCCAATTCTTTTGCCACGGTCAGAGCCATAGCTTGACCATGTCCCTTTGGTGTTGGTCCCCTCTGCTGGTGACCTCTCTGTCTGTTCTGAACTGGGCCAGAGCATATTATTGTAGCCTCTGCAGCTTGAAGGCTTGAGCCTAAGGTGGTAATAGCCTCAAAGGCTGGTACTGCTGCTGCTGCACTTGTACTGGACCCCTAACCGATGGACTGGCTAGGGTTGAGGAAGATGAACTGGCTCTATACGGACAGGACCCTATCATGTGGTTTGATGCCCCACAAGCCAAGCACAACCCCTGTGCCCTACGACACTCTGAAACTACGTGCCCAGGCTTCCATAATGAGAGCAGCCCATTGTGGAAGATTACTTCTATTTCTGCTACTGAGGATATGTTGGAGTCGAGTGCTGAACCGACAAAATGGTGGTCGCCCACCTAGGAGCTCCAATGGTCAAAGCCTTAGCTACCGGGGCTGGTGTTGATGATTTAGACAGCTGACCATGAGGCCTCTTTCGTCCTCCAGTTCAATCTACTATCCTCTGGGAGGTATATTCATGCCTCCTAGCTGCGCTCAAAATAGCATCAAAGATCTAGTGCTCAAACTGCTCCACTGCTAGAATGATCTCTAGGTAGGGTCCCTTTTGGAATCGATGCGCTCGGTCCAATTCGGTCGCCACCAAGGTGGGAGCAAACCATCTAAGCCTAGAAAACTCGGTCGCATATCCATCGACCATCCTTTCCATCTGCTTGAGATTGTTGAATCTGGTCTACAGATCATACCGAGCTACTGTATCAAAATATTTCGTCTGGAACTTGTCACTGAATACCGCCGACGAGACAGGCATCGCCAATCCAACTGCTTGCATCGCCCACCAGCTACGTGCTAAGTCTAATAATTGCAGGCGCACAACGGCCACCTTCTCTTCCTTTGGAGTCCAAGCTACCTCCATAATAACCTCTATATCCTGTAGCCAAGCATCAGCGGCAATAACATCTTCACTGCTATCAAAGAAAGGAGGGTTCAGATGCATAAAGTTGTTAGCCGCATTGTTCCCTTGATAGCCAACTCTGCCTATAACATCTTGTACTGTCTACTGCAGGGCGTCACCCCGACGGTCTTGGGATACAAGCAAGTCCTGGATGAGTCCCATCAGGGTTCTATTGTCAGGCTCTACAGGCTGGGTTGGCTGAACTGGCGGCTCTGGATCCTCAGAAGGCATAAGTCGGGATGCTGCCCCTGAGTGCTGGGTTTGGTCCCCAGTTTGCTACTGGTTCACTTGTTGTATCCGGCTGATCGGTAGTGCAGAACCCTAGAGGGGGGTGAATAGGGAAAAAAACTAAATGCAAGTAAGCTATATCACTGAAGTAAAATAAAAGAGAGTGAGAAAATCAAACACTCGATGTATCCTGGTCTCCTTCCTAGAGGCAATCCAGTCCCGGAGGTATCTCTGGCTTAAATCCACTATTGAGTAAATATTTACACACGAGTTTGGTTTCGAAGAACTCGCAAACTTCAACACGAGTTTGGATCCGAAGAACTCGCCAACTTCTTACACAAAAGTTTTCTTACGAAGGCTCGTCAACTTCAAAAGGAAAGAAAAAGAAACTGTTGATCTTCTACAACACTTGAAGATCGAAAATTATAACTCTTTAATACTCTTGCACTTTTGGATTGGATGACAATTAAAAGCTTGGGTAGAGTAGTAACGGTGGAGCTCTTGGTTGTTGAGAAATTTATAGCTTAAGTGGATGGCCTTCAAAGAAAGGAAGGAATTCATTTATATAGAAAACCAAGAGAGGATAACATTTAATGCTCTTGAACATAACATAGACGACATGCCGTCGGTATGGACCGACATACCGTCGGTATTTCGTTCGGAACAGTAACGGTAATAATTATATCCGTTGGGAGCATTAAATGCTAGTATTTTGTCCATTCAAAAATAAAATCAGATGAAACGATATACCGTCGGTATACCGATGTTCGTCACAGAACATTTTTGTGGCTTACAAAATGGTATACCGTCGGTATACTGTTGTATGCAGTCGGTATGCAGAAGTTCCTCACATAACATTTTGTCTCACAAAATGGTATACCGTCGGTATACTGTTGTATGCCGTCGGTATGCCGAAGTTCGTCACAGAACATTTTTTGGTTCAAAAAACAGTATATCGTCGGTATACTGTAGTATACCGTTGGTATGCCGAAGTTCGTCACAAAACATTTTATGGCTCAGAAACGGTATACCGTCAGTACACAGCGGTATACCGTCGGTATGCCGTTTCCTTAGACAATGATTTTTGACTGAAAAATAGAAGAGCTTTATGTTTGTCATCCAACCTTAGGTGTTTATACAGAACGACATAGACCTTGTACAGACTCAAAATCTTGAGTCTTTTGAGAGCTATCTTTAAGAAGTTCAAGTCTTTTCTTTAGTCTTCTTTTAGGAACGTCCATAAGGCTTTGATGACTCGGCTTGAATGGACAGATCTTTTTGTAGTAGAGCTTTGAGAGATTATCTGTTAGCTGAAATTCAGGGAAAACTAGACTACGAAGATGCAGTTAATGATATCAAAATAAGTGTGCCAACAATCTTCCCTATTTTGATAATTGACAAAACAGAGAGATAGCATCTTCAGGGAGTGACTCCCCCGTAGGTAGACTACTCCCCCTCAAACGTTTTCTCCCTCTTTGTCACTTAATCAAAGATGGAAAATAAAGAATTTAGCAAAAAAAAATCAAAGCGTGAAAGAGAACAAAAGCATGCATATATTAGATATTGAAAGGAGAGTACATGCTTGACACGACCAAAAGAAAACAAATAAATAAACTCTCCTTCATGAGAGTAATACAAGACATATCAAGATAGAAAACGGTCCCCGTAGGACCACACAAGACATAAAACCATACTAATGGTCACCGTAGGACCTCAAAGGACAAACACTAAAACGATACCAAATTTATTCGACCACCACCAACAGGAGCCCGCAACTACACATCCGCCGGATTATCGTCCTCCCCACCTTGAGTCTCGTTAAAAGCACCAAAGAGATCCACACCATCCGGGTACATGAATCCGATGGTATTGGGGTCAGAGAAAGGGAGCCTTGGTATTGAGGATCTTGAAGGTTAAGATCCAGATAAGCATTGCGGTCCTAAATAGTCCGCTGGATGAAGTAAGCTTGGTCATGGAAATGACTCTGGATAAGATTTCCAAGGCCGCGGGTGTTGGCCCTCATCTGCTCTTCTGTCTGAGCCATGCGCATGTTAAAATGTTGCTGGGTCAGCGGCATAAAACGGTCGGATGGAGGAGGTGCAGAAGATGGTGCTGCAGGAGAAGTAGCTGGTGGTTCATGGGAGGATGACGCACGACATGCTGATGCACCAGGGACAGAGCGGGAAACGGCAAGAAAGGATGGAATGCCGTCCGACTGGCAGAGAGAGAGGTCCACGCCCTTGGCCTCAAGGATAAGGGTGATGAAGGCACCATAGTTGAGGGATTGCTTTTCCGCTGGAAGGACCGAGAAAAATGCGTTGAGGGAAGTCTTGGGAAACGACCAAGTCCTCTTAGAGTACAGGAAATACATGCAGACGAGTGTGTCATTGGTGATCGCATCGTAGTTGCCGGCCTTGGGGTAGAGAGTGTGGCAGACGATCCGATGGAGCTCAAAGTAAAAGGGCTCCAACTGCTTAGAGAGGGCCGAAATGGCCGAAGGATTGGGGCCCTTGCAGATGATGCCGCAGAACTCTTCAATGGAGACTTCGACAGTAGGATAGAGACCAGCTAAGGTCGGCAGAGCATCTCCTCGATTTGGTATTTCGATAATTTCTACAATATAGCGAGCCATGAGGCAAAAGTGGCGATCATTGACCATAGTCTCGATGGCATTGTTTTGCAGATCGGGAATGAGGTTGCAGTAGAATAGGCGCACCGCCGCAGGATAGACTAGCACTTGCCGAGGCAAAAGAGAGGAGCGGTCGGCCGTCTCAAAAAGTGAGAGATGGTCGGAGAATACATTCTAGTTGATGGCCTTGCCTTGGATAACGGCATGGTTGGCAAAATGGTGGAACCAGGCATCGGCAGCTAGGACGGAGGTGAAAATCTTTGGATCATAGGCGCCACTTGGTAGAGGCACCAGAGTGAATGGGTTGGAAACTATGGTGGAGCGAGGACGTTTGCGAGTGGCCATTATGGGTGATGGTAGAAGGAGGAGGGAGAAGTGATGGAGGATAGAGAGGAGGAAGAAGAAGGAGTTTGGGTTTTTTGAAAAAGGAGAGGAGAAATTTAAAAGGTTGGGGGTTTTGAGAAGAAGTGATGAATGTAATAAATGAGGAAAGTTTTTGAAAAAGAGGAATGATGAATTTAATTAATGAAAGGAGTTGAAGGTATGGGAGGGGTATTAATGAGGGATAGGATGTGATATTATGGGTAGTTAATGAGAGAGTTTAAAAAAATACTAAAGAAAGGTGGAAGATTTGGTGGGGCCCGAGTATAAGTTGACTAACTTGCTCCGCGCTAAACGGCATGTCGTCATCATACCGGTGTATGCCGACGATATACCGATTATGTGTACAGAAGCTAATTCTGAATACAAATCGGTCTGTCGTCGGTATGCCGCCTTATGACGTCGGTGTGCCGTCTGATGGAGCTAGAAGTCAAGATGAATGATGCCTAATTCTTGGCAAAGAAAGACGAAACAATCCTCCGGGAGTGGTTTGGTGAAGATGTCGGCCAATTGATAAGTAGTGTCAATAAAATCAAGGCGAATATCCCCCTTTTGTTGATGGTCACGAAAAAAATGGTGTCTAATCTCAATGTGCTTTGTGCGGGAGTAACAAATCAGAATTTTTGTGAGATTTATCGAGCTAGTATTATCACAATTAATGGAAGTACAATTAGAAAAAATGTCATAGTCTACAAGTGTTTGTGACATCTAAGAATTTGTGCACAAATGTATCCGGCCGCTATATACTCGGCCTCAGTGGTTGAAAGAGCAACAGAGTTTCGTTTCTTACTGAACCACGATACCAAGGATTTTCCAAGGAATTGACATGTGCCGCTAGTACTTTTTCGGTCAATTTTGCATCCGATAAAATCTGCATCCAAGAAGCCATGAAGCTCCAAGGATGGATATTTCAGATACCAAAGTCCCATATTAATGGTGCCTTTCAGATATCGAAAAATACGCTTTACAGCACATAAGTGTAGAAGCATGGAAAAGAATAAAGAAAGGCCTATGCGGCTCCGACAGAAGGATCCCCATGCGGCTCATGAACCCCATGTGGCTCAGAAGTCCATGAGGCTCAGGGGTCTATGCGGTTCGGATAGTTCCATGCGTCTCAGAAAGAAGCCACATTGCCTTCAACAGTTCTTCTCTACATTCGGCTGCATTTAATGCCCTGACGGCTGCTCTGACAAATAACAGCTCTGACAGCTCTGACATAAGGACGTAATAATAACTCTGACATGATGGCACGATCCTAGGAAAGAGGAGAAAAATCTTCTCATAGCTGGCAAAATCCTCCAAGTCCCGAGGCCACTCCATACGGCTGCCCATCTGTATGTGGCTGCCTGTTCGTATCCCCATGCGGCTGCCCATCTGCATGCGGCTGTCTATTCCTATGCGACTTTCCATCTACATGCGGCTGTCTATCCCCATGCGGCTTCCCCTCTGCATGCGGCTGCCTATCCCCATGCGGCTGCCCATCCCCATGTGGCTGTCCATCCTCATGCGGCTGTCTATCCTCATGCGGCTGCATGTTTTATACGGCTGAGAGGACCCCCCCATATGCGGTTCGGCCAGGACGGTCCAGTTGAGACATGCGACGCTCTTTACTACAATTGAGACACATGACAGTCTTATCTTCTCTGGAATTATGGGTGCTAACAAATCCTAACAAAATTAGATTTGTTGCGATCGTCATAATTGCCCAGATCAAATCAAATCAAGCAAATTGGACACGTGGCAGGCTATCACAAATCACGAATATTTACGGCAATCAATATTTATTGCCCATGGAGATTTGATGCAATCACATTAATTGCTCAAATTCATAATATTCAAGATGAATGGCCCAGATTAATTGATCCTTAACCGCCGACTTCTTAAGGAGGCAATGATTGGCAAACCCTAATGATCACACCCCATTCCTATAAATAGCAAGGTGCCATTCCCTTGCAAGAGGAGAGAAGCAGCAAAAAAAAGAGAGAGCATGTCACGCCCCAGAACCAGAATACTGGAGAGCGGGGGCAGACATAGCCAGCTACGTATATTGAAATAGAATACATCTCAACTATACGGTCACGGCTGTCTAGATATGAGGGTTTACTACAAGCCAGCAGTCTCTTAAGGTCAAGCCTATTGTCTCAATCTCAAGCAATTAACAGAGTTACAAGATGTTAGAGCATCAAATATATATATATAAGGCGTTCCAAATATTACATATTGGATGATCATGAAGCTAGTCGTACAAAATGATAGGACTAGCAAGAGTTCAGTCATACATGATCAACCCTAGGATTTGTTAATCATGTTTACAGCCCGTAGGCAGACAGTAAGTAAATGCATCGAGCTAACAGGTGCTCGTCGGCTAAATGCCTCAAAAGAATAAATTTACATATAAGTGGGTGAAACAAAAGGAAAACCCACTCTTGGCCCGGGTTCCGTCTAGTTGTCACCATTGGGCTGGAAGCTTGGTAGATCCTCGGGAGCTGCTCCAAAATCTGGCCACACAAAACCAGCTGGGTCAAACCCCAGAAAGAGCAAGTGCCACAAGGAGACCACAAATAAGAACAAAAGCCAGCATATCAGAACATAAAAAAATATAAAAGGAAGTACAAGTAATAAAAGTACACAGAGCGATAAATGACTAGGGACGTGGAACCATTCCGGAAGCCAGGTTACAATCCTTAAACCAAACAAGGACCGGGATTGTACCCCTTCGCCTGAATAGCTCACTATCTCCACCCATTTATCGTTAGATATCAGTAAAACAATCATGCTCAGGAGATATCAGGTACTGGAGCTAGACAAGACTTAGACAAGGCTGGACATCATGCATTCGCAATCGGCCAAGCAAGTACTACGGCTTACTACGTTAACTAGCTAGGGTTGTCACAAGCCTAATTACTAACAAGATGCAAGTGAGAATTCCAGTCCCAAGCCCTGCAGACCATCCAGTTATCCTTCCGCAGATTGAGAGTTATAGTTGGGTACATCGCCCGGAAGACAAATGTACCCTTAGGTGACTTAGAGGGTGCAACACATGACAGTGTGCTGGAAATGTGCTCTACTCGTCGGCAAGCTACAAGTCCATTAAAGCGCCCAGATAACGAGATTGCCTGTGACTGGGAATTCTCCATGTTCTACTTTGATCTAATAATTAGCCTAATCCAATTTAGCACGAGTCCCTGGCCGTGGTACCCAGGAAGTCACGTCCTAGACATGATGCAAGACAAGACAAGTGGATTGTGCAAACAAGCAAGTAGGAACACCCACGGTGTCAAGGCAAGTCAAGTTAAGTTATCAAGTCAAGTCAAGTCAAGAGTGCGCCGCCACGGGCCACTATCAAGTTATCAAGGTAAATCATGTCAGGGTACTTGTCAGGGGTGCGCCACGATGGGCCACTATCAAGTCAGGTTGGTCGTGTCAGGAGTGCACCACTACGGGTCACTGTCATGTTATACTAGTTCCTTGTCATACCAAAACATATTAAGTAAAAATCAAGTTCATGACAAAAGGCGTAAGGATATAAAATGGGCGTAAAATATCTAATACAATATCAATATATATAGGACTATAGAAGAGCCAGGCTTAAAGAAAATAAAATCAAATCTCCAAGAGCCAATGGTTTGCGCAAGGGGTCAGGGGGGGTTGGATTGCGCAGGAGTCAAGTACGCCAGGAGGCCAACTGCGCAGGGTGAGCTGCGCAGGGTACCAACTGCGCAGGAGTGAGCTGCGCAGGGTACCAACTGCGCAGAAGTGGATGGCGGAGCAGGTGGATTGTGCACAGGAGGATTGCGCGAGGGTGGATTGCGCAGAAGGTGAATTGCGCAGGAGCGGTTGCGCAGAAGTGAATTGCGCAGGGATTACTTTGCGCATGGCTGGATTGTGCATGGCTAGCTTGCGCCAGCGCAGTCCAGCGCAGCGCAAAGCGCTGGCCAAGTGACTGCGCAAATGGCCATGCGCTAAAGAGCACAGGCCAGGGGTGCGCAATCGGCCATGCGCTAAAAAGCGCAAGGCAGGGGGCTGTTCTTCCTGGCCGAGAGCAAGTCCAAAAATACCAAGAACTTCAATTCTTCATATTTTTGTGAAATCAAAACCAAATCTAGATTTTCAAAGTTCTAACTTGAGTAAAATTGAATTCTCTTCCACATGGAAGCATCAAAACAAGCAAAAATCAAAGTTTAATAGATCAAAACCAAGGATTTCCGAAAATGGTTAAAACCTAGATCTAGAAGAATGAAAGCTCCAAATCACAAAATTCCAAGTTCTATTGTTGATCTACATGTCCTAATCTATCAAATGGACAAATAAAATTGGGTGCTTATTTGTTGGCAAGGTGCACTTGCCTATTGGTTGGGGAGTTGTGTGGAAGAAGGAAGAAGAAGAAGTTTGTAGGAAATAAATGAAAGAATAAAGAGGAGAGAGAAAAGTAGGTGGTGTTATAAAGTGGAGGAGTTGTGGTGTGTTGAGGGAGGAGTGTAGGTTAAGGTGTTCCACTCATGATGAACCAAACTAAACCAACTTTTACAAAATAAAACCAAGCCATGGTCCAAAACCCATTTTCTAGAAACCAAAATCCGCAAGTCGAGAAAATAAAATACGTGCCAAAAATCAAATACGAGCATAAATACGAAATACAGGAAATGGGGGTGACAGAGCACTACAGAGACAACCCGAGATCTAGCAACCGAAGGCGCAAGAGAGTCTCCCCACACGTCCGAGAGCATTTCTTCACCAGAGCCAAGGCTACGTCCGATCGTCCAAGGAGTAAGGCAGAGCTGCCATCGCTTTCCCGAGCCTCTACTGTCACCCCCAGAAAAACTAAACAATTGTACTTAGATTGTTGTACCTAGGTTTTCGTCCCTAGGCTTTCTTTGTACGAGCGTGTTTGTATTATGAAGTAAAAGTGCAGCCCTCCGATATAATTGTTCTGTTCTTTTATAATCACTGGCAAACACGATGCCGACTCTGCTGGGGACAAACTTCTCCATGGCTGAGAAGTTGGTGATGCAATCGGATGCAGCCAAACTTGGCTCCACACAATAGAAGTTGGTCGTCAACTTCGACCAACAGGCGTTTGAAGAAATGCTCTTCGACGGGAGCGCTGGCCCGATCCAGAAGCGAACCCGCACAAAGAAGGCTCGCAGGGAGTGGAGGCCCAAATCATTTACCCCTCCACAAGTCCTGGACGGAGTACTCTCTGCTACCAAAAACAGCGAAAGCAACTCTCATGCGGCCCCACTTTAGGCTATAGAGGACTCTGCTGTCTCTAAGTCTGGCAAAGGAAAGCACTACGATGCTGGACTTGCAGGGGCAAAGAGTGATTCTATATGCTCCAGGAAGAAGCCGAACAAAGGTACTAGCCGCAGGCTGAACATTCATGCGGCCAAGATCGCCAGTCGCATGCATGATTTTTATGCGACTGAAACTGCCAGCCGAATGCATAATAACCATAAGGCCAAGATTTCCAGCCGCATAGAGAAGACTTATGCGGCCGAGACTTCCAGCCGCATGAAGAAAGCCCATACGGCTACGATTGCCAGCCGCATAAAGACTGTTGATTCCAGCCGTATGCTGTCTGCTCCACGCGGCTCAGGCTCAGTCTTCGATTGCCTCTCCTATGGTCCTGATCTCTCATGCTCCCGAGAAAATATTTCTGACTCTCTGCAACACCATTTAGACTCATCCTACTATGTGCCCTCACGCACTAAAGTAAAGAAGTCTAGGGCAGCGCGAGCCTGGCGAGCTCAGTCCGCTGTCCCGACCTCTGACCATCTGAGCGCTCCAAATACTATTATGCGGGCCTCTGATGGAAAGTTGCACAGAACCACTCGAGTCCAGCCCCCGACGACAAACGGACAGAATGGTTCCCAAAAGTCTCCTAAAACCCAGGGAACAAACATGGTCGTTCCAGACCCATCTGACTTGCATGAGGTTATCCTCCACAAGCGCAAGGAAAGAGAAAAGGCTTCGGTGTGCAAAGAGTCCTCCCACGGACATCACTGTACCCAAGTCATTGTCAACTGCTATTGCAGCAACACGACGGTACGAGAAGACCGGCAGTCTGTCTTCCAAAGATTACAACAGTAGAGCTCAGGGGATGAGGCACCTCCCGTCGTCTCTTGCAACTCTACTCAAAAAATTCCTGCCGATGGGAGAGGGAAGATGATAAACGTTTCCAGCCCGAAGATTTTAACCACTGTGACTAAAAAACTGTCGTCTAAACGGTTGTCCACCACCGGAGTTTTCCAAGGTACCCGTTCAAAGACGAAATCTGCTACAGTGGGAGATTCATCATCCGCATTAGTGGGGGTCGCTGGAACTGGCGGTAGCACTCCTCTGAACTTCTACGATAATCTGATGTTCCAAGGAGATGAGCCCGAGAAAACAACTCTTCCATCAGATACAGCAGGGTCCGACGTCCCCGAGGGCGTCTACGACTCTCAAAACGAGGCAAGCTCCGAAGCTGGGGGTACTATTCCTTCTGAGTCCGAACCAGAGGAGAACATTCCTACATACCCCGATGACTTTTCGGTACAGGGGTATGATTCGGAGGGCACGTCATCCACCGTCTCTTCTACTTTTACTCATGTGAGGACGGCATTCATGACAAACGACGAACAAGCTGGTCCCAGTGATCGCCAATACATCGACACTCTGGAGGCCATACTGCGTACTTTGGTCAAATCGGTGGATGAGATCAAAGCAGCTCTTCCTGTTCTGCAAGGAGGGACGCTTGGCCAAACAAACTTGGGTCCCGCGGTCAATACGGACTCGATGGCACTAAACCTTGGCAATAATCCTCCTAAAATGATGGCTCCTACCATTGCAGATGAGGCTAGGGAGGCAAGAAGAGAGGTCCAGGAGCTCCGGGCCATGTTCCATGCCCGAAAAAACTGCCAAGACCTCAGGATACGACAACCGTATCCCGCTGCGTGGAGAGATGTTCCCGTCCCACCGAAGTATAAACCATTCCACATCAATCCATATGATGGAAAGTCCTCCACTAGTTGGTACATCACTTACTTCGAGGTTACCACCCACCATCTGCCCCATGACGATGCCATCCTTACACGATTATTCATCGGGGCATTGGAAGGGGTCGCCTTCGACTTGTACCGTAACCTGCCAGACAACTGCATCCACTCCTTCACCAGCTTCAAGCGCATGTTCTTGGAGAGATTCTACGAAGTAGGACAGGACGTCACAATGTCCACCCTCATGGACGTCGTTCAAAGGGAGAATGAGCTGACAAGGAACTATATTGAGCGGTTTCGCCAAACCGTAATGAAGTTGTCGTCTGGTAATCCGGATTCCTCCTTAATTAAAATTTGCCAAAAGAGACTGCTCCCAACAATCAGCCTCTGGATGGGCAAAAGTCAATTTAAGGACTGGAAGACATTTATCATCAGTGCCACTAGCGCCGAGGATAGGTTGAAGAAGGCTCACCAACTGGGATTGCACATCTCAAAGGAAGAGGACAAGGGCAAGCGCCCTAATACCAACAACAACAATGGTAGTAACGCCTCCAACAATCGGGATAACAAAGGCAAGCAGGCTATGGTGGCCGACACAGCCCAGAAACCTGAGTCAAAATCGGCAGACAAGCAATGGCCACAAATGACCTACTCCTTCGAAAACGGCCATGTCAAGCCCATCTTGGATATACTCATACAAGGAGATAGAATTTAGCTCCCTCCACCAAGACGGGAACCTCGGCCGGCAGAAATGGAGAGCCCAAACTACTGTCACTACCATCGCTATGTCTACCATGCTACACACGACTGCTACCAACTGAAGCGATACTTCCAACATCTCATCGATTCGAAGGCTCTAGCCATTGATTTCGAAGAGGTGACCGTGGCGGCCAATATGGTGTCAGTACAATTCTATAGCTTCCCTCCAACGGAGACTCAAGACGGCGTGGTACCCATCCCTCGGGCGACAATGGAGATTACTAATCTTCCACCCCCTCGAGATCGGGCTCCTGGTCTGTTACCCCTTACCAAGTCACGAGGAGAGGTCATGTGGGTCCATCCAGACTTAGTACCTGAAGTGACTCAGTCCGCACCACTCCCTATTGGCAAGAAAGAGAGTAGAAAGGTCAGATCCTGCCACACAATTTTGACAGATGTCGAAGAAACCACAGCTGTCGTCACTTGGTCAGGTACTCAATCCCAACCTATACCAGATAACGCGACTGAAGAACATCAGCCAGCTATTACTGACGCCCCGGGACCTTCTCATCCTCTAACGACCGATAAGCCTAGGCCGAAGGAGACTCGCTTTGACAAATCCCTCCGAAAAGAGGCGCCTCATGGGCTGGAAAGGCCCTACAACTTTGACATCCTGGCACAATTGGCCAATACACCGGCCAAATTGTCATTATATAAGCTCCTGAGACTCTCCAAGGATGTTCGCGTGGCTTTGAGTGATACACTCCAGAATGCCGACGCATATCTAGCTCAGGTCAACCTCACAGGAGAGAGCCCGCCTATAAATCTCTAAGACAGCGCTTGCACAGGAGCGATGCCCAATATTGTCTTCACTCCACAGGATATGCTCATCAAAACCAACCTGCACGATCGTTCGTTATACTACACTGGATACATCAGTGACGTAAAGGTGGATCGGATGCACATTGATCCTGGTTCTTCCATAAGCATCATCCTCAATGGTCTGTTACATCATTTCCGTATTCCTATGCATCGCCTGATGCCAACAAGTACTACCATCAGCGGTTTTAATTCGGACAGGAGCTACCCGATTGGGAAGATTCGTTTGAAGTGCCAAATTGGCGATCTTCAGTCAGAAGTGACCTGTTACGTCATAGATACGGACACTTCCTACAATATCCTCTTGGGGCGCCCTTAGATTCACGATTACATGATCATGCGTTCCACGCTGCACCAGTGCTTCAAGTATGTTGACAAACACGGCTTCATGAGGATAGAATTTGCCGATATCGATCCCTTCAAAGGGGTTGAATCCTACTACTCAGACTCCGGCTTATACGAAAAGTCGAAAAGGCACCTTGGCAAAGGAGATGTGCAAGCTCGAACTGAGATAGCTACAGGATCAGAAGAACCTCCGACGATCCACCTCCAGGCTCGTAAACCTGGCAAGACCGCACCCTTTACGGCCGCTCTACGTAAGGATGCAATCAGCCTCTCGGCACAAGAAGGGCAAATGATAATCCAGCTGCCAAGGTCTGGCCAAGCGCCAAGGCCCACAAAGGAGCTACTAACAATCAGACTGCCGAGATTCGGCCAGCCATAAACGGAGAAGCCCAATCCCTCTGACAAGCCAATGACGATACATCTTCCCAAGAAGAATCGTCACCCCGATGCAAAGTCGGTGGCTTCTAGCGAGACAATAACTTCCCGCCCAGCATCGAGTACCAAAATAGGGGTAGCTAGTTTGCCAACGACTCCACGTTCTGCTCTACCAGCAGAACCCCTGATGATCAAATTGCCCAATTCATCCTCTCAGTCTTCATTTATACAGGGGGTGGCCGAAGAAGAACCGGAACTGGCCAAGTATGTGGCTGCTCACACTGATGTTCCATCCGTAGATGATGTAATCCCGTTAGAAAAGATACCTTACTTCATCAATAAAGGGCTATCTTTGAACTATATCGAGCTTAATAAGCTCTGTACAATGTATGCTATGGAACACGGTATAGGCACTCACCTACACACACAGGTGACAAATGTTTACACCGCAAATCAACTCACTCCCGTGGTAGATGCTTACCGTATAATCGAGGGAGGGGATCACCTAATCATCTTCGGCCGGAAGAATAATCCACATCCCTTCAAGATGGAAGAAGTTAAGCTCAAACCCGACACCGGAAGATTGCCCCTTTATCTGTATAGTTCCCAATCCAAGTACCTTATACAAAAAACAAGGATATGGTCTGGGAACTACACCAGGCTTGAACTACGGTACTGGATGGCGGTTACCCTTACAATCGTCGATCCTGGCTGGGAAACCACGAGATTACTATAACAAGACCAGACGTAGGCTAGGTTATGTCACACCTGTGACAACACCCGAAAGCTCAGACGAAGAATGCGATTGGCACTCACACTCAATCGGATCACCCACTTCCGATTCGGATATCAGAATTGGGGACATGCTCAGGCAAGTCTGGTCCGTCAATATGGCACTTGCCGATGCGTACGAAGAAGATGAAGACATTCCCGAACTTCTTGAGCTAGAGCCATGGGCACAACAACTAGAGGCACTGTGGGAGAAGCGGATCGAACAAAGAGAGCCTCCCACCGAGGATGAGGTTGTACAAGTTGATCTCGGTGATGAATCCTCTCCAAAACCCACCTTCGTCAGCAAGAATCTGACTGATGAAGAGCGAGAATCACTGTTGGAACTTGTCAAAGAATATATTGATGTGTTCGTCTGGAGCTATGAAGACATGCCAGGACTAAACCCCGATGTTGCTCTTTACAAGCTCAACATTTGGCCAGATGTAAAGCCAGTCAAACAACAGCAACGACGCTTCCGTCCAGGCATCATGGATGCGATCGAAGCCGAAGTCAACAAACTGATAGCCAGCGGCTTCATTCGTGAGAAACAACATCCGGACTGGGTCGCCAATATAGTACTGGTCCTCAAGAAGAATAAAAAGATTCGAATTTGTATCGACATCCGCAATCTGAACGAGGCATGTCCCAAAGATGAGTTCACCCTTCCTATTACAGACATCATGATTGACAATACCTGCGGCTTCGAACGTATGTCATTCATAGATGGTTTCTCGGGGTACAACCAAATCAAGATGTCTCCCGACGACGAAAAGCATACATCATTCCGAACACCAATCGGCACATACTGTTACACAGTCATGCCTTTCGGTTTAAAGAATGCTGGTGCCACCTATTAGAGAGCTATGAGCTTCATCTTTAGAGACCACTTGCATAAAATAGTGGAATGCTATGTTGACGACATTGCCGTCAAAAGCCGCTCTAAGGAAGATCATCTGCATGATCTAAGGACAGTGTTCTACCTTATACGAGTGCACAATTTGAAAATTAACCCTACGAAATCCTTCTTGGGCATATCCAGCGGGAAGTTCTTGGGTTTCATCATCACCTCCCAGGGTATCCACGTAGACCCTGAGAAGACAAAGGCAATCATGGAGATGAGTCCCCCGAAAAATCTTCGAGAACTCCGAGGCCTTCAAGAGAGGTTAGCTTACATCAGGAGGTTCATTTCTAACCTCTCCGGGCGATGTCAACCATTCACCCACCTTATGAGGAAAGGTGTCTCATTCGTATGGGATGAAGAATGCCAACGTGCCTTCGACAACATCAAAGAATACTTGTCGAACCTCCAGTCCTAGTGGTCCCGGTTGCTGGAAAACCATTCCTGCTCTACGTACGAGTAATGGAGCATTCTCTCGGTGCTATGCTAGCACAAAACAATGATGTAGGCCATGACCAGGCTATATATTACCTCAGCCGAATGATGATGGGGCCGAAACACCGATATACTGTCGTGGAGAAGGAATGCCTCGCCCTGGTGTTTGTCATTCAAAAGACGCGACACTATGTCACGGGGAAAACCATACATGTGATATCACGAGTCAACCCCCTCAGGGTCCTTGTGACTAAACCAGGGGCACTCAGCTCTCGCCACGCTACATGGGAAATATTACTGTCCCCCTACCATATGATCTTCGTCCCGCAAAAGGCTGTTAAAGGTCAAGCTCTGGCAGACTTTTTAGCAGCCTATCCAGGCTCAAAGTCAGCCAGAATATATGAAGAAATCCCAGATGAGACCGCTGACTCGCATGCGGCCTCTCAAGGTGATATATAGCGAATGTTCTTCGATGGTGCTTCAAGGACCGGACCCATGGGCAACATCGTCGTCGGAGTCGGGGTGGTGCTGGTTTCTCCTTCCGGACTGGTGATCAATCGCACTTACTCCCTCACAGAACCTTTCTCTATCAATGTGGTCGAGTACAACGTCTTAGTCATTGGCCTCCAACTTGCGAGAAAGCTGGGGGTAGAATATCTTGAAGCATACGACGATTCACAGTTAATCGTCAATCAGATTCGGGGTTTATACGAAGTCCGCCATGAAGATATGATCCCCTATCACCAAATAGTGGTTAACATCATCTCGTCATTTGAAGGGTTCTTCATCGAACACGTCCCCAGACTCTAAAATATCAAAGTCGATGCCCTCGCAGGCCTTGCCGCTTCCCTAGCAGTGCTGAACCATATTCATCATTTGGTGGACGTGATAGGCCATGAACTGGTCTGTCCCAAGAACAACGTTTAATTCATGGTGAGTTATTCTGCTCAGACGATCGACGAAGTCCCAGACTGGAGACAACCATTCAATGACTTCGTAGTCTACGACATTCTGTCGGAGAATCCGAAGGAATCCACCTCTATCAGAAGGCGTTCTCTCAGATTCTTCTACGATACAGAGACAAAAATACTGTATCGTCGATCCTACGATGGATTACTGCTTCGTTGTCTGTCAAACGTAGAAGCCAAAGAAGCCGTACGTGAAGCTCGTGACGGTGTCTGCGGGGTCCATCAGCCTGGCCCAAAATTGTAAGACCGTCTTCGTCGAATGGGCTACTACTGTCCCTCGATGGTAGCAGATGCGATAGACTATGCAAGAAAGTGCAAAGCCTGCCAAGTCCACGTGGACTTCATCCACCAGCCATCCGAATTTCTACATCCGACAGTAGCATCCTGGCCATTCGAAGCATGGAGAATGGATATCATTGGTTCGATCACTCCATCTTCTTTCCGAGGACATCGCTTCATACCCGTAATCACGGATTACTTCTCCAAATGGGCGAAAGCTGTTCCGCTTGCAGAAGTGAAGACTTCAAACGTAATCAGCTTCCTCAAGCATCACGTCATCTATCGCTTTGGACTGCCCCGAAGGATCATCCATGATAATGGTCCGCAGTTCGCAAGCCACGCCTTCTATTGATTCTGCGATAAACATCGAATTCAGAATATTGCTTCGACGCCGTACAATCCGGCAGCGAATGGGTTGGCAGAAGTATTCAACAAAACAATCATCAAACTTCTCAAGAAGTTCGTGTCATCCAACAGATGCTACTGGAACGAGAAGCTTGGTGAATGCTTATGGGCGTACCGTACTACAGTCCGAACGGCCACTGGGAACACACCATTCACCCTGGTGTACAGGAGTGAGGTAGTTCTACCATTGGAGACTCAAATACCCTCGCTCCGTGTCGCTCTCACTTACCAATTGATGATGGACGATAACTACCGTCGCCGGCTACAAGAGTTGGAGGCCTTAGATTAAAAGCGCCTCTTGGCTCAACAACGAATCGAGCTATACCAAGCACGCATCTCCGGAGCCTTCAACAAGAAGGTTAAAATCAGAACATTCCAAGTGGGCAATCTCGTTCTGGCAGTTCGGAGGACGATGGTTATGACTCACAAAACTACCGACAAATTCCAGCCAAAGTAGGAAGGGTCATTTATCATTAAGGTTGTATTCTCCAACGGTGCTTACCGCCTCGCGAAACAAAATGAAGACTTGCTCATGTTACCCGTCAACGGCAAGTTCCTGAAGAAATATTATGTCTAAACGACATTCTCCAAATCCCGGAGTGTTGAGTTATGTACCCTTCGGTACAGCTGAATTCACATTCTCCAAATCCTAGATTATTGAGTTATGTACCCTCCGGTACCACTGAACTCATATTCTCCAAATCCCAGATTATTGAGTTATGTACCCTCCGGTACCGCTGAACTCACATTCTCAAAATCTCAGATTATTGAGTTATGTACCCGCCGGTACCGCTGAACTCACATTCATAAAATTCTAGATTGTTGAGTTATGTACCCTCCAGTACCGCTGAACTCACCTTCTTCCTCCAAATATCCTAGATTGCTGAGTTATGTACCCGCAGGTGCCTCTGAACTTACATTCCGGTCACTCTTTTAGGTAGTAAGTCATATATGACCATACCTCTGAACTTATTCTTCTGAAAGAGCTTCTCCATCATGATCCACTACCCGCACTCTTAGTGCACAAAAAGGGTAACGGATCCACAAATTTCCAAAACGACCACGTTGATGTTACCCCTGAGTCGTTTCACTTCCACCAAAAATAAATCACCCCTCTACATAGAACTTCCATGTCCTCATTACCTCTGAGTCGTTCTATGTACTCCTTCATGGAGCCCATTCCTACCACGTCCTCATTACCTCTGAGTAGGAAGGCTCCATCGAAGAAACCTTCATGTTTGCCATGTCCTTATTACCTCTGAGTAAGTATGCTGGTTCCCTTTTGACTTATTATTCGTACCCAAAATCGGAGTACGCCACGGATAATAGGTCCACAAATGTCCTTTGTTGACCACAAATATCATCCTCTGAGTCCACTCCTGCCATGTCCTCATTACCTCTGAGTAGGAAGACTCCGCGGTAAAACCCCCCATGCTTGCCATGCCCTCATTACCTCTGAGTAAGTATGTTGGTTCTCTCCCAACTTATGATCCGTATCCAGAACCAGGGTATGCCAAGGATAATAGGTCAACAAAAAGTCTTCTATTGGGGTAACTACTACAAGCAAAGAACAGAGCGAATGCATTCTGTTCAAAATCAGTTAAATTCACATGACTATATCTCATGAGTAAGCTAGAAAAGTTTTCTATTATTTCATCCAGACAAGAAGGAAAAAGATTACATTGATGTCCAAAAGAAGCAAAACACAAACTGCAGCTAAAAACAGACAGAAATATCAAGCCAAAAGGCGGACATTTGTGAGAGCCCACGAATCCTAGTTGCGGGGGCGCATATACCAATCCCTCAACCATTTTGCGTATGAAAGATGTACTTTAGCAAAATCCTCATCCTAAGTAGGAAGGTCAGAACTCCCAGTACTACCGCCGTCAGACTGGGGCTCCTCCTTTACAGCAATGGGCGCCGGCTTTCCTTTTTGTTCTTTCATTTTTTGGTATTACCTCCTCCTTAACAAGAGATGACTCTTGTTTGAAAGAGGGCGACAGCTCTTCCTTCACAATGATCTCAGCCTTCGGCAGGGTTTCTACATGAATCAAAGATAAAAAGAAACAAAGTTAGGAGATGGTCGACGCCTCATGCGGCCCAATCCAGACGAGCTTATGTGGTCCCAATTAATGGGGGCTCAATGCGGCTCGATTGAGAGGACTCATGCGGCTCTGTTCGAAGGGTCATCATGCGGTCCATTTTGTGAAGCGTCTAGACAACTCCCATGAGGCTCAGACATAGGATATACCCCCATACGGCTCGAACGTGAGATGCACATGCGGCCCATACATCTTGAACAGTTCGGTAAAAGATGCATTAAAGGCTTGTGCATAAAGCATGCAACAGAGCCATCTTCGTTAGGGGTTTGAAGTAGATGATCTTCACAAGACCTTACCCTTAATGACGGGGTGAGCGTTGGTATGAACCCTAGGCGCCGCAGCCGACATGGAGGCCACTCCCTTTCCCTTTGCCGCAGCCTTCGTCGCAACCTTGGAGGACTTGGAAGCCATTGTTATCTGCTGATCAGAGAAAGAAGTCGAATATAAGAAAAGCTAGGGCAAAAAGAATCGAAGACAGAGAGAGGATAAAGAAGTATCTTCGTCCCAAATACACTTCTATTTATAGGGAGAGCTCATAGACCGATGCCTCGATCTGTGTGCAGCGTAACCGACTCCTCGGTTATCAAAGCGATCCTGCCCCAAAAAAGCGGGTTTAAATCTGACAGCAAATCAAAGAGATTTGCACACGTGGCATAAAGACGTGGCAAGGAGCCTATGAGACTCAGATGGCTATGCGACCGAGCAGCCCATGCGGCTGGAAAGCCCATGCAGCTCAGATGGCCATACGGCTGAGAAGACCATACGGCTGAGACATCCATGCGGCCAGAACATCCTATGCAGCCTGAAGAGTTTTTACATGGCCATGATTATTATTCAAAGTATTTCAATTTTGTAAATTAAAAAATTTGAAGGGGTCTTGTAGAAGCATAGAAAAGAATAAAGAAAGGCCTATGCGGCTCCGACAGAAGGATCTCCATGCGGCTCCGACAGAAGGATCCCCATGCGGCTCAGAAGTCCATGCGGCTCAGGGGTCCCTACGGCTCGGATAGTTCCATACGGCTTAAAAAGAAGCCACATGGCCTTCAACAGTTCTTCTCTACATTCAGCTGCATTTAATGCCCTCACGGCTGCTCTGACAAATAACAGCTATGACAGCTCTGACATAAGAACGTAATAATGACTCTGACATGATGGCATGATCCTAGGAAAGAGGAGAAAATCTCCTTACAGTTGGCAAAATCTACCAAGTTCTGAGGCCACTCCATGCGGCTGCCCATCTGCATGCGGCTGCATGTCCGTATCCCCATGCGGCTGCCCATCTGCATGCGGCTGCCTATCCCCATGCGGCTGCACCTCTGCATGCGGCTGCCTATCCCCATGCGGCTGCCCATCCCTATAAGGCTGCCCATTCACGTGGGGCTGCCCATCCTCATGCGGCTGAGAGGACCCCCATATGCGGCTCGACCAGGGCGGTCCAGTTGAGACACGTGGCACACTTCACTACAATTGAGACACGTGGCAGTCTTATCTTTTCTGAAATTAAGGGTGCTAATAAATCCTAACAAAATCAGATTTGTTGCGATCATCATAATTGCCTAGATCAAATCAAATCAAGCAAATTGGACACGTGGCAGGCTATCACAAATCACGAATATTCATCGCAATCAAATTTATTGCCCATAGAGATTTGATGCAATCACATTAATTTCTCAAATTCATTATATTCAAGATGAATGGTCCAGATTAATTGATCCTTAACCACCGACTTCTCAAGGAGGCAATGATTGGCAAACCCTAATGATCATACCCCATTCCTATAAATAGCAAGGTACCATTCCCTTGTAAGAGGAGAGGAGCAGCGAAAAAAAGATAGAGCACTACAGAGACATCCTGAGATCTAGCAACCGAAGGCGCAAGAGAGTCTCCCCACACGTCCTAGAGCATTTATTCACCAGAGCCAAGGCTACGTCCGATCGTCCAAGGAGTAAGGCAGAGCTGCCGTCGCTTTCCCGAGCCTCTACCGTCACCTCCCAGAAAAAACTAAACAATTGTACTTAGATTGCTATACCTAGGTTTTCGTCCCTAGGCTTTCTTTGTAAGAGCGAGTTTGTATTGTGAAGTAAAAGTCCAGTCCTCCGATATAATTGTTCTGTTCTTTTATAATCAACGACAAACAATAAGTGTGATTCCTTTGGATTAGCTTGGATCCATGCACAAAGACAAATACTAAACATAATATCAGGTCGACTAGCAGTTAAATAGAGTAAACTTCCGATCATACCACTATACTTACCAATGTCGACCGAGATACCATCTTCATCATTATCAAGTTTTGTCATTGTTGCCATAGGAGTCGTCATTGATTTGGATGAGTCAAGTTCAAATCGTTTGAGGTGATCCTTTGTATAGTTGGCTTGATTGATGAAGGTTCCTTTGGGTCCTTGTTTGATTTGCAAGCCCAAAAAGAAGGATAATTCTTCCATCATGCTCATTTCAAATTCATCCTGCATTACTTTAGCAAATTCTACATAAAGTGCATTGTTAGTAGAACCAAAGATAATGTCATCAACATAGATTTGAACTAATAAAAGTGTGCCATTAAGAGATTTGATAAAAAGTGTGGTATCAACTTTGCCCTTAGAAAAGTTGTGAACGATAAGGAAGGAACTAAGGCGCTCATACCAAGTACGAGGAGCTTGTTTGAGGCCATAAAGGACTTTCTATAGTTTGAAGACGTGATGAGAGAATTGAAAATCATCAAAGCCAGGAGGTTACTTAACATAAACTTTCTCCTTAATAATGCCATTTAGAAAAGCACTTTTAACATCCATTTGAAAAAGTTTGAAATCATTAAAATAAGCAAAAGCACATAGCATACGAATAGATTCAAGACGAGCAGCCGGAGCATAGGTTTTATCGTAGTCAATACCTTCCTCTTGGTAATAGCCTTGAGCAACCAATCAGGCTTTGTTATGAGTGACTAACTCATTCTCATTAAGTTTATTACGAAACACCCATTTAGTTCCAATAATGGGGTGGTTATTAGGTTTAGGGACAAGTTCCCAAACCATGTTTCGCTCAAATTGATTTAGCTCTTCTTGAATCGTTATCATCCAAAATTCATCATGAAAAGCATCATTAATATTTTTAGGATCTATGTGAGAAACAAAAGCTACGTTTGCACAAAGATCACGAGTAGAAGATCTAGTACTAACACGAGATGAAGGATCACCAATGATAAGCTCCTTAGGATGATTAGGAAAAAATCTCCATTCCTTTGGGAGGTCCTCTTGAGGAGGCTCGAGTGGTGGAGGATCTTTGGTTGGAGGGGTCACAATTTCATCGTTAGATGAAAAAGAACGAGGATCTCTAATAGAAGAATTCTCCAAACCAAAAGAGATGTCATCAATATCATCGGATGAGGAGGAGGTAGAAGAGTTGAGTTCATCAAAAGAGACATTAATTGACTCTTCGACAACGAGACTTCTTTTGTTAAAGACACGAAAACCTATAATATGTATTGAGTAGCCAAGAAAAATGCCTCCATAACCTTTTTCTTCAAACTTGCCTAGGTTGCCCTTGGTATTCAAAATAAAAAATTTGCATCCAAAAACTTTAAAATACTCAATAGAGGTAATTATGTTAAACCAAAGCTCATACGGAGTCTATTTAGAAATAGGTCTAATTAAGACCCTATTTATATCATGACATGCCGTATTTACGGCTTCTGCCCAAAAGTATTGGAGGAGCTTATATTGGTTTAACATAACCCGGGCCATATCGCCAAGGGTTCTATTCTTTCTTTCTACAACACCATTTTGTTGAGGAGTTCGGGGCAAGCAAAATCATGACCAAAATCATTCTTTTCACAAAATCTTTTAAAATCGACATTGTCAAATTCTCCTCCATGATCACTTCTAATCTTGTTAATAGAAATACCTTTCTCATTTTGAGCACGTTTACAAATGTCACCCTCATTTTCCGTATTTCCTGTATTTCGTATTTATTCTCGTATCTGGATTTTGGCATGTATTTCATTTTTCTCAAGCTTGTGGAATTTTGGTATTTCTCATATTTTAGGTTTTATCATGGCTCAGTTTTATTGGGTTGGTCTGGTTCGGTTTATGTGTTGGATCACCGTAACCTATGCTACCCCCTCAACCCACCACAACTCCCCCTCTTTATATCCCCACCTACCACTCTCTCTCCTCATAACCACCATTTATTTCCTTCTTCTTCTTCTTCTCCTTCCTCAACACAACTCTCCCAACCCTAGGCAAGTGCATCTTGCCACTACATGAGAACCCTCTTTTCTTTGTCCATTTGATAGATTAGGACATGGTGATCAATATTAGAACTTGGGTTTTTATGATTTGGAGCCTCCATTGTGATTGATCTAAGTTATTTTTATTTTCGAATTTTGCATGGTTTGAGCTTCTTGAGTTGGATTTTATGGGTTTTTGATGTTTCCATGTGGGAGAGCATTCAGTTTCACCCAAGTTGGTGTTTTAGAAATCCGAATTTGGAGCTCGGATGGCCAAGTTATGAACTTTTGAAGCTTTGGGTTCTACCATGGTGTTCTTGCTGTTTGGAGAAGACAGTGAGCAGTGTGCAGAGCTATTTAGCTTACGCACCCTGAGCTATGCGCGCTCTTTAGCGCTGTGTACGCAGGCTTGAGTACGCTTCCTGTTGGAAGCGTGTCTCCTTGAGCGTGCGTGACTTTCACGCAGCTGCTCCCTTGAGTGTGCGTGACTTTCACGTACACTGCTCCCTGTAGCGTGCGTGACTTCACGTATGCTGCTTCCTTGAGCGTGCGTGACTTTTCACGCAGCTGCTCCCTTGAGCGTGCGTGACTTTTCACATATGCTGCTTCCTTGAGCGTGCGTGACTTTTCACGCAGCTGCTCCCTTGAGCGTGCGTGACTTTTTACGTATGCTGCTTCCTTGAGCGTGTGTGACTTTTCATGCAGCTGCTCCCTGTAGCGTGCGTGACTTCACGTACACTGCTTCCTTGAGCGTGCGTGACTTTCTCGCAGCTGTTCCCTTGAGCGTGCGTGACTTTTCACGTATGCTGCTTCCTTGAGCGTACGTAACTTTTCACGCAGCTGCTCCCCTCGAGCGTGCGTGACTTTCACGCAGCTGCTCCCCTCGAGCGTGCGTGACTTTCACGCAGCTGCTCCCTTGAGCGTACGTGACTTTTCACCTATACTGCTTTCAGCGTGCGTGACTTTTCGTACGCTGCTCCCCTGACCCCTTGCTTAACCCATTGGCTCTTAGAGTTTTGGTCTTATTTTTTTATGCTTGGCTCTTCTATAGCCCTGTATATTGATATTTTATTAGATATTTTAAGCCCATTTTATATCCTTACACCTTTTGTCATGAACTTGATTTTACTTAATATGTTTGGAAGGACTGTTGTACATGGCTTGATATGACAAGGAACTAGCATAACACGACAGTGACCCGTAGTGGTGCACTCCTGACATGACCAACCTGACATGATAGTGGCCCATTGTGGCGCACTCCTGACAAGTACCCTGACATGATTTATCTTGATAACTTAACTTGACTTGCCTTGACACCGTGGGTAGTTCTTTCTTGCTTGCTTGTTAAATTCACTTGTGAGGGATTGAATCTCATCATCCTTTTTCTCAATGATGACTTGAGATTCTTGTAACTTGAGTCGCAAAGATTCTATCTCATTCGTGTCAGAGGCAGGAGATTTTCCTTTTACATCAATAATGATGTTGGAGAGTCTCTCTACTTCTAGTTTGAGTACCTCAACCTCTTTTAAAGATTTCTTATCATTATTTCTAACACCTTTGTGTTCCTCATGTAGTTCAAGAATGCATTTTCTAAGTCGTCATAAGAGAGAGTATTCAAAGAGAGAGATTATCGAGTACCTCATCGGTTGCCATGAGGTAAACATTTGTATTGTGTTTGCATTCTTTGTCGTTGTCTGAATCGCTAGCATCACTTTCACACCAAATGCTGGTGTTGGCGTATTTTCTGGAGGAAGAGCTTCCTTTGTTAGGCTTCTCATACTTACTGGAGTCTTTTCTTGTCATAGGGCAATCTCTCTTGATGTGTCTGGTTCTCCTACATTGGTAGAAAGCAGGATCTTCATCGTTGTCTTGTCTAAAGCGGTTGGCTTTGTTGAACTTGAGGAACATTTGGTAATGCTTTGCAGTAAGAGCTCTTTCTTTATCATCATTCGACTCGTTATCGTCGGAGCTGTCCTTTGAGTAGGATTTTGTAACCTTGAGAGCCAGAGACTTCCCCTTTTCTTTGGCCTTCTCCTTCTCCTTTTCTTGTATGGATGATTTCTCTTGATCTTTCATGTCAAGTTCATGAGTCATAAGCTTCCCCATGAGGGTCTCAAGGTTCATGGTTGTCAAGTCGTTCCCTTCAATGATGGCAGTAGCTTTAGGACTCCATCCTTTAGTCAATCCTCTGAAAAAAAATTTGATCTTTTCATGAGCAGGATATTCCTTACCAAGACAAGAAAGTGGGTTAATGATATCACCGAAACGAGTAAACATACAAGTAATAGACTCATCTTGTTTCATTTTAAAAGATTCATATTCTTGTGTGAGTCTACTAATCTTTGATTTCTTTACTTGTGATGTTCCCTCGTGAGTGACTTCTAGCAACTTCTAAATTTTATTTGAAGTCTTGCAAGTAGAAATTCTATTAAATTCACTGCTATTGAGAGCAAAGTAAAGAGCGTTCATAGCCTTAGCGTCTCGACTAGCTAGATTCTTGACATTCTTAGTGAGTTTATGCCTAAGGATGTCAGAAACAACATCCTCAATAACTCTGGAAGGAGTAGGAAGATAATTTATCACACAAACCCATAAATCAAAATCTATGGACTTCAGATAAATGCTCATCCTAATCTTCCAATAGTTATAGTTGGTTCCATCAAATAGATGAGGTCTATTTGTGGAGTGTCCCTCATTGTGGAATGTGTTGACACTAAGGTTAGTGGCTACGGATCATTCTAAGGGTGTAAATTCAAATCAAGAGAACAAAGCTCTGATACCAATTGTAGAACCCTAGAGGGGGTGAATATGGAAATAAAATAAAACTAAACACAAGTAAGCTATATCACTGAAGTAAAATTAAAGAGAGTGAGAAAATCAAACACACGATGTTTCCTGTTCTCCTCCCTAGAGACAATCCAGTCCCGGAACTTTCTCCGGCTTAAATCTACTATTAAGTAAATAGTTACACACGAGTTTGGATCTGAAGAACTCGCCAACTTCTTACACACGAGTTTTCTTACGAAGGCTCGTCAACTTCAAAAGGAAAGGAAAAGAAACTGTTGATCTTCTACAACACTTGAAGATTGAAAAGTACAACTTTGAATACTCTAGCACTTTTGGATTGGATGACAATTAAAAGCTTGGGTAGAGTAGTAATGGTGGAGCTCTTCGTTGTTGAGAAATTTATAGCTTAAGTGGATGGATGGCCTTCAAAGGAAGGAAGGATCCATTTATATTGCTTGAAGTTGTAAATGCGTCGCGCCGAGGATTGCCAAACTTTATTTTTATTTAAGAAAGGACATTTTATTTTATGGAACAAGTATAACTAGTAATTTAGAAAAGCTGTGTTTTATGTAAGTATTATTTCTGCATGCGAGTGTATATATATTTGTATTTTCGAAATTAATTATTACCACTAATATATTATTTCGAAAAAAAGTATATTAAATACGGGTTGATTTAATATGTAATTAATTATAGTGATTTAAGTTGGAAAAAAATATATTAAGTTATTTAAATACAGTTTAAATTAGAGATAGAATCTATCTACATTGGATTATATTTGATTGAGTTACTTTTAAATCAATTTGAATTAAATAGTGGAAAATCCAATGGGAATTAAAACTCTTCTTAGTAATTATCTAGATAATACTTTTGTAAACCCCCTAATTTTTCAAAATAAATATTTGTGGAATTTCTAGATTTTCAAATAACTATTTATTGACTTATTATATAATTTGTATTATTTTACATATATTTAGAATAGTGCTTATTGGTGAATTTAGTATAAAAATATATAAAGTTATTTTCCTAGGACATTAAGGATCTAACTATATTATACAAAAAAATTCTCAAAATTTTAGGATTTATTTCATAACTTTTATTACTTTTTACATGTTACTTATATTGTACACTATTTACATAATATAGAATAAATATAAAATTAGTATTTGTTTGCCATTGATTATAAAAGAACAGAACAATTATATTGGAGGACTGGACTTTTACTTCATAATACAAACTCGCTCGTACAAAGAAAGCCTAGGGACGAAAACCTAGTTACAGCAGTCTAAGTACGATTGTTTAGTTTTGATTCTGGGGGATGACGATAGAGGCTCGAAAAAGCGACGGCCGCTCTGCCTTACTCCTTGGACGATCAGACGTAGCTTTGGCTCCGGTGAAGAACTGATCTCAAGATGGGAAGACTCTTCTGTGCGCGCCTTTGTCTCTTTGTGTGTCCAGCCGGGTGGAGAGGATCTCTTTCACAAGGGAATGGCACCTTGCTATATTTTTTTTGGTTTTTTGATCGGGGATCTTTTTGCAAGGGAATGGCACCTTGCTATTTATAGGAGTGGGGTGTCATCATTAGGGTTTGCAATGATTACCCTAAAAAGTCGGTAGCTTGGAGATTTAATTGCCTTTTTCCTTGATCCTATTTTGTTGGCAATTAATCTGGACCATTAATCTTGATTGCAACGAATTTGGACAATTAACGATGATTGTGTAAAATCCGTATGGGCAATCAATGTTGATTATCATGAATCTTGGGAAGCTCGGATCTCCTGCCACGTGTTTAATCCACGTGATTGCCATAAATCTGTTTTGATTCGGGTAATTATGATAATTGTACTAAATCTGGTTATTGGAATTTGTTGATAACTCTTGATTGATTTAGTGCCACTTGGGAAACTGATCTTCTGCCACGTGTCATAACCGTGAGCCATAGCCGCATGACGGTAGCTTCTTAGGGTTTGAACCGCATGAAGGTGGCAGCCGCATAGGTGTAGCCTCCAAAATCTGAGCTGCATGGGGGTAGTTTCTAATTGAGCCGCATAAGACTAGCCACGTGTCAATGCTGCATGAGCATGGCCTCTCAGTATTTGAGCCGCATGGAGATGATCCCCATGATCCGAGCTGCGTGAGGACAGCGGCCACATGGGATGGCTTCTTAGGATTTGAGCCGTATGACGACGGTCTCCACGATCCGAGCTGTATGAGAGCATCAACCGCATGGGGGGTGGCAGCCGCATTTGGAGCTTTGGAGTTGGTGGATCGTGCCAGCTGTATATGTGATTTTTTTTTCTGAGGAACACGCCGTCATGTCAGAGTTCATCATTTCAGCTTTAATGTCAGAGTTATCACTTTATGTCAGAGCATTTAATGGGAGCAGTAACTTTATGGCCAGCTGTAAAAAGCAAGCTGCATAGGGCCACGTGATTCTTTCATGAGCCGCATGAGGCTATTGGAGAGTTTCTGAGCCGCATGAGGCTCCAATAGATTACTGCGCCGCATGAGGCTCCTTCTGTTTTGAGCCGCATGGGCTTCCTTGTTGATTTTGGGCCGCATAAGGCCCCCCTGCTGCTTTTGGGCCGTATGAAGCTTTCTGAGCCGCATGAAGCATTCTGAATTTTGAGCCGCATAAAATCCTCATGGGCCGCATGGAGCTTTCTGGGTTTTCAGCCGCACGAGACTCGTCTTCTTTCCTTGCGCTTGTGAAGGATCACATCTCGCAAGTCAAGGACATCTCGATCAACCTTTGCACTCGCTTTGTGGACCCGGGTATCCCGAGCACACGAGTGCGTAGGTATCATGTTTGCTCTCCACTGTGGGACTAGTAAAAGTACTTGCCCTTGATCATTGTTGGGAGACCCTTGAGAACCACCATGTTTGTTTGCTGCCGGGGTCTAGACACGGGCGATTCTGTACAACTTTCCATTAGAGGCCCGCTTAGCGGGATGCTCTGATGGTCAGAGGTTGGGACAGCTGACTGAGCTCGACGAGCCCGCGCTGCCCTAGACTTCTTCGACTTAGCACCCGAAGGTGCATAGTAGGAAGAGTCCAAGTTGGAAGAAAGGAATAGAAGTTGGTGCCCTTTTCAAAGGAGGAAAGGGGGCTCTATTTATAGAATAGAGTGAGCCCTTTCTTCTTCTCCTTTCCGATATGGGACTAAAAACAATATTTTCTATGCTTCTACAGGACCCCCTTCAAAGTTTCTAAATTGCCAATTCGGAATACTTTGAATAAGGAGCATGGAAAGTAGAGTTGTTTGGATGTGGCAATCCAATCAGAGGTAGCATGGACGTGATAGGTTTGGGTAGTTCCGCTGGAAATTTTATGTGGACTTATCATCCTTGGCGTACCTTGGTTTTAGGTACGAATAATAAGTTGATAGAGGGAACCATCATATTTACTCAGAGGGGATGAGGTCGAGGTAAATATGGGTCTAAAGTAGATCTTTCCTACTCAGAGGTAATGAGGACGTGGTAGGTGTGAACTCGAATGAGGATACATAGAACAACTCAGAGGTAATATGGACGTGTAAGTTCTACGTAACGGATAATGAATGCCACGGAACAACTGGGGTTCCAGAAGCATATGATTGTGAAGAAGGGGTGCATGTACAACATTTGTGGTCAACAGAGGACATTTGTCGACCTATTATCCTTGGCATACCTTGGTTTTAGGTACGGATAATAAGTTTGATAGGGATACCTAGAACAACTCCGCGGTAAGGCAGATATGGAGGTTCTTGGTATCGGGCGAAAGAATGCCAGGGAGCAGCTGGGCTCCCGGGGCATGATGAGAAATTTGCAGTCAACAGAGGATATTTGTGGTCACCTGAGGACATTTGTGGTCAACTGAGGACATTGGTGGTCAATATAGGACATTTTTGGTCAACCGAGGACATTTGTGGGCCTATTATCCTTGGCGTAGCCTGGGGTTTTCTTTTATTTTGGTACAGATAATAAGTCAAAAGAAAAACCGGCATACTTACTCAGAGGTAATGAGGACATGGTAAATATGAGAGTTTTTTCGATGGAGCCTTCCCACTCAGAGGTAATGAGGACATAGCAGGGGTGGGCTCCATGAAGGGTACATAGAACAACTCAGAGGTAATGAGGACGTGGAAGTTCTATGTGAGGGGCAGTTTGTTTTTTATGGAAGGAAAACAACTCAGAGGTAGCATCGACGTGGTTGTTTTTTTGGAGAATTTGTGGATCTATTACCCTTTTTTGTGCACTGGAAGTGCGGGTATTGGATCATAAGGAGGAAGCTCTTTTTTGGAGGAAAGTTCAGAGGTATGATCATACATGACTTACTACCTAAGAGAGGCGATATAGATTTATCTGTAGTAACCAGAGTGTGAGTTCAGCGGTGCCTGTGGGTACATAACTCGACAATATAGAGATTTAGGATCAGAATATAAGTTCAGGGGTACCTGCAGGTACTAACTTGACAATCTGGGATATTTGGAGTCGAAATGTGAGTTCTGCGGTACCAGAGGGTACATAACTCAACAATCTGGGAAATTTAGAGTCGGAATGTGAGTTCAGCGGTACCAGAGGGTACATAACTCAACAATCTATGGGATTTAGAGTCAGAGTGTAAGTTCAGCGATACCTGCGGGTATATGACTTACAATTCGAGAGATAGTATCGTTTAGACATAGTACTTCTTGAGGAACTTGCCGTTGTTGTTTGTTGGTATAAGGGCGTTTGCCCTTATCCTCTCTATCCGAGATATATAGTCCCAGTTGGCGAGCTTTCTTCAACCTGTCTTCTGTGCTAGTAGCGCTGATAATGAAAGTCTTACAATCCTTAAACTCACTTTCACCCATCCAGAGGCTGATTGTGGAAAGCAGCATCTTTTGGCAAATTTCAATTAAGGAGGAATCAGGGTTACCGGAAGGCAACTTTATTACGGTTTGGTGAAACTGCTCGATATAGTTCCTTGTCAGCTCCTTCTTCCCTTGAATAACATCCATGAGGGTGGACATCGTCACGTCTTGGCCTACTTCGTAGAACCTCTCTAAGAACGTACGATTGAAGCCGGCAAAGGAATAGATGCAGTTGTCTGGCAGGTTACGGTACCAGTCGAAGGCGACCCCTTCCAAGGCTCCAATGAACAACCGCGTAAGGATGGCATCGTCATGAGGCAGATGGTCGATTGTGACTTCGAAGTAGGTGATGTACCTGCTTGCAGATGTCTTCCCATCATATGGATTGATGTGGAATGGTTTATATTTTGGTGAGAAGGGAACATCTCTCCACGCAGCTTGATACGGTTGTCGTATCCTAAGGTCTTGGCAGTTTTCTCGGGCATGAAACATGGCCCGGAGCTCCTGGACCTCTTTTTTTGCCTCCCTGGCCTCGTCTGCAGCGGTAGGAGCCGATATTTCAGGAGGACTATCGCCCGAGTTTGGTGCAGCTGAGTTCGAGTCCGCATTGACCGCGGGACCCAAGCTTGTTTGGCCAGGCATCCTTACTTGCAGAGTTGGTAGGGCCTCTTTGATCTCGTCTACGGACTTGACCAAGGCATGCAGTATGGCCTCCAGATTTTCGATGTGTTGGCGATCACTGGGACCCTCTTGGTTGCTGTCCGTCATGAACACCGTCCTCACACGAGGAGAGATGGAAAGAATGGTAGAGGACGTGCCCTCTGAGTCATACCCTTGTGCAGAGAAGTCGTCCGGGTATGTGGAAATGTTCTTCTCTGGTTCTGACTCAGAAAGGCTGGTACCCCCAGCTTCAGAGCTTGCCTCGTCTTAGGAATTGTGGACGTCCTCGGGGACGTCGGGATCTGCTGCATCTGTTGGGTGAATCATTTCCCCCGGACTATCTTCTTGGAACACCGGGTTATTGTGGATGTTTGGAGGAATACTACCCCTCGCTCCAGTGTCTCCCATAGATGTGGACGAATCTTCCAGTGTGGCAGATTTTGTTTTTGAGCGGGTACCTTGGTAAACTCCTCCTGCAATGGTGGAAGACAACCGTTTAGAAGAAATTTTCTTGGTTACGCCGGTTGAAATTTTTGGGCTGGAGACATTTGTTTTCTTTCCTCTTGCGCTGCCAGGAATCTTCAGAGCAGAATTGCAAGAGGCAACGAGAAGTGCCTCGTCTTCTGAGCTTGGGCATTGCAGTCTTTGGAAGACGGACCGCCGGTCTTTTTTGTGTTGCTGTCTTGTTGCAGCAGCAGTTGACTATGACTTGGGTGCATTGATGTCCTTGACAGGACTATTTGTACGTCAAATCTTCGTCTCTTTTTTTATGCTTGTGAAGAATCACGTTGCCCGGGTCACCTGTTTTGTGGGCTGATGACTGCGTTGGCCTCTTGCTTGCTCCCTGATGTGGGGGTAGCATGAGTACTCGCCCCTACTCGTTGTTAGGAGATTCTTGATAACTATCCCGTTCGTTGGCCGCCGGGGGCTGGACACGGGTAGTTCTGTACAACTTTCCATCAGGGGCCCGAGAAATAATCAGCGGGATGCCTTGGTAGTCAGAAGTTGGGACAGTCGACTGAGCTCTTCGAGCCCGCGCTGCCCGAAACTTCTTCTTTCTAGCACCTGAGAGTGCGTAGTAGGAAGAGTCCAAGCTGGTCACAACAGAGTCTGGCATATGCTCCAAAGGGCCTTCATCGTCAGGATCGTATGAGAGGCGGTCAAAGACTGACTGTGAGCCGCATAGAGTAGATTGTATGCGGCTGGGATTGGTAGCCGTGCAGGCTATCTGCATGCGGCTGGTATGTGTGGCCGCATGACCTTTCTGTATGCGGCTAGGAGTCGTGGCCATACAGGCTGTCGGCATGCGACTATCCTTTGTGGCCGCATAAATTTTCTGTATGCGGCTAGATGTCATGGCCGTACAGGCTGTCTGCATACGGCTGACTCTTATGGCCGTATGAGTTTTCTCCATCCGGTTGACAGTTGCGACCGCATGAGCTTTCCCCATGCGACTGGCGCCCTTATGCGGCTCGGATTGCACAGAGTTCCTCTTTGCCCCTGCAAGTCCAGCATCATAGTGTTTTCTTCTGTCGGACTTGGGGATAGCAGAGTCCTCTGTGGCCTGATGTGGGGCCGTAAGCGAGACTTCTCTGCTGTCTCGGGCAACAGAGAGTACTTCTTCGAGAGCTTGGGGAGGAGCAATACTTTTAGGTCTCCACTCCCTGCGGGACTTCTTCATGCGGGCTCGCCACTGGACCGGGCCAGCGCTCCCGTCGGAGAGCATTTCTTCAAATGCCTGTTGGTCGAACCGGACGACCAGCATTTATTGAGTGGAGCCAAGTTTGGCTGCGTCTGATTGCGTCACCAACTCCTCAGCCGTGGAGAAGTTAGTCCCCAGCAGAGTCGCCATCGTGTTTGCTATTGATTATAAAAGAACAGAACAATTATATCGGAGGACTGGACTTTTACTTCATAATACAAACTCGCTCGTACAAAGAAAGCCTAGGGACGAAAACCTAGGTACAGCAGTCTAAGTACGATTGTTTAGTTTTGATTCTGGGGGGTGACGATAGAGGCTCGGGAAAGTGACGGCCGCTCTGCCTTACTCCTTGGACGATCAGACGTAGCTTTGGCTCCGGTGAAGAACTGCTCTCAAGATGGGAAGACTTCTGTGCGCGCCTTTGTCTCTTTGTGTGTCAAGCCGGGTGGAGAGGATCTCTTTCGCAAGGGAATGGCACCTTGCTATATTTTTTGGTTTTTTGATCAGAGATCATTTTGCAAGGGAATGACACCTTGCTATTTATAGGAGTGGGGTGTCATCATTAGGGTTTGTAGTGATTACCCTATAAAGTCGGCGGCTTGGGGATTTAATTGCCCTTTTCCTTGATCCTATTTTGTTGGCAATTAATCTGGACCACTAATCTTGATTGCAACAAATCTGGACAATTAATGCTGATTGTGTAAAATCCATATGGGCAATCAATGTTGATTGTCATTAATCTTGGGAAGCTCGAATCTCCTGCCACATGTTTAATCTACGTGATTGCCATAAATCTGCTTTGATTCGGGAAATTATGATGATTGTACTAAATCTGGTTGTTTGGATTTGTTGATAACTCTTAATTGATTTAGTGCCACGTGGGAAACTGATCTTCTGCCACGTGTCATAACCGGGAGCCACAGTCGCATGAGGGTAGGTTCTTAGGTTTTGAACCGCATGAAGGTGGCAGCCGCATAGGTGTAGCATCCAAAATCTGAGCCGCATGGGGGTAGTTTCCAATTGAGCAGCATATGACTAGCCACGTGTCAAGGCTGCATGAGCATGGCCTCTCAATATTTGAGCCGCATGGAGATGATCCCCATGATCCGAGCCGCATGAGGACAGCGACCGCATGGGATGGCTTCTTAGAATTTGAGCCGCATGACGATGGTCTCCACGATCCGAGCCGCATGAAAGCATCAGCCGCATGGGGGGTGGCAGCCGCATAGGGAGCTTTGGAGTTGGTGGATCGTTCCAGCTGTATAGGAGATTTTCTTCATTTCCCGAGGAATACGCCATCATGTCAGAGTTTATCACTTCATCTTTAATGTCAGAGTTATCACTTTATGTCAGAGCATTTAATGGAAGCAGTCACTTTATGGCCAGCTGTAAAAAGCAAGCTGCATAGGACCACGTGATTCTTTCCTGAGCCGCATGAGGCTATTGGAGAGTTTCTGAGTCGCATGAGGCTCCAATAGATTTCTGCGCCGCATGAGGCTCCTTCTGTTTTGAGCTGCATGGGCTTTCCTGTTGATTTTGGGCCGCATAAGGCCCTCCTGCTGTTTTTGGGCCGCATGAAGCTTTCTGAGCCGCATGAAGCATTCTAGATTTTAAGCCCCTCATGGGCCGCATGGAGCTTTCTGGGTTTTCAGCCACATGAGACTCGCCTTCTTTCCTTGCGCTTGTGAAGGATCACATCTCGCAAGTCAAAGACATCTCGATCAACCTTTGCACTCGCTTTGTGGACCCGGTTATCTCGAGCACACGAGTGCATAGGTATCATGTTTGTTCCCCGATGCGGAACTAGTAAAAGTACTTGCCTTTGATCATTGTTGGGAGACCCTTGAGAACCACTGTGTCCGTTTGCTGCCGGGGGCTGGACACGGGCGGTTCTGTACAACTTTCTATTAGAGGCCCGCTTAGCGGGACGCTCTGATGGTCAGAGGTTGGGACAGCTGACTGAGCTCGACGAGCCCGCACTGCCCTAGACTTCTTCGACTTAGCACCCGAAGGTACATAGTAGAAAGAGTCCAAGTTGGAAGAAAGGAATAGAAGTTGGTGCCCTTTTCAAAGGAGGAAAGGGGGCTATATTTATAGAATGGAGTGAGCCATTTCTTCTTCTCCTTTCCGATGTGGGACTAAACGAAATATTTTCCATGCTTCTACAGTATTAAATATTTCAGCTTGTATAAATGAGATTAGATAAAGGTTTTTTTAAATAAATATTAACTCTATTTATTATCTATAGTAATTTTAAATAATGTTATAGATAAATTAGATAAATATAAACAATATTTTAAATAAATACTAATCCTACTTCTACTAGGAAAACATCTCTTTCTATATCATATCCTAACAAAGCAAATTCCAATTTATTTAAATCAAATCCTATTTAATTTAGGAGATAAATCTAAAATAAATACCTATATAAACCCAATACATCCCCCGTCTATCAGCCAAAAATTCGAAATTATTTTTAGTCCAATGGAAACTCTAAAATTCATCATTAGAATTCAATCTCGCTTTTTAGCAGCAAGAGCAACTTGGAAGGACAATATCTCCTAGCTCCGAACTCCGTTTCGTCTCTAGTTTTTTTAAAAGAAGTGTATCGAGGTATGGTTTCCAAAAACATATTTTATTAGACAAAATTCGTTCTGTTGATTTCTGTAAAACTATTTGAGCATTAGATGTCCGGAAAACAAAAGTATTTCGATATTTTTGTGATTTCGGAAGATTTCGGGCATGAAAATGCGACCACTTTAGTTTTTCGGAAAGCTGATACGAAAATCTATACCATATCCTAATTTTAAAATTTATTAAATAAATCTAGTAGGTACAGTATTAATTATAATTAGATAATAGACTATTTTCAGCATCCGGAGATGTTTGTTTGGACCTTAGTTCCTCGGCAGCCGTTGTTCCACCTACTTTCCTATCTAATCTTTGCTACCACAGTACTCAGGACTCAGGCAAGTATAGCTTGCTAATTTACTGTCATATTATTTATTTTTGTATTATTTACTTTGTTTCATATTTGTTATTTTTTATTGTTATAAATTGCGCGTCCAAGCCACACTTGGGTGCAAGCGACTCTATTAGTCCTTTTACTTTACTATATGCATGTTAACTTAGTTTTAGCGGACTACCTTTTTGTTGGAGGATATCTTTATATCTCCTTGGGCCATGACACTCACACTATACGGTTTGAGATATTTTGCAAGGGGCACGACTTATGGACTGTCCATCTCTAAAGTCGTGTTACGGTAGATGTTCGTAACTGCTATGATTAGGGTATAGAGACTCAAGCAGTTACAAAACTAGACGAGTTATGGATATGACTTGGACAGTGTGAGAAATATTGGGGGAGGACAGTCGCTAGTGTGTATGGTAATCCAAACAGGTAAACCACAGTCTCCGGATGGAACTGTGGCGATTTATATTTGTAGATGCCCTTTGACGTTTTGGACGTTATGGACGGATACGGTTGACTGGATGCCAGTTACGTACATGTAGCCTAAATCCCACCCATGCGCATGAAAGTTGTCTTCTAAATTACACAATAGATGGTTAGCATTCACTTTTGCATATTTGTGTCCAGGTTAGTCTTTTGTATATTATTTTATTATTTTGACAGTTCATATTAGCATATTCTTCCTGTATCTTGTTACATCCCTCTGAGGACCTGGTTATTCCCCAGGTGTGTGTTCATGTCTTCCGCAGGTATCCTAACCGGGATCATGGTCTTCTCCATTCCTTTGAAGATGACGGGTCTTGGATCTATCTTGCTACCTTTGTCAATTCTTTTATATATCATGTATTTCTTCTCTTTTATTTTTGGTTGGTAGTGGATGTTTCTCCACTCAAAATATTGTACCAAGATAATTCATTATATGATATCTTTTATTCTTTTATGTTATGGATAAGATTAGTTAGTTGTGGTTTATGCATTTTACAGCTTAGGTATACATACAAGGCCCCTGTACTTCGTATGTATACAGCTGGCATGCCTACGTACTTGGTCCTACGTATTTTGGGACTTGGGCGTTACATGTTTTTGTGGTGGTCCATGCAGGTTAAGTTTATTACTTCGGTTACGTTATTGTACAGATGTGAGCCTGCAAATAGGATTAGAGTCTAGAATCTCATCCATCTACTTGACATCCTTTCTTGACTCTAAATTCCAAACTCTCGTTCAACCTCCTTGATTTGTATCTTGCTTGACTCCTTCTATCATAAATTCTTAGTTTCGTGCTTAGTGACAACTAGAAAGATGACTACACTAGTATATGCTCATAGGTTAAATACATGGCTAGAAGGATTACATTGACAATTAGTATGCATTGAGGTTTTATTTGTGTATAAAAGCATTATGTTTCCTAAAAGTATGATCTTAAGAGTTAGTAAATTCTAAGTTGGGTAGTAGAGACGGATTTTATCTTGATACTACTAAATGATTGATAAATTGAGAAAATAAAATATTGATTTTTGTGAAATAGTTACGATTTATTTGAGTATGAAATCGATATAAGAAATAGCTTAAGATTTCTAAATTTAGTGGTACGATTTACAAGTTTATTTTTGAAGGATGATAGTAAAAAATTTGTTTAAAATATTTTGGAAGCTATGAAATTGATTGAAGAAAATTTCAAATTTCAAATTTATATTTGATGATTGATTGATAAGATTATTTTGAGTTTAAAGTTGGATTGATAACATTAAAAACTTGATGAACAATTTATTGGTGTTATGATAAAGGTTAATTTGAGACTGTTGGAAGGTATTCACGAATGGACCGATAAATCCTATAAGATGGAGAAAACAAAATTTTATTTGAAGGTTTTAGAAATACTTATGATATATGGGGATGTGAAAGAGAAAAAAAATATCTTAAGTTTTTCGTGTCATGTGAATTAAAATAAAGTTATTTAGATTTTGAGTTTAAGGTTTCGATTTGTGTATTAAATGTTGGTAAAAAAATGAGGAGAGGAAAGGTGTTGACAATAATCTAAAGGGATACCTCGAGATTTATTGATGGAATTAAAATTTTAAAGTATGATTATACTTGGCGACATAAAATAATTTTTGGTAAATTAATTTGAGAATCCCATTGAGAATTGTTAAGGAAGCTTGAAAAATTAGAAGATTAGACTTGTATTGATAAGAAACCAAGATAGACATGGGGTCACCTTAATGAGATGGAAGTATACTCCATTAATTGCCATATCATCCATGACCATTGCACATACACAAGTGAAGTTAGTTATCTACCAAACCATGTGACTATATCTCAATTTTGACTTACTCGACCTTTCCCCAAATCTAGATCTTTTATTGTGACCTTCTAACCGTTTGAAATTTGAGAAATGAATTAATTGTTCCTTGATTGTATCCACCTAGGAGACTATCTTCCCTCTGAAACCTGTGTTCCTAAATTATTTTACTAGATTGCTTAATTAATTTTATTTCATGCTTCAACTTGATCTTCTTTAATATTTGTGCATTAATTGCCACTTCATGAACTCCCACTTTCTATTTTAGATCTTTTTGTGTCCTTTATCGTGACTTTGATATTTGGAGTGTAATACTAGATGTTACCTTCCAACAAATTTCATATATAAGACCTAGACGAGCTCACCTTCATGTCAGTATATCACGTGCCACTAAAACACGTCATCTTGTACTCTATTTTCATGATATGACTTTTGGGCCAAAAAGACTAAACTGTAACCTTTACCATGATACCGATATATTTTTTGACCAAGGATAGGGATTCAACCTCGACTCAATTCTTTCGATCCGATATGTGATTTTGTTCTACTTAATTCCTTAAATGCTTAACTTTGTGCTTTATCTTGATTGCTTGACCTATTGTCCCATCACACTACTAGTTTAACTACTGAAAGTTGAGTAGAATACCTCATGACCTAACAAACCTTTGTCCTTGTGACACATATTGATAAGTTTACTTAGACTATAGAATTTAGAGGACCCTAACTTATCTAGTCAACCAAGCCATCGATAAGAAAATACTAGGATGACTGCATAAGCCCAAACTTTGGACAAGACTTAGATTTAATGGATCTTCGACTATTTAATTTCCTTCATTAGTATTCCTTACTTATATTTTGACTATCTTATGATGCTAATTTAGCCTTAGTTTTGCAAGATTATTCTTTTATCGAGTTTGTTCACGACATATGTGTTATTGGCGACGCCCAATAATACATTGTATAATCAGAATTGGTGCATGATGGTCTGATCAACCTAGTGCACTTTGGTTTGCTTTTCATATATTGTTCGACGTGGATGGAGACATAGTTAAACTTGGCCTCTAGAATGCCATCCGCGACTGCCTTAGCAATTCTTTTTGAAAATTTTCAATCGTCTTTGAACCACTTATTCGTATTCGATAATATCTTCTTCAAACTCTTTATTATTTTCTTCTTTTAGTTTTTTCATAAGACAAACACTCATACTTGATATCCCCTTAGTTGCCCACCATCTATTGCCAAGATAGTTAACCACTGACCAACTAATGTGACTATATCACCGTCTTGAGTTACCTTTTTTATCTACCCTAAATTCATTATCGCAACCTTCTAATAGTTCTTGAAACTTGAAACTTGAAAATGATTCAAATCATTTCCTTAACCATACCTTAAACCTAGACGATTATATTCGCTCAAGAAAACATCTCTCCTAAATATCTAAATTATTTTCTTTGACCTACTCAATTTCTTTCTATTCTCTAATTCGTGTTATCATAATTTTATTACCTTAACTAGCGACCATTCTTCAATTCCATAACCATGATGTATTTTTGCAGATATCAAAATCACGATCTTCTAATTCATGTTTGTGTCGAACGTCGTTTCTTCGCCTTGTCCAAAAATTTAATCGTATTTCGGTATTGATGAAATCTTTCTATCTTCCCCACCCTAGCTATTCCTAAATTTCGAGGACAAAATTCTTGTAAGTTGGGTAGGATGTAAAACCCCTAAATTTATACTACAATTTTTTTTAATAAATATGGTATTAATTTTTGTACTTCGTATTTGTACGTCGCGTACGAGTTTGCGTTTCAAAAATTTCTCGTCAAGTACGAATAAGTGTGAAGTACATATTTTTATAAAACGTTTTAATTATATAGATGTAGAAAATATTTCAAAATAATAGAAAATATTTTATATTGCTTGAAGTTGTAAATGCGTCGCGCATCGCGCCGAGGATTGCCAAACTTTATTTTTATTTAAAAAAGGCCATTTTATTTTATGGTACAAGTATGACGAGTAATTTAGAATAACTGTGTTTTATGTAAGTATTATTTTCGCATGCGAGTGTATATATATTTGTATTTTCGGAATTAATTATTTCCACTAATATATTATTTCGAAAAAAGTATACTAAATATGGAATGATTTAATATATAATTAATTATGGTGATTTAAGTTGGAAAAAAATATATTAAGTTATTTAAATACAGTTTAAATTAGAGTTAGAATCTATCTACATTGGATTATATTTGATTGAATTACTTTTAAATCAATTTGAATTAAATAGTGGAAAATCTAAGGGGAATTAAAACTCTTCTTAGTCCTTATCTAGATAAGGCTTTTGTAAACCCCCTAATTTTTCAAAATAAATATTTGTGGAATTTCTGGATTTTCAAATAACTATTTATTGACTTATTATATAATTTGTATTATTTTACATATATTTAGTATAGTGCTTATTGGTGAATTTAGTATGAAAATATATAAAGCTATTTTTCTAGTACATTAAGGATCTAAACTAAATTATACAAAAAAAATCTAAAAATTTAAGGATTTATTTCATAAATTTTATTACTTTTTACATATTACTTATATTGTACACTATTTACATAATATAGAATAAATGTCAAATTAGTATTAAATATTTCAGCTTGTATAAATAAGATTAGATAAAGGTTGTTTAAATAAATATGAACTCTATTTATTATCTATAGTAATTTTAAATAATGTTATAGATAATTTAGATAAATATAAACAATATTTTATATAAATACTAATCCTACTTCTACTAGGAAAACATCTCTATCTATATCCTATCCTAACAAAGCAAACTCCAATTTATTTAAATCAAATCCTATCTAATTTAGGAGATAAATCTAAAATAAATACCTATATAAACCCAATACATCCCCCTTCTATCAGCCATAATTCGAAATTATTTTTAGTCCAATAGAAAATCTAAAATTCGTCATTAGAATTCAATCCGGCTTTTTAGCAGCAAGCTCCGAACTTCGTTTCGTCTCCAGTTTTTTTAAAAGAAGCGTATCGAGGTAAGGTTTCCAAAAACCTATTTTAGTAGACAAAATTCCTTATGTAGACTTCTGTAAAACTATTTGAGTATTAGATGTCCAAAAAACAAAAGTATTTTGATATTTTCGTGATTTCGGGAGATTTAGGGCACGAAAATGTGACACGTTTAGTTTTTCGGAAAGCTGATACGAAAATCTATACAATATCCTAATTTTAAAAATTATTAAAAAATCGAGTAGGTACAGTATTAATTATAATTAGATAATAGACTATTTCAGCATTCGGAGATGTTCGTTTGGACCTTAGTTCCTCGGCAGCCGTTGTTCCACCTACTTTCCTGTCTGATCTTCGCTACCACAGTACTCAGGACTCGGGCAAGTATACCTTGCTAATTAACTATTATATTATTTATTTTTCGTATTATTTACTTTGTTTCATATTTGTTATTTTTAATTGTTAAAAACTGCACATCCAAGCCATACTTGGGTGCAAGCGACTCTATTAGTCGTTTTACTTTACTATATGCATGTTAACTTAGTTTTAGCGGACTACCTTATTATTGGGGGATATCCTTATATCTCCTTGGGCCATGACACTCACACTACATGATTTAAGATATTTTGCTAGGGGCAGGACTTATGGACTGGCCATCTCTAAAGTCGAGTGACGGTAGATGTTCGTAACTGCTATGACTAGGGTATAGAGACTCAAGCAGTTACAAAACTGGACGGGTTATGGACATGACTTGGACAGTGTGGGAAACATTGGGGGAGAACAGTCGCTAGTGCATATGGGAATCCAAACAGGTAAACCATAGTCTCCGGATGGAACTATGGCGATTTATATTGGCAGATGCCCTCTGACAATTTGGACGTAATGGACGGATACGGAAGACTGGATGCCAGTTACGTACATGTATCCTAAATCCGACCCATGCGCATGAAAGTTGTCCTCTAAATTGCACAATAAATGGTTAGCATTCCCTTTTGCATATTTGTGTCTAGGTTAGTCTTTTGTATATTATTTTATTATTTTGACAGTTCATATTAGCATATTCTTCTTGTATCTTGTTACATCCCTCTGAGGACCTGGTTATTCCTCCGGTGTGTGTTCATGTCTTCCGTAGGTATCCTAGCCGAGATCGTGGTCTTCTCCATTTCTTTGAAGATGACGGGTCTTGGATCTATCTTGATACCTTCGTCAATTCTTTTATATATCATGTATTTCTTCTCTTTTATTTTTGGTTGGTAGTGGAAGTGTCTCCACTCAACATATTGTACGAAGATAATTTATTATATGATATCTTTTATTACCTTATTTTGTGGATAAGATTAGTTAGTTGTTGTTTACTGTATTTTACAGCTTATGTATACATAAAAGGCCCATGTACTTCGTATGTATACAGCTGGCATGCCTACGTACTTGGTCCTACGTATTTTGGGACTGGGCGTTACAGTGTCACGCCCCAGAAGCAGAATACTGGATAGCGGAGGATAGACGCATCCAGCTACATACATTGAAGTGCAATCCACCTCGCAATACGGTCACGGCTGTCTAGATGCATGAGGGTTAAACTATAATCCATGAGCCTCTTATGGTCAATAACAAGCCTAGTGTCTCAATATCAAGTAAGCAAATAATTGTTACAAGATGTTAGAGCATCAGACATACAATGTGAGGTGTCCTAAACATTACATATTCAGATGATCATGAAGCTAGCCATACAAAATGCGAAGACTAGCAAGAGTTAAGTCATATATGATCAACCCTAGGATTTGCCATAATGTTACAGCTCTTAGGCAGACAGAAATTAAGTTTCAACATGCGCTAACACTTGCTCGACGGCTAAACACCGCAAAAGAATAATTTATAATTGAGTGGGAGAGCAAAATAAGAAATCCACTCATTGCCAGGGTCACGTCTGGTGTTCACCATCTGTCTGGAAGGCGGGTAGATACTCGGGTGCTACTCCAAAATCTAGCCATACAAAACCAGCTGGGTCAGACCCAAGAAAGAGCAAGTGCCACAAGGAGGATCCAATTATGAACTAAAATCAGCATATAATTAAAAGAAGAACTGATAAAGGAGCATAGTTAAATAACATGAAAGACTGAGTTAACATAAGCTTGTAGTAGGAGGAACAAGAGGTGGAATATAATTTCTATGTTAATCATGAGACAATTCATTCAAGCACGACCAATCAAGTCCTACGGCTTGCTATTGCTAGCTAACTAGGGTTATCACAAGCTTAGTTACTAACAAGATACAATGAGATGTTCCCACAGTCACAAGCCCTGTAGACTATCTAGGTTATCCACGCGAGGGTTACAAGAGTTATTAAGATTACTGATGTATTTTACAACTTATGATTTAAGAAGTGCAATACATGATAGTGTGCCGGAAATATGTCCTACTCGTCGGCAGGCTACAAGTCCACAGATGTGGCCGGAATAACGGGATCGCCTGTAACTGGGAAATCTCTCTATATGAACTACTTGATCAATCTAGTCATTAACCTAGTCAGATTTGTTATGAATCCCTGACCGTGGTAACCAAGAATCTATGTCCTAGATATGATGCAAGACGAGACATGTAGATTGTACAGGCACAATCAACCACGGAGTCAAGGCAAGAGTTACACTAGCAAGACATGAGGAGCCATCACAATAGCAATAAAGATTATAAATGTCATGTCAGGTTTACTAGCCACTTGTCAGGAGTACCTGTCTAGAGTGCGCCTCGACGGACCACTATCAAGAATTATCAAGACGGGCTCATATTATCATGCCAAGTTCATGTCAAGTCAAGTCCAGTCAAATCATATCAAGTTTAAGCTCTATCATTCTCGACAAGTTATTAAGCCGGGACGTCACAAGGCAAGTCAAGTACATGGTACAAGCCAGGATCACAATATTATACTAAGAATCATGAGAACAAGCATGGATATAAGTAACAAGAATTATCATGACAAAAAATGGTGCAAGGGTCAAAAGGGGCGATGGGGACAGCAAGCGCCGGAGACAGCATGCTCCGGAGACAGCATTCACCGGGGCATGCATGTGCCAGGGACAGCATGCACCGGAGACAGCATACGCGGAGGACAGCAAGCGCCGGAGCCAGCATGCGCCTGGGCCAAAAGATGCCAGAGCCAGGATGCGCCACCGCGCACTGCATGCGCTAATGCCAGTATGCGCCAACATGCGCTCGCATGCAAAGCATGCGCCAGCATACACCAGCATGCACCAGTATGCGCCAGTATGTACCAGCATGCGCCAGCGCCAGAATACGCCAGTGCCAACATGCGCCATAGCCAGCATGTGCCAGCGCCAGTATGCGTCAACATGTGCGAGCATGCATTGCATGCGCCAATGCCAATATGCATCAGCGCCAGCATACGCTAACATGTACCAGCATGCGCCAAGATGCGGCAGCATGCACCATCATGTACTGCTCTTCTTCTCCAACCAGCCTTTAAATGGTAATGGGAATCGATGAACTCCAAATGGCATAAATATCTTAAGTCAAGTCGAAATCTAACTTTTCAAAGGTTAAAATTGGGTAGAACGAGATTTTCTACAACACGAAGCAACTAGTTTTTGAAAATACCAAATTTTAATAGATCAAAACCAAGAAATAGATCTACAAAAATCTATACATCAAAACCAAAAATGCCAAGTTCTAAAGAGGCTTAGAATTAAGTAAGGAAGAGAATGAAAAAAAGAAACTTGAGATCCATCATGAAGCAAGTTGCACTTGCCTAGGATTGTTGGGTGTAGGTGGAGAGGAGTAATGGCGAAGAATAAATAAATGAAAGTAATGAAGAGAGAGATAGAGAGAGAGGAGAGTTGACTTATATATCAACCCTTCTCATCTCAAACCAAAATGAACCAAACCAAGCCAAGCCAAGTAATATTGAACCAAACCAAATAAACCAAGGTAAGTTTAGACTAAGATCAACCTAAGCAAGACAAGTCTAACTACGGTCCATCTGATAATTTCTAGAAATCCGTCCACGTATATATAAAATATGTATAACAGAAAACGGGAGTGACAGGTATAAAAGGCTTTCCCGAAGTATATTCCTTTAATGGACATCACCATCTGGCCAGTATTGATGTCTATCTTTAGGCCTGCGTTACAGAGTAGGCCTCCAAAGATCAGGTTCTTTACAATAACATATACATGCTTTACGTCTTGAAGCATCAACAACTTCTATGAAGTCAGTTTCAACACCACCGTCCCAATCTCTTGTACTTCATCTTGAGCCTGGTTCACCACCATAACATTTTTAGAAGTTGGTTTGCACGTGATAAACCATTCATTGTTAGAGAAGACATGGCAGGTGGTACTAGTGTCTACCCACCAGCCAGAGTCAACCTCCATCAAAATGAGCTGAACAATCATAACAATTATGTCAGTAACCATGGAAACCTTACTAGGCTCACCTTGCTCTAACTGCGTGGGCTTGGATCTGCATTCATACTTTTTATGGCCCTTCTTGCCAAATTTGTCACTACCACTTTTCTAGCTTGAGGGTATTTTGGTCATTTTTGAAATTTTGGGATTTATTTGGAATTATTATTTATTATTTAGATTTATTATAATTAATGTAATTTTTAGTAATTTTTAGTATAATCGATTTTGGTCCTATAGTTGACTTTGACTAGTGTTGACTAGGAGACTAACCTAGAGACTAACCTAGGTCATGACTACTTGGTTAGGTTAAGTAACCTTAGCTTGACCTAAGTTAGTGAGGTTTAACTCATTGGAACTTATTTGGAGAGATTAGGAATTGTTTAGGCTAGAATGGCTTGTGACTTCATAAGTCATGACTAATGACTTAAGCCTTAAAAGCCCATAGGCCCACACCATGTAGCCAAACCCTAACCCAAATTACTATGGCCGGCCACAGTGATCCTCCCCCTATTTAATACTCCTCAAAGTTAGTGCTAGCCTCCATTAGGAATTTTTGCAAAGTTTTAGAAAGAGGTAAGTCTCCATCTTCATTAAATCCTATAAAATCCATTTCAATTCCTTTTTCACCCAAACCAATTGCAATAGGTTCTAATTTTATTTCTCTTGCTATTGGTATCAAGTAATCTCAGCTTGGGAGCAAATTGGAGAAGTTGGCTATCAAGAGGAACACCTCTCTTTGGAGCTTTTTAAGGATTTTGATACATATAGGTAACTTTCATTCTACACCATAGAATTCTGATTTTATTGCATATCTAGGGAGCCCTAGGCCTAACCTAACTGTCGGAATAGGTAACCCTAGAATTTGAGTCCTTTTTGTGTCCTATTTGGACATATATCAGTGTCATAGTGCAAGTGTTTGATGAAATGCCCCAATGGGCATTTCGAGTGATTTTTAGGAATCTATTTGAACAGGAAATTAGTTTTATGTGTCGCTTACGTGTTTCTTGTGTCTTTGTGTGGTTTTTGTGTCATGTCGAGTCAGCACAAACACGTGAACACGCTGTCGCGCGCGCGCGTGCACAGGCATCTTGCATGCCCTGCTTCACGGGGGACACTACTCACTGGATACGACACGTCGACACGTTAAAATTGACATGTGACACAGGGCTGACACTGACACGGGGCTCCCCAAGTTTTAGAGCCTCACGTGTCGTGTCGGACACGTACGAGTTCCTGTATCAAATTTACATTGAACCGAGTGCTGTCAATTTTGTGCACTGATACGCGTGTCCTATCTCACGCACACGTGTCGTGGACATGTATCAGTGTGTCCTAGTCCTAGCCCTAGACCTAGTTGACACTTGGATACGACCATGAGGCTTGTGTCGTGTCGTGTCGTGTGCACGAACACTGTGAACACGTGCACGATGACTGTCCTGTTACACTGTGTCCAGGTTTTGTTTTAGGTTTTAAATAGATTGGACACGTTTGTGTCCACTTGGGTGGACACAAACTCATCATATGACACGTGCACAACTAGTGTATGCATTACCAACCACTGATTTGGTGTTTTAGTTAAATTTTGATGTTCAATTCTCAAATTTCCTAATTTTACTGATACCTTAATATCAGTTATTATTTTACTATTTTTGTTCCAGATTTTTAACTGGATTTTGTCATCAATTTTAACCTATTCTACACCGCTAATTAGTGTGGTTTTAAACTTTAATTGGTTCACCTATATGTTTGCTAAGTGTATGGTGATTTTGGGTTGAATTGGTTTTGATTTGGGGTTTAAAACTGGAATATTGGTTGGGGACTATTTTAGACTGAATTTTGTGAACTGTGTGTGATGATTCCAATGTGTTAAACCTGAGTATGGGACTGAAACTGAGATTGGGTAACTGTGTTAGGTTCCAGGTTTCATATTACATCCTGCACACTGTTCAGTTTTCACACATATATATACACACTATCCACACACTCTTGTATTTACTAACACACCCAAGTGTATGTGTCTCACTGTTTTTTGCCTAACACCTACACACACATACATGTTACACACCCTCATTCTCATGGCATGTACACCACACACTCTCATGTTTCACACATAAACACATTTCATTCATATTTCTCTATGCTTACGAGTATGTGAGATTCCATTTTTAGGTATCCTATAATGTATATGTGATATACTATAGGTACCTATATGCTAATGTGTGTGTTATCATATCATATATTAATATGGATATAGATAATGTATGTGTTGTATTCACATAGGAGCCTATATATAATATGTGTATTATTTTAGATATAGGTATAGCCTTGTGTAGATGTGATTTATGGTTGGCTGGGCATGATATAGCCTATGGCCTAGTCTCATGGCCTATATGTGTGTCTACTTAACTAGTGAGCCTATATTAGACTTGTGTAGCCTTGTTAGACTTAGAATAGACTAGTTAGACTAGTTTGACTTAGGTTTGACTTGGTTGACCTAGTTTGACTTCTAGGGTTGACCAGAGTTGACCAAGAGTTGACTTTGGTCTAGATTGACCTAGATTCATGTAGTATGCATCATAGTGCATCTTATTACTATTCTGGACTTGTTGTGACTTGTGCTATTCTAATAGGAGCCAGACACCACTCCTCGGACAGTACTTTCATCTTGGACATTCAGTTAGCAGGCGAGTACATTTTCTGATCTTTTCATACTTGTCTGGACTATACTCTTACTCTAGATTACTTTACTTGATGCTGACACGTATCTTCACGGATTAGTACTATATTGATCCTTTCCTGAGATGTTATCCCTCTACCGGTGCATCGGGTATTTTATGTTCATGTACTTTATCATGTGCATCAGGTACTCCTTGTACACGTACTAGTTCATGTATTCACATGTTCTCATGTGCTTTCATGTGCTTTATCATGTGCCTCATGTACTACTCATTACATGAGTTCACGTATCTTAGCTGTATTCATGTGCCTATAACGTAACTTGAATGGATTCTTGTGTATTGATTAGGACGGGGTGAGTAGAATTGGTTATGTGAACACTATCCCTAGTAGGTAATCATGTGCATCTTAGTTGTATTCATGTGCTCTTAAGCCGTTTACATAACCATATTGTACTCTAAATCACGTAGCCACTTACAGCCTTTACTATCATGTATTTACTTTCAGTTACAAAATATCTCCTGTTTACTCGTGCTTCCTTTTCAGCACTTCCTGTATTTTACTCTATTGCATGCTTTATACTCCTAACCTGCTATGAACTGTTTTGAGAGACATGTGCTCGTTTCCGTCCTGATTGGACCTGTTGACAATTTTACAGAGGACGAGGAGGAGGCCTGCTTAGACACTTTCTATGGGACAGCCTTAGAGGACACTTGCGATCCGAACTTCCAGTCGGATCCCTTAGGAGTAGAGACTGTTGCTCCATCGTTAGTTTATCTTATTTCTTAGTATTTGGAGTTGAGTTGTATACATACTTTGGATCTGTATTATATCTGGATGTTATGGAGTTTATCATAGACACTTAGCTCCCTCTCTATTTGTATTTCCTGTGGACTTGGATCTTGCATCTTTTATTATCTATCTATATTCCTTTCATGTTCTACCTTAGATGTGATTGAGATATATTCTGTTATGTCACCCCCATTCGGGAAGTATAACTGTTTATTACCTTTAACTGTTAGATGTTGTAACCTAGGACAGCGTTCTACCGTCGACACTGCGGCGTAGGCTGGACGTATCCACGTCTCGTGCCCTTACTCTAGGGTGCGGGTCGTGACACGTTTTTAGTGGTGGCCTATGCAGGTCTAAGTTGGAAATGTAGTAGTATTCGAACTAGAATATCACTGCAACCTGCAGTAGGAATTAGTATATTTTTGAAGGTACTCAATCACACTAGGAAAAATTCCTTATCAGATTCCGTATATCTATTTTGCTGCTTATTGTCTTCCTTAGAATTTTAAACTATCCTCCTTTGATTTTTTGACTCATTCTCAGTAATTGTTTCTTGTTTGATCTGTGTCTCCAGGATGGTTGAGACGAGATCGCATCGCCCCGTGACGGAAGATGCTGGAGAGTTGTCTGCCACCTCTCGTGTCCAGCAGCCAGCTCCAAGTACCGTAGGGCCAGTGGAGCCCTCAGGAGTCGGTGCCTCTCCAGCTTTTGGAGGAGCACCTCCACCAGCCAGGAGGTAGAGCCCTGTGATTACTGAGATCCTTCCACTGCAGCAGCCTCCGCCTGCGGGGATGATAGATGCTGCACATCTTTTCTCCTTCGTGGAGAGGATTCTGGAGTCCCACCAGCAGCAGCAGACGAGGCAGACTACTGATTTCCGTCAGGGGATCGACGAGGCACACTAGCTAGTTCGCACCACAGTCGAGATGATTACTGCTCAGGGGGCCCAGCAGCAGCCCCGTCTGAGGAAGAAGGACATTCAGGACTTCCAGAAGATGCATCCTCGGGAGTTCTTCGGTACAGAGGGCATTCACATTGCAGACGACTGGATAGAGCATATTGAGGAGATCTTTCGACTGGCGGAGATACCAGATCGACTCCAGATCGAGGCAGCGGGCAGCCAGATGCAGGACTTAGCTCGTGCGTGGTATCAGGAAAATCCCAGGGTGGGAGTTGAGGGCTTGACTTGGGCCCAGTTTAAGGAGCTATTTAAGGAGCAGTTCTTTTCTGATGTGGCCTTAGGAGGTATCGAGGCACAGTTCGAAGCTCTGGTTCAGGAGAACCAGACGGTAGCTGAGTATGCTGGGGAATTTTGTAGATTGGCCCGGTTTATAGATGACTTGATCGAGAAGACGAAGACGAGGAAGTTTCGTCGGGGCTTGATTAGAGAGGTTCGGTCGCTGACTAAGAGCGACCAGAATGCTACATTTGCTGAGATATTTTCTGGGGCTATGGCGGCGGAAGACGACCTAGGGCTGAAGCAGTAGAGGGGTCGTGACTTCCAGGGTGGCAGCAGCAGTCAGGGGCAGGCCAAGAGGCCTCACTTCCAGCAGCACTTTCAGCAGCAGAGGTCAGCTCAGCAGTATCAGCAAGGTCGTACACCTTTTCAGCAGGTGCAGCTGCAGCAGAGGCATCAGCAGCAGGCACCCCGTCAGCAGCAAGTAGTCGTTTGTGCCTTCTGCAAGAAGTCGAGGCACATGATTCATGAGTGCAGAAAGAAGCTAGGCAAGTGCCTACTTTGTGGTGCGGGAGATCACCAGTTGAGGGATTGCCCTAGGGCTTTTGGGCGAGGAGCTCAGGGAGGTGGAGCCAAGGCTCCAGCAGAGGGGACCAACCCTGCAGACCCAGCAGCAGAGGTTCCAGCAGCACCAGCAGCAAGCACGAGGTGGACAGCAGGGGCAAGCTTTCGCCATGGCAGCTGAGGATGCCGAGGCTATGGGGAGCTGATAGCAGGTTCGGTTCTTCTTGACTCCCTTCCAGCATTTGCACTCTTTGATTCTGGGGCTTTCCACAGCTTTGTGTCAGTATCGTATGCTATTAGACACAGTTTGGTTTCTGAACCATTGCCTAGGACCTGTAAGATCACGACCGGGGGTGGGGTCATCCTCGTGAGTGATGTTTGCAGAGGGCGAAGCGTCTTATTGGGAGGCCGAGAGTTGGGAGTGAGTTTACTCGTCATGCCATTACCGAACTACGATATAGTATTAGGTATGGACTGGCTGAGTAGACACCACGCCCGTATTGATTGTCGAGGGGGTAGAGTTTTGTTTGGAGCAACAGGAGAGCCAGAGTTTGAGTACACCCGGCGACAGGCAGAGCAGGACGACGGAGTCTTCTCTGGAGCTTCGGTTGAGGAGCAGGTGGCTCCGTATCCCTTGATCGCAGAGTTTATGGACGTATTCCCAGAGGAGTTGCCAGGGCTTCCTCCAGACAGAGATGTAGAGTTCTCAATAGACTTGGTTTCCGGCACGGAATCGATTTTCCAGTATGTCTATCGAGTGAACAACAGTGAGTTGGTGGAGCTGAAGAAGCTGGTGGATGAGCTACAGGACAAGGGCTTCATTCGATCGAGTTCTTCACCTTGGGGTGCATCGGTACTCTTCGTACCCAAGAAGGATGGGTCGATATGGATGTGTATCGACTACAGGGCACTTAACAACCTGACGATCAAGAACAGATACCCACTGCCGCGGATCAATGATCTCTTTGATCAGTTGAGCGGAGCTCGGGTGTTCTCCAAGATTGATTTGAGGTCAGGTTATCACCAGGTGAAGGTGAAGGGGGAGGATATTCCCAAGACCGCTTTCAGGACGCGGTACGTACAGTTTGAGTTTTTGGTTATGTCGTTTGGGCTAACCAATACACCAGCAGTGTTTATGAATCTAATGAACAAGGTGTTCCACCAGTACTTGGACAAGTTCGTGGTGGTGTTCATTGATGATATCTTGGTATATTCCAAGACAGAGGAGGAGCACGAGGAGCACTTGAGAGTGGTGCTAGAGACACTCAGGAGGGAGAGATTGTACGGCAAGCTCTCAAAGTGCGAGTTCTTCCTAGACAGAGTTAACTTCTTGGGTCATGTGGTGACTGGAGATGGTATCTCAGTGGACCCGAAGAAGATCATAGCGGTTGAGGCTTGGACAGCGCCGACTTCAGTAGCAGAGATCAGGAGTTTCCTGGGGCTGGCAGGATACTATAGGAGATTTGTGCAGGATTTCTCCCGGGTTGCTGAGCCGTTGACTCGGTTGACCCGGAAGGATGCTAAGTATGTTTGGTCAGAGGTGAGTCAAACAGCTTTTGATGAGTTGAAGAAGTGGCTTATGACAGCTCCGATTCTGACATTGCCTGGAGGATCAGGTGGATTCACTATTTATAGTGATGCTTCAGGGAAGGGGCTGGGTTGTATCTTGCAGCAGCATGGGAAGGTGATTGCTTATGCTTCTAGGCAATTATGTCCCCATGAGAAGAACTACCCTATCCATGACCTGGAGCTGGCAGCGGTGATTTTTACTTTTAAGTTGTGGAAGCACTATTTGTATGACGAGAGGGTGGAGAATTTCACAGATCACAAGAGCTTGAAGTATGTGTTTACACAGAAAGAGCTCAATATGAGGCATCGCAGATGGCTAGAGTTAATGAAGGACTTTGACATCTCACTTCAGTATCACCCGGGGAAGGTCAACGTGGTTGCCGATGCCTTGAGTAGGTATCCGAGAGCCATGTGTTTGACCATAGATCGACACTTGCTTGCAGACTTGGAGAGTCTTGGGATTTAGGTGATCGTGCCCGGAGTGCGGATGCAGTTATGGGGCCTTCAGATGCAGTCGGACTTGATGGACAGGATCAAGGCGACACAGTTCGAGGATGTGGCTCTGCGGTGTATCCGAGAGCAGATCAATGCAGGATTGGAGGATGGTGAGTTTTCACTTACAGAGGATGGTGCCCTGAGGCACGGTTCCCGGTTATGTATGCCTAGCGGGGAGCTCAGAGAGCAGATCATGCAAAAGGCTCACGGATCGCAGTACTCTATACATCCTGGTGCCAACAAGATGTACAAGGATCTGCGAGAGCATGTCTGGTGGTACGGGATGAAATGTGAGGTGTTCCACTTTGTAGCTAGATGCTTGGTCTGTCAGCAGGTCAAGGCAGAGAGGCAGAGGCCCGGAGGATTATTACAGTCGTTGCCCATTCCAGAGTGGAAGTGGGAACATATCACCATGGATTTCGTATCTGGGTTGCCGCGTACACCAGGAGGAAAAGATGCGATTTCGGTCATCGTTGACAGGTTGACCAAATCGACCCACTTCTTGCCATTCAAGGTGGGTACGTCTACAGAGAGGCTTACGGAGTTGTATATGAGGCAGATAGTCAGGATTCACGGAGTTCCCGTCAGCATTGTCTCAGATCGGTATAGTCGCTTTACTTCCCATTTCTGGAGGAGTCTGCAGACTAGTTTGGGCACTCAACTCAAGTTTAGTACTGCATACCACCCCCAGACGGACGGACAGTCAGATAGGACTATTTAGACACTTGAGGATATGCTGCAGACGTGCGTTCTGGATTTTGGAGGTTCCTGGGAGGATCATCTACATTTGGTGGAGTTTGCTTACAACAACAGTTTTCAGGCCAGCATTGAGATGTCACCGTTTGAGGCTCTGTACGGGCATAGGTGTCGTACACCCTTATCTTGGGATGATGTTGGAGAGCGAGCTTTACTAGGCTAGAGATGGTTGTTAATGCAGCCGAGAAGGTGAAGCTCATCAGGGACAGACTTCGCGTGGCACAGGACAGACATCGGCACTGGGCCAATAGCCACCGGAAGCCGCTGGAGTTTGAGGCACAGATTTAGAGATAGGATTAGAAGTAGGTTTTTTTTTGTTTGATTGATCGTGTTTAATTTTTAGTAACTTGAGACCTTGCTTGTGATTAGGTTGTAGACATGGTTTTTCTGCGGATATCTCCGACTCGTGGTACGATACGTTTTGGTGGGTTGGGAAGCTTAGCCCGCGCTTTATCGGCCCTTTTGTTATCAGCGGGAGAGTCGGTGACGTGGCATACAGGCTAAACTTGCCACCTGCACTAGTGGGAGTTCACAACGTATTCCACGTATCACAGTTGAGACGGTACGTGGCTGACCCTAGCCATGTGCTCGATCATTCAGAAATTGAGGTTGGGCCTACTTTCAGTTATCCAGAGCAGCCTGTGGAGATTCTGGATCGCCGAGAGAAGGTACTAAGGAACCAGGTGATACCCTTGGTACGCGTCGCATGGAGGCATCATTCTCCAGAAGAGTCTACCTGGGAGCGGGAGGATGAGATGCGCGAGCGGTACCCCTATCTTTTTGGACCTTGAGGTATACTTTTCTATCATTCTCAGCAGTTAGTTTCGCCTTTAATTTCGAGGACGAAATTATTTTAAGGAGGGTAGATTTGTCACTACCACTTTTCTAGCTTGAGGGTATTTTGGTCATTTTTGAAATTTTGGGAATTATTTGGAATTATTATTTATTATTTAGATTTATTAGAATTAATGTGATTTTTAGTATAATTCATTTTGGGCCTATAGTTGACTTTGACTAGTGTTGACTAGGAGACTAACCTAGGTCGTGACTACTTGGTTAGGTTAAGTAACCTTAGCTTGACCTAAGCTAGTGAGGTTTAACTCATTGGAACTTATTTGGAGAGATTAGGAATTGTTTAGGCTAAAATGGCTTGTGACTTCATAAGACATGACTAATGACTTAAGCCTTAAAAGCCCATAGGCCCACACCATGTAGCCAAACCCTAACCCAAATTACTGTGGTCGACCATATTGATCCTCCCTCCTATTTAATACTCCTCAAAGTTAGGGCTAGCCTCCATTAGGAATTTTTGCAAAGTTTTAGAAAGAGGTAAGTCTCCATCTTCATTAAATCCTATAAAATCCATTTCAATTCCTTTTTCACCCAAACCAATTGCAATAGATTCTAATTTTATTCCTGTTTGTGACGCCCCAGAACCAGAATACGGGAGAGCGGGGGCGAACATAGCCAGTTACGGATATTAAAATGGAATCCACCTCGCTATACGGTCACGACTGTCTAGATATGAGGGTTTACTACAAGCCAATGGTCTCTTAAGGTCAAGCCTATTGTCTCAATCTCAAGCAAGTAATATAGTTACAGGATGTTTGACCACCAAATATACAATAAAAGGCGTCCCAAATATTACATATTCAGTTGATCATGAAGCTAGTCGTACAAAATGCGAGGACTAGCAAGAGTTTAGTCATACATGATCAACCCTAGGATTTGTTAATCATATATACAGCCCGTAGGCAGACAGTAAGTAAATATGCATCGAGCTAACAGGTGTTCGTCGGCTAAATGCCTCAAAAGAATAAATTTACAGTAGAGTGAGCGAAACAAAATAGAAAACCCACTCGTAGCCCGGGTTCCTTCTAGTCGCCACCATCGGGCTGGAGGTTCGGTAGATCCTCGGGTGCTGCTCCGAAATCTGGCCACACAAAACCAGCTGGGTCAAACCCCAGAAAGAGCAAGTGCCACAAAGGAGGCCACGAAATAAGAACAAAAGCCAGCATATCAGAACATAAGAAAATAAAAGAAAAGTACAAGTAAGTAAAGAGAACAACAGGACAATAAACGACTAGGAACGTGGAACCATTCTGGAAACCAGGTTACAACCCTTCAACCCAAACAAGGACATGGTTGTAACCCTTCGCCTGAATAGCACTCTGTCTCTATCCATTTATTGCTAAGATAAGTAAAACAATCATGTACAATAGTAACCGGGTATAGGGACAAGACTAGACTAAGACAGGGCTGGACAATATCTATTTACAAGCGGCCAAGCAATACTACGGCTCACTACTTTAACTAACTAGGGTTATCACAAGCCTAATTACTAACAAGATGCAAGTGAGAATTCTCCAGTCCCAAGCCCTGCAGACTATCCAGTTATCCTTCCGCAGGTTGAGAGTATGGTTGGGTACATCGCTCGGAGACGATATACCCTTAGATGACTTAGAGGGTGCAACACATGACAGTGTGCTGGAAATGTGCTCTACTCGTCGGCAAGCTACAAGTCCAATTAAAGCGCCCAGATAACGAGACTGCCTGTGGCTGGAAATTCTCCATGAACTATAGTTTGGTCTAGTCATTAGCCTAATCCATATTCAGTGCGAATCCCTGACCGTGGGAACCAGAGAGTCACGTCCTAGACATGATACAAGACAAGATAGGTGAATTGCACAAGCAAGCTAGCAGGAGCACCCACGGTGTCAAAGTTGGTTATACAAGTCAAGTTAGCCGTCGCAACAGCATCAAGTCAAGTCAAGTTACAAGTCAAGTTACAAGTCAATAGTGCGCCGCCACGGGCCACTATCAAGTTATCAGGTTACAAGTCAAGAGTACACCCCATCGGGTCACTATCAAGAAGATCAGAAGGTACTAGGATCATAAATCATCGAAATCACGAAAAACCGTACTAGTCATAATAAATACTGAAAATCGTATCAGGTCTTGTGGGGTCAAGATAGTCGTGCAATGTGGAACAAGATCTCAAAACCAAACCCACAAATGAGAAGCCAAGTTCAAGAAATAAAACCAAATCATTTGGACAATGGGTTGCGCAAGAGGTGGATGGCGCAGGAGATGAATGGCGCAGGGGTCAAGTGTGCCAGGGGATAGGTGGCGCAGGGGTCAAGTGCGCCAGGTCGGATGGAGCAGGGGTCAAGTGCGCCAGGTCAGATGGCACAGGGGTCAAGTGTGCCAGGTCGGATGGCGCAGGGGTCAAGGGCGCCAGGTCGGATGGTGCTGGGTGCAGTGCGCCAAGGAATGGATGGCGCATGGACTGGCTTGCACAGGAGGTGATTGGCGCAGGAGCCAAGTCGACTAGGAGCGAGAGCGGTTCGCCAAAGGGCGGGCTGCGCGGTCGGCACTGCGCTAAAGAGCGCTGGCCGAGGGAAGGATGCGCGATTCAGCCTTGCGCTAAAGAGCGCAAGCTGAAGTCTTCTTCTCCATGCCGAGAGGAAGCTCAAAAAGACCCAAAATTTCAATCTTTCATATCTTGGCCAAATCAAAACCAAATCTAGATTTTCAAAGTTCTAACTTGTATAAAATTGAATTCTCTTCCACGTAGAAGCATCAAAAAAAGCAAAAAAAATCAAAGTTTGATAGATCAAAACCAAGAATTTCCGAAAATATTTAAAACTTAGATCTAGAACAATGGAGACCCCAAATCATAAAATATCAAGTCCTAATATTTTTCTCCATGGCCTAATCTAGATAATGGACAAATAAAATTGGGTCCTTATATGGTGGCAAGGTACACTTGCCTATGGTGTTGGTGGAGGAAGGAGGAAGAAGAAGATGGAGAAATTAATGGAGAGTAAAGAGGAGAGGGAAAAGTTAGGTAGGATTTAATGGGGGTGGGTTGTGGTGGAATGAGGGTGGAGTATAGCTAAGGTGTTCCTTACATATTAAACCAAACCAAACCAATCCTACTCCACAAAATAAAACTAAGCCAACTAAAACCGAGCCGAGTCGAAACCCAAAATACGAGAAAACTCAAAATTCCACAAGTCGAGAAAATAAAAATACATGCCAAAATCCAATTACAAGTATAAACACGAAATACGGGAAATGAGGGTGACAACTCTACCCACCTTAAAAGAATTCCGTCCTCGGAATTTAATCAAGGAGCTGGAGACTGCCACAGCAAGTTACACTAAGCACCAACAATCTACACTAAGCAGTTCAATCATACAATCATACATGCAAGCTAGGGATGGAAAGCATAAGGCATAAGAAAGACATTATACCTTACGAGTCAAACAAGTCGGGATCACGATCGGATATCGTCCTCATGCTCCCACGTTGACTCACCTAGAGAGTGATGACCCCAAGCAACACGAACTAAGTTAATAGTCTTTTTCTTGAGTATCTTCTCCCTCCGGTCCAATATAGACACGGGCCTCTCCTCATACGAAAGGTTGGTACCAACAACCAATTCCGAATGGTCTAGTATATGGCTCGGGTCCAGGATATACCGTCATAATTGGGACACATGGAATACATCATGCACCTCACTTAGCGACGTCGAAAGAGCAAGACGATAGGATACATCTTCTACTCACTCCAAGATATCGAACGGCCCTATATACCTAGGACTAAGCTTTCCCCGTACGCCAAAACGAATGACGCCGTAGTTAGACGAGATCCTAAGGAATACATGGTCACCGATAGCAAACTCTAAGGGACGCCTGTGAGCATCGGCCCAATGTCGCTGGCGATCTTGGGCAACTCGAAGATGATCCCTGACTTTTCTGACTACTTCAACTGTCTGGGCAATCATTTCTGGACCGAGCATCTGTCTCTCTCCGACATCGTCCCATACTAGCGGGGACCTGTACTTCCTGCCATACAGTACCTCGAATGGTGCCATCTGGATGCTGGCCTGGAAACTATTATTGTACGAGAACTCCACCAGGTGCAGGTGATCTTCCCACGAACCACCGAAGTCAAGTGTACAAGATCTTAACATGTCTTCAAGAGTTTGAATTGTGCGCTCGGACTGGCCATCTGTCTGCGGATGATAAGCTGAACTAAACTGGAGACGAGTTCCCAAACTCTCTTGCAGGCTACGCCAAAAGTGTGATGTAAACCTTGAATCTCGGTCCGAGGTGATGCTGACTGGCACACCGTGAAGCCTGACAATCTGCCAGAGGTACATCTCTGCTAGCTGAGCCGTAGACTGCCCAACTCTGAATGGGACAAAATGAGCCACCATCGTGAGCCGGTCAACTATAACCCAAATAGCATCTCGACCAGCTGGGGATCTAGGCAGTCCAGTCACAAAATCTATGGTCACATGCTCCCAACTCTGGATTCGGTAAGGGCTGAAGAAGTCCAGCGGACCTCTGATGTTCAGCTTTAACCTGCTGGCAGACCAAACACCGAGAGACAAACCGGGCTATCTTCCTCTTCATGCCATTCCACCAGAAATACTGACGAATATCACGGTACATCTTCGTGCCACCGGGATGAATAGAATACTGTGAACTGTGAGCTTCTGCCATGACCTCCTGTCTGATATCTCCACTGGATACACAAAGACGAGTGTCGTGCCGAAGTGTACCATCTTCATGAATAAACAACTCTGGCCTTCTTCCTGCCTCACACTCTGCTCTGAGTTGCTGAATCTTGGAATCTGTAGACTGCACCATCCGGATCCTCTCAACTATGCTGGATTAAACTTGTAGACTGGCCATCAACGCCACGTTGGTAGAAAGAACTACTTCAATTCCCATCTTCTGAAGATCTGCCAATAACTCTGGTTGTGCCGTTAGGAAGTAAACTCCGGCTCTCCTGCTCAGCGCATCTGCTAGAACGTTGGCCTTCCCTGGGTGATACTGCAAGTCCACATCGTAGTCTACCAATAGCTCGAGCCATCTTCTCTACCGTATATTAAGGTCCTTCTGGGTGAAAACATACTTCAGGCTCTTGTGATCTGTAAATATCTCCACTCTATCTCCGTACAAGTAGTACCGCCAAAGCTTGAGTGCAAACACTACTGCTGCCAGTTCCAAGTCATGGGTCAGGTAATTTTTCTCATGATCACGAAGTTGACATGATGTATAAGATATTACCTTCCCATGCTGCATCAAGACACACCCCAATCCTCTGCCTAAAGCGTCGCAATAAACTGTGAATCCTCCGGTCCCATCTGGAAGTGTGAGAATGGGAGCCGTTATCAACCCTCGCTTCAACTTCTCAAATGATTTCTGATACTCTGCTGTCCAAGCAAACTGCACATCTTTGTGGGTCAACTGGGTCATCGGTGCTGAAATCCTTGCAAAATCTGAAAAAAATTGTCGGTAGTAGCCGGCCAATCCAAGGAAGCTGCGAACCTCTGTCGCTGAACTAGGTACTGGCCATGACTCGATAGCCACAATCTTCTGGGGATCCACTTCCACTCCTCCTTGGGTAATAATGTGACCTAAGTACGAAATGCGATCGAGCCAGAACTCGTATTTACTGTACTTGGCATACAACTGATGCTCTCTAAGCGTTTGAAGAACGATTCTGAGATGCTGCTCATTCTCTGCTTCACTCTTACTGTAGACTAGGATATCATCTAGGAACACGATCACGAACTGATCCAAGTAAGGCATGAAAATGCGATTTATGAGGTCCATGAATACTGCTAGCACATTGGTCGCTCCAAAGGGCATAACAAGGAACTCCCAATGCCCATATCTCGATCTAAATGTTGTCTTCGAGATGTCCTGCTCTCTGACTCTGATCTGGTGGTATCCTGACCGCAAGTCTATCTTCGAAAATACCGAAGCCCCTCTAAGTTGATCAAACAAGTCATCTATCTTCGGAAGAGGGTATCTGTTCTTGATTGTCACTGAGTTCAAGGTACAATAATACACACATAACCTGGACGTACCATCCTTCTTTTTCACAAGAAGCATCGGGGCTCCCCAAGGCGATCCACTTGCACAAATGAATCCCTTGGTCCTGAGTTCTTCAATCACCTTGTACAAAATCTCCAACTCTAAAGGCGCCATCCTGTAGACTCTCTCTGATACTGGTGCGGTTCCGGGGATCAATTATATAGTGAACTCGATCTCCCTCTATGGCGGCATCCCTGGAAGTTCCTCTAGGAAGACATCTGGAAACTTTTCAACTATCCTAGGTAACTGTACTGCTGCTACTTCCATCCGCAATACAGGGGAAGATGGCTCCACCGTGCCTCTGGAAAATGAAAACTCTGGCTCGCCTGGGGTACTAAAGGTAACCCTGCCAACATGGCAGTCTATCCAAGCATACTAGTTCCTCAACCAATCCATGCCAAAGACTACATCATAGTCTGCCATAGGGAATTTTATAAACCTAGCAGGAAACTCTCTACCGCTAACCACGATTCGACATAAGGAAAATACTCGATCTACTCCCACAAGACCATTACCAGTAAGTATATTGAGCCTCACTGATAATGACTCAGGCTCCAATCCTATCCGTGTCGCGAATCGTGTAGACATGAATGAATGCTGATGCACCAGAATCAAATAATACCAATGCTGGGAGGAGTTGACGAGAATAGTACCTGCCACTACCTCACCTGGTGCAACTTCTTCTTCTATAGTCATCATCATGGCCTGACCTCTAGCTGCGGGTTCCCCTCTGCTGGAAACCTCTCTGCCTGCTCTGCACTTGGGCTTGGGTATACTGCTGCTGGTTCTGCTGATGAAACGCCTGGGCCTGAGGCAACAATGGCCTCGGGTACTACTGCTGGTGCATAGGTGCTGGTCCCCTAACCGATGGACTGTTAGGTTAGAAGTGGATGAACTACCCCTATTCGGGCAGGCTCCTATCTTGTGATCTACTTCTCCACAAGCTAGGCACAATCCTTGCGTCCTGCGACAATCTGCCACCACATGGCCTGGCTTTTTGTAATGAGAACATCCCATCGCGGAAGTCTTCTTCTGCTTCTGCTTCTGCTGCTGCGGGTACGTCGGGGTCGAATGCTGAACCGACGTTACTGAGGCTGCCCGCCTCGGAGTTCCAATAGTCAAACTCCTAGCTGCCGGGACTGGAGCTGATGATTGGTGCATCTGACTGTGGGACCGCTTCCTACCTCCGGTCCTATCCACGATCCTCTGGGAGGTGTACTCATGCCTCCTGGCTGCTCTCAACACTACATCGAACGTCTGGTGCTCGAACTGCTCGACTGCTAACAAGATCTCTAAATGCAGTCCCTGTTGGAACCGTTGGGCCCTATCAAACTCGGTTGCCACCAAGGTGGGGGCAAACCTACTGAGTCTTGAAAACTCAGATGCATAACTGTTGACTGTTCTGCCTCCTTGCTTCAAGTTGGTAAACCTCGTCTGCAAGTCGTACCAAGCCACCGCATCAACTCTGGAATCTCTTTCTGAATACTACCCTAAGCAATAGGTGCAGTAATCCTATGGCTTGCGCTGTCCCACCAACTGCGAGCCAAGTCCAGCAACTGCAGCCGTACCACGACCACCTTCTCATTCTCAGGTGTCCTAGCTGCTTCCAAAACCACCTCGGTATCCTGAAGCCAATGCGTCCGCGACAATCGCATCTTCGCTGCCATCAAAGAATGGAGGGTTCAAGCGCTTGAAGCTGTTGGCCGCGTTAGTTCCCTGGGTAACCGCCTCTGGTCAAAGCATCTGCCACTACCTGGTGAAGGCGTCTCCTCGACGATCTTGGGAAGCTATCAAGGTCCTGATGAGACCTACCAAGGTGCCATCATCCGGTTCGGCAGGCTGAACGGGCTGAACTGGGGGCTCTCCTCCAGTAGGCACAACTCTGGAGGCTACTCCGGAGTGCTGGGCTTGAACTCCCGACTGCTGGTCCGCGGAGAGTTGCTCTGCCTTGCTGATCGGCTGGTTCATGAACAATGTCGCTGAAGAAAATGACATAGGAAACAATAAGGAAGGACCAGGACAGATCAACGATACAAGCATGTGATCAGGTCAAGATTCCAGAGATTCAGAGGTTATAACGAAGATCAAGGACGAGTACTGATTGAGACATCTATTCAGTAAACCCTCACATTTCTTGATTGACAGGACCTGCATGGGCCACCACTTAAACCATGTGACGCCCCAGAACCAGAATACTGGAGAGCGGGAGAGAACATAGCCAGCTACGTATATTGAAATGGAATCCACCTCACTATACGGTCACGGCTGTCTAGATATGAGGGTTTACTACAAGCCAATGGTCTCTTAAGGTCAAGCCTATTGTCTCAATCTCAAGCAAGTAATATAGTTACAAGATGTTTGACCACCAAATATACAATAAAAGGCGTCCCAAATATTACATATTCAGTTGATCATGAAGCTAGTCGTACAAAATGTGAGGACTAGCAAGAGTTTAGTCATACATGATCAACCCTAGGATTTGTTAATCATGTTTACTGCCCGTAGCAGACAGTAAGTAAATATGCATCGAGCTAACAGGTGCTCGTCGGCTAAACGCCTCAAAAGAATAAATTTATAGTAGAGTGAGCGAAACAAAATAGAAAACCCACTCGTAGCCCGGATTCCTTCTAGTCGCCACCATCGGGCTGGAGGTTCGGTAGATCCTCGGGTACTGCTCCAAAATCTGGCCACACAAAACCAGATAGGTCAAACCCCAGAAAGAGCAAGTGCCACAAAGGAGGCCACGAAATAAGAACAAAATCCAGCATATCAGAACATAAGAAAATGAAAGAAAAGTACAAGTAAGTAAAGAGAACAACAGGACAATAAACGACTAGGGACGTGGAACCATTCCGGGAACCAGGTTACAACCCTTCAACCCAAACAAGGACCAGGGTTGTAACCCTTCGCCTGAATAGCACTCTGTCTCTATCCATTTATTGCTAAGATAAGTAAAACAATCATGTACAATAGTAACCGGGTATAGAGGACAAGACTAGACTAAGACAGGGCTGGACAACATCCATTTACAAGCGGCCAAGCAATACTACGGCTCACTACTTTAACTAACTAGGGTTATCACAAGCCTAATTACTAACAAGATGCAAGTGAGAATTCTCCAGTCCCAAGCCCTGCAGACTATCCAGTTATCCTTCCGCGGGTTGAGAGTATGGTTGGGTACATCGCCCGGAGACGATATACCCTTAGGTGACTTAGAGGGTGCAACACATGACAGTGTGCATGGAAATGTGCTCTACTCGTCGGCAAGCTACAAGTCCAATTAAAGCTGCCCAGATAACGAGACTGCCTGTGACTGGAAATTCTCCATAAACTATAGTTTGATCTAGTCATTAGCCTAATCCATATTCAGTACGAATGTGAAACCCATTATTTGTATTTAATTATTAAATAATGTTTCGGTATTAGTATTTCAAAAAAAAAATTTATTATTATTATTATTAAATATTTTTGGTGTGAAAATGATTTCAAAAATATTATTAATGAGGCTTTTTGATTTTCGGACCCAGACCCGAGTCCGAGCCCAGACCCAGGCCTGAGCCCAAATCCATTCTTTTCTTAAACCCAGATTTGACTTGGTTATTAATTAAAAAAATATATAATTATTTGAGCTGATCCCGAAGGACCAGCAACTCACGTATGACCCAACTCTTTCAAACCATTCCTATTCTTTCTACTATTATTCTCCTCCACTCAAGAGCAATCACTCCCACCACTACAGCATTCATTTTTCATCTCCTTATAACTCCCAACCCATCAACTCCCCAACTCTTCATCTCCCTCTATTTACTCACCTTTATTTACTCCACGTATTTCCCATTCCCTCATTCTTCCACAGAAGAGTAACTAATCTCACCACTCATCTCACCCCTCTCTCAAATATTCTACAACCTCATCTCTCTCTTTCCTCAAAGCAAAACCACTCTCTCTCTCTCTCTGAGTTCTCCATCTCTCTGGAGAAATTAGCCCGAGCCCTAACCCCTTTTCGTCGGAACCCCTTAATCTCCCGCGCCGACCATCTCCGGCCACCCGAAGCTCGGCGCCCCTCCCGCCGAGACATCCTCGCGCCTTCGGCCGTCCGCGCGCCGCCTCCCCGGCGGAGCCAGCGCCCGCGCCGCCCTTGCGCGCGACTTCCCGCGACCCATAGCGGGCCGCGCCGCGTTCCCGCGCCACCGCCGACTTCCAGCGGGCCGTGCCCTTCCCCGCCGTCCGGCCGACCACGGCGAGGCCTTCCCCGCCGTTCAGATCCGCGGCCCCACTCTCCGGCGCCCTCCTCGGCGAAGCCCGCCGATGTCCAGACCCGCCCCGCGCGGTTCTCCTCGCTGTCCACAGCGGAACCCCGCGTCCTTCGTCTCGGCGCTGTCCAGATCCGTTGCTGACGTCGTTGCCCTTCGCGGGGTCTCTCTTCTGGCCAGCGTGCCCTAGCTTTGGATTTTCGGCGTTCGTCGTCAACGTCGCTGCTGGATTATTATTATTTTCTTTTATTATATTATCTGAGAGCTCTAGCCGAGCACCCCGAGGTATAATTCTCTGTCCCGTTGCTTTTCATTGATAGTCTGTGATGATATCGGTCCCTTGTTTCCCCTTCGAAAATCCGGTTAGCTACGTAGTAGATTCGGTTAGCTGCGTTAGCATATTCTATGATTTTGTCTGTTGGGTTTTTGTATGTTGTTGGTTGATTTTGGATTTCCTGGGTATTTCGGGAAGGTCCTGTGGTTGGAAATTATTTCGGTGGTTATATTTTCGGGATTATTATTTGGTTGGAACAATTGCAGGTTTTGTGGCACATTTCCCAGTTTTGGGTTGTCCCGAAATAGAGGAAATGCTGCCCAAATTTTTACAAAACTTTATTTATTTTGATTTCAAAATTAGTTTCGAAAAATGAATTTAAAACTGATTTTCGGGCGATGACCGTACCGGTCTATGGGCCCTAGCTAAATGCAAACGCACCGGTCCGACCGGGCGTTGAGGTATTAGCTAGATTTGATGATGGACCGAGTCTGAGACTCCAAACTTTTGATTTAACATTATTTTATTTAAATTATTTATTATAGATAATTATTTACTGCACATTTTATTTAGGAATTAAACAGTTTTTCTCTTATTTTATGTAAAAGAATTGTACAGGGCATAAGCCCATAACTCTAGGAGGATTAGCTGTGCCCCTGTATTGCATAGTGTAGGTTTTACTTTCTTTCTGGGTGGATGTTGATCTTGGGTGATTTTGGTTTGAATGGATAATCGTAGTTAGAGCGTAATCATATAATTAATTAAGAATTTAAATAAATGGATAAAATATTAGTAGGATAACTAGTTCATGATTTGTCACTGGAAAAAACTATATTTTATAGATATATTACAAAAAAAACACAAAGTTTTCCAAAGATAATTTGTTCTTGTTATTATTTCCCAAATAATCAAATTAATCGGTTAATCAACGCACATAGCTTGCGACGTAAACGTTAGCTGTAGCTTAATAACAACTTAAAACCTGACTAGGACTTGTTACTAGAGATTACAACTAGCACACTTAGCTTGGTTATATAGCGGATCTAAGTCGAGTTCTCAACTGTAGGAATTCGAAGACATACCTGACGTTCTTCCTCGGTACCAACTCATCTCTCCAGTCAATTTCCTGAGGCAAGTATAGTTTGTGTTAGTTTTACAGTTATTTCTATAATCGTTTTACTGTATGTTTAAACCACGATGCAAATACAAAACTCTCTCAGAGAGTACTGATTGTGAATACTGTACTGATTGGGGACTGGGGGAATAGAGTAATGATTATGACCAAAGCCAACTGTAACTACTGACTGTATTAGCTTTCCCCTCTTCATACGGGGACAAGCCATATCGTATCGCTAGGATACTACTGTACATCCCAAGCCGGTCATAATTCGTTGCCTGTTCAAATCACACTGTTTTACCGCTGAAAACTATTCTTTCTTCAAACTGTTTGAAACTGCATGATTCTATTATTTACTTTAACTGTTTTAAATTAGCATAAATTATACTTTGCTCCCTCATGACTGGAGACCCAACATTTTATGTATCACAGATGAGGCTTTGTTCCGCGATCCCAAGACGAGGAATTCGAGACTGATGAGCTGTTTGCCTAGAGTTTTCTTTTATTCATGATGTATGTAGAAAATGGTTTAAGTTGTATCTTTCATTTCATTATAAAAGTTTAATAAAGTTTTATATTTTCCGATGTTGAGTTGTGACAAATATAGTGTTGGTGTATGGTTACCTGCTACTGAACAGCTTACTGCCGCCGTCTCAACAACGGTGCAGGCTGGGCATGATCCGGTTCGATCCAATTATTTGGGATCGGGTCGTGACATATTTTTAGTGGTGGCCCATACAGGTCAATCTGAACAACAACTTAGGAAAACATATTTAGAAACAATTAGAACACTAGAACATCAATTTGTCACAACATAGGACCAAAATATATTATAAATAAATATTTTTGTTTGATTATAGACTGGTAGGATACCTTGCTTATGTGTGCATCCTAAACCTTCCATAGAATGACCATTGACAAGACCAATCCTGCTGGCGATGAGGTGTCATCTCCGGATCATACCCCATCTCCTCAACCAAGTCTAGGGTTTATTCCCTCGCAGCTGATTGACCGTCCCCATAATGCATCCAGTGAAGTTTTCACTACACTGGCGATTCCTACCTTTTCTCAAACTGAGTGGCATTTCCTTGGGGAAGTACCCACTTCTGTTGCTCCACCAGTACCAGCAAACATCTTCCAAATAGTTGCCCTATTTCAAGTAATCATGGAGTTCCAGAAAGCTCAAGATGAAGCCCAGCAGGAACAGATGAATATCACGAGAGAAGACATGAAGAACGTCAATGATGCAGCCTTAGCTGTCTTAAACCAAGTTGGAGCAGAACCTCGTCCTAGGAGGGAAACCCCTGAATCTAGAAGATATTTGGGTCCCATCAAGTACTCCACTTTCCGGCAGCCTTGTCGTAAGAAGCTATGGGCTTGTAACTATTGCAAGAGGCCTGGTCATCAGGCCGTTAGTTGCCGCAAGAGATTGGGACAATGTTTGGCATGTGGATCTGCTGAACATCGGGTAAAGGAATGCCCCTTTTTTTTCTATCAAACCAGAGCCCATAACCCAGCAACACCTGTTAGGCCACAACCTAGGGACCCTCTTCCTATCCAGCAGACCCTGTCCTTTACAATAAGGCATAATGCAGACTCGAGGTTCATAGAAGATGAAGCAGTTGGAGACTGCTCATGTAAGAGCCAGAACCATGAAGAATGATACCTAGAACTGTTGTATAGCATTATCTATTTTTTTGAAAGTTGTATCAGGATGTCCTTAGATCAATCATGAGTGTTTTTGCTATAATTCACTACATGAATAAACTTCTTAGTTACACCTTTATGGTAGATATTTTCCCTGATAATTTTCCCGAATTATCCCAGATCTAGACATAGAGTTCATCATTGACCTAGTCCCCGGCTCTTTCCCTATTTCTAAAGGATGTTACAGAGTCAACCCGAAGGAGGCCAAGAAGATGAAGGACCAGATCAATGAAGGCTCTAGGATTTATTCAGGGTAGAACTTCACCTTAGGGAACACCTATCTTGTTTGTGCCCAGGAAGGATGGAATAACGGATGTGCATCGATTACCAGACACTAAAGAACAAGTACTTTCTGCCCGGATCGAGGATCTGTTTGATCTAGTTGTGTGGAGTTAGGGTGTTTTGAAGTTTGACTTAAGATCTGACTACCATCAAATCAAAGTCAGGAAGGAGGACATTTCCAAGACGGGGTTCAAACACTAAGTATGGGTAGTTTTCTTTGGTCATGACGTTGGACTGACAAATGCTCCTGCTGTGTTCATGAATCTCATGAACATAGTTTTTCATGAGTATTTGAATCAGTTTATCTTCTCCATAGATAACATTCTGATATATTCGAAGACTGAAGAAAAGCATGAAGAACACATGAGGAAAGTTCTGGGAACTTTGAAGAAAAAGAAGTTTTATGGTAAGTTATCTTAACGTGGATTTTTTATAAGGTGGACTTTTGGCCATGTCGTCAAGAGAAGAAATTTCGATGGAAGATAGCTGCTGTTGAAAAGTGGTATACCCCAAGTTCAATTCGGAAGTTTCTTGAACTTGGCTGGCTACTATCAGAAGTTCGTGAAGGATTTCGCCAAGATTGCTCAGCCGATGACGAAGCTCACTTGGAAGAATGAAAAGTTCATCTGAACGAAAGTTTGCCAGGCGGCATTGAGGAGCTGAAGAAGAGACTTACCACTACACCAATCCTTGCGCTACCCGCAGGAACCGGTGGGTTCTCAACTTACAGTAATGCCTCTGGAAAAGGACTGGGCTGCGTTCTTCAACAACATGGGGAAGTAATTGCTTACACATATAAGCAACTACAGACTCATGAGGAGAATTACTCCACACCTAATTTGAAATTTGCTGCAATTATCTTAACTTTGAAGCTTTGGAAGCATGATTTTTATGGAATGGGAGTAAAATATATACGGACTACAAAAATCTGAAAAATGTCTTCACTCAGAAAGGGTTGAATGTTAGACTAAGAAGATGGTTGAAGCAGATGAAGGACTTCGACATCAACCTGCAGTACTATTCAGGTAAGGCTAATGTGGTCGCTGATGCACTTGGTCGATACTGATGGCGAAGTTCTTAATTAAGGACTAGCACCTGCTAGAAGATATCGAGAAGTTTGGACTGGAGGTTATACTACCTGGAGATAGAAGGACGGAGCTGGATGTTGATTCAGTGTTGATGAAGTTTGAGGCTGATGGACAAAAATCAAGAGAACGTAGTTTCAAAACGAGGCACTTTGCAGGCTTAGAGATCAAGTGTTGGCAGGAACACTTGAGGGTTTCTAAATTGATCAACATTAGAATTCTGAAGAATGGTGCGAGACTTTGCATATCGGCTGACAAACGGAGGAACGAGTTGATGAAAGAAATGCACCAGTCGCAGTATTCCATGTATTCAGGAGCTAATAAGATGTATCGAAATATGCCTCCATAGATTGGTGCAATGGAATGAAGAAGGACAATTCCAGGTATGGGATTAGATGTGAATTTGTCAACATAAGAAATTTAGTAAGAGAACAACAAGTTTGTTGCAGCCGCTGGACAATTCGGAGTGGAAGTAGAAGCATATAACAATGAACTTTGAGTAAGGATTGCCTTGTTCCCAAGGAGGGAAGGGCACCAATTGGATTGTAGTAAACCGACTGACTAAGTCAGCACACTTTCAAAGTTGGATTATCCACTAAAGAAGTTGGCAGCATTGTACGAGAGGCACATCTACCGGATTCAGGGAGTACCACGGGACGAGCAATCAGAGAGGTCAATCCAGACGCTTGAAGATGTATTGAGATTTTGCGTCCTGAAATTTGGTAGGTCTTGGGAAGACCAAATTGCATTTGGTGAAGTTTCTCCCACCAGAGGAACAATCAGTTTTGACGGAGCCGGAATTGAGGCCAGGAACATCAGGCCATTTGAAGTTTAAGATGCGTTGGAAGTAGCGTACCAGTTAGCTCTACCAGCTATTCTTGAGAGTGTGCAACGTCTTCTACGTCACAGCTCAGACGCTACATTTTGGATCCGAGTCACATTTTTGGATAATGCAGAGCTGAAGATTGGACTCAACCTTTCAGTGCTAGAGAAACCAGTTGCAAGCCTAGTCAGAGATGAGAAGAAATCAGAATTTGAGCCATCACTTAAACTCCTATTTCTTATCTTTTCTTTTTCCCGTTCTAAATTTGACTAATGCTGCTAAGTTAGCCTAGTTTTGCAAGCTATCTCTTTAATCAAGCTTGATCATGACGATATTTTATTGGGTGCACCCACTAAAATATTGTCTAATCAGGACCGGTGCATGATGGTCTGATCAACCTCGTGTACTTTGGTTCACTTTTGTATTTTTCTGCGTGGATGATATCATAAATAAAAACTTGTCCCTAAACCGTCTCATCCACGACTGCCTTAGAAATTCTTATGGTTGGACCTGAGTTACGGGCGCAGTACCCGTACCTGTTTGAGACTTGAGGTAATCCCTAACCTTACTTTAAATTTCGAGGATGAAATTTTCTAAGGAGAAAAGATTGTGAAACCCATTATTTGTATTTAATTATTAAATAATGTTTCGGTATTAGTATTTCAAAAAAAAAATTTATTATTATCATTATTAAATATTTTTGGTGTGAAAATGATTTCAAAAATATTATTAATGAGGCTTTTTGATTTTCGGACCCAGACCCGAGTCCGAGCCCAGACCCAGGCCTGAGCCCAAATCCATTCTTTTCTTAAACCCAGATTTGACTTGGTTATTAATTAAAAAAAATATAATTATTTGAGCTGATCCCGAAGGACCAGCAACTCACGTATGACCCAACTCTTTCAAACCATTCCTATTCTTTCTACTATTATTCTCCTCCACTCAAGAGCAATCACTCCCACCACTACAGCATTCATTTTTCATCTCCTTATAACTCCCAACCCATCAACTCCCCAACTCTTCATCTCCCTCTATTTACTCACCTTTATTTACTCCACGTATTTCCCATTCCCTCATTCTTCCACAGAAGAGTAACTAATCTCACCACTCATCTCACCCCTCTCTCAAATATTCCACAACCTCATCTCTCTCTTTCCTCAAAGCAAAACCACTCTCTCTCTCTCTCTCTGAGTTCTCCATCTCTCTGGAGAAATTAGCCCGAGCCCTAACCCCTTTTCGTCGGAACCCCTTAATCTCCCGCGCCGACCATCTCCGGCCACCCGAAGCTCGGCGCCCCTCCCGCCGAGACATCCTCGCGCCTTCGGCCGTCCGCGCGCCGCCACCCCGGCGGAGCCAGCGCCCGCGTCGCCCTTGCGCGCGACTTCCCGCGACCCATAGCGGGCCGCGCCGCGTTCCCGCGCCACCGCCGACTTCCAGCGGGCCGTGCCCTTCCCCGCCGTCTGGCCGACCACGGCGAGGCCTTCCCTGCCGTTCAGATCCGCGGCCCCACTCTCCGGCGCCCTCCTCGGCGAAGCCCGCCGATGTCCAGACCCGCCCCGCGCGGTTCTCCTCGCTGTCCACAGCGGAACCCCGCGTCCTTCGTCTCGGCGCTGTCCAGATCCGTTGCTGACGTCGTTGCCCTTCGCGGGGTCTCTCTTCTGGCCAGCGTGCCCTAGCTTTGGATTTTCGGCGTTCGTCGTCAACGTCGCTGCTGGATTATTATTATTTTCTTTTATTATATTATCTGAGAGCTCTAGCCGAGCACCCCGAGGTATAATTCTCTGTCCCGTTGCTTTTCATTGATAGTCTGTGATGATATCGGTCCCTGGTTTCCCCTTCGAAAATCCGGTTAGCTACGTAGTAGATTCGGTTAGCTGCGTTAGCATATTCTGTGATTTTGTCTGTTGGGTTTTTGTATGTTGTTGGTTGATTTTGGATTTCCTGGGTATTTCGGGAAGGTCCTGTGGTTGGAAATTATTTCGGTGGTTATATTTTCGGGATTATTATTTGGTTGGAACAATTGCAGGTTTTGTGGCACATTTCCCAGTTTTGGGTTGTCCCGAAATAGAGGAAATGCTGCCCAAATTTTTACAAAACTTTATTTATTTTGATTTCAAAATTAGTTTCGAAAAATGAATTTAAAACTGATTTTCGGGCGATGACCGTACCGGTCTATGGGCCCTAGCTAAATGCAAACGCACCGGTCCGACCGGGCGTTGAGGTATTAGCTAGATTTGATGATGGACCGAGTCTGAGACTCCAAACTTTTGATTTAACATTATTTTATTTAAATTATTTATTATAGATAATTATTTACTGCACATTTTATTTAGGAATTAAACAGTTTTTCTCTTATTTTATGTAAAAGAATTGTACAGGACATAAGCCCATAACTCTAGGATGATTAGCTGTGCCCCTGTATTGCATAGTGTAGGTTTTACTTTCTTTCTGGGTGGATGTTGATCTTGGGTGGTTTTGGTTTGAATGGATAATCGTAGTTAGAGCGTAATCATATAATTAATTAAGAATTTAAATAAATGGATAAAATATTAGTAGGATAACTAGTTCATGATTTGTCACTGGAAGAAACTATATTTTATAGATATATTACAAAAAAAAAACACAAAGTTTTCCAAAGATAATTTGTTCTTGTTATTATTTCCCAAATAATCAAATTAATCGGTTAATCAACGCACATAGCTTGCGACGTAAACGTTAGCTTTAGCTTAATAACAACTTAAAACCTGACTAGAACTTGTTGCTAGAGATTGCAACTAGCACACTTAGCTTGGTTATATAGCGGATCTAAGTCGAGTTCTCAACTGTAGGAACTCGAAGACATACCTGACGTTCTTCCTCGGTACCAACTCATCTCTCCAGTCATTTTCTTGAGGCAAGTATAGTTTGCGTTAGTTTTACAGTTATTTCTATAATCGTTTTACTGCATGTTTAAACCACGATGCAAACACGAAACTCTCTTGGAAAGTACTGATTGTGAATACTGTACTGATTGGGGACTGGGGGAATAGAGTAATGATTATGACCAAAGCCAACTGTAACTACTGACTGTATTAGCTTTCCCCTCTTCACACGGGGACAAGCCATATCGTATCGCTAGGATACTACTGTACATCCCAAGCCGGTCATAATTCATTGCCTGTTCAAATCACACTGTTTTACCGCTGAAAACTATTCTTTCTTCAAACTGTTTAAAACTGCATGATTCTATTATTTACTTTAACTGTTTTAAATTAGCATGAATTGTACTTTGCTCCCTCCTGACTGGAGACCCAATATTTTAGGTATCACTGATGAGGCTTTGTTCCGCGATCCCAAGACGAAGAATTCGAGACTGATGAGCTGTTTGCCTAGAGTTTTCTTTTATTCATGATGTATGTAGAAAATGGTTTAAGTTGTATCTTTCATTTCATTGTAAAAGTTTAATAAAGTTTTAAATTTTCCGATGTTGAGTTGTGACAAATATAGTGTTGTTGTATGGTTACCTGCTACTGAACAGGTTACTGCCGCCGTCTCAACAACGGTGCAGGCTGGGCATGATCCGGTTCGATCCAATTATTTGGGATCGGGTCGTGACAACGAACCCCTGACCGTGGGAACCAGGGAGTCACGTCCTAGACATAGTGCAAGACAAGACAGGTAGATTGCACAAGCAAGCGAGCAGGAGCACCCACGGTGTCAAAGTTGGTTATGCAAGTCAAGTTAGCCGTCGCAACAGCATCAAGTCAAGTCAAGTTACAAGTCAAGTTAAAAGTCAAGAGTGCGCCGCCATGGGCCACTATCAAGTTATCAGGTTACAAGTCAAGAGTACACCCCATCGGGTCACTATCAAGAAGATCAGAAGGTACTAGGATCATAAATCAACGAAATCACGAAAAACCGTACTAGTCATAATAAATACTGAAAATCGTGTCAGGTCGTGTGGGGTCAAGATAGTCGTGCAGTGTGGAACAAGATCTCAAAACCAAACCCACAAAAGAGAAGCCAAGTTCAAGAAATAAAAGCAAATCATTTGGACAATGGGTTGCGTAAGGGGTGGATGGCGCAGGAGATGAATGGCGCAGGGGTCAAGTACGCCAGGGGATAGGTGGTGCATGGGTCAAGTGTGCCAGGTCGGATGGCGCAGGGGTCAAGTGCGCCAGGTCGGATGGCGCAGGGGTCAAGTGCGCCAGGTCGGATGAAGCAAGGGTCAAGTGCACCAGGTCGGATGGCGCTGGGTGCAGTGCGCCAATGAATAGATGGCGCATGGACTGGCTTGCGCAGGAGGTGGTTGGCGCAGGAGCCAAGCCGACTAGGAGCGAGCGCAGTTCGCCAAAGGACGGGCTGCGCGGTCGGTACTGCGCTAAAGAGCGCTGGCCGAGGGAAGGATACGCGATTCAGTCTTGCGCTAAAGAGCGCAAGCTGAAGTCTTCTTCTCCAGGCCGAGAGGAAGCTCAAGAACACCCAAAATTTCAATCTTTCATATCTTGGCCAAATCAAAACCAAATCTAGATTTTCAAAGTTCTAACTTGTATAAAATTGAATTCTCTTCCACATAGAAGCATCAAAACAAGCAAAAATCAAAGTTTGATAGATCAAAACCAAGAATTTCCGAAAATATTTAAAACTTAGATCTAGAACAATGGAGACCCCAAATCACAAATTGTCAAGTCCTAATATTGTTCTTCGTGGCCTAATCTAGCGAATAAACAAATAAAATTGGGTCCTTATATGGTGGCAAGGTGCACTTGCCGATGGTGTTGGTGGAGGAAGGAGGAAGAAGAAGATGGAGAAATTAATGGAGAGTAAAGAGGAAAAAGAAAAGTTAGGTGGGATTTAATGGGGGTGGGTTGTGGTGGAATGAGGGTTGAGTATAGCTAAGGTGTTCCTTATATATTAAACCAAACCAAACCAATCCTACTCCACAAAATAAAACTAAGCCAACTAAAACCGAGCCGAGTCGAAACCCAAAATACGAGAAAACTCAAAATTCCACAAGTCGAGAAAATAAAAATACATGCCAAAATCCAATTACAAGTATAAACACAAAGTACGGGAAATGAGGGTGACACTCTTGCTGTTGGTATCAAGTAATCTCAGCTTGGGAGCAAATTGGAGAAGTTGGCTATCAAGAGGAACACCTCTCTTTGGAGCTTTTTGAGGATTTTGATACATATAGGTAACTTTCATTCAACACCATAGAGTTCTGATTTTATTGCATATCTAGGGTGCCCTAGGCCTAACCTAACTGTAGGAATAGGCAATCCTAGAATTCGAGTCCTTTTCGTGTCCTATTTGGACACGTATCAGTGTCATAGTGCAAGTGTTTGATGAAATGCCCCAATGGGCATTTCGAGTGATTTTTAGGAATCTATTTGAACAAAAAATTAGGTTTATGTGTTGCTTACGTGTTTCTTGTATCTTTGTGTGGTTTTCGTGTCGTGTCGAGTCAGCACAGACACGTGAACACGCTGTCGCACGCGCGCGTGCACAGGCAGTTTGTATGCCCTGCTTCACGGGGACACTACTCACTGGATACGACACATCGACACGTGAAAATTGACATGTGACACAGGGCTGACATTGACACGGAGCTCCCCAAGTTTTAGAGCCTCACGTGTCATGTCGGACACGCACGAGCTCCTGCATCGAATTTGCACTTAACCTAGTACTGTCAATTTCGTGCACTGATACGCGTGTCCTATCTCACGCACACGTGTCGTGGACACGTATCAGTGTGTCCTAGTCCTAGCCCTAGACCTAGTCGACACTTGGATACGACCACGAGGCTTGTGTCGTGTCATGTCGTGTGCACGAACACTGTGAACACGTGCACGATGACTGTCCTGTTGCACTGTGTCCAGATTTTATTTTGGTTTTTTAAATGGATTGGACACGTTTTTGTCCACTTGGGTGGACACAAACTCATCATATGAAACATGCACAACTAGTGTATGCATTACCAACCACTGATTTGGTGTTTTAGTTAAATTTTGATGTTCAATTCTCAAATTTTCTAATTTTACTGATACCTTAATATCAGTTATTAGTTCACTGTTTTTGTTCCAGATTTTTAACTCGATTTTGTCATCAATTTTAACCTATTCTACACTGCTAATTAGTGTGGTTTTAAACCCTAATTGGTTCACCTATATGTTTGCTAAGTATATGGTGATTTTGGGTTGAATTGGTTTTGATTTGGGGTTTAAAACTGGAATGTTGGTTGGGGACTATTTTAGACTGAATTTGGTGAACTGTGTGGGATGATTCCAATGTGTTAAACCTGAGTATGGGACTGAAACTGAGATTGGGTCACTGTTTTAGGTTCCAGGTTTCATATTACATCCTGCACATTGTTCAGTTTTCACACATATATATACACACTATCCACACACTCTTGTATTCACTAACACACCCAAGTGTATGTGTCTCACTATTTTTTGCCTAACACCTACACACACACATACATGTTACACACCCTCATTCTCATGGCATGTACACCACACACTCTCATGTTTCACACACACAAACACATTTTATTCCTATTTCTTTATGCTTACGAGTATGTGAGATTCCATTTTTAGGTATCCTATAATGTATGTGTGATATACTATAGGTACCTATATTCTAATGTGTGTGTTATCATATCATATATTAATATGGATATAGATAATGTATGTGTGGTATTCACATAGGAGCCTATATGTAATATGTGTATTATTTTAGATATAGGTATAGCCTTGTGTAGATGTGATTTATGGTTGGCTAGGCATGATATAGCCTATGGCCTAGTCTCATGGCCTATATGTGTGTCTACTTAACTGGTGAGCCTATATTAGACTTGTGTAGTCTTGTTAGACTTAGAATAGACTGGTTATACTAGTATAGACTAGTTTGACTTAGGTTTGATTTGGTTGACCTAGTTTGACTTCTAGGGTTGACCAGAGTTGACCAAGAGTTGACTTTGGTTTAGATTGACCTAGATTCAGGTAGTATGCATCGTAGTGCATCTTATTACTATTCTGGACTTGTTGTGACTTGTGCTGTTCTAATAGGAGCCAGACACCACTCCTCGAACAGTACTTTCATCTTAGACATTTAGTTAGCAGGCGAGTACATTCTCTGATCTTTTTATAATTGTCTAGACTATACTCTTGCTCTAGATTACTTTACTTGATGCTAACACGTATCTTCACGAATTAGTACTATATGGATCCTTTCCTGAGATGTTATCCCTCTACGGGTGCATCGGATATTTCATGTTCATGTACTTTATCATGTGCATTAGGTACTCCTTGTACTCGTACTAGTTCATGTATTCAGATGTTCTCATGTGCTTTCATGTGCTTTATCATGTGTCTCATGTACTACTCATTACATGAGTTCACATATCTTAGCTGTATTCATGTGCCTATAACGTAACTTGAATGGATCCTTGTGTATTGATTGGGACGGGGTGAGTAGAATTGGTTATGTGAACACTATCCCCAGTAGGTATTCATGTGCTACTTAGTTGTATTCATGTGCTCCTAAGCCATTTACATAACCATATTGTACTCTAAATCACCTAGCCACTTACAGTCTTTACTATCATGTATTTACTTTCAGTTACAAAATATCTCATGTTTACTCGTACTTCCTTTTCAGCACTTCCTGTATTTTACTCTATTGTATGCTTTATACTCCTAACCTGCTATGAACTATTTTGAGAGATATGTTTTCGTTCCCGTCCTTATTGGACCTGTTGAAAATTTTACAGAGGACGAGGAGGAGGCCTGCTTAGACACTTTCTATGGGACAGTCTTAGAGGACACTTGCGATCCGGACTTCCAGTCGAATCCCTTAGCAGTAGAGACTGTTGCTCCATAGTTAGTTTATCTTATTTCTTAGTATTTGGAGTTGAGTTATATACATACTTTGGATCTGTATTATGTCTGGATGTTGTGGAGTTTATCATAGACACTTAGCTCTCTCTCTATTTGTATTTCTTGTGGATTTGGATCTTGCATATTTTATTATCTATTTATATTCCTTTCATATTCTACCTTATATGTGATTGAGATATATTCTGTTATGTTACCCCCATTCGGGGAGTATAACTGTTTATTACCTTTAACTGTTAGATGTTCTGACCTAGGACAGCGTTCTACCGCCGACACTGTGGCGTAGGCTGGACGTACCCACGTCTCGTGCCCTTACTCTAGGGTGCGGGTCGTGACAAAATTAAAGTTAGTTTCATTGGACTTTGGCTTCTGGTGCTTAAAAGAAGACCCTATCACTTTCAGATTAGTGAGGTCCTTCTTCTTGTGGTGGAAAGCCACCTGCTTTCCCTTGGATTCCTTCGACTGGACCAAGTTGGCTAGCCATCTGCTTGGACAGAGTGTCAACCATCACTTGAGCCCTTATATGGTCTTCAACATAATTTTCCTGCAGGAGATCTTCCAGACTGATCTCCAATTTTTTTTGATGCATAATCGCATAGAATTTGCTCCATCCAGCGAGAAGCTTAGAGACAATCCCTCCAACAACGAACTTGTCATTGAGGGACATCTCCTCATCTTCCAATTTTTGATGCAACTTCAGAAATTCGTTCATATGAGGCAGCATCGTCTTCTCGTCTTCAAAGAACCATTTGTGATATTTTTTGACGATAATTTTTTTGCTACTGCTCTTGTCATCTTTATATAGTTTCTCCAAAGATTCCCATATTTCTCTGGCATTGGTCTTCTTAGAATAAGATTTTTCTAGAGAGTCCTCTATAACATTGAGGATCAGAAGCCTATAAAGGCTATTTTTCATCTTCTATTTGGACAACTTAGCATTAGCACCAGCAATCGCGGCTGCAGTCCCATTTTCTGAAACCTTCGGTTCTTCCTCAGTTAACACGTGGTCGACGTCCACGAGTTGAAGATTGAGACTAACATTCCTCTTCCAAATTTGGTAGTGCTCTCCATCGAATTTCTCTAACTTGTTAAAGTTGGAATCGATGAGCGCAGTACGTGAGTTTTCCATCTTCTAAATCTAGCTTCGAGATTGTTATTGTCAGGGCATGATTTTAAGATAAAAAACTTATTTTGGCAACACTTCGAGAAAGGTGCACAACTGAGATCCCAGAGGATTTAGAGAGACGAAATCAAATGTAACACTTCAAAGAAGGCACAAATGAATTTCGTAACAGCAGCAACAAAAGTTCACAGAAAGTTTTCTGATTAGATCAGAGAAGATTTTGTTCAGAACGATTTACAAGTGAAAAGAGATGAACGGAAGAAGAGAAGAGGCTTGCTGGGGTGACGAATCACCGGAGCTCAAAGCTAGATTCGTCCCACACGACGATCAGCTCCCAGGAACCAGTAAGTTCGAAGATGAACTGCGAAACACTCTGACGAAATGTTCTTCTGGACTCCTCGGATGGATAGAACACTATGTTTCACTCTTTCTTTGAATTAAGATTTTCGTAAGGAACTTGCCCAAATGAAAGAGAAGAGAGGACTTATATAGGTGCGCGCAGTAACCGTCCAGTATACGAAACGTTCGGGACATGTTGCGTGAAAGTAGGAACTGTTTCCAAACGTTTCATAACTGTTCAGATCGTGGTCAGAGATGACAGCGCGCGCGCTACAGCAATTAGCGCCAACTGCGCCCCCGGGCACTCGCGCACAGCGCTCCAACTGCGCCCGCAAACCGTCGTGCCATCGGACGTGCGATCGGCAACGCAGAGGCTCGTGCAATGAGCACAACTAAAATATACTATGCACCTAGCGACGATGCTGAAGTGCAAAGTACAAAATGTGCCAACAAAATGCCATATTACGTCTCATGGGTCGAGTCGCTAAGCCCCTACGGAGCTTAGCTCCTAAAAAAAAAATTCCAAAAGCATGACAAAAAGCATTAATACTTTAATATGGAGCCTTATTCTTACCTCCTAATAAAATTATCCACATGGTTCCCTCCTTAGGGTCACCACCACATAGGAATATCTCAACGCCACACCATATATATATTGAGATATACTTCGGGATACATTTTTAATATGGAACTAAAAATTAGGCATGTAATGAGAGCAAGTTGTCTCTATATGTTATGTTATTGCCGGGGCACAATTTTTTCGATGGAAAATTGAAATATCGTAACAATTGTACAAACAATCATTATTACGTAGCACTTCACAGAAGGTACGTAGAAAATCCCACAAGTGCTACCCTTCACAGAAGGTGCACAGAACGTAACACTTCACAGAAGGTACGTAAGAGAGATTCCACAAGTGCTACCCTTCACAGAAGGTGCACAAACAGAATTCTGATAATATCTACGCAAATACTTCACCGAAGGTGCGTTAATAGAATCCAGACAGAACCAACAAAGAAGATGACTGGCGAAGATGAAATAACTCCTGCTGGAGTGAATGATCACCGTTGCTCAAAGCTTTATTTGCCCCACACGAATAGCTTCCAGGAACCAGCAAGTTCGTCGGAGAACTTGGAACACTCTGCTCTTCTGACTCCTCGGATGAACTTGAACTCCTGTGCAAAGCGTAACGCTGGTACAATTCCTCTCTTCTCTCTTACAGCCTCTAAGCACTTGTAAACTTTCTGTCTTATGTCTATATACTGTGAGAGAGAAGGAGGAGGCCTTATATAAGCCCCTGCAACAACTGCCCGGTTAGCACAATGTTAGGGACGTGGTAGCAACCACCCGGAACATGGAGCAACCGCTCAGAACATGTAAGGACACGTTCTGCTGGAAGTTGTGCCATTCACGTAGCCAGCGTAATTTGCACTTTACGCACATAGCCCCTTTACGCACCCTACGCATACTACGCACACTGCGTACGCTGCGCACACTGCGCACTCTACGCACGCTGCGTACGCTGAGCGTACTGGGCGTACTGGGCTGCGTAACTGGGCCAGCGTAACTGGGCTCGCGTAATGGGCCGCACAACGTGGTCGCGCAAGTGGCTCGTGCAACGAGCGCAACTTAAGCGCACTATGCGCCTAGCGATGATGCTGACGTGCTAAGTGCAAAGTGCGCCAACAAAATGCCACATTACGCCTCATGAGCCCGAGTTCGAGCCCGAGCCCGAGCCCGAGTCCAAGTCCTAGTCCGAGTCCGAGTCCGAGTCGCTAAGCACCTACGGGGCTTAGCTCCTATGGAAATAAATTTTCCAAGAGCAAAAAGCATGAATGCTTTAATTGTTGGTTTTAGCCTTTTTCCTATTAGAAAAATAACCCCACATGGCAAACCCATGTGCACCTCCACACTACATGTGCATCTCTAATAATAGCAAAGCTAATATATAGAGATACAAACCATTTGTTTTTTTCGATGTGGGACTAAAGCTTTCTAAAGGAAAAACCAAATACCCAACAATCCCCCACATATCTCTATATATGGATAAAAGTGTTCCCCACAGTAACTGTCCATCATGCATTTAGGAGAGATGTCGCTGACGACTTGAATCTTCCCGCATGGATCAAAAATCAAACTATAATACAAGAATGGACTAAGCCTTGAATTCTGCATCATAGCTGAAATTCTTTCCACTCACATAATGCAGTTACATGTGCTTCTGGCTACACATTAAAGGCCCTGTGCCAGCCTGGTTTCAGTGTATAATTTTGGGCGTCTACAAGTTTACCTTCAAGTGACGGCCTGATATCTCTTTGTCCATACACTATAGGTGAGTTCATTATAAAGAGACATGGCATGAAGCACTTTGCGCTTCACTTGCGGTGCTACGCCGCTTTGATATGTCTTAAAGCCGAGGCCTTACCCCGTACCGGGAACCTCATCATAGTGTCATACTACAGTAGCATGAGGCAACCGCCTCTTTGTAGTGATAAACTACCCAGCATGAAGCCTTAGGCTCCCTTGCGGTGTTACGCCGCAACGACATGGCTTGCAAGGCCGAGGCTTTATCCCTAACCGGGTACCTCATCGTGGTGTCGTGCCACTGTAACATGAGGAACTCTTCCTTTTTGTAGTGCTGACTACATCCCTCTTTAATTTTTAACATACAGCATTAGGCTAACTGCCTATTTGCGGTGCTACGCCGCTGTGACTTGGCCTACAAAGCCGAGGCTTTATCCTATTCCTGGGCAGCACCCCACATATAGGAACCTCATTGTGGAGTCACCCCACTGTAGCATGGAGTTTCACTCCTTGTAGTGCTGCTCTACCGTGCTTCCTGTAAAGCACACCAGGCATTCACTCTGCCTGAGAACTCATTAAGGCAATTAAGCCAACCTTCCCACAGGAACTGTTTTCCACAGAAAACAACAGTAGACAACAGTGGTTATAGGTCCGTAACCTCTCCATGCCCAATAGAACATGTACCCACCGTTCCTGATATTCTTTCGATTAGTGGTCCTCCCTTGAACCAAAAGCTAGATGCCTAGTAGATAAATCTTTGAACTAATAGCATAAAACTTTATGGTAGGAATACAATAATACAATATCAGAATGCCTTCAAGCCTATTTTACAAGCTGTGTCATCGACCAGCTGGCGCTTGAGGCCCTTGGTGAACGGATCCGCCAGGTTCTCCTGACTCCGAACATCAATTACTGCAATTACACCTCTCTTAATAAGATCGTGTACTGCCCTGTGCTTTAACCGCACAGTCCTTTTCTTACCGTTGAAAAGGTCATTTGATGCCACCGCCGCAGTCGCCTGGTTGTCACAGTATATCGGTATCGCCGGTATTTGCGCCCCAACCATTGCAAGATCATACATGAGCTCCCGAAGCCATTCTGCTTCCTCGGCTGCGGTATCAAGTACAAAGAACTCAGATTCTATGGATGACCGCGAGAGCATAGTCTGCTTCTTCGATTTCCATGATATAGCAGCTCCACCCATTGTGAAAATATATCCACCTGTGGACCTCTTGCTCTCTAAATCTGAGCACCAGCTAGCATCACTGAAGCCTTCCACTACCTGCGGATCTCCGCTGTAGTACAGTGCATATGTCTGAGTCTTCTTGAGATATCTCATAACCCGTTTCACAGCCTTCCAGTATTCAACACCAGGATTGCTCGTAAAACGACTCAGCATTTCCACGACGAAAGCTACGTCAGGCCTTGTGGCATTAGTAGCATACATCAAACTTCCGATTACGCTTGTATACTCCAGCTGCCTGACGCTTTCCTCTGAATTAGGCTTCAGCTTCAAATCACACCTGTACGGCGTATCGATCCCTGGAAGATCCCAATACCCATAACGAGTGATCATTTTCTCAATATAATGAGACTGTGACAGCGCTAGTCCAGTGTCTGTCCGGATGATCTTGATCCCTAAGATCACATCAGCTTCCCCCGAGTCCTTCATACTGAACTTGCTTGAAATGAATTTCTTTGTCTCCGTGACACAGCTAATATCCATACCTAGGATGAACATGTCGTCCACGTACAGACAAACGATCACACCTCTTCCATCAGCGAACTTCGTGTAAACACACTTGTCCATATCGCTGACCATGTAGCCATTTGACCTTATAACTTTGTCAAATTTCTCATGCCACATCTTGGGAGCTTGTTTAAGATCGTACAAGGATTTCACTAACTTGCAGATTTTGTCTTCAAGACCCCTGATGACAAATCCCTCTGGCTGTTGCATATAAATCTCTTCGGTCAGCTCGCCATTTAGGAAAGCCGTATTCACATCCATCTGATGTATCACCATCTTATGTATTGCTGCGAGAGCAATCAACATTCTGATGGTGGTCATCCGGGCTACTGGAGCATATGTGTCAAAATAGTCAATCCTCTGCTTCTGAGAAAACCCCTTGGCTACCAACCTTGCCTTGAACTTGTCAATAGTTCCGTCTGCTTTCATCTTCTTCTTGAAGATCTATTTGCATCCGATGGGTTTCGCTCCTTCAGGAAGATCAACCAACACCCAAGTGTTGTTTGAGGTGATGGAATCAATTTCATTGTCAATCGTCTCCTTCTAGAAAACTGCGTCTCTGGTCTTTATCGCCTCATCATAGGTAAGCGGATCTGCTTCCACATGATAGGTGACAAAGTCACTTCCGAAATCTTTCGGCTTCCTCATACGCTTAGCTGACGGCTCAGCTTGTTCTGGTTCAACCGTTGTTTCAACAACAACATCTTCTTGGACCACATCTTCATTGAAGACTTCAGTTTGCTGCGCACCCTCATTGTTCTCCGGTACATCCGCAAGAACAATATTCTTGTGCCTAGCAAATTTGTCTTCAAAATATTATGCGTCGCGAGATTCAATGATATGATTTGACTCAATATCAAGAAATCTCCGAGCATCACTCTTCTCGGCATACCCCAAGAAGATTGTCTTTGTAGTCCTTGTCCCAAGCTTCTGAATCTTCAGATCTGGAAGCTTGATAAATGCCAGACACCCCCACACTCGAATAACATTCAAGTTAGGTTTGACCTTGAACCAGAGTTCATGAGGAGTAACGTCTGAAGTTGCATGAGGCACTCTATTTAGAATAAAAGTGGCCGTCAATGCAGCTTTACCCCAGTAGCACTTAGGAAGGCCAGCAGTCAACAACATTGAGTTAATCATTTCTGTTAACGTTCTGTTCTTACTCTCTGCTACTCCGTTTGATTGAGGAGAGTACGGAGCCGTAGTCTCATTGACAATTCCATGTTCTTTGCAGAACTATGCGAATTTATGAGACCTGTACTCCCCACCTCGATTACTTCTTATTCTTTTGAGTTGTTGTCCAGTCTGCCGCTCAGCCTCGGCTCTGAACTCCTTGAACTTCTCGAATGCTTCGTCTTTAGCCTTCAACAAATAGACGAACGCATACTTTAAAAAGTCATCGATGAAGGTTATAAAATACTTCATCCCGGCCTTTGTAGAGAACTGTTTGAAGTCACAGATATCTGAGTGTACTAGCTCCAGAAGATCTGTACTTCGGTTAACCCTAGGAAAGGGTTTCCTTGTGATCTTAGTTTGAGCACAAACTTCACATTTCTCTACCTTACCCCCACACTTGGAGATAAGCCCTAGACTAGACATTCTGTTAATTCGTTTAGAATGAACATGTCCTAGCCTATTATGCCACAACTCATAAATATAAGCAGAATGAGTGATTGCATTAACAACATTGAACTGATTTACAAGCTGAATCTTGAACATTCCTTCGGTATAAAAAGCTTTCCCAAAATATGTTCCTTTGATAGACATCACCATTTGGCCAGCATTGATGTCCATCCTGAGGCCTGAGTTGCAGAGTAGGCCTCCTGAGATCAGGTTCTTGGCGATAGCAGGTACGTGTTTCATGCCTTGAAGCGTCAGAGACTTCCCCGAAGTCAGCTTCAACACCACCGTCCCGATCCCGAGCACTTCAGCTTGTGCCTGGTTCGCCACCATAACCACATCAGAAGTAGGGGTATAGGTGGTGAACCACTCCTTGCTGGAGCAAACATGGCAGGTGGCTCCAGTGTCTACCCACCAGTCAGCATCAGTTCCTACCGTATCAACCTGTGCAATCATAGCAACAACATCAGTGATCATAGATACCTTATTAGGTTCTCCTTGCTCTGATTGCTTGGTTTTTGCTTTGCACTCATTCTTAAAGTGGCCCTTCTTGCCACACTTGAAGCAAGACATTTGAGACTTTGGCTTCTTCTTCTTGATAGAAGTTTCCTTGACTTTTAGATTGTCATGGTCCTTCTTCTTGCTGTGGGAAGCCGCCTGCTTTCTCCTTGGTTCCTTGGTATGAACCATATTGGCATTAGCCAATTGCTTGGACAGTGCGTCCACCTTCAGTTGAGCCCGCATCTGGTCCTCAACATAGATTTCCTGCAGGAGATCTTCAAGTGTGATCTCCAGCTTCTTCCTATGCATGTTTGCATAGAACTTGCTCCACCCAGCGGGGAGCTTTGAGACAATCCCTCCAACAACAAACTTGTCGGGGAGGGGCATCGCCTCGTCTTCCAGCTTCTGTCGCAGTTTCAGGAACTCCTTCACCTGCGACAGCATAGACTTTTCGTCCTCAAAGAACCACTTGTGATATTTTTCAACCACAAATATTTTACTGCGGTTCTTGTCTTCTTCGTAGAGTTTTTCTAGAGACTCCCATATGTCTCTAGCAATATTCTTTTTATAATATGATTCTGCAAGGGAATCTTCCATAGCATTCAGGATAAACAGCCTACAAATACTATTTTTCCTTCTCCATTTTGCTTGCAGTTTAGTAGCCGCGGTAATCGCGGCAGCAGACCCAACATCTGGAACAGTAGGTTCTTCCTCCAAAAGCACGTGATCTACGTCTTTGAGTTGAAGGGTTAGATATACCTTCCTCTTCCAGACTTGGTAATGTTCTCCATCAAACTTTTCTAACTTGCAAAAGTCAGAATTGAAGAGAGGAACATTAACGTTTTCCATCGTAGCAATAAAGCATGGAGATTGTTATTGCCGGGGCACAATTTTTTCGATGAAAAACTGAAATATCGTAACAATTGTACAAACAATCGTTATTACGTAACACTTCACAGAAGGTACGTAGAAAATCCCACAAGTGCTACCCTTCACAGAAGGTGCACAGAACGTAACACTTCACAGAAGGTACGTAAGAGAGATTCCACAAGTGCTACCCTTCACAGAAGGTGCACAAACAGAATTCTGATAATATCAACGCAAACACTTCACCGAAGGTGCGTTAATAGAATCCAGACAGAACCAACAAAGAAGATGACTGGCGAAGATGAAATAACTCCTGCTGGAGTGAATGATCACCGTTGCTCAAAGCTTTATTCGCCCCACACGAATAGTTTCCAGGAACCAGCAAGTTCGTCGGAGAACTTGGAACACTCTGCTCTTCTGACTCCTCGGATGAACTTGAACTCCTGTGCAAAACGTAACGCTGGTACAATTCTTCTCTTCTCTCTTACAGACTCTAAGCACTTGTAAACTTTCTGTCTTATTTCTATATACTGTGAGAGAGAAGGAGGAGGCCTTATATAAGCCCCTGCAACAACTGCCCGGTTAGCACAATGTTAGGGACGTGGTAGTAACCACCCCGAACATGGAACAACCGCTCAGAACATGTAAGGACACGTTCTGCTGGAAGTTGTGCCATTCACGTAGCCAGCGTAATTTGCACTTTACGCACACAGCCCCTTTACGCACCCTACGCACACTGCGTACGCTGCGCACGCTACTGGTCAACGGGCCGCGCAACGTGCCAAGTGCAAAGTGCGCCAACAAAACGCCACATTACGCCTCATGAGCCCGAGTTCGAGCCCGAGTCCAAGTCCGAGTCCGAGTCCGAGTCGCTAAGCCCCTACGGGGTTTAGCTCCTATGGAAATAAATTTCCCAAGAGCAAAAAGCATGAATGCTTTAATTGTTGGTTTTAGCCTTTTTCCCATTAGAAAAATAATCCCACATGGCAAACCCATGTGCACCTCCACACTACATGTGCATCTCCAATAATAGCAAAGCTAATATATAGAGATACAAACCATTTATTTTTTTCGATGTGGGACTAAAGCTTTCTAAAGGAAAAACCAAATACCCAACATGTTAAGAAAAAGTTCCAACACACATCTTCACGGAGAAAGAATACATCAGAAGTGTATAGTACAAGTAGTGCGCGAGAGTGTGCGAGTATCAGAGCTGGACTAACAGAGTTTGATCTCAAGGTGACGACTGAGCGACCTCTCCCACAACAGCTAGACAATATGGCTGGCGTTTGTGCGATTTAACAGCCGTACTATCATGATTGCTGCACTCATTGTTTATAATAATTCCAATTGATGAATGCTCGGATGCATATCCGTGCTGGACATTTGAACGCTTTCTGGATGGATCGAGAATCTTCTGGCCCACCCTTCAAACTGTCTTCCACCCAGCTTGTACTAACTGGATATATTCTTTTTCACGGTTAAATTTTTCTTTCCTAAAAGAAAAAGAGAAAAGTTGAGTGGGTTCCCACTGATCATCTGTTTTTCCTTTTCTTTATTTCTTTTCTAGGTTCATCCTCTTTCTGAATCATTGGTTCCCACAGTAAAATTGTGCGATGGATCTGCCATGGGACTCTGAAAGAAGAACGGTTTGTCAGTTAGCAAAGTTGGGATGCATCATCAAAGCCGCCAAGGAATTGAATGCAATCTCGAATACTCCTGATGGATGCTAACGATACTCGATGCTGCCACAGTATTATATTATCCATACAATATGTTTGATCAAGATGAGGGTGAAAATTGCTCAACATGCACATCGAGCCGGGGGCGTTGCGGGTTAAGGTCATGCATACTAGGCTGAGCCTGTATATTCGTGTCAAAATTTAGGGGAAGTATTCCTAGGAGCAATGCCTTTCTGTAGTAGGCTATGTTGGGTCTCAATGAATAAAAATGTGTCTTAATAGCACGTATATTGACCACTTGAAATTTTCAAAATATAAAATTACACAATAGACTACCTAACAAATGAAATTGGCACAACAAAGTCAACAAGGTACATAACAAATGATCTTAGATAATAAACGTGTGGCCTAATCAGTTCGGTTCAGTGTTGTTCAAAAACTGTCTTAAATATGCCCGATATCAGAGCTACGAATCCGACCTAAAAATTTGGAGCTCTGGAAGGTGTCGAAATGGTTAAGAAAACAATGAGTATCAGCCATATGGCATACCATCAGTATATCAGCGGCATACTTAAAAGTGTCAATAACATCCAACAGGTTTTTGAAAGTTTTGTGATGTAAAAACGAAATACCGGTGATATACCTTGGGGATAGAATTCGATCAAAATATATGAACGGGACAGATTTTAAGTTGATTTTTCGACGAGTAAGATCGCTCTTTGACTTGGGTTAATTTTAGAGAGACCTAATTAAGTCTCTACAACATATTTTGTAAGAACAACATAGTTCTTGAGGCTGAAGGATATTCTAGGGTTTACTAGAAATCGTTAAGGAATCATGTAGAGATATCGGTGCAGATCTACTGAGAGGGTTGTGGTTTGCAGGATATGCAATTGTAATTCTCTATAATGTATTTTCTGATTGCAAAGTATTCTCCGCTTGTCCCGTAGAATAGTTCTCTTGACCAAACCATGTAATTTTGTGTTAGTGTATTGTTATTTCTCTTTCATTATTTTTGTCGCCTTTAAGGTATTGTTGCAACGATTGTTGTTAGAGCTCACGGAACCGTCAGAATTTCGGTCTCTTTGATATGAGTTGACAGTAGTTGACGGAAATGGTTCTCTTCCTATCTTCCTTTATCGAGGCTTTTGAATCGTTGGTTCATTAATGTTGGTATTTGTCTTTGGACTAGTGTAAAATAGTCACACATCGGCTACACCACCAAGTAGGTATCTCAATATATTGCTTTGCATGTGTTGAGGTGTGCACATGGAGTGTGGTGGGACACATGTGGGTGCCATGTGGGGGTGTTTACCTAGAAGAAAAAAGGATTAATTCCAACAACGAAGTAAGTTACTTTTTGTCGTTCGGACTCGGACTCACACACGGGCTCCAAGATGTCTTGTGCATGCACGGACGTGTTCGGGGTGGTAGGCATGGACTGACATACGACTATGCTGATTGCGAGATGATCTAAAATATCAAACTCTATTTTTTAGTATTGATATTTTAGTCCCACATTGGATAGGAGAAAAATTGAAGTCTCACTCCACTCTATAAATAGAGCCCCCATGTTAATTTGTAAGATGCACCAAAGAAAAAAAAACAAAGGGAGCCCATTCAATCCATGGAGCCCGTTTGAGTCACAAAAAGTTGACTAACGAGCGTTCCAGAAGTTCTTTGTGAACTTGCTGGTTCCTGGAAGCATATCATATAAAGGCGAATCTTACTTTGAACAACGGTAATTTTTATCACCCAGCAGGGCTGTTGATATCTCCCCTTTCTTTTCTCCTCCTTCTTCTTCTTCTTCTTTTAGGTGTACTACATGATATTTTAGAGAGTAAACTTGTTTGCCGGAATATCCAAAATCATAAAACTCAGCTAGGTACTTTTAGGGAGTGAACCCGTTCGCAGAAATCTCCAAAGTGCTGAAACTCAGTTCAGATGCTTTTGGAGAGCGAACTCGTTCGCAGGATGTCAAGACCCGCACCTAGTATAGGGGCAGGAGTAGTGAACAACGTCTAGTCTACGCCGCAACATCAGAGGTAGACCGCTGTCTAGATCACTAACTTTCTATCTCACATAATAATATAATGTACATGTCATAGATCTCAACTTCAAATGGAGGACAAGTACAAATAATAACACTGAATACCCAATCACAATTTAAAGCACGATAAGATATCAAAGAAGTCGAATAAACTACAAAGACTAAAACATCAACAGCTTTCAAATACAATAACAATATCCAAATGTCTAAATATAATAACAAGTCTCCACTATATACATGCCAAGAATTCTCATAGTGAATTGATCACAAAAGTATAATAGTAACTAAGTGCCTCGGTAATCACACCTGAGCATCAAGATCCATGGTTGCTATCCCCTCCTCAGGTCTGTAGAATGTGGGACACAAGTCACCTAAGCAGTCATCTGAAAAATATATTCAATTAGGATGGAACGAGCACACCTCTTCTAGCATTCCATTTAAATGACTATAAAATAGTTATAGTAAGTAATACTTGATGAGCAGGAAAAGAATGAGTCAGGGAATGAAATAAAACAACAGCTAATTAAAGTACAAGGAAAGTAAATATGGCAAACCAGAAGAATATGACAATAAAGACTGTAAATACATATAACTAAACTATAATAGATGTGATGTGAGTCCAGCAAGTAAAATGTGAATCCAACAAGTATAATGTGAGTCGAGCAAAAAAGTACTAAACTAGTGTATTTTGAAAAATCACTTTCTAAATGTAAACGACTATGGAGTAAATACGGCACATCGTACACTTGGCAAGTGTGCTACGACTATCTTTCTAGATTAGACCAGTAGGGGTGATTCCAACATGTTTAGGAATGTTTACATGTCTACTCGAGTATTTTTTTGTCCTGACTAGTACAAGTAAATCCATATCCCGACTCGTAAATCAAGTACAAGTCCATCCGTAAAGTAAGCGATGCCAGTAGATGATTCTAGTAGGTGATTCTTGTAGGTGATTCTAGAAATATAGGCCAGACAAGTAAGATGCATGTATCACAAGTAAATGAATCAAGAAATACCAATCTGTACCACGTTAGGAAAATAGGTAATACTATTCTAGAAGCAGAATCATAATAATTATTAGATAATGAAAGCTATCAGAGAATGTACTCGCCTGCGATCCTAAGCAGTAAATGTGGATCGATACCCAAAGTGGAGTCACAATGACCTAAATATGAAATATACATGTTAATTTGTGTTCTAGGACATTGATACTTAAACTCGACACTAAAACACTCACTGAATCTCACATTGCACCCTGCTGTCACATTGTAACACTAACTTGAGTTCTCTCTAGGATACATCCCCCTATATAAATAACATTCTCACTTAGGTACACTTCTCTCATATTGCACCCGACTATCATATTGTGACTGTCACTCAAACACCCTCAAACTGAACACTCACATAGGCCAACTCTAACAGTCACTTAGGAATCTAACCCACTAAACACTCTTAACTCGTTCTCTAACTCACATACACTTGCCTAAGGCTAACAGCACCCTACAATAGTACAACTACTGTTGCACCCCTACCCTCACAACACTCACCTGTTCACACTTTAGCCTATAGCTTGTTGGCCAAGCACAGGCCACTGCAGGTATGCACTAATCCTTTCAAATTCACACAGGCCAAAGGCCCTTCCTCTCAAATGAGAAACCTTGGAAAGAGCTTCCTGCTTGTAGGGACTGACCACCACTTTCACATTCTCTCATTCTCATTGCCAACAGTGCCAACCAGTGCACACAACATTTAGAGACACACAACACTGATACACTCTAAACACTGGAGACACTCACACATACCGTCTTCTTGACACTCACCCGACACTAACACTAACTTGCACTGACACATGAACACTTGAAACACCTCAACTCACACTCTAGGTTAATGATTGAAAAGAGGACAATCCCCACCTCTCGCTCGACCTAACTGTCATTAAGATTTGGACACACTAGGATGCTAGGACATTTTCATCACTGACATGACACTCACTAACACTCAAATAGGACAATCACTTATAGAAACAAACTCTTTACTACCCCTTGACAGTAACTTCTCCTATAATTGTCCATTAACTTACCAACTCACTTGTCATAAATGATCACTGTTAGTGACATAGGAATTGGCAGACTAGGAAATCCCCTCTTCACTCACTGTCTTCAGTCCTACCTATCATATATGCCATTCAGCTATATAACTGATACAAAATATAATACCAATTAACTTCAATGCATGCCTAGTCCCCATCACCCTATCACAATTAATGAACACACATGCACAGCATAGTGAACACACATCTACATAGGGATACACTCACTACTAGTATCAGTGAAATATACATACAAATATATATCAATTATCAGACCCCTACTCTCTCCTACCCACACACAACCATCAACATAGTCATACACACTCATATCAATACAAATGTCAGTCTATAATTTCTAGATGCATAATGAAACACACACACACTCTCTCTCTCTCTCCTATATATATATATATATATATATATATATATATATGTCTCTGTGTGTGTGTGTGTGTACACATAACCCAAAATTTAGTCCACAATAGTCCACATTGTCCCTTTCTTCTAACCTATGCCAAAAATATGTATTACCCTCATTTATCACCAAATAATCATAAAAATGATAATCCATATTAATAAATATCTAAAATCAAGTATCAAAATAGAATTTAGAACATTGGATGTCCATTTGTTCATTTTGTCAAACACTTGGTATGCGTATCGAGATACGTTGTGGTACTCCCATGATACGTACTCCAAATGGATCCAAACATGACCCGAAGCATACGTACATGTTCTAAATCACAATTAGGACCTAACAAACCTATTCACAAATACTAGAAATGTTATTCTTGTATTTTCTCCAAATTGGCTCAAAATACCAAAGGAAAAGTCTCCAAATGAGGGAAGAAGAGTCAAAACTCCTGTCCATAGGTAATCCTAATACATGGGTTTCTTTAATTGATGCATCTACACTATTTAATATAAAATAGAGGGTTTAGATTGCATTTCACTTATTGGGAGATGGATTCCCAATGAAATAGCTCGAAGATCCGAAAGCTCCCAAGCTCCAAGTGCTTCTACATACAATACTTTGCTTCTAGTGTCTTATACTCTCCATAGGGAAGAGAATGGGATGAATTTGGGCTATTTTGGATGAGTTTTGGTGGTAGGAATAATTTGGAAAAAGTCTCTAAATTAGGGTTAGGATTTTGAATGAAAGGAGAAAGAAGAAGAAGATGTCTCCTTAAGTAGAAGGGTGACTGGTCATAATGTTAGGATGGGATGCTTTTGCTAGGGGAAAAGTCCACTAAGTCCCTCTCTTTAGTCATGACAAGTTTAGGAAAAAAGCTATATTACCTAATTAGGTGTTTAGCCTATACTTTCTAATTAATCTTGCTAGTCTAACTAGAGACTAACTAAAGTTTTATTAGGCTAGTCCTAATTATTAAAATAGGCTGTCATGTCAAGTTAGTTTAGGTCCTCTAGGGTCGCTAACAACTATTCGAACTAATGGTTAACCACTAATAATATACAATAATATAGCATATGCACTATTTTAATTATTACAAATAATTAGTCCAAAAATATAATTACCATATTTGTAAAATAAATTTATCACTCAAAATATAATTTAAATACCATTATTCACATAAATAGTAAAAGTCAAAAATACCCCTCTTCGGAAAAGTGGTAGTTACAATCCTATTTCCCTTAGAAAAATTTCGTCTTTAAAATTTTAGTTAGTTGTACTCTCCTCTAGGTTAAGTCTCCAACAATCAAAGTCTAGCAAAATCCTATCTAAAGTTTTACAACATACAATTCTATGTAATGTAACAAAATATGCATGGTTATAGCCTGTACAGTGTCTTGTTATTGCAGTCTCTACTAGGGTTCTCTACTACTCTATCATGGAAATCATAGATGTACGCTAAGGGTACTAAAAAATCAATCAAGCAATCAATAGATGGAAATGAATCATGTAGAAAGAAAGAACATGACCTAACCTTCTAGCCCATCACCTGCTGTGTTGGTCTCCTCGACCACCATCACGAATGCCATGCCCTGATGGGGTATATCCTGCTGCTGGTGCTGGGCATGATGCGGTGCCACAGGTGTCTTAGCTGAACCCCTTACTTTATGATACTCTAGAACATCCACACTGATACTCTACTCTATTATACTAGGCTACTATCTATAGGGTATCTATTCTATAATCTGATAACCATACACGTCTATCCAGAATCATGTTACCCAGAATCCTCGTCATACTAGTAAGTATGGCTTGTTTGCCATTAAATATCAAGCACAACAAATTATAAATGAATTAAACTTGATTGCAAACTCGCTTGTATAAGAGAAAGCCTAGAAAGAAATCCTAAGAAACAATCTAAGTACAATTGTTTAGTTTTGATTCTGGGGGGTAACGATAGAGGCTCGAGAAAATGTAGCAACTCTGCCTTACTCCTTGGACTATCTGACGCGTTCCTTGCTCTTGAAGAAATTGCCCTTCGTAAGTTGTCAGCCTTTTGCAGGGGTGTGGCACCCTGCTATTTATAGTGATATATGTTTTGAGCCGCATAGATGGCCATGTGGCTAGTAGCTACAACAACACATAAAGACCCACTTTTTGGTCACCAGTTGATGACTTGTTGGAATTTTGTTGCACCAAATCTGGGTGGTTGAGACTTGGTCAGCCTGCCACGTGTCCTATCGTAGGATAGTATCAATCTGCTTGAGTCATTTTAAGCCGCATAAGTCTTTCAGTATTCGGCTATGCTGGGCCGCATAAGACTCATGCGGCTTAAGTCGCAGTCTTCCTTAGTCCGTATGTAGCTTGCAGACTTTTCATCCGCATAGGATCTATATTTTGGGCTGCATAAAGCTCATGCGACTCAGATTGCAGTCACCCTTGGCCGCATGAAGCATATAGATTGAGCCGCATAAGGCTCATGCGGTTCGGGTCGCAGTCCTTTTGGCCGCATGGCCATGTCCAGACTGGTGACATGATGTTTTGTCTGATCGCGTATTATCTTCTTTTTTTGGCAGAGTGTCAGAGTTTGTCAGAGCTGTCAGAGTTATCAATTTTGCCAATTTTGATAGAGTTTGTCATCTTTATCAGAAGGATTGATCAGCTTAGCCGCATAATTAACTATTCTCTCTACGGCTCAAAAATCAGTCTGGTGAAGATGGGCCACAAGGGGCAAGCTGAATCTATGATGCGGCTCTTCTTTATCTGGATCAATCTGTTCTAGAGTACTCATGTGGTCAGTTGTGATCCGCATGAACCCTATATTTTCCATGCTTCTATAAGTCCCCCTTCAAAGTTTTCAAATTGTAAATTTGGAATACTTTGAATAAGAAGCATGGACGTATGTCAAGCTGTCAAAAAATCTTCGAGTTAGGAGAGACGTCGTGTCGCAGGGACATTTTGTGCCGCATGGACGTTTTTGGGACGCAAGTAGATCTTGTGCCGCAGGAAGATCTTGTCTGCCAGCTGTCACTGCTGCATTTAATGCTTTGATTTGGTTTTAGATTTAGGCTCTTTTTTCGAGATAAAGCTGATGGTTACTAAGGATAAAATCCCCCATCGTCATCATTATCTTTAATGGATACGAGAATCGAAGCGGCGATGACGATTATTAAGGATAAAATTCCCTAAGCGTCATCATTATCTTTAATGTCACGATAAACGACGCGACGTTCATTTATTTCCACTTTGAAGAGCTATAAATATGGGCCATACAGAGAGAGTTTTTCTTTCATCTTTTTCTTCTTCGTCTTTATTATCTTCGTCATCTTTTCTGTCCCGATTAGCGATGGATCCGAAAGCTTCCAAGTCGATTATGCTACGATCAAAGGGAAGGGACTCGTCTCTCCGTCGAGTGCTGCGGACTCTCCTCACATTCATTCTGACGTGCAACCCCCTGTTAAGGGTAAGGACGGTGGAGCGATAACTTAAATGTGAATAGCCATATCGCATATTTTATGTGTGGGCCTGTCATAAATTGCCTCTGTGCTTTGGATATGATCGATATATCTCCCATCTCATGGGACTGCATGTGTTCTGTATGATGGTGTTGTATGGGTTGAGCAACATAAGTGCCACTGACCTTCATGGATGCGTCATACCTGAGCTAGATGAGCACTATATGGCTGAACCGTATGGATGCCTTATGACCAAACCGCATATACATCTCATAACTAATCCGCATAAATGCCTCACGGCTTAGCCGTATGAATATTGCATAACGGAACCACGTAAGTGCTTTAAGACTGAGCCGCATATGTCCCATGTTTTTTAGCTGTATACGCGTTCCTCACAACTAGGCCGCATGGGGTCTATTTGCCTGAATGTTGTTTTCTTTTAACTGTTAACCCCCTTTTTTAGGGGGATCCGGCCAGCAAATTTTTCTAGGATCGGTATCGACGATAGTGAATATACACCATTCTGACATACACATCAGCCAACTCAGAATTCCTTATGCTTTAGAAAAGTTTTCCTCGTGCAATTTTGGCATACACATCAAACAACTTAGAACTCCCCATATTTCGGAAAAGTTTTCCCACGATGTTAGAAAGAACCTTTATACATCGGAGAGTCAGACCGTGGTCAGGCGTCATCATGAAAGTCCTTTTTTTACGGCTCTCCAAGTAGGCAAAATCACCATTAGGGATGTTGTTTTGAAGGTATGGTCTTTTGAAGGAACGGGGCTAAGGTATCCGCAATACGGAGGGAAGAAAAACATGCTATATTTGCCCTCCTCCGTGCAGTTCCTTGGAGATTCAACAACCTTGTTTGCTTCTCAGCAGTAAAACATGACTTCTTTCGAGGGCCACGAAACTGCTTTTTGACGAAGACGAAGTACTGTCAAACTGACCAAACTATGTATTGCTAGATTTTCCTTTCTTTTTTTTTTGCTGCTGATGTAGTCATATGAATGTAACTGATTTTGAAAAAATAGAATACATTCACTCCATTCTTTATTTGTAGTATTTTGTGGTGCTTGTACTAGAGGGCCTAATACATCATTTGTGTTTGATAAAGGACATCCCACTGGGGGACTTTTTGTGGACCTAATGCCCTTTTGTGCATCTAGAAATGCGAGCAAATAGATTTGAATAATATTTTGTGGACCTATTACTCTTTGGTACATCGATGGTACGAGTAAAAGATTAGGAAGACTTCTGTGGACCTATTACCCTTTTTGCGCACTGGCGGTACGGGTAATAGATTTGAAACACAACCTAGTAGAGGTAATATGGATGTGATAGGTTTTGTGGTCTTAACACCATGTCTTTTATTCGGGTTGGGTATAGGTGCTAAGTCAAGAGACTATCGATATCAGAGGTAATATGGACGTGATACACGATAATCAAGCATAATTTTTGGTGGACCTATTACTCTTCTGTGCACTGGTGGTGCGAGTAATAGATATCGACACAAAACCAACAAAGGTAATATGGTAGTGATAGGTTTTGTAGTCTTAACATCATGTCATTTATCCCGGGTTGGGTACAGGTATTAAGACAGGAGACTATCGGTATCAGAGGTAATATGGATGTGACACACGATAATTAGGAACAGGAAGTTTGCTCCATGATAACGATAAGCTAGGCATACTCCCGTGTGATAAAGCATTAGAGTGGGAGTTCAGAGGTATCATCATACATGACTCGCCACTCAGGGAGATGCGATAGAGTGTGAGTTCAGAGGTACTTGGTGTATATAACTCGATAGTTTTGGAGATTTAATGGTTTGAGGGAGTACCAGAATGTCTTTAGACATATTACTTCTTCAGGAATTTACCGTTTATGGGCATCATGAGCAAGTCCCTGTTCTGTTTTACGAGCTGGTATGCGCCGTTGGAGAATACGGTCTCGATGATGTATGGACCCTCCTACTTGGGCTGGAATTTGCCAACGGTTTTGTGAGTCATGACCATCGTTCTGCGAACGGCCAAGACGAGATCGTCTACTTGGAATGTCCTCTGTTTGACTTTCTTATTAAAGGCTCGAGAGATGCGTGCTTGATAGAGCTCGATGCTTTGTTGAGCTTGCAAACGTTTCTCATCTAACGCTTCCAATTCTTGTAGCCGTCGGCGGTAGTTATCGTCTGACGTTAACCGGTAAGTAAGGGCCACACGAAGTAAGGGGGTCTGAGTCTCCAATGGGAGGACTACCTCGCTCCCGTACACCAGAAAGAATGGTGTATTTCCGGTAGCCGTTCGACTCATAGTGCGGTACACCCATAAGCATTCGCCCAACTTTTCATTCCAGTCATACTTGTTTAAAGACATGAACTCCTTGAGAAGCTTGATTATGGTTTTGTTAAAAGCTTTGGCCAGACCATTAGCTGATGGGTTGTATGCCGTTAAAGCCATATTCTAAATTCGGTTCTTGTCACAGAATCGATAGAAGGCATGGCTTGTGAACTGCGGACCATTGTCATAAATGATCCTCGTGGCAGTCTAAAATAGAAAATAATATGATATTTTATAAAACTGATCATGTTTGACGTCTTTACCTATGTCAACGGAACAGCTTCCGCCCTTTTGGAGAAGTAGTCAGTGATTGCGAGAATAAATCGGTGCCCTTTGGACGATGGTAGGGTGATTGGGCCAACAATGTCCATTCTCAATGCTTCAAATGGCCAAGAGGCCACTGTTGAGTGCAAGAACTCAGATGGCAGATGTATAAAATCTACGTAGATCTGACAAGCCTTTCACTTCTTTACATAATCGACTGCGTCTGCTACCATTGTAGGCCAGTAGTAACCCATCCGACGGAGACGGTACTGCAACTTCGGGCCCAATTGGTGAGCCTCGCAAATGCCATCATGGGCCTCGTGTAAGGCTTCTTTGGCTTCTATATTTGACAGACATCTTAACAGTAGTCTGTTGTAAGTTCGTCGATATAACATTTTCGTTTCTGTGTCTTAAAAGAATCTGAGAGAACGCCTTCTAATTGAAGTTGCTTCTTTCACAATCTCTGGCAGGATTCCGTAGACTGCAAAGTCGATAAACGGGAGTCTCTTGTCTTGCACATCATTAGTTATTTGGGCAGAGTAACTCATATCCAGTTGAACGTTGATCTTGGGACAGACCAGGTCATGGCCTATAACGTCAACTAGATGATGAACATAATTTAGAACCGCCAAAGAAGCGGCAAGCCCCGCTAGGGTGTTGAATTTAATATTCTGGAGCCTAGGAACATGTTATATAAAGAACCCCTCCAAGGTTGCTATGATGGAAATTACTGTCTAATGATAAGGAATCAGGTCTGCGTTACGAACCTCGTAAGAGCCTCAGATTTGATTGACGATCAGCTGTGAGTCGCCATATGCTTCTAGGTATTCGACTACCACCTCTTTTGCAAGTCGAAGCTCGATGACCAAAGTGTTATATTTGGCTATATTATTTGAACAGGATTCTGTGAGAGAATATACCCGGTTGACCAGCAACCCAGAGGGAGAAATTAATACGACCCCAACTCCAGCGATGATACCACCTTGTGGCCCTGTTCTTGAAGCACCGTCAAAGAACATTCGCCAAACGTTATCATGTAAAGTCATATTTGAGTTAACGACTTCGTCTAGGATTTTTTAATAGATTCTTGCTGTTCGTGAGCCTGGATGGGCTGCTAGGAAGTCGGCCAAGGCTTGACCTTTGATAGCCTTCTGCGGAACAAAGACCATGTCGTAGGGGGATAACAGTATCGCCCATGTGGCTAGACGAGAACTGAGTGTGCCAGGTTTGGTCATGAGAACCCTAAGGGGATTAACTCATGAGACAACATGGATGGTCTTCCCTGACACATAGTATCGTATTTTCTGAATGGCGAACACCAAGGCAAGGCATTCCTTCTCTACGGCGGTGTACCTATACTCCGGCCCCATCATCTTTCAGCTGAGATAATAGATGGCATGTTCGTGCCTCGTATCATTATTTTGTGCTAGCAAGGTGCCGAGATAGTGTTCTATTGCCCGTACATAGAGAATGAAGGGCTTTTCGGCGACCGGGGCTACCAGAACTGGCGGATTCGTCAAGTATTCCTTAATCTCATCAAAGGCGTGTTGACATTCTTCATTCCATACGAAAGAGATATCTTTTTTCATCAGTTGTGTGAAGGGTTGACATCGCCCTGAGAGGTTAGATATGAACCTCCTGATGTAAGCTAGTCTTTCCTAAAGGCCGCGGAGTTCACGGAGGTTCCTCGGTGGACTCATCTCCAGGATAGACTTTGTCTTATCGGGGTCTATGTAAATGCCCCGAGAAGTAATGACAAAGCCCAAGAACTTTCTGTTGGACACACCCAGGAAGGACTTGGTGGGATTAATATTCAGATTGTGCGCTCGCATAAGGTCGAACAATGTTCTCAAATCATGTAATTGATCATCCTTGGAGCTGCTTTTGACGGCGATGTCATTAACGTAACACTCCACCATCTTACGCAAGTGATCTCTGAAGATGAGGCTCATAGCTTGTTGATATGTAGCACCGGCGTTCTTCAGGCTGGAGAGCATGACTGTGTAGCAATACACGTCGATCGGTGTTCGGGATGACGTATGCTTCTCATCGTCAAGAGACATTTTGATTTGATTGTATCCTGAAAAGCCATCCATAAAGGACATGTACTCGAAGCCACACGTATTATCGATCATTATGTCGGTAATGGGAAGAGAGAATTCATCCTTAGGACATGCCGCATTCAAATTGCGAAAGTCGATGCAGATTCAAATCTTTCAATTCTTCTTGATGATTGGTACTATATTAGCTATCCAGTATAGGTGCTGCTCCTCGCGGATGAAACCGCTAGCTATAAGCTTGTTTACTTTCGCTTCGATGGAGTTCATGATGTCTGGACGGAACCGTCGTTGCTGTTGTTTAACTGGTTTCGCGTCCGATTGAATATTGAGCATATGTAGTACGATCTTGGGGTTTAGCACTGGCGTGTCTTCATAATTCCAGGCAAAAACGTCGATGTATTCTATGACAAGTTGCAACAATGACTCCCGCTCGCCGTTTGTCAGGCTTTTACTGATGAAGATCGACTTTGGAGAGGATTCATCACCGAGGTTAACTTACATGACCTCATCTTCAGTACGAGGGTTACATAGTTCAAAGTGCTTCTCCCATTGTGCATCCAGTTGTTGGACCCATAGCTCCAATTCAAGAGGTTCGAGTAGATCCTCATCTTCCTCTTCAATGTCAGCGGATGCCATGTTGACAGATAATGTCTACCTGAACATATCTCCAATGCTGTCATTGAAATCATATGTAGGTGATTCGGATGAGTAAGAATGAAACTCGTATTCCTTATCGGAGCTCTCGAACGTTGTTGCTGGTGTAACATAACCGAGGCCGCATTTGGATTTTTCGTAATAATCTTGAGGTTTTCCAGACGGGGTTGACAGTTGCATAGGCTATCGCCGACCGTTGACGTAATTCAAACCTGGGATAGCCTCCATGTCGTACCCCTTCTTTTACATGAAGTACTTGGCTTGAGGACTATACAGGTAGAGTGGTAGTCTTCCAGTATCGGGTTCGAGATCAAACTCTTGTGGCATGAAAGGTTAATGACCTTTTTTTCGGCTGAAGATGATCGTATGATCCCCTTCTCTTCTGTCTGGGACTAGGAAGTAGGCACCTCTAAAAGGAGCAAGTCGGTTTACGGTATGGATGGTTGTCACCTGTGTGTGTAGGTTAGTGTCCCGACCGAGTCCCACAATAAACATCAGATTGAGTTTATTACACTCAGGATAGTTCAATGGCAGTCTCTTATTGATGAAATAAGGAATTTTGTCCACAGGGATTACATCATCAGGAGGCGGACTATCTACCTTTGCAACAAGATACTTCGCGAGTTCTGCATCCTCTTCAGCTACCCCCTGCGTGATCGGAGGTGGGGACGCTATCCTGGGCAACTTGACCACCAAGGGTTCTGCTTGTGGCATTGGCTTATCTGAGGGTCTCAGATCGACACTTGATTGTCGTCTCGTCATGGAAAGACGGATAACCATCGACTCGGCAGAAGACTTCGTGTCTTCCGAATGCTTTTGACTGGATCTTGGCAATCGTATCACCATCGGCTCCCCAGATGGCCTTGCATCTTCCGGTCGCCTTTGATTGGATTTTAGCAATCGGATCACCATCGACCCTATGACGGGTTTTGGCTCTTGGCTGGTCCTTGGGAGTCGGATGACCATCGGTTCTAACTGTGAAGCTGGGACGGGGGAACCGGGCACCTCTTTATGCAAAGTTGCGACAAGAGGTACGGTTTTGCCCGGTTTACGGGCCTGGAGATGAATTCTCAAGGGTTCCTCTGGCCCTGTGATGGCCTCCAATTCGTCAGTTATATGTTTCTTGGATTCGTCATATAGACACGCTTCCGAAGAATAATAAGACTCAACCCCCTTGAAGGGATCGATGTCGACGAATTCAGTCTTCACGAAGCCGTGCTTTCTGACATACTTGAAGCATTGGTGGATGGTGGATGTTGGATGGCACGAACATATAGTTATGTATCCACGGATGCCCCAAGAGGATATTGTATGACGTATCTGCATCTTTGTCGTAGCAGGTAACCTTTGTCCTCAGGTCACCGATCTGACATTTCAATCGAATCTTTCCTAAGGGATAGCTCCTTCCTGATTTGAAACCGCTAATGTCGGTGTTGGACACCGCTAGCCGGTGCATAGGGATACCAAGGACTTGAAAAGCTTTTTCGGGATGATGCTTATCGAAGAGCCAGGATCGATGTGCATCCGATCTGTTGACACAAAGTCACAGTCAACCAAATATTGACTACATTGACTAAATAATATCTGTATAAATTCAATACGACACACGACGTCTGCTTTCAGTTCGGGACAAACGACAGCTCAGTTTCCGACTCTCAGTATATTTTCGAGTCTGTACTTTTACATTTCATTGAGTCTAGAAGTATGTACTCTGAGTTATGCTGAGCTCTTGGAACTTGGTCTACAAGCCTACCCAAAATCCCAAGCTCCACCAAAACAAAATTGCCCACAAGTCCCACTTAGAATCACTCTGTGCTCTGGAGACAGAGTTCGGGCCGAACTCTGCCTCCACACAGAGTTCGGGCCGAACTCTGTCCCCTAGAAATCAGGAACCCTAATTTTAGGGTTAGCTGGTTGCTAGCTGTCCAACGGCCAAATTTTTTGAATTCTCCTACCCGAATTCTGGCCGAATTCTGCCTCAAAAATCAGTATAAATAGGGCATGAATTCTCTCATTTTGAATCACTCAATCTTCTCTTCTCTTCTCTCCTACAAGCTCTATAAGCCATACCCTTCCCATCTACTAGCCACAAGCCTCCTAAGTCTCGAGTGCTCAGCATCTCTCAGTTAGGATTCTTGTGCAAGAGTGAAGAAATCGCTTGGATAATTCCAAGCAATCGCCACTGCGATTCTCTGTAAGAAGTTGACGTGCTCTTCTGAAGTAAAGGCACGGGTTGTAAGCTACTATTTCACAAATAGTGGATTTAATCCTGAGCTAGAGTTCTCAGGCCTGGACTAGTCCTCCACGAGGGAAACCAGGTTAAAATTGCTGTGTTTGCGTATGCTCTCTTGTCTTTCATTTACATTCCGCATTTTACTCTGATTATTCATTGTTCGTGAAAGAGTAATTTTTTAATTGGTCATTATATATATATATATACTCTATTCACCCCCCCTCTAGAGTTGCCAAACTGTTCTTCAATTGGTATCAGAGCTCTGTTCTCTTTATAAGGACTAACATCCTAAGAGCTGATCCATGGTAACCACACAATCCTTGATCTCCAATCATGGTGAAGGTCAGTCCACTCATAGGCCTCCCCTATTTGATGGGACTAACTATACATATTGGAAAACAAGGATGAGTTTTTATCTGAAGTCTATAGACTTTGACCTGTGGACTGTCGTAACTGACGGTTACAAAAAGCCCGCCAGAATAGTTGTCGATGGTGACCTCACTGAGAAACCACACGACAAATATTCTGTCGAAGAGAAGAAACAGGCAAGTCTAGATGCTAGGGCTATTAATGCTTTATTCTGTGCTATAGACAGGAACGAGTTTAACAGGGTCTCTACATGCACCACTGCTCATGAAGTATGGAGACTTCTGGAAGTGACGCATGAAGGAACCACTCAAGTCAAGGAATCAAAGATAAGCCGTCTCACTCAAGAGTACGAAGCCTTCAAGATGAAGCCAAATGAGACGATCACTCAAATATTTACAAGATTCCTCGACATCATCAACCCGTTATCCTCGCTTGGTAAGCAGTACTCAAACCATGAGAAGATCCGCAAGCTACTCAGAGGGCTACCAAAGATTTGGAACCCTAAGGTGACAGCCATCATAGAAGGAAATGATCTCACAAGTATGTCTATGGAGACGTTGATGGGCAAGCTCATGACTCACGAGCTTGACCTCAAGGACTTCGAAGAGCCTGCTCCGAAGACCAGGGAGATCGCACTCAAAGTTCATCGACGAAAGGTTGATCACGATGAGACTGAAGACGATATCTCAGATGATGAAGACCAAGCTCTCATGGTACGTAACTTCAAGAAATTCCTTCGCTTCAATCAAAGAAAGAAGGAACCACAAGAAGACGATGAAGAAGAGCCAACCTGCTATGGTTGCAAAAAGACTGGACACGTCAGAAGAGACTGTCCGCTCTTAAAGAAAAGCAACCGGTATGAAAAGCCCTACAAGAAGAACTCATCAAAAAGGTATGCCAACACAAGCATTTGGCATGAAAGCGAAGCAAGTGACTCCGAGGAAGAAAAGAACTCTCCTCAAGACAAAGCAAATGTGTGCCTCATGGCAAATTCCACTAAGGTATCAAACGAAACTTTAGATGACTTCTCTTTTGATGAACTTGGCGATGCTTTCACCGATTTACTTGATGATCACAAAAAGGTTATCGGTAAATACATGCATGCCAAGGACAAAATTAAAAGTCTAGAAGATGAGATACAAAGAATTTCTTTACTTCTTGATAATGTTAGAAACACATCACCCACAAATGACACTGATGATGTATCCAAGCTTAAATTAAGCTTACATGATGCTGAAGCACGCATTGAGCAACAAACTCAAGAAATTACTACTCTCAACATGTTGCTTGCTGAAGAAAAGAGTAGACATAAGATTTCCATGACTAAGATTTATGGCTTAAATATCAAGATTGATGAACTGCAAGCTATGTCTAAAAGATTAGAAACCAAATTGGGTAAACAGGTTGTTCAACCTCAAACCCAATCACATGGGCACAACACCACTCATACTAGTCAACCACGTCATTCTCATGCAGCACATAACCATGCATTTATATACACAAACTTTCACAAACCACGTGCACGTAAGAATATTCCTCATACTCATTATACTGCACAAAGACACAACCAATATCACTCTACACATAGACAAAGTCATCATACCATACCACATCAACATGCCATGCCACGTAGACAAAATCATCATGTTATGCCACATAAGCAAAATCATCATATCATGCCACAGCATCACACTATGCCATATAGACAATCTCAGCATGCCACTCCTCACAGTCAATATCATCATGCTATGCCACACAGACATCATCATTATGCCACTCACTCTATGCATAGTCATCATTACCATGCTAACTCTCTATATCATCCTCATCCTGTTGCTTATAGATATCATTCTTATGCTCCCAGTATAAATAAAAATGCTATCTGTACTTACTGTGGAATACATGGACACATCTCACCACAGTGTAGAGTTAGAAGATTGGTAGACAAGAAAATATATGCTTGGTTTCCAAAAACTAACTTTTCAGGACCCTCAAGAAAATGGGTACCAAAGGTCACATCTACTCTTGATGTAGGTGGACCTTCCCTCCTCAACTGAGAGTAAGTGGATTCTCGATAGTAGATACTCGCGACATATGACGGGAGACGCAAATCTTTTTGCATCACTATAGATGAAAAGAGAAGGATACGTATCCTTCGGTAACAATCTCAAAGGGCACATAATAGGTAACGGTATCATTGGTCATCCTCCTTCTCCTGTTATAAAGGATGTCTGCCTAGTGACCGAGTTAAAGCATAACCTGCTCAGCATTAGCCATCTTGCTGATCATGGATATGATATTAACTTTGGACAAAACTGTTGCTATATCTATGATAGGTCAACAGGAGACATTGCTTTTGAAGGGAAAAGAGAGGACAATATCTATATTTTCTATCTCTCTATAAATACTAACCATGCAGGTAGATGTTTATATGCCCACAAAGACGAACGACTACTTTGGCACCAGCGTCTCGGTCATGCCAACATGGATGCTATATCCAGGCTTTCTACCAAGAAGCTAGTGAGAGGATTGCCTGACATCACATTCAAAAAGGACACGGTATGTGCCGAATGTGAACTAAACAAGGCAACTAAATCCTTATTTCATTCCATCAACACTGTAAGTACTACTAGACCCTTGCAATTACTTCATATAGATTTATTTGGTCCTAGTAGAATAGCTAGCCTTGGTGGCAAACTTTATGCTTTTATTATTGTTGATGATTTTTCGAGATTTACTTGGGTTTTCTTTCTCGCTAATAAGAGCGACGCTATCTCTGTTTTCAAAGTTTTTGTAAATAAAGTTCAAAACGAAAAAGGCTACATGATTACTCGAATCCGAAGTGATCATGGAGGCGAATTCGTAAATTCAGATTTTGAAAGTTTTTGTAATGCAAATGGTTTTGATCATGAATTTTCTTGTCCTAGAACTCCTCAACAAAATGGTGTTGTGGAGCGGAAGAATAGGACTCTTGGCGATATGGCTAGAGTCATGTTGAATAAATTTTCTCTTCCGAAATATTTTTGGGCAGAGGCTGTAAGTACAGCATGCCACATTTTGAATAGGGTGCTTATTTGTCCCATTTCGAAGAAAATACCCTATGAGCTTTGGTTTGGGAGAACCCCAAATGTTTCTTATTTTAGAGTTTTTGGCTGCAGATGTTTTATCCGTAACACCAAAGACAACTTAGGCAAATTTGATGCCAAAGCTGACGATGGTATCTTTCTTGGTTATGCCGCCAAGAGTAAGGGATATAGAGTTTTCAATAAACGCTCACTTATTGTGGAAGAGTCAACAAATGTGACTTTTGATGAAGACAACAGTACAACAAATACTCTTAATGATGACATTGAGCCATCAACTTCTACTCCAATGAATACTTCAATCGAAACTAATTCTCTGGAGGGTTTGCCTAAGAAATTCTCTTTCAAACCTTCTCATCCAGAAAATTTAGTCATAGGTGAAGTTTCACGTGGAGTTACTACTAGATCATCATTAAGAGACTCTGTTGCTAGCACTGCCTTCATTTCACAAGTAGAGCCTAAAAACATTTCTGAAGCTTTTACTTATGAATTTTGGATCTCTGCTATGCAAGAAGAACTCAACCAATTTGAGAGAAGCCAAGTATGGGAACTAGTTCCTAAACCGGCTAATCACTCAATAATTGGTACCAAATGGGTGTTTAGAAACAAAGTAAGTGAAGATGGTTCAGTCACACGTAACAAAGCTCGTCTAGTAGCTCAAGGATACAACCAAGAGGAAGGTATCGACTACGATGAGACATATGCTCCTGTTGCTAGACTAGAATCCATTCGGATGCTTTGTGCTTTTGCCAATCATCAGAACTTTAAATTATTTCAAATGGATGTTAAAAGTGATTTCTTGAATGGCTTTATTAAGGAGGAAGTTTATGTCAAACAACCCCCTGGCTTTGAAAATCACAAATTTCTCGACCACGTGTTCAAGCTAAAGAAAGCACTTTATGGCCTTAAACAAGCCCCCAGAGCTTGGTATGAAAGGCTAAGCAGCTTCTTGCTTGAGAAAGGTTTTTCTAAAGGGAAAATTGACACTAGACTATTTATCAAATCTTTCAAAGACACCATTCTATTAATTCAGATTTATGTTGATGATATTATTTTTGGGTCTACTGATGAAACTCTTTGTCAAGAATTTGCCAAGTGTATGCAGACGGAATTTGAGATGAGCATGATGGGAGAGCTCAACTACTTTCTTGGTCTGCAAGTAAAACAACTGGCTAATGGAACTTTCATCTACCAATCAAAGTACACCAAGGACATGCTGAAAAAGTTCGATCTTGACAACATCAAACCAATCAGCACGCCAATGGCCACTTCAACCAAACTCGAACCAGATGAGAGCGGCAAACCTGTTGATCAACGTAAGTATCGAGGTATGATAGGCAGCTTACTTTATTTAACTGCTAGTCGTCCCGATATCATGTTCAGTATTTGCCTATGTGCTAGATATCAAGCTAATCCTAAGGAATCACACATGACCGCAGTTAAGCGTATCTTTAGATACCTTAAGGGTACGGTTACAGTAGGCCTATGGTATCCCAAGTCAGCATCATTTGATCTTATTGGTTACTCTGATGCTGACTTCGCTGGATGCAAGGTCGACCGTAAAAGTACGAGCGACACGTGTCATTTATTAGGAAAAGCTTTAGTCTCCTAGTTTAGCAAGAAACAGAACTCTGTTGCACTATCCACAACAGAAGCTGAATACATAGCAGCTGGGCATTGTTGTGCACAAATTCTGTGGATGAAGCAAACCTTGGAAGACTATAAGTTATCTTTCATGCATATTCCTATATTCTGTGACAATACTAGTGCCATCAATTTGACTAAGAACCCTGTATGCCACTCACGCACTAAATACATTGAGATCAGACACCACTTTTTGCGTGATCATCAGCAAAATGGCACGATTAACTTAGAATTTATTGACACTGATCATCAGCTGGCAGATTTCTTTACTAAGCCACTATCCGAAGAGCGTTTCAATTTTCTTTATCGTGAACTTGGAATCTTAGATGAAGCAGTCATAAATTGAAACTCACCTGCGTAAATATCGAGTATATTGTGATTCTTTTACGAAGAATTTGGTATGGGTACAAGCCGAAAGGGTCCTTCTGACAACAAGGCGTAAAAGCCTAAGCGACACGGTGCACTAGTCCTCAGGACTACCGCTAGCTGGGATCCGGCCCCTGCAGCTAACCCATGGCAAATTTGGACTATTGAACCACAATATATATCTTTATTTATTATATGGCTCGTTTCGATTTAATATTGCCTAATTGATATTTTCTAAAAAGTTCATTCTGTTTTCTGTGTACCTCTCCTTCTCTATCTATTCTATTCTCTTTGGTGTCCTCAACTTTCTTTTGTTTAACTCTTAAATCTTTGTTATCATTTCTTGTTATTCTTCAACTTTTGTTTTCATTTTTAGCCTTTGTTCTGTTCTGGACCAATGATCCAGAACTCGGGCCGAACTCTGCTCCTATCCGAGTTCGGGCCGAGTTCGGTCCCTTGGTTCCAGGGTCGGGATCTGGCTCTGCCGTTGGATCTATTCTAATCCAATGGTCAATATTTCACCCGACCAAAGACAAAACCCTACTTTATGTCGGGATTCTTTCTCTCTCCTTCACTATTACCACCTTTTCTCACCTATACACACTCTTTCCTTGAAACCCTAACCCTAGTTTTTGATCTAGAGTGCCTCATTGCTTCTCAAATCAAGAAAAAGGTGTCTCCTCTCCATTCTCCTCCATTGTTCTTTACCTGTTTGAGGTACCATTTTTTTTTAAAAATCTTTTAATGGCTCCTTGCTTATTCAATCGTGGGAAGAGGATTCGAGTTGAGAGTATTTCCTCTTCGGATTCTCCTCCATCAATTGAACAAATCATTGAACAACTTCAACCACCTCATCCTTTGTTCAATCCACCTCGTCCTCAACATCCTTCCACTTATGACAATAGACTTTTTGTCTCACTTGATGCATCAAACAACTGGTTTAGTGACTTTCGGAATCGTCAGGTATTCACAGGACATCCTATCAATTTTTCCATATTCTCTCAATATGATTCTTTATTCCATGACCTCTATATTGATGAACTAGTCACTACATCTTCTGCTATTTATCGTCATGCCGTTCAAATGTTCTACTGCAACTTAACCTTTGATGACCTTCGTATTTATTCACGAGTTGCTGGTATCGATATCTCGTTTGATGACTTTGAACTAGCCGAATATCTTGATCTTCTTGAGCCAAGTTCTTGGGAAAGGCTTGTTGATGCTCGCTCGTTCCGTTTTCCCAACGGACTTTCACTTGAAAGCTTCAAGGACGATTTGTGCACTCCATACACACGTCCTCGAAAGCTCATGACGAAATATCTCAACCCATATTTTTCTGATCTTCATTGGATCATCTCTAATACCATTCTACCCAAGATCGGTTCCCGTGATGAAATCACTTATCTTGACATTTCTGCTCTTTATCATCTTCACTTTGGAATTCATTTCAATCTTCCACGTACTATGATGGACTGGATGATTCGCTGTAGGAGGAAACCACGAGCTTTGGTTTATCCTCTGTATCTTCCTATGATCTTTCGTGCTTTTCGTATACCACTTGATGCTTGTCCGTTCCTGCCGGCACCTACCTTTCTATCTAAGGTACGACGCCTTCAGCCTGTTGCTACTACTGAGTTGTCTGCTGATGAGGAGCCTGACGCCCCTCCGCTCGGTCAGACTGCACCTCCTGCCAACCTGGATTCGCTTCAGACTATGCTTCGCGATCGTTTTGCTATTGAGGATGATCGCTGGACGCAGCAGGATTACCGTACCACTCTGCAGATTAGTGCCCTTGGGAACTCTCTGCATGATATGCGGTATTCGCTTGCTCGTCATCCTGATTTGCATGTGCCTATTGAGCGGGATCCACATCGCTCGGGTCATCGTCTAGACGATCCGTGGGTCATGCAGTATATGGATCCAGATGATACTTTTGTGGATCTTCAGATGTTCCAGGACCTTTTCGTTGGCCCTTTCCCTGGTCCTTCAGATGTTCCAGGACCTTCTGGTGCTCCGTGATGGAGACTGGCTTGTTATGCTGCTGCCACTGCTGATGGTCTTAGTTGCTTTATGTTTTTAGTTATTTAGTTATGGATTTATGTACTGGATTTTTATCTTAGAACCCTGATGATGTGTTTGACATTCTGGTTGGTGGATATCATTTTATGCTATTTCTCGTAGTTTCTTTTATGCCAATGCACTCTCTTGTCTAGTATTAAACTATTTTTTCTCTTGGTGTGGTTGCATTACTATTCATTGCTTATTTATATTGCTAACTGCCAAAAGGGGGAGAAACATATGTATATTTTTGTGCTGGCTTGTTTTGGGAAACTATTACAGGTTCTATGCAGGTTCTATGCATTCATCTGTGTATATCTGTGCTCGTTCTGGGAATATGTTATCTATCAGGTTACAGGGTATATGCACTGTTTACGGGGGAGAGCTACTACTTCTAGCTCGGAACCGTTCACTGATTACGGGGGAGCTATCCGATTCTAGCTCTGCATCAGTTATGGGGGAGCTATGTTGTAATCAACTGTGTCAAGGTATGAATATTGAAATATACATATATTATTTTGTCAATTATCAATATGGGGGAGATTGTTGACACAAAGTCACAGTCAACCAAATATTGACTACATTGACTAAATAATATCTGTATAAATTCAATACGACACACGACGTCTGCTTTCAGTTCGGGACAAACGACAGCTCAGTTTCCGACTCTCAGTATATTTTCGAGTCTGTACTTTTACATTTCATTGAGTCTAGAAGTATGTACTCTGAGTTATGCTGAGCTCTTGGAACTTGGTCTACAAGCCTACCCAAAATCCCAAGCTCCACCAAAACAAAATTGCCCACAAGTCCCACCTAGAATCACTCTGTGCTCTGGAGACAGAGTTCGGGCCGAACTCTGCCTCCACACAGAGTTCGGGCCGAACTCTGTCCCCTAGAAATCAGGAACCCTAATTTTAGGGTTAGCTGGTTGCTAGCGGTCCAACGGCCAAATTTTTTGAATTCTCCTACCCGAATTCTGGCCGAATTCTGCCTCAAAAATCAGTATAAATAGGGCATGAATTCTCTTATTTTGAATCACTCAATCTTCTCTTCTTTTCTCTCCTACAAGCTCTATAAGCCATACCCTTCCCATCTACTAGCCACAAGCCTCCTAAGTCTCGAGTGCTCAGCATCTCTCAGTTAGGATTCTTGTGCAAGAGTGAAGAAATCGCTTGGACAATTCCAAGCAATCGCCACTGCGATTCTCTGTAAGAAGTTGACGTGCTCTTCTGAAGTAAAGGCACGGGTTGTAAGCTACTATTTCACAAATAGTGGATTTAATCCTGAGCTAGAGTTCTCAGGCCTGGACTAGTCCTCCACGAGGGAAACCAGGTTAAAATTGCTGTGTTTGCGTATGCTCTCTTGTCTTTCATTTATATTCCGCATTTTACTCTGATTATTCATTGTTCGTGAAAGAGTAATTTTTTAATTGGTCATTATATATATATATACTCTATTCACCCCCCCTCTAGAGTTGCCAAACTGTTCTTTACGATCCACCTTGATGTTGCCTATGTATCCAGTATAGTATAAGGGGCGATCATGCATAATGGTCTTGATCAGCATGTCCTGTAGGGTGAATACGATGTTGGGCATTGCATCCACACAGTTGCTGCCATGGAGATTTGTCGACGAGTCTTCCCCGGTAGGTTTGACCTGGGCTATGTATGCGTCGAAATTCTGGAGCACTTCTCTCAACGCGACACAAAGATCCTTGGAGAGTCTTAGGAGCTCGTATAATGACAATTTTGCCGGCGTATTAGCCAGTTTTGCTAATATGTCAAAGTTGTAAGGTCTCTCCAACCCTTGAGGTGTATCCATACGGAGCGGCCTGTGGAAGCGGGTTTCTTTCGGCTTAGATCTGTCTGCCGGTAGAGGCTGAGATGGCCCCAAAACATCAGTGGCCGGCAACGTTTCTTGCTGAGGGTCTTCAACTGAACTACCCGGAGTAGGCTGGACTTGTGCCCCAGACCGGGTAATAACGGTCGCCGCTTCCTCAGCTTCGACTGAAATTGTATGGCAGGATATGGACTTCCTGTCCTTTTTGTTGGCTAGAGATGACACCGCCTGGGTAAATTCGGGCACTAAGTCTGGGTGCACCAACATGACCTCTCCTCGAGACATGGTAAGAGGTACCAAGCCAGTCATCTGGTCCCGGACGGGGAAAGATCAGTAACCTCTATCATTTCTCGGGGGATAGGTATTATCCCGTCTTGAGTACTTGTTGGAGGAAAGTCGCCGAACTGAATTGTACTATGTTCACAGCCACGGCAACCTCTTCAAAGTCTAGCGACAGAGCTTTGTAGTCGATAAGACTCTGGATGTACCGCTTTAATTGAAAGTAGTCATGAGTGGCATAATGAACATAGCGGTAGAAATGGCAGTATTTTGGGTCCTCTATCTTGTCGCTCGAGGCTCGCGCCTTGGTGGAGGGAGTTCGATCCTGTCCCCTTGCAAGAGCATGTTGAAGATAGGCTTGACATGACTATCTTCGAATGAGTAATTCACCTTGGTCCACTGAGCTTCTGCCTGCTTTTGTTCAGGCTTCTTGGTCGTATCGACGACCATATCATGTTTGCCTTTATTGTTTCGGTTATTGGAGGTGCCGTCAGTGTTGTTGTTATTGGAGGTGGTACCAGGATGTTTGCTTTTGACCTTCCGATCCAAAATATGTAATCCTAGCTGGCGAGCCTTCTTTAACTTCGCTTCTACATTGGTGGTCCTTATGATGAAGGTCGTCCAATCCTTGAACTGATCTTCACCCATCCAGAGGCTGATTGCGGGAAGCAACTTCTTCTGGCAGATTTCAATCAAGGAGCTTTCGGAATTGCCTTGGGACAATCTCATTACAGTTTGGCAAAACCATTCGATATAGTTCCTTGTCAGCTACCTCTCCCCCTGAACGACGTCCATGAGGGATGACATTGCCACATCATGTCCCACTTCGTAAAATCTTTTAGGAATGTGTACTTGAAGCCGTTAAAAGAATGGATACAGTTGTCCAGAAGGTTGCGGTACCAGTCGAATGCGATTCCCTCCAATGCTCCGATAAATAATCGTATGAGGATGGTGTCACTATGAGGAAAGTGGTCGGTTGTGACCTCGAAATAAGTCATGTACCGACTAGCAGAGGTCTTCCCGTTATATGAATCGATATGAAACGGGTTGTACCGTGGTAGAAAAGGTACATCTCTCCATGCAACGGGATACGGCGGCCGTATTCTCAGGTCCCGAGAGAAGTCTCGTGCAATGAACATTGCTCGAAGCTCTTGAACTTCCCTCCTTGCCTTCCTGGCTTTATCTGCAGCTGAAGCAACGGATGCTTCTAGAGGATTGTCTTCCAAAGGAGGAGCGATCGTGTTGGAGTCCGCGTTGACCGTAGGTCCCAAGCTTGTTTGTCAAAGCGTCCTTGCCGATTGAGTCGACAAGGCGGCTTTGATTTCATCTACTGACTTGACCAAGGACAGGAGCATAGTTTTAACTACTTCTAGACATTGTCGGTCAGTAGGTGTTTCATGATCATCGTCGGCCATAAAGACTGTCCGTACATGGGTAGAGGTGGAAGGGATCGTAGCAGAGGTGCTCTTTGTGTCATACCCTCGTGCCGAAAAATTGTCGGGGAATGGCAGAATGTCTTTCTCTTCGGACTCGGAGGGGTGATACCCCTGTGCAGGAAGCCACATCGTCTTGGCGAGGGCGGTCATTCTCAGGGACGTCCATGTCTGTTGCATAATTCCAGTGGATCGCCACCCCCTGTGTATGCTCTTAGAACACCTGGTTGTCGCATACTTTGAGGGGACTGTTACTCCCGGACTCATCTACTCCGAAGAAGGTCGAGGATGTACCCCCAAGTGTTGGAAGCTTCTTTTTGGATCGAGTGCCTAGGTAGACCCCCTGTGGTTGTTGGTGGCAGTCCTCCAGACGAGAGTTTTCTTATAATACTGGCAGAGATTACCGGGCTGGAAGAGCCTGTCTTATTCCCTACCTTGTCGGGAAGAACCTTATTGGTTGAATTACAGGAGGCGAAAGGAAATTCCTCATTTTCTGGGATTTGCACCTGTTTCTTAAGTTGTTGTTGGAAAGGTACTGGCTGCTGCAGTCGTTAAAAAATGGACTGTCGATCTTCAGATCCTGTCGACTTATCGCAGCAGCAGTTGATGATGACTTGGGTGCAACGACGATCCGAAAGGGGCTCATCACATGCCAAGGTTGCTTTCTTCTCCTTCCGTTTGTGAGTAGTCACCTCTCGCAAGTCGATAGTGGATTGATCTACCTTTGCATCCAAATTATGGACTCGGGTATCCCGAGCACACGGGTGTGTAGGTGTCATGTTTGCTCCCTCATCCGAGGCTAGTAAAAGCACTTGCTCTCGATCGTTGTAGGGAGACTTTTGAGACCCACCCTGTCCGTTAGCCTTGGGGGCTGGACGCGGGTGGTTCTGTACAACTTTCCATCAGGAGCCCGTATAACAGTTAACGGTGCCCGCTGACGGTCAGCAACTAAGATAGTTGACTGGGCATGTTAGGCCAACACTGCCCTAGACTTCTTTGACTTAGCACCCGAAGGCACATAGTAAAAAGAGTCCAGATTGATACATCCCATATTCTCAATGGGTTGCATGGAGTCGGGCCCGCATGAGAGACGGTCGAACACAGAGCTTCTGAAAGGGCCGCATGAGACACTCAGCCTATGGCCAGGATTGGCTGTCGCATGGGCCATCTGCCAGCGGCCAGAGTTGGCTGCCGCATGGGTGACCTGTCTGCGACCAGAGTTTGCTGTCGCATGTGCCATCTGCCTACAGCCAGAGTCAGCTGTCGAATAGGCGATCTGTCTGCGGCCAGAAGTGGCTGCCGCATGGGCCATCTTTCTGCAACCAGAGTTGGCTGCCGCATGGGCCATCTGTCCATCTCTCTTATGCGGCCTCTTCCTCATTCGTATGGATTTCCCTTGTGTACCTAAAAACTCAGCATCGTAGTATTTTTCTTTGCTGGATATGGGGAGAATAAGGTTCTCTGCAGTCGGAAGCAAGGCCGCAAGAGAGTCTTGATCACCATCTTGGGCAGCAGAAGGAGCTTCTTCGAGAACCTGGTTGGGAGCAACAGTTTTGCGCTTCGACATCCTGCGGGTTCACTTTGGGTTGGCTCGCTTCTGCGATGGGCTGGCACTCCCTTCAGAGAGCATTTTTTCGAATCCACATAGGTCAACTCGAACCACGAGCATTTGCTGCATGGAGCCGAGCTTGGATGTGTCAGATTATGTCACCAACTTCTCATCAGAAGAGAAGGATATCCCTAGCAGAGTCTCCATCGTGTTTGCCATTAAATATCAAGCACAACAAATTACAAATAAATTGAACTTGATTGCAAACTCGCTTGTACAAGAGAAAGCCTAGAAAGAAATCCTAGGAAATAATTTAAGTACAATTTTTTAGTTTTGATTATGGGGGGTGATGATAGAGGCTCGGGAAAGTGTAGCAACTCTGCCTTACTCTTTGGACTATCTGACGCGTTTCTTCCTCTTGAAGAAATTGCCCTTCGTAGGTTCCCAGCCTTTTGCATGGGTGTGGCACCCTGCTATTTATAGTGATATATGTTTGAGCCGCATAGATGGCCACGTGGCCACATGGCTATAATAGCACATAAAGACCCGCTCTTTGGCCACCAGCTAGCGACTTGTTAGTATTTTGTTGCAGCAAATCTGGGTGGTTGAGTCTTGGTCAGCCTGCCACGTGTCCTATCACATGATAGGATCAATCTGCTTGAGTCATTTTGAGCCACATAAGTCTTTTAGTGTTCGGCCATGTTGGGTCGCATAAGACTCATGCGGCTTAAGTCGTAGTTTTCCTTAGTCCGCATGTAGCTTGGAAACTTTTTACCCGCATAGGTTCTATATTCTGGGCCGCATAAAGCTCATGCGGCTCTGATTGCAGTCACCCTTGGCCGCATGAAGCATATAGATTGAGACGCATAAGGCTCATACGGCTCGGGTCGCAGTACTTTTGGCCGCATGGCCATCTCCAGACTGGTGACATGAAGTTTTGTCTGATCCCGTCTTATCTTCTTTTTTGTCAAAGTGTTAGAGTTTGTCAGAGCTGTCAGTCTTGCCAATTTTGACAGAGTTTGTCAGCTTTATCAGAAGGATTGATCAGCTTGACCGCATAAGTAACTATTCTCTCCACGGCTCAAAAATCAGTCCAGTGAAGATGGTCCGCAGGGGGCATGCTGAATCTGTGATACGGCTCTTCTTTATGCGGGTCAATATATTCCAGAGTACTCATACGGTCAGTTGTGATCCGCATGAACCCCATATTTTCTATGCTTCTACATGGCTGCGATAAACTATAGGGTCCATAACCAAGGTACATACCTCTAGAATCATGGTATCTATAATTTTTGCCATGCCATATGCTTAACTGCAAAAACACTGAATTCCATAACCAAGATAATTATATCCAAAATCAGGCCCTATGTCTTTGTCACGCCAGCTAATATGGCTGTTGTAAACTCTAAATTCCATAACCAAGATATATATTTACTTTTCACACTGTCCTTATCAACTATGTCATCAGAATATACCTTAACTTAGTCCATAAAATTCATCTTGGTATAAAATCAAAGTCAACAATGAATACCAAAAATCAAATTCAACAACGGACAATGGAGAGTAGATATAGACAAGAGAAAACAAACTTTGAGATAGAGTTTACAGTGAATTCTCAGGGGTCGTCCTAGAAAACACTTAAGGAATCCTAAGTATGATTGAGTATCCTTTCATCCTATAGCCTATTCCCTATCTTGAATTATAGGCTCTTAACAGTACAACTAAACTGTTGTACTACCATGACATCACACCAATGCGAATCTCGACCTGCATGGGCCACCACTAAAAATGTGTCAAAATCTGCACCCAGTATAGGGGCACGAGTAGTGGACAACATCCAGTCTACGTCGCAACATCGACAATAGAACGCTATTTAGATCACTAACTTTTTATCTCACACAATGATATAATGTACCTGTCAAAGATCTCAAATCCAAATGGAGGACAAGTACAAATTATAACACTGAATACCCATTCACAATTTAAAGTACGATAAGATATCAATGAAGTCTAATAAACTACAAAGACTAAAACATCAACAACTTTCAAATACAATAATAATATCCAAATATCTAAATATAATAACAAGTCTCCATTATATATACATGCCTAAGAATTCTAACAGTGAATCTATCACAAAGCTATAATAGTAACTAAGCCCCTTGGTAATCAGTCATGTACATCCGGACCCATGGTTGTTATCCCCTCCTCGGATCCGTAGAATGTGGGACACAAGGCCCCTAAACAGTCATCTGAAAAATATATCCAGTCAGGATGGAACGAGCACACCTCTTCTAATAATTCCAATTAAATGACTATAAAACAGTTATAGTAAGTAATATTTGATGAGTAAAAAAAATAAGTCAGGGAATGAAATAGAACAACAGCTAACTAAAGTATAAGGAAGGTAATATAGTAAACTAGAGGAACATGGCAATAAAGACTGTAAATACAGATAACTAAGCTAGAATTGATGTGATACGAGTCCAGCAAATATAATATGTTTCCAGCAAGTATAATATGAGTCCAGCAAGAAGCACTAAACTACTGTATTTTGAAATACCGCTTTCGATATGTAAACGGCTAAGGGATAAATACGACACATCGTACACTTGGCAAGTGTGCGATGGCTATCTTTCTAGATTAGACCAGTAGGGATAATTCCAGCATGTTTAGGAATGTTTATATGTCTATTCGAGTATTTTTTTGCCCCGACTAGTATAAGTGAATCCATATCCCGATACGTAAATCAAGTACAAGTCCATCCAAAAAGTAAGAGATGCCAGTAGGTGATTCTAAAAATAGAGGCTAGACAAGTAAGATGCATGTGTCGCAAGTAAATAAATCCAAAAATACCAATCCATGTCATGTCAGGGAAATAAGTAATACTATACTAGAAGCCGAATCATAATAATTATCAGATAATGAAAACTATTAGAGAATGTACTCTCCTGCGGTCCTGAGCAGTAAATGTGGATCGATGCCCTAAGTGGAGTCATAATGACCTAAATATGAAATGTACATGTTAATTTGTGTTATGCATTCTAGGCTAATTCTAGGTCAATTCTAGGCCTCCATGGCCGAACTAGGTTAATACCTTACTTCTATAGTCAAACTAGTCATTTCTAGTTTATACTTAGATTTCTAGGGCCATATCTTAATGGTATGGCTATGCTAACTACTATCTCTATGTATCCATATATACCTATCTCATATATATAGGTAGATATCCATTATCTAGAATTACCTTAGCCATTTATCCTTACCTTCTTACCCTCTACTGACCTACACCAAGGTATACCCTACTATTACACTATGGTACACTATGCTAGGCATGATACACCATATCATACTCTACCCATATCCCTATTCATTTACCCCTTTACCTTATACTACTTAACCAACATTTACTCTTGATCTTCTATATAACCTATTTGCATTACATGACATGGTACCCATGTGATTCCTATTCCCTATTCATATATGCATATATATTCTTGATTATCTACCTACTAATATCTCTATATCCACATATCTTGCATACCTGTGTACTACATGAGCTCCATTCCCTTTACCATGGTACCCTACTGACCTCTGTCTCACTCCCATTATCCTGACACATCTACACAATTATATACCTACATGTATCATACACACAATTTCTCCATTCTTTATTCATGTATACATGTCTAGGTAAATAAAATACACACTCTCACTCCTCTATAACCTGTGCATGCCCAACAGAAGTAGGCCTTCTCTGATTGCAGGTGCAACATGTACCTAAAGCACAAGTGCACAACAAGTGTAATACCACTTTTCTAAAATAAGGGTAATTTGAAATTTTGTAAAATTGATCATGTTAGTTATTAAATAATGAATTTAAATCATGTTCGTGGTAAATTGGTGAATTTTTGATTATTTTATTATTATTTAAATTGATGCATTGTGCTTTTGTAATTTGTTATTGAAACCCTAGAACTACTTTGTGTAGATGTTAGCCATGACTATGAAAACGTGTTAGAGTGATTGGATGACTTATTAGACTCTAATCTAGCCATCATACCATTTAGAACCCAATAGTTAGCTAAAACCTTAAGTCACTTTGGACCCTTCCCTTAAAGGGCCTTAATTTACATATTAGGAAGGCCTTTTAGCCACTTTCACCAAACCCTAACCCTAGCCAAGAGTGGTCCCTCCCTTCCTAGATGGCAGGACAAGAGAGGTCCCTCCCTTCCTATATAAGGCAACATTAGCCCCTTGCCTCCTTCCATTTGCAAACCCTCACCCTAAATTGGTGTTCTTCCCCAAATTTGCTCCTTTCTTCAAATCACGTTAAAATTGAAACAAATCAATTGAAAATCACTTCCATTGTGTAGAGGAGGTCTCTACTGGCGAACTAGCAAGGATTGGGAGAAATTTGACCATTAGAGCTTGGTGGAGATCTAGATCTAGGAGCTTTCATTGAGATTCCAACTCTCAATAGGTAATTACCTCTAAACCTATTAATATTCTATTTTCTTTCCATAGATGCATTAATTTAGGGATCCCATAGACCTAGGCTATGTTTGGATTCAAATTGAATCTATTTGATGTGCATATCGCAAGAGTATCGGAGGGGTATTCGAAGCGTTCGACGAAATGCCTCTTAGAAACTTTTGTTCACTGTTTCGTATAAAAATTATATATTTAGAAATCTAATTATATGTAGATTGTATGTATATATGACTGAGTTGATTTTGATGTGTTTTCTGTGTCGTTATTGGATACGGGGAAACTACACGAGATACTGTGCACTACCCTGCTGCTGCCGTGTCCGTTCACCTTGGACACGACACGTCTTTGAGTGCCCTCAGTTGGTAATGGTAGAGGCTGTGTCTGACACACTACCCAAGAAATTTGGGTTGGTTTAGTTGTGTATTCGAGAAGCTATCCTCCTCACAGATTTTACTCAATCACACACACACGCACACTCTGATACTGTCTGCACTTTACTATCGACCTGCATATATATGTTGATGGCCTGGACCTAACTTAGTCACATGGATAGTTCATAACACTTGTTGATACATACTGTATGCTCTTGACACCCTCGACACCACTTGAACACTTGGGACACCTACATTCAATAAATGTTATATCAACTGTGCAGCCTATTTCATATTCGTGTTCAGTCTCATGGTTCTATCATTTGAGTCTATATCAATGTTCTACTCTCATAGGTTCAGTCGAGCCATAATTGCTTTTGTCCATTTCCTATTTGATGGCAGTCCTTTGGAAATGATCAGATCCTTCGTTGTGTATCAAATACATGTTTACTTTTTCTTTTAGTTTAAATTCTACTTCACTTGTGTTCCAATTAATGGAAACACATTCAATCCCCATATTCCATAGTGTATCAATCACATCTTATAATTTGTTCAATCTCTATATCACATATTGTTTAGTCCATGTATGGACAAGAATTTAACCATATGGATTCACTACTTACTTTGGAGTATCAGTAAAATTACTATTCAGATCTGTAGTTACTTCTGTCACATTTTATTCAGTCATGAACATGTCCAATTTGATTAGTTTAGTTTTCTTTAGGTTTAGGTTCAGACCTACTCCATTAGTTCCCATGTCACATATATCTTTCCCTCTTTTAATACTCTGTCCCACTATAATGAATTTTCAGTACCCATGCCCTTTTATTTGTCCTGTATATCCTTTGCCATTGCCTATTGCATATTCGTACTATCCAAACCTCTTGTGATATTAGTCCACAATTGCTGTACCATTAGGTTCCATTTTACCTAATCATTGTTCTGTCCACTACCTGGATTAATGTAGGCCATTTCCTTAATAGCTAGTACTTTGTTTGATATTGCCCTACATTTATTGATCTGTCCTATCCATATTAGTTGACGTTCTGTCAATTTTGCAGAAATATAGAGGTACCTGTTCACTCCATATGTGTAATATTTAGATAACATGATGTATTAGTCAAAAATTGGAGAGAGGATGAGCTTGAGTTGAGTTACCTTGGATCTTAGTTCAGTCTATATTTGTTCTGTCCCTTACCATTTCTTTGTTCAGAAATGAGATGGATGAGGGGGGAACCTGTTATTGAGTCCAGTCTTCCCTTTAACTAGATGTCCAAACCATCTGGGATTTTAAACATGCAAGTCTCTTTGAATATCGAACCTAGTGCTCACTATTTATTATGTTTACATCACATATTATGTATCTGCTCTTTAGCTTAGTTAGGCTATTGTGTATCCAAAGTTCAGCCTATCATCTAACTTTCTGTCTATTTGAGTTTATTTATTCAATCCCTATTATTTTGATGTCGAATTCATGTTTTGTAGGATGATCAGCCCTATGGTAGTCTAAGGTATGGACTTAGTACCAGTTGGGGCAGAGGTTGCCTATACTCACTGCCTATTGTGTGATATATACTCTAAGTTATGACTCAAGGCACATGTTATACAAATGTACTCATATATTCTTTTGCCCATCCCTTATGTCCTATCATAAATCATTATATTTATACATATCAATCATATATATATACCTGATGTTTATATTATACATATGTAGTTGGTAAGGGTTATAAGCATTATACTCTATAGGTTATAATGTAGAATGTATTATATGTATATGAGAAATTAGTAGTTTGATATTGAGTTTAGTATCATAAGTATGCATATGTGAGTTAGAGTGGCTAGAAATTGCTTAGGATGCACATGGTTGTAGATACCAATTATATATGTACCTGAGGTATTTATATAGGTAATATATAGGTGTTGGAGTTAAGGGTAAGTTATATAGGTATTGTTATAATATATAAGCATATGTGTATATATTCATAGACTATAGGGTTATGTAGTATGGAGTTTAGATAAAGTTTGGTTCTAGATACCATAGAGTGTTTATTAGGTTGAGTTGAGGTTAGGTAATTGTGATTACCTTATATCTATATATACAGAGATTATAGGCTTATGTGATATGTTATGGGTTAGACTTAAGAGGATTAGTTTATATAGAGTTGACATAGCCTAGTGTTTGCCATTGATTGTAAAAGTACAGAACAATTATATAGGTGGACTGGACTTAGACTCACAATACAAACTCGCTCGTACAAAGAAAGCCTAGGGACGAAAACCTAGGTACAGCAGTCTAAGTATGATTGTTTATTTTTAATTCTGGGGGGTGACGGTAGAGGCTAGGGAAAGCGACGGCCGCTCTGCCTTACTCCTTGGACGATCAGACGTAGACTTGGCTCCGGTGAAGAACTGCTCTCGAGATGGGATGACTCTTCTGTGCGCGCCTTTATCTCTCTGTTTGTTTAGCCGGGTGGAGAGGATTTCTTTTGCAAGGGAATGGCACCTTGCTATATTTTTTTTCTCCTTAATTCTCCAGTCGTCTTTTGCAAGGGAATGACACCTTGCTATTTATAGAAGTGGGGGTGTGATCATTAGGGTTCGTAATGATCCCCCCTTTGAAAAGTCGACGGCCAATCATTTGGACCATTAATCTTGATTGTATTATATCTGGGCAGTTAATTCTTGATTGCACCAAATCCGTATGGGCAATTAATGCTAATTGTCATGAATCTTGGGAAGCTCGAATCTCCTGCCACGTGTCTATCCATGCGATTGCCATAAATCTGTTTTGATTTGGATAATTATGATGATTGCACTAAATCAGGTTGTTGGGATTTGTTGATAACTCTTGATTGATTTAGTGCCACGTGGGAAATTGATCTTCTGCCACGTGTCAAAATCGCGAGCCACAACCGCATGAGGGTAGCTTCTTAGGTTATGTACTGCATGAAGGTGGCAGCCGCATAGGTGAAATCTCTAAAATCTGAGCCGCATGGGGGTGGTTTTCAATTGAGCCGTATAGGACTTGCCACGTGTCAAGGCTGCATGGGCGTGAGCTGCATGGAGATGATCCTCATGACCCGAGCTGTATGAGAACAACGGCCGCATAGGGTGACTGTTCATAATTTGAGCCGCATGACAAGGGTCTTCACGCTCCGAGCCGCATGCGAGCATCAGCCGTATGGGATGGTGGCGGCCGCATAGGGGGCTTTGTAGTTGATGGATCGTGCCAGCTGTAGAGGAGATTTTCTCCGTTTCTCAAAAAATATGCCGTCATATCGAAGTTCTTCATTTCAGCTTTAGTGTCAGAGTTATTACTTTATGTCAGAGCATTTAATAGGAGCAGTCATTTCATGGCCAGCTGTAAAGCTGCATAGGCTCACGTGATTCTTGCCTGAGCCGCATGAGGCTATTGAAGGGTTTCTGAGCCGCATGAGGCTCTGATAAATTCCTGAGCCGCATGAGGCTCCTTCTGTTTCGAGCCGCATTGGCTTCTTCCATTTTGAGCCACATGGGCGTCTTCTGTTTTGAGCCGCATGGGCTTCTTCTATTTTTTTCCATGCTTCTACAAGACACTCTTCAAAGTTTTCAATTTAAAAAATTGGAATACTTTGAATAAGAAGCATGGCTATATGAGCTCCGCTGGCCGTATAGGATATTCTTGGCCGCATGGCTTATCTGGCCGCATGGCTTGTCTGGCCGCATAAACTCCCTAGCCGCATGAACTGCTCTGGCCGCATGTTGTTCTTTTTGCCACGTAGGCGACATTAATTACTCTTGATTCGTTATGATTTGGAGCCGTCTTTAGGGGAATCCCAAGAGTCGGTTCATTAAATATTGGGATTTCGTGCTTTGATGAATCTTCTTTATGAGAGAGGGAGCAAAATCTGAGGAGTCAGTTTTGCCTGCAGCACACGACTCGAAGCGATTTATCGGTCCACGTGCCCCCCTTCTATGACGGCCTATAAATAGGGTGCTGTTAGGATAGAGAGACTTCTTTGCCTTCTTTTGTCTTCCTCTTTCCTTGCCCTAAGCTGTTATTCTCCTTTCTTCTTCGATCATCATCACCAATGGCCCCCAAAGCTTCCACAGCTGCTGCGAAAGGAAAGGGTGTGGCTTCTTCGTCAGCCCCGGCGCCTGAAGTCCACCCCGACGCTCATCCCCCCATTGTTGGTAAGGGTTTGGGGCATATCGTATCTTTTAAAACCAAGAAGGCTCTGTTGCATGCTTTATACACAAGCCTTTAATGCGTTCCCCGTTCTCGTCGGCTCTGTTCAATTCGTTTGGGCCACATGTGCATTCCATGTCCAAGCCGCATGGGGTATATCCCATGTCCGAGCCGTATGGGAGTCATCCAGTGGCCGCCTAGACGCTTCACAAATTGGACCACATGAAGCCCCTCTGAACAGAATCACATGAGCTCCTTTTTGGACTGTGCCGCATAAGGCCCTGACCATCTTTTGACTTTGTTTCTTTTTTTTATCTTTGATTCTTGCAGCAACCCTGCCGAAGGCTGAGATTATTGTAAAGGAAGAGTTGCGGCCCCCTTTCAAACAAGAATCATCGCTTGTTAAGGAGGAGGTAACACCAGAAGTGGAGGAACAGAAAGGAGAGCTGGTGCACATTGCTGTAAAGGAGGAGCCCCAATCTGACGGCGGTAGTACTGTGAGTTCTGACCTTCCTACTTCGGACGAGGATTTTGCTCAAGTACATCCTTCATATGCAAAATGGTTAAGGGATTGGTATATGCGCCCCCGCAACTAGGATTCACGTGCTCTCACGAATGTCCGTCTTTTGTCTTGATATTTCTGTCTGTCTTTAGCTGTAGTTTTGTGTTTTGCTTCTTTTGGACATCAATGTAATCTTTTTTTTTTTGGTCTGAATGAAATGATAGAGGACTTTTCTAGCGTGCTCATGAGATATAGTCATGTGAATGTAACTGATCTTGAATGAACAGAATACATTCGCTCTACTCTTTGCTTGTAGTAATTGCCCCAATGGGGGACTTTTTGTGGTCCTATTATCCTTGGTGTACACTAGTTCTGGATACGGATAATAAGTTGGGAGAGAACCAACATACTTACTCAGAGGTAATGAGGATATGGCAAATATAAGGGTTTCTTCGATGGAGCCTTCCCGTCCAGAGGTAATGAGGACATGGCAGGAGTGGGCTCCATGAAGGAAATATAGAACAACTCAGAGGTAATGAGGACATTGAGGTTCTATGTGAGGGGCGGTTTGTTTTTGATGGAAGGAAAACAACTCAGAGGTAACATCGACGTAGTTGTTTCGGAAATTTGTGGATCTGTTACCCTTTTTGTGCACTGAAAGTGCGGGTATTAGATCATAAGGAGGAAGCCCTTTTAGGAGAAAAGTTCAGAGGTATGATCATACATGACTTACTACCTAGGAGAGACGATATAGATTTATCTGTAGTGACCAGAGTGTGAGTTCAGCGGTACCAAGGGGTACATAACCCAACAATCTGGAGATTTGGGATCAGAATGTAAGTTCAGTGGTACCTGCAGGTATATAACTCGACAATCTGGAGGATTTGTAGTCGGGATGTGAGTTCAGCGGTACGAGAGAGTACATGACTCGTCATTCTGAAAGATTTGTAGTCGGGATGTGAGTTCAGCGGTACGAGAGAGTACATGACTCGTCATTCTGGAAGATTTGTAGTCGGGATGTGAGTTCAGCGGTACGAGAGAGTACATGACTCATCATCTTGGAGGATGTGTTTCAGACGTAATACTTCTTTAGGAACTTGTCGTTGATGGGCAACATGAGCAAGTCGCCGTTTTGTTTTGCGAGGCGGTAAGCTCCATTAGACAATACAGCATCAATGATGAATGGGCCTTCCCACTTTGACTGGAACTTGCCGACGGTTTTGTGAGTCATGACCATCGGCCTTCGAACTGCCAGAACGAGGTCGCCCACTTGGAATGTTCTGGTTTTAACCTTCTTGTTGAAGGCTCCGGAGATACGTGCCTGGTATAGCTCGATTCGTTGTTGAGCTAGTAGGCGATTCTCATCTAGAGCCTCCAATTCTTGTAGTCTGCGATGGGGATTGTCATCCGTCGTCAATCTGTGTGTGAGACCTACGCGGAGTGAGGGGATTTGAGTCTCCAGTGGGAGAACTGCCTCACTCCCGTATACTAGAGAGAATGGTGTGTTCCCGGTGGCAGTGTATCGATGCTCCGGCCCCATCATTATTCGGCTGAGGTAATATATAGCCTGTTCGTGGCCTGCATCATTGTTTTGTGCTAGTAGAGCACCGAGAGAATGTTTCATCGCTCGTACATAGAGCAAGAATGGTCTTCCAGCAATCGGGGCCACCAGAACTGGAGGGTTCGTCAGATATTCTTTGATGATGTCGAAGGCGCGCTGGCATTCTTCATCCCATACGAATGAGATGCCTTTCTTCATGAGGTGAGTGAATGGTTCACATCGTACGGTGAGGTTGGAGATAAACCTACTGATGTAGGCTAGCCTCCCTTGAAGGCCTCGGAGTTCACAGAGATTTTTTGGGGGACCCATCTCCATGACCGCCTTCGTCTTCTCAGGGTCTATGTGGATACCCTGGGAGGTAATGATGAAACCTAAGAACTTCCTGCTGGATACGCCCAAGAAGGATTTCGTGGGGTTCATTTTCAAATCGTGCGTTCGCATCAGGTCGAACACTGTCCTTAGTTCATGCAGATGATCTTCCTTAGAGCGGCTTTTGACGGCGATGTCGTCAACGTAGCATTATACTATTTTGCATAAGTGGTCTCTAAAGATGATGCTCATAGCTCTTTGATATGTGGCGCCAGCGTTCTTTAAACCGAAAGGCATAACTGTGTAGCAGTATGTGCCGATCGGTGTTCGGAATGATGTGTGCTTCTCGTCGTCGGAAGACATCTTGATCTGGTTGTACCCCGAAAATCCATCTATGAATGACATACGCTCGAAGCCGCAGGTGTTGTCGATCATAATGTCCGTGATAGGGAGAGGGAACTCATCCTTAGGACAAGCCTCATTCAGATTGTGAAAGTCGATGCAGATTCGAATCATTCTACTCTTCTTGAGGACTAGAACTATGTTGGCGACCCAGTCAGAATGTTGTTCCTCATGGATGAAGCCGCTAACTATCAGTTTGTTTACCTCGGCTTCAATAGCATTCATGACGTCAGGGCGGAACCAACGTTGCTGTTGCTTGACTGGTTTTGCGTCTGGACGGATATTGAGTTATGAAGTACAATCTCAGGGTTTAGTCCCGGCATATCTTCGTAGCTCCAGGCGAACACGTCAATATATTCTCTGACGAGTTGTAGTAGTGATTCTCGCTATTCGTCGGTCAGATTCTTACTGACGAAGATGGGCTTTGGAGAGGATTCATCACCTAGATTGACTTGTACAACCTCATCCTCGGTGGGAGGCTCCCTTTGTTCAAATCGCTTCTCCCACTGCGCATCTAGTTGTTGTGCCCACGGCTCTAACTCAAGAAGTTCAAGAATGTCTTCATCTTCTTCGTAGGCGTCGACAAATGACATGTTGACGGACCAGACTTGACTGAGCATGTCCCCGATGCTGATATCTTAATCGAAAATGGGTGATCCGGTTGAGTGTGAGTGCCAGTCGCACTCTTCGTCTGAGCTTTCAGGTGTCGTCGCGGGTGTGACATAACCTAGCCCACATCTAGTTTTGTTGTAGCAGTCTCGTGGTTTCCTAGCCGGGACCGACGATTGTAAGGGTAATCGCCGTCCAGTGCCGTAGTTCAAGCCTGGTGAAGTTTCCAGATCATACCCTTGTTTTTGCATAAGGTACTTGGTTTGGGGACTATACAGATAAAGGGGTAATCTTCCGGTGTCGGGTTCGAGCTCATCTTCTTCTATCTTGATGGACCGCGGATCATTCTTCCGGTCGAAGATGATTAGGTGATCCCCTCCCTCGATTATGCAGTAAGCGACTTCTACTAGAGTAAGTTGGTTTGCGGTGTAGACATTTGTTACCTGTATGTGCAGGTGAGTACATATACAGTGTTCCATAGCATACATTATACAAAGCTTATTAAGCTCGATATAATTCAAAGATAGCCCTTTATTGATGAAGTAAGGTATCTTTTCCAGTGGGATTACATCATCTGCCGATGGCGCGTCAGTGTAAGCAGCCACATACTTGGCCAGTTTTGACTCTTCTTCAGCTACCCCCTGTGTAAATGAAGACTGAGAGGATGACTTGGGCAACTTGATTATCAGGGGCTCCATGGGTGGAGCAAAAGATGGAGTTGTTGGCATAGTAGCTACCCCCAGTTTGGTGCTCGGTGCTGAGTGGGGAGTTGTTGGTTGGCTAACAGTCCCTGGCTTAGTGCTCGGTTGCCGATTCATTCTGGGAAGACGAATTGTCTTCGGTTTGACAGAGGGATTGAGCTCCTATGCTTATGGCCGACTAGCTTTAGACAGCCTGATTGTCAGTGGCTCTGTCGTGGGTCTTGTCGCTTGGCCAGACTTTGGCAGTCGGATTATTATTTGTTCCTCCTGTGCAGAGAGGCTAACTGCGTCCTTACGGAGAGTGGCTGTAAGGGGTGCAGTTATGCCAGACTTGCGGGATTGGAGGTGGATCGTCAGAGGTTCTTCTGATCCAGATGCTACTTCAGTTTCAGCTTGAATATCTCCTCCGGCAAGATGCTTTTTCAACTTCTCGTACAAGCATGAGTCTGAGTCGTAGGATTCGACCCCTTTGAAGGGATCGATGTCGGCAAACTCCATTTTTACGAAGCCGTGTTTGTCGACGTACTTGAAGCACTGGTGCAGTATGGAGGGCACGATCATATAGTCGTGTATCTAAGGGCGCCCCAGGAGAATGTTATAGGAGGTGTCTGCATCTATGACATAACAGGTTACTTCTGACTGAAGGTCACCGATTTGGCATTTTAGGTGGATCTTCCCGACCTGGTAGCTCCTGCGCGAATTGAAACCGCTGATGGTGGTGCTTGTCAGCGTCAGACAATACATCGAGATGCGCAGATGGTGTAGTAGGCTCTTTAGGATGATGCTTATGGAGGACCCGGGGTCAATATGCATCCGATCGACCTTGATATCGCCAATGTACCCAGTATAATACAGAGGGCGATCGTGCAGGTTAGTTTTGATAAGCATATCTTGCGGAGTGAAGTCAATGTTTGGCATTGACCCTGTGCAAGCGTTATCCTGGAGGTCTACCGGCGAGTCCTTCCCAGTGAGATTGGACTGAGCCAGGTATGCGTCGACATTCTGGAGGGCTTCGCTTAGTGCAACGCGGACATCCTTGGAGAGTCTCAGGAGCTCGTATAGCGACAATTTGGCCGTTGTGTTGGCCAATTGTGCCAGGATGTCAAAGTTGTATGGCATCTCTAGCCTATGAGGCATCTCTTTTCGGAGTGGTTTGTCGAAGCGAGTCTCCTTCGGCCTAGGCTTGTCGGTCGTCGAAGGCTGCGGAGGTCCTGGAGCATCAGCAGCTGTCGACTGCTGGTCCTCAGCTGAGTTACCCGGTGGAGGTTGGGTTTGTGTGCCGGAGCGGGTAACAACAGCTGTAGCTTCCTTGACCTCTGTCGAGATCGTGCGGGATGATTTGACTTTTCCATTCTTCTTCTTATTGGTGGAAGGAGGTGCGGACTGAGTCACCTCAGGTACCAAGTCCGGATGGACCCACATGATCTCCCCTCATGATGTAGTAAGGGGCACTAGACCAGCATCTTGGTCTCGGGGAGGTGGAAGATTAGAGACCTCCATCCTTGCTCGAGGGATAGGTACTACTCCGTTTTGAGTCTTCGTCGGAGGGAAGCTGCCAAATTTTATTGACACTATGTTGGCTACTACGGTCACCTCTTCGAAATCAATGGCCAGGGCTTTAGAATCGATGAGATGCTGGATGTATCGCTTCAGTTGGTAGCAATCATGTGTAGCTTAGTGAACATAGTGATGGTAATGGAAGTACTTGGGGCTCTCCATATCTGTAGGACGAGGCTCACGCCTGGGAGGAGGGAGCTGAATTCGTCCTCCTTGGATGAGCATGTCTAAGATGGGTTTAACATGGCCATCCTCGAAGGAGTAGGGTATCTGAGGCCACTGCTTTTCGGCCGGCGTTGATTCGGGCTTTGGGGCTGTGTCGGCCACCAAAGCCTGCTTGCCCTTGTTGTCTCGGTTGCTGGAGGAATTACCAACATTGTTGTTGTTGACGTTAGGGCTTTTTCCCTTGTCTTCCCCTTCCGAGATGTGCAATCCCAGTTGGTGGGCTTTCTTCACCTTGTCTTCTGCGCTAGTGGCACTGATGATGAACGTCTTCCGATCCTTGAATTGACTTTCGCCCATCCAGAGGCTGATTGTGGGAAGTAGTCTCTTTTGGCAAATTTCAATCAAGGAGGAATCAGGATTGCCAGAAGGCAGCTTCATCGCGATTTGGCAAAACCGCTCGATATAATTTCTTGTTAGCTTCTTTTCTTCCTGAACAACGTCCATGAGAGTGGACATTGTCACGTCTTGTCCAACTTCATAGAACCTCTCTAGGAACATGCGTTTGAAGCCGGTAAAGGAGTGGATGCAATTGTCCGGCAAGTTGCGGTACCAGTCGAAGGCGACCCCTTCCAAGGCTCCGATGAACAGTCGCATAAGGATGGCATCATCATGAGGCAGATGGTCGGTTGTGACTTCGAAGTAGGTGATGTACCTGCTTGCAGATGTCTTTCCATCATATGGATTGATGTGGAATAGTTTATATTTTGGTGGGAAGGGAACATCTCTCCACGCAGCGGGATACGGTTGTCGTATCCTGAGGTCCTGGCAATTTTTTCGGGCATGGAACATGGCCCGGAGCTCCTAGACCTCTCTTCTTGCCTCCTTGGCCTCGTCTGCAGTGGTAGAAGCCGATATTTGAGGAGGACTATCGCCCGGGTTTGGTGCAGCTGAGTTCGAGTCCGCATTGACCGCGGGACCCAAGCTTGTTTGGCCAGGCGTTCTTCCTTGTAGAGTTGGAAGGGCTGCTTTGATCTCGTCCACAGACTTGACGAAAGCATGTAGTATGGCCTCCAGGGTGTCGATGCGTTGGCGATCACTGAAACCTTCTTAGTTGCTGTCTGTCATGAACACCGTCCTCACATGAGGAGAGATGGATGAAACGGTTGAGGACGTGCCCTCTGAGTCATACCCTTGTACAGAGAAGTCGTCAGGATATGTGGGAATATTTTCCTCTGGTTCGGACTCAGAAGAAGTGGTACCCCCAGCTTCAGAGTTTGCCTCATCTTGGGAATTGTGGACGTCCTCGGGAATGTCGGGATCTGTTATATCTGTTGGGTGAACCATTACCCCCGGACTATCTTCTTGGAACACCAGGTTATCGTGGATATTTGGAGGAATTCTACCCCCGGCTCCCGTGTCTTCCATAGATGTGGACGAATCTCCTAGTGCGATAGATTTCGTCTTTGAGCGGGTACCTTGGTAAACTCCTCCTGCAACGGCGGTAGACAGCCGTTTAGAAGAAATTTTCTTGGTTACGCCGGTTAAAATTTTTGGGCTGGAGACATTTGTTTTCTTCCCTCTTCCCCTGCCAGGAATCTTCATAGCCGAATTACAAGAGGCGATGAGTAGCGCGTCACCTTCTAGGTTTGGGTGTTGCAGCCTTTGGAAGACGGACCGCCGATCTTTCTGTGCTGCTGCCTTTTTGCAGCAGTTGACTATGACTTCGGTATATTGATGTCCTTGACATGACTCTTTTTATGTCAAATCTTCGTCTCTCTTCTTGCGCTTGTGAAGAATCACGTTGCGCTGGTCACCTGCTTTGTGGGCTGATGAGTGCATTGGCCTCCTGCCTGCTCCCTGATGTGGGGATGGCGTGAGTACTCGCCCCTGATCCTTGTTAGGAGATTCTTGATAACTATCCCGTTCGTTGGCCGCCGGGGGTTGGATACGGGTAGTTCTGTACAACTTTCCCTCAGGGGCCCGAGTAATAGTCATCGAGACGCCCTGGTAGTCAGAAGTTGGGAAAGCCGACTGAGCTCGTCGAGGCCGCGCTGCCCGAGACTTCTTCCTTCTAGCACCTGCGAGTACGTAGTAGGAAGAGTCCAAGCTGATCACAACAGAGTCTGGCATACGCTCAAGAGAGCCTTCGTGGTTAGGACCGTATGAGAGACGGTCGAAGACTGACCGTGAGCTGGGATCGGTGGCCGTGCAGGCTGTAGGTCCTAAAAATCAAGTTGCACCCATCAAACAAGTCATGAAAATCAAATTGTGCATCCTTCAAGTGAACTGCGCAGGAGACAGATTGCGCAACAACTCGATTGTGCAGGCTGAACTGCGCACTCATCCAAGTGCGCAAGCTAATGTGGCCTTGTCATCATTATCTGACAGAGAATCAGATCTTTTGACAGCTGACAGCACGGAGAAGGAGGAAACTATTCGTTTATCGTGCAGCACAGCGCTCGAGGACAGCTGTACATGCAGCGTAATCTGCCAGACTTTCTGCAGCGCGGTCCATCACAGCGCAATCTGAAGCCAGCACAATTCATGTGGCGCACTCCATCAAGACAACTGACAATGTACATGTGGCCTATATGCCATCAATTACTCACCATGTGGCAACCGTCTGTACACGACCAAGCGTATTTACATCAAACAATGCCACGCGTCATATACAGGTGGTCCACGATCGAGTAACTGCTTGCGCAGTTTATTGCTTCCTGTAGAAGCATGGAAAATATCAGAATGATGCTCTATGCGGCTTGGAACAGGAGAACCCCATGCGGCTCATACAGGGGCAGTCCCATGCGGTTCGGAGTGACTCTCAGTCTCATGCGGCTCGGAGCAGAAGAATCCATGCAGCTTACATAGGGACAGTCCCATGCGGTTCAAAAGAGTCCCCCAGCCTCATGCGGCTCGGGAGTATATGCGGCTCACAAACGACCAACAGAGATATGCGGCACAATCAATACCACGTGTCCCCGTGGGATCCCTTCACACAGCTGGCCGTCAAGTAATGGCCTTATTTAATGCTTAATGCTCTGCCCTGATTTGACAGCTGACGGCGCTTTGACATAAAGTGCCATGATGGTCCTGTCGTAATGACAGACTCTTCGGGAACAGGAGAAAATCTCTGACACGATCCAAGATTGCCACGTGGCTATTCCCATGCGGCTCAAATGAAGAACAACTTCATACGGCGGGCAGGAATCATCTTCCTGCGGCTCACCAAGAAGTCATCTCATGCGGCTCGCAAGTACTATACCTATGCGGCTCACCAAGAAGCCATCCCATGCGGCTCGCAAGTACTATACCTATGCGGCTCACTGAGACCCTGTCTCATGCGGCTCATGGATATTATGCGGCTCTAACAAGGTCCACCATTAAGACACGTGGCAGAGATTCAATTGTCCCCATGACTTGACAGCTGGTAGCAGGGTGATTATGGGACGCGTAGTTTTAAATCAATCAGAGATTTACTAGATCCCAATAACCATATTTAACGTTATTCTCATAATTAATGAGATCAGGACATATCACTCGTGATCAAGTCAATGGGACACGTGGTGAGAGATCCAAGCTTGACACAACCAATCATGAAGATTTAAAGCAATCAGCATTAATCATTCACAGGATTCAATACTATCCCCATTTATGGCCCAGATCCTTCACGCTTAAAACTAATGGTCCAGATTGATTAAACATCAGGCCGCTGCCACTTTGAGAATGGGTAATCATCCAAACCCTAATGATGCCCCCACTCCTATAAATAAGCAAGGTGCCATTCCCTTGCGAGATATACAGGAAGACTCCCCCAATAATCAGAGAGAAAATACATAAAGAGAGAGAGAAGATAGAAGAGTAATAGAGGGAAAGCAAGAAGAGCATTTCTTCGTCAACGCCAACCATCTCTTCACAGGAGCCAAGGCTGCATACCGATCGTCCAAGGAGTAAGGCAGGGCTACCGTCGCCTTTCCGAGCCTCTATCGTCACCCCTCAGAATCTAAAATAAATAATTGTACTTAGACTGCTGTACCTAGGTTTTCGTCCCTAGGCTTTCTTTGTACAAGCGAGTTTATAACGTGAAGTAAAAGTCTGGTCCTCCGATAATTGTTCTGTTCTTTTATATTTCATGGCAAATACGATGGCGACTCTGCTGGGGACAAACTTCTCCACGGCTGAGGAGTTGGTGACGCAATCGGATGCAGCCAAGCTTGGCTCCACGCAACAGAAGATGGTCACTCGGTTCGACCAACAAGCGTTCGAAGAAATGCTCTCCGACAAGAGCGCTGGCCCGGTCCAGAAGCGAGCCCGCACGAAGAAGGCCCGCAAGGAGTGGAGACCCCGATCCTTCGTTCCTACTGAAGTTCTTACAGAAATACCTTTGTTGTTCAAGACGGCGAGCAAGATTCTCATGCGGCCCTACATCAGACCGTAGGCAACTCTGCTGTCCCCAAGTCCGGCAGAAGAAAACACTATGATGCTGGACTTGCAGGGGCAAAGAGGAACTCTACGCGATCCGAGCCGCATAAGGGTGCTAGCCGCATGGAAAAATCTTATGCGGCCGCATCCGCCAGCCGCATGAAGAAAACACATGCGGTCACATCTGTCAGCCGCATAGCTTATGTGGCTACAGTTGCCAACCACACGGATGAAGCTTATGCGGTTACTGAAGTCAATCGCTTGCAGAAAACCCATGCGGCCACAATTGCCAACCGCATGTGGCCAGCCTGCACGATCGCGACTCCTACTAATCGTACCAAAGCGACTCATCCGGCAGCGAAAGACAGTCGCATGCAGACAACCTGCACGGTTCCCAATCCTAGCTGCATAGCGGCTGTTCCACGCTCCTCTCGATCAGTCTTCGATCGTCTCTCATGCGGTCCTGACCCTGATGGTTTTTTGGATAATAAGCCAGACTATGTGGTATTCAACTTAGACTCTTCCTATTACGCACCCGCAAGTGCTAAAAAGAAGAAGTCTAGGGCAGCGCGGGCTCATCAATCCCAGTCAGCTGTCCCAACCTCTGACTATCGGGGCATCCCGTTGACTATCACACGGGCCTCTGAAGGAAAGTTGTATAGAACCGCTCGAGTCTATACCCCGGCGGCAAAAGGACAAAGTGGTTCCTCTGACCTGCGTGAGGCGATCCTTCACAAGCACAAGGAAAGAGAAGGAGCCTCGGCATGCAAAGAGTCCTCGCTTGGACATCACTGCACCCAAATCATCGTCAACTTCTGTTGCAACAACGCGGCAGCAACGGAAGATCGGCCGTCAGTCTTCCAAAGACTACAGCATCCGAGCTCAGAAGACGAGGCACCTCCTGTTGTCTCCTATAATTCTACTCAGAAAGTCCCCGCCGAGGGGAGAGGGAAGAAGACAAGCATCTCCAGCCCCAAAATATCAACCACTACAGCTAAGAAATTGTCGTCTAAACGGCTATCCTCCACCGAAATATTCCAACACACCCGTTCAAAGACAAAATCTGCTGCAATGGGAAATTCATCATCTACATCGCTGGGGGTCATGGGAACTGGGGGTAGCACTCATCCAAACATCCACAACAATTCGATGTTTCAAGGAGCCGAGCCCAGGGAAACAACTCTTCCATCTGGTACAACAGACACTGTTGTCCCCAAGGACATCCATGACTCTTAAGACGAAGCAAGCTCTGAGGCTGGGGATACCGTTCCCTCCGAGTCCGAGCCCGAAGAGAACATTCCCACCTACCCCGATGACTTCTCGGTGTATGGGTATGACTCGGAGGGCACGTCCTCCACCTTTCCTTCCATCACTCCTCATGCAAAGACGGTGTTCATGACGGACATCAATCAAGGTGGTTCCAGCGATCGCCAACGCATCGATACTTTGGAGGCTATACTGCAGGCCTTGGTCAAGTCTGTAGACGAAATCAAAGCCGCTCTTCCAACTCTGCAAGGAGGAACGCCTGGCCAAACAAGCATGGGTCCCACGCTCAATACGGACTCGAACTCAGCAGTACCAAACTCGGGCAATAATCCTCCCGAAATAACAGCCCCTACCGGAACAAATGAGGCCCGAGAAGTAAGAAGAGAGGTCCAGGAGCTCCGAGCCATGTTCTATGCCCGAGAAAATGCTCAAGACCTCAGAATGCGGAAACCATACCCTGCCGAATGGAGGGATGTTCCATTTCCACCAAAATATAAGCCGTTCAATATCAACCCGTATGATGGCAAGACCTCAGCAAGTCGGTACATCACTTACTTCGAGGTCACCACCGACCATCTGCCCCATGATGATGCTATCCTCACGCGATTATTCATTAGGGCATTGAAAGGAGTCGCTTTCGACTGGTATCGCAATCTGTCGGACAACTGCATCCACTCCTTCCCCGGCTTCAAGCGCCTGTTCTTGGAGAGATTCTACGAAGTAGGGCAGGACGTCACCATGTCCACTCTCATGGACGTCGTCCAAGGGGAGAAGGAGTTGACAAGGAACTACATTGAGCGGTTCCGCCAAACCGCTATGAAGCTGCCCTCCGGAAATCCAGATTCCTCTTTAATTGAAATTTGCCAAAAGAGACTGCTTCCAACGATCAGTCTCTGGATGGGAGAAAGTCAATTCAAAGATTGGAAGACGTTCATCATCAGCGCCACAAGCACCGAAGAACGACTGAAGAAGGCTCGCCAACTGGGATTGCACATCTCGGAAGGAGAAAACAAGGGCACGCGTCCCAATAACGATAATGGGGGTAGCCCCTCCAACAATCGGGACAGCAAGGAAAAGCAGGCTATGGTGGCCGATACAGCACAAAAACCCGAGCCGAAGCCAGCAGACAAACAATGGCCGCAAATCACTTACTCCTTCGAAGACGGTCACGTCAAGCCCATCTTGGACATGCTTATACAAGGGGACAGGATTCAGCTCCCTCCACCAAGACGGAAACCACGGCCGGCAAAGATGGAGAATCCAAAGTACTGCCATTATCATCGCTATGTCCATCATGCTACACACGATTGCTACCAGCTAAAACGGTACATCCAGAACCTCATCGATTCGAACGCTCTGGCCATCGATTTCGAAGAGGTAACCGTGGCGGCCAATATGGTGTCCGTACAATTCGACAGCTTCCCTCCAACGGAGACTCAAGACGGGGTGGTCCCCGTCCTACTAGCGATAATGGAGATTACCAATCTTCTACCTCCCCGAGATCAGGCTGCCGGTCTAGTAGCCCTCACCACAACACGAGGGGAGGTCATGTGGATCCATCCAGACTTGGTGTCAGAAGTGAATCAGCCCACACCATCTTCCACCGACAAAAAGAAAAGTAGAAAAGTCAGGACCTGCCATACAATCTCGGCAGACAACGAGGAAGCTACAGCCGTCGTCACGCTGTCCGGAGCGCAATCCCAACCTGTGGTTGACAATCCAGCTAAAAATCATCAACCTACTACAACTGATGCTCCGGGACCGGCTCAGCCTTCGACGATCGACAAGCCTAGGCCGAGGGAGACTCGCTTCGACAAATTCCTCCGAAAGGAGGCAGCCCAAAGGCTAGAGAGGCCCTACAACTTTGACATCTTAGCGCAATTGGCTAACACACCGGCCAAGTTGTCACTATACGAACTCCTAAGACTCTCCAAGGATGTTCGTATTGCATTAAGCGAAGTACTCCAAAATGCCGATGTCTATCTGGCTCAATCCAACCTCACCGGGGAGGACTCACCCGTGGATCTCCAAGACAGTGCCTGCACGGGAGCAATGCCCAACATCGTCTTCACTCCGCAGGACATGCTCATCAAAACCAACCTACACGATCACCCGCTATACTACACGGGATACATCGGCGACGTGAAGGTGGATCGGATGCACATAGATCCTAGCTCTTCCAAAAGCATCATCCCGAAGGGTCTGCTACATCATCTCCGCATCCCAATGCATCGCCTGACGCCTACAAGCACCGCCATCAGCGGTTTCAATTCGGGCAGGAGCTACCCTATTGGGAAGATTTGTCTGAAGTGTCAAATTGGCGACCTCTAATTCGAAGTCACCTACTACGTCGTAGATGCAGACACTTCTTACAACATCCTCTTGGGGTGTCCATGGATACACGATTACATGATCGTGCCTTCCACGCTACACCAGTGCTTCAAATATGTCGACAAATACGGCTTTGTGAAGACGGAAGTTGCTGACATCGATCCCTTCAAAGGGGTCGAATCTTACTACTCGGACTTCTGTCTATACGAAAAGTCGAAGAGGCACCTTGATGAAGGAAATGAACAAGCTGGTACCGAAACGGCCACGGGATCAGAAGGACCTCTGACGGTCCACCTCGAAGCTCGCAAACCGGGCAAGTCCGCACCCCTTACTGCCACTCTGCGGAAGGACGCGATCAGCCTCTCGGCGCAAGAGGAGCAGATGATAATCCGACTGCCAAGGTCCGGCCAAGTGCCGAGACCCACAACGGGGCCACTGACAATCAGACTGCCGAGAGTCAGTCAACCCCAAACGGAGAAGCTCAATCCCTCCGACAAGCTGCTGACGATACGCCTTCCCAAGTAGGGTCGTCACCCCGATGCAAGGTCTGACACTTCTAGCGAACCAGCCACTCCTCGCTCCACTTCAAGTCCCAAACTGGGGTCGCTGGTCTGCCAACAACTCCACGCTCTGCTCCATCAACTGAACCACTGACAATCAAGCTTCCCAGGACGTCCTCTAAGTCTTCATTCACACAGGGGGTAGCCAAAGAGGAACCAGAGTTAGCCAAGTATGTGGCTGCCCACACTGATGTTCCCTCCGCTGATGATGTAATCCACCTAGAAAAGATACCTTATTTCATCAATAAAGGGTTATCTTTGAACTACACCGAGCTCAATAAGCTATGTACAATGTATGCTATGGAACACGGTATAGGCACTCACCTACACACACAAGTGACAAATGTGTACACCGCGATCCAGCTTACTCCAGTAGAAGATACTTACCGAATAATCGAGGGAGGGGATCATTCGATCATCTTCGGCCGGACAAACAACCCGCATCCCTTCACCATAGAGGAAGCCGACCTCGGGACAGATGCCGGAAGACTGCCTCTGTATCTTTATAGCCCCCAATCCAAATATCTCATACAGAAATAGGGGTATGATCTGGAGACGACGCAAGGTTTGAACTACGGCACTGGGCGACGATTACCTTTGAAGCCGCCAGTCCCGGCAGACAAACCACGTGACTACTATAGCAAAACTCGATGCGGGTTAGGGTATGTAACGCCTACTACGACCCCTGAGAGTTCAGATGAAGAATGCGACTGGCAGTCACATTCAACCGGGTCACCAACTTCTGACTCGGATACCAGCATCGGAGATGTGTTCAGACAAGTCATGACAGTCAACATGGCATTCGCCGACGCTTACGAAGAAGACGAAGACATCCCCGAGATCCTCGAGCTAGAGCCGTGGGCCCAGCAATTGGATGCACAATGGGAAAAATGATTCAAACTAAGAGAACCTCCTACTGAAGATGAAGTCATACAAGTTGTCCTCGGAAGCGAATCTTCTCCAAAACCAATTTTTGTCAGTAAAAGCCTAGCAGACGAAGAACGGGGGTCGCTGCTAGAACTTGTCAAAGAATACATTAATGTGTTCGCCTGGAGCTATGAAGACATGCCAGGGCTAAATTCCGACATTGCTCTTCACAAACTCAACATTCGACCAGATGCGAAGCCAGTCTAGCAACAACAGCGACGCTTCCGCCCAGGCATCATGGACGCGATCGAAGCCAAAGTCAACAAACTGATAGCCAGCAGCTTCATTCGTGAGGAGCAACATCCCGATTGGGTTGCCAATATAGTACCTGTCCTCAAGAAGAATGGGAAGATTCGAATCTGCATCGACTTCCGTAATCTGAACGAGGCGTGCCCCAAAGATGAATTCCCCCTTCCTATCACAGACATCATGATCGACAATACATGCAGCTTCGAACGTATGTCACTCATGGATGGCTTCTCAGGGTACAACCAAATCAAAATGTCTCCTGATGACGAAAAGCATACATCATTCCGAACGCCAATTGGCACGTACTGCTACACAATCATGCCTTTCGGTTTGAAGAATGCTGGTGCCACCTATCAAAGAGCCATGAGCATCATCTTCAGAGACCACTTACGCAAGACAGTGGAGTGCTATGTTGACGATATAGCCGTTAAGAGTCGCTGCAAGGGAGACCATCTGAAGGATCTAAGGACGGTATTCGACCTAATGCGAGCGCACAATTTGAAAATGAACCCTACGAAGTCCTTTCTGGGCGTATCCAGCGGAAAGTTCTTGGGCTTCATCATCACGGCACAAGGTATCCATGTAGACCCTGAGAAGATGAAAGCAATCATGGAGATGGGTCCTCCGAGAAATCTCCGCGAACTCAGAGGCCTTCAAGGGAGGCTAGCTTACATCAGGAGGTTCATTTCCAACCTCTCCGGGCGATGTCGACCGTTCACCCATCTCATGAAAAAAGGAGTCTCATTCGTATGGGACGAGGAATGTCAGCGTGCTTTCGACAGCATCAAAGAATATTTATCAAATCCTCCAGTTTTGGTGGCCCCGGTTCCTGGAAAACCATTCCTGCTCTATGTACGAGCAATGGAACATTCCCTCGGGGCTCTGTTGGCACAAAACAACGACGCAGGCCATGAGCAAGCCATATATTACCTCAGCCGAATGATGATTGGGCCAGAGCACCGATACACCGCTGTGGAGAAGGAATGCCTCGCCCTGGTGTTCGCCATTCAGAAAATGTGACACTATGTCACCGGATAAACGATACATGTGATCTCAAGAATCAACCCTCTCAGGGTCCTCATGACTAAACCAGGGGTGCTCAGCTCTCGACTCGCTACATGGGCAATATTGATGTCCGCTTATCATATGATCTTCGTCCCACAAAAGGCAGTCAAAGGTCAAGCCCTGGCGGACTTCTTAGCAGCCTACCCAGGCTCGGAGTCCTCCAGAATATATGAAGAGATCCCAGATGAGGTCGCCGACTCGCATGCAACCTCTCACGATAATATATGGCGAATGTTCTTCAACGGTGCTTCGAGGACTGGACCTAAAGGCAATATAGTCGTCGGAGTCGGGGTAGTACTCATCTCCCCTTCCGGATTGGTGATTAACCGCACTTATTCCCTCACCGAGCCCTGCTCTAACAATGTGGCCGAGTACAACGCTCTGGTCATTGGCCTCCAACTCGCAAGAGAGCTGGAGATAGAATACCTTGAAGCATACGACGATTCCCAACTAATCGTCAATCAGATACGGGGCTCATACGAGGTCCGCCACGAAGACATGATCCCTTATCACCAAATAGCGATTGACATCATCTCGTCGTTCGAGGGGTTCTTCATCGAACATGTCCCCAGACTCTGAAATATCGAAGCTGATGCCTTAGCTGGTCTTGCCGCTTCCCTAGCAGTTCCGAATCATGATCGCCAATCAGTGGATGTGATAGGCCACGAACTGGTCTGTCCCAAGAACAATGTGCAATTCATGGCGAGTTATTCCGCACAGACGATCGAAGATGCCCCAGATTAGAGACAACCATTCATCGACTTCGTCGTCTACGACACCCTGTCCGAGAACCCAAAGGAAGCCACCTCCATCGGACGGCGTTCTCTCAGATTCTTCTACGATACAAAGACAAAAATGCTGTATCGCCGCTCCTACGACGGATTACTGCTTCGGTGTCTGTCAAATGCAGAAGCCAAAGAAGCCGTACGAGAAGCTCATGACGGTGTCTGCGGGGCCCACCAGCCCGGCCCAAAACTGCAAGACCGCCTTCGCCGAATGGGCTTCTATTGGCCCACAATGGTGGCAGATGCGATAGATTATACTAGAAAATGCAAAGCATGCCATGTCCACGCGGACTTCATTCACCAACCATCCGAGTTTCTATATCCGACAGTGGCGTCCTGGCCATTCGAAGCATGGGGAATGGATATCATTGGTCCAATCACCCTACCTTCCTTCCGAGGACATCGCTTCATACTTGCGATCACTGATTACTTCTCCAAATGGACGGAAGTTGTCCCACTCGCAGAAGTTAAGACTTCAAATGTGATCAGCTTCCTTAAGCATCACGTTATCTACCGCTTTGGACTGCCCCGAAGGATCATCCACGATAATGGTCCACAGTTTGCAAGCCACGCATTCTATCGGTTTTGCGATAAGCACCATATTCAGAAGGTCGCTTCGACACCGTACAACCCGGCAGCGAACGGGTTAGCAGAGGCATTCAACAAAACAATCATCAAACTCCTCAAGAAGTTTGTCTCCTCCAACAAATGCGACTGGAACGAGAGGCTCGGCGAATGCTTATGGGCTTATCGCACCACAGTTTGAACAGCCACCGGAAATACACCATTCTCCCTGGTGTACGGGAGTGAGGCAGTCCTCCCATTGGAGACTCAGATCCCCTCACTACGTATCGCCCTCACACATCAATTGACGACAGACGAAAACCACCATCGCCGGCTACAGGAATTGGAGGCACTAGATGAAAAGCGCCTCTTGGCTCAGCAACGAATTGAGCTATACCAAGCACGCATCTCTGGAGCCTTCAACAAGAAGGTCAAAATCAGAACATTCCAGGTGGGTGATCTCGTTCTGGCAGTCCGAAGGCCGATGGTCATGACTCACAAGACCGCCGGCAAATTCCAGCCAAAGTGGGAAGGCCCATTTATCATTGAGGCAGTATTCTCCAACGGTGGTTATCGCCTCGCAAAACAAAATGGAGACTTGCTCATGTTGTCCATCAACGGCAAGTTCCTGAAGAAATATTATGTCTAAACGACATTCTCTTCAGATCATCGAGTCATGTACCCGCTGGTGCCGCTGAACTCACACTTTCTCAATATTCTAAATTACCGAGTTATGTACCCGCTGGTGCCTCTGAACTCACATTCCGGTCACTCTTTCAGATAGTAAGTCACGTATGATTATACCTCTGAACATTCTTCCTAGAAGAGATCCTCCCTCATGATCCACTACCCGCGCTCCCAGTGCACAAAAAGGGTAATCGATCCACAAATTTCCGAAACGGCCATGTCCTCATTACCTCTGAGCCGTTTTCACTTCCACTAAAAACAAACCGCCCCTTCGCATAGAACTTCCATGTTCTCCTACCTCTGAGTCGTTCTATGTACCCTCTCTTTATTGAGCCCACTCCTGCCATGTCCTCATTACCTCTGAGTGGGAAGGCTCCGTCGAAGAAACCTTCATGCTTGCCATGTCCCCATTACCTCTGAGTAAGTATGTCGGTTCCCTTTCAACCTATTATCTGTACCCACAACCGGAGTACGACAAGGATAATAGGTCAACAATATGCTCTGTTGACCACAAATGTCCTCTGTTGACTATAAATGTCCTCTGTTGACCACAAACGTCCTCTGTTGACCACAAATGTCCTCTGTTGACCATAAATGTCCTCTGTTGACCATAAACATCCTCTGTTGACCACAAATGTCCTCTGTTGACCACAAATGTCCGCTGTTGACCACGAATATCTTTCGTGAGGTCTCCCCTGCCATGTCCTCATTACCTCTGAGCAGAAAGATTCCACGGTAAAACCCTCATGCTTGCCATGTCCTCATAACCTCTAAGCAAATATGTTGGTTTCCTTTCATCCCATTATCCGTATCGTGAACCAGGGTCGCCAAGGATAATAGGTCCACAAATATCCCTTGCTAAGCTTCTTAGCATAAATCCACCATCTCACCATGCCCCGGGAGCCCAGCTGCTCTACGGCATTCTTTTTCCCAATACCGAGAGCACCCATGACCACTTTGCCATGGCTGTTCTGAATATCCTGACCAAACTTGTTATCCGTACCTAAAACCAAGGTACACCTAGGGTAACAGGTCCACAAATAATCCCCCAGCAAGTCCAGTTCCACGAACACCACAAGTACAAGAAAGAGAAGATGAGTTGAAACATGCTCATTCATTCAAAATTCAAAGTGCTACATCATTTAGGATCACATCCTTTACAAAATCAAAACAAAAAGATGAAAAAGAAAACAACAGCAAAAGAAAAATGGAAAGCTGATCACTGCTCCGGGGCACATAACGCCCTGAGACGGTCCGTCAGCAAGGCAACCGACCGCTCAAACCTCTGGGTAGCTCGACGCTCCGCCTCTCGAGTCAGCACCGCCTCGTCCTCCAGTTGAGCATGGGCTTGCCAGTTATCCTCGAATCTCTTAAAGGCCCGCTCCAGGTTGACAGAAGATCGGGAAACCCTCTTGACCTCCCGAGCAATCGACTCCTGTTTCCTACGAGCAGCCTCCAGCTCTGACTCTAAGAAGGTCAACTCCCTCTGGAGTGCGAGAATCCGCTCCTTCATGTCAGCGATTCCACGAGAAGCAGACTCTTCCCGAGCCCGACAAGCCTGACTTCGACGACCCAGCCTGTCATACGAAGGGAAGAACTTGTCAAGGTCTCCCTGCACAACTGGCCCGGTAGTATCTCGAACGAGCTTGATCCTATCCCGAGCAGCAATGAGGAAGCCCCGCTCCCGTTCAATCGCAGCAGGCAAGTTCAGTTCGAATGAGCTTATGCGGTTCGGTTCGAAATGAGCATATGCGGTTCAGTTCGGATGAGCTCATACGGTCCAGTTCGAATAAGCTTATGTGGTTCGGCTCGAAATAGGCTTATGCGGTCTAGTGCGGATGAGCTTATGCGGTCTAGTTCAAATGATCTTATGCGGCCCATTTTGAAATAGGCTTTTGCGGCTCAGTTTGAAAGAGCTCATGCGGTCCAAGTCCAGATGAGCTTATGCGGCCCTGATGATGAAGTAGTTATGCGGCTGCAAACAACAACTTTCATGCGGCTCAGGCCTGGGTCATATTCCATGCGGCTCGAACATGAGTCGGACATGCAGCATACTTGGAAATATAGGCTCGCGCATAAGATATGTGGCATAGCCATGACAGTTCATATTGATGGTCCTACCAGCAATAGGCGGGTGAACGTCGGGGTGAAAAACAGGCACGTTAGCCGACGGAGGAGCCGCCACGTTCGCCGCCACTGTCGATGAAGACGCGGCCTTCTTGTCCTTCGCTGCCGCAGAAGACGACACGGCCTTCTTGCCCGTAGCAGCGATAGTCTTCTTGGGAGCCATTGCCGATCGTTGATAGGAGAAGACGAAGAGGAAGTAAGCAACAAGGAGTTCGAGCAAAGAGTGAAGGCAAAGAAACCCTCAAAGAATAAAATTACTCCTATTTATAGGCGAAGGAGGCTCGTAAATCAACAAACGCCTCGATCTACGTGCCACCTAAAAAGAATAAAGGCAAAACGCTTCGGTCAAAGCAAAACTGACCCTTGGGATCCTCCTCCAAAAGGCGGCGTTAATTCAAAAAACGAATCAAGGGCATTTAATGCAAAAGATTTGCACACGTGGTTGGGACACGTGGCAAACTGTCTATGCGACCTAACAGTCCATACGGCCAGATAAATCCATGCGGCTGAACCATCTATGCGGTTAGCAAAGGCCATGCTTCTTATTTAAAGTATTTCAATTTTACAAATTAAAAACTTTGAAGGGGGTCCTGTAGAAGCATGGAAAATATCAGAATGATGCTCTATGCGGCTCGGAACAGGAGAACCCCATACGGCTCATACAGGGGCAGTCCCATACGGTTCGGAGAGACTCTCAGTCTCATGCGGCTCGGAGTAGAAGAATCCATGCGGCTTACATAGGGACAGTCTCATGCGGTTCAAAAGAGTCCCCCAGCCTCAAGCGGCTCGGGAGTATATGCGGCTCACAAACGACTAACAGAGATATGCGGCTCAATAAACACCACGTGTCCCCGTGGGATCCCTTCACACAGCTGGCCGTCAAGTAATGGCCTTATTTAATACTTAATGCTCTGCCCTGATTTGACAGCTGACGGCGCTTTGACATAAAGTGCCATGATGGTCCTGTCGTAATGACAGACTCTTCGGAAACAGGAGAAAATCTCTGACACGATCCAAGATTGCCACGTGGCTATTCCCATACGGCTCAAATGAAGAACAGCTTCATACGGCAGGCAGGAATCATCTTCCTGCGGCTCACCAAGAAGTCATCCCATGCGTCTCGCAAGTACTATACCTATGCGGCTCACCAAGAAGCCATCCCATACAGCTCGCAAGTACTATACCTATGCGGCTCACTGAGACCCTGTTTCATGCGGCTCATGGATATCATGCGGCTCTGGCAAGGTCCACCATTAAGACACGTGGCAGAGATTCAATTGTCCCCATGACTTGACAGCTGGTAGCAGGGTGATTATAGGACGTGTGGTTTTAAATCAATCAGATATTTACCAGATCCCAATAACCATATTTAACGTTATCCTCATAATTAATGAGATCAGGGCATATCACTCGTGATTAAGTCAATAGGACACGTGGTGAAAGATCCAAGCTTGACACAACCAATCATAAAGATTTAAAGCAATCAGCATTAATCATTCACAGGATTCAATACTATCCCCATTTATGGCCCAGATCCTTCACGCTTAAAACTAATGGTCCAGATTGATTAAACATCAGGCCGCCGCCACTTTGAGAATGGGTAATCATCCAAACCCTAATGATGCCCCCATTCCTATAAATAAGCAAGGTGCCATTCCCTTGCGAGATATACAGGGAGACTCCCCCAATAATCAGAGAGAAAATACACAGAGAGAGAGAAGCCAGAAGAGTAATAGAGGGAGTACCTAGGTTTTCATCCCTAGGCTTTCTTTGTACAAGCGAGTTTGTAACGTGAAGTAAAAGTCCGATCCTCCGATAATTGTTCTGTTCTTTTATATTTCATGGCAAACACTTCCTCAATCCAAAGTCTGCGCAATCCATCCTGCGCAATTCAGAATAACTAAAAGTTAGTTATTTCTAGAACTCTATAAATAGAGTTTCAAGTCTTTATTATAATACACACAAAGATCATCACCAGAGATCAGGAGTTCTTGCCAAAGTGCTGCTGCAATCTTCAGAGGCTACCGTCTTCAAAGTTCACATCGTCCAAGGGATAAAGCGATCATCATTCAGATCGGATTCCTATAGTTGTACTTTCCCAGAATTCTTGTAATCTTCTTACAATATTTGTGAAATAAAGATCAACTTTTGTTTTTACAGAAAAAATGGCGACTCTGCTGGGGACAACTTTCTCCTCCGACGAGGAAGTGACAACTCAATGTGACGTTGTGTCTATCGGAAAGACGCAGAAGACGCTGGTTGTAAAGGTCAACCAGACGGTCTAAGAGGCGATGATCAACTCCAGGACCACCCCTCGCACTGCAACAACTTCTGCCACAAGCAAAGTTTACCCAGTGTGGGTCCCCAAGACTGTTGTGCAGTCTACTGCCTCTGCTGCTCAGCCTGCTGCGCAGTCTACTGTCTCTGCTGTCAAGACTGATGCGCACTCTGCTACTACTGCCCATGCGCAGTATGTTGCTCCCCTTGCCAGTGCACAACCTACTTACTATGCTGCTCTATCAAAGTGCAAGACTCATATTCCCTTAGCGCAGTTGGCTGCAACTCTGCCTGCACAATCCACCACTCCAGCAACCACAGTGCAACCCAAGCACTCTGGCATTAAGATTCCTGCTGTGCAATTTGTTGTGACTGTGGCCAGAAAACCTTCTGCCAGAGTTACTCATGCGCAACCTGCCAGTGCGCCAACAGCCACTTCAATCCCTGTGCAAACCGTGCCAGCGCAGTCTAAGAGCGACAACCTTTTAGCTAATCTCTCTTCTTCTCACAGTAAGGAAAAAAACTCTGCTCCTCTTTCCAAGCCTCATGTTGCTCCAGCGCAATCCACTCGGGTAGTCTTTTGACTATTCCTCCTCCTCCTCAGAACAAAAGAAAAGGCCCGTTGGTCTTTTCTCAAACTTCCTCGTCCCACGACTTGGAAGACAACAGAGGGAAACGCTCTTTAGCTAACCCTTCTTAACAAAACAAAGGAAAAGGCCCTTTAGTCTTTTCTCAGTCTTTATCGGTTTTTACCGTAGAAGATCAATCTGAACATGCCTCGACACCAATCAGTACAAGAACTCTCTCCAACAAGGGTTCTTCTTCCCTTCTTGCCAAGGGGAAGTATACTGATCAAAGAGGTATTCTGCCTACTCCGGTAGCAGAATTCCAAGATCTTCCAACTCTCAAGATATCCTGTTCGAAATAGAGAAAATTGCTGGTGTCTCAAACAAAAACCCCTGGGGGTGAGTTTGCTGATCTAAGAACTTATCTCAATCGACCAACTTCGGCGAAACGCAAACAGCCAATGCCGAAGACCAACCAGCATCAGAAGCAAACTCCCACGATCAAAAAATCCTAACACCTATGCTAATTAAATAAGTACTTCCCTGTACACTCAAGGGATAAAACATTTGAAGAACCGGAACCATGTTCCAAATGTTGTCAAAGAACATATCCCTCGAACTTCTTCTCGTCCTGTCATTGTTCCCGATCTTCGAGAACACCTCAAGCAAAAATAGGACAACATCTCAACACCTCCAGTGCAACCACTTGGACACAATTGTAATCACAAGGTTGTCATCAAGTGTTGCTGTCAGACAACAAGACAATCTGTCTTCGATCATCTGAACTTTACAAACTCTGAACCTATGTCAGAAAATGAAGACGAAGTTTTGTACACTTCTGTCAACATGACTTCGAGAGATACTGGGGGTAGGAAGTGCTCTAAGCATGGCAAGCCTCGCAAGCCAAGTCAACGGTATTTGGATCTCCTCCAAGAATCTTATGAAGGAGTATTCTGAAATACTAGATCCCGAAGCCGAGATACAATCGGTCAAAGGAATATTCATGATCCTTCCGGTCATCTTCCTCTTTCTCCTTCCAGAGATGATTCTTTCTTCGACTATGATGCATACAGTGAAAGTTCGGAACAGACAGTGTCCTCCACTGTACCTAGAGAAGTGACATCTTATGTTGTCACCGAAGACCCAGATGGTTCCAGTTCATCTAATCAAGAACAACGAATAGCTGCACTAGAAGACAAGTTGAAGACCATGGCCGAAATGGTTGCAAGTATACATTCTATCATCGTGGCCCAACATATAATACCACCGACCATTCCTGCTACAAATCCTGAGATCATAGCATCGTCGGTGCCTGTCAATGCAGGACTGGGGGTAGCATCTCCTCAAGTACCTCCTGTGCAGATTCAACCTACACCCAGTCAATCAGGTGCTGGGGGTAGTGCTTATCACGTTGTTCCTCCCCCTAACACTCTGATTCAGCCTGCTCCTTCTACATCATTGGAGGATGCCAATGAAGCTGTAAAACTCTTGCATACTTAATTTGAGGCCTTCAAAGAGAAGGACAACTTGCAGAGGTTAGGGATCAAGCAACCCTATCCAGTTGAATGGAAGGAAGTCCCATTCCCTCCAAAGTACAAAATCCCAACAATCTCGTTGTTTGATGGCAGCACTTCTTCCAATCAGTTTATTATCTACTTTGAGGTAATGACTGTCCAACTTCAACCAAATGACGCTCTTCTTACCAGAGTATTCGTCGGCTGTTTAGACGGTGTGGCATACGATTGGTACAGAAGCTTGCCCGATGGCTGTATCACCTCCTTCTCAGGTCTGAAACAAATCTTCTTGGAATGATTCTATGAGGGGATCAATGTCATGACCATGTCAGCCCTCAATAAAATCAAACAAAGACACAATAAAACTGCTGAGAATTTCATTGAAAGGTTCCGCCGAGAAGCCTTAAAAATGCCTCCTGGAACTTCGGCCGCTGTGACCATAGACACCTGCAAGGCAAATCTTTTGCCTATCATCAGCATGTGGACGGGGTCAACTCAGTTCCAAGACTGGCCATCCTTTATTGTCAACGCTAAAGCAGCTGAAGTTAGCACCGACAAGTTCAAGCAGCTAGGGGTACACATGTCTAACCCCGACCGGGATGAACATCAGACATCGGGTGGTGGTAATTGCCAGAACAACCGCAAGGGCAAAGAGACTTTGAATATCAACTTGAAGAACAAAAAATCTCTGGCGGTCAATGTAGCTCTACCTACGTCTGCTTCTACTCCTTCAGCACCTCCACCAAGGGAACCTCATCCGAAAGTAGAGTACTCCTTTGACGAGAATGACACCGTGAGCATCTTTGATTGCTTGATCAAAAGCAATAAGCTCTAACTCCCATAGCCGAAGAAGCCTGATGAGGTCGGTAAGACTGATCATCCCAAGTATTGTGTCTATCCCAGGTTCATTGGGCATCCCACTCGAGCATGTTATGTGCTCAAAGGCAAAATTCAAGAGCTGGTCAACGCTGGTGTTGTCACTCTGCAGCAAGACGAGAAGACTTTTACTGCAAACATGGTCTCAGTTCGATTCGGTGACTTTCCTTCGCAGATGGTACAGCTTGGTGTCATCCCTATCCCCAAAGCTACTCTTGCGATCGAGAATCTCCCTCCTCCACGAAGTGAAGATCTTGTCCCCTTGTCTCTTGACAATGGCGAGATTATGTGGATCTATCCGGATCTTGCTTTAGAATTTGAAGTTCCTTCCTCCTCTAAGAAGAAAGACCGCTCCAAGGGCAAGACAAAGACTTACAATATGGTGTCTTTTGACCCCATAATTGACGAGGAAATCCTGCTGGGCACCAAATCAGGGAAAGCCTATCTAAAGGATTATCTCGAAGCTCAGAAGAATCCTGCTTCTTCTTTTGATCCTGCTCTAGTACAACCTGCTTCCACTGAGGATATTTCTACTGCATCCTCACCGGTTGTAGAGTCTACTCCTCCCAAGCCGACGGTAGCCGACAAAGACAAACAACAAGTCCACTTCGACAAACCTTTGAAAAAGTCATCTCCTTCTGGACTTGAAAAGCCTTACAACTTTGATATCTTGGCTCAGTTAGACAATACACCGGTCCAGCTGTCAATCTTCGAGCTCTTACGACTCTCCAAAGAGACTCGGGAAACTCTGAGTGAAGCTCACATGCAAGCAGAAACTTGTCTAGCCCTTCTGAAGAAGCCGAAAGCAGAACCAGTTTCTTGCCTCCATTGTCATAGTATGTTGGAGTTAATTCCAAACATAACTTTCACACAGGATGACATGCTGATGGAAGACAATAGGAACGACCGTCCTCTATACTATACAGGATACGTTGACTCGATAAAAGTCGATCGTATTCTGATAGACCCAGGGTCTGCTCTCAGCATCATGCCGAAGACAATGTTAGACGCACTGAAGATTCCAGTGCATAGTCTTTCTAGTACAATCACCACCATCCTTGGATTCGATCAGGGAAGAAGTGAGCCTTTGGACAAGATTTGCCTAAAACTCCAAATAGGTAATCTTCGCACAAAGGTGACCTTCTACATCATTGACAACCATGGTTGTTCTTACAATGCACTGTTGGGGAGACCATTCCTGCATGAGCATAACATTGTTCCTTCGACTCTCCATCAATGTTTCAAATATGTCGATGACAATGGAGAGGTTTAAAAAGAGGTTGCTGATCTCTATCCTTTCAAAGGTGTCAAAGCATACTGCAACGATGCTCGTATGTACAAGGATGAGTTCATGAAAGTAGTGTTGTCTCTTGATACTGAAGAAGAACAAGAAGCAGTGCCCAATGACACCCTCATCATACCAGTCAAAGGGCATATTTCTCGTCCTCAATCCTCCAAACCATTGGCTATCCACTTGACAGTACAAAAGCAGCCAATTGATGATGGTCAGGATCAAAAGGAGCTCACCTCTTCTGAGCCACTTGTAATTGACCTACGTCGTAACAAGAAAAAGGCAGCTCACCTCTTCTGAGCCACTTGTTATTGATTTATCTCATAAAAAGGATAAAAGAGAGCTCACCTCCTCTGAGACGCTTGTTATCGACCTCCGTCATAACAAGGCTAATCCACCTCCACGTTCTTTTTCTCCCCTTCTTGTAATCAATCTGACCAAGTCTGCTAAGGCTAAAGGTCCTGCTGTAAATACAGATGTACAAATCAATGAAAAAGCATCTACTTTCTAATATATTGATGTCATTTATCATGCTAAGTACTATGTGGATATGTTAGATAGCTTTCAGTCATTTACAATGGGAGTTGTATAGTCTCTTCAAACAGAAGTCTCACTCGAACATCCAAATGATTCATATCGTATTGTTCCCGCTCGAAAGAAAGGCGAGAGTCCAATACTTTTTAGTAAAGGACCGGAACAACAGTTTAGTTATACAAATGATAGTAAAAGTAACGACACGGGGCATCTCCAACTTCGTCGTTACAGTCAACAATTAAAAGACATCATCCGAAAGATGGGTTATGACTTCAAGAATGGCCTCAACTACGGTAAGGGTAGAAAAACTCCTATCCGTACAACTATTCCGAAAGGAAAGTCAGAAATGTATTACAGCTGGACCAAAAGAGGTCTCGGATATGCTTCTCCTCCGGTATTATCCCCAGCAGGTTCTGAATCTGATAATAAAGAGCACTCTAACTCTTCTGATTCCAGATCATAGGATTCTGACACCAGCATCGGTCAAGTTCATCGATTGACTGTTTCTTCTAACATGGTCTCCGTCGAACTTCCAGAAGGCTATGACGAGAATGTTGAAGAAAATCCCGAAACAGATCCTTGGGCTCAACGAATGGATACCCAATGGGAACTCCGATTCGAACAAAGAGAACCTCCTACTGAAGATCAATTGGTTCAAATTGATGTAGGACAGAGAGGGTCCCCTCGTCCAATATTTATCAGCAAGAACCTCCCCGAGGCAGATAAGCAAGAATTAATTCTTTTTATTCAAGAATACATTGATGTCTTTGCCTCGAGCTATGAAGACATGCCAAGTCTAGATCCCAAAGTTGCTACTCACAAATTGAATTTCCTGCCTAATGCAAAACCGGTCAAACAACAACAACGGCGCTTCAAGCCAGAAATGATAGACGTAATCGACGATAAAGTCAAGAAGCTCATCGCTTGTGGCTTTATCCGAGAAGAACAACATCCTGATTGGGTAGCTAATATCGTCCCCGTCCTGAAGAAAATCGGAAAAGTTCGAGTCTGCATCGACTTCCGAGATCTTAATAAAGCATGTCCAAAAGATGAATTTCCTCTCCCTATCATGGATGTCATAATTGACAACACATGTGGGTTCGAAAGAATATCTTTCATGGATGGATTCTTCGGATACAATTAGATTTGGATGAATCCTGAAGATGAAAAACATACTTCTTTCCGCACTCCTTGTGGAGTCTACTGCTATACTGTAATGCCATTTGGTCTCAAGAACGCTGGTGCAACTTACCAACGAGCCATGAGTACCATCTTTCGAGATCATCTGCGTAAGACAGTCGAATGCTACGTCGATGATATTGTTGTCAAGAGTCATCTAAAGGAAGATCCCATCCAAGACTTGAGAACTATCTTCAACCTCATGCACCAACATCAACTCAAAATGAATCCCACCAAGTCATTCTTGGGTGTCTCCAGTGGCAAATTTCTTGGTTTCGTTATTACCTCTAAGGGTATACACGTGGATCCCGAGAAGATCAAAGCCATTCAAGAGATGCGTCCTTCACGCAACCTAAAAGAGCTACGAGAATTCCAAGGTCGACTTGCGTACATCAGGAGATTTATTTTGAATCTGTCTGGACGCTGTAGACCATTTACTCAGCTAATGAAGATGGGTGTATCTTTCATTTGGACCGAAGAATGTCAACGAGCATTTGACGACATAAAGCGATATCTCATGAACCCATCAGTCTTGGTGCCACCAATCTCTGGCATACCGTTCTTAATATATGTCTGTGCTATAGATCATTCATTGGGTGCTTTACTTGCCCAAAAGAACAAAGAAGGTCATGAACAAGCTATCTATTATCTCAGTCGTACTATAATTGGTGCTGAACATCGTTATAGTCCGGTCGAAAAAGAATGTCTAGCTCTTATGTTTGTTGTTCAAAAGACGAGGCATTACATCATTGGCCAAACTATTCATGTCATATTCCGAGTTAATCCTCTTCGGGTACTGATGAAAAAGCCTAGCACACTCAATTCTCGGCTAGCTATATGGGCCATTCTGCTAGCCCAATATGACATGGTATATGTTCCTCGAAAGTCTGTCAAAGGTCAAGCACTGGCGAATTTCTTAGCAACACATCCTGTTCCAGAGACATCTAAACTCTATGTTGAAATTCCAGACGAGACATTGGAATAAAATACAATCTTCGAAGAATTTCCTACTTGGCGCCTATTCTTTGATGGTGCATCCAGGATTGGACCCAATGGTGCCATTGTCGCAGGAGTTGGAGTTGTTCTTGTTTCTCCATACGGGTCAGCTATTCAAAGAGCATACTCCTTAGATGAGCCTTGCTCCAACAACGTGGCAGAATACAATGCTCTACTCATTGGCCTTCAGTTAGCTAAACAACTAGATGTCGAGTATCTTGAAGTCTATGGTGATTCTAAGCTGGTTGTTAACCAGGTTAGAGGAACCTATGAAGTTTGCCATCAAGATCTAGTACCTTACCATGAAGCGGCAATCAACATGGCTACATTATTCAATGCCTTCTTTATCGAATATGTACGCTGAGCTTATAATACCGAAGTAGATCCTTTGGCCAATCTTGCAGCTGTCTTAGCCATTTCTATCAAAAGATAGCAGGTGGTGGTTATCTCTAATCGGGAATTATTCTGCATCGAAAACAATCTTAATATTGAGTTCAGTAATCTTACTGAAGCCAATGTTATCAGTGAAGATTGGAGAGCTTCCTTCATCGACTTCGTAGTCCATAATATACTCCCTGAAGATCCCAAGGAGGCTACGAGTATTCGTCGGCGATCTCTGCGATTATACTACAATCAGACCACCAAAACTCTCTACCGGCGGACTTATGACGGTCTACTCTTGCACTGTCTCGCTGGTGATGAAGCAAAGCAAGTATTGTATGAAACTTACGACGGTGTCTGCGGAGCACATCAACTCGGTCCCAAGCTACAGGATCGCATCCGATGCATGGGTTACTATTGGCCCTCTATGGTATCTGATGCCATCGAATATGCAAGGAAATGTCGAGCTTGTCAAATCCACGCAGATTTCATTCATCAACCGTCGAAATTTCTTCATCCGACTGCTGCTTCCTGGCCTTTTGAAGCCTGGGGCATGGATATCACAGGTCCCATCAATCCTCCTTCTTGTAGAGGACATCGGTTCATACTGGCAATAACCGACTACTTCTCCAAATGTGCCAAAACTATACCATTGGCTGAAGTGAAGACCAGTAGCATCATCAACTTCGTCAAACACCATGTCATCTATAGATTTGGTGTACCTCGACGAATCATCCATGACAACGGACCTCAGTTCATCAGCCAAAAGTTCACAAGGCTCTATGACGATCACCGGATTGACAATGTCGCTTCAACAGCCTACAATCCTGCTGCTAATAGCTTAGCTGAAGCTTTCAACAAGACTATCATCAAGCTCCTCAAATAGTTTGTGTCCACTAACAAACGAAACTGGAGTGAAACGCTTGGGAAATATCTTTGGGCCTACCGTACTACGGTCCGCAACCCTACAGGCTGTACACCTTTCTCATTGGTGTACGGCTGTGAAGCAGTTCTACCCTTAGAACTTCAAATTTTGTCTTTGAGGATTGCTATCGCCAACGAACTCACTACAGAGAATAATGATCTTCTCCGACTTCAAGAACTAGAAGCGCTCGATGAGAAGCGGTTAATGGCTCAACAGCATATTGAGTTATACCAAGCCCATATCTCAAAGACTTTCAACCGCAAAGTTAAAGTCAGAGCCTTTCAGAAAGGAGAGCTCGTTCTAACCGTTAGACGTCCTATGACCATGACTCACATGAGCAAAGGTAAATTCGATGCAAAGTGGGAAGGTCCATATATCGTGAGCAAAGTTTTCTCAAATGGAGCCTATCAACTCACAGAGTTAGACGGTCGAGTTGCAATGATGCCTATCAATGGCAAGTTCCTCAAAAAGTATTATGTATAAATGTAAAAGACATTGCTTGTAATCATCAGACAAGTTCATATATAAAATTCAATTTTATTTCATTATGAATGATAGTATATAATATCAAGGAAGGTCACTATCATCCTTCTCAAAATTGGGATGAGGACCACTGCCGTCTTTTCCAAAAATATGATCAGCAAAAGAGCCGAGAACATTCTTGCCCGAACCCACCAGGAACTTGCAAGCAGCTATCCTCATGGCTTCTTCTTCTTCAGTCTTCCCTGGTTCAAGAAGGAAGTCCAAGATATCTATTGGCCGCTTGGGTGCAGACGAATCTTCGCCCGCTGCTATATGCTTTGACTGGTTGGGATCGACTGGATGTTCCTCAGTACCCGCTTCAACCTTTGAGGCGATCTCAGCCTTCTTGGAAGCATCTCCAGACGACATCTTTTTGTTGAAAAGAAAAAGTGATCATTCCATCTGATTTTTTGTTCTATTTATAGACGGAGATTCGTAAGACAACGAAGCAATTCATTCATTTGACGGTTTGCCCGTTCATCACATTCATCTGACGGTTCGCCCGTTCATCATCCGATGGTTCGTCGGTTCATCATATTCATTCATCCGACGGTTCACCCTTTTATCACATCCATCTGACGATTCGTCCGTTCATCACATCCAACCGACGGTTCGCCCGTTCATTATATTCATTCATCCGACGGTTTACCCGTTCACACATCCATCTGACGGTTCACCCGTTCATTCAATTCATGTGACGGTCCATCCGTTCATCCCGACGATTCATTTCGTTCATTCATTTCGTTCACATATTTTGACAAATCATCCATTTCGTTCATATTAGCAACTTGTCATCTTTGATTAAGTTGTCTATTGAAATAATGATATTCAATAAATTATAATCTGCAATATCCACATTACCTCTGAGCAGATATAATTGAATATAATTATTTTTCAAAATCAAGAAATATATCATATCCTGTACCTCTGAATATATTTTCTATCGCTATTATTTATATCTGAATAAGATATACAATAAATAATAGAGCCACCAAGAAAATGTCTTTTTATTGATCAAAAAATGGAAAGACATTACAAAATTACATGTCGCAAAAATTGAAGATATAAAAAGTATTTCTCATTCTGCCGGCAGAGTCATTAAGCTGGTCATCTGCTGCTTTAAAGATTGTAGCCGCTCCTCACGAGATTCCATCACTCGCTTTCTAGCTTCCTCTATCCCAGACTTATCTTCGAAAGATGGCATGGTTACTATTCTGCGAGAGATTTCATCTTGATGAGTTGCGACATACTCATCTCTTTCCTGAGTCAGAGCATTCAGTTGTTGAACTGCAACCTGATATTCTGTGGCCTCATTCTCCAGAGCAAGCTGGACAAGTCTCAGCTCTTCCTGAAGACGGGCATATTCTGATTGTAGCTCAACAACTTTCCTCTCCTTCTCTTCAGTAACATATGTTATTGTTTCCACTTTGGAATTATACTCAGCAGACTTAGTAGAGAAAGTGTCTAAAAGAACTTAGAGGTCAACCTTTGCAACTGCAACTTCTTGTGACATCTTCTCGAATTCAACTTGTACCAAGAGCTCCATCTCCCCCCTATTCAGCTCTTTATAAATCTTAACCGAAGCCTCCAGCTCGTCTAATACATGTTCGAGAAAAATAGCCTGAGCTTCGTCGCCTTGACTGCGGATGGCATTGATCAAATAGGAGGTTGGACCTTTAACTGTGGAGAAACTGGCATCTTCTTTCTCTATCACCCTATCTACTAAGGGTTTTAACGAATTAAAGAAAATGTAGCTGAAGGAGCTGATGATAAATTGGTTAGTAGCCAGAGCACCCGGAGTAGCAGCTACTCCCATAGACATCGAAGCAGCAGCAGGCGTCTGCGAAGATAGACGTTCAGTTTCTTTCCTTTGAGTAGAGGGCTCTTTAGACAGAGGAGCCATCGTAGAGCTAGCTGTCCCTCCCAGATGTTCTTCTGCAAAATCAAATGAACCTTATCATTGATTGTTGTTGTCATTTGCAACTAATCGAAAAGGGTCAAAAGTAAAGGCAATCTTACCTTGGCTTGCCCTAGCGACAAGTCTGTCATCTGTTGGCACATGTTCCAATCTAGCAGAAGTAGCCTTATACATTACTGCCTGGCTACTTCCGGCCTCAGAGCCACCCGAAAAATGTCGGCTACCACTAGCAATAGCCGTTATTGGCACTTTGTCTGTGCATACGGAAGGAACTGGAAAGATTTAAGTTCTGCATTGATAAAAATATGGATGTCAGTTATTTGAATCTATGAAAAGAAGGTAGATAAAATCATTTAATACCTTTTGGATCAGCAGGAGTAGTTTCAACAGGTGCTACTTCTATACCCGTATTCTTTTCCGGAGACACGTGCACCTCAACATACTCTTCAGGATTCAGCGTGTCATCTACGGCTTCGGGAGACATATGGACATCAGTGCCATCTTCGGGATTTAATGTATCATCAATACCTTCTGTTGATGTATCTTCATTGCTTATACTATCTTCTGGAGCTTCCTCGCTGGCAGTTGCGACGGCGGCTTGATCGACATCATCCTACAGACCGAAGTCGCAATCATTTAGAGATTCAATCATTAAACGATCTTTTTCTTCACGAGCGTTCCTGGTGTAGCAAGAATCTGGGTAGTTTTCGCCGCAAGAGAAGGAGATCGCAAAACTTCAGCATTCCTCTGCTCAGCTTCATCCCTCTGCTCAGCTTCATCCCTCAGCTCAACCTTGTCCCTTTACTCTGGAGTAGGAGTCTCCTGACTAGGCTTGGGGGCAGGTGTAGGGGATGACATGGTGATTCCAGCAACATCACTGGCCACCATCGAGGACAAGATTTGTCTCGGAGGAGTAATCACCCTCTTTTTTCTTTTGGAGGCCAGTTTCTTTCTATGAAGAGGTCTCTCTGGACTCTCTACATCTACTACATCGACCTACCTTGGAAGAGAGGTTGGCGTAGTCGCTTTTTCTCTTTTGGTCGACTCGGCCAGTTGCCGAGACTGTGACCTAGTGGTGACCTTCTCTGATGGATCTAGGATAAGTTTCTTCTTTGCAACCGGAGAAGAAGGTTCATTAATCCTTCTCTTTCTCTCCTTGGTTGGAGATTTGACAACTTTCAAGGAAATTCACAGTGGTTCGTTGACCTCCTCAGGGAAGTTAGCTTCCCTTGAGGCTTCCAACAGGTCATCCACTAGCTCATGCTCCTCGTCATTACCTGGAGCTTGCATAACAGTTGCTTCCTTCTTCAAGTGCATCGCTGTCGCGAAGCTATCTACAAGGCTGAAGTTCTCGACGAATGTATGCGCTTCTGTATAAAAAAGCGAATATGTGTATAACATCCGGGGCCGTGATCACTCTTGGTCGGCATCGAGAACACTGTTCTTGTGTCTCGAGCGTTATAATAAGCCCAGGCCCTGGCGCCATCAATCAGATAACCCTTTTCTTGCAGGCAAGTTATAGTATTGTCTATGTGGAACTGGTCATAGCCGAATTGACGGGCAAAGCTGCTGGGAAGATATGGTTCTAAGAAATATTCATCTTTAAATCTATAAACCAAGTGTGACGGCCTAATCGTCCTCAGCCAATCAAATGCTGCCCGACCCAACGGCTGCCTCCCAAGATCAATTAGATTTGTTGACATATGTTCATAGCCGGTTGGAGGGGCAACACAGTAGAAATTCTACCCCTTCCCAAGGTTCAAGGCACGTCTACAATCTTTCAGACTGGTGTATACCCATTTACTTCGGAAGAATCTCCGCAAATAGCTACCGCTGACTGCTCCCATATCAGGGTTCATCAATGACGGATGGTGCAGAAGCAACCATCCGAACAAATAAGTGTAGGGCAGCTCCAGCCGAGGGAAGTTCCCCTTCTCACCTTTCCATTTGAGCATAGATTCATCATAAAGACGAAGACCCACATTTACTCTACAGGTCATCGCCGACAGCAGATCCATCCGGTAGCCAAAGACTAATCGGACAGTAGCAAAGAGCACACCGTAATGGAAGCGATCTACGGTGCTTGCTTCGGGTACAACGAAGCGTCGGAGCCAATATGTGAGAAAACCCGCCAACTGGGCTTTCTTTGACATGGGCCTGTAGCCCATTCTCATAAAACTCTCAATAAAATCTCCAGTCTTGAATGGAGGGTATTGAAGTTCTTCGTCAACCTTGATGTCCATTTCCTTATTTTCTTCCATCAATCCGATCACCTCACTGTGGCTGAGTGGTTTGAAGAAGGTAGGGTTGCACGTATCGTGATCCTTAGTCTTCTTCTCGATGATGTGATTAAGGAAAAGATAGGGCAACCACTTTGACGAGTAGCAAGTGCCGGAATAACCACTCTTATAATACATTGAGGAAATTTTGTAGTGGCACAGTAGTTCTTCAAAAATGGCTACCATCTCTGCATTCTCTCGACGAAGTCGGTCTAACTCGTCATTTGTTGGAACAAATTCTTTGTAAGGGAAGTCTCCCATTGGTAAGCTCGAGATATATTTTATCTCATGAGGGGCTAGTCCAATCTCCCCGCAGGGTGTCATGAATGTCCCTGTCCTAAAATTGTACCTCTCTGCCAAGGCGAGAAACAGATGAGGATTGGGGTAGAATCCATATACGGTAGAGTATACCGCCTTATATAGCTCAATCTCTTTGAGCTTTTCTTCGGACTGAACCAATATCCAATTGGTTATGCAATTCCATCTTTTGTTGTCTGGGTTCACCAGACCTGTCAACCGGATGTCCTGATCCGGTTATTTTCCCTCAGCCTTTACAAATTTATTAGCAAAGATCGGCGTCCTCACCGGCAGCAGCAAAGAGGAATTCTCTGGTGGGATGCAGCCTGGCTTCAATCCTCTGAGCAAGGAGCTATGACGCTCAGAGGAGCTATAGAACATATCCCTGCTATTCGCTCCTTTCTTTACATAAATATTTTATATTCTTGCTTGCTGGAGAGGGGTAATATCCCAGTCCATCTTCCTGGGATGGCTTTCATGGGCATAGCGGGATAGAGGGAGGCATCTGGCAATGTCTGGCAACAGTATTCTTTTCTCTTTTCTCTGGAAGAGTCTCTGCTCAACACGAGGTCTCGACTGAGAACTCTTATCAATGGCCTCACCAAATAGAAACATAGGTTTCTTATAAGTAATGGCATCGGCAGTCTGCAGAGGCTGTCCATTCATCATACTCAATAAAGATTCATTGTCCTGTGCTACTAAGATGGCTTGGCGGGAGGATGGCAGAGCATATTGGGGAAATATTACATGGGATAAATCTTCCTTAAACTCTGGTTCAGCAAGGGTCCCTGCAAAGATTTCATAATCTGGATCTTTTCTGATGTTAACTGCATCAAACAGAAAGACAGAAGTCAGTATATGCAAAATCAAAGATTCTGTCCAAAAAATTAGCAAATTACGCAAGCATCATATTGCGCTGTCTGTAAAACATCCGATTGTGCAACAACAGCTTCTATGCGCAAACTGTCCAGTTGTGCCAACTCATCCACTTGCGCAAGCCATTAGATTGTGCTGAATAACTTGCGCAAAGCATCAGTTTGTGCTAGACAGCCTTGCGCAAATCAGCAGACTGCGCTGAACATTTGCCAGCACTTTCCACCGATTGTGCAAGAAAATAGTCTTCATAAAAATAAAAACTATTAGGTTTGTGCAACCAAAACCCTAAACAGGGTGGCGCAATATAACCAAATCTCTAAAAAGAGATAGGTTTGAAGATTCAATCATGTCGAAGAACCCTAAAAAGGGTTTTTGATCGAACGACTACCTTGCAGTGTGGGATGACCAACTTCGTGTCGTGAAATGTGCAGCACAGAACGAGTCGAATACTCGGCGGGGGCTTTCCCCTTGTCGGCGGCGGAACGCTTCGGAGCCATTGAAGTCAACAGAGAAGAAGAGTCGGAGTTGGGCTCGGGAATTTTCCCCCTTGAACAAAGTGGAAACAAGTAAAGAATGACAGAAGGAAGAAGGAGAATTATTTATAGTTTTTTGAGAGTAACGGTCGCCTCGGATTGTGCCGAAGAAATATGAGCTGACTCCTCCAATTGCGCAAACAAGTCATTACTTGCGCAACTTGATTTTAAAATCAAAATTCAAAGTATTTCGAAGCTTTGAATATTTTCAAACTTCAAAAACTTTGAAGGGGGTCTTGTAGGTCCTAAAAATTAAGTTGCACCCATCAAAGAAGTCATGAAAATCAAATTATGCATCCTTCAAGTGAACTGTGCAGGAGACAAATTGTGCAACAACTCGATTGCGCAAGCTGAACTGCGCACTCATCCAAGTGCGTAAGCTGACGTGGCCTCGTCATCATTATCTGACAGAGAATCAGATCTTCTGACAGCTGACAGTACGGAGAATAAGGAAACTATTCGTTTATCGTACAGCACAGCGCTCGAGGACAGCTGTACATGCAGCATAATCTGCCAGACTCTCTGCAGCGCGGTCCATCATAGCGCAATCTGAAGCTAGCACAATTCATGTGGCGTACTCCATCAAGACAACTGACAATATACACGTGGCCTACATGCTATCAATTACTCATCATGTGGCAACCGTATGTACACGACCAAGTATATTTCAATTAAATAATGCTACGCGTCACATACAAGTGGTCCATGATCGAGTAACTGCCTGCGCAGTTCATTGCTTGCGCAATCTAAAGTCTGCACAATCCATCCTACGCAATTCAGAATAACTAAAAGTTAGTTATTTCTAGAACTCTATAAATAGAGTTTCAAGTCTTCATTATCATACACACAGAGATCATCACCAGAGATCAGGAGTTCTTGCCAAAGTGCTGCTGCAATCTTCAGAGGCTACCGTCTTCAAAGTTTACACCGTCCAAGGGATAAAGCGATCGTCATTCAGATCGGATTCCTATAGTTGTACTTTTCCAAAATTCTTGTAATCTTCTTACAAAGTTTGTGAAATAAAGATCAACTTTTGTTTTTGCAAACAAAGGCTATCTGCATGCGGCTGGTATGCGTGGCCGTGCAGGCTGTCTGCATACGGCTTTTCTTTATGGCCGTATGGGCTTTCTGTATGCGGCTAGAAGTCATGGCCATGCAGGCTGTCTGTATGCGGCTGACTCTTGTGGCCGTATGAGTTTTCTTCATGTGGTTGACAGTTGCGGCCGTATGAGCTTTCTCCATGCGTTTGGCGCCCTTATGCGGCTTAGATTGTATAGAGTTCCTCTTTGCCCCTGCAAGTCCAGCATCATAGTGTTTTCTTCTGCCGGATTGGGGACAGCAGAGTCCTCTGTAGTCTGGAGTGGGGCCGCAAGCAAGACTTCTTCGCTCTCTCGGGCAACAGAGAGTACTTCTTCGAGAGCTTGTGAAGGAGCAAAATTTTTGGGTCTCCACTCCCTGTGGGCCTTTTTTGTGCGGGCCCGCCGCTGGACCGGGCCAGCACTTCCGTCGGAGAGCATTTTTTCAAACGCCTGTTGGTCGAACCGGGCGACCAGCCTTTGTTGAGTAGAGCCAAGTTTGGCTGCATCTGATTGCGTCACCAACTCCTCAGCCGTAGAGAAGTTAGTCCCCAGCAGTGTCGCCATCGTGTTTGCCATTGATTGTAAAAGTACAGAACAATTATATAGGAGGACTCGACTTAGAATCACAATACAAACTCGCTCGTACAGAGAAAGCCTAGGGACGAAAACCTAGGTACAGCAGTCTAAGTACGATTATTTATTTTTGATTCTGGGTGGTGACGGTAGAGGCTCAGGAAAGCGACGGTCGCTCTGCCTTACTTCTTGGACGATCAGACGTAGCCTTGCCTCCGGTGAAGAACTGCTCTCGAGATGGGAAGACTCTTCTGTGCGCGCCTTTATCTCTCTGTGTGTTCTGCCGGGTGGAGAGGATTTCTTTTGCAAGGAAATGGCACCTTGCTATATTTTTTTCTCCTGAATTCTTCAGTCATCTTTTACAAGGGAATGTCACCTTGCTATTTATAGAAGTGGGGGTGTGATCATTAGGGTTTGCAATGATTCCCCCTTTGAAAAGTCGACGGCCAATCATCTGGACCATTAATCTTGATTGCATTACATCTGGGCAGTTAATTCTTGATTGTGCCAAATTCGTATGGGCAAATAATGCTGATTATCATAAATTATGGGAAGCTCGGATCTCCTGCCACGTGTCTAATCCATGTGATTGCCATAAATCTATTTTGATTTGGGTAATTATGATGATTGCACTAAATCAGGTTGTTGGGATTTGTTGATAACTCTTGATTGATTTAGTGCTACGTGGGAAAATGTTCTTCTGCGACGTGTCATAATCGCAAGCCACAGCCGCCTGAGGGTAGATTCTTAGGTTATCGACCGCATAAAGGTGGCAGCCGCATAGGTGAAATCTTTGAAATCTGAGCCGTATGGGGGTGGTTTTCAATTGAGCCGCATAGGACTTGCCACGTGTCAAGGCTGCATAGGCGTGAGCCGCATGGAGATGATCCTCATGACTCGAGCCGCATGAGAACAGCGGCCGCGTAGGGTGACTGTTCATAATTTGAGCCGCATGACAAGGGTCTTCATGCTCCGAGCCGCATGCGAGCATCAGCCGCATGGGATGGTGGCGGCCGCATAGGGGGCTTTGTAGTTGATGGATCGTGCCAGCTGTAGAGAAGATTTTCTCCGTTTCCCAAAAAATATGTCGTCATATCGAAGTTCATCATTTCAGCTTTAGTGTCAGAGTTACTACTTTATGTCAGAGCATTTAATAGGAGCAGTCACTTCATGGCCAGCTGTAAAGCTGTATAGGGTCACGTGATTCTCGCCTGAGCCGTATGAGGCTATTGAAGGGTTTCTGAGCCGCATGAGGCTCTGATAAATTCCTGAGCCGCATTTGGCTCATTCTGTTTCGAGCCGCATGGGCTTCTTCCATTTTGAGCCGTATGGGCGTCTTCTGTTTTGAGCCGCATGGGCTTTTTTTGTTCTTTTCTATGCTTCTACACCTAGTCGACCAAACCCCAGATATTGACAAATGTTGACTTGGTTTGACCATAGTTGACAAAGAGTTGATTTTGACCTAGATTGACCTAAAATCATGTAGATTGTATTGTATACATCAATTATTACATATTAAACACATTATAACCTGTATTGCTCTAAATAGAACCTTGTGACTCCAGTTCATAAATCTATTTACATCAGTCGCACAGGGTATCAGGCGAGTACACTCTTTGATAGTTCTTTTATTTACATGTTGATTACTGTATTTAAGTTCTATTTAGTTCTATTAATTCCCTGTCAACACGGATTGGTATTTCTGGATCCACTGCATGCGACACTCACCTTTTACATGTCTGGCCTCTATTACTGGAATTATTACTGAAATTACTACTGGAATCACCTACTGGCATCATCATGTTCTGGATGGACTTGTACTTTACTTTCGTGTCATTTTCTGGATTCACTTGTACTTGTCGAGTGGGAAAATATTCGAGTTTACATGTAAATAATTCCAAATACTGGAACCACTCGTTTGGTCAAACCAGAAATGATAGCAGCCCCATACTTGTCAAGTGTGCGATGAGCCGGATTTACCCCTAGCCGTTTAATGTCGACCTCGGTATTTTAAAACGCACTGTTAGAGCCTTGTACTGGACTCACCCTGGAATCACTTAATGGACTCATACTGGGATCACACTTGTCTATATTATATTGTTTGGACTTATATCATATTACTCTAGTTCAGTTAGTTTTACATTTATAGTCTTCACTGCCATGCTCTTCTAATTCTTTATATTACTTCTCCTATAGTTTAAACTATTGGTCTACTTTATTACATGTCTCAAACTTACCATGTCTCATCAATATAACTGTCTATAACTGCTTTATAGTGTTTATCATTTACTTGGGATTGCTAAATGAGGTGTGCTCCTTCCATCCTGACTGGATATATTTTAAAGATAGTTGTCCTGGATATACGTGCCCTTGCTATGGTCTTGAGGAGGGTTTAGCCACATTGAGCCCTGACCTTCAGGAGTGACCAGATGACTAGCTTAGTAGACTTGTTCTAGATTTTCATGTTTGAACTTAAATTGTAATAAGTTGAGATATTTGACTTTGTATTTGAGATTGTTTGCGATATTATTATTTTAGTAATTTATTTTAAGTTATTGTTTGTTTAGTCTTAGTAGTTATCTAGACTTCTGTGTATCTTACCGTACTTAGACTGTGATTGAGTTTACTATATCTTTACTTGTCCTCCGTTCAGAGTTGAGATCTATGACATGTATATTATATCATTGCGTGAGTTATTAGTTAGCGACCTATAACAGCATTTTATACCAATTCTACGGTGAAGGCTGGGCACTGTTACGCACTTGTGCACTATACCGGGTGTGTGCCATGACACAGTTTTAGTGGTGGCCCATGCAGGTCGAGATTCGCATTAGTGCGATGTCGTGGTAGTACGATAATTAGTTATACTACTGCGCCTGTGGTAAGAGATAAGGAATAGGCTTTAGCGTGAGAGGTTACTCAATCACAGTTAGGACTACTTGAGAAGATTCCTGGGATGATCCTTGAAAATCTTATTATAAACAATCTCAAAATTCGATTCCAACAGTTTCTGTCTACTTTTCTTGTTTAATGTTGAATTTGATTCTTGGTCTTCACTGTTGACTTGATTTTCTACTAAGATAAATCTTATGGGCGGGTCTCCTCAGTTATGGAATCTAGAGTCTTCTACAGCCATATTAGCTGGCATGGCGAAGGTATAGAGTTAGATTTTGGATGTATTTCTCGGGTGTGGGAATTTAAAGTTTTCGCAGCCAAGCATGAGGCAATGCAAAATTTTTAAATACAATGATTCTAGAGATATGTACCTTAGTTATGGACTCTATGGATTATCACAGCCGTAGTTACTAGCGTGACGAGGATTCTGGTAGCATGGTTCTGGATAGACGTGTATGATTATTAGATTGCAGAACAGATACCATATAGATGGTGCCCTAGTATAATAGAATGAAATATCAATATGGATGTTACTTGAGAATTGTAAAGTAGATAAAGGGAGCTAGGCCACCTGCGGCACAGTACCATGCCCAGAGTGGTGGGGCTTTTTCGCTTACGGTCGAGGAGACCGATGCTGAGGGTGACGGGTTAGCAGGTCTGTCTTTTCTGTTCTTCTTTCCTATCTTGATGTGTGATTTCATTAGTACCTGTCAGGATATTTTGTGCTGTGCTAGATAGTGTAGTTACCCTGTTCGAGACTGTGAAATTACGACCAATAGGACCCTGATTGCATGTTATTTTATTAACCTTGATTGACTGGGGGTTTGGCCTAGAAGGAGTACGACCATCTTAAATTTCGAGGACAAAATTTTCTAAGGGGAAGGATTATAACTACCACTTTTCTAAAATGAGGGTAATTTTAAACTTTTGTAAAATTGATCATGTTAATTTTTAAATAATGGATTTATTCATGTTAGTGGTAAATTGATGAATTTTTTATTATTTTATTATTATTTAAATTGATGCATTGTGATTTTGTCATTTGTTAGTGAAACCCTAGAACTACTTTGTGTAAATGTTAGCCATGACCCTGGAAACTTGGTAGAGAGATTAGATGACTTAAGTTAGACGCTAATCTAGCCATCATACCATTTACAACCCAATAGTTAGCTAAAACCTTAAGTCACATTGGACCCTTCCCCAAATTTGTCCCTTTCTTCAAATCACCTCCAAATTGAACCAAATCAATTGCAAATCACTCCCATTGTGTAGAAGAGGTATCTATTGGCTAGCTAATAAGGATTGGGAGCAATTTGGCTATTGAAACTTGGTGGAGATCTAGATCTTGGAGCTTTCATTGAGATTCCAACTCTCAATAGGTAATGACCTCTAAACCTATTAATATTCTATTTTCTTTCCATAGATGCATTAATTTAGGGTTCCCCAAGCCATAGCCTAAGTTTGGGTTCAATTCGAATCTATTTGATATGCGTATCGCAATAGTATCGGAGGGTATTCGAAGTGTTCGACGAAATGCAACTTAGAAACTTTTGTTCTCTGTTTAATTTAAAAAATATATATTTAGAAAGCTAATTATATGTAGATTGTATGTATATATGACTGAGTTGATTTTAATGTATTTTATATGCCGTTATTGGACACGGGGACAGTACATGAGACATTGTGCACTGCCCTGCTACTGTCATGTCCGTTCTCCTTGGACACGATACGTCTTTGAGAGCCATCAGTTGATAATGGTAGGGGTTGTGTCTGAAACACTTCCCAAAAAATTTAGGTTGGTTTAGTTGTGTGTTCGAGAAGCTATCATCCTCAAAGATTTCACTCGATCACACACACACGCACACTCTGATAATGTCTGCACTTTAGTATCGACCTGCATATAGATGTTGATGGCCTGTACCTCACTTAGACACTTGGACACTTCACGACACTTGTTGATACATGCTATACGCTCTTGACACCCTCGACACTACTTGGACACTTGTGACACCTATATTCAATAAATGTTCTATCAACTGTGCAGCCTATTTCATATTCTTGTTCAGTCTCATGGTTCTGTCATATGAGCCCATATCAATGTTCTGCTCTCATAGGTTTAGTTGAGCCATAATTGCTTATGTCCATTTCCTATTTGATGGCAGTCCTTTGGAAATGATCAGATCCTTCGTTGTGTATCAAATCCATGTTTCCTTTTTCTTTTAGTTCAGATTTTACTTCACTTGTGTTCCAATTAATGGAAACACATTCAGTCCCCATATTCTATAATGTATCAATCACACCTCATAGTTTGTTTAATCTCTATATCACATGTTGTTTAGTCCATGTATGGACAAGAATTTAACCACATGGATTCACTGCTTACTTTGGAGTATCAGTAAAATTACTATTCCGATCTGTAGTTAGTTCTGTCACATGTTGTTCAGTCATGAACATGTCTAGTTTGATTAGTTCAGTTTTCTTTAGGTTTAGGTTCATGCCTACTCCATTAGATCCCATGTCACATTTATCTTTCCCTCTTTTAATACTCTATACACTGCAATGAATGTTCAGTCCCCACGTCCTTTTATTTGTCCTGTATATCCTTTGCCATTGCCCATTGCATATTTGTCTTGTCCAAATCTCTTGTGATAGTAGTCCACATTTGATGTGCCATTAGGTTCCATTTTACCTAATCATTGTTCTGTCCACTACCTGGAATAGTGTAGGCCATTTTCTTAATAGCCAGTTCCTTGTTTGATATTGCCCTACATTCATTAATCTGTCCTATCCACATTAGTTGATATTCTGTCAGTTTTGCACAAATATGGAGGTATCTGTTCACTACATACGTATATTGTTCAAATAACATGATGTATAGTTAAGAATTGGAAAGAGGATGAGCCTGAGTTGAGTTACCTTGGAATCTTAGTTCAGTCTGTAGCTGTTATGTCCTTTACCATTTCTTTGTTCAGAAATGAGATGGAAGAGGGGGGAACCTGTTATTGAGTCTAGTCTCCTCTTTAACTAGATGTCCAGACCATCTGGGATTTTAAACATGTCAAGTCTCTTTGAACATCGAACCAAGTCCTTACCAATTATTATGTTTACTTCACATGTTATGTATCTATCCTTTAGCTTAGTTAGACTATTGTGTATCCAAAGTTCAGCCCATCATCTAACTTTCTGTCCATTTGAGTTTATTTGTTCAATCCCTATTATTTTGATGTCGAATTCATGTTCCGTGGGATGATCAGCCCTGTGGTAGTCTAAGGTATGGACATAGTAGCAGTTGGGGCAGGGGTTGCATATACTCACTGTCTATTGTATGATATATACTCAAAGTTATGACTCAAGGCACATGTTATACAAATATCCTTATATATTCTTTTTCCCATCCCTTATGTCCTAACATAAATTATTATATTTTATACATATCAAGCATATATATATATATACCTCATGTTTATATTATACATATGTAAATGGTAAGGGTTATGAGTATTATACTCTATAGGTGATAATGTAGAATGTATTATATTTATATGAGAAATTGGTAGTTTAACATTGAGTTTAGTATCATAAGTATGAATATGTGAGTTAGAGTGGCTATAAATTGGTTAGGATGAGCATGGTTGTAGATACCAATTATATATGTACCTAAGGTATTTATACGGGTAACATATAGGTGTTGGAGTTAAGGGTTAGTTATATTGGTATTGTTATGATATATAAGCATATGTATATATATTCTTAGACTATAGGGTAATATAGTATGGAGTTTAGATAGAGTTTGGTTCTAGATACCATAGAGTGTTTGTTAGGTTGAGTTGAGGTTAGGTAATTATGATTACCTAATATATATATATATATATATATATATATATATATATATATATTATAGGCTGATGTGATATGTTATGGGTTAGACTTAAGAGGATTAGTTTATATAGAGTTGACCTATAGAGTTGACATAGCCTAGTTAACCAAACCCCAGATATTGACAAATGTCGACTTGGTTAGACCAGAGTTGCCCAAGAGTTGACTTTGACCTAGATTGACCTAAAATTATATAGATTGCATTATATACTTCAATTATTACATATTAAACACATTATAACCTGTATTGCTCTAAATAGGACCTTGTGACTCCAGTTCGTACATCTGTTTACATAAGTTGCTTAGGGTATCAGGCGAATACATTATCTGATAGTTCTTTCATTTATTTGCTGATTACTGTATTTCAGTTTTAGTTAGTTCTATTGATTCTCTGTCAACACGGATTGGTATTTCTGGATCCACTACATTCGACACTCACCTTTTACATGTATGGCCTCTATTGCTGGAATTATTACTGGAATCACTACTGGAATCACCTACTGGCATTATTATGTTCTTGTTGGACTTGTACTTTACTTTTGTGTCGTTTTTTAGATTCACTTGTACTTTTTGGCTAGAAAATATTCGAGTAGACATGTAAACATTCCCAAATACTAGAACTACTATTTTGGTCTAATCAGGAACGATAGCAGTCCCACACTTGTCAAGTGTGCAATGAGCCGGATTTATCCCTAGCCGTTTATATGTTGACTTCGGTATTTTAAAACACACTGTTAGAGTCTTATACTGGACTCACCCTGGAATCACTTACTGGACTCACACTGGGATCACACTTGTCTAATTATACTGTTTGAACTTTTATCACATTATTCTAGTTCAGTTAGTTTTACTTTTACAGTCTTCATTGCCATGCTCTTCTGATTTGTTATTTTACTTCTTCTATACTTTAAACTACTGCTCTACTTCATTACCGGTCTCAAACTTACCAGGTCTTATCAATATAACTAGTCATAACTGTTTTATAGTCTTTATTATTTACTTGTGATTGCTAGATGAGGTGTGTTCGTTCCATCCTGACTGGATATATTTTTTAGATGGTTGTCTTGGAGATACGTGCCCTTACTATGTTCCTGAGGTAGGATTAGCCACATTGAGCCCTGACCTTCAGGAGTAACCTGATGACTTGCTTTGTAGACTTGTTCTAGATTTTCATGTTTGAACTTGAATTGTAATAAGTTGAGATATTTGACTTTGTATTTGAGATTGTTTGAGACGTTATTATTTTAGTAGTTTATTTTAAGTTGTTGTTTGTTTAGTCTTAGTAGTTATCTAGACTTCTGTGTTATCTTATCGTACTTAGACTGTAATTGAGTTTACTATATCTTTACTTGTCCTCCATTCGAAGTTGAGATCTATGACAGGTATATTATATCATTGCTTGAGTTGTTAGTTAGCGACATAGAATAGCATTCTACTGTCGATTCTACGGCGTAGGCTTCGTGCTGTTATGCACTCGTGCCCCTATACCGGGTGCAGGTCGTGACAACAAGATTTCTTACTCATCCTCTCTGTCACTGAACAAAGGCCAAATAAGGCCAAATAAGGCCAATAGTAGCCTAGCTGGACCTGAGCACACTGATACTGGACTATGGCCTGTAGGCCAAAGTGGAACTGGCCAACATAGCCTGCTGCCAAGTGCAGCCTTACTACTGTACTGTCCTGTCTCCTTACCCTTCTTCAAACTCCGAAGGCAAACCTATCTACTGCTGCTTGGGACTCCTTTGCTTCTGTAGGTAAGGGAACCCTCTCCCTTCACTCACCTGTGCATCCTAGCCATGGGCTTGCACTGCTAAGTGCAGCACTCACAGGCCCTATGGCCCTCTCCAACCTGAACACTCTCTCTTCCACTAAATTCCTCTATAGCCTAGGATACTGATACCTACACTGACACTAAAACACTCACTGAATCTCATATTGCACCCCATTATCCATTGTGACAGTCACTTGAGTTCTCTCTAGGATACATCCCCTATACAAATGGTACTCTCACTTAGGAACACTTCTCTCACATTGCACCCCATAGTTACATTGTGACAGTCACTCAAACACCCTCTAACTGAACACTCACATAGACCAACTCTAACTGTCACCTAGGACTCTAACCCTCTAACACTCTTAACTCAGTCTCTAACTCACATATACTTGCCTAAGGCCAACAACACCCTACAACTGTACAACTGGTGTTGCAACCTACCCTCACAACACTCACCTGTTCATACACTAGCCTATAGCTTGTTGGCCAAGCACAGGCCTCTGCAGGTATGTACTAATACCTTCAAATTCACACAGGCCAAAGGCCCTACCCATCAAATGTGAAACTCTGGAAAGAGCTCCTTGCCTGTAAGGACTGACCCCCCTTTCACATTCTCTCATTCTTATTGCCCAACAGTGCCAACCAGTACACACATCATTTAAAGACACACAACACTGATACACTCTAAACACTCGAGACACTCACACATATTGTCTCTTTTACACTCACCCGACACTAACACTAACTTACACTAACACATGAACACTTGAGACACTCTCAACTCACACTCTTTGTCAATGACTGAAAACATGACAGTCATCACCTCTCACACGACCTAACATTCATTAGGATTTGGACACACTATAGGATACTAGGACATTTTCATCACTAACATGACACTCACTAACACTCAAATAGGACACTCACTTATAGACACTAACTCTCTACTACCCTTTGACAGTAACTTCTTCTCTAATTATATATTAACATACCAACTCACTTGTCACAAATGATCACTGTTAGTGACACAGGAATTGGCACGCTAAGAAATCCCCTCTACACTCACTGTCTTTAGTCCTACCTATCATATACACCATTCAACTATATAACTGATACACAATATAATACCAGTTAACTTCTATACATGCCTAGTCCCCTTTACCCTATCACAGTTAATGAACACACACACAAACACATAGCATAATGAACACACGTCTATATAGGGTTACACTTACTACTAGTATCAATGAAACACACACAAATATATATCAGTTATCAGTCCCCTACTTTCTTTTACACACACACAACCATCAACATAGTCATACACACTCTACAATCTCTACATGCATAATGAAACACACACATTCTATATATATAGATGTATATGCTCATATGACTCTACATAACCCAAAATTCAGTCCACAATAGTCCACATTGTCCCCTTCTCTCAATCTATGTCGAAAACATGTACTACCCTCATTTATCACCAAAAAAAGAAACAAATGATAATCTATATTAATATACATCTAGAATCAAGTGTCAAAACTGAATTAGAACAATGGGTGTACATTTGGTCATTTTGTCAAAAACTTAGCATGCATATCGAGATATGTTGTGATACGCCCATGATACGTACTCCAAACGGATCCAAACTTGATCCGAAGCATACCCACATGTTCTAAATCACAATTAGGACCTAACAATCCTATTCACAAATCCTAGAAATGTTATTCTCGGATTTTCCCCAAATTGGCTCAAAATACCAAAGGGAAAGTCTCCAAATGAGAGAAGAAGAGTCAAAACTCCTTTCCATGGGTAGTCCCAATACATGGGGGTACATAATTGATGTCTCTACACTATTTAATACAAAATAGATGGTTTAAAATGCATTTCACCGATTGGAAGATGGATTCTCAATGAAATGGCTCCAAGATCCAAAAGCTCCCAAGCTCCAATTGCTTATACCTCCAATGCTTTGCTTCTAGTGTCTTTTACTCTCCATGGGGAAGAGAATGGGATAAATTTGGGTTTTTTGGATGAGTTTTGGTGGTAAGAATAATTTGGGGGAAGTCTCTAAATTAGTGTTAGGGTTTTCGTATGAAAGGAGGAAGAAGAAGAAGATGTCTCCTTAAGTTGAAGGGGTGGGTAGGTCATAATGTTTGGGTTAGGGGGTTTTTTCTAGGAGAAAAATCCATTAAGTCCCTCTCTTTAGTCCTGACAAGTTTAGGAAAAAAAAGCCATATTCCCAAATTAGGTATTTAGCCTAACATCCTAATTAATATTGCTAGTATAACTAGAGACTAACTAAAGTTTATTTAGGCTACTCCTAATCATTTAATTAGGTGGTATTGTCAAGTTGGTTTAGGTCCTCTAGGGTCACTAAGAACTATTCTAACTAATTGCTAACCACTAATCATATACAATAATATAGCATATGCACTATATTAATTATTACAAATAATTAATCCAAAACTATAATTACTAGTTTTATAAAATAAATTTACCACTCAAAATATAATTTAAATACCATTGTTCATAATAATAACAAAAAAATAGGAAAAAGGCAAAAATACCCCTCTTCGAAAAAGTGGTAATTACACATGAATCTCTCCAAAGTTCTTAAACTCAGTTCAGGTACTTCTGGAGTGCGAATTCGTTCGTAGGAATCTCTAAAGTGCCAAAACTCGGTTCAAGTATTTCTGGAGAGCAAACTCATTTGCAGGAAAATCAGAAGTCCCAACTACAGGAAATTAGGAAAGCAAATTTGTTTGCAGGAAGTCTCCGAAATCCTATAAAATTATAACAGAGAGCAAATTTATTTGCACAATAAAGTCTCTCTCTAATCGTTCTATTCAAACCAAAGAGAAAATTTGTTTGCATATTGAAGTCTCTGTCTCTGACTATTCCTCCATCTAGATCTATTTCGGGAATAACAATCCCAAAGCAAGATCCGGATCTGATGGAGGACAACCGTGCAAACCTTCTCGACACAAGTTTTAACAAACTTAAGGAGTTTGACGGGGAGTGTTACAACGTCTGAAAGAGAAAGATTAGCCTTAATCTTAAACTCGTGAACGTCGACAACGTGTTGACAAATCCTGAGCCTTTAATTCTAGAAGGTAAAAATGCTCAAAGGATCGCTGAAGCCACTGCTCTGGAGTCCAAGTATAGGAGAGATAACAACCTCTGCAAGTTGTTAATCTTGAACTTGATGGAGGATTCTCTGGCAAAGTTATATAGCAAGACAATAAATGCCAAAGACGTCTAGGATTCTGTGGAGAATCTCTACAAGGCAGATGAGAACATGAACAAGATCTACTTGACCAAAAAGGTCTGGAAGATGTGATTTGAGGGCGACAAGATGATATTGCCTTAAGTGAAAGAATTTTTCAAGTTACGCCAGAAACTTGAGGATGACGGCATACCCTTGGTCGAAGATTTCGTCATCGGTGGTATCGTTGCCCAGCTCCCACCTGGATGGAGCAACTTCATCGCAAACATGCACCGTAAGAAGATGGAGGTGGATCCTAAATGCCTATTGTACTAGATACATATTGAAGATGAGTTGAGGGCTCAACTCAAAGAGGACACATTGTCCAAATAGATGGCCAAGGACAACTTAGTGCAAAGAGAAAACTCTAAGGGGAAGCCGAAGGCTCCTAACATAAAAAGAAGGACATTCACCATCTAAAGGTGAAGCCGGCTCAGTCCAAGCCCAAGTCTAACGAACCTGTAACTCGTTTCAACTGTGGAAAGAAAGGCCGCTGGAGGAAAGCCTACAAGAAAAACCTAAAAGGAAAGAAGAAGGTGAGGCTAACTTTGTTGCCATGATTGTACAGGATGACTCGACTAGTGTTGACACGGTCTGGTGGATAGATACTGGGACATCCTGTTATATTTGCTCAAAGAATGAGTGCTTCACCACATATAAACTTGTTTCTAAGAAGGTTATGGTGGCAAACCAGACACAAGCTGAAGTGCTAGGATCGGGAAAGTGGTGTAGAACCCTAGAAGGGGGGTGAATATGGTAATAAAATAATTACCAATAATAATAAGCAAAGTAAATGGTAATTTAAAAGAAGAGAGGATCAAACACTCGATGTATCCAGTATGGCACTCCAGTCCCGAAACTCTTTCCGATTTTAATCCACTATTTGAGTAAATAGTACAACACGAGCATTAGTCCAAAGATTTGTCAACTTCTTACACACGAGTTATTATCCGTAGGCTCGTCAACTTCTTACACACGAGTTTTCCTCCGAAGGCTCGTCAACTTCAAACTTGAGAGAAAGTATTTTGATCTTCTTGAACACTTGGAAGATCTAAGTTACAACTCTTGAATACTCTAACACTTTAATGGATGACAACTTAAAGCATTGTATAATGGTGGAGCTCTTTGGAAGATGAGAAATTTATGGCTCAAGTGGATAATTATTTATGAAGAAGGGGAAGTCTATTTATAAAAATCCAAGACAAAAGAGCATTTACTACAACCAAACGGATGATCTGTCGGTTGTTCACGGACGTCCGAAGGATTATCCGCCCCAATAGTAACAGCTAGAAAATTAGCCGTTGGATTCATTATATTCACTTGATAGTGACCACTGTATTTGAATTTTAAATAGCCAACTTAGCACTAGTGGATTATCTGACATGATCAGCGAAGGTCCACCGGATCACCCGAATGTCCACACAAATACTTGTTGTTTTAAAATGGATTATCTAGCGGTTATCCGCGACGATCCGATTATTCCTACAAGAAAACTTGTTATAATAATTCGGATTATCCCTCGGTGATCCGGAGGATGCCCCGAATGTACGTCCCCACAAAAATTGTAACGCCCCAGTCCCAAAATACTTAGAAATAAGTACATCGACATGCCAGCTACATATATACGAAGTAAACTCCAATATATGGAACCATCGTATGTATACATAAGCTGTAAAATGCAGTAAACCATGATGCTAATCTCATCCACAAATAAAGAAGGAAGAATTTATAAATCAACTATGAATTGTCATTTACACATCGTTGGACGGAGACAAATCCATTACCAACTAAAAGAGAAGAAATACATAACAAATAAATTCGTTGAGCGATGCGAAGGCGATCCAAGTACCATCACCTCGGAGGAAGAAAGTAAAACATGGCCTTGGCTAGAGCACCTGTGAAACATCACAAAGGCACACACCTGGAGAGATCACCAGGTCCTCAGAGAGACGTAACAAGATACAGGAAGAACATGCCATAAATACTGAATATAAATTATGTTATAACGTCACAAAGTAAAAGTAAAGTGTCTCAACCATAACACGGCCCATTATCCTATCATCAAAACAGTAGACTACACCTACAAGCAAACGAGGACAAGGGGTAGCGCACTATTCCGCGATATGACATTGCCCCGTGCCATGACTAGAACGAAGTGTGACATAACATTAACTAAGGTCACCTAACCAATCTAGTATGTAATTTAGAAGACATCTCGATGTTTAGGCAGGTAAAGGCTGACTCCCCCAAGACTAACCCACAACTCACGATACACACATGTCAAGTACCAATTCTATCAGCCGGCATAACTCGAGGCTAGCGGCCCACGTGACCCATCAGTCCACATTGCTCGAGGCTAGTGACCGTCGTGATACGACTACCGTAGTACGCAGTTACTACGGCTTTTCGATTTGGGTAGCCCATATATCTAACTGTCTTCACCCTCCCAAGGGTTACTGTCAAAAGGTAGTCCACTAAGACTAGGTCCACATGCATATTAAAATACAAGCAAGAAAAATAATTGAAAGCAAAATAAAGTAACTATAAATAGCAATTCATGGATCCAACTAAGAATAAATAGGAAATAAATATGCAATAATCAAATAAAGACTTGCAACTAATTATAAACAGTAAATAAGGCAATGTATCTTGCCTGGTGAGACGCTTGGTATGGTGCGATGATCCGACAAGTCATGTTTTGTCCAATAGCGAGGGTCGTTGTGTGAGGGTCAGAAATTCTCGAGAAATAGTAACGCACGATCAGTCGGGATCAATGGTGATAATCGAGAAAATTAGCGGGGATGGATGCATATACTAAAAATATTTGAAAAATAGATTTTTGTTAGTAAAATATATTATTAGCTAAATACAAAATATCTTTTTAGGTTTAAAAGTCAAAGTTTTTCTAATAGAAACTATATCCTTACAAGTCCATAAATATTTTAGAACATTACTTCAAAAATTCTAGAAGAGGAACAAAGATTTGTTTTAGGCTAAGACTATAATTTTTAGATCAAAACTATGTTTTAGTTAAGTAGAAATTCTACAATGATAATTATATTACAAGAATAAGAAAAAAATTACAGTTTACTATATGTATTTATCAAAATAATTATTACATACATTCTCTTAATAATAATACTAAAATAAAATACAAATAATAAAGTCACAGTTGAAATAACAATACCAACATAATCATAATATTAATAATAAAAATAAAGTAATAATACTTAAATTAATAGTATAGATACTTTACTCTAATAATTATATAGTGGGAATACTTAGGAAGAATGACTCATTCATAAGAGTCAGCGGTATGGTAAAGAATCAGAATAGGAAAGAGAAAAGGAAGATGGTGAGAAGAGGAACGAGTATTACCAAGGGGTCTCCCCCAGTGGTGGCGTTGGCCTGGGAGGTTGGTCGGGTCACTGCCGGGGAGGCGCGGGGCACGCCGTGGTACTAGAACTCTGGCGCCGGGGGCTCGAGCGTGAAGGGCGCTCATGCCGGAGGATGACGCTCGGGGCGATGCGTCATCGAAGATGTTCGGCTCATATGCGGAAGAGACACGGTGGAGGCTGGGTAGGCACGACAAAGTCGGGGTGCTGGCAGTTGGAGAAGGGCTGTGTCATCGTGACGCCGTCCAACGGGGGCAGATCTGGCTTGTGAAGATGACCAGCGGAGAGAGGGAAGCTCTCCTACGGCGTGCGCTCGACTGCGGCGGGGTGGAGCTCGTGGTGATGGAGGGTAGGTAAGGAAATAAATTTCTTTTTGTTTTCTGTGGTTGGTGGAGATTTTGGTATCGACTGCGTGGGGCGCCAGTGATGATTTGGGGAAGTCAAGGTCGGGGAGTGGAGATGGGTGTTACTATTGGAGGAGCCAGGCTGTGACAGCTGAAGTCGGCCACGTGGTTTGGGTCACCGGGTTCGATAGTTGGCTGGGTTATGGGAAAGAAAGGGGAAAATGGTGGCGGCGTTGGTGAAGATGGGGTACAACTCTGTGGTGGCTAGGTGGTGACGGGGCGGTCGGGGAATTGGTGGTAGAAGTTGTGTGTCGAAAGGGAGGCAAAGTTTCTGGTGATGATGGTTGTGAGGATGATAACGATGATGGTAGGTTTGGCAGTCGGGAGATGGTGGCCGCGGTGGTTCTGGTGTTGTGTGTGGGGTGTCCAGAGAGGGTGGTGACGGTGGCGACGGTGGTGGCCAGAGTGGTGTCGACCTGAGTTGGTCGGGGGATGTTGGCGAGGCGGAAGTCGGGGACATGGTCCGTCGGAGATGGCGAGGTGTTTTGGGGGTTCTGTGGTCGCTGTCGGGATTGGATCGTCATGTCCGAGATTGTCGGATGGAGTACTATTGTATTTGTACAAATAAAATAGTGGATGGGAAGGGGGATAAGACACGATAAACGGTGTTTTGGTGGAGAATTTGGATTGTAAAATATTCATAGAAAAGAGCATATGAGTCTCTCCTTATATAGGAGGTAGAAACTCCTATTTAGATAAACACTAGTAGTTGTTTAAAACCCCTATAGATAAACACCAATTAATTTAAATCGATTTTTAAAACTATTTCAATCAAATCCGATCCACTTCAAATCTAAGTAAATCCTATCTTTTATTTAAACTATCAATAAAATCACTTTCAATTTTAAATATCCATAATTAATTTCATATTTAATCTAGCACATTTTAAAAATATATTTTTTACAAATAATAAAAATATAGTAATAAAGAATTTCAAAAATTAAATATTTAAATTACATTTTTGTAATTAAGTAAAACAATTACAAAATAGTTTTCTAAAAACGAAAGTGGACATGAAATCAATTTCATGTCACTCACACATAAAATATATATGTACGATAAATTAATTAGCCTTTTTATAATAGATAAATAAATAACATTTTGTCAATTCTCGACGCAACACATCTTATAATTTTAAGCGACTAGATATATTTACCTTATACTTATTTTGTAAAATAAACTAAAGAAAATCTTTTGATAAAACTTTTGTATATAAAAATATATACTACCTCGCAAACTCGCACGCGACGTACAAATACGAAAAATAAAAAAATTAATGCTAATATTAATTAAAAAACATAGGAAAAATTTGGGGGGGTTTACAAAACTTGCTGGGATAATGCGGATAACCCCATGGATGATCCGCTTCTTCATAAATTCTATTTGTTTATATTTAAAGCTTTTGTTTTGTCATCCATATAAAAGTGTTTACATTTGTCTCCTATGTATTACAGACTTTTGGAGGTATGAAGCTGGATTTATGACTTGTGAAGCATTTGTATTCTTTGATTGTGATCCAGGATTGAGTTTGAGTACTAGCTGATGGATGCATATATCTTTCATTAATAGAGGCTTTCCTTTGAACCTGAGGAGTGAATGAATCTAAAACAGTAGAGGCATTAATTGTAAATACAATATTAAAATCAATGTGCCAACAATCTCCTCCATTTTGATAATTGACAAATATACTGTTTTTAGGAAATAACTCCCCCGTAAGTAGATATCTCCCCCGTAAATTGATGTCTCCCCTTCAATACCATTTCTCCCCCTTTGGTATTTATGCAAAATGAAAGATGATATGCTATAGAAAAAAAGTTGGAGAACATTTGGAAAACAGACATGCATATTCATTACTAAATGTAGAACTTTTTTAGAAAAACAACATACTAGTCCCTATTGGGATACACAGGACTGGAACATAAGAACAAATATAGAGACACAAGTGTTTAGTCCAGGAAGGACTGCACACAACATAACAAAACATCTTATTGACTCTTGTACATCACCTACTAGCACTTGTGATCATCAACCATCATGGGCAGCCGTAGGATCAACATCATTTGTAAGATCCTCATCAACCCCCGGAGCAGGAGTGAATGAGCCACAAGAATCAATGTTGTCCGGATACATGAATCCATAGACATTCGGGTCAATAAATCGTGGTCCAGGGTAGGCAGGGTTAGGCACAACAGGGTTGACAAGAGCATTGTTCTCCAGAAAGTAGCACTGAATATAAAATGCCTGAACTATGAAGCCTATGATGAATCAGGGTTCCCAAACCTCGGGTGGCAGCCTGGATGTGCGCTGCGGTAGAGATGGTGAGGGAGTCGAAAAAAACGATCAATGTATCGGCAAATCTCCGGAGATAGAGGCGTCTGAGGTGGAGGAGTAGAGGAAGTGTCAGCAGTAAGTGGTTGGGAAGCTGATGGTCGAGATGATGAGTAGAGGAGTTGTAGCTTCGATTCGGCAAGAAGAATTAGCTTTTGACCCTTTGGACCATTGGTGAAATCGACCCCGTTTGCTTCCATAATCATAGTGATGTACATTCCGAATAGGATATACCGATGGTTGGCTTGTTAGATCCGAATCATTGAGTAAACAATCGTCTTGGCGAGTGAGAATGGTTGGCGGACGAAGAGGTAGCACATGGCAATGAGTTCCTCAGTTGTAATGCCCCATTTTGTACGGTACAATATACGGACTCGAAGAGTTGCGTTGACTCGAAGAGTTGTGTTGAGCCGATTAGGTATCGATGTGAAACGATACGAGATTACGTTGACCCAAGAAATACATCGAGTCGGATCGATGCAAAGAGTTACGTTGACCCGAGGAACGCTTCGAGTAAGATCGATGCAAGTGTTAAGTTGGCCTGAGAGAAAGCATTGAGTGGGTTCGATTATTCTAAGAAATCGAATCGACGCAAGGTATTAGTCCGATTCGGACAAGTATTGATTTTAGTTGGTTTTGTTTGCAGGCTATACGTTTACGCTGAAATATAAGAAGTCGGCATTTTGCCTTATTTACAACGGGGTCCGCAAAACCAAATCAACGCCTCGCAACGGACTAAAGCATAGGCACGGTAGGCCAAATCGCTTGGATAATTCAACGTAGCATAAGGTATTCGAATGGCCAAGTCAGAAGAGTTGGCCGTGCTAACAAAGTTATAAAATCGAGCCGCATCGGCTCGACGAAACGACAAGGAGTATCTGCTTAAGGTAGGGGGAGGGACTTTGACTTCTCTTACCTACTCCTTCATGCCTAAGTAAAATATATCGTTGTATGCTAAGTTAACATATCGAGACTACGAACGTGGCTCGATCGAGAGATGAACATAGTGTGTGTCAAACACTAGATAGAACAATTAAAATGAAACGTACATCAAATGTATGCGTCACTATAAAACCTTGAATATCGCAAAGACGAGCGCCTCGGTGCACATGCCATAAGAACGTGGGATAACTGTATCGACAAGTGCCTCAAGGTACGAGTCATTTCGTGCCCCCGCGTACGAGTTAGTATGCTAGAACATTGAAAGAATATATCGACGCGAGTGCCTGAGTGCACGAGCTATAGAACATTGAATACCCTATCGAGACGTGCCTCAGTTGCACGAGTCGGAAGGAAGGAACATACATTGAACACTAAGGCATAGAACGTAAAATTACAATATCGAGGCGTGTATCGCATGTACGACTCGAAGAATAGAGAACAATCGTGTCATGGCGTACGTACGCGCACGAGAATCATAAAAGATGGCTTCGTTGTGAAGAGAACAGTTGTGGCATGAATGTGACGGAACTGTCAGATGTGACATTATGCCTCAAAAAAGTTTGGGACCTTCGGGTCGTTCATTTGACGAACATTGAGTTGTGGCATGATGCTATTGAACCTTGAAACGTATTATAGAATGTGAGAACATAGAAAGTTAAGGTGAGAGATACGAGATGATACGAAGTCTGAGTCACGGACTCAAGATATGTTTGGTTGTTTGAATAAGATGCACATTGCATGGTCGAATGGACTTGATAAATGGATTGGAGATAATTTTTTATACACGGGTGTTCCCTCGAATGGGTTTGCGCCAGGACCGTTTGGCCTAGGATGGACGTTAAACTTTGCTGGGCACACACCTCTAAGATGATTAGCGAATGGTTATTGATGTGAACACTGCAGTGATTGGTATGCAATGGTAAGCCTCCGGTTATTGGGATAGCATCCCATCCTGTGAGACGTCGGCTACCCAAATAAAGAAAAGAAAAGAAAAGAAAAAAAGGAAAAAAAACACCTTTAGTTCATTCTGGTGCGTATACACCAATGACCTTCATATAGTTAAGGAACAGTGGGCCGAAAGTGCAAGAACAAAAGATCCTGCATAGAGCACTTATTATATGGAACATCTAGTACGTCATGAAACAACACGAGATTGCTATTGGTTGCCTGCTTGCTTATTATACATGACAGGGAAGGAAAGAAGCGTATTCACTTTGCGACGGTGCAAGGGCGAGTGCTTCAGTGTTGGTAAGAAGTCATGAAACAACACGAGATTGCTATTGGTTGCCTGCTTGCTTATACGAATCAAAATAACATGCTTGCCATGATAACATGCTTTACTACTTTTGAATTTGCCATGATATCGACCATAAGGAGAACATAGAAAGATAACTAAATTGTTTGTTGTGTAAATCAATACATTACTAAATGTTGGTTTAGTTAAGTGGGTCTTTGATCAGTACAGCAAGGACAAAAGTACTAATCCCCCACTAGTTTGCTAGCAGGTTCAGGGCATGGTCTGCTCGGTGGAGCTCCACTTGATCGAATTGAGGCATAGAATGCCGTAGCGTTTGAATCGTGTGATCACATTGACGCTCGGCCTTACAACAGGATTGATGCGACCGAGATATATAAGGCATGATGTGTGGAACGGTGAAATCCTTTGTGGGCAAGAGAGAACTTGAGTGTTGTTACCAATCTGGCAAATTCAGTTAGGGTATTGAAAGCCTTTGCAATCTCAGTTCATTTATCAGAAAAGAAAATTATTTCATATACTCTATTTTCTTCCGTTGCAAATATCAAATCAAAGATAACCATTAAAGAACTTGTCATCTTGCCTTGTACGAGTGCAACTCCAGACTCGTACAGCATCACGCCTCAGCGAGGACGATGATTCATATAAATTGATGCGAGGATGGGTGATTTTCTGGGTCGGGGCGTGACAAATTGTTGTCAGGGCTCTATGATCAATTTCCTCAGGATGCTTGCTTCATTTCAATTCCAAAGAGCTGCCCACCACCAATCAAATCACCCTTAACTTGATGACGTACTAGATGTTCCACATAATAAGTCTAATACAAATCGTATAATTGGCCGCATGTGTTTTAGAAATTACATGATATTTGCTAAGGAAGTCTTAAAATGTTTAATACATCGAATGCAAGGAGCCACGAAAGTTGGTTGCATCGGTGAATTAAATGTTTCAATGTAGCAGTCGATATGAGAAATGTTGGCTACATCGATATAACAAAAATCGTGGGACGCATGGATTGCAACGAGTTGATTTTGAATGTTGTGTTTCAATGAACATGAAAGTTGAAAATCAAATGTGTTGAACGGATTCAAGTATTGGCTTTAAATATCAGAAATAAAACGTTACACGAGATTCAATGGATGAGACTGAATTAAAAATGTTGCACAAGAGATGCAATGAATGAAACATAATAATACATTACACGAGATGCAACGGGGGAACTAAAATCATAAGTCGATAAGAAATGAATCGGTTCGGTTGTGCATCGAACTTGTGTTGGCAAATGAATACATTGGCCGAGTTGTGTGGGAATTCAGATAATCAAAAAGTTATGGTTGTGATCGGCATGATCATTGCAGAAATCGTGAGTCAAAATATATTATTGTTGCATACCGAGTATGATGCAAGGGAAAAGAATGATTTCGAGTGGTATAAGCTATACCACTTGTGCGATGGATTCCATCGACACATTGCCTAATTTACGGAAGGTTTGTCCGCAACGGACGAAAGAGTACAGAAACTCGATTGCAAATTTGCATGATGGTATGTTGATGCAAGTGTTCTTCGATAATCGGTTGGAACGATAGGGCGTGGACATATATCAATGAATGATACGTCGGACAAAAATTTGTAAGTCGGTCGAACGACCGAGACTAACGAAACGATTATGCCTTGATGCAATAATCAGATCGACGTGATAGGAAACTTGAACTTATAAACGAGTCGCACGACTTGCGATCTCGATAGAAATGTTAGGCGATGAAAATTATATTCGGATCGCACGATGTGCGACTTCGGTGAAGAGTTGGTTGATGCGGGTAAATAGTGCCTAAGAGATAGTTGGTTACATTATGGCAAAACTTATTTGATTATGAGTAGAACACGCAAAATTTATAGGGCACGATCGTATAATTCGAGGGTTCGATGTTGGATAATCGGTAACTCAGTTACGCTATAAAAGTATAGGAGGATGCGGCGAATCGAAAAACGAATTGATGCGTATGAAAAAGTTTGTAGTGAACTTGGAGGTATGCAATACGAACTAAAGTCGATGTTTATACAGATTCAAAATACGAACTAAAGTCGATGTTGATGCAGATTCAACGTTGACCCTCGTTTTATCAAAATTGATATGTCCTATCGAAATCGATACGCTAGGAAACGTATGCACGATAGGAGAACATAAAACAGAGCAGGCCTATGATATCGTAACTTTTGGAAATAGTAATGCGAGAATGTCGAACTGCTCTATCGAAAACTTTGCGATTGATCAAGCGAGACCATAAAGTTATCGATGATTATCTTGATGCGTATAGCATCTTGGATGTCGACAGTGGGTAGTTAGATCGAACTCCATACGAGTAGATGTTTCGTGAATTTTGGAATCATCAACGGTAGTGCATGACTTTACTCGGAGGATAGTTATGTAGTGCCCCGTCCCGCTCAGTCAATCGGAGGAATCGAAATGCCGACGGCGTTCGGACTTAGCCTTACAACGGCTACTCGGAGACATCGTACGGTCGAGGCAACCGCTCGCTCAGGTAGAGTAGTTTCGGTGAACTTGCCTCATCTTAGCCTTCATATAATAAATTGCATGTTTTCAACTTGCACAAGTAGGCTTGATAATAAAAGAGACGAATTAACATAGATAAGAGAATAATTTCGACGGGTCAAATTGAGTTAGAATATGGAAAGGCCCAACGATCGTTTTAGAGTTGGTACAAGACGTGCTTTAAAAATGACACTCGATCCTTCATCCCGTGGTTTGGGAGAAAGAAAGTTGGATGAGTAGACGAAGTTATGAACGTAGCCTAAGTCATAGGCGTCGCCTACACAAATGCTTCATAAAGCATGTACGGTCCTATCGTCCAAGGCTTGGCATAGCCTTGGCTTGCCCACGAGTTAAGTTGTGTTGCACGGCTTATGATATAAGTCTAGGCACCCAAATAACTTGGTCGTTTAGAAGTCGAATGCATGCGCGGCACGTTTCCGCAATGCGTGGCTTGACGCAGCCTTTGCTCGTCGAGTCGTTGTGCGTTTAAGTCAGGCAAGTTACGTTAGGCTATCGGAGTGGTAGCAAGCACGGTCCTACGAGTTCAACGGTTGGGTATGACCATATAGTCTTATGGTCTCAAGGCCCGTCATATAAATATGACTTGGGCGATAGTGTCGCGTAGAACGTAAGTCGGTTTAAGGCACGATGCATGGACTTAGTATTTAAGGCATGAACCACGGTTTATTTAATGAGTTTTGGGGAAAGGACTATCGAATAAGCATTCATGAGTTGAATGAAATGATATGGTAACATGGAAAGAATGCTCGCGATCGTGGGTCGTCGAGGGGTCTCAAATGATAAAAGTCTTGATATTGGTTTTTAAAGGGATGGTAACACTGGAAGAAAGATGACTGTGTGAGACGTCAGTTTGAGTCGAGTCTTGCATGGTCATTGGACAACTTGTCGACAAGGGCGAGTTTCCTCGAGCGACAACCCGGGGCCACGGGACTGACTCGGCCTAGGAAGAAACACTGTATAGCCGTAGCTGGACGAACCGCTCGGGTTATTCAGGAACTTTCAGCGGGGCTAGCTACTTGCGTTGAAAGGGTCGCCGAATAGCAAGGCTATAGTCCAGGATAGCTTATCATGCTAGTGACTAATTCATATAGATGAGTCGGCATGGGCGGCAATCCGCGAGTGTGTCTTTGGACTGAGTCGAGTATTGAGTGCACTATATCAAGGAGTCGAGTTCAATGTGTCTGTATAGTATGAACACAATGTTGGGCCTAAGATTTGGTTACAACATAGGCGAGGTGCTTCGGCACGAGATGTGACGTCGAGTCTTATGTTGTCGGCTTATAAGTTGCATAAGTTGGTTTGAGTTGTCTTGAGTTTAAGTCAGGAAATGCCGCAAGGCATAGTTGGTCGAGTGACACTTAGTTCACAAGTTGAATGGGTCAGTTGATGATCAAAGTAACAAAGGGCCGCGAGGCGGCGATATGATTGAGTTTCATTGAATTACGAGGTGCGGCCTCAACAAGGACTTATAGCACGGTCACACGAGAATGGAGTCTTATCGCGTAGTTGCGTCTCTGATTTTAGCCGAAAGGCAAGCATGACTTGATAGGTTAACGTTGTTGAGTCGACGTTGTTGTTGTAAGCACGGAAAGGTCTAGAGACACAAAATAGGCCAAGTCGTCGGTCTAAAAAAATTGATCCTAAGATAAGAGTAGAAAGATAATACAAAGGGGACTAAGCTGCACAAAGTAAATGAACGTGTCAGTTTTGTATGGGTGGGCGAGGAGCTCATTCTACAAGTAAAGTTGAGTACTGACACCCATATAGTTTTTATGTACAGGCACATGTAGAAGCTCGTGGTGCGGGGCATGCTTGGATGCGTCGAGGCATGGAGTTCCTTGGCGATTTGAAGCGTGCGGCCGCGTAGAATCAAGACTTATACGGGACATAATGTATGGACATCGCCTTCCAAAGCATCCGCTGGCTCAAGACATATATTGAGAGATGAGAGAGAGCTTGTAATCTTTGACCCAATATCAATAAAGAGCTTTCTTTAAATGACTTGTGTTTTGTTCTTAATTTCTGCTACTATTATTCAATGTCTTTACTTGGGACTTCTGTACGACGACCCCGTCGCAGCCGCTGAAATTGTCCATTATGGAACCCGCCTTGCACGAGCGCAATCTAGGCTCGTGCGGCATCACGCCTTAGTGAGGATGATCGCTCCTACGGGAGCGGGGCGTGACATAATGATATCAGAGCACGGCTTTACGTCCTTGGACTATCGATTGAATTCTTTAACTCCGTTATTTTTGCAAACTCTGAATTGTTGCTTCCGTAAAGTTGAAATCGTTGGTGCGCTCTCTCTCAAATGTCCCACGGGATGTCCATACAATAAGTCTAACTATTTTACAAAACATAGGAAAATAGTTTTTGACAAAGAAATAAAAAGATGGTTTGTGTAAGCACGGTTGGCTAAGTCGGGCTGGGCATATACACCAAAGTTGCGTCGACCTTAGAAAAGTCGAGTGCGAAAATTGAATAATGTCGAGCAAGGAATGAGTTGAACTCGATTGAGTAAATGAGATGACTATCGATAGGGGTGCTATCGAACGTCGATGTTAACGTCGGTGCGATATAGTTGAGCGTGCTTGGAATTAGAGGAATGGTTCGAACAAGATTTTAAGAAGTCGATTTTGATTCAAATGATAGTTTTGAGGATTTGTTGAATGACTTCATTCCTGAGTGGTGTATGCGATAGCCTCAGGAATGTCGATCGATCGATTGAGGATACGTGGTGTCGATGAGTCTATCAGTAAGCGTCGTACATATGCAAAGCCTTAGATTGAGTGAGTTGTTGTCGTGAAGTTCGATAAGTGGATTCGAACAACCTAGAAATTGATACGCACGGAATGTGCATGAGATTGAGGGTGGTGCGAGTATGAAACGCGAAGATGATTGAGTAGATAAATCAAATCGAGGAAAAGCTAAGGTGTAGAGAACGGATGACTTGATCGAGGAAATTGATACGAATTGTATACAAAAAGTTAGCACGACAGACAGATAGCGTGCATGAAAGGTTTAAATTTTGAAACTACGTAATGACTCTAAGGATTGGATTGAACATTGCTCGATGATTGAGTTAACAAAAGGACGATGCAAATTGAGAAAATATATTGGTCGATGACTTAAAATAGACGGATGAACAATACGTGAACTCGGGTTTGAGGAAATTGATGTGTGAATAATTCGAGGGATAATGATTGAACTTGAATTTGAATGTCGAGAAGATGATCCAGTTGGAAGATAGCATCATTCGCATGACTCAAAATTGGTTGCAAAGGAAGATTGTCAGGTTACGCATATCGTCGATGGTATTGAGGTGTATCAAAGATCGATATGCGATAACTTGGGGGTACTCTGACTCGACGAATGATGATCGTGCAAGTGTTATTGTTCGGTTGGATGCTATACTTAGAAATTTTGATTGAGATGAATGTTGGATAAAAATGATCGTACCTTGATGGTTACGTTGATAGCCACAACGTCGACGATCTTGTCTTGCACGAGCGCAGCTCTAGCCTCGCACATGCGTCGTGTCGGATTTGGGGCGATCGTTCCGCATGAGCGCTGACATGGTGATTCATATCGCGGTGTCACGACCCGCACCTGCTGTAAGGGTACGAGCACGTAACAACGTCCAGCCTACGCCATAGTGTCGGCGGTAGAACGCTGTCCTAGGTTACTATCTAATCAACAACTCACGTAATTATATAATGTACTTGTCAAATCTCAACTCCGAACGGAGGACAAGTATAGATATAATGAATCTCAATCACAGTCTAAGAACGATAAGATATCACAGAAGATAAAATCTAAGACTAATAACAGAGATAAAACCAACAACTAATAATATAAACTCAAAAAATCTTAACTACAAATTTCAACTACAATCTCAAACACAATCTCAACTACATACAGCTTCAGTTCTAAACATGAAAGCTAAACAACAACTAGATAATCTCCCAATCACTCCTGAGTGTCGGGGCCATAGGTAGCTAAACCATCTCCACAGTAATATGTAGGGCATGTGTCCTCAGGGCAGTCATCTGTAAAATTTTCAATAGGTCCAGTCAGGACAGGAACGAGTACAACTCATCAAGAAAACCCAAGTAAATGACAGGGAACTATAAAGCAGTTATAGACAGTTTTATTGATGAATATGGCAGTTTATATACAGGTGATGGTATAAAGAAACAGTAAGATACAAGGAAAGTAAGGTAACTAAACAAGAGAAGAATGATGGCAATGACGACTGTAAATAAATCTTGCTGAACTGAAGTAACATGATAAGTCCAGGCAGTAAATGTAAAACAAGTGTAAACTGCTATAAATCCAGTACGAGATGAATCTAATACAAGATGAATCCAGTACCAGATGATTCTAGGTATTGATCAAGAATCCAGGTGAGTCCAGCTATTCTAAAAGTGTGTTTTAAAATACCGAGATCGACATGTAAAAGGCTATGGGTAATCAGGCACATCTCTCACTGATCAGGCAAGAGAAGGCTATGCTTCCAGTAGATTCCAGTTGGAGATTCCAGATTTGGGGTATGTCTACATGTCTTACTCAATATTTCCCCGCCCCGTAATACAAATGAATCCAATATTCGACACGAGAATCGAGATGAGTCCAGCCAAAATATGATGATTCCAGAAAATAGATTTCGGAATGATTCCAGTGATTCCAGTAATAGAGGCCAGATAATATGGTGAGTGTGTCGCATACATGAATCCAGAAATATCCATACGTGTGGTATCAGAGAATCACATAAAACTAAATAGAACTGAAATACAGTAACTGGCAAATAAATGAGAGAACTATCAGAGAATGTACTCGCCTGGTACTCTGAAAGGAGTAGTGTAATGTCAGATGTCTGCACCGGAGTCATAGTATCCTAAATAGAACTGTACAGGTTATAACATGTTTTAAAACAAGACAGATGAAGTCTACGATGCAATCTACATGACTTCTAGGTCAATCTAGGTCAAAGTCAACTCTAAGTCAAACCTGGTGAACTGTCTAGGTCAGACTAGGTCCAAGTCAAACTTGGTCAACTCTGGGTCAACCCAAGTCAATACTCTAGTCCAACTAGGTCAAACTTAGTCAAGTCAAGTCTCACTAGGCCTAAAATAACCCAACACTCTTATGAATATTCCATATACCATAGGCTATACTACCTAGGCTATAAGCCAAAATTACATATAGGCAATACACACATTAGTTACTATATATCTATATACACAATATTTATATAAACAATATGCATTATCTATATTACATCACCACACAAGATTATATATATAAATTTATATAAATGTCATACATAAACAAATATACATATTATACAAGAATGTAGTTGTACATATATATATATACATTTAGAGGAATAGGCATGTGAGCAAGGTGTGTGTAGTGTATAGGTGGCAGTGAACCAATGTGAAGGGGATGTTGTGTGTTTGCTAAAAAAATCAGTTTTGTGTTTGTGAGTCTATGGGCTGACAGTTGTTAAGGAAGGATTCAATATAACCCCCACACTCACAACCTGTGTGTGAAAACTGTGAGGAAACCATGTGTGTGCATACATATAGGAACTGTGTGTGTTTTCAGGAAGCATTAAACAATTTCAGTTTGAATGTGTATGTGAAATCTGGAAGCATGGCAAATGACAGTTAGGTAAATGAGTGTAGTGTGATAAAATCAATAATGTGTATAATGTGAATGTGTGTGTACTCAGGAATTTAAATGACAGTTCAAACAGTGTGTCAAAATCAGTTTTCATGCAATCCCCATTCCAAATTTGATATTCCAAACTTCAACACAACTCTTAAACCAACCTCTGGGTAATCTAATACACATGTGTAAGGAATCTAACTTAGCAATTGACAGCAACATTCATAAAATCTCAGGAAATGGGATTCATCTCAGGGTTTAGTGAAATCTCAGGAAAACTGAGATGTGTCTCAGAGATTTCAGTTGGGAATAGGAAATAAAAACAGGTATTACAATGTTCATGACTCAAATATGCAAATGAACATCAAATCAGTTTAGAGAGGGGATTAACAGAATGTAAACTCAGTTTAATAGTTATCCTCTGAATTCAGTTCTCAGGAATTTAAATGACAGTTAGAAAGTGTGTGAATTTCCAGAAAAAACAACAATGAATATGTGACAGTCATAACAGTGTGGGATATTGGAAAACACTGTTCACATGTTTCATTGATTTTCAATTTGTGTTAGTCTAGAAAGTTAAAACAATGTGTGGCAGTAGGTGAAAATGTGTCAAGTGATAGTAACTGTACAGGAAACTGAGATTAATTCTCAGGCATTGTGTTGTATGGCATTGACAGTTCACTCAACACCATTTCAAAACAAAACCCATTAATCAATTGTTCTTACTCAATTACAAATCAATTTCGAAAACCAAATCCTAACACCAACTCATAATCATACATTGCAATGATGGAAGGATGCCAATGTCAAGTAGTGGGAGAAAACCAGTGTGTGTATGTGTTAATAGAGTTTAAGTGAAACTGTTCTCAGGAAACAGTTCACTTCAATGTTTAAAATTCCTATTCTCTAATGCAAAACCTAAACTATCATAACAAACCCAACTAGCAGTATATATTACATATGTAGGAATCAAATAAGTGATTTTAAAACTGCATTTAAAATCAGTTTAAAAGGAAAACAATTTCAGAATTTGAAATAACATGAACTGTGTATCAGAGAATGGGAAACTCGACAAAACTCAACCGATTTGAAATCGAAAAACCCAAACGATCATCAATTGATGTGTGCAGAGGTTAATACATGCCATACGTGTCATGAGGGATGTGTTCGTGTCCAGGAAACTAGACACGAACGTGTCCAAAATCGAAATTGAAACTGTGTCTGAAAACAGAAAATTCAGTCCTCGTACACGCGTGCACTTGTGTCCAACTCACGACACAAGCCCCGTGGAGACACGTGGCCGTGCACACGTATTCACCTAGACTAGGGGGACGTGTCCATGTGCCTGTCCCGTGTCCACGTGGTGTCTACGTGTCGATACGAGGCCATATCAGTGGCTCGAAATCGCGTGTGTGCGTGTCAGGGCATTTCGATACGAGCGCGAGAACTTCCTCGACTCGCAACCAAGTGCCACGAAACATGGTGAGGGTCGAGTCAGATATGGGACCCATCACATCAGCAAATTCCATGTGTCCTGGTAGAGTGTCGTGTCCTGTGTCATCCCTGAAATGCAGGGGACGCGTACAGTGTGCACGAGCAGGCACGAGACAGTGCAGTCTCGTTTTTTTCGTGCACAGACAACGGGAACCCACAAAATTTTGTGGGGGTCCTATCAGTCAGTGTCTGCACCCACACACCAATTTTTGTGGTGTCTCGTGTCGTGTTCGTAAAGGCACTCGAACAGCAGGACAGCCGCACAGGCCTGTGCGCTGTGTCGTGCACGACTTGCGTGTCCATTTTGGACACAAAATGCGCACAAAAACCAACTCAGTCCTCAACAATATTAATGTATACATCAAGAGCTTCAAAATCATGTAATTAGTTTAGCAAAAATCGAAATTTAAAACCTTAGAGGCATTTCATCGAACACCTAACATACACTACGATACGTGTCCGATACGGACACCAAACGGACACGAAATTTACCCAAATTTCAGAGACACCTAGGGGACTCCTAGATCTAGCCCTACATGTAAAGAAAACTGAAATTTAATTCAATTTAAAGGGTTTTACATATAGGTGCAAAATTGCAAGAAAGCTCCAAATGGGGGGTGTTCCTCTTGATGGCCAAATGTTCCAATTGAGCCCAAAACTGAGATTAACCTCCAGAAATAATAAATATACAAAAATTAGAACCTAATGCAAAAGACTAGGATGAAAAAGGAGATCAAATGAATAAATGGAAATTTTTGGAAGGGGGAAGAATACCTCTCTTTTCTCCAAGTGTTGGAATGATAAAAAGAGGCAAGCCCTAATGAATAAGTGTTTAAATAGGGTAGGGATCCCAATGTGGCTGTTCATAGGTTCAATAATTAGGGTTAGGGTTCACTAAATGGCCCATGGGCTTAAGTCATGATCAATTAAATAGTTAAGCCATAAGTCATTTCATGAAACCTCAAACCATGACTTAAATTTACTAAACCAAATCCCCTCATTCTAAAACTATTCTCTAATGACTAAAATAGGTTAACTCAAGTTAGACTGGGGTCACCATGGTTAGGGTTAGCTTCTAGGCTAGTCCACTAGGTCTCAACAAGTCAAAGTCAAACAAGAATTCACCAATTCAACAAATCACCAAATAATTCAAATAAGTCAAAATGACCAAATTACCCCTAGGCTAAAAATGATAATTAAATCATCCTAATGACATAGTTAGGCTATAGGTCATGTAGTCTCTCAGGTTGTACTAGCAGCACATCAAAATCACAAGTCATGACTTAAATCAATTCTTAAATAGTTTAAAAAAATTATTAAAAATCACTAAAAATCATAATGTGAATCAAATATCAATAATTAATAATTAAAATTACAAATTTTTAAAATTACCCTCATCTGGAAAACTGGGTTTTACAATCCTACCCACCTTAAAAAAATTTCGTCCTCGAAATTAAAATGATCGCACCCTTCCTAGGCCAAACCCCCAATCAATCAAAGTCGAAGCAACACAATCCTACTGGTCATGATTTCACAGTCTCGAACGGGGTAGCTACACTATCTAGCAATCAAAATAATATCCTGGCAGGTACTAATGGAATCACACAGGAAGTGGGAAAGAAGAATGAGAAGGACAAACCTGCTAACCCATCACCCGCAGCGTCGGTCTCCTCGACCGCCATCGCAAAAGCTCCACCCCTCTGGTGCTGAGCTACAGGTGGCTAGCTCCCTCAAAAGGAGGTGCAAAGGGACAGTCTATCTTCTGGTGGGCTTCAGACCCACAGGAATAGCAAACCTTCAGCCTCTTCCTGCACTGCTCCCTGGAGTGTCCCAACATCCGGCAGTAGAAACAACTTATCGTCTTCGGGTCCTGACCCCGATGCTGATGCTGTACCTGCTGAACCATCACTGGTGCCCAGGTCTGCTGAATCTGAACATGAGGCCTCTTGGCCTGGCCTCCGCTGCTGCTACCACTCTGGAGGTCACGACCCTTCTTCAACTTCAACCCTAGGTCGTCCTCCGCTGCCATAGCCCCAGAAAATATCTTCGCAAAGGTAGCATTCCGGTCGCTCTTAGTCAGCGACCGAACCTCCCTAATCAAGCCTCGACGGAACTTCCTCGCCTTCGTCTTCTCAGTCAAGTCATCTATGAACTGGGCCAATTGACAAAACTCCCCGGCATACTCAGCTACCGTCTGGGTTCCCTGAACCAGACCTTCAAATTGTGCCTCTATGCCTCCCAAGGCCACATCAGGAAAGAACTGCTCCTTGAACAGTTCCTTGAACTTGGCCCAAGTCTGGCCCTCAACTCCCATCCTGGGATCTGTTAGGTACCACGCACGGGCTAAGTCCTGCATCTGACTGCCTGTTGTCTCGATATAGAGTCGATCTGGTATCTCTGCCAGCCTGAATATCTCCTCGATATGCTCTATCCAGTCGTGTATTTTCTGGAAGTCCTGTATATCCTTCTCCTTCCGACGAGGCGGCTGCTGCTCCACCTGAGCAGTCACCATCTCTACTGTAGCACGAACCAGCTGGTAGGCCTCGTCAATCCCCTGACGATAATCGGCAGTCTGTCGCTGCTGCTGCTGCTGATGAGACGCCAGAATCCTCTCCACGAAAGAGAATAGATGAGTAGCATCTACCATCCCCGCAGGTGGAGGCTGCTGCGGTGGAAGGATCTCGGGAAGCACCGGACTCTGCCTCCCAGCTGATGGAACACCCACCCCAGTTGATGGATCTCCGAAAGCTGCTAAAACACCCACCCCAGCAGGCATGAATGGGGCTACGGTAACAGGGGCTGGCTGCTGAAGGTGAGAGGTGGCAGACCCCTCTACAGCGGCTACTGTACCAGAGCGATGTGATCGTGTCTCCACCATCCTGAAGACAGATCGAAAAGGAAGTCAATACTGAGCAGGAATCGATAAAATCAAAGGAGGACAGTCTATCTCAAAGAAGACAATCAGTAAGATATGTAGATGGCATGAATTAAAGCAGAATTTTTTTCTAACTGTGATTGAGCGCCTCTCCGTTAAAGCCTATCTCTCAATCCTATCGCAGGCTCGTAGCAGTACAACTAAGTCACCGTACTACCACGATATCGCACTAATGCGACTCTCGACCTGCATGGGCCACTACTAAAAACGTGTCACGACCCGCACCCGCTGTGAGGGTACGAGCACGTAACAACGCCCAACCTACGCCGCAGTGTCGGCGGTAGAATGCTGTCCTAGGTTACTATCTAATCAACAATTCACGCAATTATATAATGTACTTGTCAAATCTCAACTCCGAACGGAGGACAAGTATAGATATAATAAATCTCAATCACAGTCTAAGAACGATAAGATATCACAGAAGATAAAATCTAAGACTAATAACAGAGATAAAACCAACAACTAATAATATAAACTCAGAAAATCTCAACTACAATCTCAAAAACAATCTCAACTACATACAGCTCCAGTTCTAAACATAAAAGCTAAACAACAACTAGATAATCTCCCAATCACTCCTGAGTGTCGGGGCCATAGGTAGCTAAACCATCCCCACAGTAATATGTAGGGCATGTGTCCTCAGGGCAGTCATCTGTAAAATTTTCAGCAGGTCAAGTCAGGACAGGAACGAGTACAACTCATCAAAAAAACCCAAGTAAATGACAAAGAACTATAAAGCAGTTATAGACAATTTTATTGATGAATATGGCAGTTTATATACAGGTGATGGTATAGAGAAACAGTAAGATACAAAGAAAGTAAGGTAACTAAACAAGAGAAGTATGATGGCAATGACGACTGTAAATAAATCTAGCTGAACTAAATTAACATGATAAGTCCAGGCAGTAAATGTAAAACAAGTGTAAACTGCTATAAATCCAGTACGAGATGAATCTAATACAAGATGAATCCAGTACCAGATGATTCTAGGTAGTGATCAAGAATCCAGGTGAGTCCAGCTATTCTAAAAGTGTGTTTTAAAATACCGAGATCGACATGTAAACGGCTGTGGGTAATCAGGCACATCTCTCACTGATCAGACAAGAGATGGCTATGTTTCCAGTAGATTCCAGTTGGAGATTCCAGATTTGGGGTATGTCTACATGTCTTACTCAATATTTTCCCGCCCCGTAATACAAATGAATCCAGAATTCGACACGAGAATCGAGATGAGTCCAGCCAAAATATGATGATTCCAGAAAATAGATTCGGGAATGATTCCAGTAATTCCAGTAATAGAGGCCAGATAATATGGTGAGTGTGTCGCATACATGAATCCAGAAATATCCATACGTGTGGTATCAGAGAATCACATAAAACTAAATAGAACTGAAATACAGTAACTGACAAATAAATGAGAGAACTATCAGAGAATGTACTCGCCTGGTACTCTGAAAGGAGTAGTATAATGTCAGATATCTGCACCGGAGTCACAGTGTCCTAAATAGAACAGTACAGGTTATAATGTGTTTTAAAATAAGACAGATGAAGTCTACGATGCAATCTACATGACTTCTAGGTCAATCTAGGTCAAAGTCAACTCTAAGTCAAACCTGGTCAACTGTCTAGGTCAGACTAGGTCCAAGTCAAACTTGGTCAACTCTGGGTCAACCCAAGTCAATACTCTAGTCCAACTAGGTCAAACTTAGTCAAGTCAAGTCTCACTAGGCCTAAAATAACCCAACACTCTTATGAATATTCCATATACCATAGGCTATACTACCTAGGCTATAAGCCAAAATCACATATAGGCAATACACACATTAGTTACTATATATCTATACACACAATATTTATATAAACAATATGCATTATCTATATTACATCACCACACAAGATTACATATATAAATTTATATAAATGTCATACATAAACAAATATACATATTATACAAGAATGTAGTTGTACATATATATATACATTTAGAGGAATAGGCATGTGAGCAAGGTATGTGTAGTGTATAGGTGGCAGTGAACCAATGTGAAGGGGATGTTGTGTGTTTGCTAAAAAAATCAGTTTTGTGTGTGAGAGTCTATGGGCTGACAGTTGTTAAGGAAGGATTCAATATAACCCCCACACTCACAACCTGTGTGTGAAAACTGTGAGAAAACCATGTATGTTCATACATATAGGAACTGCGTGTGTTTTCAGGAAGCATTAAACAATTTCAGGTTGAATGTGTATATGAAATCTGGAAGCATGGCAAATGATAGTTAGGTAAATGAGTGTAGTGTGATAAAATCAATAATGTGCATGATGTGAATGTGTGTGTACTCAGGAATTTAAATGACAGTTCAAACAGTGTGTCAAAATCAGTTTTCATGCAATCCCCATACCAAATTTGATATTCCAAACTTCAACACAACTCTTAAACCAACCTCTAGGTAATCTAATACACATGTGTAAGAAATCTGACTTAGCAATCGACAGTAACATTCATAAAATCTCAGGAAATGGGATTTATCTCAGGGTTTAGTGAAATCTCAGGAAAACTGAGATGTGTCTCAGAGATTTCAGTTGGGAATAGGAAATAAAAACAGGTATTACAATGTTCATGACTCAAATATGCAAATGAACATCAAATCAGTTTTAGAGAGGGGATTAACAGAATGTAAACTCAGTTTAATAGTTATCCTCTGAATTCAGTTCTCAAGAATTTAAATGACAGTTAGAAAGTGTGAATTTCCAGAAAAACAGTAATAAATATGTGACAATCATAACAGTATGGGATATTGGAAAACAGTATTCACATGTTTTATTGATTTTCAGTTTGTGTTAGTCTAGAAAGTTAAAACAATGTGTGGCAGTGGGTAAAAATGTGTCAAGTGATAGTAACTGTACAGGAAACTGAGATTAATTCTCAGTCATTGTGTTGTATGGCATTGACAGTTCACTCTTGTCACGCCCCAGAACCAGAATACTGGAGAGCGGGGGCAGACATTGCCAGCTACGTATATGAAATGGAATCCATCTCGCTATACGGTCACGGCTGTCTTGATACATGAGGGTTTATCTACAAGCCAACAGTCTCTTAAGGTCATGAACAAGCCTAGTGTCTCAATCACAAGCAAGTAAGTAAAAGTCACAAGATGCATGATCATTAAATATACAATAGTAAGGCGTCCTAAACATTACATATTCAGTTGATCATGAAGCTAGTCGTTACAAAATGTCAAGACTAGCAAGAGTTTAGTCATACATGATCAACCCTAGGATCTGTTAATCATGTTACAGCCCGTAGGCAGACAGTAAGTAAGTACAATCGAGCTAAACAGGTGCTCATCGGCTAAACGCCTCAAAAGAATATTTTTACAATAGAGCGGGAGAGCCAAAAATAACCCACTCGTTGCCAGGGTTCCGTCTAGTGTTCACCATCTGGCAGGAAGGTCGGTAGATCCTTTGGAGCTGCTCCAAAATCTGGCCATACAAAACCAGCTGGGTCAGACCCCAGAAAGAGCAAGTGCCACAAAGGAAGCTTCACTTAAGAACTAAAACCAGCAATCAGCACAAGATATAAATAAAAGTAAGAACTGGAAATAAAGAAAATACACCAGGATGATATACGACGAGATAACCATGGAACTATTCAGATAACCAGGTTACAACCCGTAAACCAAACGAGGACCGGGGTTGTAACCCTTCGTCTGAACAGAACTTGGAATTCTCACCATTTATCGGTAAAATAAATACAAGCATTCTGGTCATGCAGCAATCTGGAACAGGATCAGTACAAGACTAGACTGGTTAGACTCCATCCAATCATTTCACGGCCAAGGAAGAATTACGGCTTGATACTTTAACTAACTAGGGTTGTCACAAGCCTAATTACTAACAAGATGCAGTGAGATTATTCCACAGCCACAAGCCCTGCAGACCATCCAGGTTACCCGGGTTGAAAGATTTAGAGTTGAATTCAGGTGGGTACATCGTCCAGAAAATGAATGTACCCTTAGGTAGCTTGAAGGGTGCAACATATGACAGTGTGCTGGAAATGTGCCCTACTCGACGGCAGGCTACAGATCCCAAGGCGTGCCCAGGTAACGGGATTACCTGTAGCTGGAAAATCTCGTCATGACTAATGTCTTAATCTAGTTATTAGCCTTAGTCCATTTAGTTAGGTACTCCTGACCGTGGTACTCAGGAGTCCCTGTCCTAGACATGATGCAAGACATAACTGGTTTATTTATACAAACACAATCGCCCACGGTGTCCAGATTAATTATACAGGTCATGTCATGTCAAGTAGCTGTCGCAACAGCTATTCGAGATAATCATGTCAGGTTATCATGCCAAGTGTATTTGTCAGGAGTGCGCCACGACGGACCACTATCAGGTCATGTCAGGTTATTCATGTCAGGAGTGCACCACTACGGGTCACTATCGTGTCAGGCTCAGTTATCCTTTCCAAACATATTACATAAATTTGTGATTATCAAGTTCATGACAAAAGGCGTAAGGATATAAAATGGGCGTAAAATATCTAATAAAATATCAATATACAGGGCTATAGAAGAGCCAAGCTTAAGGAAAATAAAAACCAAATCTGACACGCTGACATAAGACCAAGTCAGCCAAAGGCCATACGCTCAGTGCAAAAGTCATACGCTCAGTGCAAGTCATACGCTCAGTGCAAGTCATACGCTCAGTGAGCGTATGCAAGACATACGCTCCCAAAAGGCAGCGTATGGACTCCATACGACTCCTTGTCACCCAAGTGAGCGTATGCAAGACATACGCTCCCAAAAGGCAGCGTATGGACTCCATACGACTCCTTGTCACCCAAGTGAGCGTATGCAAGACATACGCTCCCAAAAGGCAGCGTATGGACTCCATACGACTCCTTGTCACCCAAGTGAGCATATGCAAGACATACGCTCCCAAAAGGCAGCGTATGGATCGGACTGCGCTGTGCTAAAGAGCGCACGCAGCTCAGTGGCGCAAGCTAAAAAGCTTGCGTACACTGCTCACTGTCTTCTCCAAATCAGTAAGAACTCCATGGTTGAACCCAAAGCTTCAAAAGTCCATAACTTGGTCAAAATAAGTCCAAATCCGACTTTACAAAGTTCTATCTTGGGTGAAATTCAATTCTCTCCAACATAAGAACATCAAAACCCATAAAAATACAACTTAAATAGATCAAAACCATGCTAACCAAAAATAGAAGAAACTTAGATCTAGAATAAGGGAGACTCCAAATCACAAAATGTCAAGTTCTAATGTTGATCACAATGGCCTAATCTAGCTAATGGACAAATAAAAAGGGGTTCTCAAGTGGTGGCAAGGTGTACTTGCCTAAGGGGTGTTGGTGTTGTGTGGAGGAAGGAAGAAGAAGAAGATGAAGAAATAAATGAGAGAATTATGAGGAGAGAGAAAGGTAGGTGGAGATAATAAAGAGGGTGGTTGTGGTGGAAATGAGGGAGGAGCATAGGCTAAGGTGTTCCAATGTAAAATAAACCAAACCAAACCAATCCTTCTCCATAAAATAAACCAAGCCGGGTCGAGAACCAATGTACGAGAAATCCAAAATCCGCTAGTCAAGAAAATAAGATACATGCCAAAATCCAACTTCGAGTATAATTACGAAATACAGGAAACGGGGGTGACAACTTTACACTATTTTAAAACAAAACCCATTAATCAATTGTTCTTACTCAATTACAAATCAATTTCGAAAACCAAATCCTAACACCAACTCATAATCATACATTGCAATGATGGAAGGATGCCAATGTCAAGTAGTAGGAGAAAACTAGTGTGTGTATGTGTTAATAGAGTTTAAGTGAAACTGTTCTCAGGAAACAATTCACTTCAATGTTCAAAATTCCTATTCTCTAATGCAAAACCCAAACCATCATAACAAACCCAACTAGCAGTATATATTACATATGTAGGAATCAATTAAGTGGTTTAAAACAGCATTTAAAATCAATTTAAAAGGAAAACAATTTCAAAATTTGAAATAACATGAACTGTGTATCAGAGAATGGGAAACTCGACAAAACTCAACCCATTTGAAATCGAAAAACCTAAACGATCATCAATTGATGTGTGCAGAGGTTAATACATGCCATACGTGTCATGAGGGATGTGTTCGTGTCCAGGAAACTGGACACGAACGTGTCCAAAACCAAAATTGAAACTGTGTCTGAAAACAGAAAATTCAGTCCTCGTGCACGCGTACACGTGTGTCCAACTCACGACACAGGCCACGCGGAGACACGTAGCCGTGCACACGTATTCACCTAGACTAGGGGGACATGTCCAAGTGCCTGTCCTGTGTCCACGTGGCATCTACGTGTCGATACGAGGCCGTATCAGTGGCTCGAAATCTCGTTTGTGCGTGTTAGGGCATTTCGATGCAAGCGCGAGAACTTCCTCGACTCGTAACCAAGTGCCACGAAACTTGGTGAGGGTCGAGTCAGATATGGGACCCATCACCTCACCAAATTCCACGTGTCCTGGTAGAGTGTCGTGTCCTGTGTCAGCCCCGAAATGAAGGGGATGTGCACAGTGTGCACGAGCAGGCACGAGACAGTGCAGCCTCGTTTTCTTCGTACACAGACAACAAGAACCCCCAAAATTTTGTGGGGGTCCTGTCAGTCAGTGCCCGCACCCACACACCAATTTTTGTGGTGTCTCGTGTAGTGTCGTGTCCGCAAAGGCACTCGAACAGTAGGACAGCCGCACGGGCCTGTGCGCTGTGTCGGGCACGACTTGCGTGTCCATTTTAGACACGAAATGCACACAAAAACCAACTCAGTCCTCAACAATATTAATGTACACATCAAGAGCTTCAAAATCATGTAATTAGTTTAGCAAAAATCAAAATTAAAAACCTTAGAGGCATTTTATCGAACACCTAATATACACTACGATACGTGTCCGATACGGACACCAAACGGACACGAAATTCACCCAAATTTCAGGGACACCTAGGGGACTCCTAGATCTAGCCCTACATGCAAAGAAAACTGAAATTTAAATCAATTTAAAGGGTTTTACCTATAGGTACAAAATTACAAGAAAGCTCCAAATGGGGGGTATTCCTCTTGATGGCCAAATGTTCCAATTGAGCCCAAAACTGAGATTGACCTCCAGAAATATTAAATATACAAAAATTAGAACCTAATGCAAAAGACTAAGATGAAAAAGGAGATCAAATGAATAAATGGGAATTTTTGGAAGGGGGAAGAATACCTCTCTTTTCTCCAAGTGTTGGAATAATAAAAAGAGGCAAGCCCTAATGAATAAGTGTTTAAATAGGGTGGGATCCCTATGTGGCTGTTCATAGGTTCACTAATTAGGGTTAGGGTTCACTAAATGGCCTATGGGCTTAAGTCATGATCAATTAAATAGTTAAGCCATAAGTCATTTCATGAAACCTCAAACCATGACTTAAATTCACTAAACCAAATCCCCTCATTCTAAAACTATTCTCTAATGACTAAAATAGGTTAACTTAAGTTAGACTGGGGTCACTATGGTTAGGGTTAGCTTCTAGGCTAGTCTACTAGGTCTCGACAAGTCAAAGTCAAACAAGAATTCACCAATTCAACAAATCACCAAATAATTCAAATAAGTCAAAATGACCAAATTACCCCTAGGCTAAAAATAATAATTAAATCATCCTAATGACATGGTTAGGCTCTAGGTCATGCAGTCTCTCAGGTTTTACTAGCAGCACATCAAAATCACAAGTTATGACTTAAATCAATTCTTAAATAGTTAAAAAAATCATAATGTGAATCAAATATCAATAATTAATAATTAAAATTACAAAATTTCAAAATTACCCTCATCTGGAAAACTGGGTGTTACAATCGGGAATGATCAAACTTGAAAAATCAGGATGCGGCAACTTTGATTGTCCCGACTTGTTGGTTTGATGCGAAGGCAAATTCAAGGATTTATAGGACTTACGATTGTTGAATGAAATAAAATTGAGGATTGTGTAGGTCAAATCCGCGCATCAAGAACGAATTAGTCTAGATTTGAACTAGAGTTACGTCCCAATGAGGATGATCATCGCGCAGGAGCGTGCATGGTGATTCATGCCCACCGTAGATAATCTGAATCGCGTGAGATCGGGGCACAACATTTTGTTAAGTTAGATGACATCATGATCGAATACATGAATTGGAATGAATGACTTAGGGAATATGAAATATGAATTATGGATTAGTAACAAATTGTGTCATAGCGTGCTTGATTTGAGAAGGAATGATAGGCGGAGTATGTCGAACGTGTTCAAAGAGATAGACTATGCGAAGTGGCTTATTGGTCGAGCGATATTGATGTATCAAATATTTTGTTGAATAAACTTACAATAGGATGGCTTTGCTGAATGACTCGGACCCCGTGCGATGAAAGTTGGAATGTGTGTAGAAAATCTATGCTCGAAGTTTAGAAATCGAAGTGATGCGAGCTTGGCTAGCTATCAATTTGGTTTGACCTTAGGATGGGGTTGTAACACCCAGTTTTTGAGATAAAGGTAATTTTGAAATTTGTAATTATAATTATTATTTATTGATTACTATTTTATATTATAATTTTTGGTGATTTTTAATCATTTTTAAACTATTTAAAATTATGACTTGTGATTTTGATATTTTACTATTGTTTGGTTTTAATTTTGAGGAAATTTGTCATCCCCAGTTTTAAAGAACATAGGTATTTTTGTCATTTTGTATTTTTGAAATTTATTTTATTATTTATGATATTGTTTTCGGATTATTTGAGTCGGGTTCGAATTTCAGCTCAATCCGACTTGAAACGGGGACCCGGGGGGTAGTGTTGACTTTAGTGGACCCACACACTAGTTAGGCATGGCCCACATGATACTAATTTTAGTCCACATGATATTAATTTTAGTTAGAGGTTAGACTAATTATTATGGATAAGGTTAGTGTTTTTAGAGACTTTAGAATGACTAATTTAGCCCCAACCAATTAGTCCTTTCCTAATACTAATAGAATAGGTTAGTGGGGGCATTTTGGACCTTACCATAATAGGACAAATAGCCCCATATGGCCAGCCACTTTGGGAGAGGATAGGCTCAAGTTCATTTCATTATTCTCATCCACACTCTCTCTCTTGTTCTTCCCCAAATTTCTATAGAGCAATTCCTAGCAATTTTTCCACCAAATCCTTCCATTTCGCCACCAAATCTTCTTCTTTTCTTCTCCATTCTAGCCAAGGAGAAAGCTACCCAAATTTGGGAGGATTCGGAGCTCGTTCGTGTCCTTTTGGAATCTCTACGTGTCGGTGTCGCTCCGGGAAGGCTTTTCTTCGATTCGATCTACCGGGAGGTATAAATCCCTTCTCCTTTTCATTTTCTCATACATATAGGTCTATTTTGAACCCATAGGAATGACCACCATGGTTGTATCTCCATTTCGTGTCCATTTCGTGTCCATTTGGAGGTCATAGGAGTGTCCTTTGTGTTGTGATTGTGTCCTAGTGGAAAAAAAACCCCAAATTTGGGCACACTATGTGTTGATGTTATGTATGAATGAATTATTACATGTTTAATCTCATATTTTTGTATTGGAGATGTGTTTTATAGTGTCTTATATATATATTAGTGTAGAGAGTGAGTTCTCGATATATTATGTTATATACTTGTGTTTCTTTTGTCTCAAACTACCTAATTTCGTCATAATTTTTATCCACGTTTTTAGTAGCCAAAGCAACTTAGAAATGCCATAACATTTAGCTTAGAACTCCGATTTATCTCCCATTTTTTTAAAAGAACTGTATCGAAGTTAGCTTTCCAAATATATATTTTAATAAGCCAAATTCTTTCTGTAACTTTCTGTAAAATTATTTGAGTGTCAGTTGTACGAAAGACGAACGTGTTTCGGTATTTTCGCGATTCCGGGAGCTTCCGGACACGAAAATACGATCCGTTGAAAGTTTCAGAAAGCTAACACGAAGAGCTACAACATACTTCAATCCTAGAATATATTGAATGCCCAATTGGTACAGTATTGGTTTTAAGTAGAAGAGTGACTATACGATATATACATTTTTGTGTAACCTATGAGCCTATGTAGTATGGATATTAAATGAATATAGAGTATGTAATGCATGATATGTTATATGAATAAAATGATATATATATGATATATATTCTCTTTACATTAATTTATATATATGGTTGAATGCAAGCATGTAGGAATGCTATTAATATAATGCATATAAGCAATGCATGAATGAAAGAATGATATACAATGTATTCATATGTATAAAACATGTAGGTAATGCATAGATGCATGAATGAAATGAATGTTTGCAATATGTTAATATTAATACAAGTATCTAATATACATGTATGTATCATGTAAATGTAATATACATGATATGTATGTATGCATGTATACAAGGTAAGTATGTATGTATGTATTTCTATAAACTGAGTTAACCTATAACCTTTTACACAAATGCATTCATACACCCTTTGACATCATGTATCCCATGTCACATACACCTACCTATCACTAAGTTTTAGAACATTAACACATATCCTTTCACACACATGCCAAACACACACATACTCACTTACTCTTTTACCTCTCTTTCTATATATATATATATTTTTTTTTTTCTATATATATATATATATATATATATATGTATGTGCCTATATATATAGCTTTCCTATATATATCTATGTATATAAATATGTGAATGTGAATAATATATATACATTATATGACTAAGTTTGTGTGCCTTGTTAGCTTATGGTTTAGTTTTGTGCTTGGTTTAGCAAGTGACTTAGGCTATGAGTTAGTAGCTATCTTGGATACTTGATTTGCATATACTTAGTTTGCTTAGACCTAGAATAACATGTTTGACCTAATTTAGACTTGTTAGACCTAGTTTGACCATAGTTGACCTAGGTTTGACTTTCAGGGTTGACCAAGTTGACCAAGAGTTGACTTTGGTCTAGATTGACCTAGAATCATGTAGAATGCATAGTAGAACTTCATATTGTCATTTTGGACTTGTTATGACTTATGATGTTCTGATTAGGAGCAGACACCTCTCATCGGACAGTATATTTACTTTGGACATTCAGACATCAGGCGAGTACATTCTCTGACAGTTCTCTCATTTATTTATCAATTACTGTACTTCAGTTCTAGTTAGTTGTATGTAATTCTCTGTTACAGCACGTATGAATATTCTGGATTCATGTATACGACACACATTTATTTTCTGGCCTCTATTACTGGTATCATCATTCCTGGCTTCTATTACTGGAATCACCTACTGGAATCATTTACTGGAATCATTTACGGGAATCATTTACTGGTATCATTATATTTTGGCTGGACTCATCTTGAATCATTGTGTCAGAATTCTGGATTCACTTGCTGAGAGGGGAAATACTAGAGTAAGACATGTAGACATACCCCAATCTGGAATCTCCCAACTGGAATCTACTGGAATGATAGCCATCTCACACCCGGCCAGGTGTATGATGTGCCGTATTACCTACAGCCGTTTACATGTCAAACTCGATATTTTAAAACACACTGCTAGAGTATAGGCTGGACCCACCCTGGAATCTTTGATCACTAACTGGAATCATCTCATACCGGACTCATCTTGTACTGGAATCACCTGATATCAGATTCATGTTGTCTGGATTTACGTTGGTCTTACACTTGTTTACATTTACTCTCTGGACTTATATCATGTTACCCTGGTTCAGCTAGTTCTATTTTTTTACAGTCTTTATTTTTATGATTCTTCTCTTGTTTAAGTTATTTACTTTTCTTGCACTTTATCTGTCTTTCTTACCATTACCTGAATATAAACTGCCATTTTTATCATTACAACTGTCAATAACTGCATTATAGTTCTCTGTCATTTACTTGGGTTTTCTAGATGAGATGTGCTCGTTCCTGTCCTGACTGGACCTGTTGATAAATTTTACAGATAGCCTGGAGGTTGCCTGCTAGCCTAGAGGAGACACGGTAGAGGTTGTATAGTTAGTTATTTAAGTTGTATTGAGTTGTATTTATTCTATGGATTACTGTATTGAGCTTTGAGATGTTTTCTGGGTTTGTGTATCTTAGACACTTAGACTTCTATCTGCTGTATCTCTTTTGGATTTTATGTTTTACCTATCTTTTATCTCGCTCTACCTTAGTTGTGATTGAGACTGTATCTGCTATGTCATCTCCATTCGGAGAGTATATACTGTACAGGTACCTTTATACTGTTAGATGTTTGACCTAGGACAGCGTTCTACCACCGACACTGCAGCGTAGGCTGGACGTACCCACGTCTCGTGCCCTTACTCTAGGGTGCGGGTCGTGACACGTTTTTAGTGGTGGCCCATGCAGGTCGAGTTTATGTAGTGGTATTCGAACTAGAGTATCACTACAGCCTGCAGTAGGATTAGGATATTTTTGGAGGTACTCAATCACATTAGGAAAAACTCTTAATCCGATTCCTTTTGTCTAAAATTGTTGCTTATTGACTTCCCTCGAATATAAACTGTTCTCCTTTGAATTTTCGCTTCATTCTCAGAAATTGCTTCTTGTTTTGATCTGTCTTCATGATGGTTATGAAGATACGATCTCATCGCTTCGGTTCGGGGGATACTATCGAGAGGCTGACCACCTCTCGTCCTGTTCATCAGGGCCTCGAGACTGCAGCTTTTGTTGTACCGACTCAGGTTGGCATTTCTGCTACATTGGAGGTGCACCTCCGTCTGTACAGAGACTTTTCCCCTCGTTTCCGGTTTCTTTCAGCAGCAGCGATTCATGCAGCATCAGCAGCAGAGATTTGTGCAATATCAGCATCAGGCTGGAGGAAACCAGCAGGGCGAGCTATCGTCAGGACAGTCGAGGATGCACAGACCGTTGGAGATCTTGCTGCAAGTTCCGTTCTTCTCAATTCTATTCCCGCAATTGTCTTTTATAATTACCTTGAAATCCGATTCTATCTGTTCCTTGTTGATTGATTAATTTTGTCATGTTACTCTTTTGTTGTGTTTGTTTTTCTTCTGAGAAAATCATATGGGCTAGGTCGTCTAAATTATGGGATCTAGAATCTTCGATAGTCGTGTTAGTTGGCATAGTGAGGACATGTAGTCAGATTTTGGATGTATTCTCGGGTATGGGAATTTAAGGTTTTTGCCGTCGCATGCGGCAGTACGAAAATTTTAAATACCATGAACCTAGAGGTACGTACCTTAGTCAAGGACTCTGTGATTATCGTAGTCTTGCTCACTAGCATGATGAAGACTCTGGAAAACATGATTTTGGACAGACGTATATGATTAACAGATTGTATCTTGAGAAGGTTTACACATTATACCCTTTTGATTGTTATAAATGACTTAGGAGTAGGGATATTTAGTTTTGTAGAGCTTATTCATAGGTAGTTCCTTCATAGTATAATGGTATGATGAATTGTAGAGTGTCTGTACCCTAGAGGTGATAGTTAGCATTGGTGTTAGAATAGTAACCCATTGCAGATAATTCTCCTATAATCTATAATACCAACCAGTTACACATAGGATGTTAGTATGCCTTACAGCCTTGATGATTATTCCTACTTTCCCTTACCTTTTCCAGTGAGAAATCCATGACCAGAGCCTGCCTTTGAGTATAGTTGTAGTTTCACCTAAGACCGAGAGGTCTATTTGCATAGATAGATTACAGATGATATTGGCATATGGGATATAGGTTAGTTGGTATCTATAGGCCATTGTTGTATAGGGTTATAAACATGTTGTTTAGCCTATACTTGTTTCAGTTTTCCATTTTAGTTAAGTTTTCTTCGTGTAGAGTTCCTTTGTGTTGATCACCTTTATAGGAAGTGTGCAGACCCTTGACTAGATACCATGTCCCCTTGATTCAGACCATTCATCCTTAGCCTAGTTCTAAGCATTGTTTCAGACCCTTATAAGTTTAGTCTGTCTTAACCCTTGGTTGATCAATCATGTATATATATATAGATGATATACTTAGGATATATGTGATGGGTTATTGTTCTTGAGCAAATATATATATGTGGTATTTGGTATTCATGTGCTTAGCTTGTAGGTCTTTAGTTATAGGTGACTTGATAGGATTGGAAAGTTAAGAGCTAGTCTATTATAGAGTTTCTCTTTTGCTAAATTCTAGTTGCCAACACATAGATAGCTAGCATAGGTAAAATGCTAAGAAGTTGACCAGTTGATGACCAAGTACTTGGATGTTGAGAAATTGACTAGTGATTGACCCTTGACTATGTTTGACATAGAAGGGGGTGTGATCATCTTAATTTCGAGGACGAAATTTTTATAAGGTGGGTAGGATTGTAACACCCAGTTTTCCAGATGAGGGTAATTTAAAATTTTGTAATTATAATTATTATTTATTGATTATTATGTCATATTATGATTTTTGGTGATTTTTAATCATTTTTAAACTATTTAAAATTATGACTTGTGATTTTGACATTTTACTATTTTTGGTTTTAATTTCGAGGAAATTTGTCACCCCCAGTTTTCATGAACATGGGTATTTTTGTCATTTTGTATTTTTGAAATATTTTTGAAATTTATTTTATTATTTATGATATTGTTTTGGGATTATTTGAGTCGGGTTCGAATTTTAGCTCAATCCAACTTGAAACGGGGACCCGGGGGTAGTGTTGACTTTAGTGGACCCACACACTAGTTAGGCATGGCCCACATGATATTAATTTTAGTCCACATGATATTAATTTTAGTTAGAGGTTAGACTAATTATTATGGATAAGGTTAGTGTGATTAGAGACTTTAGAATGACTAATTTAGCCCCAACCAATTAGCCCTTTCCTAATACTAATAGAATAGGTTAGTGGGGACATTTTGGACCTTACCATAATAGGACAAATAGCCCCATATGGCCAGCCACTTTGGGAGAGGATAGGCTCAAGTTCATTTCATTATTCTCATCCACACTCTCTCTCTTGTTCTTTTCCAAATTTCTAGAGAGCAATCCCTAGCAATTTCTCCACCAAATCCTTCCATTTCGCCACCAAATCTTCTTCTTTCCTTCTCCATTCTAGCCAAGGAGGAAGCTACCCAAATTTGGGAGGATTCGGAGCTCGTTCGTGTCCTTTTGGAATCTCTACGTGTCGGTGTCGCTCCGGAAAGGCTTTTCTTCGATTCGATCTACCGGGAGGTATAAATTCCTTCTCCTTTTTATTTTCTCATGCATATAGGTCTATTTTGAACCCATAGGAATGACCACCATGGTTGTATCTCTATTTCGTGTCCATTTGGAGGTCATAGGAGTGTCCTTTGTGTTGTGATTGTGTCCTAGTGGAAAAAAAACCCCCAAATTTGGACACACTATGTGTTGATGTTATGTATGAATGAATTATTACATGTTTAATCTCATATTTTTGTATTGGAGATGTGTTCTATAGTGTCTTATATATATATATTAGTGTAGAGAGTGAGTTCTTGATATATTATGTTATATACTTGTGTTTCTTTTGTCTCAAACTACCTAATTTCGTCATAATTTTTATCCACGTTTTTAGTAGCCAAAGCAACTTAGAAATGTAATAACGTTTAGCTTAGAACTCTGATTTATCTCCCTTTTTTTAAAAGAACCGTATCGAAATTAGCTTTCCAAATATATATTTTAATAAGCCAAATTCTTTCTGTAACTTTCTGTAGAATTATTTGAGTGTCAGTTGTACGAAAGACGAACGTGTTTCGGTATTTTTGCGATTCTGGGAGCTTCCGACACGAAAATGTGATCCGTTTAAAGTTTTGGAAAGCTAACACGAAGAGCTACAACATACTTTAATCCTAGAATTTATTGAATGCCGATTGGTACAGTATTGGTTTTAAGTAGAAGAGTGACTATACGATATATGCATTTTTGTGTAACCTATGAGCCTATGTAGTATGGATATTAAATGAACATAGAGTATGTAATGCATGATATGTTAGATGAATAAAATGATATATATATGATATATATTCTCTTTACATTAATTTATATATATGGTTGAATGCAAGCATGTAGGAATGCTATTAATATAATGCATATAAGCAATGCATGAATGAAAGAATGATATACAATGTATTCATATGTATAAAACGTGTAGATAATGCATAGATGAATGAATGAAATGAATGTTTATAATATGTTAATATAAATATAAGTATCTAATATACATGTATGTATCATGTAAATGTAATATACATGATATGTATGTATGTATGTATACAAGGTAATTATGTATGTATGTATTTCTATAAACTGAGTTAACCTATAACCTTTTACACACATGCATTCATACACCCTTTGACATCATATATCCCATGGCACATACACCTACCTATCACTAAGTTTTAGAACATTAACACATATCCTTTCACACACATGCCAAACACACACATACTCACTTACTCTTTTACCTCTCTTTCTCTCTCTCTATATATATATATATATATATGTATGTGCCTATATATATAGCTTTCCTATATATCTATGTATATAAATATGTGAATGTGAATAATATTTATACATTATATGACTAAGTTTGTGTGCCTTGTTAGCTTATGGTTTAGTTTTGTGCTTGGTTTAGCAAGTGACTTAGGCTATGAGTTAGTAGCTATCTTGGATACTTGATTTGCATATACTTAGTTTGTTTAGACCTAGAATAACTTGTTTGACCTAATTTAGACTTGTTAGACCTAGTTTGACCATAGTTGACCTAGGTTTGACTTTTAGGGTTGACCAAGTTGACCAAGAGTTGACTTTGGTCTAGATTGACCTAGAATCATGTAGAATGCATAGTAGAACTTCATATTGTCATTTTGGACTTGTTGTGACTTGTGCTGTTCTGATTAGGAGCCAGACACCTCTCATCGGACAGTATATTTACTTTGGACATTCAGACATCAGGCGAGTATATTCTCTGACAGTTCTCTCATTTATTTGTCAATTACTGTACTTCAGTTCTAGTTAGTCGTATGTAATTCTCTGTTACAATAAGTATGGATATTCTGGATTCATGTATACGACACACATTTATTTTCTGGCCTCTATTACTGGTATCATCATTCCTGGCTTCTATTACTGGAATGACCTACTGGAATCATTTACTGGAATCATTTACTGGTATCATTATATTTTGGCTGGACTCATCTTGAATCATTGTGTCGAAATTCTGGATTCACTTGCTCGGAGGGGAAATACTAGAGTAAGACATGTAGACATACCACAATCTGGAATCTTCCAACTGGAATCTACTGGAATGATAGCCATCTCACACCCGGCCAGGTGTGTGATGTACCGTATTACCTACAGCCGTTTACATGTCAAACTCGGTATTTTAAAACACATTGCTAGAGTACAGGCTGGACCCACCCTGGAATCTTTGATCACTGACTGGAATCATCTTATACCGGACTCATCTTGTACTGGAATCACCTGGTATCAGATTCATGTTGTCTGGATTTATGTTGGTCTTACACTTGTTTACATTTACTGTCTGGACTTATATCATGTTACCCTGGTTCAGCTAGTTCTATTTTTTTACAGTCTTCATTGCTATGATTCTTCTCTTGTTTAGTTATTTACTTTCCTTGCACTTTATCTGTCTTTCTTACCATCACCTGAATATAAACTGCCATTTTCATCATTACAACTGTCTATAACTGCTTTATAGTTCTCTGTCATTTACTTGGATTTTCTAGATGAGATGTGCTCGTTCCTGTCCTGACTGGACCTGTTGATAAACTTTACAGATAGCCTGGAGGTTGCCTGCTAGCCTAGAGGAGACACAGTAGAGGTTGTATAGTTAGTTATTGTAATGCCTGTGTTCGTATTTCGTATTTCTATAAACTGAGTTAACCTATAACCTTTTACACACATGCATTCATACACCCTTTGACATCATGTATCCCATGTCACATACACCTACCTATCACTAAGTTTTAGAACATTAACACATATCCTTTCACACACATGCCAAACACACACATACTCACTTACTCTTTTACCTCTCTTTCTATATATATATATATATATATATATATACATATATATATATATATATATATATATATATATGTGTGCCTATATATATAGCTTTCCTATATATATCTATGTATATAAATATGTGAATGTGAATAATATATATACATTATATGACTAAGTTTGTGTGCCTTGTTAGCTTATGGTTTAGTTTTGTGCTTGGTTTAGCAAGTGACTTAGGCTATGAGTTAGTAGCTATCTTGGATACTTGATTTGCATATACTTAGTTTGCTTAGACCTAGAATAACATGTTTGACCTAATTTAGACTTGTTAGACCTAGTTTGACCATAGTTGACCTAGGTTTGACTTTCAGGGTTGACCAAGTTGACCAAGAGTTGACTTTGGTCTAGATTGACCTAGAATCATGTAGAATGCATAGTAGAACTTCATATTGTCATTTTGGACTTGTTATTACTTATGATGTTCTGATTAGGAGCAGACACCTCTCATCGGACAGTATATTTACTTTGGACATTCAGACATCAGGCGAGTACATTCTCTGACAGTTCTCTCATTTATTTGTCAATTACTGTACTTCAGTTCTAGTTAGTTGTATGTAATTCTCTGTTACAGCACGTATGGATATTCTGGATTCATGTATACGACACACATTTATTTTCTGGCCTCTATTACTGGTATCATCATTCCTGGCTTCTATTACTGGAATTACCTACTGGAATCATTTACTGGAATCATTTACGGGAATCATTTACTGGTATCATTATATTTTGGCTAGACTCATCTTGAATCATTGTGTCGGAATTCTGGATTCACTTGCTGAGAGGGGAAATACTATAATAAGACATGTAGACATACCCCAATCTGGAATCTCCCAACTGGAATCTACTGGAATGATAGCCATCTCACACCCGGCCAGGTGTATGATGTGCCCTATTACCTACAGCCGTTTACATGTCAAACTCGATATTTTAAAACACACTGCTAGAGTATAGGCTGGACCCACCCTGGAATCTTTGATCACTAACTGGAATCATCTCATACCGAACTCATCTTGTACTGGAATCACCTGGTATCAGATTCATGTTGTCTGGATTTACGTTGGTCTTACACTTGTTTACATTTACTGTCTGGAATTATATCATGTTACCCTGGTTCAGCTAGTTCTATTTTTTTACAGTCTTCATTGCTATGATTCTTCTCTTGTTTAGTTATTTACTTTCCTTGTACTTTATCTGTCTTTCTTACCATCACCTGAATATAAACTGCCATTTTCATCATTACAACTGTCTATAACTGCTTTATAGTTCTCTGTCATTTACTTGGATTTTCTAGATGAGATGTGCTCGTTCCTGTCCTGACTGGACCTGTTGATAAATTTTACAGATAGCCTGGAGGTTGCCTGCTAGCCTAGAGGAGACACAGTAGAGGTTGTATAGTTAGTTATTGTAATGCCTGTGTTCGTATTTCGTATTTTTGGAATACGTGTACGTATTTATTCTTGTATTGCATGATTTTCTTGCTTAATTTCCTTCTTGGCTTGGTTTATTCCTGATTTGGGTTGGTTGGTTCGGTCTGGGATTGCTCTTGGTTCATCATGAACCAAGGGGTGAACCTCCTACCTACCACCACCAACCCCTTTATTAATACACTCTCTCATTTCTCTCTCTTCATTCATCATCATCTTCCTTCACCATTAAATTTCTCACCAACCTGTGAGTGAGAGGGAGAGAGAGAGAGCTAGGCAAGTGCATCTTGCTTCATGGAGGAACCCAAATATTATTGTTTCATTCTCTTCCTTGTAGCATTTTAACACTCTTTAGTACTTGACATTTTTCGTTTCCATGGCTAGATTCTTGTAGATCTAAGTTTATTTTAATTTCGGATTTTCTGGGTTTTGATCTATTTAACATTGTTACTTTCAAGTTTTGTTGGTTCCATGTTGTAGAGTAGCTCGTTCTACCCCATTTTGACCTAAGGAAGTCCGGATTTGGACTCCGGATGAGGGTTTTATGCATCATGGCAGCCATGGTTTCTTGGTGTGCTTCTTCTCGGAAATTTGGAGAAGAAGCACAGTCCTGAGCCGCATGGCAGCACTTGACCGCATGACAAGTTCATGCGGCAAGTATTCATTTTGAGCCGCATGGATTCGGTTTCCCGCCAGCCGCATACCTGGATCGTTGAGCCGCATAGAATTCTGCCTTTGGCAGCCGCATAGGATTCCATATCCCCTGGCCGCATGGGACTTGACTTGGATCGAGCTGCATAGCCTTGCTCAGATTGAGCCGCATCAGACCCTGCCCTGTCCAGCCGTATGGGGACATTCTCCCTTGGCCGCATGAGACTTAATTTGCCTCAGCCGCATATGACTAATTCTCTGAGCCGCATGGAGCTCACTCCCCCCCCCGAGCCGCATGTGACACATCTAAATTGGGCCGCATAGGATTTCGTCCAACCTGACCGCATGAACCCATATCAGTTGAGCCGCATGGGAAGTTATTCCCAGCCGCATAAGAATTGTTATTGCTGGCCGCATAAGACCCTGTTGTCTCAGCCGCTTAGAATTCTGCCTGGACCCAGCCGCATGGACTTCCCTGTCGTGCCCTGTTACATTATTATTGCTACTATTGTTACTATTGTTCTTTTATTATTATCATGTATCTTGTAACTTCAGTACAGCATGAGTACGTTTCACCTCTATTAGATATTTTACGCTCATTTTATATCCTTACGCCTTTTGTCCTGAACTTGAAAATCATGAATTCATTTGTATGTTTGGAATTGATAATTGAACACGACGTGATAGTGACCCGTAGTGGTGCACTCCTGACATGATAACCTGGCATGACCTGATAGTGGCCCGTCGTGGCGCACTCCTGACAAAGTACCCCTGACATGATAACCTGACATGATTTCTCGAATAGCTGTTGCGACGGCTACCTGACATGACATAACCTGTATAATTGATCCTGACACCGTGGGCGATTGTGCTTGTACAAATAATCCAGTCCTGTCTTGCATCATGTCTAGGAGGGGACTCCTGAGTACCACGGTCAGGAGTACCTACTGAAATGGACTAAGGTTAATGACTAATATAATTCACTAGACATGAAGAGATGTTCCCCAGTTACAGGCGATCCCGTTATCCCGGCCGCAAATGTTTGGACTTGTAGCCTGCCGACGAGTAGGGCACATTTCCAGCCCACTGTCATGTGGGGCACTCTTGATTGTCACTTAAATAATTGAACTCTATTGTCACTCTAATGCATTGTACTCTCTGAATTGTCACTATAATGATTGCCTGGATAACCTGGATAGCTGCAGGGCCTGTGACTACTTGGAGCATCTCATTGCATCTTGCTAGTAATTAGGATTGTGATAACCCTAGTTAGTTAATGTAGAAAGCCGTATGCAATGATTGGCCGTGATTGCTTGGATGGAGTCTAGTCCAGTATAGTATTGTCTAGAATTGATTAATTGTAAGATTGTACCAGAATGATTGAATGATTGTCACTCCAGATTGTCACTATAATGATTGTCGCTCCAGATTGTCACTATAATGATTGTCGCTCCAGATTGTCACTATAATGATTGTCACTCCAGATTGTCACTATAATGATTGTCACTCCAGATTATCACTATAATGATTGTCACTCCGGATTGTCACTATAATGATTGTCACTCCAGAATGTTACTTGACCTGATTTCTTATATTTATCTTGCAGATAAATGGTGAGAGAAACCAAGTTTCGTTCAGACGAAGGGTTACAACCCCGGTCCTTGTTTGGTTTACGGGTTGTAACCTGGCTATCTGAATAGTCCTATGGTTATCTCATCGTATATCATCCTGTCATGCTTTCTTTCCATATGTCCTGTCTTTTGGTGATTCTATACAAGATTATCTTTTATAATTACCCATCATGCTTTTCTTAAACTACTGCCTTTTATTATGTAATTTTACTCTTGTGCTAATTGCTGGTTTTAGTTCTTAAGTGAAGCCTCCTTTGTGGCACTTGCTCTTTCTGGGGTCTGACCCAGCTGGTTTTGTATGGCCAGATACCGGAGCAGCACCAAAGGATCTCCCTGCTTTTCAGCCCGATGGTGGTCACCAGGCGTAACCAGGGCAACGAGTGGGTTTATTTTTGCTCTCCCACTCTATTGTAAAATTATTCTTTTGAGGCATTTAGCCGCCGAGCAAGTGTTAGCTCGTTTGCAACTTTAATTACTGTCTGCCTATGGGCTGTAAGCATGATTGGCAACTCGAGGTTGATCATGTATGACTTAAACTCTTGCTAGTCCTTATATTTTGTACGACTAGCTTCATGATCATCTGGATATGTAATGTTTGGGACGCCTTACAATTGTATATTTGGTGATCTGATATCTTGTGATTATTATTAGTTAGTTGAGATTGAGACAATAGGCTATTTTATGACCTATAGAGACTGATGGATTGTAGTGAAACCCTCACATATCTAGACAGCCGTGACCGTATAGCGGTGTAGATTCCATTCCGTTATACGTAGCTGGCTATGTCTGCCCCCGCTCTCCAGTATTCTGGTTCTGGGGCGTGACAGTTATTTCAGTTGTATTGAGTTGTATTTATTCTATGGATTACTGTATTGAGCTTTGAGATATTTTCTGGGTTTGTGTATCTTGGACACTTAGACTTCTATCTGCTGTATCTCTTTTGGATTTTATATTTTATCTATCTTTTATCTCGCTCTACCTTAGTTGTGATTGAGACTGTATCTGCTATGTCACCTCCATTCGGAGAGTATATACTGTACAGGTACTTTTATATTGTTAGATGTTTGACCTAGGACAGCGTTCTACCGCCGATACTGCGGCGTAGGCTGGACATACCCACGTCTCGTGCACTTACTCTAGGGTGCGGGTCGTGACAGGGGTCAGTGTTGATATTATTGTTTGGGAACTATGATTCCCATGCTGACGGAAAGACATAGCCTAGCGGTTAGGCAGACGTCCGAGTATGAAGTGGTAGGATTTATGGAGGCACCACTCGTGAGTCTCGGTTGACACGCACGTATATCAGGGACACCCGAATATATGCACGATCCGACTCGAGTGGTGACGGTAGATTCTCTATCACGATGCTTGGTTGAAATGTATATATTTTGGGGACGCTTGGAATATGTGTACGATCCAAACTAAGTGATATGTTGAATCAAGTGAGACTTGAGGAATGGAAAAGTGTCATAGATTCAGAAATAGAGTTTCAAAAGAAAAGATTGAGGGTTGTACGAGCATGGCTCGGATTGAGAATATGCATAAGCATAATGTGTGCGAGAGTTCTTGAATGTTGAGCAAAGTGATAAGTCAATAAATAAGTACTCAGTTAGTTTCGAGGACGAAACTTTTTCTGAGTGGTGTATGATGTAGTGCCCCATCCCGCTCAGTCAATCAGAGGAATCGAAACGCCAACGACGTTCGGACGTAGCCTTTCAACGGCTACCCGGAGACATCGCACGGTCGAGGCGACCGCTCGCTCAGGTGTGGTAGTTTCGGTGAACTTGCCTCATCTTAGCCTTCACATAATAAATCGCATGTTTTCAACTTGCACAAGTAGGCTTGATAATAAAAGAGACGAATCAACATAGATAAGGGAATAATCCCGACGGGTCAAATTGAGTTAGAATATGGAAAGGTCCAACGATCATCTTAGAGTTGGTGCACGGCGTACTTTAAAAATGACACTCGATCCTTCGTCCCGTGGCTTGGAAGAAGGAAAGTTGGATGAGCAGACGAAGTTATGAATGTAGAATTGTTTGCCATTGATTATAAAAGAACATAACAGTTTTATGGGAGGACTGGACTTTTACTTCACAATACAAACTCGCTCGTACAAAGAAAGCATAGGAATGAAAACCTAGGTACAACAATCTAAGTACGATTGTTTATTTTTGATTCTGGGGGGCGACGGTAGAGGCTCGGGAAAGCGGCGACAGCTCTGCCTTACTCCTTGGACGATCGGATGTAGCCTTGGTTCTGATGAAGAAATGCTCTCAAAATGTGTGAGAAGACTCTTCTGTGCGTGCCTTTGTCTCTCTGTGTGTCCAGCCGGGGGTTTGCAAGGGAATGGCACCTTACTATTTATAGGAGTGGGGTGTGATCATTAGAGTTTACAATGATTGCCCCTTAAAAAGTCGACGATTTGGGGATTAATTACCATTTTCCTTGATCCTGTTTTGTTGGCAATTAATCTGGGCCATTAATCTTGATTGCAACAAATCTTGGCAGTTAATGTTGATTGCGCCAAATCCGTATAGGTAATTAATGTTGATTGCTATGAATCTTCGTAATTTGTTATGACAAGCTCGGATCTCCTGCCACGTATTCAATCTGCTTGTTTGCAATAAATCTAATTTGATTCGGGTAATTATGATGATTGCATTAAATTTGGTTGTTGGAATTTATTGATAGTAACAAATCTGAGTGGATAAATCTTGATTGATTTGGCGTCACGTGTCCGACCATCATTATGCTGTGAGCCGTAGGGATGCGGGGGGGATTGATCTTCTGCCACGTGTCCTAACCGCGAGCTACAGGGACAGGGTGTCTTGAGAGAGCCGCATGAGGGTGGCTTCTCAGGATTTGAACCACATGAAGGTAGCAGTCGCATAGGCGTGGCCTTCGAAATCTGAGCCGCATGAGGGTGGTTTCCTATTGAACCGCATAAGGCTGACCACGTGTCAAGGCTGCATGGGCGTGGCTTCTCAGCATTTGAGCTGTATGGAGATGGTCCCTATGAACCGAGCCGCATGAGAGTAGCGGCCGCATGGGGGTGGCTTCTCAGGATTTGAGCCGCATGAAGGTGGTCCCCATGATCCGAGCCGCATAAGAGTAGCGGCCGCATGGGGGTAGCCTCCACTTGAACCGCATGTGATTGTCCACGTATCAAAGCCGTGTGGAAGACTTTGGGATTTGATGGATCGTGCCAGCTATATAAAGATTTTTTTTGTTTTCCTAGGAGCATGCCTTTATGTCAGAGTCATCATTGCAGCTTTATGTCAGAGCTGTCTTGTTGTGTCAGAGCATTAAATGAGGCTGCTGCTTAATAGCCAGCTGTAGAGGCGAGCCGCATAAGGCCACATGGTTTTTACTCGAGCCGCATGGCTATGTTGGCGACTTTTGAGCCGCATAAAACTCTTCAGCCTTATGAAGCTCTGAGAGATTCTTTGAACCGTATGAGACTCCCTCTATTTTGAGCCGCATGGATTTTTCTGTTCTTTTCCATGCTTCTACAAGACCCCCTTTAAAGTTTTCAATTTGTAAAATTGAAATACATTGAATAAGAAGCATGGCTATGTCCACATAAGCTCTTTTGGCCGTATAGGATGTTCTGGCCGCATGGACTTCTTAGCCGCATGGACTTCCTAGCCGTATGGCCTTCCTGGCCGTATGGACTGCCTGGCCGTATGGACCTCCTAGCCGTATGGCCTTCCTGGCCGCATGGACTGCCTGGCCGTATGGACTTCCTAGCCGCATGGATCGCTCTGGCCGCCCACTGTCTTTTCTGCCACGTAGGCGTCATTAATTGCCCTTGATTCATTTTTTTGATTTAGAACCGTCATTTGGGGGAATCCCAAGAGTCGGTTTATTAAATATTTGGATTTTTTGCTTTGATGAATCTCTATTATGAGAGGGGACGAAATACTAGGAGTCAGTTTTTCCTGCAGCACATGACCCGAATCGTTCATCGGTCCACGTGCCCCCCTTTATCCTCCTATAAATAAGAGTAATTTGGAGAAAGAAACTCTTTATTCTCTTTCTCGATTTAAGCTCTTCTTGCCCTAACTGTCATCATCTTCTTCCTCTTCTTCGATCATTCGATGGCCCCCAAGGCTTCCAAGGCTGCGACGAAGGGTAAGGAAGTGGCTTCTACGTCGACTGCGGCGCCTGAAGTTCATCCCGACGTTCACCCCGCCATTGCTGTAAAGGGTTTTGGCAGAATTTGCACAACTCAGAACTTTCACCATTATGGCTATGTCACATATTTTATGTGCGGGCCTCCTTCGCCTTCATGAATCTGCATACTGTGCTATGTGTGCCACATGTTCATCCCCTGTCCGAGCCGCATGGAAGCGTGCCCCATGTCCGAACCGCATGATAGCCATCTTACGGACGCATGAGCACTTTGCAATTTGAACTGCATAAAGGCTTGTTGAACAGAACCGCATACGTCCCTCTGAGCTGAGCCGTATGAAGTCCTATTAAACATGACCGCATAAGCCTCCCTTTGAACTGTGCCGCATAAGCTCATCTAAACTGGGCCGCATAAGGCTCCGCTAATAAAAACCGCATAAGCCTCCCTTTGAACTGTGCCGCATAAGCTCATCTAAACTAAGCCGCATAAGGCTCCGCTAATAAAAACCGCATAAGCTCTATCGAAACAGTACCGCATGAAGCTGAGCCGAGCCGCATAAGCCCATCTGAACTGGGCCGCATGAGGCTCCGCTAAGCAGAACTGCATGAACTTATCTGGGGCTGCATGAGGCTGCGCTAAAATCGAGCCGCATAATTTCATCTGGACTGGGCCGCATAATGCCTTGCTAAGCAGAACCGCATAAGCTCACGCTAAACAGAGCCGCATAAGCTTACGCTAATTAGTGCCGCATAAGCTCTTGTTCAAATAGAGCCGCATGAGCTCATGTGGACTGGGCCGCATAAGCCAAAAAATACTAGGTGGTTTTGTTTAGCCATCTTTTAATCTTATTTCTTTTGTCTTTCTCCAGTGAATCTGCCAGTTAATCCAGCGGGAGAGCCTCTGGTGGGTCGCGCTCAGTCTGCTATGGGTGTGCGATTCGAACACTTAGTCCAATATGTGACGAACCAGCTTCCCACAGACGAGCCTTTGGAGAGGATAAATGCTATCAAGAACCAGCCCTTCTACTTTCTCTGCGCCATGATGAACTCAGGGCAATTGAAGGAAAAATACCTGACGTCGGCGTTCCTCTTTGGGGATGCTTTGTCTGTAAAGAACCCCCGAGTGCTGGATATATCCAAGAGTTTGGACTTTACTCTTGACGGGGTGGAGATCCATATCCCTCCGATTGAGCGTCATTTTTTTTTGTCATGGTTCAACATGTTACCACTGGACAGAAAGATGGTGGACTCCTTGACTCCAAGCAGGTCGGGGATGATTGTGGGAAACATCCATTACAACAGGAATTTGGGGTTAGTGTATGCGGGAATGGAACCAGTCAGCCGGTACGTGATGGGACTGGCTCCGGGTACCTTCATAAACGTATCGGGTCCCAATTTTATGTTCTCTCAAGCTGATACCTTCTTGAACCAGTTTGCTCGGAAAGGGTCCTATCCCATCGGCCGGTTGGCGTTGCTGAACTGGATAAACCCGATCCATACTGGGACAACTTGACCACATGGATTCTGTGGAGGTATGAGACTCCCCTGCGTAAGATCGGCCTTTACTACGCCATTCGGGGCACCTGTCATGGTCTACCCATAAATAAGCCGTTGTTCATGGCTCTACTGGAGATGTACAACCGACGGATGGGAACCTTCTTCACGCATGGAGGGGAGCTGGGACTCGCTCTCCACGAGACGTACGTTATCTCCAAGCTGTCCTGGGGGGAAAAAGTCTTTGAAGTGTACACCCCTACGAGCGAAGAGCTCGAGGATTTGGATCGGCAGTTCCCGGGTTTTGTTGTCGTATATTGGGAATTATTATGTCACCACAGTACTTTTCACCAGACGGCCATCAAGAAGGATGGTAGCTCGGAAGGGAGCATTCCTCACACCACGTCTTGGGTCTCATACCTTTTCACACTAGGCGCCACAGGCCGGGTCTCTTCCCGAGATCCTTAAACCCAGGAGGAGGTACAAGACCTGGCGTCGACTGCCAAGAGATCGAGGTCCATGGGCGACACATTTGGGAGTCAAACTGACTCCTTTAGTTATTTTTATCATGGTACTCAGCGACTGTCGGAGAAGACGATCTTTGCAGGATTTCTGATGGTGCGGCTACGGAACTGCGTAGTCTCAGGAGGGACAGGTTCCATTGAGAGGATCAGCCGCCACTTGATCCTTCCTGCCATAAAGTTGGTTTTTGGGGTCAGACTGGCCCTTCTTTCGGTCATGGTGTGCAGAATACACCACGGCCTTCGCGCCTTTTCGTCCAAGGTCATCGCCCGTGACACGACGATGGATTTTGAGCGCAAAGAGCTGCCATACCATTATCTGATGGGGTGGCTGTTTATGCACTGCCAGTCTTTGATGAGGCGTGGAGCAGAAGACGGCGTTACGGCTGAGGATGCTTTCATTTTCCGATTCGACCATCAGCCCTGGGAGTGCAGCACCATGCCAACCTGTCGGAGGGCGCTAGCGAGAGTGGAAGGATACAACTTTTTTGTGTCTGTTCCTCATTTTATCGCTGAAGAAGTGAGGGGCGTACATGTTGATGGTACCGGACCTCCTTACATCTTTTCTGAAAAAATACTCCTTCGGCTGCGTAATATCCGTCCAGCGCACCTAGTATATCGTAACCGCAACAACGTCTACCTGGAGCCCTACTTGCCCAGCTGGTTCTTCCGCCAGTTCGTGTATAGCCAGCAATTCTTTGACAGTCCCAGCTCTTATCTGGGCTTTGAAGGTAGCGTCCTGGACGGTATCAGGGCATGGCATTATTATGACACGGTTCATACCCGAACCACCTTTTCGGTTCCTGAGTGTGAGACGCCAGGGGAGATTTTGTATATGGCGGCCCTATACCATGTTACGGCGAGCAAGCCTTCCGTTAATTTTGACCCGAGTACCAGCTTCATTGTGGGTACCGGCTTAGCGGAGAAGCCCAAGGGGTCTAAGACAAGGAAGAGGAGGGCGAACATCATTCCTGTGCCTGACTCTGAGTCCGCCAATACGGACGAAGAGGATAATGAGCATGATGCCGATAACTCTCTCCCTCCTGTGGAGGAGGTGATGGCGGATCGGCCGCCTGTTGTGCCAGGTGAGGTGGTGGCAGATCTGCCGCCTGTTGTGCCAGATGAGGTGGTGGCGGATCAGCCGCCTGTTGTGCCCGGCCTTTCACGCAAGCGAAGCAGGCGTGAGTCTATTGGTGGCATAACCTTCTCTATGAAGCGGGCTGCGGTAAGACGACGTGGGCTATTCATTAAGGAGAGAGGCGAAGGTGATGACGCCGCTTCGGAGGTGAATTAAATTGCGACCATCTCCTTTTTTATTTTTTTTCTTTTCCTGAACTGTGATCTAATTATTTTTCTCTTCTCTATAGGAGTCAGAAGAGTCGGACTCTCGAGAATCGGCCGCTGTTTCTGAAGTCAATCCGGCCCCGACCACTCTGATTAGTGACATGTGTGCCGAGATTGTTTCTGCCAGGGTTCTCTCGGCGGCGGCTGAGGGATCTCACGTTGCTGGGGTCTCGACTCAGGGCGACGGAGGCTCCGCTGAACCCGTCCCCGATGTTGGCCCATTGGTCATGGTCAACCCTGATTTTAATAATTGATCAAACTCTGTCTCGATATACATGCAAGTCAACTCACATATTTACCTATGATGTTTTGGACACTGCTCAACAATGGATATCAATAATATTCAAGACTGAAGCCGTTTGCCTTTCAGAATGTACTTCCTGTTAAGCAATATAATTTTTCATTTTATTGAGTCTAGGAATACATTTTACACCGAATCGTACTGGCAAATAGGCTATCCAAAAACGTTTTTCAAAACCATCATATTCCTTTACAAATGACCTACGTTTTTGAAAAACATTCTTTTTATAAAAAGCTTCTGAAGGATTTTTTCAGAAAGCCAAAAATTTATTTTCTCCAAAAATGAACTGGCAGAACCCAAGGAGAACTCGGCCCGAGTTCGGCCAGAGTTCGGCCATTTGGAACGTTAGTGAACATTGGGTTCTTGAACTTGGGCATCCTTCAGTTACGGTTTGTTACAAAGAGTTCTGTCCGAATTCTGCCCGAATTTTGTCAGAGTTCTGTCTTTGGAAAAATTATAAATAGAGAAGTATTTCGATCATTTCAAATCACCAATTCACTTTCAATCTCTTCTCTTCCTGAGCTTAAATTCTTCCAAAGAGTTCTAAAAGATTACATTTTCAAATCCCAAGCCAGTTACAATCCTCTAGTTGATTTGCCAGTGCGGTACGGTCTAGAAGTTTCAGAGCGATTGTAATCCGAGGCTTGATAGAAGATTCAACTCTTCACAATTGAAATTGGTCGAGTTCTTCGTATCAAAGCTCGCGTCTGTGGAAGTTGCAAGGACTTCGTATAAAAACTTGCAGGATTTTCCAATAGTGGATTCAACTGGAAGCTAGAGTTCTTCCGACTGGACTAGTCCTCACAAGAGGGAAACCAGTATAAATCTCAGTGTTTGCGTTTGCCTTCTGATCACTTTTCATTTATGTCATTTACTTTTGTGATTATTATTATATCTGTGATCTAACTGCTAACAAGTTTTTAATTTGCAATATTCTGATGCTTACTCTATTCACCCCCCTCTAGAGTATTCTGCTTTACGATTTCGTTCCTACAATTGGTATCAAAGCGGGTTATACAGGTAAAGCAAGGTAAAATTGCAGTTATATTGAATTTTTATATAGATCGCAGTATTACACATGGCAACTGTGAAATTCACAAGTGAAGGCCAAGCCACAAACAGACCTTGAATGTTTGACGGCACAAACTACACTTATTGGAAAACACGTATGAGTTTCTTTCTGAAATCTCTTGATTTTGACTTATGGTCTGTGGTTATTGATGGTTATAAAAAGCTACCTCGTATAAATGTTGATGGAGTTTTAGCTGAAAAACCCTATGACAAATATACATAGGAAGAAAAGAAAAAGGCCAGTATTGACGCACGTGCTATTAACGCTTTATTTTGTGCTTTAGACAGAACTGAATTCAACATGTTGTCTACTTGCACAACATCAAACGAAGTGTGGAAACCTCTCGAAGTAACCCACGAAGGAACAACACAAGTCAAGGAGTCAAAGATCAGCAGACTTAGTCAAGAGTATGAGGCGTTCAAAATGAAGCCAAGTGAATCAGTCACTCAGATGTTTACAAGATTCTTGGATATTGTAAATCCTCTGTCCTCACTAGGCAAGGATTACAGTAACCATAAGAGGATTCATAAACTTCTACGAGCCCTTACAAAGAACTGGATTCCAAAGGCTACAGCAATCATTGAAGGGAACGACCTCTCAACAATGTCTCTAGAAACACTCATGGGTAAGCTACTCACTCACGAGTTAGAACTTCAAGACTTTGAAGATGCTACACCAAAGAAAAAGTCAGAGAAGACGATCGCTCTCAAGGCTCAACGTAAAAGAACCATCGAAGATGATTCTGATGACAGCGACTCTGACTCTGAAGATCAAGCTCTTCCGGTAAGAAAGTTCAAGAAGTTCATGAGATTTAACAGGAGAACAAAAGACAGTAACAACAACAACAACGAGGAAGATCCTATTTGCTACGGATGCAAGAAGAAAGGACACATGAAGAAAGATTGTCCCTCAGCATCATCATCAAAAAAAATAGCAAATATGACAAAGGCTACCTGAAAAAATCGACATCAAGAAAGTACGCCAACACAAGCATATGGCATGAAAGTGAAGCCAGCGACTCAGAAGATGAACAATCAGATGACGCTGCAAATGCGTGCTTGATGGCTTGCGATCAGGTAATCACTAATCCTCTATTTTACCCTTATGATGATTTCACCTTTGAGCAACTAGGAGAGGCTTTCAGTGAACTGTTAGATGATTACAGGAAACTGTATAGTAAATATGAAACCTCTAAGAAGGTACTCAAAGTGTACAAAGGTGAAATAGGAAGACTTATCGACCTACTAGATCAGGTTAGAGATAATGACTCTTCAAATGAGTCTGGTGAGCTTTCTTCTATTAAATTGTTGTTACACGAGTCTGTTAAGCTATCCGAAAAAAAGACCAAACTATTATCCAGTTAAAGGAAGACCTATCTAAGGAGAGAAAGAGTCTCCTGTCATGACCCGCACCCACTGTTAGGGTACGAGAACGTAATAACGCCCAGCCTACGCCGCAGTGTCGGCGGTAGAACGCTGTCCTAGGTCAATCATCTATCAATATCAAGTACCTGTACAGTTTATACTCTCCGAATGGAGGTGACATAACAATATACATCTCAATCATATCTAGGGTAGAAGAACGAAAGACAGATAGATAGATAGTAACTCAAGAGAACAGTATCATAGATGAATAAGTCTAAGTGTCTAGTACAACATAATATCCAGAACTGTTAACTCATAATACAAAAAGTCTAAGAGTCTATACATCTCCACATCTCAAAATACAACTCAGAATTTGAGACAAAAAGTAAATATAGAAAAGACTGCCTAGACTAAACTGGTCTAGACTACTGGAACAACATCCTCAGCTGCAGGTGGATCCTGCTGAGGGTCCACAACATAAGTGTCATCTAGTCCTGCTCCATAATAGGTAGACACCAGGACCTCATCCTCATCCTCTGTAATATTTTCAACAGGTCCAATCAGGACGGGAACGAGCACAATACATCTCACGCAGTGCATAGCAGGTTAGGAAATACGATACAGGCAATAGAGTAAGATACATGAACTGCTGAAAGGAAATATACGCTGTAAAAGAGATAGCTGTAATAAAATATCTACTGTATATAGAGAACTATAAGTGACTAGTGATGTAGAGCACAAGATAGGCATGTGAATGGCTAGAATTTATACATGATTACACTACTGAGTTTGCACATGATTACACTACTTTGGAATTATTCACATGTCCACTTCTACTCCCCCGTTACCCCAATCAATACACAAGGATCTATACAAGTTACGTTATTGTACATGATATCACATGGGGCCCATGAAAGGGTGCACATGATAGTATACATGAGGGCTCAGTAAACATGAGAGTACATGATCACATGAGTGCACATGAATAATAGAAGCATGGGAGTACATGATGAAAGTGAAACACACATAACATGAAGTACCCGATGCTCCCGAGGGGGATAACATCTCATGTAAAGATCCATATAGTACCAATCCGTGTTACCAATGTGACAGCAACAAGTAAAGTAATCTAGAGCGAGAAGTAAAGCCTGAACAAGTATGAAACGGTCAGAGAATGTACTCGCCTGATAACTGAATGTCTGAAGAGGATGTACTGCCTGAGGAGAGGTGTAGGGCTCCTAATCAGAGCAATACAAGTCACAATGTTTCCACAATGGTAAAAATAAAGTATACAATGCACACTACATGATTCTAGGTCAATCTGGTCAAAAGTCAACTCTTGGTCAACTCTAATAGTCAAACTAGGTCACAGGAAGTCACACTAAGTCAAATGAGGTTAAACAAGATCAAACAAGGTCAAACAAGTTTAATCTAGGTTGAAGTCAACTCCTGGTCAACACTCTAATCAAACTAGTCAAATACTAGTCAACATGATCAATCTGGATCAAGTCTAGATCAAACTTAGACCAACTAAGGTTTTGGTTGGTCATAGACTAGTTAACAGGGTAATTAGGTCAAGGGTCAACTATTTAAGTCAAACTCTATAAGGTTACTTAACTAACCATAGGCTAACCTGTTTTAGGATACCTAGGATACCATTCTACAAGGCTAAGGTATAACCAACTTCCTATACAAGTACATCACATATAAATATATATAGTACAACACCAAACTTAATCTTATAATCAAGCTAAACCATAGTCTAACTCAATCAAGACTCAACTCTAAGTATCCTACTTTACCCCATGCATATCTTCACTCTATATAGGGCTATCTATATAACCAAGTCATAAATAATACCCTTATATAGGTCAAAGTCTAAACCAACTAGTCAATAGTCTAGGGTTTAGTCAAACTTAGGTCACCAAGTCATTTAGAGTCCATCCAACTATTTCTAGGTCAATTTGGTTAAGGTTTGACCTATAGTTGACTTTGGTCAACCATGGTCAAACTTGTAGTCTAACTAGGTCTAATAGGCCTAAGGTCAGGTCTAACTCATTAGTCATGGGCCATAGGCCGTAGGCTAGTGTCTCTTGGGCTCTCAATATAGGTATCTATATCTATACCTATATACAATATACATATACCAATATATAGATACCTATATACATAACCATGGGCTATAATATCTAAATACCATATATAGGGATCTATATAGTTTTCTATAGGCAATACCATGTCTATATATATATATATATATATATATATATATATATATTCCCACTATATATCCTCATATATATATATATATATATATCCACTATATATATATAACAAATATATATACCCTCTATATATAATACCACATATATATATACACTATATATATACATAATAAATATACCCAATATATAAACAATATTTATATCAATATATATAACCACACATATATATTCCTATATATATATATCAACCCAATACCATATCCATATATATAACCTATATTTGATCTAGTAAAATATATATATATATATCATATATATATGTATATATATATATATCTATATATATACACAACCTATATATATATATATATATAAAGAGAGGGGTAAAGAGAGTGTAGAGAGAGGGGGAATCAGGTCTTGGGGGGGGTGTCCCTGTTCAGTCACTTAACAGTGACTGAACACACACACAATCACACACAACACACACACACTGCCACACACAACACACACACACTGTCACACATACACACATGTGTATATACACATATATACACATGTATACACACCCTAATCCCTCATACACCCTCACATACATATATACAATACGTATACATACTAAAAACATATAATAACATGTATAAAAATGCATAAAATGGCAATTGAAATTGGTTTTGGAAAAACTGGAATAAATTCCAGAAATCTGGAATTGGGTTTTACCCAGGTTTTGGGGGTAATTCGATTTCGAACCACAAAATCGAACTAAGGTTAGTGTCCATTGGTTGGTAATGGTAGGGTAGGGTCTATACTAGTGTCCTAGGTGCCTGAGACACGACCACGACACGTTTTGGTGTGTCGGACACGCAAAAATCAAAATCAGGTAAAATCTAGGGCACGCGAAGGGCTGATGTTTGTGTGTCTCGTACTCACGACACAAGACACGTCGTGTCTCGTGCTCATGGGGGAAGGTTCGCCTAGGGGTCCCCTAGGTGTCCACGGTCCTGATTTGTGTCCACGTGTGTCCGTGTCCGAGATACGAGCACGTATCAGTAGCTCTGATACGTGTGTGCGCAGTATAGTGTAGGGTCATTGCGAGTGTGATTTCTCACTCGACACGACACCAACGTGTCTGAAACTTTGGGAGGGGTGTGTCAGACACTGCCCCAACCCTCAGGCCAAGTTTCGTGTGTCCACGTCGCGTGTCGTGTCCGCACGAGAAGTCTGGTAGCAGGGGAGGCTGCACAGTCTCGTGCGCGCGTGTCGAGGGGTCGTGTGCTCCACACGGGGCACGTGGGGCCACGTGCTCGTGTCAGGGGGTCGGCCTAGGGTCTAGGTTTGTGTCCTCGTGTCTGTATTGTGTCCACAATGGGTGTGGACACAATACACAGCATCAAACAGTTAGGTTTTACAGTGTGTCAGTATGTGCTGAAATCAGTGATTTCGTGTCCAATTTGGACACGAAACGTGTCCTGTTTTGTGCTCAGTCAAGTGGAAAAGTGACCTAGGGATCTAGGGCTACCCAAATATCAATTTTGTTTTGAAAAACATTAACAAAATGTTCTATGTGGCATTTCACCAAACACCTAGTTTCAAACATAGATACGTGTCCGATACGGACACCAAACCACATAAAAATCCTACCAAACTTGACCTACATGACCATGGTATCCTAATGCATGCAACCATGAAGAGAAATCACTATTTTGATAGGGTTTAGAACACTTTACCTATATGTGCAAAATCATGAAAATCAACCTTCTAGGGGGGTTTCCTCTTCACTTTGGGGTGTCCAAATCCTTGTGCAACCTTGCTACTAAGCCTCCTTTAGCATCCTCAAGTGTAGGGGGTTCCAACGCAACAAACGGGGCTCAATTTGGTGAAGGAATGAAGAAGTTATGGCTTTGTGAAGTTGAGGGAAAAATGGGTTTTCAATACATTGAAAATGAGGCTCTTTGTGAAGATGGGGGTGTTCATATAGGGGGGGGGGCATGCTTGGCCGGCCATGGGGGTTGGTTTAGGGTTAGGATCAATGGTTGTGGGCTCTCCAACAAGTTTCAAAGCTATCCTATGGCTAGGATTCATTCTACATAACTTTATGTAAAATATCTAAATAAAATATCTAATGTAAATATCTAACATGAAATATCTAGATATTTAGCTCTAACATTACTTTAGTTAAACCCATCTAACTTAGTCTCTAGGTCATGACTAACATCTAGATTAGGGCTAAACTAGGTTAGTAACTAACATGACACTAATCAATTAATTAAATAATAATAAATCACATAAATCCAAATAATTCCAAATAAATCCTAGAAAATTACCAAAATACCCTTTAGGCTAAAAATCACTAATTTGGTGTTCTAAGCCTATGGCTAAGCTCTCATGGGCATGGCAACTTCTAGGTTAGAGAAAACTAGGGTTTACACTAAGTTATATTAACCAAAATTACAAAGTCATAAGTCATGACTTAGCATGACTTTAGAAATGGTTTAACTTAACTGAAATCACCAGAAAATCATACCATGACTAAAATACCACTAATAAATAATAAAAATAATAAATTTTCAAAAATCCCCAATTTTAGAAAACAGGGTGTTACATCTCCAGTGTGCACAGGTCAGATTAGAATCTCTCACATCTGACTATACTAGACTATATGACACTTCCAAAAAGTTGGAAATTAGTTCAGGAAAACGGCCTGAAGTTGCTGCTTCCTATTCTAACACGTGTCAATTATCGAATAATCGAAACACGCCCAACACTGTCAGACCAAACCATACCAAGACTATGTCCAAGAAGACTAATAAGCATGCATTCTTCTATACTAGAAAACTAAAACCTACCAATCATGCACCTCACACTACTTTCAACACTCAACATGCTAAATGTCATTATTGTGGCCAGATTGGTCATATATCTTCTGCATGTATAATCAGAAAGTTAGTAGATTAAAATGTTTATGCATGGATACCGACAACTAACCAGTCAGGACTCTACAAGAAATGGGTACCAAAAGTTTCATCTGTAAATTGTTTTTTAGGTGGAACCCCCTTCACATGCTAGGAGCAAATGGATCCTCGACAACGGTTGCTCACGGCACATGACCGGTGACGCTTCATTATTTACAACACTGTCGAAGAGGAATAAAGAAGGATACGTGTAGTACCCCACTCCGCAAAAGCACTAGATAGACAGAAAGATCGGATTGCTGGCTCTGCAATAGAAGACGATTAATCTGGGTGAGTGGACGAAGTCTCATTTGCTGATTTGCTTACGCCTTAAGAATCTGAGTTTTTGATTGAATGCTTTTGTTAATAACAAGACAGTAATCTTGAGTATGCTTAAAAGAGAATCTGCCCACTGTCTGCTAAAAAAGAGAAATATTTCCTGCTTGAAAAGAAGATGGAATTGTTTATGAATTGCTCGATTGATGCATGATTTATTTGATATCGCATATGCATTGGGGAATCCACTTAGTGACGAGCTGAACCCTAGAGAGTCACAGCGGCTAGCGACGAGCTGAACCCATGCGAGTCATAGCGGTTAGCGATGAGCTGAAACCAAGAGTCACAGCGGCTAGCGACGAGCTGAACCCATGCGAGTCACAGCGGTTAGCGACGAGCTGAACCCGTGGGAGGCACAGCGGCTAAGATGGAAATGATTGTGGCTTTTCAAAGATGTGTTTTCAAAAAGATATGTAAACTGACTCTGCATGCATGGAATAAATCTAGCTAAAACTAGCAAGATCACATCACAAGAAACGTTTTCTCACTAATTGAACAGTGATCGTTTCAAACAAATATAGCTCTTTGTTCACAATTCACAGTACGCTGATATAATGACCCACCATCAGTCTGCATGCAGGTGCACTATGCATCGAGAAGGATAGCCCGAAGCGATAGCCCGTACCTCATCCTCAGGAGCCAAAAATCAGAAGAGATGCCAAGATATGACATCTGTTGCAAGAGTTTGATTTTGTATATAAAAGGATGTAATGTATGGGAACGGGATTATTGTAATCTGTAAAGTTCTGAGAGAATGTAACATTATATCAGAGAGAAATGAGATCTTGTAATTTGTTTAAATGAAATCAATAAAGAGAATTGTTTCTTGTTACCATTGTGTTCAATACATGTATTCTGAAATATGTCCGCTGCTGCTTCAATTATCTGCGATACGTTCCGCTGCGTATTGTCAAACTTGTCTATCTTGTCTTGCTTCAGGTCTCGGCCTTGTGCAAGCGCAACTTAGACTTGTACGGCATCATGCCTTAGCGAGGACGAACGGTCCCAAAGAGCCCGAAGCGAGGACAAAAAGGACTCTGCGGGATCGGGGCATGACAGAATGGTATCAGAGCAACACGATCCTCTGGCCAATTGATTCAATTGAATTTGTACATGTCTTCTGATCAAAAATTTCGTTGCCTACTCGATATCAATAATGAGATGAACGTTCCATACAATAAATCCGTAAATATTTTTATGATGCCGGCATATGTTTTATTGATTTTATTGATTGAGATTGAAATGCTTGATTGAACAAGAGTTTTGATATAATCTGAATTGTGATTTCATGGATTGATGATGGCAAAGCATGAGGACTATCGCTGCTAAGGATATCGTAAGTTTCTCCTTAAGTTTCGAGGACGAAACTTCTTTTCGGTGGGTAATTATATAGTGCCCCGCTCCGCAAAGGCACTAGATAGACAGAAAGATCGGATTGCTGGCTCTGCAACAGAAGACGATTAATCTGGGTGAGTGGACGAAGTCTTATTTGCTGATTCGCTTACGCCTTAAGAATCTGAGTATTTGATTGAATGCTTTTGTTAATAACAAGACAGTAATCTTGAGTATGCTTAAAAGAGAATCTGCCTACTGTCTGCTAAGAAAGAGAAATGTTTTCTGCTTGAAAAGAAGATAGAATTGTTTATGAATTGCTCGATTGATGCATGATTCATTTGATATCGCATACGCATTGGAGAATCCACTTAGTGACGAGCTGAATCCTAGAGAGTCACAGCAGCTAGCGACGAGCTGAACCTATGTGAGTCACAGCGGTTAGCGACGAGCTGAACCCAAGAGTCACATCGGCTAGCGATGAGCTGAACCCATGAGAGTCACAGCGGTTAGCGACGAGCTGAACCCGTGGGAGGCACAGTGGCTAAGATGGAAATGATTGTGGCTTCTCAAAGATGTGTTTTCAAAAATATATGTAAACTGACTCTGTATGCATGGAATAAATCTAGGTAAAACTAGCAAGATCACATCACAAGAATCATTTTCTCACTAATTGAACAGTGATCGTTTCAGACAAATGTAGCTCTTTGTTCACAATTTACCAGTATGCTGATATACTGATCCATTATCAGTCTGCATGCAGGTGCACTATGTATCGAGAAAGATAGCTCGAAGCGATAGCCCGTGCCTCATCCTCAGGAGCCAGAAATCAGAAGAGATGCCAAGATATGACATCTGTTGTAAGAGTTTGATTTTGTATATAAAAGGATGAAATGTATGGGAACGGGATCATTGTAATCTGTAAAGTTTTGAGAGAATGTAACATTATATCAGAGAGAAATGAGAGCTTGTAATCTGTTCAAATGAAATCAATAAAGAGAATTGTTTCTTGTTACCATTGTGTTCAAAACATGTATTCTGAAATATGTCCGCTGCTGCTTCAATTATCTGCGATACGTTCCGCTGCGTTTTGTCAAACTTGTCTATCTTGTCTTGCTTCAGGTCTCGGCCTTGTGCAAGCGTAACTTAGGCTTGCACGCATCACGCCTTAGCGAGGACAAACGGTCCCAAAGAGCCCGAAGCGAGGACGAAAAGGACTCTGTGGCATCGGGGCATGACAATACGTCTCCTTCGGTAATAATTTGAGAGGGTACATAATCGGTATCGGTGACATTGGTAAGGCTCCCTATCCAGTAATTAAAGATGCTTGTCTTGTTACCGAGTTAAAACATAATCTGCTCAGCATAATCCATTTAGCTGATCACGGTTATGGTATTAACTCCGTAAAAGGTAAATATACTATTATTGATAGTTCAACTGGCATTACTATTTTTGAAAGTATTAGGGAAGACAATATATATGTTAGAAGATGCTAACACAGTAGGTAGATGTTTGATGGCCAAAAGTATTGAGAGTCAACTATGGCAAATGAGACTTGGTAATGCAAACATGGATACAATTTCAAAATTATCTACGAAGAAGTTGGTACGTGGCTTACCAGTTATTTCTTTCAAGAAGGATACGGTATGTAGTGAATGTGAAAAGAACAAAGGTACCAAATCCGTATTCAAATCCAAGAACGCTGTAAATACCACTAGACCTTTACAATTGTTGCATATGGACTTATTTGGACCCAGCAGAATTGCTAGTCTAGGTGGTAAGTTATATGCATTTGTCATTATAGATGACTTCTCTAGATATACATGGGTTTATTTTCTTGCATGCAAGAACGATGCATTATCATAATTCATCACCTTTTGCAAGAAAGTACAGAATGAAAAAGGGTTCATGATTACTCGCATTCGTAGTGATCATGGCGACGAATTTGAGAATGCAGAATTCAAACAATTTTGTGACATACACGGTTATCTGCAAGAATTCTTTTGCCCTAGGACTCCACAACAAAATGGAGTTGTGGAACGTAAGAACAGAACTCTATCTGAAATGGCTAGAGTTATGTTAAACCAGTTTAGTCTACCTAGATATTTATGGGCTGAAGCTGTAAATAGAGCATGCTATATTCTCAATAGGGTTCTAATTCGACCTATATCGAAGAAGACTCCCTATGAATCATGGTTTGATAGAACACGAAATGTTTCTTATTTCAAAATCTTTGGTTTTAAATGTTTTATTCTGAATACCAAAGATAATTTGTGTAAATTTGATGAAAAGGCCGATGAAGGTATATTTTTAGGTTATGCAGCAAAGAGCAAAGGATATAGAGTCTTCAACAAAAGAACCATGATCATTGAAGAATCTATTAACGTCAAGTTTGATGAGCTAAATCAACACTTAGACGATGATGACAATGAAGACATAATTGCACCAAGTACAACTACTGCAAAACCTTCACACAAAGATACAGAACCATCACATCAAGCATCAGATGAACCTCCAAGCAAAGAAGCTGGAACTAGCAATCATGATACTACACCAAAAGAGATGAGATTCTTGGCTAGTCATCCAAAGGACTTGGTAATTGGTGAGATTACCAAGGGTGTAAGTACTCGTTCCTCCAATAAAGATATAGCTTCTTGTGTTGCTTTTGTCTCGCAGTTTGAACCCAAAAATATTGATGAAGCATATAGTGATAATTTTTGGTTAGAGACTACGCAAGAGGAATTAAACCAATTCGAACGAAATCAAGTTTGGAAACTTGTTCCCAAGCCTATTGATCATCCTGTCATTAGCACCCGATGGGTATTCCGAAATAAACTGAACGAGAATGGTTTAGTGACTCATAATAAGGCTCGACTCGTAGCTCAAGGATACAATCAGGAAGAAGGTATCGACTACGATGAGATTTATGCCCCAGTTGCGAGATTAGAATCCATTCGCATGTTATGTGCATTTGCATGTTTTCATAATTTTAAATTATTTCAAATGGATGTCAAAAGTGCATTTTTAAATGGTTTTATAAAAGAAGAGGTTTATGTAGCTCAACCACCCGGTTTTACTGATTTTAAATTTTCTGAATATGTTTTCAAGTTGAAGAAAGCTTTATACGGTTTGAAACAAGCCTCTCGTGCTTGGTACGATCGTCTAAGCACTTTTCTACTTGATAACGGTTTTTCAAAGGGAAAGGTTGACACTACTTTGTTTATAAAGTCTTTGAATAATAATATTCTTTTGATTCAAGTCTATGTAGATGATATTATCTTTGGATCTACTGATGAATCTCTTTGTCAAGAATTTTCAAAGTGTATGCAGAATGAGTTTGAGATGAGCATGATGGGAGAGCTAAAATTCTTTCTCGGACTTGTTCGCCATTGATTGTAAAAGTACAGAACAATTATCGGAGGACTGAACTTAGACTCACAATACAAACTCGCTCGTACAAAGAAAGCCTAGGGACGAAAACCTAGGTACAGCAGTCTAAGTACGATTGTTTATTTTAGATTCTGGGGGGTGACGATAGAGGCTCGGGAAAGCGACGGCCGCTCTGCCTTACTCCTTGGACGATCGGTACGCAGCCTTGACTCGGGGAAGATCTGCTTGGTCGTTGACGAAGAAATGCCTTCTTGCTCTCTCTCTGATTGCTCTCCTGGCTTCTCTCTCTCTGTGTATATTCTCTCTCTGACTATGGGAGAAGTCTCTCTGTGTATACGTATTCTTCTCTGGTTTCTTTTTGTATATCTCTCCCTATATGCTACAAGGGAATGGCACCTTGCTATTTATAATAGTGGAATGTGATCGCTATGGTTGCCAATGATTAGCCCTTGGAGATGGCGGCGGCCTGGGGATTGATCAATCCAGGCCGTTCGTTTCTGATTGCGACGAATCAGAACCATTAAGGGTAGATTACACCAAATCTCCATTAGCAATTAATGCTGATTGGCATAAATCTTCCTTATAATGATTCTCTCATATCTGCGAATAAATCAAATTTATTCTCCTGCTACGTGCCCCAGATCATTGGGATTCGACCCGAACTTGGATTGCCATAAATCTGGGAGATTGATCGACTGAGGACACGTGTCCTGAGAGCCAGTGGTGAGACTGGAACTGCATGCAGATTGGGCCACATGAGATTTGGGCCGTATGAATTTTGGGCTACATAAGACTTGGGACACGTGTCGGGACTGTCTGGGCAGTGGCCCCCTCCTTCAGACTTCTGAACCATATGATGAGCCGCATGAACCGCATAATGGTGTGTCTGCTTGAGCCGCATAGGCATGATCTTCTTGAGCCGCATAGGGATGATTCCACTCGAGCCGCATGGGACAGCTTCACTCTGAACCGCATGGAAAGTCTTCACTTCGAGCCGCATAAGCACACCCATGTGGCAGGGCCACGTGGCATTTTGTTGTTCTCGAGGGATTGTGTCAGAGATTTCTTTCTCTTCCCTAGAGATTCATCATCATGACAGAGTCATAATTACCTGCTTTGGTGTCAGGTCTGTCACCTTTTCAGAGGGGTCAGCCGTCAAAGCAATTAATGCAGCATGGATCGGAGGGGAGCACTGTCACGCCACGTGTCTTCTGAGCCGCATGGAATGCCTCCGGCCGCATAGCTCCTAATGCCGTATGACTTCCTGAGTCGCATGCGTTTCTGAGCCGCATGGGTCTTTCTTGGCCGCATGAGTCAATTTCTTTAGTATTTTCCATGCTTCTACAGGACCCCCTTCAAAGTTTTCAATTTGTAAAATTGAAATACTTTGAATAAGAAGCATGGCCGTGCTCTTCTAACCGCATATAAAACCCTGATCGCATAGAGATCTTGGCCGCATAGATTGTTCAGCCGCATAGCTGCTCGCCATGCCATTATGTCATGCATGCAAACCCTTTTTGGGGCAGGATCCTAGGAGTTTCTGACCTCTAATTAACTAGTTAGTATCGATAGCCGAAGAGTCGACTACTTTGTACGAAGCGTCGGTCTTGGTCCTCTCTTCTCTATAAATGGAAGGGTATTTAGAATGATTTCTCTCTTAGACTCTTTCTGATTAAGATTTCTGTCTTGCTTCCTTCTTCCAACTGACAAACCACGATGGCACCTAGGGCTTCCAAGGCAGTGAAGAAGGTTGTGGCTAGGAGCAGGAAGTTGGCTTTGTCTTCAATTGCCGCACCCCCCGTTCGTCTTGATGTTCATGTTGTCGTCGAAGGTAAGGACTGTGCGGAAGATTGGGTGCTCTGAAACCCTAAAGGATGCTGCTCTGCTGCATTGCTTCGTGCATAATCATTTTGATGCGAGCTTTTTAGATTACGTGGTCCGCATACACATCCTATGAGCCGCATGGAATATATTCCATGCCCAAGCCGCATAAGAATTGTCTTTAAACGAGCCGCCAGAACACTTCTGAATATCTTCTGACTGTTTTCATCATTTCTCATCACTTTTTTCCGTCTTTTGGTTCTTATAGTGTCTCCACCGAGTGCTGATATTGCAGTGGTAGAGGATCCGTCGCTCCCTGGCGTCAATCAGGGGCCTTCCTCTGTTAAGAAGGAGACAATGAAAGAAGAATCGGAGCCTGAGAGGGACGACGTCCTTCCTACTGTCGAGACTGCTGAGGGTGACACCACTGGGAATCCTGATTCTCCCATTCTATACGAGGATCTTCCTCAGTTGCACCCTTCAAACGTAATGTGGTTGAAGGAGTTGTATACGTATTTTTGTAACTAGGGGTTTGAGGTGTCTTGTCTGTAATAAAGAACTTTCCTGTAACCGTGTGGATGTAACTGATTTCTGACTGAATGGAATATATATTTGCTTCACTCTTTTGCTTTGTAATAATCCTTTTATCGGGTCATTTTGCGTGGACCCATTGTCCCTAACATACCCTGGTTTTGGATACGGACAATAAGTTTAAAAGAAAGGAACCAATCATACTGACTCAGAGGTACTGAGGACATGGTGAGCATGAGGGTCTCTTTGACAGAGGGGGTACATAGAATAACTCAGAGGTAATGAGGACATGGAAATTCTATGTAGGGGTGATTTGTTTTTTTTGGCGGAAATGGGACGACTCAGAGGTGATCGGACATGGTCGTCTTGGAAATTTGTGGATCCGTTACCTTCGTTGTGCACTGGGAGTGCAGGTATTAGATCATAAGGGAGGATCTCTTGTAGGAAGAAAGTTCAGCGGTATGATTATACATGACTTTCTTTTAAAAGAGTGACCGGGATGTAAGTTCAGGGGTACCGATGGGCACATAACTCGACAATCCATGAATATTGGAATCAAAGTGTAAGTTCAGAGGTACCAGTAGGTACATGACTTAGGAATTTGGGATATGTTTATGGAAGAAGGGCATGAGTTCAGCGGTACACGCGGGTACATAACTCGAAAATCTGTGAATGTTGGAATCAAAGTGTAAGTTCAGAGGTACCAGCAGGTACATGACTTGGGAATTTGGGATATGAGTTCAGCGGTACAAGAGGGTACGTGACTCAATAAGTTAGAAAATTAGGGGGTTGAGTTCAGTGGTACCAGTGGGCACATGACTCAAAACTCTAGAAAATATTGTTTAAACATAGTATTTCTTCAGGAACTTGCCGTTGACGGGTAACATGAGCAAGTCTCTGTTCTGCTTGGCGAGGCGGTAAGCTCCATTGGAGAACACGGCCTCGATGATAAATGGGCCTTCCTATTTTGGCTGGAACTTACCGGTGGTCTTGTGAGTCATGACCATTGGCCTCCTGACTGCCAAAACAAGATCGCCCACTTGGAATGTTCTGACTTTGACCTTTTTGTTGAAGGCTCCTGAGATGCGTGCTTGGTATAATTCGATCCTTTGCTGAGCTAGGAGGCATTTTTCATCTAAGGCCTCTAACTCTTGTAGTCGACGTCGGTAGTTATCATCCGTTGTCAATTGATAAGTGAGGGCGACTCGGAGTGAGGGAATCTGAGTCTCTAATGGGAGAACTGCCTCACTCCCGTACACCAGAGAGAATGGTGTATTTTCGGTGGCTGTTCGAACCATGGTGCGATAAGCCCATAAGCACTCGCCGAGCTTCTCGTTCCAGTCGCGTTTGTTGGAGGAAACAAATTTCTTGAGGAGTTTGATGATTGTTTTGTTGAATGCCTCTGCTAACCCGTTTGCTGCCGGGTTGTATGGTGTCGAAGCGACATTCTGAATGCGGTGTTTGTCGCAGAATCGGTAGAATGCGTGGCTTATAAACTGCGGACCATTATCATGGATGATCCTTCGGGGCAGTCCAAAGCGGTAGATGACGTGGTTTCAGGAAGCTGATTACGTTCGAAGTCTTGACTTCGACGAGTGGGACAGCTTCTGCCCATTTTGAGAAGTAATCAGTGATCGTCAGTATGAAGCGATGTCCTCGGGAGGAAGGTGGGGTGATTGGACCAATGATATCCATTCTCCATGCTTCGAATGGCCAGGACGCCACTGTCGGATGTAGGAATTCGGATGGTTGGTGAATGAAGTCTGTGTGGACTTGGCAGGCCTTGCATTTTTTGGCATAATCTATCGCATCAGCCACCATCGTGGGCCAGTAGTAGCCCATCCGGCGAAGGCGATCTTGCAGCTTAGGGCCAGGCTGATGGGCCCCGCAGACACCGTTATGAGCCTCTCGCACGGCTTCTTTGGCTTCTGCGTTTGACAAGCACCGAAGTAGTAATCTATCGTAGGAGCGACGATACAGCATTTTCGTCTCTGTATCGTAGAAGAATCTGAGAGAACGCCGTCTGATAGAAGTAGCCTCCTTCGGGTTCTCGGGTAGGATGTCGTAGACCACGAAGTCTATGAATGGTTGTCTCCAGTCTGGCGCTTCGTCGATCATCTGAGCAGAATAACTTGCCATGGCTTGAACGTTGTTCTTGGGGCAGACCAGCTCACGGCCGATTACATCGACCGAATGATGAGAGTGGTTTGGCACTGCTAGGGAAGCAGCCAGGCCTGCTAGGGCATCAGCTTTGATATTTTGGAAACTGGGGACGTGTTCGATGAAGAATCCCTCGAATGATGAGATAATGTTGATCGCTATTTGGTGGTAAGGGATCATGTCTTCATGGCGGACTTCGTACGTCCCCCGGATCTGGTTGACGATTAATTGCGAATCGCCGTATGCTTCAAGGTATTCTACCCCCAGTTCTCTTGCGAGTTGGAGGCCAATGACCAAAGCGTTGTACTCGGCCACATTGTTAGAGCAGGGTTCCGTGAGAGAGTAGGCGCGATTGATCACTAGCCCGGTAGGAGAGACCAATACTACTCCGACTCCGACGATGATGTTTCCCTTGGGTCCGGTTCTTGAAGCGCCATCGAAGAACATTCGCCATATGTTATCGTGGGTGGTTGTATTTGAATCGGCGACCTCATCTGGGATTTCTTCGTATATTCTGGATGATTCCGATCCTGGATGTGCCGCCAAAAAGTCTGCCAGGGCTTGGCCTTTGACAGCCTTCTGCGGGACGAAGACCATATGATAGGGGGACAGCAATATCGCCCATGTAGCGAGGCGGGTGCTGAGTGCCCCTGGTTTGGTCATGAGGACCCTGAGAGGGTTGATTCGTGAGATCACATGTATGGTTTGCCCCGTGACATAGTGCCGCATCTTTTGAATGTCGAATACCAGGGCGAGGCATTCTTTCTCCACAGCGGTATATCGGTGTTCGGGCCCGACCATCATTTGGCTGAGATAGTAAATGGCCTGCTCGTGGCCTGCATCATTGTTTTGTGCCAGCAGGGCACCGAGGGAGTGTTCCATTGCTCGTACATAGAGCAGAAATGGTTTTTCAGGGACCGGGGCCACCAGGACTGAAGGATTTGATAAATATTCTTTGATGTCATCGAAAGCGCGCTGGCATTCCTCGTCCCATACGAATGAGACTCCCTTCTTCATGAGGTGGGTGAACGGTCGGCATCACCCGGAGAGGTTGGAAATGAACCTCCTGATATAAGCTAGCCTCCCTTGGAGGCCTCTAAGTTCACGGAGATTTCTCGGGGGACCCATCTCCATGATTGCCCTCGTTTTCTCGGGGTCTACATGGATACCCCGTACAGTGATGATGAAGCCCAAGAACTTCCCGCTGGATATGCCCAAGAACGATTTTGTAGGGTTCATCTTCAGATTGTGGGCTCGCATTAAGTTGAACACCGTTCTCAGGTCTTACAGATGATCCTCCTTATGGCGACTCTTGACGGCGATGTCGTCGACATAGCATTCCACTGTCTTGCGCAAATGTTCTCTGAAAATGATACTCATGGCTCGCTGATATGTAGTGCCAGCATTCTTTAGACCGAATGGCATGACTGTGTAGCAATATGTGCCAATCGGGGTTCGGATGAAGTGTGCTTTTCGTCGTCGGGAGACATCTTGATCTGATTGTACCCCGAGAATCTATCCATGAATGACATACGTTCAAAGCCGCATGTATTGTCGATCATGATGTCTGTGATAGGAAGGGGAAATTCATCTTTGGGGCATGCCTCGTTCAGGTTGCAGAAGTCGATGCAGATTCGAATCTTTCCATTCTTCTTGAGGACAGGTACTATATTGGCGACCCAATCAGGATGTTGCTCTTTACTAATGAAGCCGCTGGCTATTAACTTGTTGACTTCAGTTTCGATCGCGTCCATGACGCCTGGGCGGAAGCGTCGTTGTTGCTGCTTGACTGGCTTTGCATCTGGCCGTATATTGAGTTTGTGGAGAGCGATGTCAGGATTTAACCCCGACATGTCTTCATAGCTCCAGGCGAACACATCAATGTATTCTCTGACAAGTACTAACAGCGATTCTCGTTCTTCGTCAGTTAGGCTTTTACTGATAAAGATCGGTTTCGGAGAAGATTCGCTGCCGAGATCCACTTGTATGACCTCATCTTCGGTAGGAGGTTCTCTCAGTTCGAACCGCTTTTTCCATTGTGCGTCTAATTACTGGGCCCATGGCTCTAGCTCAAGGATTTTGGGGATGTCTTCGTCTTCCTCGTAAACGTCGGTGAATGCCATGTTGACTGACATGACTTGTCTGAACACATCTCCGATGCTGGTATCTGAGTCGAAAGTCGGTGATCCGGTTGAATGTGACTGCCAGTCGCATTCTTCATCTGAGCTTTCAGGGGTCGTAGTAGGCGTTACATACCCTAAACCGCATCGGGTTTTGTTATAGTAGTTTCGTGGTTTGCCCGCCGGGGCTGGCGTCTTCAAAGGTAATCGTCGTCCAGTGCCGTAGTTCAGTCCTGGCGTTGTCTCTAGATCATACCCCTGTTTTTGCATGAGATATTTGGATTGAGGGCTATAGAGATACAGAGGCAGTCTTTCGGCATCTGACCCGAAGTCGACTTCTTCCATGGCGAGGGGATGCGGGTTGTTCGTCCGGCCGAAGATAATTGGGTGGTCCCCTCCCTCGATTATTCGGTAAGCATCTTCTACTGGAGTAAGTTGGATAGCGGTGTACACATTTGTCACCTGTGTATGTAGGTGAGTGCCTATACCGTGTTCCATAGCATACATTGTACATAGCTTATTGAGCTCGGTGTAGTTCAAAGATAACCCTTTATTGATGAAGTAAGGTATCTTTTCTAGAGGGATTATATCATCTGCGGAGGGAGCGTCAGTGTGGGCAGCCACATACTTGGCTAGCTCTGGTTCCTCTTCGGCTACCCCCTGTGTGAATGAAGATTGAGAGGGCGTCCTAGTCAGCTTGATCTTCAGAGGTTCAACTGACGGAGCGGAGCGTGGGGTTGTCGGTAGACTAGCAACCCCCAGTCTGGCACTTGATGTGGAGCGAGGGGTGGCTGGTTCGCTTGAAGTGTCAGACCTCGCATCGGGGTGACGACCTTTCTTAGGCAGGCGTATTGTCAGAGGCCTATCGGAGGGATTGAGCTTCTCTGTTTGGGATTGACCGACTCTCGGCAATCTGATGGTAAGTGGCCCTGTCGTGGGTCTCGGTACCTGGCCGAACCTTGGCAGCCGGATTCTCAACTGCTCTTCCTGTGCCGAGAGGCTGATCGCGTCCTTGCACAGCGTGGCCGTAAGGGGTGCGGAATTGCCTGGTTTGCGAGCCTCGAGGTGGATCGTCAGAGGCTCTTCAGATCCCGTGGTTGCTTCAACATCAGTTTATTCATTTCCTCCCTCAAGGTGCCTCTTCGACTTTTCGTATAGGCAAGAGTCCGAGTAATAAGATTCGACCCCTTTGAAGGGATCGATGTCAGCAAATTCTGTCCTCACGAAGCCGTGCTTGTCGACATATTTGAAGCATTGGTGTAGCGTGGAAGGCACGATCATGTAATCGTGTATCCAAGGACGCCCCGAAAGGATGTTGTATGAAGTGTCGGCATCTATGACGTAGCAAGTGACTTCTGATTGGAGATCGCCAATCTGACATTTCAGACGGATCTTCCCGATTGGGTAGCTCCTGCCCGAATTGAACCCGCTGATGGCGGTGTTTGTAGGGGTCAGGCGATGCTTATGGAAGACCCAGGGTCAATGTGCATCCGGTCCACCTTTATGTCGCCGATGTAGCCTGTGTAGTATAATGGGCGATCGTGTAGATTAGTCTTGATGAGCATGTCTTATGGAGTGAAGACGATGTTGGGCATTGCTCCCGTACAGGCACTGTCTTGGAGGTCTGCGGGCTGATTTTCTTCCGTGAGGTTGACCTGAGCCAGGTACGCGTCGGCATTTTGAAGTGCATCGCTCAAGGCTGTACGGACATCCTTCGAGAGCCTCAGGAGTTCATATAAGGACAATTTGGCCGGTGTATTGGCCAATTGTGCCAAGATGTCGAAGTTGTAGGGCCTCTCCAGCCCCTGAGATGTTTTCTTTCGGAGGGATTTGTCGAAGCGAGTCTCCTTCGGCCTAGGCTTGTCGGTCGTCGAAGGCTGAGCCGGTCCCGGAGCATCCGTGGTAATGGGCGGATGATCATCAGTCGAGTTTTCTGCCACAGGTTGAGATTGTGCTCCGGATCGAGTAACAACGGCCGTGACTTCCTCTTCATCTGCTGAGGTGGTACGGCAGGATCTGACTTTTCCACTTTTTTTTTAGAAGATGGAGTGGACTGAGTTACCTCGTGGACTAGGTCCGAATGGACCCACATGATTTCCCCTCGTGATGTGGTGAGAGGTACTAGACCAGCAGCTTGAGCAGGCGGGAGATTAGCAATCTCCATCGTTGCCAGAGGGATGGGTATCACCCCATCCTGGGTCTCGGTTGGAGGGAAGCTGCCGAATTGTACGGACACCATGTTGGCTGCCACGGTTACCTCCTCGAAATAGATGGCCAGAGCGTTCGAATCGATGAGGTTCTGGATATATCGTTTCAGTTGGTAGCAGTCGTGCGTAGCATGGTGGACGTAGCGGTGGTAATGGCAGAACTTTGGGTTCTCCAAATCAGCCGGCCTAGGCTCCCGTCTTGGTGGAGGAAGCTGAATCCTATCTCCTTGTATGAGCATGTCCAAGATAGGCTTGACGTGACCGTCTTCAAAAGAGTTAGTGATTTGAGGCCATTGTTTGTCCGCAGGTTGCGACTCAGGCTTTTGGGCTGTATCGGCCACCATAGCCTGCTTGCCTCTGTTGTCCCGGTTGTTGGAGGGGCTACCCCCATTGTCGTTGGTGGTGCTGGGACGCTTGCCCTTGTTCTCTCCCTCTGAGATATGTAATCCCAGTTGGCGAGCCTTCTTTAATCGTTCTTCGGCACTTGTAGCACTAATGATAAAAGCCTTCCAGTCCTTGAATTGACTCTCGCCTATCCAGAGACTGATTGTTGGGAGTAGTCTCTTTTGGCAAATTTCGATCAAGGAGGAGTTCGGGTTGCCAGATGGTAACTTTATTGCGATTTGACGAAACTGCTCAATGTAATTCCTCGTCAGCTCTTTGTCTCCTTGAATGACGTCCATAAGGGTAGACATCGTGACGTCTTGCCCTACCTCATAGAACCTCTCCAAGAATAGGCGTTTGAAGCCAGCGAAGGAATGGATGCAATTGTCCGGCAGGTTGCGGTACCAATCGAAGGCGACTCCTTCCAATGCCCCAATGAATAACCGCGTGAGGATAGCGTCATCATGGGGCAGATGGTCGGTAGTGACCTCAAAGTAAGTGATATACCGACTTGCTGAGGTCTTGCCATCATATGGGTTGATATTGAACGGCTTATATCTTGGTGGGAATGGAACATCCCTCCATTCAGCAGGATATGGTTGTCAAATTTTGAAGTCTTGAGAGTTTTCTCGGGCGTGGAACATGGCTCGGAGCTCTTGAACTTCTCTCCTTACTTTTCGGGTCTCATCTGTCGCAGTCGGAGCCGTTACTTCGGGAGGATTATTGCCCGAGTTTGGTGCCGCCGAATTTGAATCTACGTTGACTGGGGGACCCGCACTTGTCTAGCCAGGTGTCACTCCCTGCAGATTAGGAAGCGCCACTTTGATCTCGTCTACAGACTTGACCAAGGCGTGCAATATGGCCTCCAAAGTGTCGATGCGCTGGCGATCACCGGAACCGCCTTGATTTCTGTCTGTCATGAACACCGTCTTCACATGAGGAGTGACGGAAGGAGTGGTGGAGGATGTACCCTCCGAGTCGTACCCGTACATCGAGAAATCATCAGGATATGTGGGGATGTTCTCTTCAGGTTCAGACTCGGAAGGAACACTATCCCCGGCATCGGAGCTTGCTTCGTCTAGGATGTCCTTGGGGACGTCGGTATCTGTTGTATCCGTCGGAGGATTTGCTTCCTCCAGTCCGTATTCCTGGAATGTCGGATTGTCATGGATGTTTGGAGGAGTGCTACCCCCAGTTCCGACGACCCCCAATGTTGCAGACGACGAACTTCCTACTGCAGCAGTTTTCGTCTTCGAACGGGTGTGTTGGAATACTCCAGTGGAGGATAACCCTTTAGACGACGGTTTCTTAGCTGCAGTAGTTGACACCTTTGGGCTGGAGATGCTCATTTTCTTCCCTCTTCCCTTGGCGAGAACTTTCTGCGCGGACTTGCAGAAGACAACAGGGGGTGCCTCGTCTTCTGAGCTCGGGTGATGTAGTCTTTGGAAGACGGATGGCCGGTCTTCCGTCACCGCCGCGTTGCTGCAACAGCAGTTGACGATGATCTGGGTACATTGATGTCCGTGTGAGGCCTCTTTACACCCCGAAGCTCCTTCTCTTTCCTTGCGTTTGTGGAGGATAACCTCACGCAGGTCAGAGGAACCACTTTGTCTGTTTGCCACCGGGGGCTGGACTTGAGTGGTTTTATACAACTTTCCATCAGAGGCCCGCGTGATAATCAGCGGGACGCCCCGATAGTCAGAGGTTGGGGCAGCCGTCTGGACTTGATGAGCCCGCGCTGCCCTAGACTTCCTCCTTTTAGTACTTGTGGGTGCGTAATAGGAGGAGTCTAAGTCGAATACCACAGAGTCTGGATTATCATCCAGATAATGATCAGAGTCAGGACCGCACGAGAGCCGGTTGAAGACTGATCGAGAGAAGCGTGGGACGGATGCTATACGGCTAGCATTGGGTACTGTGCAGGCTGTCTGCATGCGGCTGTCTTTTGTTGTAGGATGAGTCTTTATGCGGTTAGGAGTCACGACCGTTCAGGCTGACCGTATGCGGTTGGTATCTGTGGCCGCACGGGTTTTCTACAAGCGATTGACTTTAATAGCCGCATGGGTTTCATCCGTGCGGTTGGCAACTGTAGTCGCATAAGTTAGGCGGCTGACAGATGTGGCCGCATGAGTTTTCTTTATGCGGTCGGCGGTTGTAGCCACATGGGCTTTCTCTCTGCGGCTAATACTCTTCTGCGGCTCGAACCGCGTAGAGTTCCTCTTTGCTCCTGCAAGTCCAGCATCATAGTATTTTCTTCTGCCGGACTTGGGGATAGCAGAGTTGTCTACGGTCTGAAGTGGGGCCGCAGGGGAGTCTTTCTCGCCATCTTGAGCAATAGAGAGCACCTCATCAAGGGCTTGCGGAGGAGCAAATGATTTTGGCCTCCACTCTTTGCGAGCCTTTATGGTGCGGGTGCGCTTCTGGACCGGGCCAGTGCTACCTTCAGAGAGCATCTCTTCGAACGCCTGTTGGTCGAAGCGTACGACCATCTTCTGTTGTGTAGAGCCAAGTTTGGCAGCGTCCGATTGCGTCACCAACTCCTCAGCCGTGGAGAAGTTAGTCCCCAGCAGAGTCGTCATCGTGTTCGCCATTGATTGTAAAAGTACAGAACAATTATCGGAGGACTGAACTTAGACTCACAATACAAACTCGCTCGTACAAAGAAAGCCTAGGGACGAAAACCTAGGTACAGCAGTCTAAGTACGATTGTTTATTTTAGATTCTGGGGGGTGACGATAGAGGGTCGGGAAAGCGACGGCCGCTCTGCCTTACTCCTTGGACGATCGGTACGCAGCCTTGGCTCGGGAAAGATCTGCTTGGTCGTTGACGAAGAAATGCCTTCTTGCTCTCTCTCTGATTGCTCTCCTGGCTTCTCTCTCTCTGTGTATATTCTCTCTCTGACTATGGGGGAAGTCTCTCTGTGTATACGTATTCTTCTCTGGTCTCTTTTTGTATATCTCTCCCTATATGCTACAAGGGAATGGCACCTTGCTATTTATAATAGTGGGATGTGATCGCTAGGGTTGCCAATGATTAGCTCTTGGAGATGGCGGCGGCCTGGGGATTGATCAATCCAGGCCGTTCGTTTCTGATTGCGACGAATCAAAACCATTAAGGGTAGATTACACCAAATCCCCATTAGCAATTAATGCTGATTGGCATAGATCTTTCTTATAATGATTCTCTCATATCTGCGAATAAATCAAATTTATTCTCCTGCCACGTACCCCAGATCATTGGGATTCGACCCGAACTTGGATTGCCATAAATCTGGGAGAATGATCGGCTGAGGACACGTGTCCTGAGAGCCAATGGTGAGACTGGAACCGTATGCAGATTGGGCCACATGAGATTTGGGCCGCATGAATTTTGGGCCGCATAAGACTTGGGACACGTGTCGGGACTGTCTGGGCAGTGGCCCCCTCCTTCAGACTTTTGAACCATATGATGAGCCGCATGAACCGCATAATGGTGTGTCTGCTTGAGCCGCATGGGCATGATCTTCTTGAGCCGCATAGGGATGATTCCACTCGAGCCGCATGGGACAGCTTCACTCTGAACTGCATGGGAAGTCTTCACTTCGAGCTGCATAAGCACACCCACGTGGCAGGGCCACGTGGCATTTTGTTGTTCTCGGGGGATTGTGTCAGAGATTTCTTTCTCTTCCCTAGAGATTCATCATCATGACAGAGTCATAATTACCTGCTTTGGTGTCAGGTCTGTCAACTTTTCAGAGGGGTCAGCCGTCAAAGCAATTAATGCAGCATGGATCGGAGGGGAGTACTGTCACGCCACGTGTCTTCTGAGCCACATGGAATGCCTCCGGCCGCATAGCTCCTTATGCCGCATGACTCCCTGAGCCGCATGCGTTTCTGAGCCGCATGGGTCTTTCTTGGACGCATGAGTCAATTTCTTTAGTATTTTCCATGCTTCTACAGGACTGCAAATCAAACAAACCAACAATGGGACGTTCATAAATCAAGCAAAGTACACAAAGGATCTACTAAAGAAGTTCGACATGGAAGTAGCAAAATCACGTAGCACTCCAATGGCGACTTCAACCAAGCTTGATATTGATGAACAAGGCAAACCTGTCGACATACTTAAGTATCGAGGTATGATCGGTAGCTTACTATATTTAACTGCTAGTCGACCAGACATTATGCTTAGTGTTTGCTTATGTGCACGTTTTTAAGCTAATCCTAAGGAATCACATTTGTGCGCAGTTAAGCGTATCTTTCGATACCTTAATGGCACTTCTTCTGTCGGCTTATGGTATCCCAAAACTACGTCGTTTGACCTAACCGGTTATTTTGATGCTGATTTTGCAGGATGCAAAGTAGATAGAAAAAGCACTAGTGGCACATGTTATTTCCTAGGAAAAGCTCTAGTCTCTTGGTTTAGTAAAAAGTAAAATTCTGTTGCATTATCAATAACCGAGGCTGAGTATATCGCTGCAGGACGTTGTTGTGCACAAATTTTGTGGATAAAACAAACTTTAGAAGACTATGGATTGCATTTTACACACATACCCATTTTCTGTGATAACACTAGTTCTATTAATTTGACTAAGAATCCAGTATGTCATTCTTGTACTAAACATATCGAGATTCGACATCATTTTCTTAGAGATCATCAACAAAATGGAGATATAGACCTTGTATACATAGACACACAGAATCAATTAGCTGACATACTTACAAAACCTTTAGCACAAGATCGTTTCAATTATTTACGTCAAAAATTAGGAATTTTAGATATCAATAATATTAATTAATTTTGTTTTATTAATTATTTATTCGATACTCATAAACTGTTTTCGAGACAAGCCTAAAAAGAGTCTGTTTGTCACCACGACTACGGTCGAAGCGAAGCGGTATTTAAGAGTTCCCCGGTGGACCTCCGTTAGCTGGGATAATACTCCTACAGCTAATCTGAAACAGATGCTGAGTAAAGAATATTAATTTGGAAAATAATATTAATTATATTACTTTGAGATTTAAAATTACTAAACTTTGAATTAAGCATTTGAAACGAATTAATAAAAAAGAATGTTGCCTCATTTGAATTATTTTTTGATATATATATATATATAGCCAGGCAACCCTTGGCAAATTCGGCCACAGTTCGGCTGGGTATATATATATACCAGCATGAACCCGAGGCTTCCTTCTTCCCCACATCCTCATAACAGCAGCAGCGCGCCTCCGAAACCCTAGCTTCTTCTCCATCATTATTCTTCCAATCCGTATGGAGTTTCTCGTCAAAACTTTGGATTCGTGCGGAGATCGTCATCCTCTAAAACATATCCAATTCTTGGAAGGTATAATTCCTTCTTTCCTCCACTTTTCAATACTTAGGATTTCTAGAATATTTTGGGAAAGAATGCCTAAGTTCAATCCCTTCAAGAGGAAGAAGACCAATGCCAGTGAAGAGTTATCGTCTTCAGATCCGCATACGGATTGCCTCTTTTCTTCTGTCCAATCGGACGATGGTGCGTCGGATGAGTTTTACTTTAAAACTTTCGATCAAGCTTTATTGTGGTACGCCGATTTTATCATGCGTACTATTTGTACCGGGTCGCCGATTAAGTGGACTGTCTTTCCAGATCACCGCCCTTACTTTGAGGCAGTAGGGTTACAACATTTTGTCACCTTACAATTCCCAATTGCCACCAATGCCATTAGATTATTCTATTGTAATTTCGTGTTAGACACTTTTACAGCAAGGACATGTGTCGGAGGAATTGATATCGAATTCACTGATGAAACGTTAGCAGAAATCCTTGGTATCCCAAATGAAGGTGTCCCGCTCGTTGACATCACTGATTTTGATTTCCCCGATTGCACGACATTCGTTAGTTTCAAGAATGAACTTTGTGCGCCCGCACATGTTCATCCTGGAAAGTTCAAGGCTAACAACTTGAACTTGTTTAACTAGGACTATCATTCAGATGATGGGTAGATGTCGCGGAAGAGACCGCAACCTATCTTATGTGATGCTTATTCCTCGCATCTTTCAGAGATTTGATATTGATCTATCTACTTATGCTGTCGACCCCGAGCCCAAGTTTCTCAAACTATCTCGTCGCAGCATTGCATCTGTTCCTCCACCTACTGCACCTACTCCTCCGGTACCTACTCCCACAGCTCCCACAGCACCTGTTCCTCCTCATTCTTATCCTATGACATTTGAGGTTATACATCAACACTTATCAGATCTGTAGTCTTTTTATTTTGAGATCTCTAGGGAACACGAGTTCCGTGATGTGACTCGATTCCAGGCAATTGCCAACTCCTTCGCCGATCTGAGGTTTGCGCAGACGGATCATTCTGCTAGCTCTCTACCTCGAGACCCTTCTGTTTCTGGATACCGTATTGACGAAGAGGCGGTCCACTCTCTGTTCCAGCCAGGGAACGCATATTATTGGTATCGTACTGCTCGTGCCCCTCCTTGAGACTATGTCGGTAAGTTTTACGCTGGTGCCACTCCTCATAATTCTGGCGCTGGTACTTCTAGAGCTGGTCCTTCTGGACATGCTGGAGCTGCAGCTGATGACGTTGATGATGATGATGATGATTTTTGAGATGTTAGATATTGAGACTGTTACTTTTGTCTTATATTTACTTGGAAATGCTCCGACATTCCAAGATTTTATTAGTACTTTTTAGTTATTATCAGCACTTTTTCTATTATGTGACTATTCATAGACATGGTTTTTGGTTATGCCTCAGTTTTGGCATCTTAGTCTATTATTCAGCACTTTATTTGTTTCAGTTTTTATTCTAGCACTTTATTAAATACTGTCTGTGACAAATACATGCCTGTGTTGTTCTACAGTCTATCTGTTTTCTTCTACTATTTATACCATGCCTGTAATGATTATTCCTATATTTTTTATTGTATTTCTTCACTGTTTGTTACTTATGCATTTATTGCGGGGGAGCTTTCTCTTTTGCAATTATTTTGCTAAGTGACAACGGGGGAGAAATAAGGATCTAACATTTTTATGAATACAGGTTATGAACAATTTTTTTTTATTACTATTTTGAATTGATTCCCAGCTTAGATGTTATATCGGCAAGGTTTGTCAATTATCAAAATGGGAGAGATTGTTGGCCCATTGGTCATGGTCAAACCTTATTTTAATAATTGATCAAACTCTGTCTCGATATATACATGCAAGTCAACTCAGATGTTTACCTACGACGTTTTAGATACTGCTCAACAATGGATATCAACAATGTTCAAGACTGAAGCCGTTTGCCATTCAGAGTGCACTTACTGTTAAGTAATGTAAATTTTGGCAGGGCGATGCTGACCCAGTCGTATCTCCTTCTGGGGTGGCTGGGCAGGGGAACCAGCTGAATTCGGCTTGGAAGTCGCTGGTGAGGGGACTATGGCGGTTGTGAACGAACCTCAGCCTCCACAACCCTTCCCTGGTAAGATAAGCCAAATCTTGAGTAGTGAGAAGGCTCATTTGCTCTATCATCACATCCTTCGGGTTAGGCTGATTGATGGTTACTCTGGACATACATGTCCTGCCTCTTCACTGCCAATGACGGACATTGTCAGGGAAGGCTCTACCAGCAGGGATCTGGTGGGAAGGAGTGTGCCCCCCTCTTCCGACATATATTGAGGGGCCTCCCGCTGGATCGAGTTCGGGAGATCGGATGGCTGCGCAGCCGGGGCAGGGAACAATGGTCCATGCGTCCTCCTCTGCTCATGTGACTTCGGGGGTCGACCTCTCCGTTTTGCCGAGTATCCAGGCTCTTCGGGCCGCGGAGGTGGAGTTAGCTGCTATTCATGCGTCTTTTCGCTCGAAATTTATTTCCCTGGTGGCAGGGCTGGCAAGTTCTGGCGCGTCTCCTTCGACACTGCCAGCTACACTTCCCCTGACGTCGTCCTCTACGAAAGTTCTGGATGAGGCGTCACAGGATGTAGTTGACAGTTTCTACCGCCACTTGAAGATAGGGGTCGAAGCTGCTGTGGAGCGGGGGACCCCCTTTGCCTTGGCCCGACATTGCGCCCGAGGCCAGATTGACATTCTTAAAATCCTTCCTAGTGGGGCAGGGATAGCTGCGCTTCTGGAGCCCAAACTGTTAGAGGTTGATCAGCTCGTGGCCCAGTTTCAAGTGCTGCGGCAAGCTGATCTATCTGCAGCAATAGATCAAGAGCAGGCTTCCTTATCACTGTGCTGGAGAAGGTAAGGGTTACACGAGATACGTCCAAGCCGGTTATAATGAAGGACCTTGGCGACCTATCTCTTCAGTATGACCAGCTGAGCCGCAGGAGCGAGGATTGCTGGCTCGGGAAGCGGCAGCCTCTCGCAGAATAGTCGATATAAGGGAGCAGATCCTCGAGCTCCAGAGGAAGCTAGATTTCCTGGAATCTGAGCTTGAAGCTTCCCGTGCGGATAAAGAGTGATCGTTCAGGAGGCCGAAAAGGTCTCCCGAGCTTCTGCTAGCCTGGAGCATGCTCTGAAGAAGCTCGAGGATGGCTGGCGGGCTCATGCGCACCTAGAAGACACGGAGCGGCTGACTCAGGAGGCCGAGCGTCGGGCCAAGCAGGGGTTTGAGCGGTCAACTGCCTTACTGAGGGACCGTCTCATGGAATTGTGTATCGTCGAACCATAGTCGGCTTTTTTCCTTCTTTCGTTTTCGTTCTTTTCCTTTCTTGAGAGGGACGTGGTCCCCAGAACATGTAGTACTTTTGACTTTCAAATAAAAGAGTATGTTTTATTCTACCCTTCATTTGTATTGCTTATTGCGTTTTTGGTGTTGTGGTATTTGCCCCACTAGGGACTGTTTGTGGACTTGTTACCCTTGGTATACCTTGGTTTTAGGTACGGATAACAAGTTTGATGGGGATACTTAGAACAATTCACAGTAAGGTGGCCATAGAAGTTCCTGGTATTGGGAGAAAGAATGCCATGGAGCAGCTGGGCTCCCGGGACATGATGAGAAATGAGGGGCATGTACTCGGAAACTTAGTACAACATTTGTGGTCAACAAAGGACATTTGTGGGCCTATTATCCTTGGCGTACTCCGGTCTTGTGTACGGATAATAAGTCGAGAGAAAAACCAACATACTTACTCAGAGGTAATGAGGACATGGAAAATATAAGGGTTTCGTCGATGGAGCCTTCCCACTCAGAGGTAATAAGGACATGGCAGGAGTGGGCTCCATGAAGGGTACATAGAACAACTCAGAGGTAATGAGGACGTGGAAGTTCTATGTTAGTGGCGGTTTGTTTTTGATGGAAGGGAAACAACTCAGAGGTAACATCGACGTGGTTGTTTCGGAGAATTTGTGGATCTGTTACCCCTTTTCTGTACTGAAAGTGCGGGTATTGGATCATAAGGAGGGAGCTCTTTTAGGAAGAAAGTTCAGAGGTATAATCATACATGACTTACTACCTAAAAGACGCAATATAGATTCATCTGTAGTGACCAGAGTGTAAGTTCAATTGTACCTACAGGTACATAACTCGACAATCTAGAAGATTTGGGATCAGAATGTAAGTTCAGCGGTACTAGAGGGTACGTAACTCGTCATTCTGGGAATTTTGGAGTCGAAATGTGAGTTCAGCGGTACCAGAGGGTACGTAACTCAACAATCTGGGGGATTTGGAGTCAGCGGTACCAGAGGGTACATAACTTGTCATTCTGGAGAATTTGGAGTCGGAATGTGAGTTCAGCGGTACCAGAGGATACATAACTCAACACCCTGGGAGATTTGGAGTCAGAATGTAAGTTCAGCGGTACCAGAGGGTACATAACTCAACACCCTGGAAGATTTGGAGGATGTCGTTTCAAACGTAATACTTCTTTAGGAACTTGCCGTTGATGGGCAACATGAGCAAGTCTCCATTCTGTTTTACGAGGCGGTAAGCTCCATTGGAGAATACATCATCGATGATGAACGGGCCTTCCCACTTTGGCTGGAACTTGCCGGCAGTTTTGTGAGTCATAACCATCGGCCTCCGAACTGCTAGAACGAGATCGCCCACTTGGAATATTCTAATTTTAACCTTCTTGTTGAAGGCTCCGGAGATACGTGCTTGGTACAGCTCGATTCGCTGTTGAGCTAACAGGCGCTTTTCATCTAGGGCCTCCAACTCTTGTAGTCGGCGATGGTGATTATCATCTGTTGTCAACCGATAGGTGAGGGCGACGCGGAGTGAAGGGATTTGAGTCTCCAGTAGGAGAATTGCCTCACTTTCGTATACCAGAGAGAATGGTGTGTTCCCGGTAGCAGTCCGTACTGTAGTACGGTACGCCCATTAGCATTCGTCAAGCTTTTCATTCCAGTCGCGTTTGTTTGATGACACGAACTTCTTGAGAAACTTGACGATTCTTTTGTTGAATTCTTCAGGCAGACCATTAGCCGCCGGGTTGTATGGTGTTGAAGCAATATTCTGGATTCGGTATTTGTCACAAAATTGATAGAAAGCGTGGCTTGCGAACTGAGGACCATTGTCGTAGATGATCCTTCGGGGTAGTCCATAGAGGTAGATAACGTGATGCTTGAGGAAGCTGATCACGTTTGAAGTCTTCACTTCTGTTAGTGGAATAGCCTTGGAGAAGTGATCTGTGATTGCGAGTATGAAGCGATGTCCTCGGGACGAAGGCGGAGTGATCGGACCAATGATGTCCATTCCCCATGCTTCGAATGGCCATGATGCCACCGTCGGATGTAGAAACTCGGATGGCTGGTGGATAAAATCTGCGTAGACTTGACAGGCTTTGCACTTTCTTGTATAGTCTATCGCATCGACAACCATTGTGGGCCAGTAATAGCCCATTCGGCGAAGGCGGTCTTGTAGTTTTGGGCCAGGCTGATGGGCCCCACAGATGCCATCATGATCTTCATGCACGGCTTCTTTGCCTTCTTTATTTGAGAGACATCGAAGCAGTAATCTATCGTATGATCGTCGATATAGCATTTTCGTCTCCGTATCATAGAAGAATCTGAGGGAACGCCTTATGATAGAAGTGGCTTCCTTCGAATTTTTTGGCAAGATGTCGTAGACAACGAAGTCGATGAATGGTTGTCTCCAGTCTGGTGCTTCGTCGACAGTCAGAGTGGAGTAACTCTCAACACATTGAACATTGTCCTTGGAACAGACCAATTCACGGCCTATTATGTCAACCAAGTGGTGAGCATGATTCGGAACTGCTAAGGAAGCGGCAAGGCCTGCTAGGGCATCGGCTTCAATGTTCTGGAGCCTGGGAACGTGTTCTATGAAGAACCCCTCCAAGGACGAGATGATGTCAATCGCTATTTGGTGATAGGAGATCATGTCTTCATGACCCACTTCGTATGAGCCCCAAATCTGGTTAACGATTAGCTGTGAATCGCCGTATACTTTAAGGTACTCTACCCCCAGCTCCTTCACAAGTCGGAGGCCAATGACCAAAGCATTGTACTCGACCACATTGTTTGAGCAGGGCTCCGTGAGGGAATAAGCTCGATTGATCACCAGCCCGGAGGGAGAAATCAGCACCACTCCGACTCCAGTGACGATGTTGCCTTTGGGTCGAGTTCTAGAAGCGCCGTCGAAGAACATTCGCCATACAGTATCGTGGGAGGCCACAGTTGAATTAGCGACCTCATCTGGAATCTTCTCGTCTATTCTGGTTGACTCCGAACCTAGATGAGCTGCTAAAAAGTATGCCAAAGCTTGACCTTTAACGGCCTTCTTTGGGACGAAGATCATGTGGTAGGGAGACAATAATATTCCTCAGGTAGCGAGGCGGGAGCTGAGTGCGCCTGGCTTGGTCATGAGGACCCTGAGGGGGTTAACTCTTGATACGACATGGATTGTTTGTCCCATGATGTAGTGTCGCGTCTTCTGAATGGAAAACACCAGAGCAAGGCACTCCTTCTCCACGACAGTATATCGATGTTCCGGCCCCATCATCATTCGGCTGAGGTAATATATAGCCTGCTCATGGCCCGCATTTTTGTTTTGTGCTAGTAAAGCACCAAGAGAATGCTTCATTGCTCGCACATAGAGCAAGATTAGTTTTCGAGCAACCGGGGCTACCAAGACTAGAGGGTTCGACAGATATTCTTTGATGCTGTCGAAGGCGCGCTGGCATTCTTCATCCCATACGAATGAAACACCCTTCTTCATGAGGTGGGTGAATGGTTGACATCGTCCGGAGAGGTTAGAGATAAACCTCTTGATGTAGGCCAGCCTCCCTTGAAGGCCTCTGAGTTCACGAAGATTTCTCGGGGGACCCATCTCCATGATTGCCTTCGTCTTCTCAGGGTCTATGTGGATTCCCGGGGCAGTAATGATAAAACCCAAGAACTTCCCGCTGGATACGCCCAAGAAGAATTTTGTGGGATTCATTTTCAAATTGTGCGCTCGTATCAGGTCGAACACCGTCCTCAGATCATGTAGATGATCTTTTTTATAGTAGCTCTTGACGGCGATGTCATCGACGTAGCATTCCACTGTCTTGCGCAAGTGGTCTCTAAAGATGACGTTCATAGCTCTTTGATAGGTGGCGCCAGCATTCTTTAAACCGAAAGGCATGACTGTGTAGTAGTATGTGCCAATTGGTGTTCGGAATGATGTGTGCTTTTCGTCATCAGGGAACATCTTGATTTGGTTGTACCCCGAGAAACCATCCATAAATGACATATGCTCAAAGCCGCAGGTATTGTCAATCATAATGTCAGTGATAGGGAGGGAGAACTCATCCTTAGGACACGCCTTATTCAGATTGCAATAGTCGATACAGATTCGAATCTTACCATTCTTCTTGAGGACTGGTACTATGTTGGCGACCCAGTATGGATGCTGTTCTTCGTGGATGAAGCTTCAGGCTTTCAGTTTGTTGACCTCACCTTCAATGGCATTCATGATGTCGGGGCAGAACCGTCGTTGATGTTGCTTGACCGGTTTTGCGTCCGGATAGATGTTGAGTTTGTGAAGTGCAACCTCGGGGTTCAGTCCTGGCATGTCTTCGTAGCTCCAGGCGAACACGTCGATGTATTCTCTGACGAGTTGTGGTAGCGATTCCCGCTCTTCGTCTATCAGACTTTTGCTAACGAAGATGGCCTTTGGAGAAGACTTGTCACCAAGATCGACTTGCACAACCTCATCTTCGGTGGGAGGCTATCTTTGCTCGAACCGTATCTTCCATTGCACATCTAGCTGTTGTGCCCACGGCTCCAACTCAAGAAGTTCAGGAATGTCTTCATCTTCTTCGTAGGCGTTGGCAAATGCCATATTGACGGACAAGACTTGTCTGAATACTTCCCCAATGCTGACATCCAAATCAGAAGTTGGTGATCCGGTTGAGTGTGAATGCCAGTCGCATTCCTCGTTTGAGCTTTCAGGGGTCGTTGCCGGTGTAACATAACCTAACCCACATCTGATTTAGTTGCAATAGTCTTGTGGTTTTCCAGCCGGGACCGGCAATTGTAAGGGTAACCGCCGTCCAGTGCCGTAGTTTAAGCCTAGTGTAGTTTCCAGATCATACCCTTGTTTTTGCATTAAGTACTTGGATTGGGAACTATACAGATAAATGGGCAGTCTCCCAGTGTCGGGTTCGAAATCAATTTCTTCTACCCTAAAGGGTTGTGGATCATTCTTTCGGCCGAAGATGATTGGATGATCCTCTTCCTCGATTATGCGTTAAGCGTCTTCCACTGGAGTAAGTTGGCTTGCGGTGTAGACATTTTTTGAAATATCATGTAGGCAACTCTAGAGGGGGTGAATAGAGTTTGTGTCGATAATCACCAAATAAAAATTAACTCTATATCACAATCACAAAATAGCTATCAAGATAGTAAATAAATCAGAGAGAAATGCGGAAGTAAATAAAGATCATAAGAGCATACGCAAACACAGCAGTTTTAACCTGGTTTCCCTCGTGGAGGACTAGTCCAGGCCTGAGAACTCTAGCTCAGGATTGAAATCTACTATTTGTGAAATAGTGTACAACCACGTGCCTTTACTCAGAAGAGCACGCCAACTTCTTACAGATTCGCAGGTGGTGAAACTTGGAATTGTCCAAGTAACTTTTCTTTCACTCTTGCACACAACTTCTAGCTGATATCGCACTGAGCACCTTGGGCTAAGGAGAGTTGAGGCTTAGGATATATGGAAGAATGAGGCTTGGAGTAGTAGAGCTTAGAAAGCTTGAATATTTGAAGGTAAGAGATAATTTGAAATGAAAGAATTCAAGCTCTATTTATACTACTCTGGGGAGGCAGAATTCGGCCAGAATTCTGCCCCAAGAATTCAAATTTTCGAACGTTGGACAGCTTGTAGCGAGCAGGCCCTAAAAATCAGGGTGCTGGAAATCAGGGGACAGAGTTCGGCCCATACTCTATGTGGTGGCAGAGTTCGGCCCGAACTCTGTCTCCAGAAGACAGAATTGGTCCATTGGGCTTTTGGGCTTTGTGGAGCTTGGGCTTGGTTCAGGAATTGGTCTGTTGTATGGTAGAGCTCGGAGAGATATGTCTAGGGTTGAGATGACTCAGTGCGACTCAACGTACACATTCTGCTAGAATCAATAAATTAAAGATTACAGACTTGGAACAAATAGGAAAACCAAGAGCCCTTTTGATGACGCCTGTCCGCTGACCGGTCAGCAGAACCCCCGATGCGAGGCCCCGGATAGGTCGCTAGGCAGTTCGGAGAAATCTTTTTGTATGACGCCGTCTTTGCTCCATCATTAATTCTTCATTGCCTATGTCCTGCTTTGATCATGTTTGATCATGCTTACTGCATGTCTACAAATACATGTTAGGCCAGTAAAATATGTTGTAGTACGATACAAGCATATCAATATAATATAGGATAATTAGGACAATGCTAAGTTTAAGTAGCAACATGATAGTGAGTATATGAATATTAGTGACATCATTTTGTTAAACTTAACCGATTAGCCATATTCAAAAATACGATGTAATCATTGGGCCAACAATCTCCCCTTTTTTGATTATGGCAAATCGGTTAAGTTTAAGTCAGATACGATAGATTCATGTATCACTAATAAATATATATTACAAGAAAATTGTGTGCTAACTTAAACTTATTTCTCCCCCTTTGTCATGATCAAAAAAATAAGCTCCCCCGTAATAAGAGATAAAATGAACTCAAGCATAAGGAGGAAGGCATAGACAATCATGATCAAGATATACTAAATGAGGAACAATGGAAGAAGTGTGTAAAGACAAGTATAGAAACTACATACCAAATGTAGAGTGCCAAACAGAAAGTAGCTTGTCAAAACACAAATAGTTGGTAAAACTAAAAGAATTTGAAAATAATCAATAGATACTTTACCAACATGAAATCCAAGAAAGACATCCAAAAACATAGTATATGAAATCCAAGAAAGACATCCAAAAACTTTTGGAAGAGAATTATGAAAAAAAATTCAGTCAAAAACCATAGGGATAAGATAATTGCAAATAATAGATGTCAGAGAAGAAAGATACCAATTGAGATATTGAAATAAACAAACTTGATATCAACTGAAATATAAAAACTTAAAACATTGATCAATGAAACTATGATAGCCACAATTGTCCACATATAAATAGTAAAACAAAATAAAGGAATGATCAATGTAAAATAGAGCAATTGATATAAAATGATCTCATTATTCGCAAATCTATTTGCTTATCCAAAATTCATGCATTTGAACTCAATTACCTTATCATGCTATATGAATACCCTTTAGATAAACATGAAGGTAAAAGAGAAAATTGTTTGAGAAACAAAAATTCAGTCGACGTAAATGCTCCCTCTCAAACTATTACCAATATAGATAAAATCATAAATTTTGGGTAAGACCTCAACAAGGAAAGCCAAATCAAAGAAAGCATAATAGTCATCAAGATACGGAAGTTAATATTAACGAGATGACTCATATAAAAGAGAGAGATAATATGATGAAAACAATTACATATACTCTCATAAAACTTTCACAAAGTATCATTACCTCAATCACTAAGATATAAATAATGATAAAAATATGGGTCAATGATGAACTACGTATACGACATATTAAAGGGTATAAATGAATTGAACCAATTTATTTGCTCCCCCTTAAAATATGTTTATCTAGTTCCAAAGTACTTATAGCAAAAAATGATACCTTCAAGATCTAGGGGTAAATCAACTATTGATTTCTCCCCCTTGCTCAATGCTATAAAAATGTCTACAAAATGATAACTTATGACAAAAAAATGATATAAGGCTATAAAAATGTCATAGAACGAAAAATATCATCTTTAGTCAAGAAGATATGTCCACTAATAGTTACTAAAGATGAGAAATCAAAAGAATATTTCAATTTAGCACATGTAATCAAAAGACGACATACACTAACCTATATAGAAGAATATCATATTGAAATATGATAGATCAATGCATGTTACCTGTTGAGAAAAATATCATTATGAAAGGAAGAAAGTCAATTAAATCAATCATGATGAAAGTCAAAATATAGCTCAAAAATACAAAAGAATGAAACTCAAATATCATGTCCATGATTACCTAATTAAGAAATGATCAACCAATTTATTGCTTTGCATAGACTATGTATGTTTTACCAAATATGTACCCATCAACGGGTAATACTCCAACCTTGGTAATAATAAATGAGAAACCAATGAAGTTCAAATAGCAAAGAGCATATGTGATAATCCATGAATAGTCAAAGTAGAGTAATAAATTAACTTGATAACCACATAATTAGATAATATAGGACTACTCAATCATTAGGATCATTCATGAAGTAAACCAATAAATAATTATGATCCGTCATAAATTCCATCTAAAAACCATATAAACAAACCAATGGAAAATATAGAAAAGTGTCAATCTAAATTAAATGATTGCAAATTTATTCCAAAGAAATGATAATATATTAAAATCATGACTCAAAAGATGAGAGAAATTTAAGAGATGCTTTCCAATGACTAGTATGGAAGGAAGTTAAAGCGATGAATCACAAACCTTAATGAAAACAAGATTAAATAAATAAAAAATTTGTCAAACTAATTTTAGAGACCAAACATATGTATCTAAAATAGAATACAAATCTCATCAAGCAAATTCATAAATCTTGTTTTTGTAAACTAGCATATCACATATAGATTGAAATTCAAGAAGATAGCTAGATGAGTGAAAGTGAACAAAAATTATGTAGCTTAATCAATACATCGTAAATTAGCAAGCTACATAACTAATTAAGATTAATGAGGTAGGCCATAATCAGGATAAATGTGCTCATTAAATCTTAAGTCACTAACACTAAAGATACATGCTTAAGCATAGAGTTCACAATAAGGACAATACATTTTGAATGATCAAAATAATTTATATACTCTTTGTTAAGCAAGGATGAGAGTATAAGATAGGAAGTAAATGAGTTAGACTCTCATCAAGTAAAGGACAAAAGAGATGTTCATGAAAACACAATAGAGCAAATCTCTTTGCCTAATATTGAGATTAACCCAAGATAATGAAATAATAGATTGATCTAGAGAATGCAAAATATTATAGCCATTTTAAAATAAGTGTATTCTTTAGAAATGAAAAATCTCAACACATAAGATGAAACCATAATAGCTAAGGACATGAGAAGTATGATATATCAATTACATGTATTCTCATGTGCTACAAAAACATCATTGGGCAATAATAATAAAATATTTATAGCTCAAAATATAGGGCTAGATATGATGAAGTATTCTGGAACTTAGCGGTGGATCCAGAACTAGATAATGGTTGCAAGTAGACCTTAATAAATCTTAAGCCTATAAAGTGTTGATCACTTTGGGTTAGTGTAACGCCCGAGTCCCAAAATACGTAGGACTAGGAACGTAGACATGCCAGCTGTATTCATACGAAGTATACTCCAATATATGGAAGCCTCGTATAAATACATAAGCTGTAAAAATGCAGTAGAACCATAACTAATCTCATCCACACAAAATAAATGAATAGAAGATGTCATATAATGAGAATAAATTGTCTTGATACAATATGTTGGACGGAGACAAATCTACTACCAACAAATAAGGAAAAGTACATAGAAAAGATATGAATTTGGCGAGTGAAGCGAAGACGATCCAAGTGCAATCATCCTCGAGAAATAGCAATGAACACGGCTGGAGCTAAGGCACCTGCGAAAGACAATAGCACACACCTGGAGTGATAACCAGGTCCTCAGAGGGACGTAACAAGACACATAATATTATGCCATATAAACTGAATAAATATTGCTCAAATAAATAAGTAAATCGAATTATAACATGTTCCAATACGCACCTACTAAACGAGCGTACCATCCCCCCAACCAAACAAGGACAAGAGATGGTAAACTAATTCACGGTAACGTATCTTCCCATGCTATGAATCCAATATGGTATCCGGACCCCAACAAGGTTCAATACCTTCTCATCGAAGTAGTAAGTCACACCTACAACGAAACAAGGAGAAGATGTGACGAACTAATTCGCGACAAGTTATTGTTCCAAGCCACGGTCAGATACAAGTACCCAAACCAAAAGTACTTGTACCTAATGGATAGGGTAGCCTACCGTTCTATGTAAAATGTAGTTAAGAACAATCCTTCCTACGCATGGGCCCTGGCTGAATAGGATCGGCATAGTCCACCCATGGGCACCAGAGGCCCCATCAGTAATCATGGGTCATCAACCCCGTATCTCCAGCGGAGAGTCCGGGTCACAAGGAAAGTGCATCGAAGCCCATACGCTAAGGAATTGTCCTCCCCGCCCAATGCCTACTGTGTTGTATCCACAACACAACCACTATAACCGCTAAGTCAAACTAGCATGCAACTTCTATTAGCGGTTATTCCTATCGCACGGCTTGTACGTACTGGTGGCCAGCCAATCACGTACTTCCGTGTCCTACATGCGACAAACAACTTCTTGTTTCAACGTGTCAAGGCCAATGAATACAACACACAAGGTGGTCCCTTAAATCTAGGTTTAATTTGTAATAATAATACACAACAGAAAATATAAATGAACAGTAAGTTCTAACAGGTTATGCCATGTATCACAGTTTTTGCATAAGGAAAATAAATAATGCATGAAATATGAGCTAAAAATAAGTAAACAGCGAATGGCAAGGTGTCTTGCCTGGTAGGACGCCTGGTGTACTGCAATGATCAAGGTGGCACGAATTGTGACTTTGGTATAACAACTATGCATGGTGACCTCGGGTGGTGGTACGAACAGTTCCATTGGGTCCAGAAGGGTCAAATTAGTTAGGGTGGACATAAGGTAGTCTCGAAATGGGCGAAGGAATAAGAAGGATGGGATTGGTCTCGGACAAGAGGATAATTAAAGGAATTTGGATAAATATTATATACGATTTAGAAAACTATTTATAATATTTGAAACTATATTTTATCAAAAATCGTTTATAGGCAAAAACTCCAAGTTCGTAACAATAGAATTATTTTAGGCTTCTAAAAATAATTTGAGTATAATTATAGGCCAAGCCCAATACAAAATTTTGCTACAAAATAATTTTAGAAATACTAATATATAATTTCTGAAATAATTAATCAACAATACTAATATTAACAATGAATATAATAGAGACAATATTATATAATAATACTTATACTAAGTAGATACCATATACAAATTTGATAAAATATACAAAAATATAAATAAAGCAAGAACCAGCTCATTACTGTTGTCTCTTCTCTACTAAATAAAAACAACAAAAAAAAATAATAATAAAGATAATAATAATAATTACAATAAAATTACAATAATAATAATAATAATATTATTATTATTATTAATAATAATAATTTGTTGATAATAATAATGATAGTAATAATAATAATAATAATAATAATAATAATAAAACAGTAACAGAAGAAGACAAACAACACAAAAAACACAAAAAATAATAAATAAAAAAATATTGAAAAAGGTTCTGCTCCTTCTCTTTGGAAAGGAGTAGAGAGAGAGTTAATCGGAAAAAGGAAAGGAGCGGTCGAGTGGGAGACTCAGGCGGGGCTTAGGTCGGAGAGGCGGTTTCGATCGGCGACGGCGGATCTGAAGGAAGAGGCGGAGGGAGATGAGTGAGGGGGTCGGAGTTCGACGGGGTGGTGAGGACGCGGCGCACGGAGGGAGGATGGAAGTTGGAGCGGAGCTTGGGCGGTGGAAGGAGAGGTGGTGAAAGGAAGAGCGGCGAGGGTCGGGGCGGCCGAAGGCGTGGAGGGAAGAAGGTTCGGCGGCGGAGGATGGTTGGGATCGTGGGTTACGGCGGTCTCGCGGAGGCACGGCAAGGAGGCTAGGGTTCCGGCCAGGTGCGGCAGATCTGGCCATTCGACGGCGGCCGACGGCGGAGGTAAGACACGGTGGTGGCGGGGGTGTTTGTTTTTATTTTCTTTTTCCATTTTTTTTGGCTGAGTTTTCCTTTGGTCGCCGGCGGTTTGCGCCGGTGACGGTGGTGGTTGGGTGTTTTTCCGGTGATGGTGGGTGAAGTCGGAGGACGGTGGTTGGGTTGGAGTCGGGGTCGACTGGTGGTGAACGGAAAAAGGGCAGGCTGGGGTGGTGGTGAACTCCGGCGATGGCCGTGGGGACGGAACGGTGGTTGTGGTCGGGTTTTCGGCCAGTGGCCTTGGTGGTGGCGGAGATGGGTTGACTTGGCGAGGGTGCTGGTGGTGATGGCGGGTGTCGTCGGGAATTGTGGCTGGGACAGGGATGGTTGTCTGCGGCGGGACGGCTGGTGGTTCGGTGTACGAGAGTCGATTGGATGGGCCTGGTGGTGGTAATTGCAGTGGTTTGGTCGAGAAAGGGATGGCGGAGGACGGCGGGTTTCTGTCTAGGTTAGGGTTAGCGCTAGGGCTAGGTTTTAAGATTTGATGATGTCGGGGAGTGTCCGACACGGAGAAGGAGATAAATAATGTACATGTAAAATAATGGAATAAGAGTTGGACGGGGAACACGGACACGATGCACGTACGGTTGTGGTAGAAATATTTGTGGAAATTTTTTTTGGCTTGAGGAGCAATAATAGAGGAGTACCTGCCTATAAATAGGATGTGGGAATTCCCATTAGGATAAAGATTAGGATAGTTAAAACCCAATTTAGATAATTTAATATATAATTCAATAATCCAAATCCAATCAAATCCAAATTTAAATCTAGTTTAAATTCATTTGGCTTAAATCAATTGAGAAAATTCAAATTCCAAATATCTAATAATTTCAAAAATTGAATCAAGATTTAAATTGCCAAAATATTTTTAAAATATGTTTTCCAAAAATGCTATTATAATTAATTTCAAAAATTACATTATTTAAAATAAACAAATAAATAATTACGAAAATATATGTTTGTACAATTAATATTTACATAGATATACTTTTCTAAATTACCATTTTATAGGAAAAATTTATTTAGTATATAAATGAAAGGCTTTTCATAAAAGTCATAAACTTGAAAATAATAGCTAGAAATAATTTTTGTCTATATTAAAAATAATAAAAATAACATTTTTCAAAAATTATGTACGCTCGCACATATTCGCACTCGACGAGCAAGAAAAATTATTTCGTGCGCGACGTACAATACGACTACGCGACGTACAATACAAAATTTTAAATCGATACCAAATTAATAAAATAAAAAAAATAGTAGAAATTTTAGGGGATTTACATCCTACCCAACTTAAAAGAATTTCGTCCTCGAAATTAAGAATTAGTAGGGGGTGAGAGGGCACAACGGTAGATAGAAGGGCTCAAAGTTTATATGGTCGTAGTCTAGGTTGAGGATACGATTGAAAGACGATTGTAATCGCTCTTAAATTCAAGTGATTAGAAAGTCAAAATGGAAGAATTAGGGTCGAGGGAAAGGTCGAGTAGGTCCTAGACAAAGATATGGCAACATCGAGTGATAATGGTCATTAGGTGATAGGATAGCTAGAGGAACTTCTAGCACAACGCTTTCGTCCTCCTAAAATAGGTGAAGACGAAAGCAATATAGAGTTCGAAGGAGGCGTTTATCGAATACGAATACGTGATTCAAAGACGATCGAATAATTTCAAAAGAATTGTCAAGGCAGTCATGGATGGGATTGTAAGGGCAAAGTTTAATTATGTCCCCATCCGCGTAGAATAATAGACAAAAGCGAACCAAAGTGCACTTGGTTGATCAAACCATTATGCACCGGTTCTGATTAGACAATATGTTAGTGGGAGCTCTTCCATTAACACACGTCTTGAACAAGCTCGATAAAAAAAGTTAAGCTTGCAAAAACTAGGCTACGTTAGCATCGTTAGTCAATGTGGTAAAATCATAGGCACGAGATATTTAGATTAAAAAGGCAGAATGATTCTAAGTCTTACAGTTGTCCTATAGTCTTCTTGTCCAAGTCCTTGGTTGGCTAGATGAGTTAGGTCCTCTAGATTCTAGGATCTAAATAAGCTTGCTAATATATGTCACTAGGTCAAAGGGGTTGCTAAGTCATAAGGTATTTTACCCAACTTAAAGAATTAAACTAATGGTGTTTTGGGACAACTAACTAGTATGGTCAATCTCTAGCAAGCACGAAGGGAAGATAAGAATAGGGATGGAAGGAAGCAAGCAAGATGCAATTGATGAGTCAAATGGTACATAAAATCAAGGAAAAAGGTCAAGTATGTGGATGAGATCCTAAACTTCTAATCCTATACGCAGGCTTGCTTGGTACGGTAAAATAACCAAACAATTTATCTGACCTGCATGGGCCACCACAAAAACATGTAACGCCCAGTCCCAAAATACGTAGGACTAGGAACGTAGACATGCCAGCTGTATTCATACGAAGTATACTCCAATATATAGAAGCCTCGTATAAATACCTAAGCTTTAAAATGCAGTAGAACCATAACTAATCTCATCCACACAAAATAAATGAATAGAAGATGTCATATAATGAGAATAAATTGTCTTGATACAATATGTTGGGCGGAGACAAATCCACTACCAACAAATAAGGAAAAGTACATAGAAAAGATATGAATTTGGCGAGCAAAGCGAAGACGATCCAAGTGCAATCATCCTCGAGAAATAGCAATGAACACGGCTAGAGCTAAGGCACCTGCGAAAGACAATAGCACACACCTGGAGAGATAACCAGGTCCTCAGAGGGACGTAACAAGACACATAATATCATGCCATATAAACTGAATAAATATTGCTCAAATAAATAAGTAAATCGAATTATAACATGTTCCAATACGTACCTACTGAACGAGCGTACCATCTCCCTAACCAAACAAGGACAGGAGATGGTAAACTAATTCACGGTAACGTATCTTCCCATGCTATGAATCCAATATGGTATCCGGACCCCAACAAGGTTCAATACCTTCTCATCGAAGTAGTAAGTCACACCTACAACCAAACAAGGACAAGATGTGACGAACTAATTCGCGACAAGTTATTGTTCCAAGCCACGGTCAGATACAAGTACCCAAACCAAAAGTACTCGTACCTAATGGATAGGGTAGCCTACCATTCTATGTGAAATGTAGTTAAGAACAATCCTTCCTACGCATGGGCCATGGCTGAATAGGATCGACATAGTCCCCCCATGGACACCAGAGGCCCCATCAGTAATCATGGGTCATCAACCCCGTATCTCCAGCGGAGAGTCCAGGTCACAAGGGAAGTGCATCGAAGCCCATACGCTGAGGAATTGTCCTCCCCGCCCAATGCCTACTGTGTTGTATCCACAACACAAACCACTATAACCGCTAAGTCAAACTTGCATGCAACTTCTATTAGCGGTTATTCCTATCGCACGGCTTGTACGTACTGGTGGCCAGCCAATCACGCACTTCTGTGTCCTACATGCGACACACAACTTCGTGTTTCAACGTGTCAAGGCCAATGAATGCAACACACAAGGTGGTCCCTTAAATCTAGGTTTAATTTGTAATAATAATACACAGCAGAAAATATAAATGAACAGTAAGTTCTAATAGGTTATGCCATGTATCACAGTTTTTGCATAAGGAAAATAAATAATGAATGAAATATGAGCTAAAAATAAGTAAACAGCGAATGGCAAGGTGTCTTGCCTGGTAGGACGCCTGGTGTACTGCAATGATCAAGGTGGCACGAACTGTGACTTTGGTGTAACAACTATGCATGGTGACCTCGGGTGGTGGTACGAACAGTTCCATTGGGTCCAGAAGGGTCAAATTAGTTAGGGCGGACATAAGGTAGTCTCGAAATGGGCGAAGGAATAAGAAGGATGGGATTGGTCTCGGACAGGAGGATAATTAAAGAAATTTGGATAAATATTATATACGATTTAGAAAACTATTTATAATAATTGAAACTATATTTTATCAAAAATCGTTTATAGGCAAAAACTCCAAGTTCGTAACAATAGAATTATTTTAGGCTTCTAAAAATAATTTGAGTATAATTATAGGCCAAGACCAATACAAAATTTTGCTACAAAATAATTTTAAAAATACTAATATATAATTTCTGAAATAATTAATCAACAATACTAATATTAACAATGAATATAATAGAAACAATATTACATAATAATACTTATACTAAGTAGATACCATATACAAATTTGATAAAATATACAAAAATATAAATAAAGCAAGAACCAGCTCATTACTGCTGTCTCTTCTCTACTAAATAAAAATAACACAAAAAAAAATAATAAAGATAATAATAATAATTACAATAAAATTACAATAATAATAATAATAATAATAATATTATTATTATTATTATTATTAATTTGTTGATAATAATAATAATAATAATAATAATAATAATAATAATAAAACATTAACAGAAGAAGACAAACAACACAAAAAACACAAAAAATAATAAATAAAAAAACATTGAAAAAGGTTCTGCTCCTTCTCTTTGGAAAGGAGGAAAGAGAGAGTTAATCGGAAAAAGGAAAGGAGCGGTCGAGTGGGAGACTCAGGCGGGGCTTAGGTCGAAGAGGCGGTTTCGATCGGCGGCGACGGATCTGAAGGAAGAGGCGGAGGGAGATGAGTGAGGGGGTCAGAGTTCGGCCGGGGGGGTGAGGATGCGACGCACGGAGGGAGGAAGGAAGTTGGAGCGGAGCTTGGACGGTGGAAGGAGAGGCGGTGAAAGGAAGAGCGGCGAGGGTCGGGGCGGCCGGAGGCGTGGAGGGAAGGTTCGGCGGCGGAGGATGGTCGGGCTCGTGGGTTGCGGCGGTCTCGCGGAGGCACGGCAAGGAGGCTAGGGTTCCGGCCAGGCGCGACAGATCTGGCCATTCGACGGCGGCTGACGGCGGAGGTAAGACACGGTGGTGGCGGGGGTGTTTGTTTTTATTTTCTTTTTCCATTTTTTTTGGCTGCGTTTTCCTTTGGTCGCCGGCGGTTTGCGCCGGTGACGGTGGTGGTTGGGTGATTTTCCGGTGATGGTGGGTGAAGTCGGAGTACGGTGGTTGGGTTGGTGTCGGGGTCGACTGGTGGTGAACGAAAAAAGAGCAGGCTGGGGTGGTGGAGAACTCCGGCGATGGCCGTGGGGACGAAATGGTGGTTGTGGTCGGGTTTCCGGCCAGTGGCCTTGGTGGTGGCGGAGATGGGTTGACTTGGCGAGGGTGCTGGTGGTAATGGCGGGTGTCGTCGGGAATTGTGGCTGGGACAGGGATGGTTGTCTGCGACGGGACGGCTGGTGGTTCGGCGTACGGGAGTCGGTTGGATGGGCGTGGTGGTGGTAATTGCAGTAGTTTGGTCGAGAAGGGGATGGCGGAGGACGGCGGGTTTCTGTCTAGGTTACGGTTAGCGCTAGGGCTAGGTTTTAAGATTTGATGATGTCGGGGAGTATCCGACACGGGAAAGGAGATAAATAATGTACATGTAAAATAATGGAATAAGAGTTGGACGGGAAACACGAACACGATGCACGCACGGTTGTGGTAGAAATATTTGTGGAAAATTTTTTGGCTTGAGAAGAAATAATGGAGGAGTACCTGCCTATAAATAGGATGTGAGAATTCCCATTAGGATAAAGATTAGGATAGTTAAAACCCAATTTAGATAATTTAATATATAATTCAATAATCCAAATCCAATCAAATCCAAATTTAAATCTAGTTTAAATTCTTTTAGCTTAAATCAATTGAGAAAATTCAAATTCCAAATATCTAATAATTCCAAAAATTGAATCAAGATTTAAATTGCCAAAATATTTTTAAAATATGTTTTCCAAAAATGCTATTATAATTAATTTCAAAAATTACATTATTTAAAATAAACAAATAAATAATTACGAAAATATATGTTTGTACAATTAATATTTACATAGATATACTTTTCTAAATTACCATTTTATAGGAAAAATTTATTTATTATATAAATGAAAGGCTTTTCATAAAAGTCATAAACTTGAAAATAATAGCTAGAAATAATTTTTGTCTACATTAAAAATAATAAAAATAACGTTTTTCAAAAATTATGTACGCTCGCACATATTCACACTCGACGAGCAAGAAAAATAATTTCGTGCGCGACGTACAATACGACTACGCGACGTACAATACAAAATTTTAAATCGATACCAAATTAATAAAATAAAAAAAATAGTAGAAATTTTAGGGGCTTTTACAGTTAGCTATAGGGGCCTATTCCCAGCTACCGGTAGTCCGAAGACTAGTGCACCGTGTCGCTTCAGGCTATTTACACCTGTATGACAGAAGGACCCTTTCGGCTTATTCCCAAAATGTTCTTTACTTTTAAGAACTTGGATTTAAAGGAATATACGCAGTGCCATCAAACAACATCAAACTCCAAAAACCCTAAGTATAAGAAGGTAAATACCCAAATAATGAAAGAATGATCATCAAAATTCGCTAAGAATATTTTCAAAAACAAACATTTTCATAATACACTTTATGAAAATAAATATATAGAAGATTCATACTCAAAATAAGTATGATGATTTCAACAAGTAAGGTAAAGCACAAAACCAAGCAATTCTTAAAAGAACTTCCATAAAAGTCATGAACAAGACACTAATAAACATTTTCTCTCAACATCCCAACTTAAAGGTATTTGAATAAATAAATATCAATATTTGGAATCACATAGATAAAACTATATATATACATAAAAAGATCACAAGTTAGTTAAATTGCATGTATCCATAAAGTCAACAAATAAAAGCCAATAAGATATCATCAAAAGAAGACTTTAAGGAAGGAGCTAATTGATTCAAGATGAGATAACACAAATTTGGTCAAAAGAATCAATAGCTAAATTATAAGGTAAGCACAAGTATGAATAAATACTCTTCAGAATAATATGAAACTTAAGCTCATCTCATATGCCCACATAAAGATATTTATACAAAAATAGATGTCAATATAATAAATACATGATCTACATTTAATATAGTCATGTATCCTTAATGAGTAATTGAAAAACTATCATAAAAACACGTATAAATATACTTTATTAGGCAAAGACATAATTGATTCTCAAAAGGATAATCAAAATAAAATATGTGAATCGATAATGAATATGTTATGCAAGCACAAGATTAAAAAGAAGTATAAGTATATACTTATCAAGTGATAAGAAGCTTGTGCTAAACACATATATTCATAAATACCAATGCTAAATACAAATCGACAAGAAGTAACTATCTCAAAACATTAAAAATGGAGAGTCAAACTTTAAAACAAAATTCAAGAATCAAGCTCCTATGAACTAGAGTGATATACATGCTTTATAAAACACAAAGAATAGCGAGCATGCATATTTTAATGTGTCACACTAATAGAAAATGAGTGATAAACTACATAGTGTGAACTAATCATTTAAGCTGAGTAATTAGCCATGCTAGATAAATGAAATAATAAGAAAATTAACTAAGCATGCTAGTATTATATCTCACATTGATTTATATAATAAGCAACTAAATGATGTCAATGTGAGCTAGTAGCAAGAAATTAAGAGAGACATGCTAAATTCTACAAATATAAACCATTTAAAGAGAATCGTTTAGCATGTTACCAAAGTGGCTCTAGTGGCCACACTTATGTTGGTGCAATTGCTTGGAAGATGACCTTTGAGCTTTGCAACCACCAACACGCTTCCTCGGTGCTATGTCCTGATACAAGTAGCTCCACCTACAATATTAGGCGAAGACTTTGGTATCCAAATAAACTTGGATCCATATTTGTTAGCTTTAGGGACCCATATACTACTTACTCTAGCATTGGTAGAAAAACTCCTACGAATAGGACAAGTTACACTCATGTGTCCAATGCGAGAGCAATAGAAGCACCTAATACTAGTGTGTGCACATGTATCGGAATGAGCATGATTATGAACATGTGCCATACTAGAATGATGAATATCTCTAGAGTGAGCATGCATGGATTTGGTCTTAAGACTATCATGTTCTAATAGCAAATCATTATGTACACAAGTAAGAGAAACAAATTTAGCATTTAAAGCATAATTCTCTTTTTCAAATAAAGCAATTCTAGAAATAAAATCATCATTTTGTTTCTTTAAAGAGTCAATAGAAGAATCATGCAAATGATTTAGCTCATGTGCTTGCTTCTTAAGATCTTCTATTGATGAGGAAAGGGATTTGATTTTCAAAATTAAAGAATCATTTAAACTCTTTAAAGAAACACAAGATGAGTTTTGAGAGTCAAGTCTAGATAATAAATCATTGTTTTCATTTCTCAAAAACTCATTAGCTTCTTCTAAATGAATAACCTTTTCTACAAGTTCTTCATTTGTAGAATGAAAAGTCTTAGCAAATTTTAAGGATTGGTTAGCCATGGCTTTCCATTTAGAGCACTTATTGCATTTAGAAGAAACATGATTGTCTATACTACTAGAAGTAAAACCCTCTTCATCGGAGGAGGAAGAATACGATGCCATGCACAAACAAACAATGATCTACTCTAAGGATGTTAAGCCTAACAATAGAGACCTTGCTCTGATACTAATTAAAATATCGTGTAGGCAACTCTAGAGGAGGGTGAATAGAGTTTGTATCGATAATCACCAAATAAAAATTAACTCTATATCACAATCACAAAACAACTATCAAGATAGTAAATAAATCAGAGAGAAATGCGGAAGTAAATAAAGATCATAAGAGCATACGCAAACACAGCAGTTTTAACCTGGTTTCTCTCGTGGAGGACTAGTCCAGGCCTGAGAACTCTAGCTCAGGATTGAAATCCACTATTTGTGAAATAGTGTACAACCACGTGCCTTTACTCAGAAGAGCACGCCAACTTCTTACAGATTCGCAGGTGGCAAAACTTGGAATTGTCCAAGTAACTTTTCTTTCACTCTTGCATACAACTTCTAGCTGATATCGCACTGAGCACCTTGGGCTAAGGAGAGTTGAGGCTTAGGATATATGGAAGAATGAGGCTTGGAGTAGTAGAGCTTAGAAAGCTTGAATATTTGAAGGTAAGAGATAATTTGAAATGAAAGAATTCAAGCTCTATTTATACTACTCTGGGAAGGCAGAATTCGGCCAGAATTCTGCCCTAAGAATTTAAATTTTCGAACGTTGGACAGCTTGTAGCAAGCAGGCCTTAAAAATTATGGTGCTGGAAATCAGGGGACAGAGTTCGGCCCGAACTCTGTGTGGAGGTAGAGTTCGGCCTGAACTCTGTCTCCAGAAGACAGAATTGGTCCATTGGGCTTTGTGGAGCTTGGGCTTGGTTCAGGAATTGGTCTGTTGTATGGTAGAGCTTGGAGAGATATGTCTAGGGGTTGAGATGACTCAGTGCGACTCAACGTACACATTCTCCTAGACTCAATAAATTGAAGATTATAGACTTGGAACAAATAGGAAAACCAAGAGCCCTTTTGATGTTGCCTGTCCGCTGACCGGTCAGCGGAACCCCCGATGCGAGGCCCCGGATAGGTCTCTAGGCGGTTCGGAGAAATCTTTTTGTATGACGCCGTCTTTGCTCCATCATTAATTCTTCGTTGCCTATGTCCTGCTTTGATCAAGTTTGATCATGCTTACTGCATGTCTATAAATATATGTTAGGCCAGTAAAATATGTTGCAGTACGATACAAGCATATCAATATAATATAGGACAATTAGGACAATGCTAAGTTTAAGTAGCAAAATGATAGTGAGTATATGAATATTAGTGACATCATTTTGTTAAACTTAATCGATTAGCCATATTCAAAAATACGATGTAATCATTGGGCTAACATTTTTTACCTGTGTGTGCAGGTGGATGCCTATACCGTGCTCCATAGCATACATTGTACAAAGCTTATTAAACTCGAGATAATTCAAAGATAGCCCTTTATTGATGAAGTAAGGTATCTTTTCCAGTAGGATTACATCATCTACGGATGGAACATCGGTGTGAGCAGCCACATACTTGGCCAGTTCTGACTCTTTTTCAGCTACCTCTTGTGTAAATAAAGACTGAGAGGATAACTTAGGCAGCTTAATCATCAGGGGCTCCATGGGTGGAGCAGAACGTTGAGTCATTGGCGTACTAGCCACCCCCAGTTTGGTGCTCGGTGCTGGGCAGGGAGTTTTTGGCTGGCTAACAGTCCCCGGCTTAGCACTCGGCTGCCGATTCATTCTGGGAAGACGAATCGTCATTGGCTTGACATAGCGATTGAGCTCCTCTATTTGTTGCTGACTAGCTCTAGGCAGCTTGATTGTCAGTGGCTCTGTCGTGGGTCTTGGCGCTTGGCCAGTCCATGGTAGTCGGATTATCATCTACTTCTCCTTGCAGAGAGGCTGATTGCGTCCTTACGCAGAGTGGCCGTAAGGGGTACAGTTCTGCCAGGTTTGCGGGCTTGTAGGTGGATTGTCAAAGGTTCTTCCAATCCAATTACCGCCTTAGTTTGAGCTTGAGTATCTCCATCGGCAAGGTGCTTTTTTGACTTCTCGTACAAGCATAAATCTGAGTAGTAGGATTCGAACCCTTTAAAGGGATCGATGTCGGCAAATTTTGTCCTCACGAAGCCATGCTTGTCGACATACTTGAAGCACTAGTGCAGTGTGGAGGGCACGATCATGTAATCGTGTATCCAAGGATGCCCTAGGAGAATGTTGTTGTCACGACCCGCACCTAGTGTTAGGGCACGAGAACGTAACAACGCCCAGCCTACGCCGCAGTGTCAACGGTAGAACGCTGTCCTAGGTCTCAATGCATCTAACAGTATAAGACTAAACAGTTTATACTCCCCGAATGGGGGTGACATAGCAGATACAAACTCAATCACATCTAAGGAAGAGCATGATAAGGATAGATAAAACATGAAATCCAAATAAATACAGGAGATAGAAGTCTAAGTGTCTAAGATACATGAACCCAGAAGTATATCTCAAAACTCAAATAAAGATACAGTAATCCACAAAGTAAATACAACTTCAGACAAAATGAAATAACTACCTAAACAACCTCTAATATGTCTCCTCTAGGCTAGCAGGCAACCTCCTTGCTATCTGTAAAATTTATCAACAGGTCCAGTCAGGACTGGAGCGAGCACAGTACATCTCAACAGATCATAGCAGGTTAGAAAACATATAACATGCAGTAAAGTAAGATACAGGTACTGAAGAAAAGCAGTATGTAAACAGGAAGAGCTGTAATAGAAATATTACTATAAATAGAGAACTAGCATATGACTAGTAAGTCAGAGTACAATATGAACATGTAAATAGCCTGGGATGATTCTAATACTACACTATGGAATGATTCTGATGCTACACTACTGGTGTATTATTCACATGTCTATTTATACTCCCCCGTACCCCCAATCAATACACAAGGATCCAGCCAGCTTATGTTATATAATGCTATGTAACAGACCCCGAAGGTGATAGACCCCGAAGGTGATAGACCCCGAAGGTGATACATAGTAGACCCATAAATGGGATAAGGATTCCAGGATGACTCTGTGATCATAAGAGTATATGTCACAAGTGATCGAAGAATCAACGAAGCATAGTGATATGCCATGTAAGTAAAATGCACAAAACATAGAGTACCCGATGCTCCCTAAGGATAACATCTCAAGAAGGGATCCATATAGTACCAATCCGTGTGACCAATGTGACAGTACAAGTAAAATAATCTACTGCAGGAAATAATTCTAAGCACGATATAAAATGAACAGAGAATGTACTCGCCTCGATAACCTGAACAGCTGATAAGTATAGGGGGTCCCACTGAAGCCACAGAGTCCTATTTAAAGCAACACAGGTTACAAGGTGTTCAAGTTAAATAAATGAATCCCTACAGGCAATCTATATTATTCTAGGTTCTTCTAAGTCAAATTAACTCTAGGTCAACTCCGGTCAATAATCTAGTCAAACTAGGTCAAGCGTTGACTTATAGTTGACGTTGGGTCAACTGGTCAACTCTGGTCAAACTGGGCAAATCTAATCTAATATAAAGTGTACTTCGTTATTTGTACGTCGAAACTTATGGCACGCAAATCGAGATAAGAAGATTATCGGTAAGGTTGATAATCTTATTATAGTGATCCACGTATCCAACTTGTCAATTTCAGCGATGTGAGATCACTGGAATTGACTGATCTCAGTTTCGTTGTACTAATCCCGAAATACGAACATTATATGAATTAATTATTAATTAATTATAAAAAGGTTAAACTCAGAGAAATTATCAACAAACATTGTCGGACGATAAAATGAACATCGCCAACGTGTCCAGAACGGTCAAATTAGCTAGGATAGCCTACCCAACGGTCCAATTTGGACACAAGGGCAAAAAGGTAATTTCGGGTCAAAATGGTGTCCGTGTCGGAGCCGTTTTGCACCGAAAAATGTGCAAGAAAACAAGTCTATAAAATATAATAAATTATATGTCCACGCAACCAGAATGTCGATACGAACCCAACGGTATCTCCAGAATTGGATTCCGTTGTCCCGATCTCATTTTGGCCCGTTGACCAGAACTTAGAATTCCGGTTTGCACGGAAATGCGTGCTGGAGCCAAAGTTCTCAAAACTCAGCAAACTACCTGTCAACGAGTTGAGAATGATGATACGAACTCAATGGTATCTCCGAAATTGGATTCCGATGAGCCGATCTCAAAATGACCCGTTGACCCGGATATTGGTATCCGACTTGCACCGAAATGCGTGCCGGACCCAATGTCCACCAAAACCTAGCAAATTATATGTCAACGAGTCCAGAATGACGATACGAACTCATCGGTATATCCGAAATTGGATTCCGATGAGCCGGTATCAAAAAGTCCCGTTGACCCAGAAAGTGGGACCCGCTTTGCACCGAAAAACGTGTCCGGGCCTACGTTCTCCAAATCTAACAAACTTTATATAAAAACATGCCAGAACGACGCCTAAGTCTAATGGTGGTGTCAGAAATAAAATCTGGAGTCCCGTGTTCAAAAATAAAATTTTACAAGTTGGAAATTACGAATTCGGACGACCAACTTTGGCGTCGAATTCAACCAATCAAACAAGCTCACAATGAAACAAAACTGGAGGGGTAGTAAGAGGGTTATACCAGCTTCGCACCGGAACTGGTAGCACGCCAAACGGAGCTGCGATGGATGAGATACAAGCTGACGAAGTTGGCCCCGCAAAACTGTCCAAATTTAATACAATTTAAATGGTCAACTTGGTGGCCGGTTTTCATGTATTAAACGATAAAATTAACGGACGAAAATTGACATGAACGAAGGTGGATATATCGAGATTGCGACGGAGCGAAAAAATTGCCGATCCAACGGTCGGATCTCCGGGAAAACATGTGTGAAGTCGCTGCGATGGGGCACGATTTCAGCGTCGTTTCCGAGCTCGTCACGACGGAACGTCGTGCAAAACGCACGAATCGCCTCGACGGCACATCTCGGAGGACGGTGGCTGTCAGGAACTGATCGCCAGAGTTTGCGCGCATGGCCAGGGGGCCACGGCGGCCCATACGGCGGCGTGGCGGCGCACGACGGCGGCCCACGTGCGCGTGCGTGCGCGCCTGTGCGGCTGTGAAGTGCTGCTGTCGTACGACGGAGGTCGACGGTCGGGGGAGGTCATGATGCATGGTGTCGGGTTGTGAGTGAAGGTGGAGGGGGTGGCATGGTTTGTTGCTGTTGAGAGTTTTGTTTACATGAAAAAGTGAGAGAGAGAGTAAGGATAAGTATTAAATAATTGGAAGAGAGAGAAAGATTCTCTCCATGCAATTCCTAGGGCCGGCCACATGGATGCTATGGGGTTGGAGGGAATTGAATGGTGATGATTAAAAGTAGGAGAATCCAATGGCTAAGAATTAATATTGAGAAATAGGTTATTCCAAGAGGGATTAAATCAATGGAAAATTTCCCATTAAATATTAGAAATAGTTAAAAAGAGTAATTGATATTTTGGGACAAGAAAGTTGAGGGTGTCATGATGGAGAAAATCATGGAGTTGGACTGGACTCGGTGGAGCCGGATTGGACGAAAATCGGACATTATGCAAAAAATTGAATTAAAAAAATAGGCGTTGATGATCATGAGTGAATAAGTAGCACATGGGGATTCCAATAAATGGGACACAAGTAGCGGACGGATAGTAGGCTCAAAGTGGGCCATGTCCATAGTTGGGGCTGACAGGTTTTGGCCGACAGGGGACCCACAAATTAAGTTGGAAAATGAATGTGACGCCGTGGCGTGAAATAAAATTGGGTCACGTGTCGAGAAAGTTGTGCGAATCAAATAGAGCTCAAAATGACGTGTCTGAGTGGGACACAAGGGTCATGGGTGACGAGCGTCTCGAGTAGATCATCAATGAGGAGTTGGTTTCAAGAAACAGACTGGTCTTGCGCTCCCAATTTAAAAGTCATGGTAACGTGCTGAAAATGATCAAGGAAAAGAGTGGAAAAAATAAATATCAGTCAAATGGTCTAAACCGACCCGAAGTTCAGCGAAGCAGAAAGAGCACAAGAGAACAAGTTTGGATGGGACACTATATACCGTCATGAAGGTAATCATGTCCACTCCAAAACTCGTAAAGAAGATTTCCAGAGTTGAACATCCCTGATACTCCAAATATCAAAGGCATGGAAAAGTACACTTAAGGAAAAATACAGAATAAATTATTTAATGAAACTAATGTCACTTCCCGATCCTGGAATACGTATTTTAATACGTAAATCGGTAAATTGTATTTTTCTTGTATTTTTACTATATTTATTATGCTGTATTTCTTCATGCATTTCCCAAAAATATTCGACAAAATATTATTTCCTAATTTATTTCCTGCATTTGGGCCTACAGTTTTGGCTCATTAGGGTAACCTATTCTTGGTTCACCTTGGTTCATCATGAACCCATGGGTTCAAGATTCTATATAATAACTCAACTCATTCTCTCTCCTCTCATTTTTTTCCTCTCATTTACTTTCCTCCACCAACCAAGGCAAGTACCAACTTGCTCAAGAGATGGATCCATAAATGTTGTTGATGTTTTCTTATAAATTATTTGTCAAAATATGTTCTTCTCCTTATTCTATACTAGTTTAGAACTTGAAGTTTTCCATTTTGAAGCTTTAATCTTTGAAGATCTAGGTTTTAACCATTTTCGGATTTTCTTGGTTTTGATCTAACAAACTTCATTATTTTTAAGTTTTGATGGTTCCATGTTGTAGAGAATTTTATTCTATCCCATTTTGACCTAAGAAAGTTCCGATTTGGGCTCCGGATGAAGGTTTTGTGTAGCTTGGAAGCCATGGTTGCTTGGCTCCTCTTCTCGGACAGGTGGAGAAGAAGAGCAGTACTTGACCGCATGAATCTTCATGCGGCAAGTCTCTGGCCGCATGGACTTTCCAGCCGCATGAGACTCGTTCGAGCTCAGCCGCATGGAAAGCCTTTCCTAGCCGCATAAGACTTACTTGAGTACTTGACCGCATGAATCTTCATACGGCAAGTAATTGAGCCGCATAGCCTTGTTCAGACTCAGCCGCATGAGCCCCTGTCGCATGGACTTCATGCGGCTAGCCTTCGCAGTCGCATGAGTTCTTTTGCACCCAGCCGCATATGTGCCACTATTTTAGGCCGCATAAAGCTCATCCATCATCCAGCCGCATATGTATCACCCATGCTCAGCCGCATAGGACTTCATCTGATCGCAGTCGCATACGCTGACACCCCTTCGTCCGCATGAACCTGCCTTTCCAGCCGCATGCGCCTTGGGGCTCTCTGAGCCGCATGAGCGTGTAGTCCCAGCCGCATGGACTCACTCCCTTTGAGCCGCATGGACTTTTGTGCCCTATATTGTTACCTTGTTATTATTGTTATTATTATATATATATATATTATATGTCAATTTTATATCCTTACGCCTTTTGTCTCGAGCATGATATGAGCACTAATGTGACCCCGGAGAACAAAGTGCTCCTACCTGATACATGTACCTGAATGTCCCAGTTCTTGTTCATGCTCGACAAAAGACTCGTAACTCCACGTGACGTATTTGTAATGATGCATTACACTAAGGAGGGTAGAACATGTTGACCTACCGATTGACGTGAATCCTCTTTGGGGTACTCGTACTAAAGTACGACTTTAGGGGGATAATTATGCAGGCCACAGCATGAAGGTCCAAGATTTTACCTAGGGTTAAATTAGGCAACTAAATATACTAGATGCATGGGGAGGGCAAAATCCCGAGATCGTGTTACACCAGACGCCTTGAGATACTGTCTTGACGCGCCGGCTGGTCTCCACGGATACTGTGTCATCTGCAACGAGTGGATGACTGTATCCGATTAATTCCTGCTATATATTATATATTTTAGCAAGGTGGCCTTGCGAGGGACCTGTGCTCAATCATACCTGTCTACGCGAACCCTTGGGTTGGCTAGCCTTGCTGGAAGGATACGATCTGAGGATTTTTTAATAACATGATGCGAGGATAACCGCGTCCCACTAGAAACTCGTAGACTTGATTGGCCGTGAAAACGACTTACTTGTTTCTTATTACCTTTCGTGAATAACTGAGGGAAGCGGACTATCATGGTACGTGATCCAACCCATGTTCTTGTTTGATTGTTGGATTAGTTATCGCACTATGACAGGCTGTGGACCGAAGTTATGAACGGAAGACTTATTCTGGTTGTAAAGTGCTACTTCTGTGAATGATTGAGGAACATGGTCTATCATGGTACGTGATCCAACCCATGTTCTTGTTTGATTGTTGGGTTGGTTATCGCACTATGATAGGCTATCGACCGAAGTCACGATCAGGAGATTTTATTGCTTATACCTTTTAACTTATGTGAATGTTATAGAGTACGACACGTCCCGACTCCATGCGGCACCTTTTGTCCTTGTTTGGTTGTAAGGGTGCCATATGGGTTGGAAGATGTTGCGCTACCCTATAATCGTAGCATAAGTATTACTATTATCAATCATTCTATTAACTGGGTTTTTAGTCTTATCTCTTGTGCCTCTTTAGCGGTACTTGCTATTCGGGGCTGACCCCGCTGGTTTTGTTTGGCCAGATCCCATAGCAGAGCCAGAGGACACAATCTTTCTCCCTGACATCCATGGTGCATACTAGGAGCATGGCAGTTCAGGGACTCGAGTGGGTTTCTTCTCCACCACTCCTGCTTATACTTTTGCGGCGTTTAGCCACCGGCACCTGTTAGCCGGATTACTTGATATTTTGTGTCAGTACATAATTATAATTAAACAGACTGCAGCTGTGTATAATTTTGTACTCCTGACTCTCCGAGATAGCTAAATTATGAAGCTAGTCTTTCATGATCATTTTGATGAAGCGTCGGGGACGCCTTACTGCTTTATCTTTAATGTTCATCTATTTGCTGATGTGATTTGATTGATTGAGACATAGAACTCTGTGGGACCATAGGAGACTTGATTATAGCATGTACCCCCTAGTCTCTCGACAGCCACGATCGCCGTATGACGTTACATACCTCATATGGTGTAGCTGGCCTAGTCCGTCTCCGTATTTCGGTACTGGGGCGTGACAAGGTTTTAGTGGTGGCCCATGCAGGTCTGATTTTTCAGACTTGTGGGGTATTGTGAATTATTAGGAGTCTCAATCAAAACTTGTTCCCCTTGAAATTCCGTTTCGAATTCTCTGTCCTTGCCTTGATCTCTAACCTGACTTGCATCCTCGAAATCTTCCTCGTTCGGACTTGATAATCTTATATTCTTCTCTATAGGGGTGCTTCATTCTCAGTAGCTGGTGAGGCCCATGAGGAAGAGCAGCAAGAGCATGGCTCGACTGGGCAGCAATAGGGGAGAGAACCTTCTCCAGTACAGGCACGAGCAGAAAGGGAACCAGAGGCAGTGCAGCCGCAGGTTATTGAAACACCTGCAGCACCAACAGCGACGGCAGTACCAAACGCCGTAGCACTCCTGGAGATCATCCGGGGGTTTCTTGTCACTAACCAACAGCAACAGACTCGACAGCAGGAGCAGAACGTGTTACTGAACCAAGGGATTCATTTAGCTCTTGAGAGGAGTGCCGGGGTTGACTCGGGAGCATCAGGAAGGTTTCGTCGCTTGAACCCGAGGTATTTTGATGGCACGGAGGATGCCATCACTGCGGATGCATGGATTCAAGATATCGAAGCCATTCTTGTGGCAGCCAAGGTTCCAGATGATGAGAAGGTTGATCAGGTCAAACTGGTACTTCAGGATCTTGCCCGCGACTGGTGGGCATCAGAAGAAGTTGGTACAAAATGCCCTGTTCGTTGGACCACCTTCAGTGAAAGATTCAAGGCCAAGTATTTTGGCATAGTAGCTCGATATGAGCTCCAGCAGAAGTTCATCAATCTCAAGCAAACAGGCAAGACCGTAGATGGGTATGCAGCCGAGTTCTGCAGATTGTGCCGTTTCGCACCATCAATGGTGGCAACGGAGCCAGAGAAAGCTATGAGGTTCCAGCAGGGACTTCATTTGGAATTATTGCAGCTTGTGGAAGGACACGACTACCAGATGTTTGATGCTGTCTTGACGGCAGTTCGGAGGCACGAGCTTACCCAGCAGAGGTTGGCATCGAGGGCAGGAGGTCAGAAGAGATCTCATTCCTAGGTTGGAGGAGGAGCAATGCAGCGAACATCGGCACCAGCACCCGGTGTACGTATTCATGATGTAGGAGCGCCGCGGAGGACGGCCGTGTCAACTAATACAGCGCCAGTTCGGCATCAGCAGCCGAGGAACCAGCAACAGCGTCAGAGAGCACCCAGGGCTGTACATTCTGTGGGAAGGCAGGGCACACGAGGGAGGTGTGCCGGTCAGCGAATGGCTTATGCTTGAGGTGTGGTAGTTCAGACCACCGTATTTCTACTTGTCCTATGATGCAGAGGCCAGGAGGGCCAGCTCAGCAGTTTCCAGCATTGCCAGCTCCGGTGGCAACCCCGAGTGGAGGACCAGTATTAGCAGTAAGGCCCCTAGCCCAGCGTCTACCAACGCAGGCTCAGATGTTCCGCCAGGCACAGGAAGCCGGAGGCCCTCAGAGGCAGCAACAGCATGGTCGAGGATGGCCGCAACAAGGGGCTCCGCAGGGCCAGGCACTCACATTGACCTTGGGAGAGGCTCTAGCGTCTAGTGACGTGGTGGCAGGTAAAATTCTCGTTACCTCATTTCCCGCTGTAGCATTATTTGATTCAGGCGCTACTCATTCATTCATCTCTGCACAATATGCTACACGGATTGGACTAGTATTTGAGGCATTACCAGAGAGGATGGATATACTCACCGGTAATGGGCTCGTAGAAGTGAGCAGAGTGCGCTTTTCATGTCCGGTAGTGGTGTGTGGGCATTTATTGCCCGCATCATTGATTAAATTCCCTATGGGGAATTTTGATGTTGTTCTTGGCATGGACTGGTTGAGAGACAGTCATGCGACAATTGATTGTAGAGAAGGTAGGGTCATATTCAACATTCCTGGGATGGAGCAGTTTATCTTTACTCGAACCTTGAAGAATCAGGCTGGAGGCGTCATCTCAGCAGCAGTGTCAGAGCCAGGACAGATTTCGAGAGTGGTCGAAAATTTTCTTGACGTCTTCCCTAATGAGCTCCCAGGGATACCCCCAGTCAGAGAGGTAGAATTCAGCATTGAGTTGAACCCTGGAACGAGGCCTATTGCAGACAGAGTTTACAGAATGTCGCCGTCAGAACAGGATAAGTTGTATCAACATGAAGAAGAGTTGAAGTCTAAGGGATTCATCCGAGACAGTAAATTGCCCTGGGCCGCGCCAGTGATTCTAGTTCCCAAGAAGGATGGGTCGACGAGGATATGCATCGACTATCGCAAGCTGAATGCAGTAACAGTGAAGAATAAGTACCCGCTACCAAGGATTGATGACCTGTTTGACCAGTTGAGCAAGGCCAGTGTCTTTTCCAAGATCGATCTTCGGTCGGGATACTATCAAGTAAGAGTCCGGGAGCAAGACATACCGAAGACAGCATTCAGATCTAGATATGGGCATTATGAGTTTTTAGTAATGCACTTTGGACTAACCAACGCCCCCGCAGTATTCATGGATTTAATGAACCGCATCTTTCTGCCATATTTGGATAAATTTGTGGTGGTGTTCATAGATGACATTCTTGTCTATTCCAGCAGTGAAAAGGAGCATGAGAAACATCTTAGGACTGTCTTGTAGACATTGAGAGAGCATCAACTTTATGCGAAGCTCGACAAGTATGAATTCTGGTTAGATCACATTTCGTTCCTGGGGCATATAATTTCTGGGGCCGGAGTGTCAGTGGATCCGAAGAAGATTGAGGCCGTAGAGCATTGGCCAGTCCCGAGAACGGTTGTAGAAGTACGAAGTTTCTTGGGATTAGCTGGTTACTACAGAAGGTTCGTGGCAGACTTTGCCAAGATCTCTGCGCCCTTAACGCGTTTGACGCACAAGGACGTGGAGTTTGTTTGGTCAGCTAGCTGTCAGGCATCATTTGAAGAACTGAAGAAGAGGTTGATCTCAGCCCCGATCTTGACGCTTCCGGTAGGAGCGGGAGGCTTTACAGTATATTGTGACGCATCTGGGAAGGGTCGTGGATGTGTATTGATACAGCATGAAAAGGTGATAGCATATGCGTCTCGGCAGCTTCGAGACCATAAGAAGAATTACCCGACTCACGATTTAGAGTTAGCAGCTGTGGTGTTTTCACTCAAGTTGTGGAGGCATTATTTGTACGGGGATCGGGTAGAGATCTATACTGATCATAAGAGTTTGAAATACGTGTTCACGCAGCGAGATTTGAACATGAGGCAAAGAAGATGGTTAGAACTGCTAAAGGATTTTGATTTAGATCTTCAGTATCATCCAGGCAAGGCGAATATCGTTGCAGATGCACTGAGTAGGAGAAACAGTGCCTTTATCTTGACCTTGTAGAAGCATATTTTAGAAGACCTTCAGAGTATGGGAATCGAAGTAGTTTTGCCAAGGGATATAGGAAGAATGACCAGTATGCAGATTCAGTCAACCTTAGTAGAGAGGATAAGGGCAGCACAAGCAGGAGATCCACAGATTCAGAAGTTGCGGTCGGAGTGTGAATCAGGCCGTAGAAAGGAGTTAGTGATTCATAAAGATGGTACGCTCAGGTTTGGAAACAGACTCTGTGTACCGAGTGGAGACCTTCGGCAAGAAGTTATGCCGAAGCTCATAGTTCTATTTACTCCATTCATCCAGGAGGAACGAAGATGTATCGAGATATCAGGCAGTTCTTTTGGTGGAATGGCATGAAAAGAGAGATAGCGAGATTTGTATCCAAGTGTCTGGTATGTCAGCAGGTGAAAGCCGAGCAGCAGAGACCGGCAGGATTGCTCCAGCCGCTTCCTATCCCAGAATGGAAATGGGAGCACATCACGATGGACTTTGTGACCGGTTTACCTAGATCCCCGGCTGACAAGAATGCAGTCTGGGTAATAGTAGATCGACTCACGAAGGTCGCTCATTTCCTTCCCTTCCGAGTTGGGCAGACTACTGAGCAGCTAGCAGAAATATACATGAAGCAGATAGTAAGGCAGCACGGTGTTCCAGTTAGTATAGTATCAGATCGGGATACGCGGTTTACTTCCCATTTTTGGCGGAGCTTACACCAAAGTTAGGGAACCAAGTTAAGATTCAGTACTGCTTATCATCCACAAATCGACGGGCAATCAGAAAGAACCATTCAGACGTTAGAAGACATGCTACGGGCGTGTACCTTGGACTTTGGCGGATCTTGGGAGGATCACCTTCATCTAGTGGAGTTCTCCTATAACAACAGCTATCAGGCTAGCATTCAGATGGCCCCGTTCGAAGTATTGTACGGAAGGAAGTGCAGGTCCCCTTTGGTATGGGACGACGTCGGAGAACGGAAGTTGTTGGGACCAGAGATGATCACGCAGACTGTGGAGATAGTTAAGTTGGTCAGAGAGCGCCTTCGAGTTGCACAGGACCGACATCGTCATTGGACAGATCAGCATCGTAGGCCTCTAGAGTTCAGAGTTGGCGACCAAGTATTTCTGCGGATTTTACCTACTCGAGGTATCATCAGATTTGGAACCCGAGGAAAGCTTAGTCCAAGATACGTTGGTCCTTTTAAGATTCTCGCTCGGGTAGGCGATGTGGCTTATCGACTTGCCCTTCCATCTTCGTTAACTAGCATACATGATGTGTTTCATGCGTCCCAGTTACGTGGGTATGTCCCGGATCCGAGTCATGTCCTCGATCATTCTGAGTTAGTCGTTGGTACCGACTTAACTTACGAGGAACAACCCGTATCTATTTTAGACCGGCGAGAGAAGGTACTCAAGAATCGGACGATAAGCCTTGTCCGTGTTTCTTGAAACCATCACTCTCCGGGAGAGTCAACCTGGGAGCGCGAGGACGAGATCAGATCTCGGTATCCGCATTTGTTTGACTGATAAGGTATATTTTGCACCTTATTGATACGATTCCATGCTTATCTGCACCTGCTTGTTTTGCACTTTGTGATGTATAATAAATAACTGCTGATAGTTAACTTATATATGATTGGGCCTTGCTTGCCCTAATTTCACTATCCTGTCTTGGCTGGAATTCCGAGGACAGAATTTTTCTAAGAAGGGTAGAGATGTCACTCCCCGATCCTGGAATACGTATTTTAATACGTAAATCGGTAAATTGTATTTTCCTTGTATTTTTACTATATTTATTATGCTGTATTTCTTCATGCATTTCCCAAAAATATTCGACAAAATATTATTTCCTAATTTATTTCCTGCATTTGGGCCTACAGTTTTGGCTCATTAGGGTAACCTATTCTTGGTTCACCTTGGTTCATCATGAACCCATGGGTTCAAAATTCTATATAATAACTCAACTCATTCTCTCTCCTCTTATTTTTTTCCTCTCATTTACTTTCCTCCACCAACCAAGGCAAGTACCAACTTGCTCAAGAGATGGATCCATAAATGTTGTTGATGTTTTCTTACAAATTATTTGTCAAAATATGTTCTTCTCCTTATTCTATACTAGTTTAGAACTTGAAGTTTTCCATTTTGAAGCTTTAATCTTTGAAGATCTAGGTTTTAACCATTTTCGGATTTTCTTGGTTTTGATCTAGCAAACTTCATTATTTTTAAGTTTTGATGGTTCCATGTTGTAGAGAATTTTATTCTACCCCATTTTGACCTAAGGAAGTTCCGATTTGGGCTCCGGATGAAGGTTTTGTGTAGCTTGGAAGCCATGGTTGCTTGGCTCCTCTTCTCGGACAGGTGGAGAAGAAGAGCAGTACTTGACCGCATGAATCTTCATGCGGCAAGTCTCTGGCCGCATGGACTTTCCAGCCGCATGAGACTCGTTCGAGCTCAGCCGCATGGAAAGCCTTTCCTAGCCGCATAAGACTTACTTGAGTACTTGACCGCATGAATCTTCATGCGGCAAGTAATTGAGCCGCATAGCCTTGTTCAGACTCAGCCGCATGAGCCCCTGTCGCATGGACTTCATGCGGCTAGCCTTCGCAGCCGCATGAGTTCTTTTGCACCCAGCCGCATATGTGCCACTGTTTTAGGCCGCATAAAGCTCATCCATCATCCAGCCGCATATGTATCACCCATGCTCAGCCGCATAGGACTTCATCTGATCGCAGCCGCATACGCTGACACCCCTTCGTCCGCATGAACCCGCCTTTCCAGCCGCATGCGCCTTGGGGCTCTCTGAGCCGCATGAGCGTGTAGTCCCAGCCGCATGAGCGTGTAGTCCCAGCCGCATGGACTCACTCCCTTTGAGCCGCATGGACTTTTGTGCCCTATATTGTTACCTTGTTATTATTGTTATTATTATATATATATATATATATTATATGCCCATTTTATATCCTTACGCCTTTTGTCCCGAGCATGATATGAGCACTAATGTGACCCCGAAGAACAAAGTGCTCCTACCTGATACATGTACCTGAATGTCCCAGTTCTTGTTCATGCTCGACAAAAGACTCGTAACTCCACTTGACGTACTTGCAATGATGTATTACACTAAGGAGGGTAGAACATGTTGACCTACCGATTGACGTGAATCCTCTTTGGGGTACTCGTACTAAAGTACGACTTTAGGGGGATAATTATGCAGGCCACAGCATGAAGGTCCAAGATTTTACCTAGGGTTAAATTAGGCAACTAAATATACTAGATGCATGGGGAGGGCAAAATCCCGAGATCGTGTTACACCAGCCGCCTTGAGATACTGTCTTGACGCGCCGGCTGGTCTCCACGGATACTGTGTCATCTGCAACGAGTGGATGACTGTATCCGATTAATTCATGCTATATATTATATGTTTTAGCAAGGTGGCCTTGCGAGGGACCTGTGCTCAATCATACCTGTCTACGCAAACCCTTGGGTTGGCTAGCCTTGCTGGAAGGATACGATCTGAGGATTTTCTAATAACATGATGTGAGGATAACCTCGTCCTACTAGAAACTCGTAGACTTGATTGGCCGTGAAAACGACTTGCTTGTTTCCTATTACCTTCCGTGAATAACTGAGGGAAGCGGACTATCATGGTACATGATCCAACCCATGTTCTTATTTGATTGTTGGGTTGGTTATCGTACTATGACAGGCTGTGGACCGAAGTTATGAACGGAAGACTTATTCTGGTTGTGAAGTGCTACTTCTGTGAATGACTGAGGAACATGGTCTATCATGGTACGTGATCCAACCCATGTTCTTGTTTGATTGTTGGGTTGGTTATCGCACTATGATAGGCTATCGACCGAAGTCACGATCAGGAGATTTTATTGCTTATACCTTTTAACTTATGTGAATGTTATAGAGTACGACACGTCCCGACTCCATGCGGCACCTTTTGTCCTTGTTTGGTTGTAAGGGTGCCATATGGGTTGGAAGATGTTGCGCTACCATATAATCGTAGCATAAGTATTACTATTATCAATCATTCTATTAACTGGGTTTTTAGTCTTATCTCTTGTTCCTCTTTGGCGGTACTTGCTATTCGGGGCTGACCCCGCTGGTTTTGTTTGGCCAGATCCCGTAGCAGAGCCAGAGGACACAATCTTCCTCCCTGACATCCATGGTGCATACTAGGAGCATGGCAGTTCGGGGACTCGAGTGGGTTTCTTCTCCACCACTCCTGCTTATACTTTTGCGACGTTTAGCCACCGGCACCTGTTAGCCGGATTACTTGATATTTTGTGTCAGTACATAATTGTTATTAAACAGACTGCAGCTGTGTATAATTTTGTACTCCTGACTCTTCGAGATAGCTAAATTATGAAGCTAGTCTCTCATGATCATTTTGATGAAGCATCGGGGACGCCTTACTGCTTTATCTTTAATGTTCATCTATTTGCTGATGTGATTTGATTGATTGAGACATAGAACTCTGTGGGACCATAGGAGACTTGATTGTAGCATGTACCCCCTAGTCTCTCGACAGCCATGATCGCCGTATGACGTTACGTACCTTATATGGTGTAGCTGGCCTAGTCTGTCTCCGTATTTCGGTACTGGGGCGTGACAACTAAACAATCAGAAAATAAAATAAAATGAAAAAAATTAACCCGAAATTCAGGATGCTAACAGTTGTAGGAAGTGTCCGCATCTATGACATAACAGGTCACTTCTGACTGAAGGTCGCCGATTTGGCACTTCAAGCAAATCTTTCTGATCGGATAGCTTCTGCCTGAATTAAAACCGCTGATGGTGGTGCTTGTCGGCGTCAGACGATGCATTGGGATGCGCAGATGGTGTAGTAAGCTCTTCGGGATGATGCTTATGGAAGAACCGGGATCAATATACATCCGATCCACCTTGATATCGCCAATGTACCCAGTATAATATAGAGGGCGATCGTGCAGGTTGGTCTTGATAAGCATATCCTATGGAGTGAAGTCGATGTTGGGCATTGCGCCTGTACAAGCGCTGTCCTGGAGATCTGCAGGCGAGCTTTTCCAGTGAGATTGGACTGAGCCAGATATGTGTCGGCATTCTGGAGTGCCTCGTTTAGTGCGACGCGAACATCTTTGGTGAGTCTCAGGAGTTCGTATAACAATAATTTGGCCAGTGTGTTAGCCAATTGTGCCAAGATGTCGAAGTTGTAGGGCCTCTCCAGCCCATGAGGTGTCTCTGTACGGAGCGGCTTGTCAAAGTGAGTCTCCTTCGGCCAAGGTTTGTCGGTCGTCGAAGGCTGCGAAGGTCCTGGAGCATCAACAGCTGTCGGCTGATGATCTTCAGCCGAGTTACCCGGTGTGGGTTGGGATTATGCACCCAAATGGATGATGACAGCCGTAGCTTCCTCGACCTCCACCGAGATTGTACGGCATGATTTGACTTTCCCACTCTTTTTCTTGCTGGTAGAGGGAGGTACGGACTGAGTCACTTCAGGTACCAGGTCTGGATGGACCCACATGACCTCCCCTCGTGATGTGGTAAGGGGTACTAGACCAGTAGCCTGGTCTTGAGGAGGTAGAAGGTTAGCGACCTCCATCCTTGCTTTTGGGACGGGCACTACCCCATTCTGAGTCTTTGTCGGAGGGAAGCTGCCGAATTATACTGACACCATGTTGGCTGCTACGGTCACCTCTTCGAAATAAATGGCCAGGGCCTTAGAATCGATGAGATGTTGGATGTATCGCTTCAGTTGGTAGCAGTCTTGTGTAGCATGGTAGACATAGCGATGGTAGTGGCAGTACTTGGGGCTCTTTATCTCTGCAAGACGAGGTTCACGCCTTGAGGAGGAAGCTGAATTCGGCCTCCTTGTATGAGCATGTCCAAGATGGGCTTGACATGGCTGTCCTCGAAGGAGTAGGTCATCTAAGGCCACTACTTTTCTGCCGGCTTTGATTCAGGCTTTAGGGTTGTGTCGGCCACCATAACCTATTTGCCCTTGTTGTCTCGATTGTTGGAGGGGTTACCATTATTTTTGCTATTGGCGTTAGAGCGTTTGCCCTTGTCCTCTCCTTCCGATACGTGTAATCCTAGTTGGCGAGCTTTCTTCAACTTGTCTTCTGCGCTAGTGGCGCTAATAATGAAAGTCTTCTAATCCTTAAATTGACTTTCGCCCATCCAGAGGCTGATTGTGGGAAGCAGCCTCTTTTGGCAAATTTTAATTAAGAAGGAATCAGGGTTACCAGAAGGCAACTTCATCTCGGTTTAACGAAACCGCTCGATATTGTTTCTTGTCTGCTCCTTTTTTTCCTGGACAACATCCATGAGGATGGACATTGTCACGTCTTATCCTACTTCATAGAACCTCTCCAGGAACATACGTTTGAAGCCAGCGAAGGAATGGATGCAGTTGTGCGGCAAATTAAGGTACCAGTCGAAGGCGACACCTTCCAATGCTCCAATGAACAACCATGTAAGGATGGCATTATCGTGAGACAGATGGTCGATTGTGACTTCAAAGTAGGTGATGTATATGCTTGCAGATATCTTTCCATCATACGGATTGATGTTGAATGGTTTATATCTTGGTGGGAAGGGAACATCTCTCCATGCAGCAGGATATGGTTGTCGTATCCTGAGGTCCTGGCAGTTTTTTCGGGCGTAGAACAAGGCCCAGAGCTCCTGGACCTTTCTTCTTGCCTCCCTAGCCTCGTCTGCAGTGGTAGGAGCCGATATTTCAGGAGGATTATCATCCGGGTATGGTGCAACTGAGTTCGAGTCCAAATTGACCGTGGGACCCAAGCTTGTTTGGCCAGGCGTCCTTCCTTGCAGAGTTGGAAGGGCCGCTTTGATCTTGTCCATGGACTTGACCAAGGCATGAAGTATGGCCTCTAGGGTGTCGATGCGTTGGCGATTACTGGGACCATCTTGGTTGCTGTCCGTCATGAACATCGTCCTCACATGAGGAGAGATAGAAGGAACGATGGAGGATGTACCCTCTGAGTCATACCCTTGTACAGAGAAATCGTCAGGATATATAGGAATGTTCTCCTCTGGTTTGGACTTAGAAGGAGTGGTACCCACAGCATCAGAGCTTGCCTCGTCTTGAGAGTTTTGAACGTCCTCGGGGACGTCGGGATATGCTGCATCTGTTGGGTGAACCGTTTCCCCTGGATTATCTTCTTGGAACACCGAATTGTCGTAGATATTTGAAGGAGTGCTACCCCCGGCTCTAATGCCTCCCAGAGATGTGGACGATGAATCTCTAAGTATGGCAGATTTTGTCTTTGAGCAGGTACCTTGGTAAACTACTCCTGTAACGGTGGTAGACAACCGCTTAGAAGAGAGTTTCTTGGTTACGCCGGTTAAGATTTTTGGACTGGTGACATTTGTTTTCTTCCCTCTCCCACTGCCAGGAACCTTCAGAGCAGAATTGTAGGAGGCAACGAGAATCGTCTCGTCTTCTGAGCTTGGGTGTTGCAGCCGTTAGAAGACGGACTGCCGGTCTTCTTGTATTGCCTCCTTATTGCAGCAGCAGTTGACAATGACTTGGGTGCAGTGATGTCCCCGACAGGACTCTCTGCATACTAAATCTTTGTCTCTTTCCTTGGGTTTGTAAAGAATTATGTTACGAAAGTCACCCGTTTTGAGGGCCCGGAAGTTCTGAGCACATGAGTGTGTTGGCATCCTGCCTGCTCCCTGATGTGGGGGTAGTACGAGTACTTGCCCCTTACCAATGTTGGGAGATTCTTGGTAACTATTCCGTTCGTTGGCCGTCGGGGGCTGGACACGGATAGTTTTATACAACTTTCCATCAGGGGCCCGCGTAATAGTCAGCGGGACGCCCTGATAGTCAGAAGTTGGACAGCTATCTGAGCTCGACAAGCCCGTACTGCCCGAGACTTCCTCCTTCTAGAACCTGAGAGTTCATAATAGGAAGGGTCTACAGAGATTGGCATATGAGAGCATCTGGGGTCAGGATCGCCTGACAGGCGGTCGAAGACTGACCGTGAGTCGCATGGAGCAAATGGTATGCGGCTGGGTTTGGTAGCCGTGTAGGTTGTCTGCATGTAGCTGGCATGTGTGGCCGTATGACCCTTTTGTATGCGGCTAGGAGTGGTGGTCGCATAAGCAGTCTGTATGCAGCTGGCAGTCGTGGCCGCATGAGCAGTCTGTATGCGGCTGGCAGTCGTGGCCGCATGAGCCTCCTTCATACGGATGAAAGTTCTGGCCGCATGAGCCTCCTGTATGCGGCTGGCTTCTATGGCCGTATGAGTTTTCATGTGGCTGGCACCCTTATACGACTTCTTCTTGGACCGCACAGAGTTCCTCTTTGCCCCTACAAGTCCAGCATCGTAGTATTTTCCTCTGTCGGACTTGGGGACAACAGAGTCCTCTATGGCCTGAAGTAGGGTCGTATGAGAGTTTTTTTCTACAGTCTTGAGCAACAGAGAGTACTTCTTCGAGAGTATGGAGAGGAGCGAATGATTTGGGCCTCCACTCCCTGCGTGCCTTCTTTGTGCGGGCTCGCCGCTGGACCGGGCCAGTGCTCCCGTCGGAGAGCATTTCTTCAAACGCCTGCTAGTCGAACCGGGCGACCAGCATCTGTTGAGTGGAGCCATGTTTGGCTGCGTCCGATTGCATCACCAACTCCTCATCCGTAGAGAAGTTAGTCCCCAGCAGAGTCGCCATCGTGTTTGCCATTGATTATAAAAGAACAGAACAGTTTTATGGGAGGACTGGACTTTTACTCCACAATACAAACTCGTTCGTACAAAGAAATCCTAGGAATGAAAACCTAGGTACAGCAATCTAAGTACGATTGTTTATTTTTGATTCTGAAGGGTGACGGTAGAGGCTCGGGAAAGCGACGGCAGCTCTGCCTTACTCCTTGGACGATCGGACGTAGCCTTGGCTCTGATAAAAAAATGCTCTCAGAATGTGTGGGGAGACTCTTCTATGCGTGCCTTTGTCTCTCTGTGTGTCCAGCCGGGGGTTTACAAGGGAATGGCATCTTGCTATTTATAGGAGTGGGGTGTGATCATTAGGGTTTGCAATGATTACCCCTTAAAAAGTCGACGGTTTGGGGATTAATTACCATTTTCCTTGATCATGTTTTGTTGGCAATTAATCTGGGTCGTTATTACAACAAATCTGGGCAGTTAATGTTGATTACGCCAAATCCGTATGGGCAATTAATGTTGATTGCTAAGAATCTTCGTGATTTTTTATGACAAGCTCAGATCTCCTGCCACGTGTTCAATCTGCTTGTTTGCAATAAATATGATTTGATCCGGGTAATTATGATAATTGTATTAAATCTGGTTGTTGGGATTTATTGATAGTAACAAATCTGAGTGGATAAATCTTGATTGATTTGGTGCCATGTGTTCGACCATCATTATGCTGCGAGCCCTAGGGATGCGGGGTGGATTGATCTTCTGCCCTGCGTCCTAACCGCGAACCACAGGGACAGGGTGTCTTGACAGAGCCGCATGAGGGTGGCTTCTCAGGATTTGAACCGCATGAAGGTAGCAGCCGCATAGGCATGGCCTCCGAAATCTGAGCCGCATGAGGGTGGTTTTCTACTGAATCGCATAAAGCTGACCATGTGTCAAGGCTGCATGGGCGTGGCCTCTCAGCATTTGAGCAGCATGGAGATGGTCCCCATGATCCGAGCCGCATGAGAGTAGCGGCCGCATGGGGGTGGCTTCTCAGGATTTGAGCCGCATGAAGGAGGTCCCCATGATTCGAGCCGCATGAGAGTAGTGGCCGCATGGGGTTAGCCTCCACTAGAACAGCATGCGGCTGTCCACGTGTCAAATCCGTGTGGAAGACTTTGGGATTTGATGGATCGTGCCAGCTATATAAAGATTTTTTTGTTTTCCTAGGAGCATGCCTTTATGTCAGAGTCATCATTGCAGCTTTATGTCGGAGCTGTCTTGTTGTGTCAGAGCATTAAATGAGGCCGCTGCTTAATGGCCAGCTGTAGAGGCGAGCCGCATAAGGCCACGTGGCTTTTACTCAAGCCGCATGGCTATGTTGGCGACTTTTCAGCCGCATAAAACTCTTGAGCCGCATGAAGCTCTGGGAGATTCTTTGAACCGCATGAGACTCCCTCTGTTTTGAGCCGCATGGATTTTCCTGTTCTTTTCCATGCTTCTACAAGCCTAAGTTATAGGCATCGCCCATATAAATGCTTCATAAAGCATATACAGTCCTATCGTCCAAGGCTTGGCATAGCCTTGGCTTGCCCCATGAGTTAAGTTGCGTTGCACGGCTTATGATATAAGTTTGGGCACCCAAATGACTTAGTCGTTTAGAAGTCGAACGCATGCGCGACACGTTTCCGCAATGCGTGGCTTGATGTTGTTGCCATTGATTGTGAAAGAACAGAACAATTATCGGAGTACTAAACTTAGACTCACAATACAAACTCGTTTGTACAAAGAAATCCTAGGGATGAAAACCTAGGTACAGCAATCTAAGTATAGTTATTTATTTTAGATTCTAGGGGTGACGATAGAGGCTCGGAAAAGCGACAGCAGCTCTGCCTTACTCCATGGACGATCAGGTGCTGTCTTGGCTCTGTAGAAGAACTACTTAGCGTTGATGAAGAAATGCTCTCCTTTCAATTTCTCTCTGACTCTCTGGATCCGAGGGGGATGTGCTCTCTCTCTCTCTGCTCTCTGCTGTTTTGCAAGGGAATGGCACCTCACTATTTATAAGAGTGGGGGGCATCATTAGGGTTTGCAATGATTGCCCATTCTCAAAAGTCGACGGTTAAGGATCAATGAATCTGGGCCGTTCATAATAGATTTGAGCAATTAATGTGATTGCATCAAATTTCTGTGGGCAATTAATGATGATTGACATAAATCCTCATAATTTGTTATGCCAAGGTCGGATCTCCTGCCACGTGTTCAATTTGATTGATTGCAAATGATCTGATTTGATCCCAGTAATTATGATGATGGCACTAAACCTGGTTGTTAGGATTTGTTGATGAATCTTGCCACGTGTTCCACTATTATTAGGCTGATAACTGTAGGGACGCTGGCAAAACTGTGAGCCATTTAAGAAATCTAAGCCACATGAAGATTGCCCCCCCCCACTGAGCCGTATAAGGCTGGCCATGTGTCAAGGCTGCTTGGGAGTGGCCTTTGAACATTTGAACCGCATGGAGATGATTTGAGCCGCATGAGCGTAGGCGACCGCATGATGGGTGGCTTTTCAGTGAGCCACATGAAGATAGTCCTCGTGAGCCGCATGGGTAGCCTCTGCCTGAGCCGCATGGGTAGCCTCTGCCTGAGCCGCATGGGTAGCCTCTGTCTAAGCCGCATGGGTAGCCTCTGTCTAAGCCGCATGGGTAGCCTCTGCCTGCGCTGCATGGGTAGCCTCTGTCTGAGCCGCATGTGACTGTCCACGTGTCAAGGCCGCATAAAGGTCTTTGGGGTTTGATGGATTGTGCCAGAGATTTCCTTCGTTTCCCTAGGAGTCTGCTATTATGACAGAGTCATCATTGCATCTTTATGTCAGATCTGTCATTGGTCAGAGCTGTCAGCCGTCAAGGCATTAAATATAGTAAAGACAAAGAAAAGAGCTGTTGAGGGCCACGTGGCTCCTCTCTGGGCCGTATAGAACTATTCGAGCCGTATAGACGCTTAAGACACATGGATCACTGAGCCGCATGAGCTCTCTGAGCCGCATGGGGATCCTTGGCCGCATGGATCTTTCTTTATTCTTTTCCATGCTTCTACAAGACCCCCTTCAAAGTTTTCAATTTGTAAAATTGAAATACTTTGAATAAGAAGCATGGCTATATATAAACTCTTCTGGCCGCATATGACGTCCTGGCCGCATGGATGTCCCAGCCGCATATCCTCCTCAGCCGCATTGGTCGATCAGCCGCATGGACCCTTTGGCCGCAGAGGCTGTCTGGCCGCATGAGCTCTTTGCCACATCATCCTGCCGTGTGTGCAAATCTTTTGCATTAATTGATGTTGATTTGCCGTAAATTTTAAAGTCGCTTTTTGGGACAGGATCCCAAGAGTTTGGCCTTTATTTTAGTCGGCTCGTCTCGAGAACCGAAGGGTCGGTTACTGTACGTGGATCGAGGCGCCTCTCTCTTGCCTATAAATGTGAACGTGCTCAGTCGGAGAGACTTCTTTACTCTCTCTTTCGTCTTCGGCCCTCATTTTCTTTCTTAGTCTTCCTTCTCCGACCGTCGGTACGATAATGGCCTCCAAGTCTTCTAAGGTTGCTTCTGCTGCCGCAAAGGGCAAGAAAGCGGCCTCCTCATCGGCCACTACGCCTGAAGTGTGCCCCGACGTCCACCCTGCTTTTAAGGGTAAGGATTGGATATAAATGTTTTGAACCCTAAAACCCACGGCTCTGTTGCATGATTTATGCACAAGCCTTCATCCTTCGTCTTCATTGGACTGCCCAAGTTTAATCCTGATGAAACCGCGTACGTTATATGGGCCGTATGACCCTCTCGTTTCTGAGCCGCATGGGGCATGCCCTGTGTTTGAGCCGCATTAGAAGGATTTGAGCCGTATGAGCACTTTCTGAGATTTGAACTCCATGAAGTCTCATTTGACCGGGGCCGCATGTGTTCCTGATGAGCTGGACCGCATAAAGCTTCGCTAAGTCGTGCCGCATAATCTTTTCTGCTAAATAGAACCGCATACGTTCAATCAAACCGCATGAGCTCTATTGAAGCAGTGCCGCATGAAACCCAACTGAATTGGGCCGCATAATGCTGCGTTGACCCGAGCCGCATAGGCTCCATCGAAGCCATGCCACATGAAACCCAACTGAATTTGGGCCGCATAAGGTTCGTTGATCCGAGCCGCGTAGGCTCTCAGGAGCTTCTTTTTAAGAAACTTTCGTTTTAACCATCTTTTAATCCTGTTTCTTTTGTCTTCTTTCAGTGAATCTGCCAACCAATCCAGCAGGAGAGCTTTTGATGGGTTCAGCACAGTATGCTGTGGGTGTGCGGCTCGACGGCTTAGTTCGACATATGTCGGATCAGTTTCCCACCGATGAGACTTTGGAGAGGTTGGGCGCCATCAATAACCAGCCTTTCCACTTTCTTTGTACTATGATGAACTCGGAAAGACTGGAAGGAGAGTATCTGAAACCAGCCTTTCTCTTCGGGGATGCCCTATCCATAAAGAACCCTCGAGTGCTGGACATTTCTGAGAGTTGGTACTTTATTGTGGACGGGGTGGAGATCTATATTCCCGAAATGGAACATCATTTTCCCCTCTTGTGGTTCAATATGGTACCGTTGAGCAGGCAGATGGTGGGATCCCTAACTCCAACCCAATTGGGGATGTTCTTAGGCAACATCCACTATAATAGGAATATTGGGTCGGCATGTGCGAGCAGGGACTCGGTTAATCAGAGTGTGATGGGACTGATTTCGGGTACTTTCATAAACGTATCTGGTCCCAACTTCACTTTTACTCTGGCCGATACCTTCCTGAATCAGCTCGCTCGTAAGGGGTCTTATCCTATTGGCAGGTTGGCACTGTTGAACTGGATAAACCCCATCCCTACGTGGGTCAATCTGACCTCATGGATCTTGAGGAAATATGAGGCATTCCTTCGGGAGATTGACCTCTATTATGCCATCCGGGGCACCTGTTAAGGGTTACCCATTAACAAGCCTTTATTCATGGCTCTTTTGGAAATGTATAACCGACGGACGGGAACTTTCTTCACGCTCGGAGGGGAGTTGGGACTTGCTCTCCATGAAATGTATGCTGTTTCTAAGCTGCCATGGGGGGGCGAGGCCTTTGAAGTATATATCCCGACAAACGAGGAATTCGAGGATCTGGATAAGCGATTCCCGGGTTTCGTTGCCGTGTACCAGGAACTGCTATGCCACCACAGTATTTGTCATCAAGCGGCTATCAAGAAGAACAATAGCTCAGAAGGGAACGCTCTCCATACTACGTCTTGGGTCTCGTATCTTTTCCTATTCAGTCCCGCTGGCCGGGTTTCTTCTCGAGGTCCTCGGACCTAGGAGGAGATAAAAAACTTGATGTCGACTGCCAAGAGGTCGAGGTCCACCAACGATAAATTTGGCATTCGCATTGACTCCTTCATCTATTTCTACCACGGTACCCAGCAGATGTCTGAGAAGGAGCTCTTGGCCGGATTCTTAATGGTATGGCTACGGAACTACGTAGTCTTGGGAGGGGCAGGTTCTATTGAAAGGATCAGCCGCCACTTTATCCTCCCGTCCGTGAAGCTGGTCTTCAGAGTCAGGCTGGCCCTTCTTCCGGCCATGGTGTGTATCATACACCACGGCCTCCGCATTTTTTTGTCTAAATTTATTACTCGTGAGACGACACTGGACTTTGAGCGGATATAGCTACCCTACCATTATCTAATGGGGTGGCTATTGATGCATTATCGGTCGTTGATGAGGCCCGGAACAGAAGATGGCGTCACTGCTGATGACGCCTTTCTTTTCCGATATCGTCGTCAGACTTGGGAATATGACACCATGCCGGCCTGTCGAGGGCGTTGGCGAGAGTAGACGGACACGACTTCTTCGTGTCTCTTCCTCAATTTATCGCCAGAGAAGTGAGGGGCGTACATATTGATGGCATTGAACCTCCCCTCCTCTTATCTGAGAAGATGCTTCCTTGGCTGCGCAATATTCGTCCAGCGCACCTAGTATATCGTTACCGCAATAACGTATACCTGGAGCCCTATTTGCCCAGCAGGTTCTCTCGCCAGTTTGGGTATAGCCAGCTGTTCCTTGATTATCCCAGTGCTTGTCTAGGCTTTGAGGGCAGTGTCCTCAATGGTATCAGAGCTTGACATTATTACAATGCAGTTCATACCCGAGCTAGCTTCTCGGTCCCCGATGCTAAGACGTCAGGAGAGATTTTGTACATGGTGGCCCTCTATCATGTTGTGGCGAGCAAGCCTCCTGTTAACTTTGACATGAGTACCAGCTTTATTATTGGTACTGGCTTGGCAGAGAAACCCGAGGGGTCCAAGAAGAGAAAGAAAAAGGCGAATATGGTTCATGTGCCGGACTCAGAGTCCACTACCGCAGGCGAAGAGGATGATGAGCAGGATGCCGATGATTCTTCACATTCCTCGGACGAGGAGGTGGGGGATCAGCCTCCTATTCTGTCGGATTAAGATGTGGAGGATCAACCACCTGCTGTGCCTGGTCCTTCGCACAAACGAAGCAGGCGTATGTCTACTGATGATGGCAGAACCTACTCCACGAAGTGAGCTGCGGTAAGACATCGCAGGCTGTTTATTGATGATGTTGACGCTGTTTCTGAGATGATTTGAATTTTGAACACCTTCTCCTTCTTTTTTCTAAACTATGGCCTAATCATTTTCTTTTGCTCTTTCTAGGCGTCAGAGGAGTCGGTTTCTCGGGACCCGACCGCTGAGGTCGACCCGGCCCTGACCACTTTGGTCAATGATATGTGTACCGATATCATTTCAGCTGGGGTCCTTCCGGGGGCGACCGAGGAGTCCCACCTTGTTGAGACCTCGACCCATGGGGACGGGGGCTCTACTACACCTGTCCCTGAGACAGCTAAATTTCAACGAGATGACACTGACCTGGCTGGCTCCCTTTCAGGGGTGGCTAGGGCAGGGAAATCAGTTGAACTCAACTTGGAAGCCGCGGGTGAGGAGACTATGTCAGCTGCGAGCGAGCTGCGGCCTCCATGCTCCTCTCCTGGTAAGATAAGTCGAATCTTAATTTGTGAGGATGTCCATCTGTTCTATCATCATATCCTTCGGGTTACGTTGATTGATGGTTGCTTTGGACGTACAGGTTCCGCCCCTTTATTGCCGGTGACGGACATTGTCGGGGTGGAGTCTGCCGGAGGGGATCTGATGGAAGCACGTGTGCCTCCTTCTTTTCCCACCTATACTGAGAGGCCTCCAGCTGGTTCAAGTTCGGGGGCTCAAGTGGTAGGACAGCCGGGGCAAGGAACAATGGTTCATGCGTCCTCCTCCGTGAATATGGTTTCGGGGGTTGACCTTTCCGCCTTGCCAAGTATCCAAGCTCTTCGGGCGATGGAAGTTGAGCTAGCCGCTATTCATGCATCTTTTCGCACAGAATTTGTTTCCCTGGGGACAGGGATGGCAAGTTCTGATGCTACTCCTTCAACATTGCCAGCCGCACTCCCTTTGACGCTATCCTCTACAGAAGTTTTGGATGAAGTATCCCAGGATGTGGTTGACAGCTTTCACCGCCACCTGAAGAGAGGGGTTGAGGCAGCCGTGGAGAAGGAAACTCCCTTTGCTATGTCCCGTCGGTGCGCCGGTGGCCAAATCGACATCCTTAGAACACTCCCCGGTGGGGCAGGGTTAGCTGCGCTTCTGGAGCCTAAGCTGTTAGAGGCCGATCGTCTTGTGCCCCAGTTTCATCTGTTGCAGCAAGCTGATCTGTCCGCGGTGATAGATCAAGAGCGCACTTTCCTCATAACCACGGTGGAGAAGGTGAGTCATGCTCGGGAGTCGATCAAGCCATCTATACTGAAGGACCGTCGTGATCTGTCTCAGTTACACGATCAATGGAGCCGTAGAAGTGAAGATTGCACGGCTCAGGAGGCGACCGCCTCCCGCGGGGTAATTGACACCAGGGAGCAGATCCTCGAGCTCCAGATAAAGCTGGCCTTTCTGGAGTCCGAGCTCGAAGCCGCCCGTACTGAGAAGGGGCTTGCCATCCAGGAGGCTGACAGACTTAGTCGAGCTTCTGCCAATCTGGAACTCACCCTGAAGAAGATGGAGGATGACTGGCGGGCATATATGCACTTGGATGATGCGGAGCAGTTGTCCCAGGAGGCTGAACGTCGAGCTAGACAGCGGCTTGAGCGGGGGACCACCTTGGTGAGAAACCGCCTCCTGGAATTATGTAATGCCGAACTATAGTCGGACTTTTTCTCCTTTTGTTTCTGTTCTCCTTTTCTTTTCTTTTTGAGAGGGACGTGGTCCCAAAACATGTAATACTTTTTGGCTTCCAAATAAAAGGGTATGTTTTATTTTACCCTTTATTTGTACTGCTTGTTGTATTTGTGGTGTTTGCCCCATATGGGGGGGGGCTTGTTTGTGGACCTGTTACCCTTGGCATACCTTGGTTTTAGGTACAGATAACAAGTTTGATTGGGGATACCTAGAACAATTCCATGGCAAGGTGATCATGGATGTTCCGGGTATCGGGAGAGAGAATACCATGGAACAGCTGGGCTCCCGGGGCATGATGAGAAATGATGGGCCTGTACTAAGAAACTTAGCAAAGGATATTTGTGGGCCTATTATCCTTGGCGTATCCTAGCTTAGGATACGGATAATAGGATGAAAAGGGAACCAGCATACTTACTCAGAGGTAATGAGGACATGGCAAGCATGAGGGTTTTTTTTTTTGCCGTAGAATCTTCCTACTCAGAGATAATGAGGACATGGCAGGAGTAAACTCAACGGATGATATTTTGGACCTATTATCCTTGGTGTACTCCGTTTGTGGGTATGGATAATAAGTCGAAAGGGAATCAACATACTTACTCAGAGGTAATGAGGACATGGCAAGCATGAAGGTTTCTTCGATGGAGCCTTCCCACTCAGAGGTAATAAGGACATGGCAGGAGTGGGCTCAATGAAGGGGGTACATGGAATGACTCAGAGGTAATAAGGACGTGGAAGTTCTATGTAAGGGGTGATTTATTTTTAGCAGAAGTGAAACGACTCAGAGGTAACATCGATATGGCCGTTTTAGAAATTTGTGGATCTGTTACCCTTTTTGTGCACTGGGAGTACGGGTAGTGGATCATGAGGGAGGATCTCTTTCAGGAAGAAAGTTCAGAGGTATGGTCACACATGACTTACTATCTGAAAGTGTGACCGGAATGTGAGTTCAGAGGCACCTGCGGGTACATAACTCGATAATCCGGGAGATTGTGAGTTCAGCGGTACGGGAGGTACATGACTCAATAATCTAGAATTTTGTGGATATGAGTTCAGCGGTATCAACGGGTACATGACTCAATAATCTGGGATTGTGAATGTGGGTTCAGCGGTACCGGCGAGTACATGACTTAATAATCTCGAATTTGGAATATGGGTTCAGGGTACCGGAGGGTACATAACTCGGTAATCTGGAATTTTATGAATGTGAGTTCAGCGGTACCGGCTAGTACGTGACTTGATAATCTGGAATTTTGGAATATGAGTTCAGCGGTACCAGTGGGTACATAACTCAGCAATCTGGAAAATGTGATATGAGTTCAGCAGCACCGACGGGTACATGACTCGATGATCTGGAAAATATCGTTCAGACATAATATTTCTACAGGAACTTGCTGTTGACGGGCAACATGAGCAAGTCTCCGTTTTCTTTTGCGAGGCGGTAAGCACCGTTAGAGAATACGGCCTCAAGGATAAACGGACCTTCCAATTTTGGCTGGAATTTGCCAGCGGTTTTGTGAGTCATGACCATCGGCCTCCGGACTGCCAGAACGAGATCGCCCACTTGGAATGTTCTGATTTTAACCTTCTTGTTGAAGGCTCCGGAGATGCGTGCTTGGTATAGCTCGATCCGTTGCTAAGCAAAGAGGCACTTTTCGTTTAAGGCCTCCAACTCTTGTAACCGGCGACGATAGTTATCGTCTGTCGTCAATTGGTAAGTGAGAGCGACGCGGAGCGAGGGTATTTGAGTCTCCAATGGGAGAACTGCCTCACTCCTGTATACCAGGGAGAATGGTGTGTTCCCTGTGGCAGTTCGGACTGTGGTACGGTACGCCCATAAGCATTCGCCAAGCTTTTCGTTCCAGTCACGTTTGTTGGACGATACAAACTTCTTGAGAAGTTTGATGATTGTTTTGTTGAATGCTTCTGCCAACCCATTCGCTGCTAGATTGTATGGCATTGAAGCAATATTCTGGATACGGTGCTTGTCACAAAACCGATAGAAGGCGTGGCTTGCAAACTGCAGACCATTCTCATGGATGATCCTTCGGGGCAGTCCGAAGCGATAGATGACGTGATGCTTGAGGAAGTTGATCACATTTGAATTCTTTACTTCTGCAAGCGGGACAGTTTCTGCCCATTTGGAGAAGTAATCCGTGATTGCGAGTATAAAGCGATGTCCTCGGGAAAAAGTTGGAGCGATCGGACCGATGATATCCATTCCCTATGCTTCGAATGGCCAGGACGCCACTGTCGGATGTAGATATTCGGATGGTTGGTGGATGAAGTCCGCGTGGACTTGGTAGGCTTTGTACTTTCTTGCATAGTCTATTGCATCTGCTACCATCGTGGGCCAGTAGTAGCCCATTCGGCGAAGGCGGTCTTGTAATTTTGGGCCAGGCTGATTGGCCCCGTAGACACCGTCATGAGCTTCCCGTACGGCTTCTTTGGCTTCTGCGTTTGACAGACACCGAAGCAATAACCCATCGTAGGATCACAGATACATCATTTTCATCTCTGTATCGTAGAAGAATCTGAGAGAACGCCTTCTGATGGAATTGTCTTCCTTTGGGTTCTCGGGCAGGATGTCGTAGACTACGAAGTCTATGAATTGTTGTCTCCAGTCTGGCGCTTCGTCGATCGTGTGAGCGGAATAACTCGCCACGAATTAAACGTTGTTCTTGGGACAGACCAGTTTGTGGCCTATCACGTCAACCAAATGATGAGTATGATTTGGCACTGCTAGGGAAGCGGCAAGGCCGGCTAGGGCATCGGCTTCAATGTTTTGGAGTCTAGGAACATGTTCGATGAAGAATCCCTCAAATGACGAAATAATATTGATCGCTATTTGGTAATAGGGGATCATGTCTTCATGGCGGACTTCGTATGAACCTCGGATCTGATTGACGATTAACTGAGAATCGCCGTATGCTTCAAGATATTCTACCCCCAGCTCTCTTGCAAGTTGGAGGCCAATGACCAAAGCGTTGTACTCGGCCACATTGTTAGAGTAGGGCTCTGTGAGAGAGTAAGCGCGGTTGATCACCAACCCGGAAGGAGAAACCAGTACCACCCCGACCCCGACGATGATGTTGCCCTTAGGTCCGGTCCTTGAGGCGCCGTCGAAGAACATTAGCCATATATCATCGTGAGAGGTTGCATGCGAGTCGGTGACCTCGTCTGAGATTTCTTTATATATTCTGGATGACTCCGAGCCTGGGTGGACTGCTAAAAAGTCTGCCAGAGCTTGACCTTTAACAGCCTTTTGTGGGACGAAGATCATATGATAGGGGGACAGCAATATTGCCCATGTAGCGAGGCGAGAGTTGAGTGCCCCTGGTTTAGTCATGAGGACCCTGAGAGGGTTGACTCGTGAGATCACATTTATGGTTTGTCCTGTGACATAGTGCCGCGTCTTTTGAATGGCGAACACCAGGGCGAGGCATTCCTTCTCCACGGCCGTGTAGCGGTGCTCTGGCCCAATCATCATTCAGCTGAGGTAATATATAGCTTGTTTATCGCCTGCATCGTTGTTTTGTGCTAGCAGAGCGCCGAGGGAATGCTCTATTGCTCGTACATAGAGTAAGAATGGTTTTCCAGCAACAGGGGCCACCAGGACTGGAGGGTTCGATAAATATTCTTTGATGCTGTCGAAGGCACGCTGACATTCTTCGTCCCATACGAATGAGACGCCCTTCTTCATGAGATGGGTGAATGGTTGACATCGCCCGGAGAGGTTAGAAATGAACCTCCTGATGTAAGCTAGCCTCCCTTGAAGGCCTCTGAGTTCGCAGAGATTTCTTGGGGGACCCATCTCCATAATTGCCTTTGTCTTCTCTGGATCTACGTGAATTCCCTGGGAAGTAATAATAAAACCCAGGAATTTTCTGCTGGATACGCCTAAGAAGGAATTTGTGGGATTCATCTTCAGGTTGTGCGCTCGCATCAGGTCGAATACCGTCCTCAGATCCTGCAGATGGTCTTCCTTATAGCGACTCTTGACGGCAATGTCATCGACGTAGCATTTCACAGTCTTGCGCAAGTGGTCTCTGACAATGATACTCATGGCTCTTTGATATGTGGTGCCAGCATTCTTTAAACCGAAAGGCATGACTGTGTAGCAGTATGTGCCAATCGGTGTACAGAATGATGTATGTTTTTCGTCTTCAGGAGACATCTTGATTTGGTTGTACCCTGAGAAGCCATCCATGAATGACATGCGTTCGAAGCCGCATGTGTTGTCAATCATGATGTCTGTGATAGGAAGGGGGAATTCATCTTTGGGACATGCATCGTTCAGATTGCAGAAGTCGATGCAGATTCGAATCTTCTCATTCTTCTTGAGGACCAGTACTATGTTGGCGACCCAGTCTGGATTTTGTTCCTCACGAATGAAGCCGCTGGCTATTAGTTTGTTGACTTCGGCTTCGATTGTATCCATGATGCCCGATCAATGTGCATCCGATCCACCTTTACGTCGCCGATGTATCCAGTGTAATATAACGGGCGAACGTGCAGGTTGGTTTTGATGAGCATATCCTGCGGAGTGAAGACAATGTTGGGCATCGCTCCCGTGCAAGTGCTATCTTGGAGATCTGCAGGCGGGCTCTCTTCCGTGAGGTTGACCTGAGCCAGATAGGCGTCGGCATTCTGGAGTGCATCGCTCAAAGCCGCACGAACATCCTTTAAGAGTCTCAGGAGCTCGTATAATAAAAATTTGGCTGGTGTGTTGGTCAATTGCGCCAAGATGTCGAAGTTGTAGGGCCTCTCCAGCCCCTGCGGTACCTCTTTTTGGAGGGATTTGTCAAAGCGGGTCTCCTTCGGCCTAGGCTTGTCGGTCGTCGGAGGCTGAACAGGTCCCGGAGCGTCAGTAGTTGCTGGCTGATGATCTTCAGCCGAGTTATCGACCACAGGTTGGGATTGTTTCCCGGACCGAGTAACGACAGCTGTCGCTTCTTCGACATCTGTCGAGATTGTGCGACAGGATTTAACTTTTCCACTCTTCTTCTTGCGACTGGAAGGTGGTGTAGACTGAGTCACCTCGAGTACCAGGTCTGGATGGACCCACATGTCCTCCTCCCGTGATATAGTGAGGGGCACTAGACCAGCACCCTGATCCCGGAAAGGTGGAAGATTAGCAATCTCTATTGTCGCCAGAGGGATGGGGACCACACCATCTTGAGTTTTTGTTAGAGGGAAGCTGCCAAATTGTACTGACACCATATTAGCTGCCACGGTTACCTCTTCGAAATCGATGGCCAGAGCGTTCGAATCGATGAGATATTGGATGTACTATTTTAGTTGGTAGCAGTCGTGCATAGCATGGTGGACGTAGCGGTAGTAATGCCAGTACTTTGGGTTCTCCATTTCTGTCGGCCGAGGTTCTCGTCTTCGCAGAGGGAGCTGAATTCTGTCTCCTTGTATGAGCATGTCCAAGATGGGCTTGACGTGGCCGTCTTTGAAAGAGTAGGTAATTTGAGGCCATTGCTTGTCTGCTAGTTTTGACTCGGGTTTCTGGGCTGTGTCGGCCACCATAGCTTGCTTGCCCTTGTTGTCCCGATTGTTGGTGGAGCTACCCCCATTGTTTTTGTTGGCGTTCGGACGCCTGCCCTTGTCCTCTCCCTCTGAGATGTGCAATCCCAGTTGGCGAGCTTTCTTCAACCTTTATTCAGCGCTAGTGGCACTGATGATAAACGTCTTCCAATACTTAAATTAACTTTCGCCCATCCAGAGACTGGTTGTTGGGAGCAATCTCTTTTGGAAAATTTCAATCAAGGAGGAATTAGGATTATCGGACGACAACTTTATGGCGGTTTGGCGGAACCGCTCAATATAGTTTCTTGTCAGCTCTTTCTCTCCTTCATGAGGGTGGACATTGTGACGTCCTGTCCTACTTCGTAGAATCTCTCCAAGAACATGCACTTGAAGCTGGCGAAGGAGTGGATGCAGTTGTCTGGCAGGTTACGGTACCAGTCGAAGGCGACTCCTTTCAATGCCCCAATAAATAATCGTGTAAGGATGGCATCATCATGGGGCAGATGGTCGGTGGTGACCTCGAAATACGTGATGTACCGACTTGCGGAGGTCTTTACATCATATGGATTGATGTGGAATGGTTTATACTTTGGTGGGAAGGGGACATCCCTCCATGCAGCAGGGTATGGTTGCCGTATTATGAGGTCTTGAGAGGTTTCTCGAGCGTGAAACATGGCTCGGAGCTCCTGGACCTCTCTTCTTGCTTTCCTGGCCTCATCCACAGCGGTGGGAGCCGTCATTTTAGGAGGATTGTTGCCCGGGTTCGGTGCCACTGAGTTCGAGTCCGCATTGACCGCGGGACCCGCGCTTGTTTGGCCAGGCGTCCCTCCTTGGAGAGTTGGAAGGACCGCTTTGATCTCGTCTACAGACTTGACCAAGGCATGTAGTATGGCCTCTAGAGTGTCGATGCATTGGCGATACCTGGAACCACCTTGGTTGCTGTCCGTCATGAACACCGTCTTTACATGGGGGAAAATGGAAGGAACAGTGGAGAAAGTGTCCTCCGAGTCATACTCCTGTACCAAGAAGTCATCGGGATATGTGGGAATGTTCTCATATGGTTCGGACTCAGAAGGAATAGTACCCCCAACTTCAGAGCTTGCTTCATCTTGAGAGTCGTGGACGTCCTCGGGGACGTTGGCATCTGCTGTATCTGATGGGAGAGTTGTTTCCCTAGGCTCATCTCCTTGGAACATCGGATTATCTTGGATGTTCTGAGGAGTGCTACCCCCAGTTTCGGTAACCACCAGTGGTGTGGATGATGAATCTCCTACTGTGGTAGATTTCGTCTTCGAACGGGTACCTTGGAATACTCCGGTGGTGGACAACAATTTAGACGACAGTTTCTTGGTCACAGTGGTTGAAATCTTCGGGCTGGAAACATTTATCTTCTTCTCTCTCCCATCGGCGGGGATTTTCTGATTGGAGTTGCAAGAGACGATGGGAGGCGCTTCGTCCTCTGAGCTCGGTCGTTGTAACCTTTGGAAAACAGGTTGTCGGTCTTCTCTTGCTGTCGCGTTGTTGCAACAGCAGTTGACGATAATTTGGGTGCAGTGATGTCCATGGGAGGACTCTTTGCATACCGGTGCCTCTTCTCTTTCCTTGCGTTTGTGGAGGATAACCTCACGCAAGTCAGACGGGTCTGGAACGACCATGTTTGCTCCTTGGTTTTGGAAGACTTATGGGAACCACTCTGTCCGTTTGCCGCCGGGGGCTGGACTCGAGTGGTTCTGTACAACTTTCCATCAGAGCCCGCATAATGGTATATAGAGCGCTCAGATGGTCAGAGGTTGGGACAGCCGACTGAGCTCGTCGAGCTCGCACTGCCCTTGACTTCTTCACTCGAACACCTGAAGGCGTATAATAGGAAGAGTCAAAATGATGCTGCAGAGAGTCAGACACATTTTCTTGGGCACATGAGAGATCAAAACCATAGGAGAGGCGATCGAAGACTGAGCCTGAGCTGCGTGGAGCATGCAGTATGCGGCTGGCAGTTGTGGCCGCATAGGCTTTCTTCGTGCGGCTGGAAGTCTCGGCCGCATGAGGTTTCTTCATGCGGCTGGAAGTTCTGGCCGTATGGAAATTCTTCATACGGCTGGAAGTTTCAGCCGCATGAGCATCATGCATGCGGCTGGCGGTCTTGGCCGCATGAGTGTTCGGATTCTTCCTGGAGCACATAGAACCACACTACGTCCCTGCAAGTCCAGCATCGTAGTGTTTTCCTCTGCCGGACTTGGGGACAGCAGAGTCCTCTATGGCTTGACGTGGGGCCGCATGAGAGTCACCTTTGCCATCTTGGGTCGCAGAAAGTACTCCGTCCAGGGCCTGGGGAGGAGCAAATGATTTTGGCCTCCACTCCCTGCGAGCCTCCTTTGTGCGGGTTTGCTTCTGGACCGGGCCAGCGCTTCCGTCGGAGAGCATTTCTTCAAACGCCTGTTGGTCGAAGCGGACGACCATCTTCTATTGCGTGGAGCCAAGTTTGGCTGCATCCGATTGCGTCACCAACTCCTCAGCCGTGGAGAAGTTTGTCCCCAGCAGAGTCGTCATCGTGTTTGCCATTGATTGTAAAAGAACAGAACAATTATCGGAGGACTGAACTTAGACTCACAATACAAACTCGTTTGTACAAAGAAAGCCTAAGGACAAAAATCTAGGTACAGCAATCTAAGTACAATTGTTTATTTTAGATTCTGGGAGGTGACGATAGAGGCTCGGGAAAGCGACAACAGCTCTGCCTTACTCCTTGGACGATCGGGTGCAACCTTGGCTCTGTAGAAGAACTGCTTGGCGTTGATGAAGAAATGCTCTCCTTTCAATTTCTCTCTGACTCTCTAGATCCGGGGGGGGGTGTGCTCTCTCTCTCTCTCTACTCTCTGCTACTTTGCAAGGGAATGGCACCTCACTATTTATAAGAGTGTGGGGGGCATCATTAGGGTTTGCAATGATTGCCGATTCTCAAAAGTCGACGGTTAAGGATCAATGAATCTGGGCCGTTCATAATAGATTTGAGCAATTAATGTAATTACATCAAATCTCTGTAGGCAATTAATGATGATTGCCATAAATCCTCATGATTTGTTATGCCAAGCTCGGATCTCCTGCCATGTGTTCTATTTGATTGATTGCAAATGATCTGATTTGATCCCAGTAATTATGACGATGGTACTAAACCTGGTTGTTAGGATTTGTTGATGAATCTTGCCACGTGTCCTACTATTATTAGGCTGATAGCTGTAGGGACGCTGGCAAAACTGCGAGCCATTTAGAAAATCTAAGCCGCATGAGGATTGCACCCCTCCTACTGAGCCGCATAAGGCTGGCCACGTGTCAAGGCTGCTTGGAAGTGGCCTCTGAATATTTGAACCGCATGGAGATGATCTGAGCCGCATGAGCGTAGGCGACCGCATGATGGGTGGCTTCTCAGTGAGCCGCATGAAGATAGTCCTCGTGAGCCGCATGGGTAGCCTCTGCCTGAGCCGCATAGGTAGCCTCTGCCTGAGCCGCATGGGTAGCCTCTGCCTGAGCCGTATGGATAGCCTCTGTCTGAGCCGCATGGGTAGTCTCTGTCTGAGCCGCATGGGTAGCCTCTGTCTGAGCCGCATGCGACTGTCCGCGTGTCAAGGCCGCATAAAGGTCTTTAGGGTTTGATGGATTTTGCCAGAGATTTCCTTCATTTTCCTAGGAGTCTGCCATTATGACAGAGTCATCATTGCGTCTTTATGTCAGAGCTGTCATTGGTCAGAGCTGTCAGCCGTCAAGGCATTAAATGCAGTAAAGACAAAGGAAAGAGCTGTTGAGGGCCACGTAGCTCCTCTCTGGGCCGCATGGAACTATTCGAGCTGCATAGATGCTTAAGCCGCATGGATCCCTGAGCCGTATGAGCTCTCTGAGCCGCATGGGGATCCTTGGCCGTATGGATCTTTCTTTATTCTTTTCCATGCTTCTACAGACGCAGCCTTTGCTCGTCGAGTCGTTGTGCATTTAAGTCAAGCAAGTTATGTTACGCTATCGGAGTGGTAGCAAGCACGGTCCTACGAGTTCTACGGTTGGGTATGACCATATAGTCTATCGGTCTTAAGGCCCGTCATATAAATATGTCACGACCCGTACCCGCTTTTCGGATACGAGACATGTCCAAGCCAGCCTACGCCGCAGAGTTGGCGGTAGAACGCTGTCAAGCCCGTAAGAAATAGATGCTAAATAAAAATGATTGCTGCTCATTCACATTTCTAAATTTATTACAACAGTTACAACATTTAAATTAAAAGAAATACTGGTTCTCGCAATTAATGAAAAATGAAACCACTGCTATCTATCTCTAGGTTGTCATCAGCATACCCAAGGCTTTCCCAGTGTTAAGAGTGATCGCGGCTAAACCTGAAAAATATTAGTTTCCAGTCAAGAATGGAACAAGTACACAAACCGACGGCAATGCAAAACACAATAGAATTAACAAGACATGAAAATAGCATATGGAATATGAAAGCTAGCAAGAAAACTGATGACATGGCATGGTAGAGAAGTAAACAAGGAAAACTAATAAAAGATATATATCTAGGTGGTGTGAAATATCTGTTTCGATATATGAACGGCTAAGGGGAAAATCCAGCTCACTGCACGTGTCGTGTGCAACTACTATCATTCAAGAATAGACATTTTGGAGATATTTCTGGGTAGTCCACATGTCTACTAAGATATTTTCCCTCCCGACTACTCCGTGTGACGAGCGTGTCAACAAGCAGCAAGATATATGTATAGATATGAAATGAAAAGACTACTATGAATCGGAAAGCAATCAGAAAGTGCACTTGCCTGAGGTCCTTAGCTGGAGAAACCAAATATTACCATACCACTCAATGAGCCACAATCAGTCAACACATGTAGAAGTCTCCGGATGCTGGAATAAATCGTACCAACGTTCTCAGAATAGTCAAATTAGCTAGGATTGCCTATCCTTAAGTCCAATTCTGGACACAGGAGCAAAACGGTAATTTCGAGCAAAAACGGTGTCCGCCGTTGGACTCGCCTTGCACCGAAAAGCGTACCAGAGTCAACGGTCTCTAAAGTTATCAAACTACATGTCTACGGATCCAGTTTTCCGATACGAACCCAACCGTATGTCCAAAGTTGGATTCCGACGGGCTGTGCACAAAATCGCCCGTTGAGTGGTATAGTGGGGCCCGCAAAATGGTGATTTTATCAACGTTCTTTGAATCGGACCAAACTTTGCATACACGACCAGAAAAATGATATGGTTCTGATGGCATAAGTTTCATCTTGATCTGACGAGCATGCACAAAGTAATTGGAGAATTTGCAAAGTGCAGGATACGGTAAATTTCGACGGATACGCATCAAATTCGTCGCGCACACGCGACCAATTTGAATTCTGTCAAAGCCCACACGACCACGAAGCCGTTACGCAGCTTTCAATCCTTTCGGTTCGCGACCACGTCACCCGGAATGGCGGGACGCACGTCGTGTGGAACAATTTTCTAGTTTTTAAAACAGGTTTTTAGGAAACTCTGGGATTCGGTTTCTCGACGCATAGTCGATGATTTGCGAATCAACAAAAAGGATTACGAAGCCCTATATGTTGGGTTTAACTTATGTTCAGAAAGTTTCCTGATTCGAAGGACAGATTGGTGGGAAATTTGACGTGAAGTTGGGTGTTTGGGACTGCTCTGTGAACCGTTCAAGACCAGTTTTTCGGCAAAGTTCTTGTTCATTTTACGATGCATATATCGCAGAACAAATCAAAATATCTAAAGGGAATTGAAGTTGGTTATATTATGGTCGTACCTGAGCAAACGGTTCGACGTTTCGTCGACCAAGGAGGGAGAAATCACGTCGCGAAGTTGTCTCCATGGCTGCTGTCACTGCTGTCGCTGTCCACTGTTTTACGCATGCGGCCTTGCTATCGACCTCGCCACCTCGCGTGGTTGGACGGCGGCCATCTACGGCGGCGCGCGCACGACCTGGTCCGTGCTGGGGCTCGTGGGGTGATCGCGTGATACTGGATGTTAGGGTTTGGAGTTTTTCCATACGTGCGGATGTTATATATACGGGAAAGGAAGCTCGGGTGGGGCTCTGTTGTTTGCTCGAACGGGCTGAACAAAGGCTCGATTTACTGTTGAATTCCCATGGGAGCTCAGGCCTGTTGGTGGGCTTGGGGTTGCTCGGGCCTGGGTTATGGGTTTTCTTGGCTTCACTGTTTCCTTTTCCTATTGATATATAACTAATACATATGTATACATATATCCACATATATATATATATATATATATATATACATATGCACATACATGTAATATATACATATATATACATGTATATAATATATATATTAATATATACATACACACACCTTACCATATATATATATATATATATATATATATATATATATATATATATATATATATATATATATATATATATATATTTTATACATATATATATATATATATATATATATATATATATATATATATATATAAAATATATATATATATATATATATATATATATATATATATATATATATATATATATATATATACGACCATAATTTCTAATAGTTTCATAAAAATACTTTTATCTATTATACGTTTTTTTTTGTATATGTACATAAATGCTTATATACATATATACATATATATATTTACACACATATTTATATACATATTTATTTATACGCTATATTTATGTACACATATAAATACCCATATTCGCACATATATTTATATGTACATACACATACACGCATTTATATATATATATAATTTTTTTTTATACGCATATATATATATATATATATATATATATGTATATATATATATATATATATATATATATATATATATATATAACTATATATCTATCTATACATATATACGTATATTTTATATATGCACATATACATATATTATATATATTCGCCCACACAAATACTCAATAATAATAAAACAGAAATATTTAATGATAACCCCATTAACATTGATAATAAAATAATAATAGTAATACTAGTAATAACAAAATAAGATGGACCGTTAATGGGTATAGACTTGGATGAACCTCCTATATTCCTGCTCCAAATGGTCGACACAAGTCAAAGCAAGTATCCCAGAAGTGCCACCTTAATAGTACGCACCACAACTTTTTTGTAGAAAACATTTGTATATCCTACAATAAATATAAAATAATGCATATGCTTAAAATACGTTTACATGGACATCTTGGATGCCCCACATCACTGCATAGGCTTGGGCTCAGTTCGTGTTCAGTTTGACTTGTTTGGTACAACCGGTCTCCTAAATGTCAAATTACAATAATAATAAATAATTAAATTATTTATAATGGTCATGTCACAACTTGGCCTGGTTTTCTTAGTTAGGACATCACTATGGCTCGGCCTTCCCTGGCATGGCTAATACACTAGTCAAAGCACGTCACTACACTATCCGTGACACTATTTCTAGTCACCTTGTACTCCAAATCCCAACTATGGCTAAAATCATCTACCATAATAATTAACTATTTAATTATTTATAAAGAAATCTAAAATCACCATCTAAGTAAAATAAATAAAATAAAATAAAAATATTTCAAAATTTCTGGAAAGGGAGGCTACAAATCTACCCACCTTAAAAATAATTTCGTCCTCGAAATTCTACCTCTTAAACATGCCAAAATTCAAACTTTAAAAGAATAAATCTACTATTACCACAATACCCTCGAATTTTAATTTCTCAGAACTATTTATTTCCTAAATTCTAACTCTTAAACTAGCCATTTCGTAACTACGAATCATCGAGGACTTCTACCCACCTTTGGTCACACTACTCCCTCAATGGTATGTCCCTACAACTTTATAATCTTCCAGTTACTTGCTAAAATGGACACCTACTGCTTTTGGCCTCTATAATCCTCTCCTATCTATTAAATAACCCAAAATCTAACAAACAACAAATTTACACAAGTAGCTAAGAAATATTGATAAACTCTAGTAAACACGACTATTCGTCGCTCCGAAGTAGGGAGGACAGAGAAATAAAGCAGAATAATCGGGGCAGCTATGAAGTTTCAAGAGGAGTGGAGAGTACCCAAGGTTACAGATAAAAGGTGAGTTTAAGAACCACTGCCTTATTTGCTAGATTGGGCAACTCTAGTTCAGTCACTTGCTACGTCGAAGAACACTTGTTTCTTAGAGGGACTTACAAACCATGCAATACGGAAATTCCGTTATCGGTGTTAATTTAAACAAGGTTCCAAAATAGAACAAAATTTGAGAGATCAAGATTGTGATCTTAATGGGTTCTCTATCTAGCATCAATCGTTGGTTGGATGAACCTTGGATCTCAACCTATATGGACTGAACAAAATCTCAAGATAAAGACTGAACAAAATCTCAAGATAAAACTATGTCTACTAAGTTAGGGTAACCTAGAATAGGCTTTAACTCAAATGGTTGAGCTAGTTGCTATTCAGGTTGGTTAGCTAGGTCCACAAGCCCAAAATGCGCCTTTAGTGACTTTTGTTCTTAAGTAGCACATGAGGCCTCAATTGGGTGGCACACTAGTAGCATATGCGTAATGGGCTTCCAGTAGATCACAACCATATATTGGTTCAAAGGAATTGAGTCGAGGTTGAGGCTCTAGTAGAAGTCAGAAAGTATACCGGGTAGGTACTATGGTGAAGGTTATAGCTAGTCCTTTTAACCTGAAAGTCGTAGCACAAAAATAGAGTACAAGGGGACGGGTTTGAGTGAGACTTGATATACCTAGATGAAGGTGGACTTGTCTAGATCTTGGATATGAAATTTGTTGAGGGGTAATAGCTGGTCTCGTGCTCTGAATATTAATGGCACGGTCGGGGACACAAGGTGATCTAAATGGAAAGTGGGAGTCCATAGGCACTATTCCTCATCCTAGTGGAAAATTATTCTAATCAATCGGTAATCCTCGTACATCTCAAGATTCTAGAAGGCTTACCGTATACCCACCTTAGAGGCTAGGATATGGTGGCAAGGTTCCTGTCACAGGGCTGGCCGATGGTAGCTACACTTGCGTATACAACTATCATGGTCATGGGGATACTAGGTATCTATCTATCATTTATGAGCTTTCGTCTTTCCAATCGGTGAAAGACAAAAATAATAAAGAGTTCAAGAGAGATGTCACTGAATACAATTTTGCGATTCAAAGATGAAGGTATAATTCAAGGGGAATTGTCAAAGCAGTCGCGGATGAGATCCTAGAGACATCTACATCTCAATCCACGTAGGGTAATTAGATGAAGAGCGAACCAAATGCATCATGGTTGATCAGACCGTAATACAATGATTTCGATTAGACAATATGTTAGCGGGCGTCCCCAATAAACATATGTCTTGAATCAAGCTCGATAAAAGAGTAAGCTTGCAAAAACTAGCCTGTAATAGCAGCATTGGTCAAGAGCGTCAACATATAAATATGTGAGATTTTTGGAAAGGAGGAATAAGTAGTTTGAGTTTTGACAAAGTCAAATCCTTACCTGGTGTTATTGTTTATACAGTCTTCCTATAATCTTCCTATCTCTAAGGCCTTGATCGACTAATGGGTTATGGAACCCTAAATTCTATATTCTAAGTAAACCTGTTAGTGTCAGCCAATTACCTCGTCAATGGATCATAAGGACCACGAAAGACCAGGTTGGGAGACACGCTATTCAACTGGCTGAACTTTCACTAGTTTTGGCTTTGGGTCTTAGGGTCATACAGGACAGTCCCTATCCTCTATAGTATCCTAAACTTGTAATCATGTCAAAATTATTTCACCAAAAATTATGTCTCGCCTGTATACTCTGGCTATGACAAACCCTTGGTTTCGTGATTCAAGTGTGATAAGCTATCAGGTACTCCACTTTATACTGACACAAGGGTATCTAAGATCTAAGAGGTCAACTACGATGTAGTTTTAGCAATGTTCTATAACCTATGATCCTCAAAATAGTTTTATTTCTATGGGTTGTGCCTCGCCAGTGCGCTGCTGGCTGCAGTAAACCCACACTATCCATTCTCAACAGTTGGCGACAGTGCGCTGCTGTCTAGTCATCGCGTTCATTTAATTACTCTAACTATATTCCTAAGAAATTTAAGGAGCTGCTAGAGTCCAACTAATTGGCTATGATAGAAAGTGTAACCTCTGTTTATAAGTATCAATCCTTAAAGCAAAAGACAAGTCGGAAGGAAATATCTGAAGATAAGTGAAGTAAGAACATCCTAATCTTTATCTCATATATATTTCAAATGGCTGAGGAAAAACTTTGAATCAAATCTAACTCGGAATTCATACAGGAATAACAGAATCAGAAACTATAAACTAACTCCTTACAGCAAAAGAGAGTTTAAAATAGACAATTCTAACTTATGATATAAAATTTATACCTAATACAGCAAAAGAAAATTAAACAGTTTATCAAAATCAAATTTAACTCCTTAATTCTAGGCAAGTCTAACATACCAAACGGTTAGTATATCCACATTGGATCACATTATCATATCAAAAGTAAGAGTGTACCTATAGGGATCTAGCAAGCTATCTAAATTGTATGGCCTATATGTTAACCTTAACAACCCAACGGTCAATTTGAACAAGGGACTCCTAGTCCTAGTCATTATCTTAAATCATTTTAATCCTAGTTTGTGAATGAGCATTTCCTGGTCGCAGGCTCGCAATAGTACGACTAATGTACCATCTCGAGTTCGCAATATTTTACGAAAACGGACCTGCATGGGCCACCACAAAAACTTGTCACGACTCGCACCCGCTTTTCGGATACGAGACGTGTCCAAGCCAGCCTACGCCGCAGAGTCGGCGGTAGAACGCTGTCAAGCCCGCAAGAAATAGATGCTAAATAAAACGATTGATGCTCATTCACATTTCTAAATTTATTATAACAGTTACAACATTTAAATTAAAAGAAATACAGGTTCTCGCAATAAATAAAAAATGAAACCACTGTTATCTATCTCTAGGTTGTCATTAGCATACCCAAGCCTTCTCCAGTGTTAAGAGTGATCGCGGCTAAACCTGAAAAATGTTGGTTTCCAGTCAGGAATGGAACAAGTACACAAACCGACGGCAATGCAAAACACAATAGAATTAACAAGACATGAAAATAGCATTTGGAATATGAAAGCTAGCAAGAAAACTGACGACATGGCACGGTAGAGAAGTAAACAAGGAAAACTAATAAAAGACATCTATCTAGGTGGTGTGAAATATCTGTTTTGACATGTGAACGGCTAGGGGTAAATCCGGCTCACTGCACGTGTCGTGTGCAGCTGTTATCGTTCAAGAATAGACATTTTGGGGATATTTCTGGGTAGTCCACATGTCTACTAAGATATTTCCCCTCCCGACTACTCCGTGTGACGAGCGTGTCAACAAGCAGCAAGATATATGTATAGACATGAAATGAAAAGACTACTATGAATCGGAAAGCAATCAGAAAGTGCACTTGCCTGAGGTCCTTAGCTGGAGAAACCAAATAATACCATACCACTCAATGAGCCATAATCAGTCAACACATGTAGAAGTCTCCGGATGCTGAAATAAATAGTACCAACATTCTCAGAATAGTCAAATTAGCTAGGATTGCCTGTCCTTAAGTCCAATTCTGGATACAGGGGTAAAATGGTAATTTCGTGCAAAAACGGTGTCCGCCGTTGGACCCACTTTGTACCGAAAAGTGTGCCAGAGTCAACGGTCTCTAAAGTCGTCAAACTACATGTCTACGGATCCATTTTCTGATACGAACCCAACCGTATGTCCAAAGTTGGATTCCGGCGGGCTGTGCACAAAATCGCCCGTTTAGTGGGACCGTGGGGCCCGCAAAACGGTAATTTTATCAACGGTCTCTGAATCGGACCAAACTTGGCATACAGGACCAGAAAAACGATACGGTTCTGATGGCACAAGTTTTGTCTCGATCTGACGAGCATGTATAAAGTAATTGGAAAATTTGCAAAGTGCACGATATGGTAAATTTTGATGGATACGCATCAAATTCGTCGCGCACACGCGACCAATTTGAATTCCGTCAAAGCCCACACGACCACGAAGATGTTATGCAGCTTTCGATCCTTTCGGTTCACGACCACATCGTCCGGAATGGCGGGACGCACGTCGTGTGGAATAATTTTCTAGTTTTTAAAACAGGTTTTTGGGAAACTTTGGGATTCGGTTTCTCGATGCGTAGTCGATGATTTCCGAATCCACAAAAAGGATTACGAAGCCCTATATGTTGGGTTTAACTTCTGTTCAGAAAGTTTCCTGATTCGAAGGATAGATTGGTGGGAAATTCGACGTGAAGTTGGGTGTTTGGGATTGCTCTGTGAACAGTTCAAGACCAGTTTTTCGGCAAAGTTCGTGTTTATTTTATGATGCATATATCGCAGAACAAATCGAAATATCTAAAGGGAATTGAAGCTGGTTATATTGTGGTCGTACCTGAGCAAACGGTTCGACGTTTCCTCGACCGAGGAGGAAGAAATTACGTCACGAAGTTGTCTCCGCGGCTGCTGTCACTGCTGTCGCTGTCCACTGTTTTGCGCGCGCGGCCTTGCTGTCGACCTCGCCACCTCGTATGGTTGGCCGGTGGCCATCTACGGTGGCGTGCGCATGACCTGGTCCGCGCTGGGGCGCGTGGGGTGATCGCGTGATACTGGATGTTAGGGTTTGGAGTTTTTCCATACGTGCGGATGTTATATATACGGGAAAGGAAGCTCGGGTGGAGCTCTGTTGTTGGCTCGAACGGGCTGAACAAAGGCTCGGTTTACTGTTGAATTCCCATGGGAGCTCAGGCCTGTTGGTGGGCTTGGCGTTGCTCGGGCCTGGGTTATGGATTTTCTTGGGTTCTCTATTTACTTTTCCTATTGGTATATAACTAATACATATGTATACATATATCCACATATATATATAAAAAAAAAAAAAAAATACATATGCACATACATGTAATATATACATATATATATACATGTATATAATATATATATTAATATATACATACACACACGTTACCATATATATATATATATAACTATACATTCAAATACCCATATTCGCACATATATTTATATGTACATACACATACACGCATTTATATATATATATATATATATATATATATATATATATATATATATATATATATATATATATATATATATATATATATAAATATTTTATATATATATATATATATATATATATATATATATATATATATAATATTTATATATATATATATATATATATATATATATATATATATATATATATATATATATATATATATATATATATATATATATATATATATATATATATTTTTTATATAAATATATATATATATATAAATATATATATATATATATATATATATATATATATATATATATATATATATATATAAAATATATATATATATATATATATATATATATATATATATATATATTTTATACATATATACGTATATTTTATATATGTACATATACATATATTTTAACATATATATATATATATATATATATATTCGCCCACACAAATACTCAATAATAATAAAACAGAAATATTTAATGATAACCCCATTAACATTGATAATAAAATAATAATAGTAATACTAGTAATAACAAAATAAGATGGACCGTTAATGGGTATAGACTTGGATGAACCTCCTATATTCCTGCTCCAAATGGTCGACACAAGTCAAAGCAAGTATCCCAGAAGTGCCACCTTAATAGTACGTACCACAACTTACTTGTAGAAAACATTTGTATATCCTACAATAAATATAAAATAATGCATATGCTTAAAATACGTTTACATGGACATCTTGGATGCCCCACATCACTGCATGGGCTTGGGCTCAGTTCGGGTTCAGTTTGACTAGTTTGGTACAACCGGTCTCCTAAATGTCAAATAACAATAATAATAAATAATTAAATTATTTATAATGGTCATGTCACAACTTGGCCTAGTTTTCTCAGTTAGGACATCACTATGGCTCGGCCTTCCCTGGCATAGCTAATACACTAGTCAAAGCACGTCACTGCACTATCCGTGCCACTATTTCTAGTCTCCTTGTACTCCAAATCCCAACTATGGCTAAAATCATCTACCGTAATAATTAACTATTTAATTATTTATAAAGAAATCTAAAATCACCATCTAAGTAAAATAAATAAATTAAAATAAAAATATTTCAAAATTTCCGGAAAGGAAGGCTACAAAATATGACTTGGGCGATGGCGTCGCGTAGAACATAAGTCGGTTTAAGGCACGATGCACGGACTTAGTATTTAAGGCATGAACCACGGTTGATTTAATGAGTTCTGGAGACAGAACTATCGAATAGGCATTCATGAGTTGAATGAAATGATATAGTAACATGGAACTAATGCTTGCGACCGTGGGTCGTCGAGGGGTCTCAAATGATAGAAGTCTTTATATTGGTTTTGAAAGGGATGGTAACACTGGAAGAAGGATGACTGTGTGAGACGTCAGTTTGAGTCGAGTCTTGTATGGTCATTGGACAACTTGTCGACAAGGGCGAGTTTCCTCGAGCGACAAACCTGGGACACGGGACCGACTCGGTCTAGGAGAAAATATGGCATAGCCGTAGCTGGACAAACCGCTCGGGTTATTCGGGAACTTTCAGCGGGGCTAGCTACTTGCGTTGAAAGGGTCGCCGAATAGCAAGGCTATAGTCCAGGATAACTTGTCATGCTAGTGACTAATTCATATAGATGAGTCGGCACGGGCGACAATCCACGAGTGTGCCTTTGGATTGAGTCGAGTATTGAGTACACAATATCAAGGAGTCGCGTTGAATGTGTGTGTATAGTTTGAACACAATATTGGGCCTAAGATTTGGTTGCAACATAGGCGAGGTGCTTCGGCACGAGATGTGGCGTCAAGTCTTATGTTGTCGGCTTATAAGTTGCATAAGTTGGTTTGAGTTGTCTTGAGTTTAAGTCAGGAAATGCTGCAAGGCAAAGTTGGTCGAGTGACACTTAGTTCACAAGTTGGATGGGTCAGTTGATGATCAAAGTAGCAAAGGGCCGCGAGGCGGCGATATGATTGAGTTTCATTGAGTTACGAGGTACGGCCTCAACAAGGACTTATAGCACGGTCACACGGGAATGGAGTCTTATCGCGTAGTTGCGTCTCTGATTTTAGCCGAAAGGCAAGCACGACTTGATAGGTTAACGTTGTTGAGTCGACGTTGTTGTTGTAAGCACAGGATGATCTAGAGACACAAAATAGGCCAAGGCGTCGGTCCAAAAAAACTGATCCTAAGATAAGAGTAGAAAGATAATACAAAGGGGACTAAGCTGCATAAAGTAAATGAACGTGTCAGTTTTGTATGGGTGGGCGAGGAGCTCATTCCACCAGTACAGTTGAGTATTGACACCCACATAGTTTTCATGTGCAGGCACAGGTAGAAGCTCTTGGTGCGGGGCTCGCTTGGATGCGTCGAGGCATGGAGTTCCTTGGCGATTCGAAGCGTATGGCCTCGTGGAATCAAGACTTATACGGGATATAATGTATGGACGTCGCCTTCCAAAGCATCCGCTGGCTCAAGACATGTATTAAGAGATGAGAGAGAGCTTGTAATATTTGACCTAATATCAATAAAGAGCTTCCTTTGAATTACTTGTGTTTTGTTCTTAATTTCCGCTGCTATTATTCAATGTCTCTGCTTGGGACTTCTATGCGACGACCCCGTTGTAGCCACTAAAATTGTCCGTTATGGAACCCGCCTTGCATGAGCACAATCTAGGCTCGTACGGTATCACACCTTAGCGAGGACGATCAGTAACAAATATAACGTGGTGTATGTTGATGATAAGTCTAGGCGATTTTGAGAATCGTGCTATACACAAGAGCGAGCAGTAAGGGAATGACTCTTGAATTGTTTTGTTAGACTTGGATTCACCTAGCAATTGAGCTTGCGTGAATCGAACTTAGATTCGATGTTGTGAGACAGACAAGTTGAAAACTTGGCTAGAAAGTTCCTACTCGATAGGAATCGAACATAAGACGCGTCGTAAAGACCTTTGTGTCAAAGCGATCATTGCATTTGAGCATCGTCGACTCGAATTAAACTTTTGTGCCGAATAGATTATGGCCTTTATGCAATGTCAATATAAAGTTACGTCCGAAGAATTTAAGCACGATGTCTAGGTAAGTGACCTAACGGGCATATCCCTGAATGTTGATCCATTTGCAAGTAAACAAAGGAAATCTAATCGAGATGAGTTGCCTAACCAAAATTTGAAAATAGTTGGACAGCGACTTCGAACGCAAGGCTTTGTGAAGGATCGTTGCGATCAGATGCGCAACGGCTCGACATGACGCATAGAATTGATGGTCAAAACGAAACATACGAAACAAAAAATGTGATTTTGAATCGCATCACATACAGTGACTTTATTGACTAAATCACATATATATTGAATATACAGACGCGATAAAATTTCGAGAACAGTGCTAAAGATAAGTTTGATCGAGAGTACGAGATGACAAGCATAGGATTGAAATTTACCTATCAGCCTTGTTCTAATTTTCTACCACTGGCTTAGCTGAAATACATATCTTTTTGGGATGCCTTGAATAAGTGTAATGATACAAATCAAGTTGTATACTGAATTCAAATTGAGTTGCAGGAAAGACTGAAAGTTAATGAAAGCTTGCACGAGTGTTTAAAACGGAACAACGATAGTTGGACGTGATCGTGAAACGATCTAGAGAAATACATGGAATTGAGTGTTGGTTTCGATTCGAGGACGAACATTATTTTGAGTGTATATTATGTAATGCCCCACTCCATACGGTGCATTATGCTGAGTCATTGACTCGAAGAGTTGTATTGACCTGATTAAGTATCGATGCGAATCGATACGAGAGTATGTTGAACCAAGAAATGCATCGAGTCGGATCGATGCAAAGAGTTACGTCAACCCGAGGAACACATCGAGTAAGATCGATGCAAGTGTTAAGTTGGCCTGAGAGAAAGCATTGAGTCAGTTCGAAGATTCTAAGAAATCGAATTGACGACAGATATTAGTCCGATTCGGACAAGTATTGATTTTAGTTGGTTTCGTATGCAGGCTATACGTTTACGCTAAAATATAAGAGGTCGACATTTTGCCTTATCTACAACGGGGTCCGCAAAACCAAATTACCGCCTCGTAACGGACTGAAGAATAGGCACGATAGGCCAAATCACTTGGATAATTCAATGTAGCACAAGGTGTTCGAATGGTCAAGTCAGAAGAGTTGGTCGTGCTAACAAAATTATGAAATCGAGCCACATCGGCTCGACGAAACGATAATGCGTATCGGGTTAAGGTGGGGGGGCTTTGACTTCTCTTTCCTACTCCTTCATGCCTAAGTAAAATATATCGTTGTATGCTAAGTTAACCTATCGAGACCAAGGGTATGGCCCGATCGAGAGATGAACATAGTACGTGTCAAATACCAGATAGAACAATTGAAATGAAATGCACATCAAATGTACGAGTCGCTATGGAATATTGAATATCGCAAAGGCGAGCGCCTCGGTGCGTAAGCCATAAGAACGTGGGATAACTGTATCAACAAGTGCCTCAATGAACGAGTCATTCTGTGCCCCCACGCACGAGTTAGTATGCTAGAACATTGAAAGACTATATCGACGCGAGTGCCTCAGTGCACGATCTATAGAACATTGAATACCCTATCGAGACGTGCCTCAGTTGCACGAGTCGGAGGGAATGAACATACATTGAATACTAAGGCATAGAACATGGAATTACGGTATCGAGGCGTGCATCGCATGGATAACTCGAAGAATAGATAACAATCGTGTCAGGGCGTATGTATGCACACGAGGATCATACAAGATGGCTTCATTGCAAAGAGAACAGTTGTGGTATGAATGTAACCAAACTATCGTATATGACATGATGCCTCGAAAATGTTCGAGACCTTCTGGTCATTCGTTTGACGAATATTGAGTTGCGACATGATGCCATTGAACCTTAAAACGAAGTATGGAATCTAAGAACATAGAAAGTTTAGGTAAGAAATACGAGATAATATGAAGTCTGAGTCACGGACTCAAGATATGTTTGGTTGTTTGAATAAGACGTGCGTTGCATGGTCGAATGGACTTGAGAAATGGATTGGAGATAATCTCTCGTGCATAGGCCAAATGCCCAGCAAAGTTTAACATCTCAACGCACGAGAGATTATCTCCTTAGAGATGTGTGCCCAATAAAGTTGAACATCTCTAAGACGATTAGCGACTGGTTATTAATGTGAACGCTGCACTGATTAGTATGCAACGGTAAGCCTCCGGTTATTGGGATAGCAACCCATCCTGTGAGGCGTCGGGCTACCTAAATAAAGAAAAGAAAATAGAAACATCTTTAGTTCATTCTGGCGCGGATACGCCAATGACCTTCATATAGTTAAGGAATTGTGAGCCAAAATACAGGAATAATAGATCCTACACAGAGCACTTATAACATGGCAGGGAAGGAATGAGGCGTATTCACCTTACGGCGGTGCAAGGGCGAGTACGTCAGTGTTGGTAGGAAGTCACAAAACAACACGAGATTGCTATTGGTTGCCTGCTTGCTTATGCGAATCGAAATAACATGCTTGCCATGATAACATACTTTACTACTTTCGAATATGCCATGAAATCGATCCTAAGAAGAACATAAAAAGATAACTAAATTGTATGCTGTGTAAATCAATATATTACTAAATGTTGGTTTAGTTAAGTGGGCCTTTGATCAATACAACGAGGATAAAAGTATTAATCCCCCACTTGTTTGGTAGCAAGTACAGGGAATGGTCTGCTCGCGGCGGAGCTTCGCTTGATCGAGCTGAGGCATGGAATGTCATAGCGTTTGAAGCGTGCAATCGCATTGACGCTCGGACTTACAACAGGATTAATGCGGCCAAGATATAGAAAGCATGATGTATGGAATGTTAAAATCCTTAGTGGACAAGAGAGAACTTGAGTGTTGTAGCCAATCTGGCAAATTCAGTTAGGCTATTGAAAGTCTTTGCAATCTCAGTTCATTTATCAGAAAAGAAAATTGTTTCGTATACTCTATTTTCTTTCGTTGCTAATATCAAATCAAAGATAACCATTTGACAACTTCTCATCTTGCCTTGTACGAGTGCAACTCCAGAGTCGACGACATCATGCCCAGCGAGGCTAATGATTCGGATAAATAGATACGAGGACGAGCAATTTTTCGGGTTGGGGTGTGACATCAGTGGTGAGATTATCCATATTGCTAAACTTGGGGGCGATAGAGTGGTAGAGGATGTGGTAGAGATCATGGTAGAATGGACTCAAATCCTTGTCATTAGGCTTGAGAGAGGTGGGACGATCGCAGATGCAGAATATAGATTCCTCAAAAGTGTAGGTTGAGGAGAGCTTGATGGAGTCACTGGTGAAGGGAAGTGGACGAAGGTTGGGATGCTCAGGAATGCCAAGAACGTTGGCAAGAGAAGTGGTGGTGACGATGAACTTTACCCCGCACACTCTATTTTGAAGTTCGGACCATTGCCACTTGCAACCAAGTTGCAATAGAACATCTGGATGGTCGCGGGATAGACATCCACCTGCCGCTCCAGCAGATCTGTGAGACCGGTGTCTTCAAAAAAAATTTGATTGTTTAGGAAATAGAGAAAGGAGATGGGCTTGCCGGTGCAAATAGGAAGTTTGTTGAAAATAGTGAACCAGTCGCGGGATTATTGGTCCGAACGGAAGATTGCTGGGTTGTAGCCGTAGGTAGTGGTGGTAAGGTGGAACATGGTTGTGGGAGAAAGAGTTGGGACGAGGAAGAGGAGGCTCCATGGCAGGATCGTTTGTGAGACATGGTGGTGGTTAGGAGCGTCGGGCGAATTTGGGCGGATCTGGGCGGATGTTCGATTTTGAGTGTTTGAATGTGTGCAGAGATGGAGATGGATGAGGAATAGTGGGAATTTTAAAAAGAGAAGAAGGAGGGTGATTAAAGAGATAGGTGGTATTTAATGGGATGGGATGTGAGGGATTAGGGGATTTTGGGAATTCTGTAGCAGTGTTTGGAGAGGAGGAAAGGATTTGTGGAAGAAGAAAAGTTGGATTCGGTCAAATCTGGACAGAATGTGTTAATCGGATCATCCGACAAAAATCTATGAATATTCGAAGGACAATCCAAAATTTTAAAAATAAATTGAAAATAATGACTAGGACGATCGAAAAGTGTTATCTTTCAGCTGTAAAGAAGAACGAAAAAGCTGACGGTGTTCCACAAAAAATCTGCCAAATTTTCTTTTGGATTTTCCGTTAAGAAGTGTTTAAAAAGATTATCAAGACAGCCAATTTCCCAACAAATGAAGGAAAAGCGATCTTTGGCAAGAGGTTTGGTAAAGATGCCAGCAAGTTGATGCTCAGTGTCAATAAACTCAAGATGTATGTCTCCTTTAAGTTCATAATCACGCAAAAAGTGATGTCGAATCTCAATGTATTTCGTACGTGAGTGACAAATAGGATTTTTAGTAAGATTATTAGAGCTAGTATTGTCACATTTGATAGAGATGTCATTTGAGAAAATATTGTAGTCTACAAGTGTGTGTGTGTGTGACATCCAAAGGATTTGTGCACAACAACATCTAGCCGTAATATATTCGGCCTCAGTTGCGGAAAGGGCAACCGAGTTTTGTTTCTTACTAAAATATGAAACCAAGGATTTTCCAAGGAATTGGCATGTGTCGCTGGTGCTTTTTCGGTCAATCTTGCATCTGACAATATTTGCATCCATGTAGCTGACAAGCTCAAAGGATAGAGATTTTAGATACCAAATTCCCATGTTAAAGGTTGCTTTTTGATACCAAAAAATGTGCTTAACGGCACATAAGTGTGATTCTTTAGAATTTGCTTGGTATCGTGCACATAAGCAAACACTAAACATTATATTGGGACGACTAGCAGTTAAATAAAGTAAGCTACCGATCATACATCGATACTTACGAATGTCGACCGATACACTATTGTCACCTTGATCAAGCTTAGTTGTTGTGGCTATAGGAGTTCTCATTAATTGAGATGAGTCTAGTTCAAAGCGCTTAAGAAGATCCTTCGTGTATTTGGCATAATTGATGAACGTGCCTTGAGGTCCGTGCTTGATTTGTAATCCAAGAAAGAATGATAATTCTTCCATCATGCTCATTTCTAACTCATCCTGCATAAGTTTGGCAAACTCTATACACAGTGTTTTATTAGTGGAACCAAAAATGATGTCATTAACATAAATTTGAACTAATATGAGTATTCCATTGTGAGTTTTAATAAAAAAAAAAGTGAGGTGTCAACTTTACCCTTGGAGAAGTTGTGAAAAATGAGAAAGGAGTTAAGACGTTCATACCAAGCACGAGGAGCTTGCTTGAGGCCATAGAAGGCTTTGCATAATTTGAAAACATGATCAGGAAATTGAAAATCTTCAAAGCCAGGAGGTTACTTGACATACACCTCTTCTTTAATAACACCATTCAAAAAGGCGCTTTTGACATCCATTTGAAAAAGTTTAAAATTATTAAAACAATCAAAAGCACAAAACATTTGGATGGATTCAAGATGAGCAACCGGTGCATAGGTTTCTTCATAATCAATGTCTTTATCTTGGTTATAGCCTTGGGTAACCAATCAGACTTTATTAGGAGTAACGATCCCATCCTCATTAAGCTTATTTCGAAACATCCACTTTTTCTAATAATAGGATAGTTGTGGGGTTTAGGAATGAGTTCCCAAATGTTGTTTCTCTCGAATTGATTAAGCTCTTCTTGCATTGCAATCATCCAAATTCATCATTAAAAGCATCGTTGTTATCTTTAGGCTCTATTTGAGAAATAAAAGCCACATTGGCACAGTAATCTCGTGTAGAGGATCGAGTGCTATCTCATGAGGAAGGGTCACCAATGATAAGTTTCATAGGATGATAAGGGATAAATCTCCATTATTTGAGGAGATCCACTTGAGGAGTCTCTATAATTGAGGAATTTTCAGGTGGAGGAGTCTCAACTTCATTACTAGATAAAGGAGCACTTGTATCTCCAAGAGAAGAATTTTTTAAACCGAAAGAGATGTCATCAACATCGTTCAGGGAACTACTTGTCGAAGAGTTAGTTCATCAAAAGGGAGATTGATTGACTCTTCGACTACAAGACTTCTTTTGTTAAAGACACGAAACCGTTTACTATGTATTGAATAACCAAGGAATATAGCTTCATAGAATTATTCTTCAAATTTGCCTAAGTTATCTTTCGTGTTCAGAATAAAACATTTGCATCCAAAAGCTTTAAATATTCAATAGAAGGAACTTTGTCAAACCAAAGCTCATAAAGAGTTTTTTATAAATAAGTCTAATGAAGACTCTATTTATAACATAACATGCCATGTTAACGGCTTTCGCCCGAAAGTATTGAGGGAGATTGTATTGGTTTAACATGACCCTGGCCATAACGTCGAGGGTTCTATTCTTTCTTTTCACTACACCATTTTGTTGTGGTGTTCTAGGGCAAGTAAAATTATGACCAAAACCATTTTTAATACAGAAGTTTTTGAAATTGGCATTGTCAAATTCGTCTCCATGATCACTTGTAATTTTGTTGATCATAATGCTTTTCTCATTTTCAACACGTTTATAAAAACCAACGAATTCGCAAAAAGTATCACTTTTATTTCCAAGAAAAATAACCCAAGTTAATCTCGAAAAATTATCAACTAAAACAAAATAATAGAGTTTACCACCAAGACTATCTACTATACTAGGACCGAATAAATCCATATGAATAAGTTGGAGGGGTCTAGTAGTGCTCACCGAGTTGATAGATTTGAAGGAAGATTTAGTTAACTTAATCTTCTCGCATTCCTCACATATCATGTCTTTCTCGAATGGGATGTTTGGGTGTCATCTAACTATAGCTTCTTAGTGGCCAGTCGGGAGAGAGTGTCCATGTTGGTATGTCTAAGTCTCATATGCCAAAGCCAACTTTCATTAATCTTTACTACTAGGCACCTGCTATTATTAGTCCTTTCAACGAGGTAAAAGACATAAATGTTGTCTTCTCTAATCCCTTCATACACAGTGGAGCCATTCGTACTCTCATAAATGAAATAATTTTGTTTAACAAAGTTAACTCCATAGCAATTATCTATGAGATGACTAATCCTAAGAAGATTGTGCTTCAGATTTGTGACAAGACAAATATTTGTGTTTAACAAAGTTAACTCCATAGCCATTATCCAAAAATCTATGAATACCTGAAATTACGTTGACTTAGAGCCCATGCCTCGCCAGTACGCAGCTGGCTGCAGTAAACCCACAATATCCATAATCCAGATAAATGACTGCAATGCACATCTGCCACGTCATAGTAGGTCGTCAAATATTTTCTCAACTTTATCCATAGGAATCCAAAGAAGCTGCTAAAAATTCAAACGAGTGTTAAGTCCTAATAATGAAAAAAAAGAAGTAAGTACATGTTCTTTAGAAAACAAAGAGGTTTATTAGTACAGTATCTGTCCTGTAGATATTAGGTCTATGAGAATCAAGGAGTTAATTACCAGTAAAGGAAAAATGACTGAAGTCAAAAGGAGTATCTGTTCTCCGACCTTTCACTATAAACTTGTGGAATTGGTCAACCTGACTTTGACCAATAGAAATAGTACGACTTCGAGTTGAATGGAGGAACTAGTAGAAATATTTTCTTCTCTAGAGAATTACTTAAGTGATGTTGACGTATATCAGAATAATTTTGAGAAAATAATTCCTTATGGTTAATGAAATTTGGGAAACTAGATAGGCAAATTGGGCTAAGTGGTTAGTCTATGGCTCTATGATAGAATATTTGAGTTGATCAAAGAAAGTCAAATTGCAATAGTCTAACAAAACCATCAAGGAAATTTGGAGGGCTTGGGAATTTTAGTCATTGATGAGATATGGGTCAAAATTTCTAAAATAGTCTTTGGCCTATTCCCTAGAGAATTTCATAAACTAATAGAGGTAGGGAAAATAATCCTTCAAAAACATAGATAGTAAATATATATAATCATACAATCGGCCAAAGCTGTGATTGAGTATTCCTATATCGCAGGCTCCTAATGGTACTCTAATTCTAAGCACCATTAGACAGACTTGTATGGGCCACTACTAAAAATGTGTCACGACCTGCTCTCGAAGAATCGGATACGAGTCGGACTCACCCAACCTACGTTATGGACTCAACATAGTAAGTTATACTAAGTATCTAAAGAACTTCACCAGAAGACAAAATCCAAATCACAGCATCTATAACGTTTCCAAAGTTTATTATAATACAATGATACAAAGTCCAAAAAGTAAAGTCTACTAAACAAAATAAAACTAGATCTAAATGTCAGCAGCAACTCCTAGGTCCTGAGTCATAATATCGTCCTGCTCAACTAAGGTCCCGGGCTCCAATCCGTAGGAGGTAAAACATCAAGTCTCAAGTTCACCTGCAACATATCCAGTCAGGAGAGGAGCAAAGTAAATTCTATAATAATGAAACAAATACGACATCTGAACAAGTAAAGGAAACAATGGAACATGATGAACATGAAACTGTAAATGCATAATCTAAACTGAACATGAAACATGTAACAAAAGATTCTGACATGTGATTTGAAATATCTACTAGAATATGTGACCGGCTAGAAAAAGATCATGAATAAGCACAAGTAATGGTATGGCTTAGAATCCCACGTGCATGATGTGAGACCTAAGCTATCAACATGAATCCTAGGTTAGGATTTGGTCACATATCTATAGTATTTCCCCTCCCCAAGATACAAGTAAAAGATCATGAACATGATAAGTACCAGAACCAGAAGCACCCGATCGATCGTGTAAACAACATGTCCAACATGAAAAGACCATGACATGAACTAAATGAGTCAAAATTATAGAAGTACTTGTCATTGTCCTTGCAAATCAATGTCTCACTATTTCCACCTAGAATATGACTAAGAATTGGTTAGATTCTAACAATGACATCTCACTAGCAAAATTGCTAACTATCAACTAATGATTATATACTAGCTAATTATTTCTAACCATAACTTAACTATACATATGGCTACTAGCTAATAAGAGATTAGCAACTAAATAGTGTACTTTGGAAAAGATTAGACTAAATATTTTGAGATAATATTTTGGAAATATAGTAACACTAGATGCTAAATCCCTTAGTTTGATAATTATTAAATTTAGGTAGAATAATAGTTTTTATCTAGTGTAGAAGCATGAAAATTTTAGCAGTCTTGATAACCATGCACCCAAGCCAGAGAAGTCATATGCGCCCAAGTCACCAGAGCAAGCTATGCGCCCAAGTCACCAGAGCAAGCTATGCACCCATGCGTCCACTCTGGACTCCTCTAGAAGGGGGCGCATAGCCCTGTTTTGGGCTATGCGCCCAAGTCAGGACAGCCCCGGACTCGGTCAAACCCATGATCAATCGTGCACTGAAGCATACGGCCACGTCAGTCTCCACGAGCAGTCGTGCACCGATGCATGCGGCCACGTCAACCCCATGATCATGCAGTCTGCATGCGCCTACACTCTATACGCCTAAAGCAGGACTATGTGCCCACATGAAAATCAGTGTATTTTCTCATGTGGGCGCATAACATCATTCCAGCATGGAAACGACTATAAAAAGGGGTCTCATACCTCTTCAAACTATAGAACGGAGAGCATTTCAAGAGCCAAATTGCTGCACTTCTTGCCAGTGAGTCGAGAGTTAGCAATTTTCTTAAGTTTTCTTCAACTTTTGTAATCGGAGTATCAACGGAGTAAAGGAGCAACTGCCGCTCGATCTTCATCTTCCCATTTTCCAAAATTATTTTTGTACTGGGGGATCCTCAGCGCAGGATCTCTCAGGCGTACTCGATTTGTGGTGCCTTGTGCCAATAAGAAAAGATAGCGTTTCTTCTTCTTTTTTGTGTGTATCCATAAAAATGATGACTCTGCTGGGGACTACCTTTTCCTCTGGCGAAGAGGTGGTGACGCAATTCGATATCGATAAAGTGAGAAGCACTCAGAAGATGTTGATCGTGAAGTTCGATCAGCAGGCGTTTGAAGAGATGCTCTCGAGGGACGGCTCTACTCCCTTAAAATCAATGAAGCTAAATAAGTCTCGCAAGACTTGGCTTCCGAAGGCTCGTGGTGCATATCCTACCAGTGTCATAGAAGATATGCAACTGAAGGACTTTGTCACGTGGGCACATAGGCCTTCCATGTAGGCGCATGGAGCTCCTCTATGGGCACATAGCTCTGCCACAGAGGCTCCTGACATGAAGAAGGCACATACCGTTCCAGGCTCTACTAGTCGAGCGACTTCTCTCTTGTGCAATCAACAATAGAGTATTCAACGCTCGATACTTGGCAAAGAAAAATACTACGATGCCAGGAATCGAAGTGTTCGACACTCTGGGCAAACTCAGCGAGGCTCACAAATGAAGAAGACAAAACTGGATGAAAATAGTGCTGCTTTACCAAGCATGCGTCTAAAGCTATGCGCCCAAGAGGGTGTGTGGGCGCATAACTCTGGCCAGAAGACTTCTGTCTTCGACAGATTATGCACCCAGGGTCATGCGCCCAAGGCAATGTGCCCAAGCTCTCTGACCCATACTATGCGCCCACATCCAGGAAGCTCAGGCATGCTGCCAAGACTTCTGGGAAGCATACGCCCAAAGGCAGACTCCAGGGTCTATGCGTCCACAACAAAAAGACAGGTTCCAACGCGTATAACACGGGGCTGTCTTCAAGGTCATCACAAAACTTAGTTATGGGGGTTGCCCTTACACGTGAACAAAGTCCGAATGTGCCAACTTTCCTTACAAACCCATATAGAAAGCTCGACGATTCATGTGACATGGGCTTTAAGTCAAAACTCCCTTCCGCTGACTTACGCGACATGATAAATCATAAGCGTAAAGCGAGAAAGAATACGATAATTTATGGCGTACATCCGTGCACCAGTATTATCATCAACTGTTGCTGCTCCAAAGCAACGAGAGTGCCTCAGAGGCAGTCCGTGTTTCGACGACCGCATCGCTCTGATGATGAAAAGCCGCTGTGTGTTTCATCTAACATGGCTTCATGGGGTCCTCCTTACAGGAGCCCCAGTCAAAGAAGGCGTACAACGAACCAACATTTTTTTTCAGTTCTGCAAAAAAAAAAAAGAAGTCTGCCAACATATAGCCAGCGAGCTGTTACATCTGAAGGAGTCTATATGGGTACTCGGTCAAGGACGAGATTTCGTATAGATTACGAGGACTCCCAAGCTGGAGATGATGATCCTTCAGCTGGGGGTAGTATTCCCTCAGAGTCTGAAGTAGATGACCTTCAAACCTGGGGGTAGCCTTCCAGATGACGATGATCTCTCCGAGTCTGACGGTGACTATCTACCGCCCCTACCTGAAGACGAGGGACTTTTCAACTCAAAGACAGACAGTATCAGCACCAGTTGTACTGTTTCCTCTGTTCATCTTCGCATGTTATCTACATACATGACGGATGGAGAGAGACATGAAGAAGATAGTGATCAGACCAACAAACGGCTAGTGGGTCTTGAAACAGCATTTGCCAAGATCACTGATATGCTTACCAGTATTCTAGCGATCCAAACTGCTGGGGTTGTTCCTCCACCTCAACCAAATGTCTCAGCACACATTAGTCTGGCTCATAGCAACAACCCTCCTTCACTACAGAAGGAGTATCATTCCGTTGCGTCTCCTCCAAATCTTGCAAATGCTGGGGGTGGTCCTTCACCAACGACGCCTGACAACCGTACAACAGTCATTTCTCAACATCTTCTCAATCAACAGGATGCAATTGATTCACTTGTTGCCCATCTCGATACCATCTCACACAAAGACGAGCTTCAGAAGATGGGGATATCTCAACCTTATCCTCCTGAATGGGAGAATGCTACTTACCCTCCTAACTACAAGCCACTGACGCTAAATTCATTTGACGGGATGACTTCTCCTCGCCAACACATGACATACTTCAATACGCAGACTCTACACTTACCCAGGGACAATCCGATCTTGTCAAAGCTGTTTATTCGCACCTTGCAGGGGTAGCTTTTGAATGGTTCTGCAGTCTGCCTGACGGTTGTATTAATTCCTTTAAAGACTTGGAGAGGTTATTCCTCAACAGGTTTTACGAGAGTGGCATGCATGTTAGTATGTCTACCCTCATCGGGATCAAGCAAAGGAGGACCAAGTCTGTCATTGCTTTCATCGAACGCTTCAGACGACAAGCATTGAAGATGCCCATTGGTATACCAGACTCATAACTTATGGATACTTGTCGACATAACTTCCTTCCTACAGTGAAGTTCTGTCTGGGTATACATAAGTATGATACATAGCCCGCTTTTATTGGGGCTGCTTTTATTTCCTTGGTAATATCTCAACTTACAAACTACTAATCATTAAATCATCCATTTAGAAAAATGCCCTTATAACTTAGTCAAAGTCTCCGTGTATTCCAATTCCTTAATGTAATCCTTCTAGCCATGTGTTTGACCAATGAGTATATAGCAGTGTAGCCATCTTCCTAACCATTATTAAGCACAAAAAAGTAAGGGTATTAATGAAAAGAGTTCAAACAATATGCAAGAATCAAGGGAGGAAGGTGGATTAAAATAAGGGAAAGGGAATTTAAATCGAAGCTCAAAATGAGATTCTCAAGAGTCGTCCCAGGAATCTCTCAGGAAATTCTAATTGTGATTGAGTATCCTTTTATTCTAACACCTTACTTTCTATATTCTATAGCAGGCTCGTAGCAGTACAACTAAGTCGTTGTGCTAAGTAGATATCGTACTAATGTAAATCTTGACCTGTATAGACCGAAGAGATGAAATCGTGTCTCCATAACTATCTTGAAGACATATCAAACAAGGAATCAATTACTGAAAAAGAAGAAAAATTATCAAAGGAGGACAGTTGTTTTCAAAAGGAGACAATTAACAGCAAGAATTTGATAAAAGTTTTCCTAATGTGATTGAGTACCTTAACTTATATCTTATATCCTACTGCAGGCTATAATGATACTCTAATTCGAGT